>CM037584.1:81111355-82361355 GCA_021018995.1 Chloranthus sessilifolius
CCTCCTGTGGAGGCACTTACTTGCAAAAAATAGTTGAGGAGGTTTGGGACTTATTTGGAGTAATTGGTGGAAACTCAACTCAACGATATTGAAAATCCTGCTAGGTTGAACAATCAGCAACCCACCAAAGGGAAGATTTATGAGGTGAATGAGTTGGAAAGAAAGATGGATAATTTAACCACAAAGTTTGATAGATTGATGGACACACTTAAAAATCCAAATGTTGCAAGAGTAGAGGAGGCATGTCTGATATGCCAGTCCCCTACTCATTCAATTTACCAATGTCCTACTGCACCACAGTTCCCAGATTTAATGGTGGAACAAGCTCATGCTGCTCAATCATTTGGACAGATGCAGTCAAATGAATATCCATGGAGAGGACACCCCAATTTGAGGTGGAACCAAGGGAATTATCAATCCCAATAGCAGCAACAACCAAAGAACCAAATGCCTTTCAAAACTGCACAGCCTTATCAGCAGAATTTTTATGCCAAACCAAATTTTCAGCAGCCCATTCCACAACAACACTCGCAAAGAATCGCTCCAGTTCAAGCCCCTTCCAGGTCCCCTTCTTTTGAAGATCAAGTCCTAAATTCACTCCAATTTAGGATCTTTAACTCAGTGAATTTTCACGGAGCATAAAGAAGATTGAAGAAACATTAGGACAGCTTTCAAATACTTTGGCAAAAAGAGAGGAAGGAAAGTTACCCAGCCAACCTTTGAACAATCCCAAAGGACAATTCATGGTTGGAGAAGCTTCTAATTCACATGAAGAAGTAAAAACTGTTACCACTTTGAGAAGTGGAAGAATCATAAATAACAACGTGGGTACTGAAGAAGAAAAAAATAAGGAAAATGATAAAGATATGCAGCAAGAGCAGCATAATGATAGCAGTGGGGGTGCTGATGGACCTCAGAAAAATGAAAAAAATGAAAAACAAAAAATCCAAAAAGTTTCTAAAAATGCTTCCAAATCTGTAGATGAAGGACTAGTTCCTCATTTACCATTTCCTCATGCAATGAAATCTGTATCCCCTTTTGATAAAGGGAACACAAAAATAGATGAAATGATGGAGACTTTCAAGCAATTCAAGATAAATCTACCTTTGCTTGAGGCAATCAAACAAATTCCAGCATATGTAAAATTTTTGAAAGATGTTTGCACTCACAAAAGACAGTCTAGGATACAGTTGTCCAAGAAGGTCTTTGCTGTGGAAAGAGTTAATCAGGTGTTATCCATTGCCACACCTCCTAAACTTCAAGATCCTGGAATCCCCACAATCCCTTGCATTATTGGGGAACATACCATTGAAAAGGCTTTATTAGATCTGGGTGCTAGTGTCAACCTACTTCCATATTCTGTATATGAGAAACTAGGTTTGGGAGAATTAAAACCCACTCATGTGGTGTTACAACTAGCAGACAGATCTGAAAGGAAGCCAGTTGGGATGATTGAAGATGTATTGGTGGGAGTAGATAAATTTTTCTATCCTGCTGATTTTCTAGTTTTGGACATGGAACCAACCAAAAGCAAAACTTCCATCCCTGTCATTTTGGGAAGACCATTCACAGCTCTGACAAATGCTTGCATTCAATGCAGTGTCAGTATTATGGAAGTCTCTTTTGGAAACATGAAGGTAAAATTAAATGTTTATAATGCTACACAACCTTTAATTCATTCAAGAATGTTTTCATGTTGATCTATTGGATGAACTGGTAGAAGGGACTTTACAACAGTTTCTGTAGTGTGAAGATTTCACCACAAATGTTAAAGATGCTTGGGGAAATTCTGAAGAAGAAACAGTTTGTATCTCAAATTCTGAGGAAATAAATGTTGTGCAAGGAACTCATAATCAATCAGCAAGTTTCTCTTCTTGGAAACCTGCTACTCTCC
Organism: Chloranthus sessilifolius; assembly: GCA_021018995.1. Lineage (NCBI taxonomy): Eukaryota > Viridiplantae > Streptophyta > Magnoliopsida > Chloranthales > Chloranthaceae > Chloranthus > Chloranthus sessilifolius. The sequence goes on from CM037584.1 coordinate 81,113,250, forward strand.
CCTTCCACAAACAAAAGGTACCTCTGTTACCTTCTTTTCTCACCCACGATTTAGAACTAAAGCAGCTGCCAGAAAATTTGAAATATGTGTTTTTAGAAAATCATAAATCATTGCCTGCAATTATTTCTTCCTCCCTCACAAAGGAGCAAGAAGAAGAGCTGTTGATAGTTTTGAAAGAACATAGAAGGGAAATTGGTTGGACTATTGCTGATTTGGGAGGAATCAGTCCAGCTGTTTGCATGCACAAAATCCATTTGGAAGAAGATGCAAAGCCTTCTAGGGAAATGCAAAGGAGGCTGAACCCTCATATGCAAGAAGTGGTCATGAAAGAGGTTGTTAAGTTGTTGGATGCAGGGGTCATTTACCCCATTTCAGATTCAGCTTGGGTGGCACCTACATAGGTGGTACCTAAGAAATCTGGGATCACTGTTGTAACCTCAGATTCTGTTGAGCTTATGACAACCAGACAAACAACTGGGTGGAGTCTGTATTGATTACAGAAAATTAAATGCAATGACCAGAAAAGACCATTTCCCCCTCCCATTCATTGATCAGATTTTAGATAAGCTAGTAGGAAAAGCTTATTATTGTTTTCTTGATGGTTACTCTGGTTACAACCAGATTCCTGTGTACCCACAAGATCAGGAAAAGACCACATTCACTTGCCCTTTTGGCACTTTTGCCTATAGGAGAATGCCTTTTGGTCTTTGTAACGCTCCTGCTACCTTTCAAAGATGCATGTATTCTATTTTCTCTGATATGATTGACCAATTTATGGAGATTTTTATGGATGACTTTTCAATCTACGGAGACAGTTTTTCCCAATGTTTACATCATCTCAAATTGGTATTACAGAGATGTGAAGAAACCAATCTAGTTTTGAGCTGGGAAAAGAGCCATTTCATGGTCACCCAAGGCATTGTCCTTGGCCATGCTGTTTCCCACAAGGGCATTGAGGTGGACAGAGCAAAAATTGATCTAATTGCACATTTACCACCTCCCAAAACTGTTAAACAAATCAGAAGTTTTCTGGGACATGCTGGATTTTACAGAAGGTTCATTAAGGACTTCAATAAAATAACCAAATCTCTTTGTCATTTGCTGTGCCAAGATGTCCCTTTTGTTTTCAATAATGAATGGATGAAGGCTTTTGAATTCTTGAAAAATTGTTTGATTTCAGCTCCAATATTGCAGTTTCCAGATTATTCACTACCTTTTGAACTGATGTGTGATGCATCAAATTATGCTTTGGGAGCTGTCCTTGGACAGAGAAAAGAAAAGCTGCCCCATGTCATAGCTTATGCCAGTAGATCGATGATTGATGCACAACTCAATTACACAACAACTGAGAAAGAGCTGCTGACAATTGTTTTTGCTTTAGAGAAATTCAGGTCATATGTCTTGGGTTCACAAATAGTGGTGTTCACCGACCACTCTGCCTTGAAATACCTTCTGTCTAAGAAGGATACCAAACCAAGATTAATCAGGTGGATTCTCCTATTACAGGAATTTTATTTACAGATTAAAGACAAAAAGGGGGTGGAGAATGTGGTGGCTGATCACCTGTCTAGAATTTTAACTACTGAGATTGATAGGCTGCCTATCAATGAATCTTTCCCTGATGAGCAACTTTTTGCCATTAGTGTACACACTCCTTGGTTTGCAAACATAGTCAAATTTTTGGCTACTGGAAGAATTCCTCAACATTGGAATAAAATGGATAAAGATCTTTTCTTCTCAAAGGTTAAACATTTCATCTGGGAAGATCCTTATCTATTTAAAAGTTGTGCATACCAAATAATAAGAAAATGTGTCCCTGACCAAGAATTTCATAGAATACTGTCTATGTGTCATGAGCAGGCCTGTGGAGGTCATTTTAGTGGAAACAAAACTGCTGCAAAGGTTTTGCAGTGTGGATTTTATTGGCCTACACTTTTCAAAGATGCCCTGCAGCATTGTAAGTCTTGCCAGAATTGTCAGAAATTGGGCAGCATTTCCAAGAGAAACTCAATGCCTTTACAGCCTAATTTGGTAGTTGAGTTGTTTGATGTTTGGGGGATAGACTTCATGGGTCCCTTTCCTCCTTCCAATGGGTATAATTTCATTTTAGTAGCTGTGGATTATGTATCCAAATGGATTGAGGCCACAGCCACTAAAACAAACGATCACAAAGTGGTTCTTAAATTTCTTAAGGATCACATTTTTTCCAGGTTTGGTTTTCCCAGAGCCATTATCAGTGATGGGGGAAGCCATTTTTGTAATAAACATTTTGAAACTTTATTGAAAAAATACTTTGTGACTCATAGAGTAGCCACTCCATATCATCCACAAACGAGTGGACAAGTGGAGATTTCCAATAGAGAAATCAAACATATTTTGGAAAAAAGGCATGAAGAAGGAGAAAAGGATTGGTCCTTTAAGCTGAATGATTCATTGTGGGCATACAGGACAGCCTATAAAACCCCAATTGGTATGTCCCCATTCAGGTTGGTCTATGGCAAAGCATGCCATTTACCAGTAGAGTTAGAATATAAAGCTTTTTGGGCCATTAAAACATTGAACATGGATCTAACTACTGCTGGTAATCACAGGAAACTGCAACTTCTTTGAGTTGGAGGAGCGGAGAATGGATGCATACACAAATTCAAGATTTTACAAAGAGAAAGTCAAAACTTTCCATGATAAAAATTTATTGAGAAAAGAGTTCACAGCTGGCTCTAAGGTATGGTTATTTAACTCAAAACTCAAGTTTTTCTCAGGAAAGCTGAGATCCAGATGGGAAGGGCTATACACTGTCATTTAGACAGCTCCTTCGGGAGCTGTTGACATCCTTGATCCAAGTAATGGAAGAATCCTGAAAGTAAATGGTCAGAGGCTCAAACCATGCATTGAAAATACCAGGAGCTGTCTTGCCCATCTGTCATCGAACCTCCAAAAATCGATGGTAGATAACGTACATTATGTTTTATTTCATAGTTTTTGCTTAGTTTCTTTGTTTCTATTTTTATTCATGATTTGTCTCTTTTGCATGGTTTAAATATGCTCCAAGCTAATTAGTAATAATTCTCTTTTCGCAAAGTTCAATTTACTTTTTGAAAAGACTCGGATTTGTAACGAATAAGCAAGGATTTGCTTTTCGAATAGTTGGTTCTGAAGCTATTTTCTTTTCGAAAAGATATTTCTGAAGCTATTTTCTTTTCGAAAAGATGTTTCTGAACCTATTAACTTTTCGAATGGTACTGATGCCATTCGCAGTTGTCAAAAGGTCTATTTTGGAACTTTTCGAAAACTTAAAAAGAACTTTGCGAAATTAACTCTGAGTATATTTAAACTCTTTCGAAATAGGGGTTTCATATTCGAAAGCTTTCTGAAGAGCGACCTGTTCCACAAAAACCCTATTTCGTTCTTTCCTTGCACGAATTGAGAAGCTTGCTACATTTTTCTTCACCTTTGTTCGATCATTTGAGTTTTCAGAGAAGGATTTTAGCTTCTAGTCTGGGGGATTTCTGCAAGCAAACAACTCGTTCAATCAAAAACCCTAGATCTCGATATTTCTCTGCACATTCTCTCTGTTTATCATTTGAAAAATTTGATTTTATGTCAGCATCTGTTGTGGGCATTTTCATACATCAATTTAGAATGGGAAAAGCGGAGAAATCGTTGGCTGCCATGTTCCCAAAATCCTATGCTAAGAAAGTTAGCAAACCTACCCCAAAAGGAAAAGCCAAAACTTCAGCCAAAAGAAAACTATCTATGGATAAAGCGGATAGGGTGGAGAAAGGAAGGAAAGTTCGACATGAGGAACCCATCCCTGCTGCTGCTAGCCCTGAGCCTAAGCTTCCTCCTCTGCCTATACATTTGGTACTACCAAATCCATTCATTGAAGCTCGGTTAATTCACGAAGTGATTGTGGACGAAACTTTTTTCGCCAACAAACCGGATTGCCTGTTATCTTTGAAATACATAAGAGATGCCTCACTAAGCAATATCCTTACCCCCTTGCCAGAGAAAATTTACCCACGAATGGTGAAGTTATGGTACCAAAACCTAATCAAGGTCACTGAAAGAGATGCTGATGTCCCTACCCTGGTTATCTTTATTGATGATTGCGATCTTACTGTCACATTTGAAGACATAGGGAATGCTTTGGGGATACCCTTCCAATTTGATCCTTCTGGTCCATTGGCTGCTCCAGAAATAGCCTCCTTTAGAGAAATGGCTGCACATTTAACCCAAGGAATTGTGGGCACTGGACAGTCCATCATGAGGAGAGACCTAGCCCCCCAATTTCTATTGATGGACTCCATTTTGAGGGGGAGTGTTTATGTTAAGAGCACATGACCAAGAGGAGAACACCAATTCTGGAGGCTCTCTTTCATTTTTCTAAGGGACAGTTTTTCAATGCCCCTATGTTAATTTTTGAAGCCATGGCTGATATTAGTGCCAAGTTGAAAAAGGAGCAGAAATTAGCTGGCCTCCCATTTGGTAGATTGATCACAGCCCTCCTCAGAGCCAAGTTTGACATTGATAATGAGGAGCCATTTGAAGTCATTGCTCCTCACAATTTTGGGAAAAAGGCTTGGACTACAAGCCAAGCCATGCTGAGAAGAATGAGAGAGGAAGGTGAACCTGCACCTGGTAATGAACCTGCACCTGAACCTGCCCCTGCAGTTCCCTTAGAGCCGGTTTTGGCAGAACCTGTGGTGACCAGCTCTTTAGCTGCGCCACTTCTTGAAGCAGCTCTGCCAGACCCTGTGGTGACCAGCTCTTTAGCTGCGCCACTTCTTGAAGCAGCTCTGCCAGACCCTGTGGTGACCAGCTCTTTAGCTGCACCAATTCTTGAGGAAGTTGGCCTTTCACCCTCCTCCCCTATTCCAGCCCCTGCCACTTCACCTATCCCAGCTGTCCCATCTCCCATACCCTCCATTATTCCAATTATAGATTCCCCCTCTACACCAACCACTCCAACCATACTCACACCACCAATTTCTCCCACCAATGCCCATGTTTTAGCTGCAGACTTTATTGCCCCATCTCCCTGCACTCCTCTGCTCCAATGCCCCTCAAATTCACTGCTCATTCACAACACACAAGTATCCCATACACAACAGAGCCTTTCACTCTGAGGCTTATTCTTCCTTAATGGGATCTATTTTTGAAACCATGGGGCTTGAACCTATCCCTATACCTGGCCCTCATCATTTCACTCACTCACCTATTTCTCCTTTACATTGCACCCCACCCTCCACTTGATTGTACCAGGCCCACCTGCTATGCCCACCTCTCCCCCACCTGCCTCTATTAACCAAATACTTGCCTACCTCCAATCCATCCAAGCCCAACTCCAAATCAACACAGAAAACCAGTCTGTGACCAATGACCTGCTCCAAACCTTAGCCTCCACATCCCACACAACCACCATTACCCCTGTACCTACTGTTGATTCCCATGCTACCCAAACTGAACCAGAGGTAGTATTGGTTGATCTGCCCACCACTACTGCCCATGCAACCCAAACTGAACCTGAAGTCCCTCTGGTTGCATCCCCTTCACCACTCCCCACTTTCTCTGAGCAAGCCACTCAGACCGACCCTGAAGTCCTCCTTCTGGACACTTCTTCTCCCCCTCCCACAGCTGGGACACCTTTGGTCCCCTACCATTCCATTCCCCTTCCCAGATTTGCCACCCTCAGAAGAGCCATGGAAGAAAATCCTTATATCTGTCGAGATGTTCTAAAGGGGTTAGCTGATTTACAAGCCTACATTCGAACCCCTTATGAAAACCAGATTCGGAAGTTGGAGTTATTTATGAAATTTGAGAGAGAGAAAATAAAGGACTTGCTGGGTCAAACATTTCAGATGGTTCGGAGTGAGCAGCACAAGGTGACCATGTTGCAAGCACAGCTTGACCAAGAAAAACTGAAGACCACTAGACTTGGCAAGTACATTGGCCTCACCAAAAAGATCAAATCAGAGAATACTTGAACAGAAACACAATCCAGGAGAAAGCTCAATCAAGTTCAGACTCCAATATTGATTCCAGTTCTGATTCTGACAGTGACTCCAGTTCTGAGCCAATTGAACCAACTTATGATACAGATTTTGACCCCAGTTATTAGATCACATTGTACTTATCTGTGTCATGAGTTTGTAATATAAAATTCTGTTTTTTCTTGTGTAATTCCTGTGCATTTCTGTTTGTCCTTTTGTCATCATGATTTTTTTTTCTTGCTTATATCTTTTCTCTGCTTTGGACCAGCGTGGACCCTGCTCCCCTTTGGTTTGGGGGGGTGACAGAAATCAATAATTGAGTTAACATCAGTACAGCTTATGATCAGTGGAATTTTTGAAAATAAAGTAATTTCACACCTGCTGTTTTGAAAAAAAAAAATAAAAAAAAAATATGAAGAAGCTAAAAACCTTTTGAAATTAATTTCTAGTGTAATTCTAATACTTTCATGAAGTGAATGTCAGGAGATTTCCAAAAGAAAATTGATGTCTTTGTAAACCTAAAAAGAAGGAAAACAGTGAGGATACACCTCAGGAATTTGATAAAAAACCCACACCCAGTGAGGTTTGGGCCTGAAATGTATTCTTTGGAGGTATGAATTGGCAATTTTTTCTGCTTTTGGGATTGATTGAATCTGCTTTCTTGCACTAGAAGTTACACATATCCAAATTGAAATAATTTGATAGCACTCGTGATATTAAAGACATGATGTAAGGCCTCCTTTTGGACAGTTTGAACCTTACAAAGCCCCACCTTTTGAAACTGCCCTTGATACACACCATTTGAGCTGTACAAATCCAAGATTCCTTTGAAACCTCATCAACTTCATTTAGCCTAACCCTCACTCCGAGAAGTCAGAAGATAAAGGGAAGGAAGCTGAAGAAAGGAGAATTGAGTAACAATTTGATAACAAAAGAAGGGTACAAGTTGAAGGCAATGATGTAACAGCAGAGGAAATGTGGCATTCCAGTCAATGCTAACTTGAAAATATATATATATATATATATATATATATATATATATATATATATATTTGAGCAAAACAAAAAGAGAGAAGGCATTTCATTGGAAGTTTGAAAAATAAAGAGAAAAAGATGGCCACTTTGGCTCTGGAAATTCAAAGAAGAAAATGAAAATATGCTGAAGTAAAGAAGGTTTGTATATCACCTCCTTACCTTGACTGACTTCTCAAATTTGAACACCATTCCACCCCTTTATTCTTGAGAAATTTCACCCATAAGCCACATTACAACCCCAGTAAAGTCCTTACTGATCAATGATGGATTGAGCTATCACATGGAGATAAGAATTTGTGTAATCTATGGTGAAAAGAGCAGGGAATTCCGAACTAAAAGCAATGCCTATGCTCATGCTTACAGTCCTATTTGAGGGTCAGAATCGCTCTTGAGCCGTGTGAAATAGTACAACCCTCTTACTTACATGTTGAGTGAAAATCCTGGTGAGAGTTGGGTTTGAAATCAACTCATTGGGGTAATATCGAAGCTGGATTCCTAAATCGAAGGCAAGCTGTTCATTAATTTTTCTTGTAAATAACCTTTGACATAAATTGACTGAGTAGTAACAAGAATTACAGCAGAATTTTAGTTTTGAACTGATGTTTTTTCTTGAAAAATCTTCTTACAACATGACTGATGCAGGTGTGAATAAACAGAGTGGATGAAAGTTCGCTGTAACAGAACTGCAGTGATCTTAACTGATTTATTGAAGAAGTTTGTGGGTACCTTCACTGAAAACCCTCAGGAGACTTCACTCCTCCACTAGGGATCACCTAGGGGTTTAAAAGGCTTGTTGCATATGCTAAATGCAACTGTGCTCCCTACAAAAGTGGCTTTTTACTTTGTTTTTTTTTTTTTACTTTTGTCTTTGCTCAGGGACTAGCAAAGCTTAGGTTTGGGGGTGTGTTGAGAACTGAAAAATACCATTTTTCACCCCTTAACTTGAGTCTTGATAGACCTTTGAGAGAACTAAATAAGTGTTTTAAGTGCTTGTGTTGCAGCTAACAATAAAGACAGGCTCAACCATAAAAGCAGCGTTAAAGTGCCAAAAAGATGACAATCCATGTCAATCCAAAGGAAGAAAGAGAAGAAACAACCTCACTAGCTGTTGAAAGGTCTGAATTGAAGAGGCAAAGACCTGGTCTCAACCCAGAAAAGAAGTATGGAGCAATTTGAATAGAAAAATGCACTACAGAGTACTTTTCGTAAAGAACCTGAACTGTTCGCAAAGAACTTGAACTCTGCGAAAAGAACTAAAACTCCAGGCTTAGCTTTCGAAGAGCATCTGAACTCTTCGAAGAGATGATTGACCTTTTCGAAAAGAAGAAAACTCAATTCGAACAGAACCAGAACATTGCAAAAAGAGCTTCAGGAGTTACAATACCTTGAGAAAAGCCCCCTAAGCTATGCGAAAAGGTATTCTGGAGATTCCCAGCTTTTGCAAGGGCAATTCAGTAATCTGTTTCATGCGTCCCAATGCATTTAAAAACTTAGGGACATTCCAGAGGATTCTAAGCATGAAGCGAAGGCATATTCCACCCCATGTGAGCACCCATAGATGAAATAACTTGGCGGGAACTTCTAGAAACTCTAACAGACTTTCAAAATGTATAACAGAATTGATGCCTTTTTCACCTGATTGGCTGAACCAGATCGAGGAGTTCTGATTGACCAGAACAGATCTGGATCCTCGTGCTCGACTACCATTGGTCAATACATATCTGAGCACTTCTGATTGGTTGATACACATCTGAGCTGGACTTAGGGAAAACTATAAATAGACGAACCATTTGCCCAATTTGAGCATCCAGATTTTGAGTTTCATTCCTAATCCCCCATTTCCAAATCAGATAGTTTGTCTGAAATCCCTGTAATAGCCTCACCTTGTACTTGCAATTGAGAGCTGTGAGATACTTCTGTAGTTCAAAGGAGAGTTGTATTCAAGACTACAAATCTGAGAGCTGTTTAAGCTGTGCTCTGTAATTGTAATGGTGAATTTGAAAAGGTTACTGTAAACTGTGCATTCTCCATTGGACTCATTTTAAGGGTTCCCTCTGATCTCCTTATTGCATTAGACTCCTTTAGATTCACTGTTTTTCATGCAATTTCCCTTGATTCATTAATCCTGTGAGAGTTAGTGTTTGTAACCTAGTCTCTCACGGCATTTATAGTGATGTTTCTTGTTCTAAATTAAGGATTTGGATTAAGGACTATTGGATGGTTTGTGGCCATTAAAGTGGACAGACCATAGCCATAAGCGTAAGCCTAATCCTTGAATTAGATTTATTTCTCTTACTCCTGCGCTTGTAGCGAGATGAAGATTGGATCACCTCTCTGTTGAGCTGCAGTCATTCTCATTAGATTTCAAGGACCAAATCAAAGTTAGATATTACTTCTCCATTTTTTATAAGTTTACCTCAAACGTTCCCCCAACTCGGATCTGGATCATTTAGTTTAACTTTTACTTTTAACTTTTTAGTTAATGTGACAAATTCAACCTCCCCATCTTATGTGCTTTCTAGATAGGATAAGAGGCCAGATCTGGTAGCTCAGATCTGGAGGTTTATCTTGCATTTTAGACAAATTCTCTGTGGACGATCTTTCACTCACTTACATTTAAAACTTGCTACAATTGGCCCTGATCTTGCAGGCTAATTCACTTCTACCTGTGTTGATATTTCTTTACTCTTTTTAATATTCTAGATTCATTATAATTTAGCAGTTGCAAACCTGTTTTCAAAACACACATAAATCAAGCACACTAGGAAGCAACAACAGCCGCTCATGTTAGTTCAAGACGGGTCCTGACCAGAATTGTCTTTGTAAAATTGCTTTGTCAAATGTATGACTCAAGGTAAGGAGAAAGGTTTGACTCAATCCGAAGGGATTGACGTTCCAATGTTGGTAAAGCTATTGAAACTCACCCAAGATCCGACTACTTAAAGGGGGTTCGACCATGCTCAAAAGGGGACCCGAGATCTCACCCGGTGATTAAGGCACCACACCAAAAAAAAAGGAAAGAAAGAAAAGCAAAAAAAAAAAGAAGAAAGAAGAAGAATAAAAAATCAAGAAAAATCTAAATATAAGAAAATTGTATATGTTTCTACTCTTTTCCATATGTATGACATCATACCTCCATTTCAAAAAATGAAGAAAAATAACAAAAAATCTTTGAAAATGAAAAATCTAAAAAATTCTACTCTTTCTCATGTACATAGTTACAACATCGTACTTCCATCTCAAAAATGAAGAAAAAAAAAAAAAAAATCTCTGAAAAAGAAAAATCCAAAAAGTTCTACTCTTTCTCATATACATAGTTACAGCATCGTACTTCTATCTCAAAAAAATGAAGAAAAATAATAAAAAATCTATGAAAAAGAAAAATCCAAAAAAATTCTACTCTTTCTCATGTACATAGTTACAGCATCGTACTTCCATGTCAAAAATAAAGAAAAAGAATAAAAATATCTTTGAAAATAAAAATCCAAAAAAATATATATAAACCTTGAAAATGAAAAAATATAGGTAAAAATTTTGTTTCTCCTTCTGTTAATTAGGATGCATTTGTTACTTATATAAATAAAAAAGGGACTGACGTTTTCTCGAGAATGTGCAAAAATATCACACGGTCCAAAGCCTCGAAGCGGGCAACTTCTTAGTGATAGACAAATCAGATGAAGCATCTCACCACTGACGTCAAGTCTATTCAGAAAAAAAGAAGATAAAATCATTTTAAAAAAGAAAGAATAAATTTGTGTTTTCCCATAGAGCTATGCACATGCGTGTTCCAATACAGTAAAATATCAATATTTTATTAGCAACACCATTATTCTATAGTAACGTCTCGAGTCTAGGGTTCGCCTTGGAGTTTGGATCCTACTTCAAAGTAGGAGCAACAGCGTCAATCCCGACCAAACGGTCAATGTTGTGATCAGGTTGACTCCACTGCTAAATCTTCGAACTAAGCACTCTGTTTCAGATTCATATGAACTTAAGTGTCTTAAGCTTCAGATTCTCCATTGGAAAAGGTCAATCATTGGTTGAGACCAACCTGTTGAGAATGAGATTACGTATCAATCAAACTATGTGCAACCATACATCCAGAAGGGTTCATTTTTCCTTTATTTTCTACAGGCTTAAAAGCTGTATGGGCAGCGATATCCCTATAAAGTGTATGTCATGCATCTGGGTATCTGTATGATGGTCGTTTGTTCCCGTAAATTGTCCCCAGATAAGTTCGGGTCGGGGCTTCAATCGCCTTTGTCTTTGCTTATCGCCCCTAATGGGTATGTGTTTATGCATAGTTAATTGATGTTTATGATTATTATCAGTGGAAGCCAGGATTGGATACCCCTTTTTGGGAGATACCTAATGATTGGTTGGATCTGTTTAGTGGTACTTGAAGCTAGATGCTTTGAGTCATGTCGATCCGAGACACATTTTTGAATATAGCACGCACTCCTAAAAAGCGTTGCGACTTCTATTCGCTCCGCTCGGGCAGTCATGCTAAATAAACTTTAGGATCATTGGGTTCACTCAGAGATTTTGAACCCTGCTTCTGGCAGGGGCACCTGTGACTAGTCAAATGGGGCAATCAAATGCCTCATAGGATTGGACGCAAACTGTGGAGCCTTGCGTAGTTTTGTTTAGCCCTATCTTTAAAAGTGTGGGTCGATCACCCCTCTTACTTGCGAAATTGTTGTATTCAGAATGAATCTTAAACATCAAATACCTTCAAATCATCTCGAGAAGCGAATATTTGGCCTGGCATATAGGGCTTTCGCAACTCATTTCACCTCGGTAATGCCCAATAATGTCGCTAAGTTCTTGGTGACCGATTACCTTGAGAAATGAATGTTTAGCCTGACATCCAGGGCTTTTGCTTTTTCACCATTACTCTCTAATTTTTGAAGTTCATTCTGAATGCAGTGGACCCATCAGTAATGCCTTGGGCCTCTTTGGATGTCTCTTTTCTTTGGCATTCGATCTTTAGGGGCATCTGTAGACACCCAAATTTTGCCCAAGGCCTGATCGAAACACATTTCCAGAGAGATGCATTTTTGAGCTTTCGATGGCATATATGGAATCCTTAGGAATCACCCTAAACCCTTAGGAATCACCCTAGATCCCTTAGGAACCTACCCCAAACCTCTAGAAACCAATCCCGACCCTTAGAACCTCTTTCGAACCCTAAACCTAACTTTCTCAGGCAATGGTGCACTAGGACTAGATGAGGTCTTATAATACTATCAAATCATATACCATTGAAAAGAGGACTTCTCCATCTTTCCAACGAGTAAAGAATCGCCTCAATTGGAGTTGTATAGCAAACGTTATGGCGATTCGAAAATCTCACAGTTTTACAAGATTTTGGCTTGGAGCAACTAATAGTTGTGCCAGGCTTAAGTAGGTCCCCCCGCGGGCTTGCAACCTCCCAAAACCATTATGAATCACTGTATTAGTGTACATATGCTTGGCGCAACTATTAGTTGCGCCAGGCATATGAACAGTGACCTCTGGTTTTTGCTCCGAAAATCGAGATTGGGGTTTGACCTGCTGACCATCTTGATCTTTGGGGGGTGTTTTGCTAGTTTTGTTGCACCCTTTTAATGCCTATTTTCAACCCTTAAGTGATTTGAAACACTAAACTATCATCCACCATTAAAACCATTCCCACACATCTCCGGTTCTCCCCTTTCTTCTCCTATCTCTTCTTTGGCTCTTCACGTCCTCCCATTTGTGTCATTACGCCGCCGAATTTTTAGTAGAAACAGAGGGGCACAAATTGGATTTAAGGCCCATTTGGGCAAGAGGAAGCCATTTTCTTGTCTTTTACTTTATTTTTATTTTGGCCATTAGTAGAGACCACATTAAGTGGGTTGATCGGGTGCCTAACACCTTCCCGATCGATAACCGAAGCCCCTACCCAAGAGCCTTTGGTGTGGACTGGATTCAGAGTCATATTTGTGTCACTTTGATGCTTATCAAAGTGATATAGGTATCCCGGGACACCAACAGCTACGGGTGGCGACTCTATATTTTTCGTTAGCGAGCGCATCGTCGCGATGGGATCGTCAAAAATCCCACGGTTGCACAATAGTGTTCTTATATCTTTCAGTTACATCTCATCACGCAACGCTCACATATCATTTAGTTCACTTTTTACAATGTTCTGATTTCTAATTCATAATTCACAGTGTTCTAATTTCTCGTTCATATCTTACAGTGTTTAAATATCCTATTGCAGTAGTTCGTCAATGTACAATATGCAGTATGCACGGATAACCCGTCGTATCAGTCCAGTCAGTTTACAGTCATTTAGTCAGTGATCAGTCAGTTTATGCAGTATGCAGTATGTACGAAAAAATCTCGTCATATTGTTCTAGTATGCATGCAGTGTACAGTGTGTACGAATAACCTGCCGTACCGGTCCAGTCAGTGTATGCAGTATGCAGTATGGACGGAAAAACCCATCGTACCGGTCTAGTATGCAGTATGCAATGTACAGTCAAACAATTAATATCCAACATTCAACTTCTTAAATGCAATCAATCTCACAGTTTCAATTTCATTCACAACTATCACATTTCAGTCAAAATATTTGAATATAGTCAAATCAATAAGTTCTAATCCCAATACTATGATCACAAGCTAACTTAAATGGATACCACATCAAATGAAATTCAAGGCATCAATTTAAGAATTTCGTATGAAACGATGATTCAAGTCAAATATGTAAATTTTATGTGTCATCACATGGATATTCTCATGAGGGCCTATGAATCGAAAACAAAACAGATCATATCAATATATCTATGAATCATAGTCAAAAATGTAATTGGTAGTGAGTTTCCCCTACCTCAACATGAAGCCAAAACGAAGATTTCCTTATCAAGGCGACATTCCCCTCACGTCTCCTTGGTCACAACCTAGAACACACTAAATTTACTTCCTATTAATCAAAAGTAACGAACAACAGAAATTTCCAAGGTCGCCCAAAGTTTCTTTCTCAAAACAGAAAAATTTCAGAAACTGACCAAATCGATCGATCGAATCCCAATCCAATTAATCGGTTCCCAAAATTGATTAATCAAAATATATTTTGATCGATTGGTTTCCTCCAAAAAACACATATTTTTGTTTGTATAATCTGTCCCACACTCGATCGATCGGTTCTCAAACCGATCGATCGATATCCAAATCGATTGATCGATTCCCAAATCGATCGATCAGTTTACTCAGAAACCAATCTATCTTCACATCACAATCCTGTCGACTCTACAGGAATCTTGTCGACCTTAACTAAATCCTGTCAACAAGATTTCGATGGATCGAGTTCTATTTCGATCAATCGGTTTCCAAATCAAATGAAATTTGTTGACCTAAAACGAATCTGTCGACTTGAAATGGAACTTGTCAATAATTTTTGATGGATCGAATTCCATTTTGATCGATTGAAATCCATTTTGATCAATCCATTTCTCAAATTTAATTTCGATCGATCAGTTTTTCTTCAGAAAACCAACCTATTTCTATTCTGCCAATCTCTTCACATATGTCAAAATCGATCGATCGATTTTGTCAGATTTTTCAGAAACACGGGTTTCTTCTTCCTTAACTCATTTTTTTCCTCAAATTTGAATCCTACGATTCTAAATGTTCACTCATACTCTTACCAAGCTTAACACACTTACTTATCACCTAATTAACACACCTTGGTTACCTTTCCTTGGTCGATCACACGCCCTTCACGAGTAGTTGCCACGGAGGGTTTTAGAGTGAAATTTGCCGATCCTTCCGGCGATTGAATCGAAACGAAGTCTACGAAGAATCCATACACTAACACATACCACTCTTCACCCTATCTATTGCATATGGTGCGATCATACGGTTGGCTCACACAAGAAGATGGGAGGAGATGTTCATACTCTCCTTCTTTTCTCTCTTTCTAGAAACCCAAAGCCCTTAAAATGTGCAAATCGGTTATTGGCTTCCAAAGGAAGCCTCTGCCTTTTTATATAGCAAGGGGGGTTTTGGTGTAAAGTAGGCACACCGTGAATTGGTGCACGACCTTTCATCAAAAGTCAAAATATGGTTCTAAATTTATCTTTTTCACACACATTAATTTTTTATAATTCATTTATTCTAAAAGTTCAAGGCGGCATTTTTCGGGATGTTATATTCTTCCCAGCTTAAAGAATTTTAGTCCTTGAAAATTGACATGCTGTATGCGAAGAGTTACAGACACTTGGCAATCGTCAATGCTTCAACGTCCTCACAATCAGGGTTATCACAGTTGCATTCTACAATTTGAGAGATAAATTACTTAACAATGGTCGACTATATCATACGAGAGGGGTCATAATGGAAGAACAACTTGCAATATTCCTACATACCCTTGCACATAAGGTCAGAAATTGAGTCTCCCATTACAAATTTAGCTGTTCAGGTGAAACCATTCGTTGACATTTTAAAAGATTCTTAAACGCAATTCTAGGCTTGTATCCAGAGTATGTCAAAGGACCTAAATCAAATGCTCTTCAGTTCTTGCTTGAAAGACATCGCCAGTACTTTAAGGAATTTAATTTTCAAGTGTTTTAAACTTATCTTATAATTGTTAGTGTGAATTTTAAATTATTTAAAGAAGACTGCATCGAAGCTATAGATGGGACACACATCCTTGTAATGGTTCCTGCTAAGAAAAGGCCCAGCTTTCATAATAGGAAAACAGAGATCTCCCAAAATGTGATGGTTGCAGTGGACTTTGATATGATGTTCACATATGTCCTAGCTGGTTGATTCTCGAGTACTTCGAGACTCACTTACAAGGGAGGATATATTAAGAATGCCCAATGATAATAAGTTATTTTTCTCAATTTTTTGTAAAATATAATTTTTATTCATAGGTGTCATATAGTAACACAATATCATCTATTTCAAGTAAATACTATGTCATTGATGCGAGTTATGCCCAGTGGCAGAGCCAGGATTTTTCTGATGAGGGTTCATGACAGTGCTCAAATATTATGAGTTTTGTCATGCTTATTTTTAGAGGCCAAATTAATAAATGAGAACCTAAATGGGGCTTATTAAAAAAAAAAAAAAATTCTTAGGCAATAGGCCTTTGAAGAATTGAGGGCCCCATTTGGGTCCAATTATGGGGGCTCCTTGCTCACCTATGCTCAGAGCCGGCTCTACACTTCATTTTACAACCACCTCACTTAAGCAAAGGAAAAATTTATTGATTATTTTGAATCTGATGACGGAGATGATTTTTCGCCCTAATCTTCCCTACAATAGATCTTGAGATAATGAGTTTACCATCAAACATGGTTCATATTCACTTTTTAGGATGTGTGCCACGTATATCGAATATCTTATTGTCAGATAACGGGCCCATGATCTCAAGATCTATTATATGAAAGCTTAGGATGAAAACCAACCTCTATCATTAGATTCAATGGAGTCAATTGGTTTTTCCTTTGTCTTAAGAGAGGTAACTATAGCAGAAAGTGGTGTGGTAGTAACACCAACCTTTATTCTTAGGAAGGAGATATTATGGGTTTGAAAAAAGAGGAGAGGATAATTTTAATAATGGGTAACATTATTTGTAATCTAAGATTTTTTCTTTATACTATGGTTGTAAATAAAGTAACTTGAATGATTAGTATTAGATTTTATTTATTAAAAATCCTATGACTAAGCAAAGATAAGAGAGAAGTTAGGGGAATCGATCAAGAGAGAAAAAAATTGTATTTTCTTTTATTTTTGGCAAAAAACTCAAAGAAGTTTGGTCACTTTATATATATAT
The DNA here is from genome assembly GCA_021018995.1 of Chloranthus sessilifolius. NCBI lineage: Eukaryota > Viridiplantae > Streptophyta > Magnoliopsida > Chloranthales > Chloranthaceae > Chloranthus > Chloranthus sessilifolius. The sequence continues at coordinate 81,130,086 of CM037584.1, forward strand.
ATATATATATATATATATATATATATATATATATATATCTATAGATGGGATTGGGGGATCCCTCATGAAGAGTGGTTGCCCTTAAAAACTCTCCTTACAGGGAGTTTAAGATTTTTAAAACTCTCCTTAATAGGAGTATATATATATATATATATCTATAGATGGGATTGGGGGATCCCTCATGAAGACAGGTTGCCCTTAAAAACTCTCCTTACAGGGAGTTTAAGATTTTAAAAACTCTCCTTAATAGGAGTTTAAGATTTTTTTTTAAAGAATGGGGGATCCCGGGATCCCCCATCAGATAATGTAGCTCTGCCACTGGTTATGCGAGCATTCATGATTTTCTTGCTCCATACCGTGCTATAAGATAACACTTAAGTGAGTACCAGACTGGTAGCAGACCACAAAATGAAAAGGAACTATTCAACTATAATCATTCATCATTAAGGAATGTCGTAGAACGAATCTTCGGAGTGTTGAAGAAGCGTTTTCCTATATTAAAAGCAGCACCGCCTTATGCTTTTGCAACATAGGTCGATATAGTATTAGCATGTTGTATATTGCATAACCACATCCAAGGTATCGATCATGGTGAGTCCTTTTTGGGAGAAACTGAAGATAATTCTTCAGATGATGATGATGACAATGGGGCAGAATTGAGAGAAAAATTCTTAAGTAGATCTCAAAGGGAGCAACAAGAATGGGAAAACATGAGGGATCAAATGGGAGAGGCTATGTTGAAAGACTGTTGAAAACTAGTTTCATAACTGTTGTTAAACCATAATTCAATTGAAAAAACATGATTAAAATGTTGTATTTTGATTTGTTTTTAACGAATGACCGGATATAGATGTTTTGTTGTATATGAATGAGTGGATGCTTTCATGGTGATGTTTATGAAGGAATGGATGTGAATGTGTTCTTAATTGGTTCTATGATTTATATATTTCTTCCATCTTAATTAATTTTATGATTTATATATGTTTTAATATTTATGATTTAAATCTCTTATTTCATCTTGATTACTTTTATAATTTATATTATATTTCATTTTGCATGAATAATTAATTGGTAAGTTTAGTTTTTTATAGGAATGACTTCTTCTTCGGAAGATACAACTAAGAGGACGAATATTTGTTCGATCGTGTGTTCGATAACGCGTTCAGGCTCGGGGATTAATTTCAGAGTAAGTTGGATTAGGGGTCTTGATTTGACTACGGGTTCATGTTCATAGTTTATCTTTGTGATTGGTTTAAGTATAAATGGTGTCATGTTATATGGATAGATTAATTCGGGAATTGCTTCTAGGATAGGTGAGGAAGTTTATTTAGGGGAATGGTCACGGAGTTGGGTTCGGTGTCAGCTGCGGTATCGTGGGGGCTGGTATGCTTGTTGATAGGCTGTCGAGTTCAAGGGTAGGTTGAATCGGTTCGAAGATAAGTACGTTGAGCTTGGCGATGAGTTTGGTGATGGGTTGACTTAGTTTAGGGGTAGATTCGGTGATAGTTTGGATTCTAGTGATCTTGGTGACAGGTTCAGGGCGAAGGGTAATTTCGTATTTATAGGAACGTGGGGCAAGGTTAATTGGTTGGGAGTGAATGGTATGGACATGCTCTGAGGTAGGTTCAATCCTTCGGATCAGGCTTGCCGGGTGGAATGGGGCACGAGTGAATGAGTGTATAGTCTCGCATCCAAGTTGAGTTTGATAAAAAAAAAGGTTGTAATAGGTGATGTTAGTTTGTGCAGTGTTGGGGAGTTGGTTTTGATCATAGTATGGGTTGGTGTATTGGTTGTTGTATAAAGGTTAGTGAGGGTGTTGATCTCAGTTTGTGTGTGGTGAATTGTTTTGGTCAGGGTGTAGGTTTGGGTATAGATCTTGAGCTTGATCAAATGGGTGGTATGGTTGAGGTCTCCATTCTTTAGTCGACGTTGTATGTGTGAAGCACGTTCTCGGAGGCTAGTGAAATCAGAGTAGTCAATTCAGATGAGAACACTCCGGAGAGGCTCTCGAGTGTTGCCGATCATGATTTCTGTCACATCGGTTTCTCTTATCGGACTCCCCATTCGAGCGGCAAGTCTCCTCTAGCGGTTGGCAAACGTCGTGAAGTCTTCGTCGCCTTTTGTCTTGTGTGCATCAAGTCAACGAGACTAATTTCTTCATGAGTTAAGTATTGGTATTCTTCTAGGAATCTATCAGCTAAGTCTTCGAAGGTCTCGATTTTGGCTAAAGGCATAGTAGCGAACCAGTCAAGGGCTTCCCCTTAAAGGTCGTTGAAAGTAGTGAATGAGAAAGCCCTGGTTATTGCGTATGGGCCGACAGTCATTGCAAAATAGGGCCAAGTGGCATTTCGGATTCCCTGTGTCATTGTATTTGTTAAATTTTGGAGGTTTAAAGTCAGCGAGTACAGTAAAGTCAATGTCTCGATAAAATTTGTCGAATCCAAAGGACTATTTTGAGTGCTCCCTCTTAGCCATGTAGTCATCTAGAAGTTGAGGGAGGTCATCTATGTTTATGGCAGTGCCTTTTCTATGTGTGTTGGGAGAGGGTTGTCCTCGGTAGTAGTTGTTGTAGGTGTGAGAGGTATGTGTGTTACGTGTTGGGGGAGTCGGAGCACATGGAGGAGTCTGCATCCTTTCCTCTTGTCTGTTCCTCAGAGTAACTTGTCTTTGGTCTCTTGTAGCTCTGTATAAGTCAGTCAGGGACTGGAGCAATGCGTCGACTTCTTTTCCTCCTTTTGTGAGTGTTACTGGCAGTGTGGTCCATAACTTGACTAGTGGTGAAATTTTTTTCGTCGTCACTTTCTACACTGTTGTTAGTATGATTTATGTTTCATAGAGCGAAGGGGTATTTTTCGCTCACTGACCGTATTTACTTGGGCACAACGATTGGATGTCTAGGGAGATGACCTAACGTTATACTCGGGATCACTAGGGAGGTCCTATGAGGGTGGCTCAATATCATTAAAGTTTAATATTCTGATGCGGACCATTTTAAAACTTTTTTGTATTGTTATTATTATTATTTTTACCTTTTTTTGTTTTGGTTGTAAAAAGTTGAGTATGCAGGTGAGTGTGTGTAAAAAGTGATAAAGTAAATCAAAGAAAAAAAAATAAAAAAAAATAAAATAATGCAAAGAAATAGAAAACCAAATTAATTAAACTGAGGCAACCTTAACGAAAAAGAGTCCCATCGCGATCGCCAGTTTGTTGGTACGCGCTTTTTCTGGGCCCCTTTCGGTCCTCAGAAAGAGTGGCCTAATTCAGTCCAAGTGGACTCTGGCAAAGGCGATGAATAATAAATCAGAAAATATTAAATGCTAAAAGAAAAAGGCGAATCTTAAATGAAGAATGCTTGGGTGATGCGATCGCCAGCTGCAGATATTTATTGATGCTGCAAGGCGTCATCGATCACACTTTAAGAAGAGCGGGGGCTTGCAGGTTGAACTCCTTTACTGAATCATTAGCCGGCCAACGTCAGCAACTGTGGGTTGCTTATAGTCTAACTAGTTTGGTTTCCTACTTCTACTGGGATTCTACTCTAAAAAAGGGGAGGGGTACCCCACTATGCTAAGGAGGACCGGCCTCGTTCCTAGGTACCCTCCCTAAGCTCCAAAGGGCAAATCGGGTGGCCAAGGCTTAAAATCAGAAGAAATTAGGGACCTAAGGGATCTAAGGCTAAGGGGCGCTTCTCCCTTTATACTCTTTCGAGAACCGAGACTAGTTGGGCAAGTACCGCTGGCTCGACTACTTGGGGTTCCTAGAGAAGAGTCTTCAATTCTAGAAGTCTAGAAAGCAGCTCAACTCCTTTCATTAGGATCCCCAAAGAGAACCTTGAAATTTCTAAAAGAAGAAGCTAAAAAAGGAGAAGAGAAAATTGAGTAGTTGATGTGTGTTGAAGGCTGTGGGGTAGGGGTCTACTTATAGGTATTCGGGTAATTATGCGCCCTGTGTGGTGCGCTTAATTAGCAGGTCAGATCCAATTACGCACCCTGTCTGGTGCACTTAAGTGAATTGTGCGCCCTATACAATGCACACAATTCAATTAAGTGCCCTCTATCATGCGCTTAATAGGGTAATTTGGGTGGTTATGGGAATTAGATTTTTGGTTCAATTTTGGACTAATTGTGCATGGCTGGTAGAGCGCGTAATCAATTGTGCGCGTTGGGTCGGGTGCAGAATTGGGTCTTAGGTTGGTGCATGGGTGGCCGAAGCCTAGCCCTATACGAACCAATTGTGCACGGCTGGCAGGGTGTGTAATCAATTACACGAATGGGTGAGGGCATGGAATTGGAAAACCTTCCGGGTAGGGTTAGTCTAGTTGTTGGGATTTTAGGATAGACAGACTGACAGACATGTCAGGACAGACAGGCATACATATTTATATGTAATACATGTAAATAATGAAATACCTCCCATTTGAACTCAATAAAAATAGCATCGGATAAAAAATATCAATGAATAAAAAGTCATCTTTCCAGTTCAAGAAGAAAATTTGATTTTTTATGTGACAACCCAACGTTTTCCAAATCGTATATAGGAAAGGTCGTGTCATCGGATCACCTAAAATGATCCGATCATACAAGTGCATCGTATCGTGTACAAAGTATTGCAAATGCGGAAGTAATATAATAATTCTGACATGAAATAATATGGCAAAAACTGATATTTATGCATCTAAACAGTATTATCAAGATTTATAAACAAGGCTAACGGATGCGATGTATAGCTTTCCACCGATGATGGCCACCCGTCATCTAAACAATGGAAAGAAAACCTATACATGAAGTATAAAATAACTCAAAAACAGAATACGTGGTTTATACAAGTGTTTAAAATACATATCTCTCTCTCAAACCTATTTTGAAAATAATTCATCAGCGAATTTTTCCTCCTTGTCCTCCTCGTCCTCTTCTTCCTCCTCCGGCTGGTATGTGTGATCACCCTTGTGTTTTGGATCAAGATCTGCAGCTAAGACATTGAAGTCGTAAGATGAGCTATCATCGAAGTTTAGTAAGGAAACTTACAATGCTAACTTATATGTTAGATTACCAATTCATATCTTGAAGCATAAAATACAAGTCGAAGTATATTAGAGCATTATCTATATCTATTTGATCAACATATAATATAAACCCAGCATTTAATCATGCTGATGTATTCATGCTGACACATTCATGCTGACCAAATACAAGGAATTATACTGACAAGACATTTCGCTGAAATAGATATAAGAAATCATGCTGAAACAAGCTTAGCTTAAACAAGCTATCAAGTGTAAAACATACATAGAATCAAGCTCCCGAGTTAGCGAGATCACTTGTCAATCTCTCGAGTTAGCGGGATCACTTGAACCGAGACAATCAAGCTCCCGAGTTAGCGGGATCACTTGTCAAGCTCCCGATTTAACAGGATCACTTTGATTTAAGATTCCACAGTCAAGCTCCCGAGTTAGTGGGATCACTTAGCTCGAAAACAAAGCAAAACTAGGACTCGACATCAAGGATAACAAGACATGCTTATGCATGGTATCGTGTTTGCGAGAACCTCATGCACAAATGTCATTTAAGTATATATATCGAAATTGCATTTCACATAAACTGAACTCGCATGTTTGTATTTAACCATATATAACCATATATAACCTACATCTAGCATCATCATTCATAAGCATGTATCATCTAAACTGATACCCAACTACTCATTACACTAGCATGTTCATTAAACTATATATATTATCATATGTCAAATTTGAACGTGACATTAGTATATATGGTTATGCATCGAAATTGAATATAGCATGTCCATACAACATCATACGACGAATCTCATTATCATACCTCATTATTGTTAAGCACTAATTTTTGCCACTTTCTACACCTTTAAACTTAGCTTTTGATAGGACTTAAAGTATTTAATATTTGCTTTTGATGTTGTTTTGCAGCAAGGAGGTAATTGTGTCCTTAGTGCAGTTTTCGGTTAAAAAGCGCTAATAAGGAGAGTTTTGAATTAGTCCATTCCTGAGAATGAGAGCTGAATAGAATGGCTTCAATCCTAGGCACATTGGAGGTGTTTGGAGGGTCACTTTCAGCACATCAACAGTTTGGGTCATGCACCATTTACTATAGCAGCAGTAGATTTGCTCTGATATGAGCTCCAAGCCTTGCAACCTCTCAATATGCAGCTGAACCTCTTAGCCAATGCTAAACCTGACAAGCAAAGCCAAGTAAACTCTTCAAATGAGGGATTAAAGCTACAGGTTTATCAAGTGCGAAAGTCGAGTAGACCAACTGCAGCTCCAGCCATCTAATCAGCATCAGCATGTAAACCTGTCAAATGGAGTAGTGCACCTTTCAGCCATTTTGTCGATCTAAAGCTTCAGCAACCTCACGACCTGTGTTCCTCTTGAACCTATCGAATGGGTAGAGATTGAGTGCACCTAACATGTCGACCTCTGCTTTGATCTTGTCGACAAGTTAAAGCTGTAACCCTCCAAATCCATCCTCCCAAGCAACCTGTCGAGATGTGCATCTTATCTGGGTGACATGCAACTCCTTCATCCTCTCGACTGCACACAAGCAACAGCTGCTAGTTCATTTTATTGAAGCATTTACAGCTCCACCCACGAGAGGCTGCTGAAATATCAAACTCTCAATCCTGTCATCATTGTATAGAAACTACTACACTTTTAAACCTGTCGAATAGCACACTTCAATGACCCCTTGAACCTGTCGACACCTGCACCTTTGAACCTGTCGATAGCTTCAGCTCCTCAATTGCACCAACCTCTCGAAATGGTATGATGCTGAACCTATCGATAGGATCTTCAAAGCTTCAACATGTCGACAGCATAAAGCAGCAACCCTCTACAGCAAACCTATCGAGGAGATAATTCACCCACTTGAAAACTTCAACATACTCCAACCTATCGACAACTTCTCCATGCAAATCCTCCAACCTGTCGAACTCCTCCAAACCTTCATGCATTGAACCTATCGAATGGTTCACTTCTGCAGCCTTCCTCAAATGAACCTCTCAAAATGCATAAGAAGCAGCTCCAACCGCCCACCAATCCTATCGATACCTTGCTGCTCAAACCTGTCGACAACTTGCATGCAAAGCTTCAGTTGCAAACCAGACCACAGAGCCTTTTGACTACTTAAATATCCGAACCAGTCAAGATGCCCAACCTCCAGCCCTCTTCTAAACTGTTGATATGCATTCAAGATTCTATCCAACCGGTCAATTTCTCGATCAGAAAATCCCTCAAACCTGGTGTCTTATTTGCTGCTGCATATATATATATATATATATACACTTACACTCCTTGCTCCATCCGCCCATTCATCCTATCGAACTCTTCAATGCAGCTGCCTTCAACCTATCGAATGGATCAGTTCTGAAGTCCATCCAGTGAACCTATCGAGTTCTGCTGAAGATCAAAAGCCCAACCTGTTGAATGCCTCAGAAACTCAGCAGCTAACCTATCGAATGCATTGCTGAAGCTGCAATGTGCAACTCCATTCAACCAACCTATCGAGGCTCGGGATCTAGCTGCCATCAGCTACTATCAGTGACCATTGGGGGGCTATTCTTGGTACCAAATACTGGCAATTAATGTTCAACAATTATACAAGAACTGCTGAAGCTGCAGATTTTAATCAAACTACTGAAGCCATTTTTCCTCAACTGCAGATTTATTACTGAAGCAGCTCGCAATTCTAATGTGTGGGGGCTGTTTTGACAGCAGTTTTGTTCCAATTAACCCTTAGCAATTATACAAAGGTGTGTAGCTGGGTATTTTTGATAAGCAAGGGCAAATTTGGGAACTCCAATGCACAGGAAACTCTGCACATGGGTGTGAACTAATTTTTGGCGGGAATGCAAGTTAGAAACGAGCATGGGCATATTCATAGCAAAATCAAGTGTCGATTGATCTTATTCTCGTCATGCATCACTATTCCTCATGCTGGACTATCATGATATGACATATCATCATCCTTATTCATCAAAGTGAAACTATACTATGCTTATAGATTCATTCAACAAAACTATAACATAGGCATATTTATATAGATACTAACTTGCTAACTGGACGTGAATGAGCAAATAAAACACAACTTAGCAAGGTAAACTCCCTACCTTCACTCACACTTACGTGTATCTACTTGTATGTGCACTCATGCATCCGAGAATACCTTTATCGTTATGAACTTTCATGTGCACCAAGCACTTATGGTTTAATATGCATGGCTTTAGTATTTAACATAGGATACTGGGTCACCTTAGATCCCATATACGTGCTGTATAAAGTTAACGAGCCGCAGAGTCAACTCACACACCCATGTATAGACCAAAGGCCCTCAATGCAAATGCAGCAGCCAGACATAGGCTTGCCTCGGCAAGCCACAGGGTTGCCGCGGCAAGCTCTTTAGCTAAGCACCTTGTCACGGCAACCTTGTGAGGTTGCCGCTGCAGCCTAATGACAGTGCTTGCCGTGGTGCCCCTTGCTGCTATCTGGTCTCGTATGGTCTATTGGCCTATCACCCACTCTATATATTATATTCTATTTTATATGTTTAGCACAGAGGCCCCATTATTTTTGATTAATTCAGTATGAACAGATCGGAGTGGATTTGTCGACAAGTTTGACTCTGAAACCCTTCACACATGACTTGACTTCTAAGCTATTGATCCGATCTTATGTGATCGACACCACAGACCTTTAAGTTTGCGTAAAACTGATCCAAGGGAAACTAATATGTGATTTGTGTGGTGACGTACCTTTTGGTGAACTTGTAGTTACGATGACGCAGAACAAGTTGGTCTTGAGTTCGCCGAGCTCGTGAGAACGAAGGCCGCAATGAACTCTTCACGACCCACCGACTGCCTTCGCACTCCTCGTGATAAAATTACAGGTCACCTTGTGATTCAAGGTTTTGACTCTAAGGTTTGAAAGATTTTAAATGGGAGATGGTTTGAAAATCTAGCAAGATGAGAAGTGTTTTTCATTTACTGATTTTCTTTGGCTTTTTGCTCTAATGGTTACATAGGGTTTGCAAAGAGTATTTCCTTCAAAACCTGAAGCAGGAAGAAGAAAGGAGCTGCTGTTTGTTTCCACTTTGCGTGCATAGAGTCTAATAGTGATTCATGCCCTCGTGGAGTCTGCTGGCGAGATTAGTATTACAAGCCTTATAAGGCTTGGCTTATGTGGATTGTTAGCATAAGCTCTTTAGTGTATACTCATATAAGCCAAAACAAGCTTATCTTTAATATAAGTCTCATACACTTTTTGTAAGTGTATAAGTTAGTAAGGCCTGGAATCCCATGAGTGTATACATGGGCTTTTCCATGTAGATGACTTTAAGCCAAACTAGGCCTGGCTTATTTGGCATTAGTGTAAAACACTTACACTAACACTAACTATTATTATACTTACACTTATACTAACTATTAGTATACTTACACTTATACTAACACTAAAATTAGTATATAGTATACTAGTTTTCATATACTACTTTTAAGTGTTGTATACTAATTTTAGTATACAAGTTCAAGTGTGTTTTGAATACACAAATTCTAAGTGTATGAAGGACCGGTTTTAATTAAAAAAAGTTACTGGGCCACTAAGGACCTCATATTCTTATCGGTTTTGAACACGAATTTAGATAGGTCCTTTGTGTCACGTTTTAGGCACACGCCTGACCTAACCCGTGTCCATACCAACTAGTGTGGTTTTAAAATTTGGCAACTGTTACATCCTCCCCTACTTAAGGGATTTTCGTCCTTAAAAATAAATGAAGATGAGGAAGTGAAATCAAGGCAAGGTGGATACACTCAATAATCAATAAGCCATATTAGATGTTGTGGTAATGGTGCATAAAATCAATAATCACTAATCTAGATCATGATACGTGTGTCACATGAGGAAGCAATGTAATTACAGGTAGACATATACATATATTATGATAGAGTAAACCAAAACAAATCAGGGGCAGAAATGAAATTATATAAACAAAATTGATATAAAACTGAGTTGTATACTCACTAGGCTGTGAGCTAGGCTGTTGCTGACCAGCTGAGGATGGTTCAGTATCCTTCCGCGCAAGCTCTGGCACTAACATGGCTGCGTTGCGAGTGTACGCAGATTCATAATTTCATGCCCGTTCGATGTAAGGGTTTGCGGTGGTCTTGAAGGTATGCTCCATCAAAATATTAGTGGCCTCTTTAATATAATCTACGCGTTGATGAAGAATATAGTGGTTCTGATAGAGGTTTTCGAATTGTTGGAGGGTCTGTTCATGGTTTTCTCGCATGAGCCGCGCAAGATCGGCAATGGTATAAGTCTCTTCTGAAGGGGGAATTGGTTTGGCTTGAGAGGGAATGGGGGTTTCTTGGGTTGGTGCCGATGGTGTGGCTTGGGAAGATTGTGGAGGAGCATGTATTTGTTGTGCTTGGCAGTTTTTCACTTTTCACCGCTTGTTGGAATTGTTGGTAGACGTTCTTCCATATTGCGGGGGTAAACACCCTAATATGGTCGGTGCAGATTTCCTCACCAAGAGGGATTCGATAAGGTTCCCTATTGTGGGAATCTTGGTGACCCTCTAGAAGGCGAGTGATCAGACATGGATACGGGCATGCGGGCATGGGAGTAGGTACGTTACTCTGTAGATGAATGTTGGCATATTTCATGCCCTCCGAAATAACCTTTGGGGCATTGACCCAGTGATTCTCATGAATTGCAAACAAGGCATGTAAGAGAGCATCACATTGCTCGCAGTCATGCTGCATGGGGTATAACTTGCATCAAAATACAAATTAAGAAACCACATGTTTTGTGGTAATTGGCTACGTCGAACCGAAAGACCTTGAGCAGAGGAGGTCTGTCCATCCGTCATTTTAGCAGTGATGTGATGGAATTTCACATCCTTTAGGCATGGGGCTCGCAGGCCTAGGCTCTCGTCAAAGGTCGCACTACAATTCATAGCCTGAGCTATGTCTTGTAGGTCAAAATAAAACTTGCAGCCATCTATTTCGGTCTCTAATTGACCAACAATCGTCATAACTTTTAAATTTGGTAAAATATACAGACAAGGCGGGGGTAAAAGTGTGTATGTATGGGCTGGAATAGGGTGCCTAAACGCGCCTGTTTATTGTACCGTAATGACCATGCGGTCAGGTCATTTAGTACGAGTAACGAGTCATCAATTAGCCAATCACGTTCCATTGCTTTGGCGTTCCACCATGGAACGGGTGTTCACGATCCACGGGTGGATCAGCTTGGTCTTGGGATGTCGATGGGGCTTTGCCCTTCGATTTTGCCATAGCCTTTGGGTGTATGGGAGTGTTTTTGGAAGCCATAATCTTCCATGGAGGGATGGTATTATAAAGTGGTGAAAAGAACCAACAAAAATAAGAAATGAGGGTTTTACCTCACCAAGACACCAAAGAGTGGACCAATGGACTGAAATTGGGGATGAAGGAGTTCGGCCAAGCACGATTCTCCAACATGCAACAATCTTGGAGGGAAATCGGGGAGGTCTTGCACCCAAATATCATTTGTATAGCACTTGGGAGGGAAAAGAACCAGAGACCCCACCACGTTGAACAAAATAGAATTTGGGATTCTGTTTTCAGACCCACTTAAGCCTGAAATGGTTGCCGCGGTAAGCTGCTTGCCGCGGCCAGCCATCCCTTTCTGCGGAAGGCCTTCAAATGGTGACTGGCCTAGATTTTGAGGCCCTACAGTGTTTTGGTGCAAACTAGTGGTACATATGTGTCACACATACTAGTGTATCCTCTAAAAATATTTACATCAGTGTCCATATAGTGCCTCAAATAGTGCCTCAGAGATTTATAGTGTCCATACATCAGCGTCCATCAGCGTCCATACAGTGCCTTAAATAGTGCCATGCCGATGCTCAATTGGAAACTGTTATTATATGCGAATTCGATCAAGAGTAAGTGCTTATCCCATGATCCTTAGAAATTTAGCATACAGGCCCATGACATATCCTCTATCACTTGATTCACCCTCTCCCTCTGTCCGTCGATCTGAGAATGAAATGTAGTACTGAATTCCAACTTGAAACCACCCATTCCTTCCTGGAAACTTTGCCAAAATCCTGAGGTATATAAAGGATCGCGATCTGACACGATACTCACGGGTATCCCATGTAATCAGACTATCTCTCTCAGATAAACTTCAGCCAATTTTGACGCTGTATATTGCGTGCTGTGGGGTAAGAAATGCACTGATTTTGTGAGACGATCAACAATCAACCAAATCACATTGTAACCCTTTTGCGTACGGGGCAAGCCAAGAATAAAATCCATGGAAATGTTCTTCCATTTCTACTCTGGGATGGGCAGTGGCTGTAATAGTCCAGCAGGATGCTTATGTTCAACCTTTACTTATTGACAAGTCAAACATTTTACAACATGTTTTGTGACTTCTCGCTTTAAGCCATTTCACCAAAACATCTTCTTTAAATCTTGATACATTTTTGTGCTACCAGGATGAATGACATAAGCTGACTTGTGAGCCTCTTCGAGAATTTCCTGATGCAAGGCACTATCATCAGGTATGCATACTTGGCCTCAAAATAATAAGGACCCATCGTCCTTAATAGAAAAATTTGGTTGTAGCCCACTTAGTACTCCTTGTCTGATGGCAATAAGATCTGCATCATTGATCTAGAGTTATCTGATCCTATAGAATAGTGTAGGTCGGATCATCACTGTAACAAGCAAACCTCTAGTGGATGTTGCTCTAAGAGTGGCACTAGATGACACTATGTCATTTAACAATTTCCATCTTTGTAGCCGTGTCACAAGATGGGATAACTGAGCGCATCAGCCACTACATTGTCTTTGTCGGGATGGTACTGAATAGAACAGTCATAGTCCTTCAAGAACTCCATCCACCTTCTCTACCTCAAATTCAACTCTTTCTGGGTAAAGAGATACTTGAGACTCTTATGATCGGTGAAAATTTTGAAGGTTTCACCATATAGGTAGTACCTCCAGATTTTCAACGTAAAAATGACCGCTGCTAGTTCTAGGTCATGAGTGGGGTAGTTTTTCTTGTGATCTTTCAATTTATGGGAACCATACATAATCACACGTTCCCATTGGTTCAATACACAACCTAACCCACTATACGAGGCATTGCAGAAGACAACAAAACCACCATTGCCTGATGGTAGTGCTAATATTGGTGCAGAGGTGAGTCTCCTTTTTAACTCTTGGAAATTCTGCTTACATGCCTCATTTCCCTCGAACTTAACATTCTTACGAGTGAGCTGTATGAGTGGTCCAGCAAGCTTCGAAAACCCTTCAACAAAATGTCGATAATACCCTGTGAGACCTAGAAAGCTTCGGGTCTCGGTTACTGTTTGTGGCTTCTTTCATTGCACTATAGACTCTATCTTTGGAGGATTGATGGCGATACAGGCTTCAGAGATGATGTGACCCAGAAAACTAACTTGATTCAACCAGAAGTCACATTTATTGAACTTGGCATACAACTGAGACTCTCTTAATGTTTGCAAGGCAAGGCATAGATGATCTTCGTGCTCTGCTTTCGTCTTTGAGTAGATGAGTATATCATCGATGAATACTATGATACACTGATCTAAATACGACTTGAAGACTCAGTTCATCAAATCCATAAATGCTGCAGGTGCATTGGTCAACTCGAAGGGCATGACGAGAAACTCTTAGTGACTATATAGTGTCCGAAAAGTTGTCTTTGAAATATCTTCAGCTTTCACCTTCATCTGGTGATACCCAGATGGTAAATCATTTTTTGAAAAGAACTGCGCTCCTTGTAACTAATCAAAGAGATCGTCAATTTATTTAATTGACGGTAGTCAATGCATAGGCGCAATGAACCGTCCTTCTTCTTCATGAACAACAGCGGTGCACCCCACAGAGACACACTCGGTTTGATAAAACCTTTGTCAAGCAGCTCTTGCAACTGCTCCTTGAGTTTTTTCAACTCTGTTGGTGCCATTCGATACGACACTTTTGACACTGGCTCGGTGCCCGGTGCTAACTCAATAGCGAACTCCACTTCCCTATCAGGCGGTAAGCCTGACAACTCATCAGGGAAGACATCAGGGAATTCAGGCAATCGGCATATTTGAAAGTGAAATTTTATTTTCTTCCTGATCTTGACTTTGAATAAAAGTGATATACCCTTGAGCATCATCATCGAGTAATCATCGTGCTCGGATCGCTGATATAAAAGGGAGATTAGTTGACAGCAGTCCGAAAAATTTAGCTGATTTCTTATTTTTGGGGGCAGAAAGAGACAAGCTTCCTTCGACAGTCAACATTCGCATGATGGTGGAACAACGAATCCATGCCTAAGATTACATCGTATCCTTTCATCGATAGTAAAATCAAGTCGGCTACTGCTTCGTATACCCAGTAATCTTTAATCAGGACAATAATCGATCGATACACCATATCAGTAGTGAGCGACTGTCCAGTCTGAAGTGTTACATCTAAAATAAATTTAAGAGGTTCTAGAGTGCCTCCCAACTTTCCCAATTTTTTAGCAAACTAGGGTGTGACAAACGAGTGTGTAGATCCAGGGTCTATCAAACTCGTGCGTCATAACACAAATAGGCATCCTTTGGATATAATTGCAAGATACCTAATGCATATAGATTTATTAATTTTGCAATAAGCAATGTACTCGATGCACATCTAAAAGATAATTTAAAAGATGCACCTTCTGTATATAAAAGATAATTTAAGAAACTTTTAACTTAGAAAATAATTCCTAATGAGCATGCATACCTTGAATGATGTGGTTGCTGGTCCATGCATCCTGTGCAGTTACAGCATAAGCTCAGCCTTGTACCGTAGGCCACACAGATCATAAAATTGGTCCCGTCTTTGATGTCGTGCCTGCCATCTCTGGACAATCCTTGATCTGATGTCCCATCTTTCCAAATTAAAAGCATGCACTAGATGCTTTACGTCATTTGTCTGTCTTGTGTGCCTTCCCACACTTTCCACAAATATTGGCTGAGGTTGCCGATGAAGTTGTATATGATCCCGTGTGGGAAACTACTGATCATGTTGGTGGGACACGAGATACAAACTGAGCAAGTTGGTTTGAACTCTGCGGAACCCGAGGTAGTAATGGTGGTAGATTTGCAGGATTGTAGGGCCATGTATAAGCTACTGTAGCAGGTTGGAATCCTGGCTGCATGGGGTAGCGTGGTCTATTGCTCGCTTGACCGGAACTAAAAGCTTGAGCTTGGCATTTTCTGCCTTTATTTTTTTCTTCTCTCCTTTTAAACATATTCTCAACATCAGTTTTAGCTATAAGGGCCAACTTCATCACATTTGCATATGTCGTTGCTTGAAATAACAAAATTCTCTCCTTGATAAGGGGCTTCAAACCCCGCTCAAACTTTTGCGTCTTCATGAGCTCGGTGGCTACAAGTAGTGGTGTAAATCGAGAAAGGCGAGTGAACTCTGCCTCATACTCTCTCACAGTCATCTGACCCTATACTAATGTCACAAACTGAACCTCCATCCGGTATTTCTCTGGTGCCATAAAATACTTCTCATTGAAGGCTTCAGTGAAGTGGCCCAAGTCCAAGGTACTCATGGTACTCTTGTCCGGTCTACAGACTGCCACTAGGGCTCTACTTCACCCTCTAATTTGTAGGCTGCCCAACTGACTTTCTCTTCCTAAGTGCATCTAACCCGTAGAAGCACCTTCTCAATCTGTGTCAACCATTTCTCAGCCTCCATGGAGTCATGGTGACCATAGAATCTAGGCGGTCGAAGATGTACGAATCCTGTAAAGCCCTCTCGGGGTCATCTCTCTGCTAGCAGGGCCATAGTGTGTACCATGGTCTCCATCAGCTACGGATTCTGTCCCGCATTTTGCTCAACTCGGGGAGCATGCCCCATCTGATGCTCATCTACTATAGGAGGAGTATGTTCAACTACATTCTCCATGGTCGTTCGGTTCTCTGCCATATGCACGTTCTCTCCACTTTTCGAGACAACATCGTGCTCATAGCCTGCCACTGGAATAGCATTCAGGCCAGTGCGATGGGGTAATGGTGGTCTACTCCTTCCTCTCCCTTGTCGTAGAGGAATTGCAACCTAAGATGATCAAGCAACAACTTGATCAGATAACATAACTCAATCTTGACTTAATCTAGACCTAACACCAAACAAACATCAGATGCTTTGCCATATGTTTAAGCCAGAGTGAAGTCTCCAAAAGACTTAACGTCGGGGCTTTGATACCACCTGTGACAACCCGACATTTCCCAAATCATATATTGGAAAGGTCGCGTCATTGGATCACCTAACATGATCCTATCATACAAGTGCATCATATTGTGTACAAAGTATTGCAGATGCGGAAATAATGTAATAACTTTGACATAAAATAATATGGCAAAAACTGATATTTAATCATCTAAACAGTACTATCAAGATCTATAAACAAGCCTAATGGATGGGATGTATAGCTTTCCATTGATGACGGCTACCCGTCATCTAAACAATGGAAAGAAAACCTATATCTGAAGTATAAAATATCTCAAAAATAGAATACGTGGTTTATACAAGTGTTTAAAAGACATCTCTCTCTCTCAAACCTAATTTGGAAAGAATTTGTCAGCGAATTTTTCCTCCTCGTCCTCCTTGTCCTCCTCTTTTTCCTCCTCCGGCTGGTATGTGGGATCACCCTCGTGTTTCAGATCAAGATCTGCAGCTAAGACATTGAAGTCATAGGATGAGCTATCATCGAAGATCAGCAGGGAAACTTACAATGCTAACTTATACGTTAGATTACCAATTCATATCTCGAAGCATAAAATACAAGTCAAAGTATATTAGAGCATTATCTATATCTATTCGATCAACATGTAATATAAACCCAACATTTAATCATGCTGATAAATTCTTGCTGACATATTCATGCTGACACATTCATGCTGAACAAATATAAGGAATTATACTGATAAGACATTTTGCCGAAACAAATATAAGAAATCTTGCTGAAACAAGCTTAGCTTAAACAAGATATCAGGTGTAAAACATACATAAAATAAGCTCCCGAGTTAGCGGAATCACTTGTCAATCTCCTGAGTTAGCGGGATCTCTTAGACCGAGGCAATCAAGCTCCCGAGTTAGAGAGATCACGTTTCAAGCTCCCAAGTTAGCGGGATCACTTGGATTCAAGATTCCACAGTCAAGGTCCCGAGTTAGCGGGATCACTTGGATTCAAGATTCCACAGTCCAGCTCCCGAGTTAGCGGGATCACTTGGCTCGAAAACAAGGCAAAACTAGGACTTGACATCAAGGATAACAAGACATGCTTATGCATGGTATCGTGTATGCGAGAGCCTCATGCACATATGTCATTTAAGTATATATATCGAAATTGCATTTCATATAAACTGAACTCGCATGTTTGTATTTAACCGTATATAACCATATATAACCTACATCTAGCATCATCATTCATAAGCATGTATCATGTAAACTGATACCCAACTACTCATTACACTAGCATGTTCATTAAACTATCTATTATCATATGTTGAATCTAAACGCGACATTAGTATATATGACTATGCGTCGAAACTGAATATAGCATGTCCATACAACATCATACGTCGAATCTCATTAGCATACCTCACTATTCATTCAACAGAATGAGCATGGGCATATTCATAGCAAAATCAAGTGTCTATTGATCTTATTCTCATCATGCATCACTATTCCTCATGCTGGACTATCATGATATGACATATCATCATCCTTATTCATCAAAGTGAAACTATACTACGCTTATAGATTCATTCAACAAAACTATAACATAGGCATATTTATATAGATACTAACTTGCTAACTAGACGTGAATGAGTAAATAAAACACAACTTAGCAAGGTAAACTCCTGTAGACACCCAAATTTGGCCCAAGGCCCAATCAAAACACATTTCGAGAGAGGCATACTTCTGAGCTTTTGATGGCATGTATGGTACCCTTATATACCTTCCCAAACCCTTAGAAATCATCTCAAATTCCTTTAAATTTACCCCGAACCCCTAGAAACCAATCCCGACCCTTAAAACCCATTCTGAACCCTAAACTTAACCTTCCCGGGCAATGGATGAGGAGGGGTACACCGGAAGTAGTTGTGGCCTTCTACTCTAATCAAATCTCATACCATTGAAAAGTAGAGGTCCTTAGCTTTCCAACAAGCAAAGAATCACCCCAATCGGAGTTATGTGCGAAAAGATAACTCGATCCGAAGTGCAGGGGCAAAAGGGTAAAGACACACTAAAACCCCCTAGGGTTTTGGTGCAACTAATAGTTGCGCCAATTATAGGTGGACCCCACCCCGCGGGCAACCAACTTCCAGGAACTATTCAAGCACTGTTTTACTGTGCATATGCCTGGCGCAACTAATAGTTGCTCCAGGCATATGAACAGTGACCTCTGGTTTTTACCTCGAATTTCGAGATTGGGTTTTGACTTGTTGACCACCTCGACCTTTGGGGTGTATTTTGATAGTTCTGTTACACCCATTCACTATCTGTTTGCAACCCTTAAGTGATTTGAAACACCAACCTATCATCCACCATTAAGAACCACCTTCACACCTTTTCAAGCTCTCAAAATCCTAGGAAACCTTAGATTAGAGATTACCTAATTGCTAACCCCAATTAGCATCTAAGTAGCCTCCTAACCCCCCATTTTTCTATAAATAGAACCCCCCTCCCCTTGGATTAAAGGTTGAGAAATTTGCCTAAGAGAGAAAGAGCTCAAAGTGATAAGTTCTTCCTCCCTTTTGTGCACCATTTTCACATAAAATTCCAGAATCTCCCAACCTCATTTCAAGCTTAATATTACATCCAAAACCCTTAGCCTAGGTGTGTGCTACCTCCTAAACTCCTCACTCTACCTCTTAGCTAGCAAGCTATAGGAGTTAGAACCCCATTTTCCACCATTCAAGCCTTCAAAAGCTCATCAAAGCAAACCAACACAAGGCTTCTCAATGGTGCAACAAGGGTCCAAGAGCTCCGACTCTCCCCTCTATTCCTTTACCTTCTCAGTCATTCCTCCATCCTCCCATTTGTGCCATTATGCCGCCAAAATTTTGGTAGGAACGAAGGGACACAAATAGGATTTAAGACCCATTTGAGCCAGAGGAAGTCATTTTCTTTTCTTTTACATTATTTTGGTTTTGGCCATTAGTAGAGACCACATTAAGCAAGTTGATTGGGTGCCTAACACCTTCCCAATTGATAACCGAAGCCCCTACCCAAGAACCTTTGGTGTGGGTCAAATTCGGAGTCATATTTGTGGCACTTCGGTGCTTATAAAAATGATTTAGGTTTCTCGGGACACCAAAAGCTCCGGGTGGCGACTCTATATTTTTCGTTAGGGAATGCATTGTCGTGACGGGATCGTCAAGAATCCCACGGTTGCACAGATGGCGACTCTGCTAGGGATTAGCTAGTAGAGCTTCTCCTTGAACTTGGCCCATTTATTTTTTATTTTACTAACCTTTTTATTGCTGTTATTTATTTATTTTTTTACTCACCCCTTCGATTACGTTATTTTACTTACCTTTACTTTTACGTCAATTACGTGCCTTAGCCGTTTGGCGGGCCTACTTGCACGCTGTCTTTTAATTTTCTTTACTTTTTCGTCATTTTAGTACCTTAGCCAATTGGCGAGCCTACTTGCACATTGTCTTTTAATTTTTTTTAAATTCTCGTCATTTAAAGTGTCTTAGCCGATTGGCCGGCCTACTTGTGCAAGCATATTCTAACAGTGGACGCCGGCCCTTGGTGGCGGCACGGGGTCATCACCCCCGATCTTTGAACTAAAGAAAACTTTCAAAAAAAGAAGCTTTGAAAAAAATTAATTAAAATTGAACCAAGATAGGGAACTTAATCAATTTGTTTTCACGGGATAGATTTTTAAAGGATTGGGTTTAGGCACACATACAACCACCCGAGTCTTTGTATGATAGTAGCCCCTAGTGGTGATGATCCAGAAAAGTCCCAGCCCACCTAGTATCTGAGAAGGCGCTTGCACCAGAGGTATATCCGGTGGGTTCCATTCCTACAAGCTTAAAACTCGTTGGGGAGCGCGCTAGCGAGTTATACCGGAATCACATCCTTTAGGTTTGGTCGAACATATAATCTGTCACTTCCCGGAAGCCCAACTTCCACAAAAAAGCTAAAAAGAGACTCAATTCAGGCTGAAATTGCTGTTGTCAAGCATTCTGAAAACTCAGTTTTGCCTGATGCAAGTATTGGTTGCACCAATGTAAAAATCTCCAAAAATGCACTGGCGCAACTAATAGTTGCGCCAGCCTTATTTAGGGAATTTTTGCTCTGGCGCATGTATTAGTTGCGCCAATGTTGTTATGAGCAATCCAGCCTGATTTTGTGGCCTTTTTCCAGATTCCGAGTCCCCCGATTACTGTCTTAGTGCCTCTATTTGGGCCCCACCATCTCCAACACTCAATACGCCCCCACTGGTCAAAAGAAGGTAACTTCTTTCTGACTCATTTCGAGGGATCGGGTCGTTTGTCTCGATTTCTGTCTTCAATAGATCAAAGGTCTTCCTTTGATTCTTTCGAAGTGCTTCAGAATCATCGCCGCGGGTCCTAAATTAGGGTACGAAAGTCACCCTAGAAGGGAACTCCAAGGCCTTGGAACCTTTGTTTTTCACTTATAAAAATTCAAAAAAGTTAAAATTCAAAAAAAAAATCCAAAAAAAAACTATAGTTTTTGTGGTGTCGGCATAACGACATCATCTTGCCCTCCATCATCCCATAGGGGAAGGAGGAAATTTTTTAGGCCATATCCAAGGCACCCGTACCCAACCCAATACCGAGATATGTCATGGGCCGTGGACCCGGCATATGCCGATCCCAAGTCATCCCCACCACATTCTCCAACCCATTCCCATTCGGGAGAAATTTTAACCACCATCCCCCTCACCCAATCTCCCTTTGCCATTTCCGGCCCCTTTGGCGCCCCTATTTTTCCATCCACTACTTCCCAAATTATCTAAATCCCCCCCCCTACTTCCCCATCTTTTGCCCAAACCATGCCCACTTTTCCTCCCATATCCATGCAAAATCCATCCCACCTTCCATCCACATCCATGCTCGTTCAACTTCTTCCATCCACATCCATACCCCATTTTCCGTCTTCCCCTATAGACCCGATCCACCCACATTCACATATACCACTTCCGCCTTATCCAACCCCCACAAATCCCCTCATCTATCCGGGTCATGCCCATTTTTACCGGGGCCATGCTTGGTTTTTCTCACCCATCCACACCATACCCCCCATCATCCCAAAACATACTCAATACATCCTCTCATCCCTTCAATCCACCCCATATTCCATCACTTACCAGAGTCATGCCCGATTTTACCGGGGCCATGCCCAATTTATCCTCCACATCTATCCCGTCTATCCCCATCACCCCTTAAATCCACCATCTCCATCCGACCCTCCTTCCATGACCATGATGGAGGAGATATTCCAAGCCTACTCCATGTGGAAGGCTTCCCAAAATGCCTCCTCTCCTCCACACCCCATATCCATGAACCCATCACACACCCTAGCCAATCTCCATGCCTCACTCCCCCATGACCCCTATCAACGCCCCATAATCCACACCACCCAAACCCCCATTACCCCCATACCCCAAGGCCCCATGGCCCAAACCTCCATTTCCCACATGCCCCATGGCCCAAACCTCCATTCCCCACATGTCTCAAGGCCCCATGGCCCAAAACCATCAAGGGCCCATAAGCCAAACCTACCAAGGCCCAATGGGCCAGACCAATCAAGAGCCCATGGCCTAGACCCATCAGGGCCTAATGGGCCAGACCTATCATGGGTCCATGGCCCAGACTCATCAAGGCCTAATGGGTTAGACCCACCAAGGCCCAATGGGCCAAATCCACTAAGGTCCAATGGCCAAACCCATCAGGGCCCAATGGGCCAGACCCATCAAAGCCTTAATGGGCTAGACCCACCAAGGGCTCATGGCCCAGACCCACCAAGGCCCAATGGACCAGACCCACTAACGTCCCATAGCCCAGACCCACTAAGGCCTAATGGGCTAGACCCACTAAGGGCCCATGGCCCAATCCCATCAAGGGTCCACGGCCCAAACCCACCAATGGCCCATGGCCCAAACCCTCCAAAGCCTAGTGGGCTATACCCATCAAAGCCTAATGGGCCAAGACCCTCCAAATCCCTAGCCCTTTACCCACCCAACACGACCCAAACCTTGAGGCCCCACACCCATACCTTCCACAATACCCCCAACATTCCACCCACCCCCAACCTTCACACCCGAGTCAAACCCATGCTATACTCCAAACCCAATTTTCTCATGACCCCATACCCCAAGACCATCTCCAAACTTTCCCCCATGCCCAATGGCCTCATCAGGCCCCACCCTAAACCAAACTACCACTCACCCCATCACCCCACAACACTTCCCTTACATTTAAGGGGCTCACCCAACCCACATCCAGTCCAATCCCATCCAGTTCATACATCAACATGAACATCTCGCCCTCACTGCACCCTATGTAGACTAACAGTATGAGGAGGACGAGAGCAGAAACAGTGGGGCCTATGCCGGGGCAGTGACCAATGCCAATCCCCCACCTATAATTACCCCATCCCTGACAGCCCAAAGTGAGTCTAGTCTAATAATTAAGAAGACGGCCCCTATGTCCAAGGAGCCGAAAAAGCTGAAAGAACAGTTGGATAAAATCCAGAAGCAATTACAGAAGATGGGTGGTGCTGAAATCCATGCCACAGACTTCACAAATTTATGCCTATTTACTAAGGTCCCCTACCCTCAAAATTCAAAATGCCGGCATTCGACAAATACAATGACACAGGCAACCCGATCGCACACCTCAAGTCCTATTGTGAGGACATGTGCCAATACGGGAGTGACGAGAGACTATTAATAAAAGTCTTTCAGAAGAGTCTGATGGGTCCGGCCCTGAGATGGCTCACATCCCTGGAACCATCCATGATAAAGACGTAGAAAGATCTGACCCACCTATTCCAAGAGCAATATGTCTATAACATAGACATTGAGCCCTGCAAGTCAGATCTAGCCCGATTGAAGCAGAACTCTAATGAAACCTTCAGTGATTACTTAGGACGTTGGAGAGCACTGGCAGCCTAAGTCAAAAATCGGATACCTGACAATGAGCAGATAGAAATGATCTCAAAGAATACCCTATCAGTGATCTTTGATTTTCTTGTGTACCAGCAACAGTCCAGTTTTGATGACTTGGTAAGGAACACCAACCGCTGTGAAGACGCCATTAGAGAAGGGCGGTTGAATAAGAATGCATCCGAGGGGCCCAGCGGGGTTAGGAGGTTCTCCGAGCAGAAGAATGATAGGAAGACAGGGGAAGAGGTGCAAAATGTTGCAAACACCCGGCCCAACAATAACAATATAGACCCGTTCAAATTCCAAGCAGCGCAATCAGCTCCCGTCAGGACAGGGCCAGTACAAAGAGCAGGGAATGGGCAAGGGACGTAAATGACCTCAGGGAGGAGAGCCTGTTATGATCGAGGTTTTATGCCCTTGGAGTAATCTTTGAGTGTACTTTTACCTTTAGTAATTGAAAAGGGATTAGTAACTGTGCTCCAATCACGACCTCCTCCCAATCCGATTCCATATAATTTTGACCCCAATACACATTGCAATTTCCATCAGGGTCCGGGTCACCCAAACGATTGCTACTTTCCATTAAAGCATGCAATCCAAGATTTAATCGATGCTGAGAAGATCATTCCCCCTGCACCCACCCAAATAAACCAGCATGAGAATATCCATCAGGTGCCTTTACCACCACACCCTACCGAAATAGCAGGTCCTAGACTCACCATAGGGATGGGAGAGAAATTTGAAGAAGAATTGGAGGTTGATCCATCAGACTTCATTTGTAATCAAGAAATGTTCGTGGCACCAAGGCAAAAAAATCTATTAGAAGGAACTATTGGGTGATTGAACCCCTAAATCTAGCAGACTACTTCCCCATCCCTGCACCGTAGACCGAACCCTTAGATCTTAGGGGTTACTTTCCATCACCCACACCCATCAATTATGTGCACATAAATGCATATCAACCATACACCACCATCCTCGTCAATTACCCAATGGCCCATCATGCCCCCAATCTCCCACCAGCACCCATTAGCTACTAATGGCCTACCCCTACCCCCAATCCCCTGTCAGCACCCATCAGCCATGAATGACCTACCCCTACCCATTACCCCTGGTACAACCATCTGCAAGCTTCACCACCCCTACCTGGCCCAACTTTGCCATCCAATCAGCTATCATCGAGGTAAATCAAGTGTTGCCGACACCTCCTGAACCCACAGTACAAGTACCTCCAATGCCGACAGTTATACCATTTCAGATCTTGGGACCAACCTACGATCCACGTCAGGTCCCTCTGAGTTATGAGCAAACGGATGTCAATGCTGGCAGCCACAGAGAAGGGGTAGTGAACTTTGTGACCCGATCTGGGAAGATTTTAAAGCAACCAGAGGCACCGATAGCAGCACAAGCCCAACCCGACGGGAAGAGAGATAGCATAGTGAATCCTTTTGAGAAAATGAGTCGAGAACACATACTGGAGACTCAACTGAGGAGAATGCCTGTCCATATTACTATATGAGATATGTTGATGACATCCCCACTCTATTTCTAAGCTTTAATAGGGGCATTAAAAAATACGCATGTCTCACTTCAAGTTAGCCCAGATGAAGTCCGGTAGATAATTGGTCAAGTGATGGCTCCAAATGCCATTTTATTTTCTGACGCAGACTTACCAGAGGAAGGAGGTAGCCACTCGAAATTGTTGAATTTAATAGTTGAGTCTGGAAACATGGTAATCCCCTTTGTTCTAATCGATAATGGGTCCGCATTTAATACATGCCCATTAAGAACTGCCACCAAGATCGAGGTAGATCCATGCATGTTGAGACCCACGAGAACCAGTGCCCGAGGTTTTGACAATACCAAGAGAGAAATAATGGAAGAAGTTGACCTTGAGCTGTTGGTTGGGCTAATGACCTTCTCCATATTGTTTCAGGTAATGGACATTAAATCCTCATTTAATCTATTATTAGGGGTGTCCGTGGCTACATGAGGTCGGAGCCATACCCTCCACACTGCACCAGAAACTCAAATTTGCATATGGGCATGAGATCATCATGATCATCAACGAGGTGCACAACGAGAAAGAGAAGGCCACCAACAGTGTGGAGAAGCCCAATATGCTAGATGTACCAAACACCGCTGAGGACGTCGACCTCCACAGTTTCGAATACGAGGTGTCGGCAATACTCCTGGAGCCCATTGAAGGCATCATTCTTAGAACTGGACGTGGAATGGTAGCAGCGGTGGCTATGCTCCAAAAGTGGGGCTATAAAAAAAGAAGGGGTCTTGGGCCCAGATTACAAGGAAGGAAGGAGCCCGTCATAGCTAAGGGCGGATAGAAAGTCAGGTTTGGGCTAGGTTATAGGCCCACGAAATAAGAAGTAAGAGAGGCTAACGAGAAATTTCGTACGACGATAGCTGCAAAAGCCAGGGGGATCCACATAGAAGAGAAACCCTGACCCAGGCCTCATATAAGAAATTCATTCATAAGTGTTGGGGTCGTGATGATTGACCGGAATGGAGAAACTCGATTAACCCCACACAAGCCTACAACACCAGTTCACCCCACCAATCCCTACATCACCCTTCCAAGCCTGGAGATAGATTTGGCCGCATTATCCCTCTTTGAGGAATGATGGCCAGTACCTGAACAAACTCCCCCTATGGTAGATTACCATAAAACCGTGCTAACGTTTGAGGATATCATCTAAGATGAAATGGGGATTAATATGATGGAGGCTGACTCAAGAGTCAGATCAACAAGACCCTTCATCCAACAGTAAAAGAGCGCCCTCAGTGCAGAATCGGCAGCTTTGCCCAAACCCCGAAGGGAGTGGCCTAATATTTGGCACCCATTTTTAAAAAAAAAAACAACCTATAAAAAGTGAGATAAGCCCTTGACAGGCAATACCTTGTATATACACAAACTCGTGCTGCCAAGGGTCCATCTCTGAAGAAAGCAAAAATCTCAAAAACATTGGAAAAATATAAAATCCTAAAAACATTAAAAAAATACAAAGTCCAAAAATATTGTCATTTAAAATTCTAAATAAAGTCCCACAAAAAGATGCCTTAATTGAAATACCCGTCCCACGTAAAATCGACCCCTTTCCTGTAGAAATACAAGAAGAGGTAGGAGTTACGAGTCTGAACAAGGATAGTCCTTTGGAGGAGCTCCCCAATGAGCTCCTTGATCGATTTGCCGAGTTTGAGCATGGCCCTACCCCCATTATAGAAGAAATAAAAGATATCAATCTGGGGACTCGGGAGATTCCCCGAATTACCAAGATTGGAACATCGCTGTCTCCCGAGGAAAGAAAAAGCATGATCGACTTTCTTCGGTCATATCAAGACATTTTTGCCTAGTTGTATGAGGACATGCCTGGTTTGGACACTGATTTGGTCAAGCATGAGTTGCCTCTCTACCCTGATATGAAGTCGATTAAACAGAAGCTGAGACATCTCTGACCCGAGTGGATGTTAAAAGTCAAGGACGAGGTCATCAAGCAATATGGCGCGAGGTTTTTCATGGTATCTAAATACATGTAGTGGTTAGCCAATATTATACCTGTGCCGAAGAAGGATGGAAAGGTCTGCATGTGCATCGATTTTTAAAATTTGAACAAAGTGAGCCCAAAGGACAATTTACCATTTCCGCACATTGACATCTTGGTCGATAATATCGCTAAGCACGAGATGCTTTCTTTTATGGATGGATTCTCTGGATACAATCAGATCAAGATGGCAGAGGTTGATCATGAGAAGACAATGTTCATTACCCCCTGGGGAACCTTTTGCTATCGAGTCATGCCATTTGAGCTAAAGAATGCCTATGCAACATACCAGAGAGCCATGACTGCGCTATTTTATGACATGATGCACCGAGAGATTGAAGTGTATGTCGATGATATGATAGCCAAGTCACCAGAGCGAAGCGATCACTTGGTAAACCTTCAGAAACTATCTGAGAGGCTGAGAAAGTACAGGTTATGTCTGAATCCACAGAAGTGCACTTTTGGCACTATGTCCAAAAAATTATTAGGATTCATCGTCAGTAGGAGAGAGATCGAGGTCGACCCAGTCAAAGTCAAAGCTGTCATAGAAATGCCACCGCCATCTACTGAGAAAGAGGTTAGAGGGTTCTTAGGCAGAATACAGTATATCAGTCAGTTCATTGCATAGCTAACTCTAATCTGCACATCGATCTTCAAGCTACTAAGGAAGAACTTGCGCGTTGAATGGAACGATGATTGTTAGGCAGTGTTCGATAAAATAAAAAGCTACGTCCTCAACCCACCTATTTTGGTACCACCCGAGCCGGGGAGACCACTCTTGATGTATCTCTCCATGACGGAGGTCTCGATAGGATGTGTCTTAGGGCAGCATGACGAGACATAAGGAAGAGAGCTGGTCATTTACTATCTGAGTAAGAAATTTACTGATTATGAGACGCATGATTCTCATCTAGAGAAAGCATACCTGACTCTTGTATGGGCTACTCAGAGGCTCCCCCATTACATGCTATCCCAAGCCATGCTACTCCTAGCCTGCATGGATTCGTTAAAATACCTGTTTGAGAAGCTGGCTCTCACTGGATGAACTTCACAATGGCAGCTTTTATTATCTGAGTTTGTCATCACCTATGTCACTAAAAAGTCGATCAAGGGACAGGCACTCACCGATCATCTTGCTGACAATCTTTTGTCAGATTATGAACCATTGAGAACCAAGTTCCTTGATGAGGACATCTTATTCACGATGAAAGACGATACTGAGGAAGCAGAAGAATCATGGGTAATGCACTTTGACGGGGCCGCAAATGCCAAGGGTTGGCACCATTCTAATCTCGCCAAAAGGATCCCATGTACCAGTCTCCATCAAGCTCAACTTCCCTTGCACAAACATCATGGCCGAGTACAAAGCTTGTGCCGTTGGTATGCAGGCCACTCTCAATCTGAATATAACTCTCTTTCGAGTATTCGAAGATTCGTAGTTGATCATATGTCAGACAAATGGAGATTGGAAGATGAAAGATGAGAAATTGATCCCTTACCATGAGCACCTTTAGGATCTGATAGCTTGCTTCCAAGGCGTGATGTTCTCATATGTCTCCCGGATAAAGAATCGCTTTATCGACGTACTAGCCACTTTGGCGTCAATGATTGAAATCCCACATGGCGTTGAGATGAAGCCGATCATGATCGAGTAAAGAAATGAGCCGGCCTTCTGCCTCCAGATTGAGGAACCTACAAAGCCTGATGATGAGCCACCTTGGTTCTCAGATATCAAGAACTTCCTTGAGACACTAACTTTCCCTAAAGATGCGTCCAAGATGGACCGACAAACCATTCAATGTTTAGCGACAGGGTACGCCATTTGTGGGGAATGCCTTTACAAGCGATCCTACAATAATATCTTGCTCAGGTGCCTTATTGAAAGTGAAGCGATCACTATCATGAAGGAGATCCACGAAGGAGTATGCGGTGCCCACATCATCGGCCACATGCTCGCTAAGAAAATTCTACGACATGGATACTTTTGGACCACTATGGAATCAGATTGCTGTAAACATATTAAGAAATGCTACAAGTGTCAGGAACACTCTAGTCTGATACACGGTCCTGCCATCGATCTTCACTACATGACCACTCCTTGGCCATTCGCTACTTGGGGCCTTGACATCGTCGGAATGATTAATCCGAAAGCATCAAACAGACATCAGTTCATCCTTATCGCCATTGAATACTTTACCAAGTGGGTAGAAGCAACATCATATGTTGACATTATGGCCAGTCACATCGAGAAGTCTCCTAAAAATAATATTGTATGCCAATTTGGAGTACCCAAGGATATCATCACGAACAACGGCACCAACTTTGTGAATAAGCGCATCCAAGCCTTCTGCGAGCAATACAAAATTAAGCCCCATCGCTCGTTACCTTATCGGCCTCAAACTAACGGAGCCGTGGAAGCTGCGAACAAGACGGTCGTCCGCATCCTAAAGAAGATGGTCGCCACTTACTGAGATTGGAGTGAAATGCTGCCATTTGCTTTGTGGGCCTACAAAATGTCGATCCATACCGCTGCAGGGGCAACACCACTCTCCCTTGTGTATGGAACCGAGGCCGTCCTACCGGTAGAGCTTAAAGTACCCTTGCTTTGGAATCAGGCTTACCCAAAGCAGAGAGAGAAAGATCCTGCTTTGAATAATTAAATCTACTGGACAAGAAAAGACTCTTAGCCTTGTGTCATACTCAAGTTTACCAGGGGCAAATCGCATGCACTTACAATAAATGTGTCCGCGGTCGAGATCTGAAGGTGGGAGACACTGTGCTGAAGAAGATCTTCCCATCCCTCCATGCCGATCCAAGTTCAAGCCAAACTGGGAAGGGCCTTATGTCATCCGAGAAGTTCTACCGGGATATGCCATCTGCCTCGCCACCATGGACGGAGATCATCTTCCTGAGCCCATCAATGCTGGATATGTCCGGCGGTTCTACGCTTAGTCTATCATGATAAGGTAAGTATTGGTGAAAAAAATATGTGACTGCTTAAGAACCACCCAAAAGAGGCCATCATTCTAAGCACAGTAGCCAAGAAGCATCCCTAGAAATAATGATATCCTTTGCTACCCCCATTTGAGCCTAGGCCTTTCTTTCAATAAACCCCTTCCCCTAAAAAAAATGTGTTTGTACATATACAAAAAAGGGGAAGTAAAGTTACTATCAAAATCTTAAAAAATCAGAAAAGCAAAACCTCAAAAAGAGATTGCCTAAAATAAAATAAAGGAAAAGGAAAAAAGAATCATGGGGCTTATACAATAAAAATTCCCCAAGAAGAAGTGTGTTGTGAAAATTTGAAACCGTACCAAGGAAACCCCTTTTTAGCTCAGCACACCTTCAAATCCCAACCTAACCCATGGCCAAGATACACCCTGAAGAAAGCCTTCTTTATAGGTTCACAAGCAGTCATAGTATTTGTTAAGTCAACACAAGCCATGTTGAGAAACGAGATCAGGACCCCATCCAGCTGGCTATGACGGAATCGATGTCTATGTCGTGGCTTTTGAGAAAAAAAAATGATGAAAGAAATAAAAATAAAATAAAATAAAAATACAAGCTCAATGCAAGATGGACGTGGTGAAAACCCAAAAGGGTGCTACGGGTAAAAACGAGTTTGTGCGGACCAGGTGAAAACCCGAAAGGGGGCTTGGGGTAAGAGAGCTAAACCCATGGATGTGGTGGAAACCCGAAAGGGCGCCACGAGTAAAAAGAGGGCAAAAATGGGCACGACGAAAACCCACCTTGGGCTTTGTGAGTAAAAAAGGGATTAAAAAGAGAAAATTGAAAAGGAAACATTTGAATTGATTGATAAGATTGCTGTTTGAGGAGCCCACTTGGTTACACTCCCTAATACCCCTTTTTCGACTGGGCCACTCATGTTAGTTCCAATCGGGCCCCGACCAGAATTGTCTTTGTGAAACTGCTTTGTCAAACGTATGACTCAAGGTAAGGAGAAAGATTTGACTCAATCCAAAGGGATTGACGTTCTAGTCTTGGTAAAACTATTGAAACTCACCCAAGATTCGGCTACTGAAAGGGGGTTCGACCATGCTCAAAAGGGGACCCGAGATCTCACCCGATGATTAAGGCACCATACCAAAAGAAGAAAGAAAAGTAAAAAAAAATAACAAAAAAATCAAGAAAAATTTAAATACAAAAAAATTATATATGTTTCTACTCTTTTCCATATGTACACCATCGTACTTCCATTCCAAAAAATAAAGAAAAAGAACAAAAAAATCAATCAATCAAAAATCCAAAAAATACATATATATATATATATATATCCCCACTTTCTTTATATCCATGTATATATATACAATATCATAATTCTATCTCAAAATAAAGAAAAAGAACAAAAAATTTATGAATCTAAAATATATATAAATCTTAAAAATTGAAAATGTGTAGGTAAATGTTTGTTTCTCCTTCTGTTAATTAAGATTCATATTGTTACCTATATAAACAAAAAAGGGACTGACGTTTTCTCGAGATGTGCAGGAACATCAAATGGGCCGAAGCCACGAAGCAGGCAACCTCTCAGTGATGGAAGGATCAGACGAAGCATCTCACCACTGACGTCCAATCTATTAAAAAAAGAAGAAGAAGAAAATCATTTTGAAAAAGAAAAAAGATAGCCATATTTTTGTGCAACTTTTGCCATGCGTGCTCTAATATGGTAAAATGCCAATATTTTATCAGCAATGCAGCTGTATTATATTAACATCCTGAGTCTAAGGATCACTTTGGATCTTTAGATCTTACTTTAAAGTAGGAGCAACAGTGTCAATCCTGATCAAACGGTCAATATTTCAATCGGGATGACTCCATTGCTAAATCTTTGAGCTAAGCGCTCTATTTTTTGATTTATGTGAACTTAAGTGTCTTAAGCTTTAGATTCCATAGAGGAAGGTTAATTTTTTGTTAAAACCAACTTGTCAAAAAAAGAAATTACCTATCGAATGACTATGTTCAAATATGCATTCTGAAGGGCCCATTTTAAGGTGTAGGCTTAAAACCTGCATTTGTATGGTATCCCTGTAAAGTGTATGCCTGGCGTGTGGATATCCATTGGATGGTCATTTGTTCTCATAAATTATACCCAGAAGGGTTCTGGGTCGGGACTTCCATTCTCCTTTGTTTTATCTACCCCTGATGAGTGCATGTTTTTGCATAATTATTTGATAATAAGATCATTGTTGATGGAGACCAAGATTGAGTGCCTCCTTCGGTAGACACCCAATTTTAGCCAGATCTGTTCAGTTTTATTTGAAGATGAATACTTGGGGTCTTTGATATAGTGCGGTGTGAACGATCAATCGGTGCAAGCAAATGCCGACAATGAGGCACGCGTAGAGATGATGTAAAGGAACCCTAGTGAGGATCTAGTTTTTAGTTTAGAGAGGGGGAAGAACGCAATTTTGAAAAAACACGCTGGCTGCCCGAACTCCGATTACTTAAATTCGAAACCCAAGCATGCCTGGCGTAACTATTAGTTGCGCCAGGCCATTTTGAGCCTCCTTTTGGCTTGGCGCAACTAATAGTTGTGCCAACCACTTACGGTCGGGTCTTGGGCCTAGTACAGGCCGCTTGCATGGCCCGGTACCCCCCTTCTCGTTGCTTGTTACTCTCGGTAGATGCACACACTCCCAAACGGTGTGTCGATCCTCATTCAACTTGCCCGAGAAGCCGTGCTAGAATAAAATAGGTTGAGGGCAATAGGCATCCTGATCCTACATAGAAAAACGTGAATAAGTCCAAAAAAAAACCCCCAACAGAAAAGCCAAAAATAATAAGATAACTCACATAAAATGTTAGAGTAATTTGCATAAAATAATAACTTTGAAAAACCAAAAAATCCATAAAATAATAACTTTAAAAATTCACATTAAATCTAAAAAAAATCATATAAAATGACAGAAAAATCATAAAAATAAAACACATAAAATAATAACCTGTTTGTGTTTCCCCACAGAGCTACGCACATGCTTGTTACGATGCGGTAAAATATCAATATATTATTAGCAACACCACTATTCTATAGTAACGTCCTAAGTCTAAGGTAAACCTTTGATTTTGGATCCTACTTCAAAGTAGGAGCAACAGTGTTAATCCCGGTCAAACAGTCAATATTTTGATCGAGTCAACTCCACTGCTAAATCTTTGCGATGAGCGCTCTGTTTTAGATTCATATGAACTTAAGTGTCTTAAGCTTCAGATTCTCCATTAGAAAAGGTCAATCGTTGGTTGAGTCCAACCTGTTGAGAATGAGATTACGTATCAATCAAACTATGTGCAACCATGCATCCAGAAGGTCATTTCCCCTTTATTTTCTGTAGGCTTAAAACCTGTATTGGCAGCGGTATCCATGTAAAGTGTATGCGATGCGTCTGGGTATCAGTATGATGGTCGTTTGTTCTCTCAAATTGTACTCGGGCAGGTTCGGGTCGAGGCTTCCATCGCCTTTGTTGCTTATTGCCCCTAATGGGTGCATGATTATGCATAGTTAAATGATGTTTATGATCATTGTTGGCAGAGATCAGGATTGGACGCCCCTTTTGGGAGATACCTAATGTTTGGTTAGACTTGATCAAGGTAGTTGAAGCTGGGTGCTCTAGGTCATGATGTTCCGGGGAACATTTTCAAAAATGGCACGTACTCCCAAAAGGCATTGCGACCTTTGTTCGCTCCGCTCGGTAGTCATGCTAAATAAACTTCGGGATCGATGGGTTTGCCCAAAGACCTCGAACCCTGTTTCAAATGGGGAATATATTACTACGGTTTTGGCTCGACCTTTGACCTTCGGTCAATAGGGCTTGGGGCTTAGCTATATGATATTGTTATGGTGCATAATTCCCAGATTATGAGGTTTTCAGGGTTTTAGGACTTTTAGAGAGGATTGATCCCTTTCTAAAAGTCATGGGCAAGGTCAAGGGTCGACCGAACAGGGTTGTATACTTTGAGAGAGCAAAATTGGGGCGTCTACAACGGTACTCAAAAAAATCTTACCGTCTCTCCACGCTGATCCGAGTGGAAAATTTAGGCTCAACAGGGAAGGACATTACGTCATTCGAGAAATGATGTCTGGATTCGCGCTCTGCCTCACCACCATGGACGGAGATCATTTTCTTGAGTCGATCAACGCTCGATAAGTGCGACGATTCTACTCCTAGTATCCCGCGGTAAGGTAAGTTTTGATAAGATGGATACGTGACTGCATAAGGACTCCATAAAAGAGGTCATCATTTCAAAGCCAAGTAGTCAAAAAGCGTCCATAAATGCTCATACCCAATTTGAGCCATTAGCCTTTCCTTCATTAACCCCTCCCAGAAAAAGGGAAAATGTGTGTGTAACCTATAAAAAAGAGAGAAAAGAGTTACCACCAAAATCCAGAAACATCATAAAAGAAAAATCACAAAAATAGGATGTCTGAAAGAGGCAAAGGAATAAAAAAATAGAAAAGAAAAGAGATAGAAAAATCACGGGGCATGCACAGTCAAAATCCTCAAGGAAGAAGTGTATTACGACAGTTGGAACCCAATCTAGAAAAACTTTTAAATGCAAGAATACCTTTAAAATTCCTAACCTATTCATTTCAAATCCATGGCCACGATACATCCCTGGTAAGCCCTCTTTAAGGTCTACGAGCCGTCATGGTATCCATTGACCTTAAAGATTTGTGTAAATGTTTTTACTTTTTCATCATCAATTTTCTAAAGTTTGATTGACGCCCAAATTTTAGGAAGCTATTGATTACAAAATTGATGATGAAAAAGTAAAAACATTTACACTAATCTGCAAATTCTAACATGAGTCGTTAATTCAAATCAAAACTTGAAGATGTTTATAAAGCAAATAAATTCTAAACTAGAAAGTAAAGTAAAATATATTTTTCACCCCTCAGCTGTAGTCGTCAATTGCTTATGAGCAACTAGGATATCTACACTAATCTTCAGCACTCAATTGCAATTGTCAATTGCTCTTGAGAAATCTCTAATATCTAATCTATTCTAACTAATATACACTACTGATCGGAAGAAAATCTAACCTCAAGAGTCAATTGATGTTGAAATTCTTCGATGCTTATTCCTATGCCGAGCTCTCTTATTTATAGATCATAAGGAATCGGTTTACAAAGATCTAATTCTATCAAAAGAAACTATTAAAAATAAAAGTATCCTAATATAACTCAAATTCCTAATTTTATCCTTCCTTGCTTTCAAACTGTAGATGTGCTTCTGGAAGGTTCTTTAATCTTCAGTAGCAGAGTCCTTCTGATTATATCTTTATCAATCTTCTCGGATCCATGCTTCACCAAACTTCTAATTCTAGAGATCTTCTAATTTGGTCCATGGCGGTGATAGTTTTCATTCACGTAATCAGCAACAACAGTTGTAGCAGAAAGCTTCTTTGGAAAATCGTCGATAACGATTTTCTCTTTTTATTCTTTTCTTTGGAAAATCGTAGTTCACGATTTTCTGTCTTTCATGGCTTCCCATAGTAAACGATTCTTCATTACAATTTAGCGCCTTTGTTGCATACTTTTCCCTGGAGAATCATAGATTACGATTTTCTATAACTCTTCAGTAGTAACATTCTTGCTTCTGTAAAATCGTAAAACATGATTTCTCATTCTTCAGTTAGGCAGCGAATCGTTCTTTATGCTTAATTATCTATTTACTACTTTTTGAGTTCACTTTGATGAATATTAATACTTAGGCTCTCTTTTACTGATTATCTTTAAATCTACACATCGGTATCACATTAGTAGCAAACTAAGTCCTAGTATCACTAAGTTAAGGGTGATAAAATGGTAAATTATGTGACTGATCACACCCCCAAACTTAAGCTTTCCTAGTCCCTAGAAAACAAAAAAATATAAAATATCTAAAACTAAAATTTAAATTGCCACTTTCGTAGGGAGCACGACTATATTTAGCAGATGCAACAAGCCTTTAAACCCCTAGGTGATCCCTAGTGGAGGAGTTTTAGTCTCATGAAGTTTTTCAGTGAAGTTACCTACAAACTTCAAATATTTTTGAAATTTTCAAAACTAAAAATTCAAAATAAAGATTTTGGTATAGTCATTCATTATTTTATAAAAATTTTCAAATCTATTATCATTAGCTTTCCATCATCATAATTATCCTCTATCAGAACTCAATAATTTCAATTCAGTATAGTGTGGAGTGTGTGTATATTAGTAAAAAGTTTATTCATCATCGATTTCTCTAAACTCCAATTTTTAGAAAATATTTTCATTCAAACTCTCACTTATTGGCATACTCTCAAAAGTAATCAAAATTTCGGGCTCTTTCAATATTGTAGATATATATGTAAATTTCATCGAACAATTACTAAGAAGATAAATCTCATAAAAAGGATAATCAATTCTGTTCACATAACTTTTTATTTATTTATTCATAGTATCTATTTCATATATCTCTACTGGACTCATATTTTTGCAAATCGTAAATCTCAAAGGTCTTTCCGTCGGCTTGTAATGGGGTTTTAGGTTTTTAGAAGGTTTTCAAAGAAAGGTAAATAGGATTCAAAATTATTTCTGAGAATTTAACTCTTCCTTCTCTTCTTCTTCTATTTTTTTTAGCTTTAGTAAGTATCCTTATTTTGGATAACTTCTTCCCATTATTTTTTTTAGTATCAATCCCATTTTTTTTTTTTTTTTTTCTTAGTTGGAAGCTTTTTTGCTTCTCTTTTTTATAGAATCATCTTTTATGATTCTTTCTTTTCTTTTCCCATATTTTCATACAATTATATTTCTTTTTCTTGCACCCTTTTCAGCAA
Organism: Chloranthus sessilifolius; assembly: GCA_021018995.1. Classification (NCBI taxonomy): domain Eukaryota; kingdom Viridiplantae; phylum Streptophyta; class Magnoliopsida; order Chloranthales; family Chloranthaceae; genus Chloranthus; species Chloranthus sessilifolius. The sequence goes on from CM037584.1 coordinate 81,166,692, forward strand.
ATCCTTTATCTGTTCAAGCGTATACTCCTTTCATTCCCTCTTCTCCCCTTCTTTTACATTCTAAACTCTCAGAAATTATAAGGGTTAAAGGTAAAAACTATTGGATAGTACAAATGGTTAAAGGTTTACAAAATTTTGGTACAAAAAAATAAAAAATTTCCTAGGAAAAAATTAGACACACATTAAACTAAGACACTGGTAGCAACGTCCGAGATAAGGATTTGTCTTCAATAAAGATCGGTCCTCGGCTTCTAACAACCTTCAATCAAAGTCCTGTCATCTAGCAGTGAAAGGGGCTCCAACCTTTGGAGGGTTGCTACTTTAAGAGTTGTTGGAACACTCCTCGCCGCCCTTCCAAATCCCTTGCCTCCCCTCCTCTTCTTTCAGGAGGGGGGAATACATCTCCAGACCACCCTCCACTTATAATTGCTCCCCTGTGAAAATTATGTGAAGTGAATGTAATGCAGGTAGGGAGGAGAATTACAAGATGACACATCTCAGCCCCTCCCCTTCAGCCTATGTTGCTCCCGTGCGAAGATTTTACGCAGAGATTGTAGAGCTGGGAAGGGGGAACTAGGAGCAATGGAAATGAGTGGCGAGGAGATCAAGGATGGGATGGGACATGACACTGGAAATTGTAGCCCATCCTTATCGTATAGGAAGTCACATTCAGTGTGGGTTGTGATGGTATAAGGTTTAGGAAGTGGGGGAAAATTGGCTCTTGGTATATGGTTTCGGATTTGGGTTAGGTTTAGGGTAAAGGGTAATTTGGGTGGTCGATTCAGCATCTCGAGTAGATCGCTAGCGCTTCATATCTTCTACTTTCTATTGTGCCGCCAAGAGTTCAACTCTATGTTTTTCAAGAATTTTATCAAGCCTTTTGCTGAAATGGCTCTAGTTATGTTCTTCCATTGTGGGGTATAGGGTTAAGGACGGAGGAGGAAGAAAGGTTGTGGTTTTGGTTAATGTATGGGTATGGATTTATAGGGAAAGGTATTAAACCGTCGCTTCGAGTGAATGCCTATGTGTAGGTTCCTAGGCTAGGGCTGTTGGGAAGTGGTGGAATTGAATGCGATTCATGTCCATTTCCTATACAGGATTAAATGGGTTTTACTTCCAATGTACCCGATAAGACTGATCACTAGGTTCTTTTGTTCCCCAAAATTTTTGTTTCCAATCCTGGATAACCTTCACGAGAATCTAAGACTCAAAAATTGTACTCGCTACGATTGGACTCTACGAATCACCCAAGATCGTAAATCCATACGCTTGTAAGTGATTAAGACCTAAAAGAGACTTTTACAATTGACTAGTCTTTTACATATCATAGATCGTAGAATACTCTTTTCTTATTTTATATACATATATTACAAGTTTTTGCTGCGGGTGAGTCGGTAGCTCGACGGTGTCAGGAGGGGTTTCAATAATAATCAAGGGGAGTCGATGTTCCTCCCATAAAAGTATGTCCTCCTGGGTTGCCAATCGACCATGAGGAAAAAGAATTACTTTATCTTAACTTGAACTTCCAATTGTGTAATGGAGTCCAGGAGATTTTGGAGTAATTACGTTTTAATTTGGTCATGTTGTGGCTAGCTTTCGGCTATCTGCATCAGGGCTCCCTCAATGTTAGTGTGGGGCAAAATACAGGAGAGTGTTGAGGAACTTCCTGAGTTAGACTGTGATTAGGTTCACAGGCTTCTTTTCTTTGAGATGTTGGGTGCGATTTTAATTTTGGAAGACAATTCATCATTGATTTCAATTTGTATAATCCTCTCTTCCGAAGAGGTATACTCTTTCAAGTCTCCGATTCAATCTCACCCGGTGCTTGGCATTGCACTGGTTCCTCGCTAAAGTGCTTAAAGAATTCCCATGCAGCCTTCGTAGACAAAGTATGGAACATCCCCCCACAAGAAACATCAACTATGTGTCGGGTTTTGTCATTCAGACCTTCATAGAAAGTGAGGACTACTTGCTAGTGGGTGACTTCATGGTGAGGAAACCAATATAAAAGTTCGTTAAGACATCCCCACCCCTCTTGGAGAGATTCATCCGGAAGTTGATGGAAAGATATAATAAGATGCCGGATTTGATTCGTTCTGTAGATTGGGAAGTATTTCATGTGAAATCCTCATTCCAAGTCTTCCCAATTAGTGAAAGAATTGTGAGGTAAGGAGTGTATCTATTGCTTTGCCTCATCTCTACGAGAGTACAGAAACAACCTTAGGCGAGTACATGTTGCTGGTATATTCTCAATTCGTATTACGTTGCACATTTTTGTAAACTGTCTTAAATGTGAATAAGGATCTTCATCCCTTAGCCCACAGAATATTGGAAGGTATTTGGAGCATTTTGGGCATGATTTTGAAGATCTTATTTCCGGCCATAGGGGTTAATTGTATACAAGGGGGAGGTGTAGGAAGTTTCAATATATAGTGTTCTCCCATGATATTAGCCATGTTCTGACTGTTATGTGTCATAATGTTTTGGACACTTTTGTAACACCCCGAAAAATTGACCTTTGAAATAGTACCTAAGTATGTGTACCGTCAGGTCGTGTACTTGACTAGTGAATAGTTGACGGGTCGAGTAGGTTGTGAGTATGTTAAGCTAAGGATGGTGTACAGCTGAGTATATGCTTTATGTGGGATAATTATAGCCAATAAAAGTGTTTGTGTCTTACACTTGATACAGGACTAGTATAAAAGAGAAAAACAAAGGCGTTATTATTGGGTTAAGGGTTATGAGAGTGAATCATTTAGCGAAGGAGAGAAGTAATGAGGTAGGGAAATTTATGAGGATGTTTTGATTATCTGTGCACGAGGAATGGGAGACACGCATTAAATTAGGCGTTGGGTCTCACAAAAATTCGTAAGTGTTAGCTGCCAAGCCCTAGCTTAGAGTGAGAAGTTTTGAATCGTCTGATCGATCGATCCAGAGGTATGATCTTGTGAAATTGTTTTCATAGTTAAATTCTAGACTATGATTGTAGTTAAATTGTGTATATGGAAGAGAAGATTTGAAAGAAAATGAGAGAAAATTTTAATGGAAATGGAACTGTGAGGAACAGATCCTAACCGTTAAAGGTTGGAGAAAATCGACCGGTCGAATCTTAAATCGACCAATCAATTTGGCCAAGTGGTGAAAGGGATAGTGCTGTGAACGATTTTGACCTGTCGAAATTAATCCGACCGATCGATTCCGAAAAATCGACCGGTCGATTCTCACAAAATAGGAAATAGAAATTTTATAGTTTTGGGCCGACCGGTCAAACCGAAAACTGACCGATCGATTTTGAATATCCGACTGGTCGATTTTGGAAATTGACTGGTCGGTTTAGGTGCCAAGTGAAGTGCTAGGTTTCATGAGCGAAATCGACCGATTGAAATAGAAAGTTGATCGATCGATTTTGGGAACCGACCAGTGGAAATGGGATTTGACCGGTCGATTCTTGACAATTAGAGCTGCCTTCATTTTTGGAAATTTGGGACTTGGGGGATATGAATTTCTCCCTAGCCACGTCAATTCTGACGTTTTGATCATGATCATGTGCGTTTAGGTGTAACCGAGCCTTGAATAAGGGCGTGTGGCGGGCGTGAGCTATGAGAGCGTAAGAGCATGCCTGAGGTAAGGAAAACATGTAATATGCAAAATTGAATTTGATAAACATGTGCACAGTGATACATGAGGGATGTGATATAAGAAAGCATTTAGTGTGAAAATTTCTAAGCTTTTGAGGGTGAATGTTCTGCTATGTGTATGAACTCATTATGATAAATCAATTATAATTAAACTCGGATTTGGAGAAGCACATTGGTACTTTCAGTGAGTAACTACTACTTGAGTATGTGAGTATGACATCTAGTTGATGTGGAAATATGTGTGTGTGTGTGTGTGTGTGTGTGTGTGAATTCTAAGAGCTTTGAAAATTAATATGTTTATGGCACTTTCACGATGGATAACTATAAGTACTTTTGCACATTGTTTTAAGGCTATGTGAATACCTGACCGACACGGCGGTATAATCGCGATCGATGCGGCGGGATATCCGTGACCGGTACGGTGGGATATCCGTACAACCTGTGCTCCGGTCTGGCAGGATATCCGGTCTTTGGATTCCAGTTGGGGAACATTTCGTCCGACAAGTCACTCCATTCCAGAGGACTTCTATTTACCTGAAAATGGGCTCAATAGAATGACGATGGTGGGTATTCCATCGGGGCCTGATGCTATATTGCTCGGGGTTTATTTAAGTGAGGGTTTTTAAGCGTGTGAGTTAAGGAAGACGCATTTCTAGTTTAAAAGAAAAGTTAAACTTCTGGATGGGCATCTTTTATAAGTCTTCTATCGCCTTAAAGCATGTGTTTTCTTCTCATTCATATATGGATTGTACAGTATCATGGAAGACATGTATTTGATGAAATACGCATATTAGAATTGTTTTCCTTATTGAGTTATGATGTAGCTCGCTCTTTCGACTATACGTCACAGGTACAGGAGAAGATTTGACAGCAGAAGACCAACATAAGCTAGATTCTGATTGCGTGCCTCTCGAGGAGAACGAATCTCCTCCGGAGGACTACTTCTAGGGGACCTTCTGGTGTGTTGTAAGATTATTTTGTAGGCTTGGTATGTCCAGCCTGCTTATTTTGGAACAATGTAATATGTATAGACATCATATTTTGTGGCGAACCATCGAGGGTGATCAAGGGATATCACAAATGGTTTAGTTCAATTCTTCGTTCCATGAAGTTGGCATGGGACTTAGAACCGTCTTTTGGATTATTGAGTTGATACAGTTATGATAGTTGTGGAGACCTTTCTTATGATCTCCATATGTTATCTGATTTAGTGATATTCTCTACTGTGCGTGCTTTAGCACCACGTGTTCTGCAAGTATGGTTGTGCACGGTCTAGAAAATCATACCGACGGCCCAGGCTTTGGGGCTCTAAAATTTGGGCTGTCACAGTTGGTATCAGAGCATTAAGGCTTTAGAAAATTCTGACAAGTCTTAGATCCGACTACAAGCCTAAGATTTTGTTAGGATATAGGGGCTTTCTATTAATGGAACTTTCGTTTCATTGTAAAAGATTGTGATGGAATCTAGAGGTCGAGGGCACCCCAGAGGCGGCCGCCAGAGGAATTTAAGGAATATAGACGACATCCTTGCGAGTACAAGTAGAGAGCAGAGACAACCTCCCGACGAGAGGGAGCAAAGCAATGAGGCTACTAATAGATTGGCTCAGGCCATGGAGGCCGTGGCTACTGCAATGGCCCAGCAAACTAAGCAGAGGGTGATGCTGGCTGAACAGACGGCGGCCATCAGTAGCCACCACCACCTCCTCCAGCACTTTTTCCCTCCTCATTTGGAGATTTCAGGAGATTACGACCTCCAAGTTTTTATGGGCAAATGGATCCGCTGGAAGCAGAGAAGTGGTTAAACTAGATGGAGAAGCTCCTACAGCGATTAGAAGCCAGTGAAAATGAGAAGGTTGGTTGGGCGCCGTTCCAACTAGATGGTGATGCCGACCCATGGTGGAAGTCGATATTGTGGAAGAGGGAGATTGAAAATCCGTAAGGATTAGGGACTTGGGCGATGTTTGTTTCAGTCTTCAATAAAGAGTACTTCCCCAAACAGGTGAGAAATCAATCTTCAAGTTGGCGTAACTCTTTTGTCTGCTCTGAGCTGATCTGATCCTGTCTCTGATCATATGAACGATATCGGCATTGTCCTCGAGTACCTCTTGATCTAATATAACTTTTTGCCAGTCTCTTCCCAATTGATCGACAATCGACATTGCCGTCCATAAAGCGCCTCGTACGGTGCCATACCGATACTCAATTGAAAGCTATTATTATATGCAAATTCAACCAAGGGTAGGTGTTGATCCCATGATCCTTGAAAACTGAGCATACAAGCTCTGAGCATGTTTCTATCACTTGGTTCACCCGTTTTGTTTGTTAGTCCATTTGCGGGTGGAACACCGAGCTGAATTCTAACCGCATACCCATCTCTTCTTGGAACTTTTGCCAAAATTTTGAAGTGTAGAGAGGGTCACGATATGACACTATACTAAGTGAAATGTCATGCAGCCGTATAATCTCTTTCATATACAACTCTACTAACCTTCTAGCCGTATACGTGGTATTGTATGGTAGAAAGTGGCCTGACTTAGTCAACCTATCCACGATTACCCAAATGGCATTGTGTCACCTTGCAGTTTGAGGTAATCCTAATATGAAATCCATCGAAATGGACTCCCACTTCCACTCAGGCACTGGCAGAGGTTGTAACAATCTGGCAGGGTGCCTATGATCTATCTTCACTTGTTGGCACGTCAGAGACCTTGACATGTATTCAGGTACGTCTTTCTTTAAACCTCTCCATCAATAACTATTTCTCAACTCTTGATACATCTTCGTGCTATTAGGGTGTATAGCATATACCGATTTATTAGCTTCATCTAGAATAGTTTGCCGCAATTCGACATCAACTGGAATGCACAGTCGTCCCCTGAATAGCAAAGATCCATCGTCCTTAACCGAGAAATCGGGTCTGGTGTCGTCGACCACGCCTTGCCTAATCTTTACCAATTCCATATCGCTCATTTGTAGCTCGCAAATACATTCAAAAATAGTCGGTCTTACTATGATATTGGTGAAAAAGGCCCCTGAACCTTGCACTTCAAACTTTGCATCATATAAGGCTAGGTCCTCGAATAGCTTCCAGCAGTGAATCCCCATAATAAGGCTCGCTAAATGAGTTGAACCCTTAATACTCAAGGCATCTGCTACTACATTAGCCTTACCAGGGTGGTACTATATGGAGCAAGCATAATCCTTGAGAAACTCCATCCATCTGCACTACCTCATATTCAATTCATTCTGAGTAAATAGATATTTGAGGCTTTTATGGTCGGTGAATATCTCAAAAGTTTCACCGTACCGGCAGTGTCTCCAAATCTTTAGCGCAAAAATGACCGCTGCAAACTCTAGGTCATGCGTCGAGTAATTCTTCTCGTGATCTTTCAACTACTTTGACCCTTAAGCTATAACCGCTTTATTCTTATTGAGTACACAGCCCAGACCATTGTTTGATGCATCACTATACACTACGAACCCTCCACTACCTGAAGGAATTGCAAGAACTAGAGCTGAAGTGAGCCTTTTCTTGAGCTCTTGAAAGCTCTTCTAGCATTCTTCAGTCCACTCAAATCACACATCCTTTTAGGTGAGTCTCGTAAGTGGCCCTGATATTTTTGAGAATCCTTCTACAAAACGTCTATAGTAACCAGCAAGACCAAGGAAGCTATGCTCATCCGTCACCGTCTTTGGTTATTCCCATTTCACCACAACCTCATTCTTAATTGGATCTACTACGACCCCATCCTTTGTTACGATGTGTCCCAGAAAGCTGACTTCTTCTAACCGAAATTTGCACTTGTTGAGCTTGGCATATAATTTGTGCTCTCACAATGTCTGTAGTGCGATTCTCAAGTGCTCCTCATGCTCCTTCTTTGTCTTGGAGTATATCAGTATATTGTCGATAAACACCACGACGCACGTATCTAAGTGTGGTTTAAACACCCGATTCATCAGATAAATAAATGATGTCAGGGCATTTGTCAAACCAAATGGCATAACCAAGAACTCGTAGTGTCCGTACCGCATTTTAAATGCTGTCTTCTAAATATCCTCTGCCTTGACCCTCAGTTGATGGTATCCTGACCTCAAATCAATCTTAGAGAAGTATCGCGCTCCTGCAGCTGATTGAATAAATCATCGATCCTAGGCAAAGGGTATCTATTCTTTATGGTGAGTTTGTTTAACTGACGGTAGTCAATGCATAGTAGTATTGACCCATCCTTCTTCTTTACAAATAAGATCGGTGCTCCCCAAGGAGACACACTAGGTCTCACAAACCCCTTATCCAATAATTCTTACAATTGCTCCTTTAGTTCCTTCAACTCAGCAGGAGCCATTCGGTATGGCGCTTTAGAAACAGCTCCATCTTAGGTGCCAAGTCGATCATGAACTCCACCTCTCTCTCAGGAGGTAATCCTGGTAACTCCTCTGGAAAAACATCTTCAAACTCATGCACACCTGAAATGTCAGATAAGATGTTCTTCCTTTCTTTATCATCCTTCAAGAATGCCAAGTAACCAGTGCACCCGTTCTTGATCATACGTTCCTCTCTAACCATAGATACCATTGGTAGGGACTTCGATCTTATCCCCCGAAAAAAGAACGATCTCCTTGTGATCGGTCTGAAGATAACGACCTTATTTCGACAGTCGATCGTACCTCCATTAGTTGACAGCCAGTTCATGCCAAGGATTACATCGAATCCTTGCATCTCCAACAAGATTAAATTTACTGCCAGTTCATAGACGTCTCCATCCATGATGGCGACCATTACTGACTTACAAACCATGTTTGTATCCACCGATTCACCAGTTGGAATGGACACTGCTAAGTCAAAATCCAGTGTCTCAGGAGTGACCTTCATCTTCTTTGCAAACTAAGGCATATTAAAAAAGTAAGTTGACCCTGGGTCTATCAACACCCTCGCTTCATATGCTATGTAACTTTCCTTTGTATATACTTGCAAGGTCCCTATAGAGTACATGTATGTTAGACAATTTTGACTAGGTGAGCTATCCCCTAGATAGATGCACCTTCTCTATCTAAAATTTGAAACTTCTATAAAAACAATTATTGAAATAAAAGTTTAGCTTGAATAATGTCGTTCACATTCTGAGCATCCTCGGCGGTCACTGTGTAGGCTCTTCCTTGAACAGTCGGCTTCCTCGGCGAAATTGATCTAGTCACTGGTGCAGAAACCGTCATCCCTTGATGACCAATCGGGGCCGAAGTCATTCCTTCCTTTGCCATTTTTTGGCAATCTCAGATGCAGTGACCCATCTTCCTGCATTTAAAGCAACCCCCGGTGCCCCGTCTGCATTTCGATGGCTTATGTGATTTGCCACAATTGGCACATGTGACTTGGGGTGCTGAAGATGTCGTTCAGGAAAGTCCTTGATTAACTGATGCTCCTGAAATCTGAGGCTGCGCAGGACCTTCGATGCAGATCGATCTAACGTGTGCAGGCGCGAATGGTCTGGTATGACTTGTATAGACTGGTTGCCTCGTTACTGGAGCTAGTACTGTAAACCTCAGCTTTTTATTCCCCGAGTCTTAGTCGCTCACTGCCCCTTGAGTAGCCTTATTCTTATGTTGTTGATCTCATCGTTTATACATATTTTCTATGTCTCGCTCTACGACTATAGCTTTACCGATCACCTCAACATAAGTCTCCAATTCAAACATGTAGATTCTTTTCCTTACGTTAGGCCGTAAGCCTTCTTCAAACTTACTGGCCTTCATCTGTTCAGTGGCCACCAGCTCCAAAGAAAATCTGGACAATCTTATAAACTCATTACTGTACTCCCGCATGGTCATATTTCCCTATTCCAGTTTCATAAAGTCTTTCTTTGGACATGTGTTGATTTTTGAGTCGGTGATCATGTGTTCGTCAAGATATCACCCATGAAGGGCGTTACACGCTTTGGAAAGAGGGGCAAGCTAAGCCCTAGGTATTTTGGACCCTTAGAAGTGTTGGGAAGAGTGGGCAAAGTTGCCTATAGGATTGGGCTTTCTCCTCTATTTGATTGAGTAGACAATGTCTTTCACGTGTTCATGCTTCATAAATACGTTCGGGACCCCATGCATATCTTGACGGACCAGCCAATTGAGATGTATGGGGACATGACGATGATAGAAGAACCGGCGTAAATCCTCAATAGAAATGAGCAAGTATTTTGCACTAAACTATTCCCTTAGTGCTCGTCAAGTGGGGACATCACTCTCCCGAAGAGGCGGCTTAGAGCCCAGTATCCTCAGTTATTTCAAGAGAGCTGAAAGAGCCTCACTAATGTAATGAATTTGCGTTCATAGATGTGAAGAGTATATTATAAAAGTGTAAGCAGCCGTGTAATCAACATCATTCAATGCTATAGAAAGGTTGTTTAGTGCAAAATGTGCCTAATGTATGGTATAGATGCTTCAAATGGTGATTTTTTTTTTAGATTTTAGGAGTTAACAAGCAAAAGACAAACTTGGAGTTGCTGTCACAAACCGACCGGTCGATTTTTATTCGACTGATCGAAATTCAAGAATTGAGCGGTCGAATAGGGAATCGATTGTTCGATTTTCACAAGCACAACTACCTGGGAGTTATATGATAAATCGACCGGTCAAATTTTAATCGACTGGTCAAAATTCGAAAACTGACCAGTCGAAAAGGGAGTCGATTGGATGATTTTCATAGACAGAACTAATTTTAAGATATATAAAAATGAACGATCAAAATTCAACATTGACTGATCAAAATTCAAAATCGCGACTCAGGTTTTTAGGGAAAAAGTGACCGATTGATTTTTGAAATTCGATCGGTCAATTTTGTTCAGATGACTTTAAATAGGGTTTTTCTGGTTCATTCCAGCATTTCAAATGTGGGGGTTTCGTTTGGGGGCCCTGCTAGGGTTTTGAGAAGAGAAGTGGGAGAAGGATTTGGAGGTCGATTTTGCCCCGATTCTCCGCTGATTTGGATCCAACGTTGATTAAAAAGGTAAACCCTAGTCTTTGGAACTTTGATTTTGGGATTCTTCTTCCTTTATTTGGACCGTAGCTGTCATTTTCTATGCAAAAAACCCTCCCCATGCCCCCTAAAACACAATAGTCTTCTATGACGCCCTAGTGAGTCGGCACCGCCACCACCCGCAGCAACACAAATGCCGGCACCACGCACAGCTCCACAATCCACGACATCTTCGATTGAGCCTTTACCACCACCGCCTCCACCTTTAAATCAGCCCAATGAGTGGTGGGCTGCCAAGAAAATCGAAATTGAATACAAAATTGATCCAAACCTGTTTGAGGATGAGAATGTACAGGGAGATACCGTGTGGGCTCGAAATTATCTTGAGATGGCCAGTTTAATAAATATTTTGGAACCATTACACGACTATTACTATCCGAGGCTCGTACGCCTCTTTTATCAAAGACATAAATCAACTAGTACAACTTTCGTGATAAAAACCACAAATGATGGACGCAATTATCAATTTACTTGGGATCATGCGTCTAAAGCCCTAGAGTGTTACAATGAATATTCCGATGACATTGATCTATTACCTCCTTTTGCGACGGACATCCACTATAGGGAAATATTGAATGAAATGACACAGGGACAACACGGGTCCGATCATTCTATTCGGAGGATTGATTTACCACCTTACTTATGGATGTTGGACACCATAACAAAATGCAGCCTCTACCCTATGAGACACAACACCGAGAGGGTCGAGGAGGTGCAACGGGCATTGTATGCGGCGTTCACGGGCCGTTGGTTCAACGCACCCAAGATGGTGTTCGAGGGTATGATCTACATACACAGTAAATTGATGAGGGGTGGGGTTAAATTGAAGGATTGTCTTCCATATGCCTGCTGTATATCCGTTATGTTTGAGGAGTATGCGGGTGAAGGACCGTATCAAGTTTCTCCCGGTGAGCCGCAATTAAATGATCGGGTGGAATTCTTTACCTTAACAGATTGGAATCAAACTTATGAACAGCTGAAGAAAGTTCTACCTCCTGGGAGGGAACAAGCACCACCTCCTCCACCCGAGTTTGAGCAAGCACAAGGCGATCAAGTTCCCCCACCCAAACAGCATGTTCCCCTCGAACCCGAGCATCCAATCCAGCAGCAAGCCCACTATCAAATGTCTCCCCCACCACAGTCTGACTCTGAGATCTTACGCGATATCCTCGCTTGCATGATCCAAGTGGAAGAGAGCAACAGATTGCTACATCGCCGCATGGATCATCACGAAGGGGTTTTCACCCAGTGGATGCAATATGCATACCCCACTGATTACATGACCTGACTAGCCAACACGTGTAGCTGTACCAGATCCATGGTACTACTCCATGGGAGCGTCTACTTCTAGTGGTGTCCTCGACGATGAGGGAGAGGATGTCACGCCTGCCGATGAGACGGGACCTTTCGGGGTACCGCCGAGGGATGCGAAGGTTTGAGTGGGGATTTGTTTTTGGGCACTTTTGATTTTGGTTATACTAGGAAACGTTATTACTTTTTGAAGAAGGGTTGTAATTAGTTTTGGTGTCCAAATTTTAGAATTATTGTGGCATGGCTGCCACATTGAAAAATTTTGTGGGCATATTGGAACTATCGTGACTTGACTGCCACTTGCTCAATTTATATATAACTTTTTGGAGGTGCATGCTAATATATTTACGTTTCCTTATACAATGTGTGTTGATTTTTTCCCTACAGGTGGACATGTGAATCTATTCTTACAAGAAATATATACTTGAATTACGACTGTGTAACCACATGAGTTTAGTGGGTGATGTCTTGTATGTGTTGGTCATTGGGAAAATGTTCACTGGTGTCGGGCCTTGCCCTTACTCTCCCTTCGCTCTTCTAGTACGGGGGGGGGGGGGAGGGGCTGTGCCTTCCACTAGGATGTGTGGCACCTTAGTCAATTTTCTGGGATGAAAATTCCTAAGGAGGGGAGAATGTAACGCCACGAAAAATCCGACCTTTGAAACAGTACCTCAGTATGTGTACCGTCAGGTTCTGTACTTGACTGGTGAATAGTTGACAGGTTGAGTAGGTTGTGAGTATGTGAAGCTAAGGATGGTGTAGAGCAGAGTATGTGATTTATGTGGGTTAATTATACCCAATAAAAGTGTTTGTGTCTTACACTTGATACAGGACTAGTATAAAAGAGAAAAACAAAGGAGTTATTGCAAATCCTAGGTTGTTGGGTTAAGGGTTATGAGAGTGAATCATTTAGAGAAGGAGAGAAGTAATGAGGTAGGGAAAATTTTGAGGATGTTTTGATTATCTATGCATAAGGAATGGGAGCCATGCATTAAATTCGGTGTTGGATCTCACAAATATCCGGAAGTGTTAGCTGCCAAGCCCTAGCTTAGAGTGAGAAGTTTTGAATCGTTAGATCGATCGATCTGGAGGTATGATCTTGTGAAATTGGTTTGATAGTTAAATTGTAGACTGTGATTGTAGTTAAATTGTGTAAATGGAAAGGAAGATTTGAAAGAAAATGAGAGAAAATTTTAATGGAAATGGGACTGTGAGGAACAGATCCTAACCGCTAAAGGTTGGTGAAAATCGACCGGTCGAATCTTAAATCTTCCAATTGATTTGGCCAAGTGGTGAAAGGGATAGTGCTGTGAACAATTTCGACTGGTTGAAATTAATCGGATTGATCGATTTCGAAAAACCGACCGGCCGAAATAAATTCGATCGGTCGATTCTCACAAAACAGGAAATAGAAATTTTATAGTTTTGGGCCGACCGATCAAACCGAAAATTGACGGATCGATTTTGAATATCCGATCGGTCGATTTTGGAAATCGACTGGTCGGTTTAGGTGCCAAGTGAAGTGCCAGGTTTCTTGAGCGAAACCGACCGATCGAAATAGAAAGTCGACCAGTCGATTTTGGGAATCGACCGGTCGAAATGGGATTCGACCGGTCGATTCTTGACAGTTAGGGCTGCCTTCTTTTTTGGAAATTTGGGACTTGGGGATATGAATTGTCTCCCTAAGCACGTCAGTTTTGATGTTCTGATCATGATCATGTGTGTTTAGGTGTAACCGAGCCTTGAATAAGGGCGTGTGGCAGGCGTGAGCTATGAGAGGGTAAGGGCTTGCCCAAGGCAAGGAAAACACGTAATATGCGTAATTGAATTTGATAAATATGTGTGTAGTGATACACGAGGCATGTGATATAAGAATGCATTTAGAGTGAAATTTTCTAAGCTTTTGAGGGTGCATGTTCTGCTATGTGTATGAACTCATTAAGATAAATCACTTATAATTAAACTTGGATTTTGAGAAGCACATTGTTACTTTCTGCAAGTAACTACTACATGAGTATGTGAGTATGACATCTAGTTGATGTGGAAATACGTGTGTGTGTGAATTCTAAGAGCTTTGAAAATTAATATGTTTATGGAACTTTCACGATGGATAACTATAAGTACTTTTGCACATTGTTTTAAGGTTACGTGAATACCCGACCGACGCGGCGGTATAACCGCGACCGATACGGCGAGATATCCGTGACTAGTACGGCGGGATATCCGTACAACCTGTGCTCCGATCCGACGGGACATCCGGTCTTTGGTTTCCAGTTGGGGAACATTTTGTCCGACAAGTCATTCCATTCCTGAGGACTTCTATTTATATGAAAAAGGGTTCAATTGAATGATGATGGTGGGTATTCCATCGGGGCCTGATGCTATATTGCTCGGGGATTATTTAAGTGAGGGTTTTTAAGTGTGTGAGTTAAGAAAGATGCATTTCTAGTTTAAAAAATAAGTTAAATTTTAGGATGGGCAACTTTTATAAGTCTTCTATCGCCTTAAAGCATGTGTTTTCTTCTCATTCATATATGGATTGTGCAATATCATGAAAGACATGAATATGATGAAATACACGTATTAGAATTGTTTTCCTTATTGAGCTATGATGTAGCTCACTCTTTTAACTATACGTCACAGGTACAGGAAAAGATTTGACAGTGGAAGACCAGGATAAGCTAGATTCTGATTACGTGCCTCTCGAGGAGAACGAACCTCCTCCGGAGGACTACTTCTAGGGGACCTTCCGGCGTGTTTTAGAGATTATTTTGTAGGCTTGGTACGTCCAGCCATCTTATTTTGAAATAATGTAATATGTATAGACATCATATTTTGTGGCGAACCATCGAGGGTGATCAAGGTATATACCGATGGTTCGGTTCGGTTCTTCGTTCCATGAAGTTGGCATGGGACTTAAAACCGTCTTTTGGATTATTAAGTTGATACGGTTATGATAATTGTGGAGACCTTTCTTATGATCTCCATATGTTATCCGGTTTAGTGATATTCTCTACTGTGCGTGCTTTAGCACCACGTGTTCCGTAAGTATGGTTGTGCATGATCTAGAAAATCGTGCCGACGGCCCGGGCTTTAGGGCTCCGAAATTTGGGCTGTCACAGTTGGTATCAGAGCATTAAGGCTTTAGAAAATTCTGACAAGTCTTGGATCATATTAGAAGCCTTAGATTTTGTTAGGATATAGGGGCTTTCTATTAATGGAACTTTCGTTTAATTGTAAAAGATTGTGATGGAATCTAGAGGTCGAGGGAGCCCCAGAGGCGGCCGTCAGAGGAATTTAAGGAATATAGACGACATCCCTCGGGTACCAGTAGAGAGTAGACACAGCTTCCTTACGGGAGGGAGCAAAGCAATGAGGCTACTAATAGATTGGCTCAGGCCATGGAGGTCGTGGCTACTGCAATGGCCCAGCAAACTCAGTAGAGGACGAAGCTGGCTGAATAGACGGCGACGTTGGCCACCAACAACGTAAATCCTTAGCAGCCACCACCACCTCCTCCAGCACTTTTTCCCTCCTCATTTGTAGATTTCAGGGGATTACGACCTCCTAGTTTTTAATGGCAAAAGGATCCGCTGAAAGCAGAGATGTGGTTAAACTAGATGGAGAAGCTCCTACAGTGATTACAAGCCAGTGAAAATGAGAAGGTCGGTTGGGCTTCGTTCCAACTAGAAGGTGATGCCCATGGTGTAAGTCGGTATTGTGGAAGAGGGAGATTGAAAATCTGCAAGGATTATGGACTTGGGTGAAGTTTGTTTCAGTCTTTAATAAAGAGTACTTCCCCAAACAGGTGAGAAATCAATTAAAGAAAGGCTTCGTGAAACTGGAACAGGGAAATATGATCGTACGGGAGTACACTAACGAGTTTATCAAATTGTCCAGATTTGCTTCGAAGTTGGTGGCCACTGAACAGATGAAGGCCAGTAAGTTTGAAGAAGGCCTAAGGCCTATCGTAAGGGAAAGAATCTCCACATTTGAATTGGAGACTTATGCTGAGGTGATCGGTATAGCTATAGTCATAGAGCGAGACATAGAAAATATGTATAAACGATGAGATCAATAGCATAAGAATAAGGCTACTCAAGGGGCAGTGAGCAACTACGACTCGAGGAATAAAAAGCCGAGGTTTATAGTACCAACTCCAGTAACGAGGCAACCAGTCTATACAAGTCATACCAGACCATTCGCGCCTGCACACATCAAACCGATCTACATTGAAGGTCTTGTGCAACCTCAGATTTCAGGAGCATCAGTTAATCAAGGACTTTCCCGAATGGCATCTTCAGCACCCCAAGTCACATGTGCCCGTTGTGGCAAATCACATAAGATGTCAGAATGTAGACGGGGCACCAGGGGTTGCTTTCAATGCAGGAAGATGGATCACCACATTCGAGATTGCCCAGAAATGGCAAAGGAAGGAATGACTTTGGCTTCGATTGGTCATCAAGGGATGACGATTTCTGCTCTAGCGACCTGATCAATACCGTCGAGGAAGCCGACTTTTCAAGGAAGAGCGTACGCAGTGACCGTCGAGGATGCTGAGAACATGAACAACATTATTCATGGTAAACTTTTGTTTCAATAATTGTTTTTGTAGAAGTTTCAAATTTTAGATAGAGAAGGTGCATCTATCTAGGGGATAGCTCACCTATTGTCTAACATACATGTACTCTATAGGTACCTTGCAAGGCTATACAAAGGGAAGTTATGTAGCATATGAAGTGAGGGTGTTGATAGACCCAGGGTCTACCCACTCTTTTGTTATGCCCCGGTTTGTGAAGAAGATGAAGGTCACTCCTGAGACACTGGATTTTATCTTAGTAGTGTCCATTCAAACTGGTGAACCGGTGGATACAAACTTGGTCTGTAAGTTGGTAATGGTTGCCATCATGGATGGAGATGTCTATGAACTGGCAGCAATATTAATCTTATTGGAGATGCAAGGATTCGATGTAATCCTTAGCATGGACTGGCTGTCTACTCATCGAGCTACGGTCGACTGTCAAAACAAGGTGGTTATCTTCAGACCGAACACGAGGAGATCATTCCTTTTCTGGGGGATAAGATTGAAGTCCCTACCAATGGTATCTGCGGTTAGAGCGGTACGCATGATCAAGAATGAGTGCACTGGTAACTTGGCATTCTTGAAGGATGATAAAGAAAGGAAGAACATCTTATCTGACATTTCAGTGGTGTGTGAGTTTGAAGATGTTTTTCCAGAGGAGTTACCAGGATTACCTCCTGAGAGAGAGGTGGAGTTCACGATCGACTTGGCACCTAGGACGGAGCCTATTTCTAAAGCGCCATACCAAATGGCTCCTGCTGAGTTGAAGGAACTAAAGGAGCAATTGCAAGAATTATTGGATAAGGGGTTTGTGAGGCCTAGTGTGTCTCCTTGGGGAGCACCGATCTTATTTGTAAAGAAGAAGGACGGGTTGATGTGGCTATGCATCAACTACCATCAGTTAAACAAACTCACCATAAAGAATAGATGCCCTTTGCCTAGGATGGACAATTTATTCGATCTGTTGCAAGGAGCGAGATACTTCTCTAAGATCGATCTGAGGTCAGGATACCATCAACTGAGGGTCAAGGCAAAGGATATTCAGAAGACGGCATTTAGAACGTGGTACAGACACTATGAGTTCTTTGTTAGGCCGTTTGGTTTGACAAATGCCCTGGCGTGATTTATGGATCTGATGAATCAGGTGTTTAAACCACACTTAGATACGTGCAACGTGGTGTTTGTCGACGATATACTTATATCCTCCAAGACAAAGAAGGAGCATGAGGAGCACTTGAGAATTGCACTACAGACATTGCGAGAGCACAAATTATATGCCAAGCTCTGTAAGTGCAAATTTTGGTTAGAAGAAGTCAACTTTTTGGGACACATCGTAAAAAAGGATGGGGTCGCAGTAGATCCGGCTAAGATCAAGGCTATGGTGAAATAGGAATAGCCAAAGACGGTGACGGATGTGCGTAGCTTCCTTGGTCTTGCTGGTTACTACAGACATTTTGTAGAAGGATTCTAAAAAATATCAGGGCCACTTACGAGACTCACCGGAAAGGATGTGAGATTTGAGTGGATTGAAGCATGCGAGAAGGGCTTTCATGAGCTCAAGAGAAGGCTCACTTCAGCTCTAGTGCTTATGATTCCTTTAGGTAGTGGAGGGTTCGCAGTGTATAGCGATGCATCACACAATGGTATGGGCTGTGTACTCAATCAGAACAAAAAGGTTATAGCTTATGGGTCAACGTAGTTGAAAGATCACGAGAAGAATTACCCGATGCATGACCTAGAGTTAGTAGCAGTCATCTTTGCGCTAAAGATTTGGAGACACTGACGGTACGGTGAAACTTTTGAGATATTCGCCGACCATAAAAGCCTAAAATACCTATTTACTTAGAAGGAATTGAACATGAGGCAGTGCAGATGGATGGAGTTTCTCAAGGATTATGATTGTTCCATACAGTACCACCCTGGTAAGGCTAATGTAGTAGCAGATGCCTTGAGTCGTAAGGGTTCAACTCAGTTAGCGAGCCTTATTATGGGGATACACTGCTAGAAGCTATTCGAGGACCTAGCCTTATATGTGCAAAGCTTGAAGTGTAAGGTTCAGGGGCCTTTTTGGCCAATATCATAGTAAGACCGACTATTTTTTAACGTATTTGTGAGCTACAGATGAGCGATCCGGAATTGGTCAAGATTAGGCAGGGTGTGGTCGAGGGCACTAGACTCGATTTCTCGGTTAAGGACGATGGATCCTTGCTATTTAGGGGACAACTGTACATTCCAGTTGATGCCAAATTACGGCGAACTATTCTTGATGAAGCTCATAAATCGGTATATGCTATACACCCTGCTAGCATGAAGATGTATCAAGACTTGAGAAAGAGTTATTGGGGGAGAGGTTTAAAGAAATATGTAGCTGAATACGTGTCAAGGTGTCTGACGTGCCAACAAGTGAAGATAGATCATAGACACCCTGCCGGATTGTTACAACCTCTGCTAGTACCTGAGTGAAAGTGGGAGTCCATTTCGATGGATTTTATATTAGGATTACTTCGGATTGCAAGGCGACACAATGCCATTTGGGTAATTGTGGATAGGTTGACAAGTCAGCCCACATTCTACCATACAACAGCACATATATGGCTGGAAGGTTAGCAGAGTTTGAAAGAGACTGTACAGCTGCACGGCATTCCAGTTAGTATAGTTTTAGATCGTGACCCTCTCTACGCTTCAAAATTTTGGCAAAAGTTCCAAGAAGGGATGGGTATGCGATTAGAATTCAGCTCGACGTTCCACCCACAAACAGACAGACAAACAGAACGGGTGAACGAAGTGATAGAAACATGCTCAGAGCTTGAATGCTCAGTTTTCAAGGATCATGGTATCAATACCTACCGTTGGTCGAATTTGCATATAATAATAGCTTTCAAGCGAGTATCAGTATGGCACCGTACGAGGTGCTTTATGGACGGCGATGTCGATCACCGATCAATTGGGAAGAGACCGGTGAAAAGTTTATATCAGGCTCAGAGGTACTCGAGGACAATGCCGATATTGTTCGTATGATCAGAGACAGGATCAGATCAGCTCAGATCCGGCAGAAGAGTTACGCCAACTTGAAGAGGACTAGTGTTGATTTCCGAGTCAGTGATCACGTGTTTGTCAAGATATCACCCATGAAGGGCGTTATGTGCTTTGGAAAGAGGGGCAAGCTAAGCCCTAGGTATTTTGGACCTTTCAAAGAGTTGGGAAGAGTGGGCGAAGTTGCCTACAGGATTGGGCTTCCTCATCTATTTGATCGAGTACACAATGTCTTTCACATGTCCATGCTTCGTAAATACATTCGAAACCCCACACATATCTTGACGGACCAGCCAATCGAGATGTATGAGGACATGGCGATGATAGAAGAACCGACGCAAATCCTCGATAGAATGGAGCAAGTATTACGCACTAAACTATTCCCTTAGTGCTCGTCAAGTGGGGACATCACCCTCTCGAAGAGGTGACTTGGGAGTGGGA
Source organism: Chloranthus sessilifolius (assembly GCA_021018995.1). Classification (NCBI taxonomy): domain Eukaryota; kingdom Viridiplantae; phylum Streptophyta; class Magnoliopsida; order Chloranthales; family Chloranthaceae; genus Chloranthus; species Chloranthus sessilifolius. The sequence continues at coordinate 81,186,717 of CM037584.1, forward strand.
AGAGGAAGTTAGAGCCCAATATCCTTAGTTATTTCAAGAGAGCTGAAAGTGCCTCACTAATGTAATTAATTTGCGTTCATAGATGTGAAGAGTATATGATAAAAGTGTGAGCAGCCATGTAATCAACATCATTCAGTGCTATAGAAAGGATGCTTAGTGCAAAATGTGCCTAATAAGGGTATAGATGTTTCAAATGGTGAAATTTTATTGAGATTTTAGGAGTTAACAAGCAAAACCACAAACTTGGAGTTGCTGTCACAAACCGACCGGTCAATTTTTATTCGACTGGTCAAAATTCGAGAACTGATCGGTCGGATAGGGAATCGACTGGTCGATTTTCACAGGCACAACTACCTGGGAGTTATATGATAAACCGACTGGTCAAAAAGGGAATCGACTGGTCGATTTTCACATTCAGAACTAGTTTTAAGATATATAAACACCGACTGGTAAAAATTTAAAACTGACTGGTCAATTTTTCATTTTCCACTGGTCGATTGTCAATCGACAAGTCGAAATCGCGACTCAGTTTTTTAGGGAAAAACCGACCGGTCAAATTTTGAAATTCGATTGGTCGATTTTGTTCAGATGACTTTAAATAGGGTTTTTCTGGTTCATTCCGACATTTCAAATGTGGGGGTTTCGTTTAGGGACTCTGCTAGGGTTTTGAGAAGAGAAGTGGGAGAACGATTTGGAGGTCGATTTTACCCCGATTCTTCGCCGATTTGGATTCAAAGCTGATTGAAAAGGTAAACCCTAGTCTTTGAACCTTTGATTTTGGGATTCTTCTTTCTTTATTTGGATCCTAGCTGTCATTTTCTGTGCAAAAAACCCTCCCGATGCCCCCTAAAACACGACAATCTTCGAAGCCTATGGCTTCGAACCTACCAGTCCGACACCCTAGCGCGTCGGCACAGCCACCACCCACTGCAACACAAATGCCGGCACCACGCACATCTCCACAACCTGTAACGTCTTCGATTGAGCCTTTGCCACCACCGCCGCAACCTTTAAATCAGCCCAATGAGTGGTGGGCAGCCAAGAAAATTGAAATTGAATACAAAATTGATCCAGCCCTGTTTGAGGACGAGAATGTATAAGGAGATACCGTGTGGGCTCGAAATTATCTTGAGAAGGCCGATTTAATCAATATTTTGGAACCATTACACGACTATTACTATCCGAGGCTCGTACGCCTCTTTTATCAAAATCTTAAACCGAATAGTACAACTTCTGTGATAAAAACCACAATTGATGGACGCGATTATCAATTTACTTGGGATCATGCATCTAAAGCCATAGAGTGCTACGATGAATATTCCGATGACATTGATCTATTACCCCCTTTTGTGATGGACATCCACTATAGGCAAATATGGAATGAAATGACATAGGGACGACTCGGGTCCAGTCATTCTATTCGGAGGATTGATTTACGACCTCACTTATGGATGTTGGACACCATAATAAAATGCAACCTCTACCCTATGAGACAAAACACCGAGAGGGTCGAGGAGGTGCAGCGGGTGTTGTATGCGGCGTTCAGGGGCCGTTGGTTCAACGCACCCAAGATGGTGTTCGAGGGTATGATCTACATACACGGTAAATTGATGAGGGGTGGGGTTAAATCGAAGGACTGTCTTCCGTATGCCCGTTGTATATCCTCTATGTTTGAGGAGTATGCGGATGAAGGACCGTATCAAGTTTCTCCCATCGAGCCTTAATTAAATGACCGGGTGGAATTCTTTACCTTCACGGATTGGAACCAAACTTATAATCAGTTGAAGAAAGTTCTACCTCCAAAGGGGGAACAAGCACCACCTCCTCTACCCGAGCCTGAGCAAGCACAAGGCGATCAAGTTCTCCCACCCAAGCAGCATGTTCCCCTCAAACCCAAGCCTCCAATCCAGCAGCAAGCCCACTATCAGATGCCTCCCCCACCACAGTTCGACTCCAAGATCTTATGCGATATCCATGCTCGCATGACCCAAGTGGAAGAGAGCAATAGATTGCTACATCGCCGCATGGATCATCACGAAGGGGTTTTCACCCAGTGGATGCAATATGCATACCCCGCAGATTACATGGCGCAACTAGCGGACACATGTGCAGCTGTACCAGATCCATGGTACTACTCCATGGGAGCATCCACTTCTGGTGGTGTCCCTGGCGATGAGGGAGAGGACGTCGCGCCTGCCGACGAGACGAGACCTTCCGGAGTACTGCCGGGGGATGCGGAGGTTTGAGTGGGGATTTGTTTTTGGGCACTTTTGATTTTGGTTATACTAGGAAACATTATTACTTTTTGAAAAAGGGTGGTAATTAATACAGGTTGGTGTTTAAATGTTAGAACTATTGTGGCATGGTTGCCACATTGACAAATTTTGTGGTCATATTGGAACTATCATGACTTGACGGTCACTTGCTCAATTTATATATAACTTTTTGGAGGTGCATCCTAATATATTTAAATTTCCCTATACAATGTGTGCGCTGATTGTCACCCTACAGGTTGACGTGTGAATGTACTCTTGTAAGAAATATATACTTGAATTATGACTGTGTAACCTCATGAGTTTAGTGGGTGATGTCTTGTATGTGTTGGTCATTGAGAAAATGTTCACTAGTGCCGGGCCATGCCCTTACTCTCCCTTCGCTCTTCTAGTATGCCGGGGGGGGGGCTGTGCCTTCCTGTAGGATGTGTGGTACCTTAGTCAATTTTTCAGGACGAAAATTCCTAATGAGGGGAGAATGTAACGCCCCAAAAAATCTTACCTTTGAAACAGTACCTCAGTATGTGTACCGTCAGGTCGTGTACTTGACTAGTGAACAGTTGATGGGTCGAGTAGGTTGTGAGTATGTGAAGCTACGGATGGTGTAGAGCTGAGTATGTGCTATATGTGGGTTAATTATACCCAATAAAAGTGTTTGTTTCTTACACTTGATACAGGACTAGTATAAAAGAGAATAACAAAGGAGTAATTGCAAATCCTAGGTTGTTGGGTTAAGGGTTATGAGAGTTAATCACTTAGAGAAGGAGAGAAGTAATGAGGTAGGGAAATTTTTGAGGATGTTTTGATTATCTGTGCATGAGGAATGGGAGCCACGCATTAAATTCGGCGTTGGATCTCGCAAAAATCCGAAAGTGTTAGCTGCCAAGCCCTAGCTCAGAGTGAGAAGTTTTGAATCGTTGGATCGATCGATCCGGAGGTATGATCTTGTGAAATTGTTTTGATAGTTAAATTGTAGACTGTGATTGTAGTTAAATTGTGTATATGGAAGAGAAGATTTGAGAGAAAATGAGAGAAAATTTTAATGGAAATGGAACTGTGAGGAACAAATCCTAACCGTTAAAGGTTGGTAAAAATCGACTGGTCGAATCTTAAATTGACCGATTGATTTGGCCAAGTGGTGAAAGGGATAGTGCTGTGAACAATTTCGACTGGTCGAAATTAATCCGACCAGTCGATTCTGAAAAATCGACCGGTGAAATTAAATTCGATCGGTCGATTCTCACAAAACAGGAAATAGAAATTTTATCATTTTGGGCCGACCGGTCGAACCGAAAGCCGACTGGTCGATTTTGAATATCCGGCCGGTCGATTTTGGAAATCGACTGGTCGGTTTAGGTGTCAAGTGAAGTGCTGGGTTTCATGAGCGAAACCGACCGGTTGAAATAGAAAGTCGACCGGTCGAAATGGGATTCGACCGATCGATTCTTGACAGTTAGGGTTGCCTTCATTTTTTGAAATTTGGGACTTGAGGGATATGAATTGTCTCCCTAGCCACGTCAGTTCTGACATTCTGATCATGATCATGTGTGTTTAGGTGTAACCAATCCTTGAATAAGGGCATGTGGCGGGCGTGAGCTATGAGAGGGTAAGAGCTTGCCCAAGGTAAGGAAAACCATGTAATATGCGTAATTGAATTTGATAAACATGTGTGTAGTGATACATGAGGCATGTGATATAAGAATGCATTTAGTGTGAAAATTTCTATGCTTTTGAGGGTGCATGTTCTGCTATGTGTATGAACTCATTAAGATAAATCAATTATAATTAAACTCAGATTTTGAGAAGCACATTGGTACTTTCAGCGAGTAACTACTACTTGAGTATGTGAGTATGACATCTAGTTGATGTGAAAATATGCGTGTGTGCATGTGAATTCTAAGAGCTTTAAAAATTAATATGTTTGTGGCTCTTTCACAGTGGATAACTATAAGTACTTTTGCACATTGTTTTAAGGTTATGTGAATACCCAACCGAAGTGGCGGTATAATTGCCATCGACGTGGTGGGATATCCGCGACCGGTACGACGGGATATCAGTACAACCTGTGCTCTGGTCTGACAGGATATCCGTTCTTTGGTTTCCACTTAGGGAACATTTCGTCCGACAAGTCACTCCATTCTCGAAGACTTGTATTTACAGGAAAAAGGGTTCAATTGAACGACGATGGTGGGTATTCCATCGGGGCCTGATGCTATATTGCTCGGGGATTATTTAAGTGAGAGTTTTTAAGTGTGTGAGTTAAGAAAGATGCATTCCTAGTTTAAAAGATAAGTTAAACTTCTGGATGGGCATCTTTTATAAGTCTTCTATCACCTTAAAGCATGTGTTTTCTTCTCATTCATATATGGATTGTGCAATATCATGAAAGACATGTATATGATGAAATACACATATTAGAATTGTTTTCCTTATTGAGCTATGATGTAGCTCACTCTTTCGCCTATACGTCACTAGGTACAGGAGAAGATTTGACAGCAGAAGACCAGGATAAGCTAGATTCTGATTATGTGCCTCTCGAGGAGAATGAAACTCCTCCAGAGGACTACGTCTAGGGGACCTTCCGACGTGTTTTAGAGATTATTTTGTACACTTTGTACGTCCAGCCTGCTTATTTTGAAACAATGTAATACGTATAGACATCATATTTTATGGCGAACCATCGAGGGTGATCAAGGGATATCACCGATGGTTCGGTTCGATTCTTTGTTCCATGAAGTTGGCATGAGACTTAGAAATGTCATTTAGATTATTGAGTTGATATGGTTATGATAGTTGTGGAGACCTTTCTTATGATCTTCATATGTTATCCAATTTAGTGATATTCTCTACTATGCGTGCTTTAGCACCACGCGTTCCGCAAGTATGGTTGGGCACGGTCTAGAAAATCGTGTCGATGGCCCGGGATTCGGGGCTCTGGAATTCGGGCTGTCACAATTTTAGTTAGAACAATTATTATAAATTTTATTTTATTTATTTATTTTATTTTTTTACTTTTTATTTGAGCAAGCAGGGAGAGAGACAAATCCGAATTCCTAATTTCTGGGGCCCTCAGAAGTGTTGAAAATCTGATTTGCTACTCTGAATAAACCTGCAAAAGAGTAAGAAGTGATCAAAGAAGAATAAAAATATAAAAAAATATAATAATAGAAAGATAAATATTAGTTTCTAAAAGTATTAAAATATTATATAAAAATAAAAGAAATAAAGATAAATGTCGCTTCCCCCGCAACGGTGCCAAAAACTTGATTCTCTTGATTGTATGTATTAAAATTATATTAAATTCAAGTCTCAACCTATTGCAAGTGCACAATGGAAATTATAGTACTAGCATAGGATCGTTCCCACGAGGAACTTATTTATCTATTTTATCTCCTTATTTATTCCTTCTATTTAAATCCTTATTTTAAAAACTTCTATTTATTCTTAAGATCTAATCTACTGGAGAAATATGAATAAAAGAATCGGTTATTAATCTAAATTGCATAAAATAAATCCTATCTTCAGATTGAGGTCGTCAATCCCAATCTTCTGCTATCGGATATTGATAAAAATAAATAGTACCGTTACACCATATTTCTAGTCTCCTAGCATTGGTCGTTAATCAAGTTTAAGATACTATCAATATAGATTTAATTTAATCAACGACTTCCTAAAATTTGGGCGTCAATCAAACTTTAGAAAATTGATGATGAAAAAGTAAAAATAGTTGCACTAATATACAAATTCTAACCTGAGTCGTCAATTCAAATCAAAACATGAACATGTTTACAAAGCAAATAAATTCTAAACTAGAAAGCAAAGTAAAATATATCTTTCACCCCTCACTTGCAGTCGTCAATTGCTTATAAGAAACTAGGATATCTACACTAATCTTCAACACTCAATTGCAGTCGCCAATTGCCCTTGAAAAACCTTTGATATCTATCCTACTCTAACTAGTATACACTACTGATCAGGAGAAAATCCAATCTCAGGCGTCAATTGATACTGAAATTCTTCGATTCTTATTCCTATGCCGAGCTCTCTTATTTATAGATCATAAGGAGTTGGTTTATAAATATCTAATTCTATTAAAATGAACTACTAAAAATAAAAGTATCCTAATATAACTCTAATTCCTAATTTTATCTTTCCTTGCTTTTAAACAGTAGATGTGCTTCTGGAAGGTTCTTTAATCTTCAGTAGCGGAGTCCTTTTTATTATATCTTCATCAACCTTCTCGGATTCGTGCTTCACCAGACTTCTAATTCTAGGGATCTTCTAATTTGGTCCATGGCGGTGATAGTTGTCATTCACGTATTCAGCTACAATAGTTGTAGCAAAAAACATATTTGGAAAATCATCGATAACGATTTTCTCTTTTTATTATTTCTTCGAAAAATCGTAGTTCATGATTTTTTGTCTTTCATGGCTTCCCATAGTTAACTATTCTTCATTACAATTCAGCGCCTTTCTTGCATACTTTTCCCTGGAGAATCGTAGATTACAATTTTCTATAACTCTTCAGCAGTAACATTCTTGCTTCTGTAAAATCGTAAAACACGATTTCTCATTCTTCAGTTAGGCAGCGAATCGTTATTTACGCTTAATCGTCTATTTACTTCTTTTTGAGTTTATTTTGATGAATATTAACACTTAGGCTCTCTTTTACTGATTATCTTTAATATCTGCACATCAGTATCACATTAGTAGCAAACTAAGTCCTAGCATCACTAAGTTAAAGGTGATAAAATGTTAAATTATGTGATTGATCAGACATCTAAAAAAAAAAAAGAGAATACTTATATAAGATAATAAATTTTCCTTTCCTATTTTCATGTCTATACTTTGCTTGCACCACATCTCAAAAAGAAAATCGGTGTGACACCCTGTTTCCCCTCTTACAAACTTGAAAAATAAATAAAAACATAAAAAATATATATATACTAAAAAGATATATGTCAGGGGTTCTAATGTCCCTTCCTAAGGTTTTTGATCTATGCAAAAAGTATCTGCACGATCAGGTCAACGACCCAACTCTCACTTCAAGACCCGAATCTGTGCACGGAAAGCATCCTAACGAGCATTTCAGTTAGTCATCCACCAACCACGGAGTGATCAGTCACATAATTTACCATTTTATCACCCTTAACCTAGTATTGTTAGGACTTAATTTACTATTAATAAGTTATTGATCTGCAGATATTAAGGATAAATAGTAAAAAAGAGCCTAAGTGTTAATATTTATCAAAATGAACTCAAAAGTAATAAGAAAGATGATTGAGCGTGTATAGACGACTAGCCAATATAAGAAAATTGAGAAATCATATTTAATGATTTTGCGCCACTACTGAAGTAAAATAAGAAAGAAAGAAAAAAGAAATCATAATTTTACGATTATTTAAAAAGATGATTCTTCAAAAGCGACAAAAGAGTAAAAATAATACAAAAGAAAAAACGATCGTTTAAATAGAAAATCATCCAAGTATGAAAGCCACAAGAATAGAAACTCATGATTGATGATTTTCTAAAGAAAAGAAGAAAATGAAAAATCGTTATCTACGATTGCGACTTTCCTATTTACTGTGGATACTACTACTTGTAGAACCCAAATTTGGCCCAAGGCCTGATCGAAACACATTTTGAGAGAGGCGCACTTTCGAGATTTTGATGGCATGTATGGTGCCCTCAGATACCTTTACAAACCCTTAGGAATCATCCCAAATCCCTTAGAATTTATCCCGAACCCTTAGAAACCAATCCCGATCCTTAGAACCCATTTCGGACCTAAACCTAACTTTCTCGAGCAATGGATGAGGAGGGGTGTACCGAGACTAGATGTGACCTTCTACTCTGATTAAATCTTATACCATTACAAACTAGAGGTCTTCAACTTTCCAACAAGCCAAGAATCACCCCAATCGGAGCTGTGTGCGAGAAGATATCGCGATCCGAAGTGCAAGGGCAAAAGGATAAAAACACACTAAAACCCCTTAGGGTTTTGGTGCAACTAATAGTTGCGCTAGACCATTTTTTCTCAGAAATGGCCTGGCACAACTAATAGTTGCGCCAGTTATAGGTGGGTCCCCCTGCGGGCAGCCAACTTCCAAGCCACTGTGCATGCACTATTTTACTGTGCATATGCCTGGCGTAATTAATAGTTGCGCCAGGCATATGAATAGTGACTTCTGGTTTTTACCTTGAATTTCGAGATTGGGATTTGACTTGTTGACCATCTTGACCTTTGGGATATGCTTTTCTAGTTCTATTGTACCCATTTACTATGTATGTGCAACCCCTTAAGTGGTTTAAAGCCTCATCCAATCATCTATCATTGGAGCACCTCTTCACATATTTCAAGACTCCAAATACCCAAGGAAACCTTAGACGCCAGATTACCTAATTCTTAATCTTGCTTAGCATCTAAGCACCCTCCTAACCCACCCTTTTCCTATAAATAGAGCCCCCTCTCCCCTTGGGCTAAAGGTTGAGAAATTTGCTTAAGAGAGAAAGAGCTCAAAGTGAGAAGTTCTTCCTCCCTTTTGTGCACCATTTTCACATAAAATTCAAGAATCTCTCAATTACATTTCAAGCTTAATCTTGCATCCAAAACCACCCTTAGTCTATGTGTGTGCTACCCCCTAAACTCCTCACTCTACCTCTTAGCTACCAAGTCATAGTAGTTAGAACCACGTTTTCCACCATTCAAGCCTTCAAAAGCTCATCAAAGCAAGCCAACGCAAGATTCCACAATGGTGCAACAAAGGCCGGAGAGCTCCGACTCTCCCCTCTATTCCTCTACCTTCTCAGTCATCCTCCATCCTCCCATTTGTGTCGTTATGCCGTCGAATTTTTGGTAGGAACGGAGGGGCAAAAATAGGATTCTAAGCCCTTTTGGGCAAGAGGAAGCTATTTTCTTTTCTTTTATATTATTTTTATTTTGGCCATTAGTAGAGACCACATTAAGCGGATTGATTGGGTGCCTAACACCTTCCCAATTGATAACCGAAGCCCGTACCCAAGAACCTTTGGTGTGGACCGGATTCATAGTCATATTTGTGGCACTTTGGTACTTATAAAAATGATATAGGTTTCTCGGGACACCAAAAGCTCTGGGTGGCGACTCTATATTTTCATTAGAGAGCGCATCGTCGTGACGGGGATCATAAAAAATCTTACGGTTGTACAAATGGCGACTCTGCTAGGGAGTAGTTAGTAGAGCTTTCCCATGAACTTGGTCCATTTATTTTTTATTTTACTAACCTTTTTATGATTATTATGATTATTTTTTTTTACTCACCCCTCCGATTACGTCATTTTACTTACCCCTACTTTTATGTCGTTTACGTGCTTTAGGTGTTTGGTGGGCCTACTTATGCATTATCTTTTAATTTTCTTTACTTTTCTCTTATTTTAGTGCCTTAGCCGATTGGCAGGCTTACTTGCGCATTGCCTTTTAATTTTCTTTAAATTTTCATCATTTAAAGTACCTTAGCCGATTGGCCGGCCTACTTGTGCAAGCATATTCTAACAGTGGACTCCGGCCCGTAGTGGCGGTACGGGATCATCACCCCCGATCTTTGAACTAAAGAAAACTTCTAAAAAATGAGTTTTTAAAAAAAAATTAAAATTGAACCAAGATAGGGAACTTAATCAATTTGTTTTACGGGATAGATTTTTAAAGGGCTGGGTTTAGGCACACATACAACCACCCGGGTCTTAGTATGGTGGCAGCCCTTAGTGGTGATGATCCAGAAAATTCCCAACCCACCTAGTATCTGAGAAGGCGCTTACGCCGGAGGTATATCGGGTGGATTCCTATTCCTACAAGCTTAAAACCCGTTAGAGAGCGCGCTAGCGAGTTATACCGGACTCAAACCCTTAGGTTTGGTGAGGAGAGAATGATTCATTAAAAATTAGTTAGTTCCTGGAATCCCAGCTTCCACAAAAAAATAGTTTAGAGATCAATTTCGCGCTAAAGTTACTGCTGTTAAACAAACTGGAGAGCCAAATTGCTCTGGCGCAACTATTAGTTGCGCCAATGCAAAATGCCTCAACAGTACATTGGCGCAACTAATAGTTGTGCCAGGTTTAAATCTGGCATTTTTGACTTGGCGCATGTATTAGTTGCGCCAGTGTAGTTTTGAGCAGCAATAGTTCGGATCTGTGGCCTTTTCCACATCCCAAGTCCCCCGATTAGTGTCTTAATGCCTCTGTTTAGGCCCTGCCATCTCCAACACCCAATACGCCCTCGCAGGTCAAAAGAAGGTAACTTCTTTCTGACTCATTTCGGGGGATCGGGTCATTTGCCTCGATTTTCATGCCTTCAATAGATCAAAGGTCTTCCTTTGATTTTTTCGAAGTTCTTCAAAATCGTCGCTGCGGGTCCTAAAGTAGGGTACGAAAGCCACCTGAGAAGGGAACTCCAAGGCCTCGGAACCTTTTCTTTTTACTTATAAAAATAAAATAAAATAAAAGATGTTAAAAATAAAAAAAACCTAAAAAAATATATAGTCTTTATGGTGCCGGCACAACGGCATCACCCAACCCTCCATCATCCAATAGGGGAAGAAGGAGAAAAGTTTTCGGGCCTTATCCAAGGCACCCTTACCCAACCCGATACTGAGGCATGTCGTGGGTAGTGAACCCGGCTTACGCCAATCCCGATTCATCCCCGCCACAATCTGCAACCCACTCCCATTCGGGAGAAGCTTTTTCCACCATCCCCCTCACCCAATCGCCCTACGCCATTTCCGGCCCCTTTGGTGCCCCTATTTTTCCACCCACTGCTTCCCAAATTATCCAAAATCTCTCCCCCAATTCCCCATCTTTTGCCCAAACCATGCCCACTTTTCCTCCCATATCCATGCAAAAACCATCCCACCTTCCATCCACATCCATGCCCGATCAACTTCTTCCATCCACATCCTTACCCCATTTTTCGTCTTCCCCCTATAGACCCAATCCACCCACATTCATATATACTACTTCCACGTTATCTAATCCCCCACAAATCCCTTCATCTACCCGGGTCACGCCCATTTTTACCGGGGCTAGATTTTTCCTAAACACCCACACTTTACCCTCCATCATCCCCATACATACCCAACGAACCCCCCTTTTCCAATACCCCACCTCATTCCTCCAATCCACCCCATATCCCATCCCCTACCCGGGTCATGCCCGATTTTACCGAGATGATGCCCAATTTACCCTCCACATTCACCCCATCCATGCCCCTCCAAACCTCAAATAACCCATCCCCATCCGATCCCCCTTCCATGGCCATGATGCAAGAAATGGTCCAAGCCTACAATAGGTAGAAGGCCTCCCAACACACCCCCCCTCATCCATTCCACACACCCATGAATCCATCCGAGCCTCTAGCGAGGCTCCATGCCTCATTCCCCCATGACCCCTATCAACCCCCCATAATCCACACCATCCAAACCCCCATTACCCACATGCCCCAAGGCCCCATGGCCCAAACCCCCATTATCCACATGCCCCATGGCCCCATGGCCCAAACCTCCATTCCCCACATGTTTCAAGGCCCCATGGCCCAAAACCCCATAGCCCATACCCACCAAGGGCCCATGGCCCAGACCCACCAAGGCCCCATGGGCCATTCCTATCAGGGGCCAATGGACCAGACCAATAAAGGCCCCATGGGCCAGACCCATCAAGGCCCATGGCCCAGACCAACCAAGCCCCCATGGGCCAGACCCATCAAGGGCCCATGGCCCAAACACACCAAGGTCCAATGGGCCAAACCCATAAAGGCCCAATGGGCCCACCCACCAAGGGCTCATGGCCCAAACCCATCAAGGGCCTAATGGGCTAAGACCCTCCAAATCCCTAGCTCTTTACCCAAACACAACAAGGCCCAAACCTTGAGGCCCCACACCCATATTATACATGATACCCCCAAAATTTCACCCATCCACACCCAATCCCATCCAGTCTATACATCAACATGAAAATCTCACCCTCGCTGCACCCTAGGTAGACCAGCAGTATGAGGAGTTACGAGATCAGAAACAGTGGGGCCTATGCTAGGGTAGTGACAAATGTCAATCCTCCACCTGTATTTACCCCACCCCCGACAGCCTAAAGTGAGTTTAGGCTAATAATTGAGAAGATGACCCCCATGTCCACGGAGTTAGAACAGCTGAAAGAACAATTGGATAAAATCCAGAAGCAATTACAGAAGATGGGTGGTGCTGAAATCCACGCCACAGACTTCATGATTTTATGCCTATTTGCTGACGTCCCCCTACCCTCAAAAATCAAAATGTCAATGTTCGATAAGTACAATGACACAAGCAACCCAATCGCACACCTCAAGTCCTATTGTGGGGACATGTGCCAATACGGGGGGAGGAGAGACTACTAATAAAAGCTTTTAGAAGAGTCTGACGGGTCCGGCCCTGAGATGGTTCACATCCCTGGAACCATCTATGTTGAAGACGTGAAAAGATCTAACTCACCTTTTCCAAGAGCAATATGTCTACAACATAGACATTGAGCCCCATAAGTCAGATCTAGCTCGATTGAAGCAGAACTCCAACGAAACCTTCAGTGATTACTTAAGGTGTTGGAGAGCACTGGCAGCTCAAGTCAGAAACAAGATACTTGATGATGAGCAGATAGAAATGATCTCAAAAAATATCCTGCCAGTGATCTCAAATTTTCTTGTGTACCAGCAGCAGTCCAATTTTGCTGACTTGGTGAGGAACGCCAACTGCTGTGAGGATGCCATCAGAGAAGGGTAGTTGAACAAGAATGCATCCGAGGGCCCAGCGGGGTTAGGAGGTTCTTCGAGCAGAGAAATGATAGAAGAATAGGGGGCAGAGGTACAGAATGTTGTAAACACCTAGCCCAAAAATTAAAATGTAGCCCCCTTCAAGTTTAAAGAAGCGCAACCAGCTCCCGTCAGGAAAGGGCCAATACAAAGAGCAGGGAATGGGCAGGGGATGTAAATAACCCCAGAGAGGAGAGCCTATTATGATTGAGTCTTTATGCCCTTGGGGCAATCTTTAAGTGTACGTTTACCTTTATTAATTGAAAAGGGATTAGTAACTGCACTCCAACTACGGCCTCCTCCCAATCCGATTCCATATAATTTTGACCCCAATACACATTGCAATTTCCATCAGGGTCTGGGTCACCTAACTAATCGCTGCTTCCCATTGAAGCACGTGATCCAGGATTTATTTGATGCTGGGAAGATCATTCCCCCTGCAACCACCCAAGTAAACCAGCATGCGAATATCCATCAGGTGCCTTTACCACCACACCCTATTGGAATGGCAGTTCCCAGACTCCCCATAGGGATGGTAGAGGAATTTGAAGAAGAATTGGAATTTGATCCGTTAGACATCATTTGTAATCAAGAAATGTTTATGGCACCAAGGCAGATAAATTTAGGAGAAGGAACTATTGGGGTGATTGAACCCCTAAATCTGACAGATTACTTCCCCACCCCTGCACCACAGATCGAACCCCTAGATCTTAGGGCCTACTTTCTGCCACCCACCCCCATTAACAACATACAAATAAATGTGTATCAACCATATTCCACCACCCCCTTAAATTACCCAATAAGCCATCAGGCCCCCAATCCTCCACCCGCACCCGCCAATTATCCATGGCCTGCGCCCACCCCATTACCCTCGGTTCAACCACCTGCAAACTCTACCACCCTCTTCAATTACCTAATGGCCCATCAAACCCCCGATCCTCCATCACCCATTAGCTACCAATGGCCGACACCCACACCATTACCCCCGACACAACCATTTGCAAGCTTCACCACCCCTACCTGGCCCAACTTTGCCACCCAACCAGCTATCAGTAAAGTAAATCAAGTGCTGCCCACACCTCCTGAACTCACAGTACAAGTACCTCCAATACCGACAGTTACACCATTTCAAATCTCGGGACCAACTTACGATCCTCATCAGGTCCCTCTGAGTTATGAGCAAACAGATGTCAACGCTAGCAGCCATAAAGAAGGGGCAGTGGACTTTGTGACCTGATCCGGGAGGATTTCAAAGGAACCAGAAGCACTGGCAGTAGCACAAGCCCAAGCCGAGGGGAAGAAAGACAGCACAGTGAATCCTTTTGAGAAAATGAGTCAAAAACATATACTGGAGACTCAACTGAGGAGAATGCCTGTCCATATTACTGTATGGGATCTGTTGATGACATCCCCACCTCATTTTCAAGCTTTAATGGGGGCGTTAAAAAATGTGCATGTCTCACTTCAAGTTAGTCCAGATAAAGTTGGGCAGATAATTGGTCAAGTGATGGCTCCAAATGCCATTTCATTATCTGATGCCGATTTACCTGAGGAAAGAGGTAGTCACTCAAAGTCCCTGAATATAATCGTTGAGTCCGGAAACATGGTAATCCCCTTGGTTCTAATCAATAATGGATTCACATTGAATATATTCCCATTGAGAACTGCCACCAAGATCGAGGTAGATCCATGCATGTTGAGGCCCACGAAAACCAGTACCAGAGGTTTTAACAATATCAGGAGAGAAATAATGGGAGAAGTTGATCTTGAGCTATTAATCAGGCTAATGACCTTTTCCATATTATTTCAAGTAATGGATATTAAATCCTCATTCAATCTGTTATTGGAGCGTCCGTGGCTACACGAAGTCGGAGCCGTACCCTCCACATTGTATCAGAAACTCAAATTTATATCTAGGCATAAGATCATCATGATCATCGGTGAGGGGCACAATGAGAAAGAGAAGGCCACCAACAACGTGGAGAAGCCCAATATGTTAAATGTACCACACACCGTCGAGGACATTGACCTCCACAGTTTCGAATATGAAGTGTCGGCAATACTCCCGGAGCCCATTGAGGGCAACATTCCTAAAACTGAGGGTGGAACAGAAGTAGCAGTGGCGATGCTCCAAAAATGGGGCTATAAAAAAGGCAGAGGAGTTGGGCCCAGACTGCAGGGAAGAAGAGAGGCAGTAATAACCAAGGGATAGAAAGTTTATTTTAGGTTAGGTTACAAGCCCACAGAAGAAGAGGTTCGAGAGGCCAAGGAGAAGGCCCGTGAGACGACAGCCGCAAGAGCCAGGGGGATACACTTGGAAGAGGAGAAGCCTCATCCCATACCGCACATAAGGAATCCTTTATAAGCGCTGGGGTTGTGAAAATTGATCGAAATGGGGTAACTTGATTAATCCCACATAAGCCCACAACACCAGTACACCCCACCAATCCCTACATCACCCTTCCCAGGCTTGAGATAGACTTGGCCATGCTATCCCTCTTAAACTCCCCCTGTGGTAAATCACCATAAAATGGTGTTGATGTTTGAGGACATCCTCTCATACAAAATAGGGATCAACATGATGGAAGCTGACTCCAATGAGCCATATCAGTCAGCTCCTTCCATCCAATCAGGTAAAGGAGTGGCCTCTTAGGTACGCAACTAGGCATCTGTGCCCCAAACCCTGAAAGAGGGGAGTGGCCTAATATTTGGCACTCGTTTCTAAAAAAAATAACCTATAAAAAGTGAGATAAGTCCTTGGCAGACAATACCTTGTATATACACAGACTCGCAGTGCCAAGGGTCCATCTCTAAAGAAATACAAAACCATAAAAACATTGAAAAAATACAAAACCTCAAAATAGTTGAAAAAATCCAAAGTCTAAAAATATTGTCATTTAAAATTTCAGATAAAATCTCACAAAAAGATGCCTTAATTGAAATACCCGTCCCACGTAAAATCGACCTCTTTCCTATAAAAATACAAAAAGAGGTAGGAGTTATGAGTCTGGATGAGGATATCCCTTTGGAGGAGCTCCCTAATGAGCTCCTTGACCAGCTTGCTGAATTTAAGCATGGCCCCACCCCATTGTCAAAGAAACTGAGGACATTAATCTAGGGACTGAGGAGAGTCCCCGCATTACAAAAATTGAAACGTTGCTATCTCTTGAAGAAAGGAAAAGAATGATCGACCTTCGATCATACCACGACATTTTTGCTTGGTCGTACGAGGACATGCCTGGTCTGGACACCGATTTGGTCGAGCATGAGTTGCCTCTCTACCCTGATATAAAGCTGGTTAAACAGAAGCTGAGATGCCTCCGACCCGAGTGGATGCCGAAAGTCAAGGACGAAGTCATCAAGCAGTATGACGCGGGGTTTCTCATGATATCCAAATACCAACAATGGCTAGCCAATATTGTTCTTGTGCCAAAGAAAGATGGAAAGGTTCGCATGTGCATTGATTTCAAAATTTTAACAGGGCGAGCTCGAAGGACGATTTCCCATTGCCACACATCGACATCTTGGTCGATGACACTGCTACGCACAGGATGCTTGCTTTTATGGATGAATTTTTAGGATATAATCAGATAAAGATGGCAGAGGCAGATCGAGAGATGACTACGTTCATCACTCTTTGGGGAACCTTTTGCTACAGAGTCATGCTGTTTGGGCTAAAGAATGCCGGTGCCACATACGAGAGAGCTATGACTACACTGTTTCACGACATGATGCACCGAGAGATTGAAGTGTATCTCGATGATATGATAGCCAAGTCACCGGAGTGAAGTGATCATTTTGTGAACCTCCCGAAGCTGTTTGAGAGGTTGAGAAAGTATCGGCTATGTCTAAATCTATAGAAATGCGCATTTGATGCTATGTCTAAGAAACTGTTGGGGTTCATCGTCAGTAGGAGAGGGATCGAGGTCGACCCAATCAAAGTGAAAGCCATCACTAAAATGCCACCACCATCTACTAAGAAAGAAGTTAGAGGGTTCCTGGGGAGACCACTCTTGATATATCTCTCCATGACGAAAGTTTCGATGGGATGTGTCTTAGGACAGCATGACGAGATGAGAAGAAGAGAGCAGGCCATTTCCTATCTGAGCAAGAAATTTACTGATTATGAGACACGCTATTCTCATATGGAGAAAGCATGCCTGGCTCTTGTATGGGCTACCAGAGGCTCCGCCATTACTTGCTATCCCAAGCCGTGCTACTCCTAGCCCGCATGGATCGTTGAAATACTTATTCAAAATGTTGGCTCTCACTGGGCAGACTGCATGATGGTAGCTTTTATTGTCTGAGTTCGACATCACATACGTCACTCAGAAGTCGATCAAAGGACAGGCAGTCACCGATCATCTTGCCGATAACCCTTTGCCAGATTATGAATCTTTGAGAACTGAGTTCCCTGATGAGGACCTCTTGTTCATGACGGAAGACGATACTGAAGAAGCAGAAGAATCTTGGGTAATGTACTTTGACGGGGCAGCCAATGCTAAAGGACAGGGAGTTGGCACCATTCTGATTTTGCCAAAAGGATCTCATGTACCAGTCTTTATCAAGCTTAACTTCCCTTGCACGAACAACATGGTCGAGTACGAAGCTTGTGCTGCCAGTTTGCAGGCAGCTCTCGATTTGAATATAACTCACCTCCGAGTGTTTGGCGATTCACAGTTGATCATATTCCAGACGAATAGAGATTGGAAGATAAAAGATGAGAAACTGATCCCTTACCATGAGCACCTTGAGGATCTGATAGCTTGCTTCAAAGACGTGACATTCTCATATATTCCTCGGATAAGGAATCACTTTGCCTACGCACTGACGACATTGGCATCAATGATAGAAATCCCGTATGGTGCTGAGATGAAGCCGATCATGATCGAACAATAGAATGAGCCGGCCTTCTGCCTCCAGATTGAGGAACCTACAAAGCCCACTGATGAGCTACCTTGGTTCTCAGACATCAAGAATTTTCTTGAGACACTAACTTTCCCTGAGGGTATGTCCAAGACGGATCGACGAACCATTCAACGTTTAGCAACAGGCTACGTCATTTGTGGGAAATGCCTTTACAAGCGATCCTATAATAACATCTTGCTCAGGTGCCTTACTAAAAGTAAAGAGATCAATATCATGAAGGAGATCCATGAGTGAGTATGCAAAGCCCATGTCAGTGATCACATGCTCACTAAGAAAATTCTGCGACAGGGATACTTTTAGACCACCATGGAATCAAACTGCTGCAAACATGTTCAGAAATGCTACAAGTGTCAGAAACACTCCAGTCTAATACACACTCCTGCCATCGATCTTTACTGCATGACCACTCCTTGGCCATTTGCTACCTGGGGCCTAGCCATCATCGAAATTATTAATCCGAAAGCATCAAATGGACATTGGTTCATCCTCGTCGCCATTAAATACTTTACCAAGTAGGTAGAAGCGGCATCATATGCCAACATCACAGCCAATCACGTCGAGAAGTTTCTCAAGAATAATATCATGTGCCGATTTGGAAGAACCAAAGATATCATCACAGACAACGGCACAAACTTTGTAAATAAGTGCATCCGAACCTTCTGTGAGTAATACAAGATCAAGCACCATCTCTCGTCACCTTATCGGCCTCAAACTAATGGAGCCGTAGAAGCTGCGAACAAGACAGTCGTTTACATCCTAGAAAAGATGGTCGTCACTTACCGAGATTGGAGCAAAATGTTGCCATTTGCTTTATGGGCTTACAGAATGTCGATCCGTACCACTACTGGGGCAACACCATTCTCCCTTGTGTATGGAACCAAGGCTGTCCTACCGGTTGAGGTTGAAGTACCCTCACTCCGAATCCTTATGGAATTAGGCTTACTTGAAGCAAAAAGAGAGAGATCCCACTTTGACCAGCTGAACTTACTGGATGAGAAAAGACTCCTAGCTTTATGTCATACTCAAGTTTACTAGGGGCGAATCGCACACGCTTATAATAAACGTGCCTGTGGTCCAGATCAAAAGGTAGGAGACACTGTGCTGAAGAAGATCTTCCCATCCCTCCACGTCAATCCGAGAGGAAAGTTCAAGCCAAACTGGGAAGGACCTTACATCGTTTGAGAAGTGCTACTGGGATACGCCATCCGCCTCACCATTATGGACGGAGATCATCTTTCTGAGCCCATCAATGCTAGATACGTCCGATGGTTCTACTCTTAGTCTATTGCGATAAGGTAAGTATTGGTAAAACAGATACGCAACTGCTTAAGAATCACCCAAAAGAGGCCATCATTCCAAGCATAGTAGCCAAAAAGCATCCCTAAAAATGATGATATCCTTTGCTACTCCATTTGAGCCTGGTCCTTTCTTTCAATAAATCCCTTCCCCAAAAAATGTGTGTGTAGATATACAAAAAAGGGGGGAAGTAAAGTTACCATCAAAATCTTAAAAAAATTGAAAAAGCAAAACCTCAAAAAAAGATTATCTGAAATGAGATAAAGGAAAAAGGAAAAATATAGAAGAATCATGGGGCGTGTACAGTAAAGTCCCCCAAGGAAGAAAGTATGGCGAAAAACTTAAGTCGTATCAAGAAAACCCTATTTAGCCCAGCATACCTTCAAATCCTAACCTAACCCACGGCCAAGCTACACCTTGAAGAAAGCCCATTTTTTTAGGTTCACAAGCAATCGTAGTATCTATTAAGTCAACACAAACCAAGTTGTGAGACGATACTAGAACTCCATCCAGCCAACTATGACGGAATCGACATCTATGCCGTGACTTTAGAAAAAATGAAAGAAATAAAAATAAATAAATAATAAATAAAAATACAAGCTCAAAGCAAGATGGACGTGGTGAAAACTCGAAAGGGCATTATGGGTAAAAATAGCGAGTTTGTGCGGACCAGGTGAAAACCTGAAAGGGCGCTTGGGGTAAGAAAGCTAAACCCATGGACGTGGTGAAAGCCTGAAAGGGCGCCACGGGTAAAAAGAGGGCAAAAGCGGGCACGATGAAAACCCACCTTGGGGGTTGTGAGTAAAAAAGGATTAAAAAGAGAAAATTGAAAAGGAAAGGTTTGAATTGATTGATAAGATTGATGTTTGAGGAGTCCACTTGGTTACTCTCCCTAATACCCATTTTTTGACTGGGCCACTCATGTTAGTTCAAATTGGGCCCCAACCAGAATTGTCTTTGTGAAACTACTTTGTCAAACGTATGACTCAGGGTAAGGAGAAAGGTTTGACTCAGTCTAGGGGGATTGATGTTTCAGTATTGGTGAAGCTGTTGAAACTTTCTCAGGCTCAACCATTTAGAGAAAAAAAAAAGGGGGAGGGTTCGACCATGCTCAAAAGAGGACCCGAGATCTCACCCAGTGATTAAGGCATCACACAAAAAAAAAATAGCAAAGACACCCAAAAAAGAGAGAAAAGTCTGTGTGAATATAAAAGCTTTTCCTATTTTATTCACAAATGCACCGCTTACACCACATCCTAATAATAGCCGGTGTGATGTCTAGTTTTCTTTCTTTCTTTCTTTCCCTTTTCACAAAAAGCAGGAAAAAATAAAAACCTAAGGAAAATATGTATACCAAAAAGGATGTGTGTATCTGTAAAGGGGTTTCTTATGCCCCTTTTCTGTGTATCTGATCTATATAAAAAGCTATATGTGCAGGTAGGAATCAACGGCCCAGCTCGTGCTTCAGGGCACCAATCTCAGCGCGAAAACCATCGTCCTGATCATTCCACTCGGTCAACCAATGACCATGCAAACTCTTATACCTCTTCCGAGAACTATCAGCAGCTCCAAAGGCAACACTCAAGGATCCTTTCAGACGAAGGACCTCGCTCTCTGCTATCTCTGCTCTAACTTTTTCTTATGCTAAAAGCTCTTGCAAGACTCTCTTCTCATCTACCAATAGCTCAATACAAGCTTGAAGCATTGTCTCCTTTCTCGGCCAAGGGGCTCCCATGTAAACGCTCTCCGTCTGATCTAGATGATCAGCAGCAAGCTGCTCAATTGATAGCCAAGCCTCATACCCAGGAGAAGACTGAACCGAATCTGCCTGCTCCATATCACACATCAGCATCAATTGATGCGTCTCCCAAAGAGCAGCAATTCGATCCACATCCCAGGAGGACCCCCTAGAAAAGATCAAGTCACATAAAGGGGGTTTTGCCTCACAAGGCACCTGTTGAGATCAACCGAACTGACACAACACCCAAAATGGGAAGTAGAAGGTGTTGCCAGTCAATCCTAGAACGGTGATTCCCTCATGATCTCTGGAGCGAACTATTGGGAAGGTCCGGTCCAATCGAGGAAGCCTCCATATCAGTTCGACATTGGTCAACCAAAGCTTCAAAGCTGACAAATCGCCTTGCGAGAGCAAGTGACACCTACCCGAAAAGCATTGAGCCGCCTCACCTCGGGAAATATAAAAATGGGGGCACGAGTCCCAAGAAAGCAAGATGCTCACCTAACCAGACTTGAAGCAGTAAAGGATATCCCCTGAGGCTCTCCACCTTACCAGAGTAAATGCATCAAGGCATTGGTACAATTCGACAAGGACAAAATGCATCACTGATCGGCCCTCTAGCAACTTGAGCAAAACGTCACAAAAAGCCAAAGAGAAGCTTTCTCCCCCAGTAAAGAAAAGGGCTTCCAAAATGAGACTGAGAGCAAAGGCTTTCACATTGAAGATGTTCCTAACCGACAATTTTTGAAAACTTTCATCGCCGAAAAGTTCTTTGAGGAATTTGACCGAACACCTTGGGGCCCCCCAATGAGACTTTTCTCGTATTCAAATTTCTTCAAGCCAAGGGTGAGGTGAACGGATTTAGTGTAGCCCGACTTCGGCTTGACTTTTGCGAGGTTTTTGTGAAGCTTCAACCTGGATAAATTGGATAGCTCCTCAAGGGTTGGAGTTAGCTCCCGCTTCTCAAAATGGGACACATGGGCGTTTGCATCCCAAAAAGAAGCGGCCGCATTAAGTAGGTCCCACCGTGGGAACCTCGAGGAAGAAGGGAAGGCGTTATAGGCCAAGCCGCTCAAGCTTATCGGGTTCGCTCTCATTCAGGCTCCTAAGCCAACTTTTAAGAAATTTGGGCCTCAAGGAATGAGTGAATTGGTTTCGGGCCCTCCATGTAAGAAAGGGCTAGAAAGCGGGTCCATAGACGTACAAAGATCTTTCAAAGATATAGAAAATAATGTATGTTGATGGACCCACCCTTTGGAAAGAAAAAAAAAAAAATCAGTCAAAAAGACCAAGCCAAACAGAAAAGAGAGGGAATTTGGATTGGCTCGGGTATATAAGGCCCCACTGCTCCCCAGGCCTAAACTGGTGCAACTAATAGTTGCGCCAGCACAAAATCCCACACCCATGCTCTTCTTCTGAATTTCTGGGAATTTTTTAGGGCCTTTGCTGGCCCCCTTAGACTACTGACCTGATTTACCTGCTTTATGAAAATAGTTGCACCCAAGAATTAAAAGGGCATCTAATATTGACATTGGTTTGCCTCTTGTGTAGGAGGAGCCCACACCAAGGCATGCGACATCAAGGGCAACTTTTATGAGTGATGATCAAAGATCTTCCTGCGTGCAATCAGATATATGCAAGAAAGAGATAACATTGCAACCAAAGAAAAGCACTGAACATGTCCAAACATAAAATCATCCAACCAAAGCCACAAATATCTCTTACAAAACTTTGTAAAAATCCCAATAAATTTATCTCAAAAAAGGCTAAAAAGTTTGAATTGTTCCAAAATGCAGAAACTAGGGCCTAATCTTTGCTGGCACCCTTTGACTTCTCTCGCCGACGTGAGGAACCCTAGTAAGTCCGCATACCTCCCACCTGAGACCATGCCTGAGAGATCCTGGTAAGCACAGAGCGTGACTCCTTGGCCTGTGCACGCTGCAAGTCATAATCAAAATTGGAGATCAGGATCAATTGAGGAGCTAAGGAAGATAGAACCATTAAGGAAAACTGAGAAGCAGAGCACTCACCGTCTCCACCTCTCGAAGCTTCGAGATGTTACGATGATATGCCGCATACTCCATAGTCGAGTCAAAGTCCTACATTCAAAATAATAGGATGTCAGTCACCGGGGCAATCACAAGACACATGCATTTACAAAAGAAGCCAAGACAAAGGAAGAGTGGCCATGAAAAGGCTTACCCCTGGAATTACCTCAGGAGGAGGGACCCAGGCTGCTTCAGTGTAGATGCGTGCCTGCTTGTCCACATCAGCACACAGGCCTGAAAGAAAGCTATCATCAAGGCGTCAGAAGGTCCCATAAACCACGGGCGAATCACCACCAGGGGCACCAGCATGAGAGGTACCCGATGGACCAGCACCAAAAGAACCCTCGCCCGAGGGACCCGCACTAGAGGGGCCGACACCTGAAGGATCTGCCCTTGAGGTATCAGCTGTACCTGTCCCCCATTCACTATCCGAGTCATCCCTCTAAGAAAACTATGAACAAAATAAAATCTGCTTAGAAAGAACAAAGGTTGAATTAAATAAAAGGGGGATTAATCCAAGCTGAGGAGAATTACATGACCACGCGGTCCCCCAAATGCAAGGAAATTGGCGCTAGGTACAAAGCGCTGCAAGATAAACTGGTATGGCAGGCACTAGTGCCAAATGTGATAGTCTTCGGGCACAAGAAGGGCATTGATAGAGATCCCATTATTGAGGACGGCCGCCGTGAGCTCCACGACATTGCCAACGGGATCCCAAACATCTGCAGGATGGTCCATGGCTATGGCATGATAGCCCTGGTACTGGTGCACCACCCGCTCCCCTAGGTAGTAAACCCTAGCCCACGCTCCATAAAAGAAAACAACATGGAGGTTGTTAAACAGGCATGACGGGCCTACAGCTGTCCGATCCCAAAAGGGGGATGTGAGGTACGGGTCGTGGAGGATCTATCCAAGCAAAAAGGTGGCCAATCAATTAAACAGGCAGCATATTAATCAAGGAGGATTTCTGAGCTGAAATAAACAGAGTTGAGGAAGGGCTTTACCTGCTCAGGAACCATCAGGTCAAGTTGGGACCTCAAGCCCATCTCCAGGTGCTTCATACCCACATCACAACACCGGGCTTGGTTCCAATTGCTAAGAAGAGGATAGGTGAATCCATCAGAGTGGAGAAGCAAGTGCCTAGGATGAAAGTGATGGTAACCCCATACCTGAGAAGAGCAATGCACAAAAGAGTAAGCCCGTAGCATCAAAGACCATTCAAGAAAAACTGGCAATAGCAAAAGAATTAGGGATTACCTCTAATGCGGCCCAGAAACTGACAACAGATTTGGAATCCCTGGTTGTAACCTGAGCTATGTTATACATAAACCATGCGTATTCGACCCCGCCCCAGTCATACGTATGGACGTCGCCCCAATTATCCATGGTGTTCAGCAACGCCAGGCTAACTCGACCACCGCTTGCATTGGTAAAAAGGGTCTTACCTAGCAGGAGTAGGAGAGTGATACAGGCCAAGATGATCGCCTGCTCGGGCGTGATGTAAAGCACCCTATCTCACTGGCCCAGATCCACTAACTCATGGGAGGTATAAAGCTTAGGTAGCTACCCCATCTTAACCTTGGTACCATGCATCTGCCCATGAGAGGGATAGGCCCCTATCAGTCGGATGATGTCTTCTCTACTTGGCACTATGAGACTAGCTATAGGTATGCCCCCCACCCTGATGCTAGTAATCATGGCCTAATCTACGGGCGTCAGCGCCATCTCGGCATAAGGCATGTGGAAGGTCATCGTGTCGGGGCAGAACTGCTCAATCAATGCCTTTAGATATGCGACATCAGCCCTCATAGCGTGGCATGACAAGAACTCTCCAAAGCCCACCTGCGGCAGCAAGAACTTCACTACAGGGGGGACATAGAGGTAGAAGTCTTGGAAATCAAGCCATCCCCCGCGGAATACAATAGGGGGAAAGTCCTGGGTCAGAAGAGAAAAATGCATCAGATCATGGGAAGAAAGAAAAAGCCGCACAAAGAAAGGAAGAACTGAACCTATCTTTTACCTTGCCCGTTATGCCGAAATTCGAAATGTGAATGTACTATTGATGTAGGAGGCCGACTCGGGCAGCCTCGCCCTGCATTTCGAGCTAGGGGCCCGCTTTTCGCTCTATCCAAAAGAACTGCTCCCCCCACGGACCATAAACTATCTCGGTCCCCTCCCCATGGCCCTCCTCATGAACATACTCATCATCTCCGGGGCAACAGAAAGAAATCACATCAGAGCAAATCAATAATAAAGAACCGTTTTATGCTACGCTGCAAAGGAAGGTAAGTAGTGCTCACCCTTTTTTTTTTTCAGAAACCAAGCTATACAAACAAAAAATAATAATAATAAAATAAAAAACTAAAACTAAAAAAAAATCCCTTTACTTTATTTGCAAAAATAAAAACAAAAACCAAAAAATCCCTTTACTTTATTTACAAAAATAAAAATAAAAACCAAAAAAATTCCCTTTACTTTATTTGCAAAAATAAAAACAAAAAGCAAAAAAATCCCTTAACTTTATTTGCAAAAATAAAAATAAAAACAAAAAAATCCCTTTACTTTATTTACAAAAATAAAAACAAAAACAAAAAAAAAAACCCTTTACTTTATTTGTAAAAATAAAAACAAAAAACTAAAAAGAATCCCTTTACTTTATATAAAAATAAAAACAAAAATAAAAACCCCTTTACTCTATTTTGCAAAAATAAAGAAAAAAAAACAAAAACAACAAAAAAACATATATATATATATATATTTATGTCCTAATAAAATCCATAAAACCAAAAAAATATAGGGCATGTGTACAAGAGAAACATGTGTACAAGAGAAACAAATCATCTATCATCGTAAAAAAAAAAAATGCAAGATCATATTTGCAAGGAAAAAGCAAGAAAAAAAGAAAGAAAGATGGGCTTTTAATGGTTACCTAGTGAAGAGATGGGGTCTTTGATCTAACGTAAGACGGCGAACGGCAATGAGGTATGTGTGGATGCAATGTAAAGGAACCCTAGGGAGGCCGGTTTTCTATTTTGAAGAGAGGGGGGAGAAATTTTTTGAAAAATTACCTTGATTGCCCAAACTCGGGCTACTTAAATTGACCCCCAGCCAGGCTTGGCGCAACTATTAGTTGCGCCAGCCACTTACGGTCGGGTCTTGGGCCTAGTACGGGCCGCTTGCATGGCCCGGTACCCCCCTTCTCATTTCTTGTTACTCCTGGCAAATGCACACACTCCCAAACAGTGTGTAGATCCTCATTTGACTTGCCTGGGAAGCCGTGCTAGAATAAAATGGGTTGAGAGCAATAGGCATCTCTATCCTACATAGAAAAACGTGAAGAAGTCCAAAAAAAACTCAAAACAGAAAAGTCAAAAGCTATAAGATAACTCACATAAAATGTAGAGTAATTCGCGTAAAAATAATAACCTTGAAAAACCAAAAAATCCATAAAATAATAAATTTAAAAATTCAAAAAAAATAATAACTTTGAAAATCCAAAAAATCACATAAAATGACAGTAAAATCACAAAAAAAAACACATAAAATAATAACCTATTTGTGTTTCCCTACAAAGCTACGCACATGCATAAGGCGGTAAAAGGTCAGTTTTTTTATCAGAAATGCAGTTGTGCCATATTAAAGTCCAGAGTCTAAGGTTCACCTCGGATCTTTAGATCCTACTTTAAAGTAGGAGCAACGGTGTTGATCATGATCAAACCATCAAGGTTTTGATTGAGACGACTCCATTACTAAATCTTCGAGCTAAGCACTTTGTTTTGGATTCATATGAACTTAAGTGTCTTAAGCTTCAGATTCTCCGTTGGAAAAGGTCAATCGTTGGTTGAGACCAACCTATTGTGAATGAGATTATGTATCAATTAAACTATGTGCAACCATGCATCCAGAAGGGTTCATTTCTCCTTTATTTTCTGCAGGCTTAACCTGTATTGGCAGCGATATCCCTATAAAGTGTACGCTATGCGTTTGGGTATTCATATGATGGTCATTTTTTCCTATAAATTATACCCGAGCAGGTTCGGGTTGGGGCTTCCATCGCCTTTGTTGCTTATCGCCCCTAATGGGTGCATGATTATGCATAGTTAAATGATATTTATGATCATTGTTGGCAGAGAACATGATTGGACGTCCCTTTTGGGAGATACCCAATGTTTGGTTGGACCTAATTAAGGTAGTTGAAGCTGGGTGCTTTAGGTCATGGTGATCCGGGGCACGTTTTCAAAAATAGCACGTACTCCCAAAAGGCATTGTGACCTCTGTTCGCTCTGCTCGGTAGTAATGCTAAATAAACTTCAGGATCGATGGATTTGCCCAAAGACCTCGAACCCTGCTTCAGGTAGGGACACTCGTGACTAGTCAAATGGGGTAATCAAATACCTCCTCATAGGATTGGACACAAACTGTGGAGCCTTGCATAGTTTGCTTAGCGCCTATCTGTAAGTGTGGGTCAATCACCCCTCTTACTTGCGAAGCTATTGTATTTAGAATGAATCTCAAACATCAACTACGTTCAAAATCATCCCGAGAAGTGAATATTTTTTCCTGACTATAGAGCATTCGCAACTCATCCCACCTTGTTTATGCCCATTAATGTTGCTAAGCACTTGGGGACCGATTACCTTGAGAAATTAATGTTTAACCTGACATACAGGGCTTTCGTTTTCTCTCCATATTACCCGTCTGATGTTTGAAGTTCATTCTAAATGTAGCAAACCCATCAGTAATGCTTTGGGCCTCTTTGAATGTCACTTTTCTTTGACATTCGATCATTCGTGATCGGATACCAAAGAGGGGCATCTGTAGGCACCCAAATTTGGCCTAAGGCTCGATCAAAACATATTTTGAGAGAGGCGCACTTCTGAGTTTTTGATGGCATGTATGGTACCCTTATATACCTTTCGAAACCCTTAAGAATCATCTCAAATCCTTTAGAATTTACCCTAAACCCTTAGAAACAAATCCCTACCCTTAGAACCCATTTCAGACCTAAACCTAACTTTCCTGAGCAAAAGATGAGGATGGGTATACCGGGACTAGTTGTGACCTTTTATTATGATCAATTCTCATACCATTGAAAAGTATAGGCCCTCAGCTTTCCAACAAGCCAAGAATCACCCCAGTCAGAGCTGTGTGCGAGAAGATATCGCTATCCAAAGTGCAGGGGCAAAAGGGTAAAAACACACTAAAACCCCTTAGGGTTTTGGCGTAACTAATAGTTGCGTCGGGCTATTTTTTCTTAGAAATGGCCTGGCATAACTAATAGTTGTGTCAGTTATAGGTGGGTCCTCCCGCGGGCAGCCAACTTCCAAGCCACTGTGCATGCACTGTTTTACTGTGCATATGCCTGGCCCAACTAATAGTTGCGCCAGGCATATGAACAGTGACCTCTAGTTTTTGCCTCGAATTTCAAGATTAGGGTTTGACTTGTTGACCATCTTGACCTTTGGGGTATGTTTTGCTAGTTCTGTTGCACTCATTTTCTATCTATATGCAACCCCTTAAGTGGTTTAAAGCCTCATCCAATCATCCACCATTGGAGCACCTCTTCAAATATTTCAAGGCTCCAAATACCCTAGGAAATTTTAGATGCTAGATTACCTAATTCCTATTCTTTCTTAGCATCTAAGCACCCTCCTAACCCACCATTTTCCTATAAATAGAGCCCCCCTCCCCTTGGGTTAAGGGTTGAGAAATTTGCATAAGAGAGAAAGAGCTCAAAGTGAGAAGTTCTTCCTTCCTTTTGTGCACCATTTTCACATAAAATTCTAGAATCTCCCAACCTCATTTCAAGCTTAATCTTGCATCCAAAACCCTTAGTCTAGGTGTGTGCTACCCCTTAGACTTCTCACTCTACCTCTTAGCTAGAAGGCCATAGGAGTTAGAACCCCGTTTTCCACCATTCAAGCCTTTAAAAACTCACCAAAGCAAGCCAACGTAAGGCTCCACAGTGGTACAACAAGGGTTCGAGAGCTCCGGCTCTCCCCTCTATTCCTCTACCTTCTTGATCATTCCTCCATCCTTCCATTTGTGTCGTTACGCCACCGAATTTTTGATAGGAACGGAGGGGTACAAATAGGATTCTAAGCCCTTTTGGGCAAGAGAAAGCTATTTTCTTTTCTTTTATATTATTTTTATTTTGGCCATTAGTAGAGACCGCATTAAGCGGGTTGATTGGGTGCCTAACACCTTCCCAATCGATAACCGAAGCCCCTACCCAAGAACCTTGGTGTGAACCGGATTCAGAGTCATATTTGTGGTACTTTAGTGCTTATAAAAATGATATAAGTTTCCCGGGACACCAAAAGCTCCGGGTGGCGACTCTATATTTTCGTTAGAGAGCACATCATCGCGATGGGGATCGTCAAAAATCCCATGGTTGCACACTACTGCTGATCACATGACAACTATTACCACCATGAACAAAATTAGAAGATCTCTTGCATTAGAAGTTCAGTTGATCATGGATCTGAGAAGATTGATGAAGATTGATGTTGAAGAACTCTACGACTGTTATCAAGAAAAGAAATCAGGAACACATCAACCGTGGAAAGCAAGGAAGAATAAAATTAGGAATTAGAGTTATATTAGGATACTTTTATTTTTAGTAGTTTTTTTTAATAGAATTAGATCTTTGTAAACCGACCCCTTATGATCTATGAATAAGAGGGCTCAACATAGGAATAAGCATCGAATAATTTCAGCATCAATTGATGCCTGAGGTTGGATTTTCTTTCGATCAAGTAGTGTATACTAGTTAATATATATTAGATATCAGAGGTTCCTCAAGAGCAATTGACGACTACAATTGAGTGCTGAAGATTAGAGTAGATATCTGTAATTTTTCAGGAGTAATTAACGACTACGGCTGAGGGGTGAAGGATATATTTTACATTGCATTTTAGATTAGATTTTATTTTCTTTTATTTACTGATTTGTAAACATCTCCAAGTTTTAATTTGAATTGATGACTCAGGTTAAAATTTGTAGATTACTGCAACGATTTTTACTTTTCCATCATCAATTTTCTAAGGTTTGATTGACGCCCATATTTTAGGAAGTTGTTGATTAGATTAAATTTATATTGATAGGATCTTAGACTTGATTGGCGATCAATGCTAAAAGACTATAAATATGGTGTAACGGTACTATTTAAATTCATAAATATCCGATAGCTGAAAATTGGGATTGACGACCTCAATCAGAAGAAGGAGGATTTAGATTTATTTTATGCACTTTAGATAAAAACAAATTCTTTCATTCATATTTCTCCAGTAGATTAGATCTTAAAGATAAACAACAATTTTTAAACTAAGGAATTAAATAGAAGATAGAAATAGGAGATAAATAGGTAACAAACTTCCTTGTAGGAACGATCCTATGCTAGCACTATAATTTCCATTGCACGCTAGCAATAGGTTAAGACTTGAATTGAATATAATTTATATACATAAAAGACAAGACATCAAGTTTTTGGCGCCGCTGTCGGGGAAGCAGAATTTTTCTTTATTTCCGTCTTTATCTAATATTTTTATCCTTTTTAGAAACCAATATTTATCTTTCTCTTTTTATATTTCTTTATATTTTTATATTTCTTTGATCACTTCTTAATCTTTTAACAGATTTATTCGGAGCAATGGATTAAATTTTTAACATTTCTGCGGGCCCCAGAAATTAGAAACTCATATTTGTCTCTCTCCCATGTTTGCCAAAATAAAAAGTAGATAATATTAAAAACCAAAATACAATAAGTGTTTAAATCAGTATGACACACTATAGTTAGAACATGACTAAAACAATGGGGGATTATTATTCTTTGACACCTCTTACACTTTCCCCATGCATACAGTTACCCCATATGACCGGTAATAAGACTTTTGAAATCACGCCCAATGTGCTTCAAATACTTCTAATATTTTGTGGACTGAGGGATGAAGATCCTTATTCCCATTTATGACAATTTATAGAAGTGTGCAACCTTATTAGAATAAAAAATTTACCAGAAACATCTCTTCGTCTAAGGTTGTTTTCATATTCTTTCAGAGATGAGGCCAAGCAGTGGATACATTCTTTGCCTCACAATTTGTTCGCCAATTGGGAGGACATGGAATGAGGATTCCTCGTGAAATACTTTCCAATATACAGAATGAGTCAAATCCGATATCTTATCAAAACTTCCTATCAATCTTCGGATGAATCTCTCCAAGAGGGGTGGACGCGCCTTAACGATCTCTTATATATGTATCCTCATCATGAAGTCACTCATTGGCAAATAGTCCTCACTTTCTATGAAGGTCTGAATGACAAAAACTGGCATATAGTTGATATCACTTGTAGAGGTTTGTTCCGTACTCTGTTTGCTAGGGCAGCTTGGGAACTCTTTGAGAACTTTAGCGAGGAACCAGTGCAATGCCAAGAACCGGGTGAGATTGAATTTGAGACTTCAAGGAGTATACCTCTTACGCAGAGAGGATTATACAAATTAAAGACAATGATGAATTGGCTCCCAATATTAAAACTTTGGAAGATAAAATATAATCTCTTGTGGGTGTAAAATCGCACCCAACATCTCAACAAGGAGAAGCCTATGAATCTAACCACGACTTAACTCAGAAAATTCCTTAGCTCTCTCCTATATTTTGTCCCACACTAACATTGGGGAAGCACTGTCGCAATTAGTCGAAAGCTGGCTGTAACATGGCCGTATTCAAACGCAATTACTCCAAAATCTCTTGAAATCTATTATATTACTGGAAGTTTAGGTTGAGCGTCTAACCAACTAGGTTAGCACGCGAGAGAGTAACTATTCTTCCCCATGGCCAGTTGGCAACCCAAGAAGACATATCTTTATGGGAGGCACATCAACTCCTTTGAATCATTATTAAAGTTCCTTTTGAAACCGTCGAGCTACCCACTCACCCATAGCAAACACATGTAACATATATAAACAATTTTGAAATGACCCCTCTACGATTTATAAAATATTACTAATCATAAGACTCTTTTCTTTATTTTTAATCACTTGTAGCGCATGGATTTGCGATTTCTCGTGAGTTTAGAGTCTAGTCATAGCGAGTACCATTTTCCAGTGATAGATTCTCGTGATAGTTATCTAAAATTGCTAACGACAATTCTGGGGAACAGGAGAACCTAGTGATCAGTCTTATCAGGAGCATTGGAAGTGAAACCCATTAAAAATTTGTATAGGAAATGAACATGAAATGCATTCAATGCCACCACTTCCCAACCACCCTAGCCTAGGAACCTAAACATAGACAATTACTCGAAGTGACGATTCAACACTTTTTCCTATAAATTCATGCATTAACCAAAACCATCCAAAAACCTTTTTTACCCTTCCATCCTTAACCTACACATCCCTGACGGAAGAATATAACCCAAGTGATTTCAGCAAAAGACTCGATCAAATTCTCGAAAAACTGTAGAGCTGAGCTCCTGGCTGCACAACAAAAGATAGAAAACTTGAAACGCCAGCGATCTGTATTTGATACTGAATCATCCACTAAAACCACCCTTGACCCTAAACCTAACCCAAATCTGAAACCATATACCAAGAGCCCATTTTCCCCCACTTCCTAACCCTTATACAATTACAACCCACCCAGAATGCAACTTCCTATACGATAAGGATGGGCTACTATTTCCAGTGTCATCTCCTATCCCATCCTTGATCTCCTCGCCACTTATCTCCATTGCTCATACCTCCTCCCTGCCTGTGTTACAATCTCTTCATAAAATCTTCACACGGGAGTGGTATAGGCTGAATGAGGGGCTGAGATGTGTCCTCTTCCAACTTCTCAACTTCTTCTCGCAACTGCATTAAGGGTGTAGTTGATCAATCATGAGGACCAATTTGGAAAATGGAGGGGAGAGCCGGGCTTTGGAGTAGTGAATCAAGGAGTGGATGGCCTCTCTCAAGAAGAGGAGGGGAGGCGACCCTGCAAAGGCATGGATATGCCTTTGGTAGGACGGAATGAGAGACTCTGATTGAAGGTGGTTAGAAGTCGAGGACCGATCTTTATCGAAGACAAATTCTTATCTCGGACGCTGCTGCCAGTATCTTAGTTTAGTGTGTGTCTAGATTTTTCCTAGGTATTTCTTTGATGTAATTAGTTTTTTTTTTTTTTTTCATTTTGCAGCAAATAGTTCACACATATATATATATATATATATATATGTATATATATATATATATATATATATATATATATAAAGTTTCTTTTATTTTGCTATGTCTGATTTTTTACTAACAGTACTACTAACATCTAACTTTCCATAAAGTCGATAGTATTTTCTCTCAAGTTTGGGAGAAGATTTTCTATTCTTTTGTAGATTATAAACCCGGTAACTAACCCAACATTTAAAATAAGGTAATATTTCCCCTATATGTCCCCTTTTTACACAATGAGGACATTTTCCTATTTAAGTTTGAGGGGGGATACATATCAATTTTGAAAACATAATATATTTGTAACAGATGTCTTATTTGAAACGTACACGTTGTAGTAGGACTATGAACTGTGGGCCACACACGGGACACAAATGGAGGTTGAACGGTGCATATGTCATACATGTAGTCAGATTTCTAGATATGGTGTAGCAGCTTGATATGGAATCAAATAGCTGAAGTAGAGGCTAAGGAATAAATGTGTTACAATTACTCATATACCCCAGTTATAACATATCAAGGTGTAAGTGGTTACACCTAAGCAATTACTCATATTCATCTAAATGCTAGATATATATAACGAAGCTATAAGGGATACACTTAAGATTGTATAAAGGATAAGCCTAATTTGGCTTATCTGGCTATACACTCAAAAACCCATATACGTCTTGTAGGAAATCCCAGCCCAAAGATCTTATACACAAAAATCTTGTTGTGTTATCTGTCCATACATTTACTCACCAAGTGCTGGCTTGTAGCAACTAATAACTATTGCAGCTGATAAGCTACTTTGTTTTTCATTTTGACTACACGACTGTGTGAGTCATTAGCTGCCCTCATGCACGCAAAGTGTATTTAAACCACTATAAAGCCTGCCAAGGAGTCTTCATCTTCTTACTTCAAGTGTTGAAGGTGATCCTAGCAAGCTGATCCTGCTCCTAAAAATAGTATACCATCACAACAGAAACCTTTTGGTCTCGGAGTCTCGAAGTTTCATTCTTCTATAAACATCGCAAGCTCCACACTAATACGCATCCGGAGTCATCATAACCATAAGGTATGTTTACACACAAGGAACTTGGTTTTATCAAACGTATCGGTCTATGGTATTGATTACAAGATATCAAATCGGCAGCACAGAGGAGTGGAAGCAACACATAGGATAGCTCATGCTGAAATACTCAATTTATGCACTTCAAGCTTGACTATCAATGGTCAAAATTAATGCCGACACTATCTAATTTATCTTGAGCTATCTCAATATATCTATCGATGATATATACCGGACGAATTGGCCAAAAGACTAGGTTGCTGCAACAATAAAGACGACCCTTGACAGACACCATGGCAAGCTAGGTTCTCAGGCTTGCTGCGGCAACCTCACAAGGTTGCCGTGGCAAGGTGCTCAGCTGGTGAGCTTGCCGCGGCAACCCTTGTGGCATGCCGAGGCAAGCTGGTGTCAGGGCCATAGGTATATGCTTACACTGTCAGGTGTTGTCATGCTATCTTGTGTATTACCCTATGGCGAGACACCATCAAATGTGCCTAGATAGAGATTATGATGAAGACTCCGGACTATCCATGCCGAACCACATAGAATATCCCATGCTAAAATTGATGTTGAATTGACTCTATGTATAGGAGATATCTAATATATAGGTATAGAGATATCTAATATATATATATATATATATATATATATATATGAAAGATATATAGAAGTAATGGCACAGATATAAGCAAAGGCACAAAAGCACCACCACAAGCAAGGCTTGCTGTGGCAACCCCACATGCTTGCCGCGGCAAGGTGCAAGCTGAAGGGTTTGCCTTGGCAAGCAATGTTCTTGCCGCAGCAACATTATGCTCAGACCATAGTTTGGTATTTTGGTCATAACCTTTGACCCCGAACTCCGATTGGAATGATTCTTAATGCGTTGGAAAGGGGACAACGAGCCCTATAAATTTCTTGAAATAACAAATTTATGAATCTAACATTTACAGGGTCAAAAATTAGTGACAAGTTGTCGTAAGATGTTCAGCCTGGTTGCTTACCGAGGTAACCCCTATGGCTTGCCGAGGCAAGCCTATGTTGGCTACTGCACCTACCTCGAGGGCCCTTTGGTCTATATTTGAGGTGTGTGAGTTGACTTTATGGCTCGTTATCTTTATAGAGCATGTAGGTCGGGTCTAAGATGATCCCGTATTTATTTGATATACTAAAACCAGGCATCTTAAATCATAGGTGCAACTTGGTGCACATGACAAATTCCTAACAGTGAAGGTGTTCTTGGATGCATGAGTGCACGTATAAATAAATACAAGTAACCATGAGTCAAGGTAGGGAGTTTACCTTACTAATCTATATGTTGTTTTCTCATTCTCCTATGATAGCAAGTTAGTGTGGATGCCCATATATGATCATGAATGCTTATATAACTTTATACTCATGCCAGTTTTATATAGTCTACTACGAGTTCATGTCAGTAAAAGTCATGTGATATAGTTCATACTCATGCCAGTTTTAGTCATGTTATATAGTTTAGGTCAATTAATAAGTGATTACAGATGACTATGCCAGTTTAGTCTTAATGGATCGTCGAGGATAATAGATATCAGTTTTGATGTATGTTTTGCATGACTACTCAAGTCGGTTTTGAGTTATGATCATGATAGTTCATATTCGACGTCTGATTTTGTATGGATATGCTATAGTAAGTTTCTTCTTCGCATCTTGGATCGTACATGATATATATATACTTACTTTTGTTTAATAAAATATTAAATTTGACATATTGATATATATGTGAGGCTATACGTCTGATGTTCTGTTGTAAGGATGCTAGTAATATATGCGTCTGCTGTAATTGCATGCTTATGATCAGATCACCTCGGGTATGCTAGTTTAGTTAAATTTGATGCATGCTTATGATCATCAGATCAGCTTGATGTATGAGCATATACTAATTCAGTTTTAAAGATGATATATGATTATGAGCATATCAGTTCGATAAGATCAGCTTCACATATATTATTATGTTAGGAATATTGTCAAACCAATTTAAATCAGTAGATGGCTGTGTATGTATGATGATACCAGATGAGTTTAGAGGAAGTATAATGTATGTACATACTAGTTTTCAATATGTGACTATGACTGATGGTGTTAGATCAGTTTAGAGAGCTTCAAACTTGATGTATGCTTTGCATGATTATGATGCTAGTTCAACTTGGATACATGAATATCAATGATTATGATAGTTGCAGTTATATATGATCGTGTGAGTTCATTTATTCAAATCAGTTTTGCTATATGATATCTGTTCACGATGTGCTCGCATATATGTTACCATGCATTATTCATGTCCTGTTATCCTTGATATCATATACACGTCTTTATTTCATCTTGAATCAAGTGATCCCGCTAACTCGGGAGCTTGATTATCTCAGTTCAAGTGATCCCACTAACTCGGGAGCTTGATTCTCTTATTTCTTATACATGTATGTTTTACATCTGATAGATTGTTTAAGCTAAACTTATTTCAGCATAATTCCTTGTAATTATCCAGCATGATCGTTTCAACATGTTAGCATGATAATTTATTCACATGATTAATGACTTGTTTATACTATATGTTGCTAGAATAGATACAAGAAAAGATATAGTATGCTTCGAATTATATTTTACGCATCAAGAAATGAATTGGTAATCTAACATATAAGTTAGCACTGTAAATTTTCTTATTGAGCTTCGATGAAAGCTCATCCTACGACTTTATGTCTTAGCTGCAGATATTGCTCAAGACCCTAAGCACGAGGCTGTTCCTACCTACTATCAGGAGGAGGACGAGAGAGATGAGGAGGAAGGTTCTGCAGAAGAATTCTTTTTGAAATAGGTTTGAGAGAGAGAGAGTAGTGGTTTTAAACATGTATAAACAGCAGTGTCATTTGAGATAGTTTACTACTTCATGTATAGGTTTTCTATTTATATTTCCTGTTCAGTTTACTGCTTTAGATAAAGGAATGGATATCGGTTGTGCCATATTTTTTCGTATCAGAGGTTTCATTTCTGCAATTGTAAAATTTTGTACATGATGCACTTGTTAGAAAGGATCATGTTAGGTGATCCGACTGCGCGGCCTTTCCCATTTACGAGAAGGGAAAAAGTTGGGCTGTCACAATATTAGTATAGTTTTGTTTAGAATTTTAACCTACTTTTAGAAATTTCTAAATATTTTTTTGAAAGTTAATCATTATATGGGAATTATAATAAAAAAATAAAAAATCCAAAATTCTTAGTGATCCATCATAGTAGTAGTTCAAAAATTAAAATAAAAGTAGTTAAAATTCAAAGTAAAGCATCTTTAGATCACTGTATCAGATGAATGTTTGAAATGATATGATTGATCTGAACTGTAAATATTTTAGATTATAATTTTAAAATTATAAAATCAGTGAGCTATAAAGCCTATTTCCTCTTTTATTCTGAGAAAGAGATACTCTTTTTATTTATATTAAATTTTCCTTGAACTTCTCTACTAATTAAAATCTCATTGCTGAACTTAGAATCAAGATATTCTATAAATATGATAATTTATTTGTTTAGAACTGTCTATTAAATATATCACAGCAATAAGACATCTATATTAGTAGATCATAAAAATGACCAAAGGCCATCTTTTATTAAACTAGAGCCAAATAGCCAAAAATCCCAGAATATTTTATCCTTTGAACCCATATTAGAAGCCTAAAAGTTAAATTTCTTTGTACCGAAATTTTATAAACCTTTAACCATATGTGCTATCCAAACCTTTCTACCTTTAACCCTTACAATTTCTTTGAGTTTAAAATGTAAAAGAAAGGAAGAAGAGGGAGTGAAAGGAGTATGAGTTAACAGATAAAGGATCTGCTGAAAAGGGTACAAGTAAGAAGAAATACATTCGTATGAAAATATGAGAAAATGAATGAAAAATCATAAAAAAAAATGATTTGGAAAAGTAAAAAGAAGAGAAATCGTAAAATACGATTCTGTGAAAAGAAAAAGAGAAGCAAAAAAAGCTTCCAACTAGAAAAGAAAAAATAGGATTTATACTAGAAAAAGAAATGGGAAGAAGTCATCCAACTTTTTGGATACTTACTAAAGCTGAAAAGTATAGAAGAAGAAGAGAAGAAATAGCTAAATTCTCACAAATAATTTTCAATCCTCTTTACTTTTTTTTAAACCTTCTGAAACCCAAAGCCCCATTACAAGCCGAAGAAAAGACCTTTGTGATTTACGAATTGCAAGAATATGAGTCTAGTGGAGATATATAAAATAGATACTATGAATAAATGAAGAATTTATATGAACAAAATTGATTATCCTTATCCTTTCCATGAGATTTATCTTCTTAGTAATTATCCAATGAAATTTGCATATATATATATCTACAATATTGTGAGAACTCAAATTTTCAATTATTTTTGAGAGTATGACAATAAGTGAGAGTTTGGATGAAAATATTTTTTTAAAACTGCTGTTTAGAAAAACCTATGATGAATAAACTTTTCACTGGTATGTACACACTCCACGCTATACCGAATTGAAATTATTGAGTTCTGATAGAGGATAATTATGATGATGGAAAGCTAAGGATAAAAAATTTAAAATTTTTTGAGAAAAATAATGAACATGTAATGAATGATTGAGTATTTAGTATATAAAAATTAATCTATATTTTGAATTTTACTTTTGAAAAAAATATTGAAGAAAAAAACCCAAATTGAAAGTTTGTAGGTAACTTCACTGAAAACCTTCAGGAGACTACAACTCCTCCACTAAGGATCACCTAGGGGTTTAAAGACTTGTTGCATCTGCTAAATACAATCGTGCTCCCTACGAAAGTGATATTAAAATTCATAGTTTTAGATATTTTATGTTTTCTTATTTGCTAGGGACTAGAAAAACTTAAGTTTGGGGGTGTGATCTGTAATAACCCCAATTTAGTAAATCGTGTAAGTTGTGCGAAGTGTGCGCAGGATTGTGGTGTGTGTGGTGCCCAGGGGGAACCCATACAAACAAACACACTTTATTGTGTATGTGTCTCAAACCATGAAAGAGTTAGTGGTTAAGACAACACACAATTCATGTGTTTGT
The DNA here is from genome assembly GCA_021018995.1 of Chloranthus sessilifolius. Lineage (NCBI taxonomy): Eukaryota > Viridiplantae > Streptophyta > Magnoliopsida > Chloranthales > Chloranthaceae > Chloranthus > Chloranthus sessilifolius. The sequence continues at coordinate 81,226,142 of CM037584.1, forward strand.
GTTTTGTATGGTAGCAACGTCAATTGCTAGAATGACATGAGATCTCTCACGTGAAACCAATTGCTAGGTTTATGTGGTGTGAGTTACAAAGAGAAAAAGGAAAGAGGAAGGTTGGAAGAAGAGAAAGGAGTTCTCTTGAATCCACAGGGTATGAATCATCGCCTACTATTTCGTTGGCTTGATCGTGCTTGGCGTGAGCGGAGTGGGTTTTAGAAATCCTTTTTGTTTCTTCAAGTGAACGATCCGACCTATGAGTGAATCGCCGTGTTTAAGGTAAGAATTTATTGTGCGTTGTATTTAAAATGTGTCATTTAATATTTATTTAGATGTGTAATAAATATGGGTGAAGTGTAGTGAAGATCCAGTGAAAGAGAAACTCAGATCAGAAATATTTCTGTTTCTCGCAGGCACGAGCTTCAGAGCTCGCTCGCGTGAGGAACTGACTAAAGGTATAAGTAAGCTTGTGGGGCTCTATGACTCGCTCGCGCGAGGACTTAAGGGGAAGGGACCTTGCTTGCACTATGCCTTGCGTGACTATCAGCAGAAGGCAATATTCCAGTCGATCGTGCGAGGAATGGTGTGTTTTGGGTTTGTGCGCACGAGCTCCATAGCTCGCTCATGCGAGGTACAGGGTACTTATAGTATCCCTTTTGTTCTGAATTCTTTAGGAATGCATGTCTTAAATTCTTTTAAGCTTTCCTAATAGTATGTTTGGGCATTGGCAATGTAGGATTAAGGTATGAGCATACATGTGGACTTGCAACATGAGTTATGTACGGATTGATTGATCATGAATCGAGGTAAGGAAATCTCTATACCATGGGTATTTGATACAACTAGCATGTGTGTTATGATGTGATACGTTTGTCATTGAATAAGCATGAACTTTGAATGAGATTTTATGATGTGAATGTGTAAGTGTGCGTGCGTGTTTAGAGATTGTTGTGATGAGAAGTCTTTCGAACCTTGTTTTGACAATGTGCCACCATGTGGAATCCTTCGAGATTCATTCCGATAAATGTTTATGAAAGAATGTATTTTTACTTTCAAACTTAATTATGATTATCACGTTTCACAATAATAAGCTATATGTATTGCACGATGATTTAAGGTTAATGTGTGAATACCCGGTCGATGCGGCGGTATATCCGCGACCGACACGGCGGGATATCCGTGACTGGTACGACGGGATATCCATACACCCTTTGTGATTTTGGGAATTCTACCGGCCAACGGTAATTGTGTTTCGCACAAGTGTCCATCATTTTTAGGACCTTGGGCACTATGTGAAAATGGTTCATTTGAATGACGATGGTGTGTACTCCATCGGGGGCTCGATACTATATATGCTCGAGAGACTATTTAAGTGAAGTACTTTAAGTTTCCTTTCTTGTGTTATGTAAATTAGTAGAAGAATATGTGGTAAGCTTTCCAAATTAAGAAAAAATGTCTTTGTTTCGTGTAGCTATCTTTGAAATTGTGCATCTTTATGAGAAAATCATATTTCATTATGTCATGAGATATATATGTTTTGTTGAGATATGCATGCTATTAGTATTTCCCTACTAAACTTATGTTGTTAGCTCATTCCTCAACTATACATCACAGTTACAGGAGCAGAGGCTGATTTAGAGGATCCCATGAGGGAGGAGGATCCTAATTTCTCTCCTGGGGAGGAGGACTCAGAGCCTCATCCGGAGAATTGTTTTATTTGCTCAAAGCACGGGTAGGTCCGACTTTGAATTGAGGGGTTAGAGTTGGTTTTTGGTGATGTAATGAATGTAAACCTTTGGGTTATAATTGTATTATTCTTTTGTGAACCATGTTTCGGTGATGGTCTGCCTTCACCGGTGGTTCTTTTTGGTTCTTCTACCCATGAGTTTTACATGGGATCAAAACCGTTATTTTGTCATTTTGGAGATATAGAATTAGAGATTTCTTTTTGGGAGGACCTGCTTTGTTTCTGCTTTGTGTGTGGATGTGCCAAGTGTTCCTTTCAGGGATCGACCTTAGTGTCGATCCAACGGCCTGGGTTTCGCGATTAGAAAATTCGGGCTGTCACATGATCAGTCACATAATTTACAATTTTATCACCCTTAACTTAGTGTTGCTATTAACAAGTTACTGATGTGCAAATATTACGGATAAACAGTAAAAGAGAGCCTAAGTGTTAATATTCATCAAAATGAACTCAAAAAGTAATAAGAAAGATGATTCACCAATACAAGAAAACTAAGAAATTGTATTTAATGATTTTGTGTCATTGCTGAAGTAAAAGAAGAAAGAAATAAGAAATCATAATTTTACGGTTCTTTAAAAAGACGATTCTTCAGAAGCGACAAAAGAGTAAAGACGATACAAAAGAAAAAATAATTGTTTAAATAGAAAATCATCTAAGTAAGAAAGCCACAAGAATAGAAAATCGTGATTGACGGTTTTCTAAAGAAAAGAAGAAAAAAAAAATCGTTATCTTCGATTGTGATTATAGAAGCGTTCCTACTTACTGCGGATACTGCTACTGCTGATCATGTGAGAACTATCACCGCTATGAACAGAATTAGAAGATCTCTTGTATTAGAAGTTCAGCTGATCACAGATCTGAGAAGATTGATGCTGAAGAACTCTACGGCTGTTATCAAGGAAAGAAATCAGGAACACATCAACCGTGGAAATCAAAGAAGAATAAAATTAGAAATTAGAGTTATATTAGGATACTTGTATTTTTAGTAGTTTCTTTTCATAGAATCAGATCTTTGTAAACCGACCCTTTATGATCTATAAATAACAGGGCTCGGCATAGGAATAAGCATCGAAGAATTTTAGCATCAATTGATGCCTGAGGTTGGATTTTCTTCCGATCAAGTAGTGTATACTAGTTAGAATAGATTAGATATCAGAGGTTCCTCAAGAGCAATTGACAACTGCAATTGAGTGCTAAAGATTAGAGTATATATCTGTAATTTCTCAAGAGTAATTGATGATTGCGGATGAGGGGTGAAGGATATATTTTACGTTGCTTTTTAGATTAGATTTTATTTTTTTTTATTTGCTGCTTTATAAATATCTCCAAGTTTTAATTTGAATTGATGACTCATATTAGAATTTACAGATTAGTGTAATGATTTTTACTTTTCCATCATTAGTTTTCTAAGGTTTGATTTACGCCCAGATTTTAGAAAGTTGTTGATTAGATTAAATCTATATTGATAGACTTGATTGACGACCAATGCTAAGAGACTAGAAATATGGTGTAATGGTACTATTTAAATTCATAAATATCCGATAGTTAAAGATTGGGATTGACGACCTCAATCAGAAGGAGGATTTAGATTTATTTTATGCACTTTAGATTAAAACAAATTCTTTCATTCATATTTCGCTAGTAGATTATATCTTAAAGATAAATAACAGTTTTTAAACTAAGGATTTAAATAGAAGATAGAAATAGGAGATAAATAGATAACAAACTTTCTCGTAGGAACGATCCTACGTTAGTACTATAATTTCCATTGTGCGTTGCAATAGCTTAAGACTTGAATTGAATATAATTTATATACACAAAAGACAAGACATCATGGAGGCCCCTATATCACTTTCGGGAAGCATCAGTAGCACCGAGAGCATCACTCAGAGCCCCTTCCAGAAGGACCTCACACTCTGCAACTTCGGCTCTTGTTTCGGCAGCATCAGTTCTACCCTACTCTTTTTGTGACAACTCGAATTTTTCCCAACATTACCCTACCACCTGACAAGTGTAAGCATATAATATATATACAAAATTTGGGTTGCCACAGTTAAATGGGAATTTACCATTGAACTGAATCATGTGCAGTATCATGTGCCACTATAATTTATGTGAACTGGGAATGGTGCAATGTACCAAGGACTTAACTTGCCTCGTTTCCCAAATTGCATCACGCCTTTTATTGGAGATATTTTAATAAAAATGTGATCACCAATTTGTACGGTATATGTTAGATTGACAGGCTATGTACTTGAATGCACAAATCAATAAACTTGTAGGTGCGGTTAGTTACCTGAAAATCAACACTGGTTCCTTTGAGATCAGCATAACTCTTTTGCTCACTCTGAGCACTTTTCAATCTCTCCTGAATAACGTGAACAACTAACATTGGTACTTTCTATCAAGTCAGGGCCCAAAATGAGACGCTCTCCAGCTTCTTCCCAGTTAATCAGAGATTTACATCAGTGTCCATACAGTGCCTCGAATGGTGCCATGCCGATGCTTGATTGGAAGCTGTTATTGTATGCAAATTTGATTAGGGGTAAGTGCTTATTCTATGATCCTTGGAAATCCAGCATACAAGCCTTTAACATGTCTTCGATTACTTGATTTACCCTTTCTGTCTGACCGTCGATTTGGGGATGAAATGCATAACTGAATTCTAACTTGGAACCCATTCCTTCTTGAAAACTCTACCAGAATCGGGAGGCATATAATGGATCGCGATCTAACATGATACTCACTGGTATCTCGTGGAGTCTATCTCTCTCAGATAGACGTCGACCAATTTCAAAGCTGTATATCGCGTACTGTAGGATAGGAAATGTGCTGATTTGGTGAGACGATCAACAATCACTCAGATCGCATTGTAACCCTTCTGAGTATGGGGCAAGCCAAGAATAAAACCCATGGAAATGTTCTCCCATTTCCATTCTGGGATGGGCAGTGGCTGTAACAGACCAGCGGGATGCTTGTATTCGACCTTCACTTGCTGACAGATCAAACATTTCACAATATGTTCTGCCACTTTTCGCTTCAAGCCACTCCACCAAAATGACTTCTTTAACACCTGTTATATCTTCATGCTGATGAATGACATAGGTTGACTTATGAGCTTCATCAAGAATGTTGTGACGCAAGGTACTATCATTAAGTACACACATTCGGCCTCGAAACAATAAGGACCCATCGTCCTTAATAAAAAAGGCTTGCTGGAGTCCATTGAGTACTCCTTGTCTGATGGTGATAAGCTCTGCATCATGTATATGGAGTTCTTTGATCCTATCAAAGAGTGTGGATCATATCATAACAGTCGCAAGTAAACCTCCAGTTGGTGTTGCCGTAATAGTGGCACTAGATGACACTATGCCATTGAGCAATTTCCATCTTTGTAACCGTGTCACAAGATGGAATAGTTGAGCGGATGACTTCTGACTTAGCTCATCAGCAACTACATTAGCCTTACCGGGATGGTGCTGAATAGAACAGTCATAGTCCTTCAAGAACTCCATCCATCTTATCTGCCTCAAATTCAACTCTTTTTGGGTAAAGAGATACTTGAGACTCTTATGATCAGATACTTTAGGAAAGAACTCTTCAAAAAAATCTTCCTCCTTATCCTTCTCGTCCTCCTCCTCTTCAGGCTGGTAGGTAGGATCAGCCTCGTGCTCAGGGTCTTGAGCAAAATCTGCAGCTAAGACATGAAGTTGTAAGATGAGCTTTCATCGAAGCTCAGCAGGGAAATTTAAAGTGCTACTTTATATGTTAGATTTTTAATTTACGTTTAGATGCATAAATTTCAACTTAGGCACATTATATCCTATCTAGTATAGTAACATGTAGCAAACATGTAGAATTTAGCATAAACAAACACTATATCATACGAATCTGTATAAGAATTAAATCATACAAAACAGTGATCATGCTGACAGATTCATGTTAAATCTATACAAGGAATCATGTTTTATGTGGAACAAATACAAGGAATCCTGCTGAAACAAGACATCAAACTGAACAAAGAATCAAGCTTTCAAGATCAAATGTCTAGCCCCTGAGCTATGATAACAGGGTCACTAGCATCGAGAAATCAAGCCCTTGAGCTATGTTATCAAGGTTACTTGATACGAGACGAGTCAACCCCCTGAGCTAAGTTAGCAAGGTCAATTGGTATAAGACGAGTCAAGCCCTTGAGCTAAGTTAGCAAGGTCACTTGGTACAAGACGAGTCAAGCTCCCGAGTTAGCAGGATCACATGTGTCAAGACGAGAACAAAGACGTGCATATGACATCAGGGATAACAGGACATGAACAATGCCTGCTAACATCTATGAAAGAACATCATAAAGAGATATCATATAGAAAAACAAACTAGCATAACTGATTTTTGCATGCTCAGACATAGCGGACACTAGCATATTCAGAACTGATCTAGCATGTGGATACCATCTATTCATCAAAACTAAGCTAACTATTTATCGAAATTGATCTAGCATGTTCATCTTTCAATCATACTTCCAAACTGAGCTTATCATCCTCAGTTTCTAACTAATTATCAAGACTGAATCTAACATCTTTAACCCAAATCAGATATCAAATCTAAACTTGTATCATGATTCATAAACTCAAACTGACTTGACCATAGTCATGCAAAACACACACCAAAACTGATATTTATCATCATCTAACTGATATGAGCACAGACATACAAAGCATTTGTATATGCTAAATCTTTGATCGTCATTAGTCATCACTATACATCAAAACTAATTGGCATACTGACACTAGCATGTTCATCTTTAACCATGTGTTGAACTGCAGCTCATAACAAAATTTTATATATCAAAATACATGACTAAAAACATACATGAGCATCAATGTACATAATTATACCTGATTACATCAATAACTTGCTATCTAGTCAAGAATGAGAAAACAACATTTCTTGAAAAACATATATATTATACAACATTCATTAGATTCATGACAATTTCAAATTAACCTGACATGTGCCTCGCTTCTCTATGGCTTTGTTGAGGCAACCCAAATGCAGGTGGTAGGGAAATTTTCCTATAAGTGTAAATTGAAAACCTAACATATAATATATAAGTTGCTTTGATATCATCTGTGACAACCTGACATTTCCCTTTATCAAATATATATATAGGAAAGGTCGCGTCGTCGAATCACCTAACATGATCCTATCAAACAAGTGTGTCGTCACGTATACAAAATATTGCAAATGTGGAAGCAATATATTTACTCTGACATGCAAATATATGGCAAAAATTGATATTTACTCATGTACATATAAGCAGTAGCTATCAAGATCTATAAACAAGATTAACAAATATGATGTATAGCTTTCTACCGATAACGGTCACCCGTCATCTAAACAATGGAAAGAAAACCTATACATGTAGTGTAAACTCTCCAAAATAAAAGATCATACGTGGTTTATACAAATATTTAAAAAGCATCTCTCTCTCTCAAAACTCTACTTGGGAAAATAGTCTTCAGCAAATTCTTCCTCGTCCTCTTCGTCTTCTTCCTCGTCTAGTGTAGATACCCAAATTTGGCCCAAGGCCCGATCGAAACACAATTCGAGAGAGGTGGACTCTCGAGCTTTAGATGGCATGTATGGAGCCTTTAGGAGCCACCCTAGAACCCTTAGGAACCCTTCCAAACCCTTAGGAATCATCCTAGATCCCTTAGGAACTTTCTCGAACCCTTAAAAACCAGTATTGACCCATAAAACCCTTTCGAACTCCAAACCTAACATTCTCAGGCAATGGATAAGGAGTGGTACATTGAGACTAGCTACGGCCTTCTACTATGATCAAATCTCATACCATTGAAGAGTAGAAGTCATCAACTTTCCAACGGTTCAAGAATCACCCCAATCAGAGTGGCACGCCAAAAGATACGACAGTCTGAACCCGGAGGGTACAAAAGTAATTTCAAATGCCCCCCCCATTGGGATTTGGTGCAACTAATAGTTGCGCCAGTTATATTTTTGCCTGGCGAAACTAATCGTAAATATATTAGTTGCGTCAGGCCATTTTCCCAGAATTTAAGTCTGGCGTAACTAATAGTTGCGTCAGCATCAAAGTGGGCCCCCACCTCACAAAACCAACTTTCAGGCACTGTACAAAACTATTTTACTATACATTTGCCTGGCGCAACTAATAGTTGTGCCAGGCATATAAACAGTAAACCTATTTTTTAATCCTGAAATTCATGATTGGGGATTGACTTGTTGACCACCTTGACCTTTGGGGTGTGTTTTGATAGTTTTGTTGTACCCTCTTGCACCCTATTTGTAACTCATTAGGTGACTTAAAGCCCCTCCTCATCATCCACCATTGGAGGACCTTCTAACACATTTCAAGGCTATAAAAACCCTAGGAATCCTTAGATATGAGATTACGTAATTGTTAAACCCAATTAGCATCTAAGTGGCCTCCTAATCCATCCATTTCCTATAAATAGAGACCCCCACCCCTTGGTTTAGGGGTTGAAAATTTTTACCTAAGAGAGAAAGAGCTTAAAGTGAGAAGATCTTTCTCCCTTTGGTGCACCATTGCTCATACAAATTTCAGATTTCTAAAACCCCCTTTGAGTGATATTTCTCACCTTAGATCCCTTAGTTTAGGTATATGCTACCCATCTACCTTCCCTCTCTACCCCTTAGCTAGCAAGCCTTAGAGGTTAGAACCCCTATTTCCGCCACATAAGCCTTCAAAAGCTCATCAAAGTAAGCCACGCAAGGCTCTCCTACGGTGCTACAAGGGCCCGAGGGCTCCGACTCTCCCCTTTCTTCTCCTATCTCTTTTTGACATTTCCTATCCTCCCATTTGTGCCGTTACGCCGCCGAAATTTCGGTATGAACGGAGGGACACAAATAGGATTGGAGGCCCATTTGGGAAAGAGGAAACCATTTTCTTTTATTTTACTTTATTTTAGTTTTAGCCATTAGTAGAGACCTCGTTAAGTGGGTTGATCGGGTGCCTAAGACCTTCCCGATCGATAATCGAAGCCCCTACCCAAGAGCCTTTGGTGTCGACCAGATTCAAAGTCATATTTTTAGCACTTTCGTGCTCATAAAAATGAACTAGGTATCCCGGGACACCAAAAGCACCGGGTGACAACTCTATATTTTTGTTAGAGAGTGCATTGTCACGACGGGATTGTCAACAATCCTATAGTTGCACATCTGGCTGATAAGTAGGATCAGCTGCATGCTCTGGATTGGGATCTGCAGCTAAGACATTAAAGTCATAGGATGAGCTATCATCAAAGCTCAGCAAAGAACTTTACATTGCTAATTCATAATTGAGATTACCAAATTCACTTCTAGAGGCATAAATTACAATGAAAAGTAATAATTTATTATCATGCGAATAATTTAGCATGCTGACATGCTGACGAAATACAACATTAACTCAGGTGCAACAGATATAAGAAATCAAGTTGAAACAAGCTATATGTACAGAAATAAAAGAATCAAGCTCCCAAGTTAGCGAGATCACTTATCAAGCTCCCAAATTAGCGGGATCACTTGAACCAAGAAAAAGCAAGCTCCTAAGTTAGCGGGATCACTTGGCTCAAAACTGAATTAAAAATGTGTAGAAGACATCAAGGATGACAGAGATAACTAGACATGATTATGCATGGTATGGTCTATGAGACATGATTCTAACAGCTTTCATCCAGCATATATAACATAAACTACACTTATCGATTTGTTTGTAAACAAGCATCTCATCTTAGCTAGCATAAGCCATCATAAGCCATCCTAGTTTGTTTCAAAACTACCTAGATACATAATATATATCTATATATATATATATATGTATATATGTCAAACAATACTAACATGAATTCATATATATCTATAATTGATATCAGTTCATGTCTAAAATGGACAAATTCACATGCATGTATGGTCAATAAAATGAGTAGGCATCATTATAATTTGCTACTAATCAGTTCTATGTAGTGTCTGATTATCAGTTCACCATAGAGTGTACTACAATTCACTCAAATCAGATCTATATAGCATTATATATATATGAGCAATAATTTGCAATCTATAGGAGAATAAGGAAACCAGATGTACATTAACAAAGTAAATTCCCTACCTGCACACACTCGCATATAAATCTGCTTGTATGTGCATTCATGCATTCAAGACCATCGCATAACTATCATGTGCACCAAGTTGCACCTATATATGCATGCAAGAATTTAGTATAATTATGGGGGTACTGGGTCTTCTTAGACCCGTCATACATGTTAACCGTGATAATTTAACTCACACACACCATAGACAGATCAAAGGCCCTCAACGTAGCTGCATAAACCAACCATAGGATTGTCGTGGCAAGCCATAGGGGTTGCCTCGGCAAGCAGCCCAGCTGAACTCCTAGCCACGGCAGGCTCACAAGCTTGCCGCGGCACGCCTGAGGCCAGCCTGCCGTGGTACTTCCCTCTCCCTGTACTTCTTCAGTTTGGTGGCCATTGGCCAGATATATCTATATATATTGTTATATATTTATATATCTATCGTCTACACCTACAGACCCCATACGTATTTTCTTTTTGAATCCAGTATGAAAGAGCCGGAGTGCACAAGGTGACGGTTGTGATAGGATGTATCCTATATGCTACTTCTCTTTCTCTGTGCTGCCAATTCGATCTCATCAAATTGACACCATAGATTGATACTGTTTTGTAGACTGAATCCAATGGAAACAAAAATAACATCCCGTTTGATGGACTCAAGTTTATGATGGTGCCGAGTGTGTATTGACGTCGCGTTTGCCGAGCACGTATAAAAATTAGAGATGCGAGGAGCTCGTTGAGACCAAGGGTTGTCTCAGAAATCTCACGAATGATTTGCAAGTCACTTTGTGAGCTAAGGTTCTAAAGGTCAGTATCCAAAGGTGTACAAGGGGTAGCAGTAGAGTTAAATGTTGATTTTCTGAGTTTACTTTTGCTAGTTGTTGGCTGTATGCAATCAAATTTGCCAAAGGATTAAGCAGAAGTAGGAAGAAGAAGAAGGCTACTATGCCTTTTTATACTTGTTTAGTTGCACTTTGCGTGCATGGCTTTGAATGTTGACTCACACCCTCGTGTAGTCAAGAGGTGAAGAAAGGAGCCTATTAGCTCTTTAAAGCTAATAGTCCCTGCAAAGCCAATACGTAGTTTTAAGTGTATAGCAGTAGAGACAAAACAAGGCTGGGATCTCATGCCAAACCAAGGCTTTGCTTTACACTTGCTCTTGTACAGCCATTGTACAGCCATATAAGCCAAACCAAGCCTTTGTTGAAGTGTAAATTGGAAATCTAACATATAATATATATAAGTCGTGAACATTTCTTGAAAATTGTGGTAGAAAAATGGTCAAGAAATTGTCAAGTTAATGTTCAAGAAATTGTCACATTAATTAGAAAATTGTGGTAGGGAAATTTAAACGTATAAACATATAATATATATAAGTCTGCAACTGAGGCAAGCACTTAAATAAAGCAACCCCTAAAGCTAATAGGCTTTAAAGATATTTAACATACTTATTCTCCAATAAATAAAATATAAGTGTATTCGACTTATAATTCAGCTAAGCCTATTTTGACTTATATGAATATACAATGACAGATTATATGGGCACTACATGAGATTCTAGCCCAAACAACTTGTAAGCTGTTTTATTTCACAGCTTACCTCCACGTGGGCATGAGTCATTGTTAGACTCCATGCACGCAAAGTGGAAGTACACCACTACAAAACTCGACCAAGCTGGTTTTCTTCCTTCTTCTTGCTATAAATTGTGAAGAAGATCATAGTAAACAAACCATGCAGAATGATGTGTGAGTAAAATCCCATTGCATAAATAAATTCCCTTCTTCTAGCTCATCCCACCTCTTCAAACCATTGAATCCGAACCTTGGTTTCGGAAACGTGGATCACAAGTTGACCTGCGATTTGATCAAGAGAATTGTGAAGGCAATCGCTGGTCTCGGGGTGTTCTTGCAGCCTAGCTCTCACAAGCTCACGAGCTCGGCAAACTTAATACCTTATTTGGCGTCATTATAACCACAAGGTCACCATACGGTATGTCGTAAAATGAATCACCTATTTAGTTTCCTTTGGATTATCTTACAATGAATTATAGGGATGTGGTGGCGATTCCCTGAGGTCGAATCGACAACACAGAAATACAAGTTTGAAAAAAAAAGGGGGGTTTCAGAGTCAAAATCTCCGATTTTCACACAGAACTCTACTACTGATTTAAGCAATAAACAGAGGTTCTCGGTGCAACATATACAATAAAAATGGAGTATATATATAGTGTAAAAGGCCCAGAAGGTTACATCGACAAAAGACATAGAGAAGAAGGATGTAGCAAGCCAAGCCTGACAGGCTTGCCGCGACAAGGCTTAGGTTGCCGTGGCAAGGTGTTGGCTGAGTGGCTTGCCGTGGCAAGCATGTCCTTGCCGCGGCAACCCTATGCTTTGACCACTATTTGGTATTTCGATCATAACTTTTGATCCTGAACTCCGATTGGCACAATTTTTTAATGCGTTGGAAAGGGGAGAACGAGCACTATAACTTTCATGAATTAATAAATTCATGAATATAATGTTTAAATGGTCAAAAGTTAGTGTCAAGTCAAGACAAGCCTGTGTCTGGGTTTTGAACTTGCTTTGTGATGCCTTCATGTTGTATGTGTGTATTGTGCATTGACTCCTAGGACTAGTAACTATATAAGGCACTTATGTTAAGTCTATGGTGACCCAGTAAACCATTATACATACTAAAAATATGCACATAAATTATAGGAGCTTGGTGCACATGACAAGTTCGTAACGATGGGTATTTGCTTGGATGCATGAATGCAACTGCAACACGTAACATGCAGGCTTGATATTATGGTAGGGAGTTTACCTTACTACTTTATATTTTGTTTTCTCATTCTCGACTAGATAGCAAGTTATTGATGTAATCAGGTATAATTATGTACATTGATGCTCATGCCTATTTTTAGTCATGTATTTTGATATATAAAATTTTGTTAGGAGTTGCAGTTCAACACATGGCTAAAGATAAACATGCTAGTGGCAGTATGTCAGTTAGTTTTGATGTATAGTGATGACTAATGACGATAAAAGATTTAGTATATACAAATGTTTAGAATGTCTATGCTCATATCAGTTAGATGATGACAAATGTCAGTTTTGATGTGTATTTTACATGACTATGATCAAGTTAGTTTGAGTTTATAAATCATGATACAAGTTCAGATTTGATATCTAATTTGGGTTAAAGATGCTAGATTTAGTCTCGATAACTAGCTAGGACATGAGGCTGATAAGCTCAATTTTAAAGTATGATTAAAAGATGAACATGCTAGATCAGTTTCGATAAATAGCTAGCTCAGTTTTGATGAATATATGGTATGCACATGCTAGATCAGTTCTGAATATGCTAGTGTCCGCTATGTATGAGCATGTAAAAATCAGTTATGCTAGTTTATTTTTCTATATGATATCTGTTCATGATGTTGTAGCATAGATGTTAGCATGCATTGTTCATGCCCTGTTATCCCTGATGTCATGTACACATCTTTTTTCTCGTCTTGAAACAAGTGATCCCGCTAACTTGGGATCTTAGCAAGTGATTCCGCTAACTCGGGAGCTTGACTCGTCTTGTACCAAGTGACCTTACTAACTTAACTCAGGGGCTTCACTCGTCTTGTACCAAGTGACCTTGCTAACTTAGCTTAGGAGCTTGACTCATCTTGTATCAAGTGACCTTGATAACATAGCTCAAGGGCTTGATTTCTCGGTGCTAGTGACCCTGTTAACATAGCTCAGGGGCTAGACATTTGATCTTGAAAGCTTGATTCTTTGTTCAGTTTGATGTCTTGTTTCAGCAAGATTCCTTGTATTTGTTCCACATAAAATATAATTCGTCGTATATGTTCAACATGAATCTGTCAGCATGATCATTGTTTTGTATGATTTAATTCTTATACAGATTTGCATGATATAGTATTTGTTTATGCTAGATGCTACATGTTTGCTACATGTTACAATACTTGATAGGATATAATGTGCCTCAGTTGAAATTTATGCATCTAAATGTAAATTGAAAATCTAATATATAAAGTAGCACTTTAAATTTTGCTGCTGAGCTTCTATTATAGCTCATCGTACGACTTAATGTCTTAGCTATAGATTTTGCTCCAAACCCTGAGCATGAGGCTGATCCTACCTACCAGCCTGAAGAGGAGGAGGAGGAGGATGAGAAGGACAAGGAGGAAGATTTTGTTGAAGACTTCTTTTCTAAATAGGTTTGAGAGAGAGTTTTGTTTTGAAACATGTATAATAGCAGTGGTATATTAGCAGTAGTATATTTGAGATATTCAGTAGTAGAGGTCTTCTTTCCACTATTTATATGACGGGTAGCCGTTATCGGTGGAAAGCTATACATAGCTTTTGTTTATATTTTGTTGTTTATTTTCTTGTTTTAGACAGTAAATGAATATTAGATAGATGCCATATGGTCTCATTAGCAAAGTTAATCTTACGCTTCCGCAATTGTAATACCTTGTACACGCTACACTTGTATGAAAAGGATCATGTTAGGTGATCCAACGACGCGACCTTTCCTATATACTGTTGGGAAAATTTTGAGTTGTCACACTTTCTCTAAGTGCTTGTGCAGGACCGGCTTCTCCTCTACCAGCAACTCAATCCGAGTCTGAAGTGCCAACTCTTTCCTCAGCCAAGGTCCCTCGGAATCTCTACTCTTTACCAGATCCAATCGATGAGCAGAAGGCCTCTCAGATAGTAGCCAGGCCTCATACTCTAGAGTAGTCAAAAGGAAGGTCCCTTGCTCTAGATAGCACATATGCGTCGACTGACGCATTTTCCAAAGAGCGACTATCCTATCCAAGTCCCTGGAAGACCCCCGAGAGAAAATCAAACCACACTGTGCAACCGTGGGATTTTTTACAATCCCATCGCGACAGTGCGCACTCTATGAAATATTTAGAGTCGCCACCCGGAGCTTTTGGTGTCTGGAGAAACTTAGATCATTTTTATAAGCACCGAAGTGCAACAAATATGACTCTGAATCCGGTCTACGCCAAAGGCTCTTGGGTATGGGCTTCGATTATCGATTGGGAAGGTGTTAGGCACCCAATCAACCCGCTTAATGCAGCCTCTACTTATGGCCAAAATAAAAATAATATAAAAGAAAAGAAAAAGGCTTCCTCTTATCCAAAGGGGATTAAAATCCTATTTGTGCCCCTCCGTTCCTACCAAAAATTTGACGGCTTAACGGTACAAATGGGAGGATAGAGGAATAACAGAGAAAGTAGAGGAATAGAGGGGAGAGCCGGAGCTCTCGGGCCCTTGATGCGCTACTATGGAGCCTTGCATTGGCTTGCTTCGGTGAGATTTTAAAGGCTTTCATGATGAGAAATGGGATTCTAACTCCTAAGGCTTGATAGCTAAGAGGTAGAGAGGGAAGGCTAGGGGGTAACACAAACCTAACCTAGAGCTTTTTGGTAAAATACTAAGGTCTAAAGGAAGTTTTAGAATTCTAGAATTTGTATGAGAATGGTACACTAGAGGAGAGAGAGAAGGGATTCCTTAATCTCTTAATTGCAATTTTTTTCAAGCCATTTGCAAGGGGGGTGCCTCTCTATTTATAGAAAAAAGAGAGGTCAGGGGGGGTGTTTAAAAGCTAATTTGGATTAGCAATTAGGTAATGGGCAATCTATGGTTTCCTAGGGTTTTTAGAGCCTTGAAAAGTGTGAGAAGATGCTCCAATGGTGGATGATAGGATGGGGCTTGAAACCATTTAAGAGATTATACATAGATAGTAAATGGGTGTAACAGAACTAGCAAAACATACCCCAAAGGTCAAGATGGTTAATAAGTCAAACCCCAATCTCAATTTTCGAGGCAAAGAACTAGAGTCACTGTTCATATGCCTGGCGCAACTATTAGTTACGCCAAGCATATGCACAGTAAAACAGTGCATGAACAGTGGCTAAAAGTTGGCTCCCTAAGGTGGGGTTCACATTTATAATTGGTGCAACTATTAGTTGCGTCAAATCCCTAGGGGCTTTACTTGAATTTACCATTTTGCCCTTCAGGTTTGGAATGCAATATCTTCTTGTATACAACTCCGATTGGGGTGATTCATGGCCCGTTGGAAAGCCAAGGACCTCTACTTTTCAATGGTATAAGATTCGATCATAGTAGAAGGTCATAGTTAGTCCCAGTGCACCACTCTTCATCCATTAGTTGGGAAAGCTAGGTTTAGGTCCGGAATGGGTTCTAATGGTCGGGATGGGTTTCTAAGGGTTCGAGAAGGTTCCTAAGGGATCTAGGATGATTCCTGAGGGTTTGGGGTGGCTCTAAAGGTTTTGGAAAGGTTCCTAAGGGTTCCATACATGCCATCAAAAGCTTGGCGGTGCGCCTCTCTCGAAATATGTTTCGATCGAGCCTTGGGCCAATTTGGGTGTCTACAGATGCCCCTCTTTGGTATCCGATCACTAATGATCGAATGCCAAAGAAAAAAGACATTTGAAGAGGCCCATGGCATTACTGACAGGTTCCCTGTATTCAGAACAAACTTCAAACACCAAGTGAGTAACATAGTGAGAAAAATGAAAGCCCGGTATGTCAAGAAAAACAGTTGTTTCTCAAGTTAATCGGTCCCCAAGCGCTTAGCGACATTACTGGGCATAATTGAGGTGAAAAATGAGTTGTGAAAGCCCAATAGATGGGAAAAATGGTCGCTTCTCAAGATTATTTGAAGGAGTTTGATGTTCGAGGATCATTCTGAATACAACAACTTCGTAAGTAAGGAAGGTGATTGACCCACATTCAAAGATAGGCGCAACGCAAGTACACAAGGCTCCACAGTTCGTGTCTAATCATATGAGGCATTGACCGCCTCATCCAACTGGTCACAGGTGCCCCTGCTTGAAGCAGGGTTCGAGGTCTTTGGGTGAACCCATTGATCCTGAAGTTTATTTAGCACGACTATTCGAGTGGAGTGAATAGATATCACAACACTTTTTGGGAGCATGTGCTATTTTTCCAACATGCCCTAAATCATCATGACCCCGAGTATCCAACTTCAACTAACACAGAACAGATTCGACAAAAATTGGGTGCCCCCCGAAGGGGGCATCCAATCCTGGTCTCTGTCGATAATGATCTTATAAATCATTTAACTATGCATAAACATGCACCCATTAGGTGCGATAAGAAACAAAGGCGATGGAAGTCTCGACCCAGATCCCGTTCGGGTATAATTTTCTGCGGATACCCAGACGCAAGGCGTATACTTTACAGGGATACCATGCCAATACAAGTTTTAAGCCTGCAAAAATAAGGGAAATGAACCCTTCTGCATGCATGTTTAGACATAGTTTGATTGACATGTAGTTTCATTTTTAGCAGGTTGGTTTCAACCAACAATTGACCTTTTTCATAACGAAGTCATCCAGACCTCAAACTCCGTAGGGCGCACGCTCGGACAACGTAGACTAAGGGTCTACCTCTGAAATAGCTCGTGATGAATCTCAAGTTATATTCTCATTTTCCTATGAATCCAAAAGACAGAGCACTTATCCCAAAGATTTAGCAGTGGAGTCGATACGATCAAAGTATTGACCGCTTGATCGGGATTGACACCGTTGCTCCTACTTTTAAGTAGGATCCCATGATCCAAGGCGAACCTTAGACTTAGGATATTGTTATAACACAGTTGTGTTGCTGATAAAATATTGACATTTTATCACAACAGAGCACGCATGTGTGTCCAATCATTCGAGGCATAGACAACCTCATTTAACTGGTCACGGGTGTCCCTGCTTGAAGCAGGGTTCGAGGTCTTTGGGCGAACCCATTGATCTCGAAGTTTATTTAGCACGAGTATCCGAGCAGAGAGAATAGATATCATAATGCTTTTTGGGAGTGCGTGCTGTCTTTTCAAAGCATATATATTTTTACTATTTTATGTGGGAAATTTTTTATCTCTTTTTTTTTTTTTTGCTCATCATTTTATGTGTTTTTTTGTTTTTATGTTTTTGAGTTATCATTTTATGTGATTATTTGGATTTTAAGTTATTATTTTATGTGATTTTATCAGTTTATTACTTCTATTATTTTATGTGAATTATTTTTGGGATTTTCTTTATCTTCTTTTTTGTGAATTTTTAGAATTTTAAGTTATCATTTTATGTGATAATTTGGTTTTTTAGAACTATTATTTCATGCGAATTATTCTATCATTTTATGTGAATTATTTTTGGCTTTTTCTATAGGGATTTTTATTCATTTTTTTAGATCTTTTCACATTTTTCTGTGTAGGATCAGGATGCCCATTGATCTCAATCTATTTTATTCTAGCACAGCTTCCCGGGAGAGTCGAATAAGGATCGACATGCCGTTTAGGAGTACGTGTATATACCAGGAGTAAACAAAATGAAGAGAAAGGGGTACCAAGCTATGCATCTGACCCGTACCAAGCCCAAAACCTAACCTGTTAGTGACTGGCGCAACTATTAGTTGTGCTAAGCCAAGAAAGGCCCAAAATGGCCTGGCGTAACTATTAGTTCCCCCAAGCCTGGCTGGGGAACCAATTTAAGCAACTCGAGTTCGGGCAGCAAGGGCAAATTTTCAAAATTTTTATTTCTCCCCCCTCTTTTAAACCGAAAACCGGCCTCCTTAGGATTCCTTTACATTGCTTCTATGCGTGCTTCATTGCCGGCATTTGCTTACGCCGATTGATCACCGTCTTGCACTAGATCAAAGACCCTTTCTTCTTGACAAGGAAACCATTAAAAACCCATCTTTCTTAATTTTCCTTGCTTTTTCTTGTAAATGTGGTTATGACCTTGCATTCTTTGATGAATAATGGTTTATTTTTATTGTATGTTTGTTTATTGATGATGTGTTGGCAATTTTTCATGTATGGTGCCCTTTTTTTTTTGTAATTTTATGGATTTTATTGGTGCCTAACTATATATATATATATATATATATATATACTCTTTTTTGTTTTGTTTTTATATAAGAAAGGGGTTTTATTTTTGTTTTTGATTTTTTTATTTTGAACATAAAGCAAGGATTTTGGGTTTTTTTTTTTTTTTGACAATTAATTAGGAAAAAGGATTTTTGGTTTCTTTTTTTGAAATTTAATTAAGGAAGATGATTTTTGACTTCTCTTTAAGAAAACAAGGGATTTTATATATGTTTTTTTGTTGTTTTTGAAAACTAAGGCATTGATTTACTATTATTTATTATTTTTGTGTTGGTTTTTTTTTTGATCTTATGGGCATAAACTAAGGGGTTTTTTTTTGAAGTTTTGTTTTCATAAAAGAAGGGCTCTTCTCTTCAGTTTTTTGGTTTTTGATTTATAAGAAAGAAATATTTTTTTTGGGTTTTGATTTTAGAAGCATAAAGAAGTGATTCTTTTTTGTTTTTGTTTTTCTAAACATAAAAGAAGGACCTAAAAAAAGATAAGACTTTCTTCTCTCTCTTTTTTTTGGGTTTTGTTTTTTAGGAACATAAAGAAATGTTTTTTTTTTTTTTTTGCTTTTCTAATCATAAAAGGACATTTTCTTTGGTTTTTTGTTCTTCTAAACATAAAGAACGACCCTTTTCCTTGGTTTTGATTTTTAGAAGCATAAAGGAATGAATTTTTTGATTTTAACTCGCTTTATTTTTAGACATAAAAAAGGGAAATTTGTTTTATTTTTATTTACTTTTGAAGATAAAAAGGAAGGGACCTTTTTGGCATTTTCATTTTATTAAAAAGGGATTTTTTTGTTTATGTATGTGTGTGTGTGTATCTTTGTTTCTGAAAATGATAGAAAAAGGACGAGCATACTTACCTTCTCTTGGTCCGTAGCAAAAATAGTTCTTTATCACTGATATGTTCTGACGTGGTTGCTTTTTGTTGCCCTAGGATGTCCGACGATGAAGAATACGTGCCTGAGGAGGGCCCGATGTAGTCTATGGCCCGCCGGGGGAGCAGTCTTTTATGGTAGAGCAAAAAAAGGGTTCCTAGCTAGAGATGCAGGGCGAAGCTGCCCGATCTGGCCTCCTTCATTAGCAGTACGTCCGTATCTCCAATTTCAGTATAGCAAGCAAAGTAAAAGATAGGTTCAGTTCTTCCTTTTTGTGCAGCTTTTCCTTATTTCCATGAACTGATGAATTTCTCTTTTCTGACGCAGGACCTGCCCCCTATTGTGTTCCACGGGGGTTGATTGGATTTTCACGATTTCTACCACTACGTTCCCCCTGTGGTGAAGTTTTTGCTGGGGCAGGTGGGCTTTGGGGAGTTCCTGTCTTGCCCCCTATGAGGGCCGATGCGGCATACCTGAAAGCACTGATAGAGCGGTTCCGTCCTGAGACCATGACCTTCCACATGCCGTATGTTGAGATGACGTTGACGCTCGTAGATTAGGTGATGATTACTGGCATCAGGGTAGGGGCATATCGATAGCCAGCCTTACAGTGCCAAGCAGAGAGGACATTATCCGATTGATAGGGGCATATCCCACTCGTGGGCAGATACACGGTACTGAGGTCAAGATGACCAGGCTATCTAGTCTCTATGTGGCTAATGAGTTGGTAGATCTGGGCCAGCTAGATAGAGAACTTTACATTATGCCCGAGCGGGCGATCGTCCTGGCCCGTATCACTCTCTTGCTTCTTTTGGGAAAAACTCTCTTTATGAACTCGAGCGGGGGACGAGTCAGCTTGGCATTACTGAGCGTTATGGATAACTGGCTCGACGTCCGTAGGTATGACTGGGGCAGGGCTGGATATGCGTGGCTGATGTATGGCATAGCTCGAGTATCTACCGAGGATGCCAAGTCCGTTGTTGGTTTTTGGATGGCATTGGAGGTAATCCCTAACTCTTTTGCTTTCATTAGCTTTACTTGGATGATCTTTGTATGCTACTGACTTGTTCTTTGTGCACTGCTCCTCTCAGACTTGGGGGTACCATCACTTTCAGCCTGGACGCCCGCTTCTCCACTTAGAGGCATATACCTACCCTGTCCTCAGCAATTGGAACCAAGCTCGGCGCCGCGACGTGGGCATGATACACCTAGAGATGGGCTTGAGATCCCAGCTCGATCTGAAGGTCCCCGAGCAGGTAAGGCCTTTTCAACTCTGTTTATTCAAGTCCAGAAATTCTCGCTTGTTATTATGCTACATATTTTGACTGATTGACCAACTCTTGACTTGGACAGATCCTTTATGACCCGGCTGCCATAGGTCCGTCGTGCCTATTCAACAACCACCGCGTTGTCTTCTTCTATGGGGCATGGGCCAGGGCTTACTATCTAGGGGAGTGGGTGGTGCACCAGTATCAGAGCTTTCATGCCATACCTATGGACCCTCCTGGAGATGTTTTGTATCCTATTGGTAGCATTGAGGAGCTCACTACGGCCTTCCTTCATAATGGGATCTCCACTAATGTCCTTCTCGTGCCCAGGGATTATCAGCTATGGTACAAGTGCCTGTCATATCGGTTCATCTTGCCGCGCTTTGTCCCTAGTGCCAACTTCCTTGCTTTTGGCTGCCCATGCACTCAGGTAATTCTCCTTTCTCTTTTAGATTAGTCCCCTTTTTGTTTTATTTCAGCCTTTGTTCCTACTGACTGGATTTCTATTTTGTTCACAGTTTGTTCCAGGGGATGACTCGGATTGTGGAGGTGGAGCGGCGACGAATACTACTGATACTTCAAGGCCAGGTCCCTCAGGTGTTGGCCCTTTTGGTGCCGGTCCCTCCAGTGAGGGTTCTTCGGGTGTGGGTCCCTCAGGTGAGGGTGCTTCAAGTGCTGGTCCGTCGGGTACTTCTCATGTGGGTGCCCTTGGTGGCACTCCGCCCGTGGTCTATGGGATCTTCCGACGCCTCGACGATGGCTTTCTCTCGGACTTATGTGCTGACGTGGATAAGCAAGCACACATCTCAGCTGAAGCGGTCTGGGTTCCTCCTCCTGAGGTGGTTCCAGGGGTAAGCCCTCTTACGAACACTCTTCCTTTGTCTTGGCTTCTTTTGATAAATGCACGTGTTTGTTACCAGTCCTCGCAACTGACATCCTTTCCCTTTGAATGTAGACTTTTGACTCGGCTATGCAGCATGCGGCGTTTATCGTAACATTACAGAGCTCTGAGATGTGGAGGTGGTGAGTATCTTGTTGTTCAGTATTTTTCTCTGAGTAACTATCCTTTGTTCCTCAATTGATCCTGATCTCTGATTTTGACTATGACTTGCAGCATGCACGCGCCAAGGAGTCACGTTCTTTACTCAACCAGATTTCACAGGCGTGGTCCCGGGTAGGGGATATGCGGAGCTTCCAAGGCTCCTCACATCGGCGAAAGAAGTCGAAGGGTGCCAACAAAGATTAGGCCTTGGTTTCTGCATTTTGAACAATTCAAACATTTAGCACATTTTTGGGATAATTTTGGGATGTTTAAATAAATTGTGATGGATGATTGTATATATTTTGTTTGGATGATTTTTCTGCTTGGAAATATTTGGTGTTATTCCTTTGATTGCATGCTATCCCTCCCATGCATATATCCGACAGCTTGTAGGATAGTTTTGACGATTGCTCATAAAAGTGACCCTCGAGGTTGCATGCCTTGGTGCGGGTTTCTCCTGCACAAAAAGTCAAATCTTTTCAATGTTAGGTGCCCCTTATTTTTCATTTTTGCGAATGTTATTTAAAGCATATAATAGGTGAACAGGCTAGCAGGCTAAGGGGGGCCAACAAGGGCCCACAAAAATTCCCAGAAAAGCTCTAAATAGCATAAAAGGGGGCAGGTTTATGCTGGCGCAACTATTAGTTGTGCCAGGCTTAGTCTGGGGGAAATTTACACTGGCGTAGCTAATAGCTGCGCCAGTTTTGGCCTGGGGAGCTATGGGGCCTTATAAGCCCGAGACAGTCCAAATTCTCCTTCTTTTCTTTTTGATTTGGCCATTTTGACTGATTTTTCCTCTCCTTGCTTTCCTATGGGCGGGTCCATCAACATATATTGAATTTTATATTCTTGAAAGATTTTTATATGTCTATGTACCCGCTTTCCAATCCTCCCTTACATGGAGGACTTAGAACCAATTTACCCCTTTCTGTGGGCTTGGGGCTCAATTTTCTCAAAAGTGGGCTTGGGAGCTTGAATGAGAGTGAGCTCGTAGAACTTGAGCAGCTCGGATTATCACGTCTTCCCCTCTTTCTTGAGGTTCCTCCAAAGTGGGACCTACTTCATGTGGCCACTTCATTTTGGGATGCAAACACCCATGTGTTCCGTTTTGGGAAGCGGGAGCTAACTCCCACTCTTGAGGAGCTATCTAATTGTTCAGCTTGAAGCTTCACAGAGGCCTCGCAAGAGTCACGCCGAAGTCAGGCTACTCCAAATCCGTTCACCTTACCCTTGGTTTGAAGAAATTTGAGTACGAAGAAAGTTTCGTTGGGGGCCCACAAGGTGTTCGATCAAGTTCCTCAAAGAACTTTTTGGTGACGAAAGTCTTCAAAAATTTTCGATTAAGAATATCTTCAATGCGAAAGCCTTTTCTCTCAGTCTTATTTTGGAAGTCCTTTTCTTTATTGGAGGAGAGAGCTTCCCTCTGGCTCTTTATGATATTTTGATCGAGTTGGTAGAGGGCTGATCAGTGATGCACTTGGTCCTTGCCGAATTATACCGGTGCCTTGATGCATTGGCTCTGGGCAAGGTGGAGAGCCTCAGGAGATGTCCTTTGCTGCTTCAGGTCTAGTTAGGTGAGCATCTTGCCATCTTGGGACCCGTGCCACGCTTTTATATCGCTCGAGGTGAGGTGTCCTGATGCTTTTTAGGTAGGAGTCACTTACTTTCATAGGGCGATTCGTCAGCTTTGAAGATTTGGATGACCGATGTCGTGCTGATATGGAGGCTTCCTTGGTTGGACCGGACCTTTCCAATAGTTCATTCTAGAGACCGTGAGGGCATTACCCTCCTAGGATTGGCTGGCAGCACCTTCTATTTCCCATTCTAGGTGTTGCGTTAGTTCGGCTGCTCTCGGCAGGTGCCTTGCAAGGCAAAACCCCCTCTATGTGACTTGATCTTTTCTAGGGGGTCCTCTGGGGATGTGGACCGGATTGCTGCTCCTTGGGAGACGCTTCAGTTGACGCAGATGTGTGATATGGAGCAGGGAGATTCAGTTCATTCTTCCCCTGAGTATGAGGCTTGGCTATTGGCTAAGCAACCTACTCTTGGTTATCCGGATCAGACGGAGAGTGTTGAGCCCCTACCCAAAGGAGTCGGCGCTTCTAGCTCGCATTGAGCTATTAGTTGATGAGCAGAGGGTCCTGCAAGAGCTTTTGGCATAAAAAAAAGTTAGAGCAGAGGTAGCAGAGACCCGAGCTTGCGTTGCTGAGAGCAAGATCCTTCATCTGGAAGGATCCTTGAATGTTGCTCACGGGGCTACAGATGCTTCTCCAAAGAGGTACAAGAGTTTGCATGGTCGTTGGTTGACTGAGCGAAATGATCAGAAGGATGATTTTTGCGCTGAGATTAGTGCCTTGAAGCGCGAGCTGAGCCATTAATTCCCTCCTATACATACATCTTTTTACAAAGATTAGATACACAGAATAGGGGCATAAGAAACTCCTTTACAGATACACACTTTTTGGTATACATATTTTTTTTTTGTTTTTGTTTTTTCTGTTTTTGTAAAAAAGAAGAAAGAAAGTAAGAAAGCTAGACATCTGTGCAACCGTGGGATTTTTTACGATCCCGTAGCAACGATGCGCTCTCTTGAAAAATATAGAGTCACCACCCGGAGCTTTTAGTGTCCCGGGAAACTTAGATCAATTTTATAAACAACGAAGTGCCACAAATATGACTCTGATTCTAGTCTACGCTAAAGGCTCTTGGGTAGGGGCTTCGGTTATCGTTCAGGAAGGTGTTAGGCACCCCACCAACCCGCTCGTAAGTGGTCTCTACTATGGCTGTTTTGATTTGTATAATATATATATATATATATATATAATTATATATAATTATATATATAAAAAAGAAAAGAAAGTGAGCTACACTTTCCCTTGTCCGAAGGCACACCAATCCTATTGAGCCCTTCCCGCTTGCCAAAATTTGAGCAGCGTAATGGCTCAATTCTAGGATAGACGAAAAGCAAAGAAGGTAGAGGAATAGAGGGGAGAGTAAGGGCTCTTAGGCCCTTGTAGCACCAATGTGGATCCTTGCACGAGAGCGTCTTTGATGAGCTTCCGAAAGCAAACGGGTAGCGGAATGGCTCTAATCTTTAAGGCTATGGAGCTAAGAGATAGGAGAAGAAGGCTAGGGCTAGATCTAGCTAAATCTCAAGGATTTATGATGGAAAATGGGGTGTCAAGGATGAATTAGGGTGCTGGAATTATATGACCAATGGGAGGGGAGCTCACTAAAATTTTCTCTTTGAAAAATTTCCAACCCCTAAGTATTGGGGAATTTCTAGTGTGCTGATTTATTGTGTAATGGTAAAAGCAAAATAAAATCAAAGTAAATCAGGGGATGGATTTAGCACAACAAAAATATTCTAGACCTGCAAGATACAGGGTCCTTTGTAGCAAGTTTTGATAAGAGTTTGTCCCACAAGGAGTAGTGATCTAAACCTAGAAGGAGTATAGTAGACCTCCAGATCTGGTAATTCTAAGGAGAAAGAGAGCTTTTCCAGCGTCACTAGATCTAATTCTACAAAACTAAAATAAAACTAAAGTAAGCGCTGGAGGAAGATGGATGGTAAAATAAAATATAAAATGGGGAGAAATAGACAGCTAGGGCCTGGTTTTCATTACAAAACAGATCAAGATCTGAGGATATGCAGCCATCCTTCATTTGGCTATAAGCACAAATGCAAGGTATAAGAATCCGATCTAGACCGGTGGTTTGGATTCATCTTAAGTCTATGATCTGTCCACTTAAATGGTCACAAATCATCCAATAGATTTCCTCCATCCCTGGTTTGGATTGATCCTATGGCTATGATCTGTCCACTTAAATGGTCACAGATCATCCAATAGATTTCCTCCATTCCAATGGCTTCGATCAGAACAAGATAATAACTACAGATGCTGTGGATGCAAGGCCATAGGCACAGACACCCACAGGCATATCAAACTCAGGGAAATCAGATAGTCATCAAGAGATCTACCAGTTAAGTGGGTAAGCTGATTAACAAACTCCTCTATACAAATCCGATTGAGAATCTAATGGGACCACAAGATCTTTAGATTTAACTAAGCTTTAAAATCAATAATTTATTGCTTTAAACAAAATAACTTACAATAAACTTGTTCCCAGATCTGTAGTCTGTGCATCGATCCACATTTCTTCATGCCAAAATTATAATTACAAAAAAGATCTGAGCTGCTATCTAGATCTAATCCAACAAGCTGGATTAGAGGGAGAAGGGGGAAGAGGAAAAGGAAAATAAAAACCTAAACTAAACCTAAATGAGCTAAGGATAACTCAGGCTATTCCTTCGTTCCTAATTTCCTTGCTGAAGAAAAATAGCAAAAAGGAGTTCTATCTATACATTTGCATTGATCCTTGTGCCTTGGGTTTCAGCCAATCAGAGAGCAGAGATGGATCCCCTTCTATTGTGCTTCAGTTGCATTCCCACCAAAAATTAGCTCGCACCCATGTGCAGGGTTTCCTATGCATTGGAGTTCCCAATTTGCCCTTGTTTAGCCACAAATACTCAGCTACTCATCTCTGTACTTGCTGTCTGCAAAATGGACCCAAGCTGCCTCTATTGTCCATTACTTTTTCTAGTTTCACCTCAAGTGATTGCCCACAAAATAATCATTCTCGCTGCCCCCAAAATATCCAGCAGTATCTCTTGAAAATTTTAGTCAAAAGTGAACCCCAACGGCCCCTGCTTTTCCAATGCAGACCTTATCAAAACAACTTTCTATCTTTAGATTTGATGGAACTTGAGTTGAGTCAGCCCGAGGCACAATGCCCTGATGTAGCACCATTCAAGTCTGCTGCAGTTTCAGCCATGTGATATGGGGCTAGTGTGTGAACAGCTAGAAGGTCGTGAGGTCTTAAGGGAGGCTTGAGAGCTTGCTGATCGAGAGATTGGCCGATTAGATAAGATCTTAAATGCACATCGACAGATTTGAAGCAGGCTGCAGGTTGGGCGTCTCGACAAGTTCGGATATTTAGGCGGTCAACGGGTGTTGTGGACTGGCTTACAGCTAGAGCTCTGCATGAAGGGAAGCTAGGAGGCTGCTGCTGCTGTAAATTGAACCACTCGATAGGTTGAAGGGGCTATGAAGGATCCTTTCGATAGGATGGAACTATCGTGAGGATCTAATGACCAACCTGTCAAAAGCTTTGTAAGGTTGCAGCTGGGAGTTCTCGACAGGTGCAAGGCTGCACTTTGTAGCATCCGATAGGTTGAAGGCTGAGAACTCCACTTCGATAGGACCATGGGCTGCAGTTCTGTAGTATTCGATAGGTGCAAGGATGCTGCAATTCGATAGGATGAAAGGCTACAGCTGGGTGGCATTCGATAGGTTCAAAGCAGCTGTAAAGAAGGGTTTGATAGGATGAAAGAGTTGCTGCAGTGAAGAGCTTGACAGGTTACTACTTTCATCAAAGAACCATTCGACAGGATGAAGTTTCAGCTGCCTAAACCAATCGACAGGATCATTCCAGCATTTCGATAGGTTCCATGGGCTGCTTCTACTTGCTTTTCGACAAGATTGGAGGGTGGAATTTTCAAAGGTGCCGACAGCTTGGAGCTATGCTTAAAGGTATCTATTGATAGGTTGCATCGGATCTGTTCGTGAGGTTCACGGGCTACAAGTCGACAGGTTTGTTTCTTTGGTTTCTAACCCGCTCGATAGGATTGAAGAGGTGTAGATGCAGCTTGCATGCAATACAGATAGGTGTTGGTGTTGTGACTTGACAGGATCTAAGCTCCAAATGAAGCTTTTGGCATGATTGGATGGAAGGTTGGCTGAAGCTCCATTTGACAGATTAGACATCAGCTGCTGCAATGGGTACCAAGTTGTAGCTCAGAGACTGCTTAGGCTGAAGCCACGTAGTTTTCATGCAAGACTCCCATTCTTCTCAGCTCATTTCTCTCTCATTGGCACCTTTTTACCACAAAACTGCACTAAGGCTGCACTTTCTTCCTAAACTGCAAAACAAGCTAAAAGTAATCATAATCAGCTCTAAGGCTTAGCAAAAGCTAGGTTTAAAGGTGTAGAAAGTGGCAAAAATCAGTGCTTAACATTAAGCAAGAGGGGTGGCTCTCTATTTATAGAGAAAGAGAGGATTAGTGAGGGA
The DNA here is from genome assembly GCA_021018995.1 of Chloranthus sessilifolius. NCBI lineage: Eukaryota > Viridiplantae > Streptophyta > Magnoliopsida > Chloranthales > Chloranthaceae > Chloranthus > Chloranthus sessilifolius. The sequence continues at coordinate 81,254,268 of CM037584.1, forward strand.
TTAAAGTCCTAATTGGGTTAGCAATTAGGTAATGGGAAATCTAAGATTTTTGGGGTTTTCTAGAGCTTGGAGAAGAGGAATTTGGGTTTAATGGTAGATAATAGGGTGGTGCCTTGAATGGCAAAAGGGTGATAACTTAAGCTAATAGGGTCACTAGGGGTCCTAAAGAAACACACCCCAAACTTTGGGATGGTCCACAAGTCAAACCTCTAATGTCAATTTTGGTCATTTTTTGAAGGAAAATCAAGCCCAAATTATTGGAAGTTGAAGACCCGCAGGGCCCAGCCCGGTTTTGCAATTTCCTGCACAAATCTGCGATCTTCATTTCGCCATAACTTTTTATATATAACTCTGATTGAGGCGATGTTTAGCTTGTTGGAAAGCTAGGGAAGTCCTCTTTCCAATGATATATAACATAAATTTAGAAGCAGTTTGTATAAATTTTGGCACTGCTCTCTTTAACCACTGCTCAAGAGGATTCGAAACTGGCTCTATGGGTCCAGTTTTACAATTTCCTACACAAATATGTGATCTTTATTTCACCATAACTTTTGATGTACCACTCTAAATTAGGTAATTATTAGTTTGTTAGAAAGATGAAAAGCTCTACTTTCTAATAGTATATTCCTAAGGTTAGGCAACTATCTATAAAAACTTTGACACTCCTCTTTCTAACCGCTGTTTAGGAGGGTTCAAATCGGGCTTGAGAAGGGTTCTAATAGGTCTGGGAAGGCTATGGTTGATTCCTAAGGGTTCATAATGATTCCAAAGGGTTTTAAAATGATTTCTAAGGGTTTGAGAAATACTTTTGGAAGCTCGAGGGTACGCCTTTCTGAAAGTATGTGTCAATCGGGCCTTGGGCCAAATTTGGGTGTCTACAGATGCCCCTCTTTGGTATCCGATCACTAATGATCAAATGTCAAAGAAAAGAGACATCCGAAGAAGCCCAAGGCATTACTGACGGGTCCGCTGCATTTAGAACAAACTTCAAACATCAGATGAGTAACATGATGAGAAAATGAAAGCCCTGTATGTCAGAAAAAACGGTCATTTCTGAAGGTAATCAGTTCTCAAGCGCTTAGCGACATTACTAGGCATAACCGAGGTAGAAAATGAGTTGTGAAAGCCCAATAGCTGGGAAAAATAGTCGCTTCTCGAGATGATTTGAAGGTGTTTGATATTCAAGATTCATTCTGAATGCAACAACTTCGTAAGTAAGGAGGGTGATCGACCCACATTCAAAGATAAGTGTAAAACAAGTACACAAGGTTTCACAGTATGTGTCCAATCACATGAGGCATTGACCGCCTCATCTGACTAGTCAAGGGTGCCCCTGCTTGAAGCAGGGTTCGAAGTCTTTAAGCAAAATCATTAATCTAAAAGTTTATTTAGCATGACTACCCGAGCAGAGCGAATAAATGTCGCAACGCTTTTTAGGAGTACGTGTTGCTTTTTTTTATGTGCCCTAGATCAACATGACCTAGAGCATCCAACCTCAAATAACATTGAACAGATCCGACCAAAATTGGGTGTCTATCAAAGAAGACATCCAATCCTGGTCTTTGCCGACAATGATCTTACAAATCATTTAACTATGCATAAACATGCACCCATTAGGGGTGATAAGCAATAAAGGTGATGGAAGTCTCGACCCAGATCCCGTCCAAGTATAATTTATGAGAACAAACGACCATCCTACGGATACCCAGATGCATGGCGTATACTTTACAGGGATACCATGCCAATACAGGTTTTAAGACTGTGAAAATAAGAGAAATGACCCCTTCTGTATGCATGTTTACACATAGTTTGATTGACATGTAGCTTCATTTTCAACAGGTTGGTTTCAACAAACAATTGACCTTTTTCATAACATAGTTACTCAGACCCCAAACCTCATAGGGCGCACGCTCGGACAGCGCAAACCAAGAGTCTACACCTCCGAAGTAGCTCGTGATGAATCTCAAGTTAGACACCCACGTTCCTATGAATCCAAAAACAGTGTGCTCATCGCAAAGATTTAGTAGTGGAGTCGGCCTGATCAAAATGTTGACCGTTTGATTGGGATTGAAACCGTTGCTCCTACTTTGAAGTAGAATCTACAAATCCAAGACAAACCTTAAACTTAGAACATTAATTTAGCACAACTGTGTTGCTGATAAAATAGACATTTTATCGCATTGAAATCCGCAGGTGCATAGCAAAAAGTACCATAAAAACTCATCTATCTTTTTTATTTTTAAAATGATTGCTTTTTTCATTCATTTTTTTTAATAGGCCGATCATCTGTGGAGAGATGCTTTATTTGATCTGTCCATCAGTGAGAGGTTGCCTGCCTCGAGGTATTAGACCATTTGATATTCCTACACATTTCCCAAGAAAACGTTAGTCCATTTTTTGTTTATATGGGTAGTAAATATGCATCTTAAGTAAGAGAAGGAGCAACAAACTTTTACCTACACTTTTTTTATTTTTCAAAATTTATATATATTTTTTTAGATTTTTGTTTTTAGAGATTTTTTATTCTTTTTCTTCATTTTGGGAATGGAAGTACAATGCTGTAAATATGTACATGGAAAAGAGTAGAAATATAGAATTTTTTTATATTTAGATTTTTCTTGATTTTTTTCTTCTTTTAGCTTTTCTTCTTTTTTTGTTTGATGCCATATCAGTGAGACGAAGTAACGGGCCCCTTTTTTAGCATAGCCGAGCTCGTTCATGCGGTCAGACCTGAGTGAGGTTCAGAAATTTTCAAGGTCGGAATGTCCATCCCTTTGGATCGAATTAACCTTTTCTCCCTACCTTGGGTCATACGTTTGATGATGAAGCCTAAAGATATTCCTAGTCAGAATCTGATTTGAGCTAACATGAGCGGCCCAGTTGGCGATCAGATAACATAGATATGTAACAGAAGGAAGTAATTGAATAATTTTCTTCTTTTTTTTGAACATTTTTACTCGCAGGGCCCAAGACGAGTTTTCGCCGTGCCCGTTGTTACCCTCTTTTTTACCCGTAATGCCCTTTCAGATTTTTATTATGTCCATGGGTATAGCTCTCTTACCCCAAGCGACCTTTCGGGTTTTCACCTAGTCTGCACAAGCTTGTTGTTTTTATCCGTAGCGCTCTTTCGGGTTTTCACTATGTCCATCTTGTTTTGAGCTTGTATTTTTATTTTATTTTTTTCATCATTTTTTGTTCTCAAAAGCCAAGACATAGACGTCGATTCCGTCATAGCCGGCTAGATGGGGATCTGATTTTGTCTCTCAACTCAGCTCATGTTGATTTAATAGATACTATGATTGCCTGTGAACCTAAAAAGAAGGCTTTCTTCACGGTGTAGCTTGGCCATGGGTTAGGTTAGGATTTGAAGGTGTGCCAGGGTAAGAAGGTTTCCTTGATACGACTTCAGTTTTTCACAACATACTTTCTTCCTTGGGGGATTTTACTATACACGCCCCATAATTCTTCTATTATTTTTTATTTTTTATTTTTTCCTTTACCTTATTTCAGGCAATCTCTTTTTGAGGTTTTACTTTTCTAATTTTTTTGAATTTTAATGGTAACTTTACTTCCCTTTTTTATTTATGTACACACATTTTCTTTTTGGGGAAGGGGTTTATTGAAAGACAGGCCCAGGCTCAAATGGGGTAGCAAAGGATATCATCATTTTTAAGGATGCTTTTTGGCTACTGTGCTTGAAATGATGGTCTCTTTTGAGTGATTCTTAAGCAGTCACGTATCTGTTTCACCAATACTTACCTTATTGTAATAGACTAAGCGTAGAACCGTCGGACATATCTAGCATTGATGGGCTTAGGAAGATGATGTCTGTCCATGGTGGCGAGGCAGATGGTGTATCCCGATAGCACTTTTCAGACGACATAAGGTCCTTCCCAGTTCGGCTTTAACTTCCCTCTCGGATCATTGTGGAGGGATGGGAAGATCTTCTTCAATACAGTGTCTCCTACCTTTAGATCTCGACTGTGGCCACGTTTATTATAAGCGCGTACGATTTGCCCCTAGTAAACTTGAGTATGACACAAGACTTGGAGTCTTTTCTCATCCAGTAGATTCAATTGTTCAAAGCAAGATCTTTCTCTCGCTGCTTTGGGTAACCTGATTCCATGAGGATTCAGAGTGAGGGTACTTCAATCTCTACCAGTAGGACAGCCTCGGTTCTATACACGAGGGAGAATAGTGTTGCCCCTGTAGCGGTACGGATTGACGTTCTATAGGCCCACAAAGTGAACGACAACATTTTTCTTCAATCTCGATAAGTGATGACCATCTTCTCTAGGATACGGACGACCGTCTTGTTTGCAGCTTCCACGGCTCCATTAGTTTGAGGCCGATAAGGTGACAAGTGATGGTACTTGATTTTGTATTACTCGCAGAAGGCTTAGATGCGCTTATTGTCAAAGTTTGTGCCATTTTTCGTGATGGCATCCTTGGGTACTCCAAATCGGCACACAATATTATTTTTGAGAAATTTCTCAACGTGACTGGCCTTGGTGTTGGCATATGACGCCGTTTCTACCCACTTGGTGAAGTATTCAATGGCGACAAGGATGAATCGATGTCCGTTTGATACTTTCGGATTAATCATTCTGACGATGTCAAAGCCTCAGGTAGCAAATGGCCAAGGAGTGGTCATGCAGTGCAGATCGATGGCAGGAGCGTGCATCAAACTGGAGTATTTCTGACACTTGTAGCATTTTTGAACATGTTTGCAGTAATCTGATTCCATAGTGGTTCAAAAGTATCCTTGTCGTAAAATTTTCTTAGCGAGCATGTGACCGATGATGTGACAGCCTAGATTTTGACACCCTAAAACTCGTGCCATCGGCACGCCCCTCGAGGCCATGCCCCATAAGCTTGCACGAAACATTTGGTATATCCAAGCAACAGTAAAGCAAAACAATTACATAAAAACTAATACTGTACTAAATCTCTCGTTCTATAAAGAAAAATCAAAACATGAAGCTCAAAAGACAGCTCTGATCTCATGCCACTGCATGAGCAAAAGAACCAACCCGAACCATTGGTGATGAAACAATCGTCATCCCAGATGGTTCACCAAAAGAATGTCTAACAAAATTACATTTGTCTTATACATAAAAGGCTGGACATATCAAGCCGTATAATTTTCTCTCACAAAAATCTATCAAAGTATGCAGAGGGTCCTCTAGAAGAAATCCTCTGGAGGGGGCTCTGACTCCTCCCCAGGCACGTAATCCGAATCAACATCTCCTAAAGCAGCAGCAGTAGCAGTTAACACTAGACCTGTGACATATAATCAAGGGGGGGGGTGAGCTACAATATAGCTCAATAGAGAAACAACTGGATGAACATATAAGTCTATCTTACTCACATATATGACATTAGAAACATGATTTATCAATAAAAATAACTGGAAAAATAGTTTGAGTTACTGTAAGCATGAACTGAATACATCTGTTACTTTACATGTGTTTACTTGTTTTCAATTTGTTCTCATAGGCCAGAAGATTTGTCTTGAAACTTAAATCAAATAACTTAAAAAATCCTCGAGCAATATAGCATCGAACCCCGATGGAATACCCACCATCGTCATCCAATTGAACTATATTTAAATGTAACATAACCCAACTCCCTTTCTCCTAGGCAACGAGGCACATAACTCATACACATCCCTGGGATGTCCTACTGGTGTACGGATTGGCCACCATACCGGTCACGGATATTTTGCCGAGTCAGTCATGGGTATACCGTCGAGTCGGTGGGGTATTCTATGAACCTCAAATCAATCGTGCAAAATACATTTAGTTTATCACCGTGTAATTGTGCTAATTATAATATTCAAAGTTTATTCAACGCTCATTCACATTGTTTCTCATTTGACTATACATCAATGGGATATCACATACTCATATACATCACTCAGATGCTCACATCTCATTCACATCCCTAGGTTGTCATATACTTACAAGCTTACTGGTTTCTTACTTAGTGTACTCACACACACACACACCTCTTTAATTCATATGCTTTAGTTCACTTTCGATTAACAGGCAATTAACTATGCTCTTAAAACACACATGTATATATTACATCACTACATACATGATTTCATAATCCAAGGTATATGTTTGGAGTATTCCCTATCTCACGTGCTTAAATCCCCAAGCGTCACGGTCCAAAGTAGCTCCCCATGTTCAAATCCGAGTGCTCAACCTACAATACGTCACGTCAAGCATCAATAATGATGCATAGAAGAAGGTACAAGGCCCTCCCATCACTCTAAGGTACAAAACATTAATCCACACAAAACTGTCAAAATCGATTAATCGATCCCAAATCGATTAATCAAAATTTCAAAATCGATTAATCAATCCCAAAATTGATTAATCGGTTTTCCCAGACTCCTCATTTTCCATCCACTGGGAGTACCCAGTCGAGTAATCGATTCCAAATCAATTAATCGAAAAGCAAAATTTGATTAATTGAATTAATTTTGAATAATCAGTTTCGGGCATCAGTGCCAAGATTTACTTTCTATTAAAAATCGATTAATCGATTTTCAAATCGATTAATTGATTTTGACAGAAACCCAGCCCTCTTCGGGCAGTTTCTCTTACTTTGTTCTCTCTCAAATTTTCCTTTTCCTATCTCTTTAATTCACCATTTATTTCATTAAATTCATGCACAACATCATACACATCATAATTTAATGAAAACTCACCTCAAATCCAAGCATGGGTGATTTAAGGGCCAAAAGCTATGGCTCTTAGCTTTGATTCCCCGAATTCACACACGTTGCCTTCAGAATTAATGCTCAAGTACGTCTTCAATTCTCAATCCAAGTGAATCCTTTAGCATTTACTCCCTCTTTCTCCCTAAACTCTCTCTCTTCATAAATCCCTAACCACCAAAAATCAAAGAGAAATAACTTCTCTTTAACTCACACCTATTTAACCTATTCCACTCTTTTGGTGCAAAGGACACACACCTATAACGGGTGTGTGTGACCTTATAACATGATCTAACTCCATACTCATGAGCAACTCACCTCAAACCTAATCAAGTTGACTTTCACTTTGTCCAACTTACGACCAGTCGGGCACGTATCCTGAGGACACTCTTCAAAGCTTAAATTTTTGGGGATGTTACAGCTGACGTGGGCCCTGCATACTCCCTCATTAATCTCCTTCATAATACTAATCGCGTCACCGTCAATAAGGCACCTGAGTAAGATGTTATTGTAGAATCGCTTGTAAAAGCATTCCCCACAAATGGCCAGCCTGCTGCTAGACATTGAATGGTTCATTGGTCTGTCTTAGACATATCGTCAGGAAAAGTTAGGGTCTCGAGAAAATTCTTGATATTTGAGAACCAAGGTGGCTCATCATCAGGCTTTGTAGGTTCCTCAATCTGGAGGCAGAAGGCCAGCTCATTCCTCTGCTTGATCATGATTGGCTTCATCTCAGCACCATACGGGATTTCTATCATTAACGACAACGTTGCTAGTGCATCGACAAAGCGATTCCTTATCAAGGGGACATATGAGAATGTCACATCTTGGAAGCAAACTATCAGATCCTCGAGGTGTTCATAGTAAGGGATCAATTTTCTCATCTTTTTTCTTCTAATCTCCATTTGTCTGGCGTATGATCAACTGCGAATCGCCAAACACTCGAAGGTGAGTTACATTAAGATTGAGAGCAGCCTGCAGGCCTGCTACACAAGCTTCGTACTCGGCTATGTTGTTAGTGCAAGAGAAGTTGAGCTTGATAGAGATAGGTACATGAGATCCTTTCGACAAAATCAGAATGGCACCAACTCCCTGACCTTCGACATTTGCTGCCCCATCAAAGTGCATTATCCAAGATCCTTCTATTCCTTCTGTATCGTCTTTCGTTAATAACAGGATGTCCTCATCGAGGAACTCAGTTCTCAAAGGTTCATAATCTGACAAAGGATTATCGGTAAGATGATCAACGAGTGCCTGCCCCTTAATTAACTTCTTAGTGACGTAGGTGATGTCAAACTCAGACAATAAAAGCTGCCATCATGCGATTCGTCTAGTAAGAGTTGGCTTCTCGAAAAGGTACTTGAACGGGTCTATTCGGGCCAAAAGTAGAACGTCTTGGGATAGCAAGTAATGGCAGAGCCTCTGAGTAGCCCATACAAGAGTCGGGCATTCTATCTCTAGATGAGAATAGCATTCCTCATAATCAATAAATTTCTTACTCAGATAGTAGATGGCCTGCTTTCTTCTTCTTGTCTCATCATGCTACCCTAAGACGCATCCCATCAAGATTTCCGTCATGGAGAGATACATCAGGTGAGGTCTCCCTGGCTCGGGTGGTACTAACACATGTGAGTTAAGGAGGTAGCTTTTAATTTTATCGAATGCTGCCTGACAATCATGGTTCCATTCAACGGGTGAGTTCTTCCTTAATAGCTTAAAAATCGGTGTGCAGATTGGAGTCAGCTATCCAATGAGCCGACTGATATATTGTATTCTGCCCAAGAACCCTTTAACTTCTTTCTCAGTAGAAGGTTGTAATATTTTAGTGATCACTTTAACTTTGATTGGGTCAACCTCGATCTCTCTCCTGCTGATGATGAATTCCACTGGTTTTCCAGACATACCACCAAATGCGCACTTTTGTCGATTCAGACATAACATGTACTTTCTTAGTCTCTCAAACAGCTTCTGAAGGTTTACCAAGTGATCACTTTGCTCCGGTGACTTGGCTATCATATCATCGACATACACTTCAATTTCCTAGTGCATCATGTCGTGAAATAGCACAGCCATGGCTCTTTGGTATGTTGCACCGGCATTCTTCAACCCAAATGGCATGACGTGATGTGTGGTAACAGGAAATTATCCTTCGGGCTTGCTCTGTTCAAATTGCAAAAATCGATACACATGCAAACCTTCCCATCCTTCTTCGGTATAGGTACAATATTGGCTAGCCATTACGGGTATTTGAATACCATGAGAAATCCTGCATCATATTACTTGATGACCTCGTCCTTGACTTTTAACATCCATTCGGGTTGGAGACGTCTCAGCTTCTGCTTAACCGGCTTCATATCAGGGTAGAGAGGCAACTCATGCTCGACCAAATCAATGTCCAGACTAGGCATGTCCTCGTATGACCAGGCAAAAACATCTTGATATGATCGAAGGAAGTTGATCATGCTTTTTCTTTCTTCGGGAGACAGAGACGTTCCAATCTTGGTAATTCAGGGAATTTCCTCAGTTCCTAGATTAACGTCCTTAGTTTCATCGACAATGGTAGCAGGGTGTTAAGACCTGAAAAGTACCACTTTTCACCCCTTAACTTAACCTGTGATTAGACCCTTAGCCCTTTAATAAATGTTTGTTAAGCTATTTTTGTAGGTAAAAAATAGCAATGCAATAAGGCCATAAATCCTGCTAAGGAGCTTGTTTTGACCCCAGAAGTCCCTCAGAAGAATGAGAACTGAATCCAGACCTGAGAAGAGCCTCGCACAGCTTCCCAAAGCTTCAAAGGATTCAGAAAAATATGCTTCGCGTAGTCCTCGTGAATTCCCAAAATTTCACAACAACTTCTCGCAGCTTGAGTGATGACTAGCTTCGATCTCGCCTCAAGCATTGTCAGCAGAGTAGCCGCGGGATGCAAATGTCAAGATAACCTCTCGCGCAGTCTAGAAACTATCAAAGCCTCGTTAAGTTCCATTAAGAAGTGAACTTCTCGCGCTGTTCAGGAAGAAAGCAGCCTTGCGAAGCCAGAGTTATCCTCGCGAAGATCTATTGTGAAATGGAATGCTCGCGCAGTTCCCGCGCTATTCACAAGTAGCAATCCAACTGGGCAAAGCCCAATCCAGCGAGAGCTTAACTATCTACCTCGCGACTGGTCAAAGCATCAAGAAGCTGTAACCCCGTGACATCTGAAGTTTTAATGCTAACTCATCCTCGCGAAGTCAGTGCTACCATGCGACAAGTATGGGAATCGACTGTAACCTGGCGAAGCTCTAAACTCCAACTTCCATCATTCTATAGAGGACATTCTGGGGATTTCTAGTGATTAGGGCACGCACTCCCATGCTCAAATCTTTGTGCACTCGCCCCGAGGCATCCAAGGAACAGTATTCGGCCATGTGGCATCATTAAAATTAGGGTTTCCTAACCCTAATGCGCCGCCACACCACTGCTATATAAACCCAAACTTGGTTTAGGTTTAGGGGCTCAGACTTTATCACTGATACGGGATCTGAGATCATTTTCTTTTCTGTTCTTCTGTAGTTGTAAGTAGTATTCCTTTTTCTTTTTCTTTCTCTCCATAGTCCAGCACTTGCTGGCTATGCCTTTGTATATATTTTTGAACTAGTTTAATGTATGTTTTGTAATAGGATATGTACTTTTATGGGATGTGTGCGAATGAGAGTTGCTCTGTGCAAGGCTGCTGCCTTGTGATTCGCCATTACTTTGGCTGTGATTCAAAGCAATGGAGGACTGATTCTAAGGATCCATTCAGATCCAAGTGACCTGTGTGTCTGGGCTATCATGGTCCGATACAGCCTTAGCCACACCACAGGACCCACTAGATATGAAATCCCCATGGAAGCCTGAGCTGGTAGCCTTGTGACCATGGTGGTGGCAGCAATATTACTGTTCTGTTTTGGACTCTATGAGGAGGATAGCCTCTGGGATAGTCTGTGACCATTCAAGTGGATAGGCTATAGCCTTTGGGTGAAGCCAATCCCTAGGATCCAAGATGGATTCTTCTTCTCTACACATGTGCTTGTAGCCTTGTGGGAGATTATACAGAGGCAGACTCCCCTATATTTGTATAGACCTGCCATCAGATGTTAGATCTGATCTGATAATGGAGATTGTAGGCTTGTGACTAGACCATTGTAGTCCCACTCAAGCAATGGACAGCTAGATCGAAGGTTGTACTCAATCCCTTGCTGGTTCTATGTGTCTGGGCTAACATGGTCCTATACAGCCCTAGCCCCACACATAGAGCTTTAGAGGTTGAGGTTCCCTATGGATTCTTGAGCTTGTAGCCTGGATGAAGTAGTGCCTATAATGATTAACTTGTTTTGACCCATCTCTGGACTGTGGTTCCCCTATGGGATAGTCTGTGACCATTTGAGTGGACAGGTTATAGCCTTAAGGGATTGGATCATGGCACAGAGATGGGTTGGATTCTTTCTCCTCAGTGGTGATAATGTAGCCATTGGAAAGGATTTCTATAACATCAGATCTAAATCTGAGTTACAAAACTCCTCTGATCTAGACCCAATAGCATACTTCTCACCCTTTTATATTTATTTTCCCACACTACATCCATCTTCTCAACCCTTTCTGTAGTTAATTCATTAGGCTACCTTAGGATATTTAGAATAAGTGACCCTAAACTCCCTTCCTTTTAGGACTGCCAGATCTGTAGTCAGATCTGGAGGGACTACTAGAGATGGCTCCCTTAGAGCCGTAGATCATCTTTCCTTGTGAGACAAACTCTTATCAAAACTTGCTACAATGGACCATGTATCTTGCAGGTCTAGGATTTCTTAGTTGTGCTGATTCCATCCCTTATTTTACTTTGATTTTAAATTGCTTTTACCACCAACAAATAAAGTAAGCACATTGAGAATCGCAACAAGTTTTTGGTGCCATTGCCGGGGATAAGATGATCTATTAGTAGACCCTTAGTTTTTGTATTTTTAGTATTCTTTGTAGCTGTGAATAATTGATACTGCTGATGTAATTTTGAATCTTTCTTGCAGATATAGATAGCAACAGAGAAGGATAGTGGACTGCATTTGGAGATTAGCTACCTCTGTTTGCAATTCTCTAACCTTTAAAACTCAGTCTAGTTTCTTTGAAAATTCCATAGCAGTTATTTAGTATAGTTGTAAATTTATGTTTTCTTAAAATAGCTGTAAATTTGTTAGAAAATTCTTTGAGTCAAGTACAATGTGCCTGCAAGGAGTTGTCCCTGCTGGTGGTGTGTTTGTATGCTAGGTAGGAGATCTCTTAGTCCTACTTTAGAGCCTTTCAACCCTGAGCTAGAAAGGGGTAGAAGACTTAGAAGGAACAGGCACACCACAGTTGAGCCCCCAATTGAATCTGAGACAGTAGTCTTGGGTGAAGAACAACCCAGAACTCTCAAGGAGTTGAATGCTCCAAATGACTATAACTCTCCATTTAGCATTCAACTCCCTGATGTTCAGGGAAATTATGAAATTAAAACTTCAATCATCCAGATGCTGCCCTCTTTCCATGGGCTTAGCAAGGAAGACCCTTACAAGCACATTGACCAGTTCTTGGCCTTGTGCACCATATTCAATATCACTGGTTTGGGACCAGAGGCCACTAAACTTAGGCTCTTTCCCTTCTCTCTGAAGGATAGGGCTAGTACCTAGTTGGCTACTCTTCCCAACAATGGCATCACTTCGTGGAAAGACTTACAGACCAAGTTCCTGACAAAGTTCTTCCCTGAGACCAAAACTAGCCAGTTGAGGAAGGCAATTCTTGCTTTTGCCCAAGCCCCAAATGAAGATTTTAATCAAGCCAGGGATAGGTTTAAGGAAATGCTCAAACAATGCCCCCACCATAAGATCCCAAACTGGCAGCTTGTACAAAGCTTCTACAATGGGATTGATGAGAAAAATAGAGATATGGTTGATGCCTCTTGTGGTGGAACCTACAAGCACAAGACTGCTGATGAGGCATGGGAATTGTTTGAAGTAATCAGTGAAAATGCTTTTCAAAAGCTATCCCTGGCAAGAACTAGTCAGGAGTCTGTGTCAAAAGTGGGGCCTGCTGCATTGTCAAGAGGAAAAGTTTATGAGGTGTCTGGGAACAACGATCTGCAGCTGCAGATGGCAAATCTCTCATAGAAGTTTGAAAAATTACTGACTGTGATGCAACCCAGAAGGGCTGCTCAAGTGGTGGAGGCATGTCTAATATGCCAGTCCCCACAACACACAGTAGAGGAATGTCTATCTGCTGGGCAATATCTTGAATTGGTATTGGAACATGCTGCTGTTGCGCAATCTTTTGGCCAGCAACAATCTGGTGGCTACAACAAACAACCATTTGGATACTAGCACCAAAATACTGGTTACCAATGGAGAGACCACCCAAATCTAAGGTGGAGGCAAGAAAATTATATGCAGCCCCAGCAAATGTTGGCCTTACCCCAAAGGCCACAGCAGCAGTTCAATTAGGGATATGCCCCTATGTCTAATTTCCAACACCAGCAGCAGCCCCATCAGCAACAAAATCAATTGCTCTTACCCCAACCTCAGCCAAGAAATGCTTCCTTCGAGGACCAGGTCTTGACTTCATTACAAAACCTGGGGTCCTTGGTTCAGACTGGATGCTCTCACAGTCAGAGCATCCATGAAATGGAAGAGCAGATAAACAAAATTTCAAATGCCTTGGCTAGGAGAGATGAGGGGAGGTTGCCCTGCCAGCCAGTTGCTAACCCCAAGGGTCAGTTTTTAATTGAAGAAGCTTCCTCAAGTTTTGAGGGAACCAATGCTGTCACTACCCTAAGGTCTAGCAGGCTGATAGACAACCAGGTGGGTAACAGACCAGTAGAGGTCATTTCCACAGATTATTCGAATGAGTGTCATGGGGATGTTGTTGGGACACAGAGCCAAGAATTGCCTGCCACCCTACAGCAGGAGAAAAATAAAGAGGCTGTAGTTGAGCCTCAGCAGGAAGAAAAATAAGAAAAAAGAAAAAAATAGAAGTTTAGTCATGGGCTAGCAGCTGAGGAACCAGCAGTACCTCAGCTGCCATTTCCTTAAGCTTTGGGTGGTCCTGTCCCTTTTGAGAAAGGGAATGCCCAGATGGAGACCTTCAGGCAGGTGAAAATCAATTTGCCCCTGCTTGAGGCAATTAAATAGGTCCCAGCCTATGCAAAGTTCCTGAAAGACCTCTGTACCCAAAAGAGAAAAGCTCGAGGCCATGTGTCCAAAAAAGTCTTTGCAACTGATACAGTGAATTCTGTATTTAACATATCAATGCCTGAGAAGTTGCAAGATCCAGGGATACCCACTATTCCCTGCATAATTGGAGACCATACAATCGGGAAGGCCCTTTTAGACCTTGGAGCCAGTGTTAACTCCGCCGCCATAGTATATTCAGCTAGGTTTGGGGGAGCTAAAACCTACCCCCATTGTGTTAATGATGGCTGATAGATCTAAGAGGAGGCCTATGGGAATGATTGAGGATGTCTTGGTAGGGGTAGAGAAATTCTTTTACCCTGCTGACTTCATATTTTTGGACATGGGCTGCAGCAAAGGTTCTAATCCCATACCTGTTATCTTGGGCAGGCAATTCTTGGCCACTGCCAATGCATGCATTCAGTGCAGGTCTGGAGTTATGGAGGTAACTTTCAGACATATGAAAGTTGAGCTGAATGTGTATAACAGTGCAAAGTACCCTCAAGAGGACAATGAGGAGAGCTTTGTAGTGGATGTACTAGAAGAAATTATGGATGAAGAATTGCCCACTCTGCTGGAGTGGAGCAACACTGTCAGGAATTTAGTTAAAGTCTGGGATATGGTGGAGGAAGAAAGCCCAGCTGTGATAACAAAAGACATGACCACATTGAAGTCTTCTGTGGGCTCAGTGCAGCATTCCATTTGGAAACCTACATTGCTGCCTCTTCCTCCAACCACTAATGCACCAATTTTGCCATCCACCCAACAAGCCCTGATCTGGAACTCAAGAAGCTTCCAGAAATATTAAAATATGCCTTCCTTGAGAAAGGTGATAAGCTTCCTGTGATTATCTCCTCCTCTCTTACCAATGAGCAGGAAGAGGAATTACTAACATTTTTGAGGAAGCATAAAAGGGCAATTGGTTGGACCATTGCAGATCTGGGAGGAATAGATGCATCAATCTGCATGCACAGGATTCATCTTGAGGAGGGATCACTACCCTCCAGGGAAATGCAGAGGAAGTTAAATCCTCACATGCAGGAAGTGGTCCTCAAGGAGATCATTAAATTGCTAGATGCAAGGGTGATTTACCCCATCTCTGATTCTAACTGGGTGGCACCTATCCAAGTGGTGCCCAAGAAATCTGACATAACAGTTATTAAAACCGAATCTAGAGAGTTGAGACCAGTCAGGGAGACCACTGGCTGGAGAGTTTGCATTGATTATAGAAAGCTCAACTCTAAGACCAGAAAGGATCACTTCCCTCTCCCCTTCATTGATCAAATTTTGGATAAATTGGCTGGAAAAGCTTTTTACTGTTTTCTTGATGGGTACTCAGGGTACAACCAGATCCCTGTGCATCCTCAAGACCAAGAGAAAACCACCTTTACCTATCCTTTTGACACCTTTGCTTATAGAAGGATGCCTTTTGGGCTGTGTAATGCGCCAGCCACTTTTCAGAGGTGTATGTATGCCATATTCTCTGATATGATTGACAAGTTTTTGGAGATTTTTGTGGATGATTTTTCTGTCTATGGGGACAGTTTTGGCCAGTGTCTACAACACCTCAGCCTAGTTTTGCAAAGATGTGAGGAGACCAATCTGGTCTTAAGCTGGAAAAAGAGCCACTTCATGGTAACACAAGGCATTGTGTTGGGCCATGTAGTCTCTAAAGAAGGGCTTGAAGTAGACAAGGCCAAAGTTGACCTCATTGCCAATCTGCCCCCTCCAAAAACAGTCAAACAAATCAGATCTTTCCTTGGACATGCAGGATTCTACAGGAGGTTCATTAAGGACTTCAGCAAATTGCTAAGTCATTGTGCCACCTGCTCTGCCAGGATGTGCCTTTCAACTTCTCGGCTGAATGTCTAAAGGCTTTTGAGACTTTGAAAGTCTGCCTTACCTCTGCCCCTGTACTCCAGACACCAAACTATACCCTGCCCTTTGAATTAATGTGTGATGCATTAGATTTAGCAATAGGTGCTGTCTTGGGCCAAAGAAAGGATAAGCTGCCTGTGGTCATTGCTTATGTCAGCAAGTCACTTGCTGAAGCTTAGCTGAATTATACCACAACTGAGTAAGAGCTTCTGGCAGTGGTGTATGTTGTTGATAAGTTTAGATCCTACCTGCTGGGATCTAAAACTGTAATCTTCACTGACCACTCAGCATTGAAGTACCTATTGTCCAAGAAAGATGCTAAGCCCAAGTTGATTAGATGGATACTCCTACTGCAGGAGTTTGACATCGAAATCAAGGACAAAAAGGGTGTGGAAAATGTGGTGGCTGACCACTTGTCCAGAATTGTGTTGGAGAAGTGTCTTGATGGTCCTACAAATGATGCCTTCTCGGATGAGCAATTATTTGCAATCCAATCCTTGGTCCCCTGGTTTGCACATATTGTGAATTATCTTGTTATAAGAAAGATTCCTGCCCATTGGACCAAAATGGACAAAGACCTATTTTGCTCACAGGTCAAATATTTTTTTTGGGAGGAACCTTGCCTATACAAGTACTATGCAGACCAAATCATCCGAAGATGTATTCCCGAAAGTGATATCCCCAATATTCTGGCCATGTGCCATGAAAATGCCTGTGGAGGCCACTTTCGTGGAAGAAAAATAGTTGACAAGGTCCTGCAGTGTGGGTTTTATTGGCCTTCTCTATTCAAAGATGCATATACACTCTGCAAGGCATGTGAGAGATGTCAAAAATTAGGAGGGCTATCCAAAAGAAATTCAATGCCTTTGCAGCCCATCCTTGTTGTAGAACTGTTTGATGTATGGGGTATAGACTTCATTGGCCCTTTTCCTCCTTCTAATGGTTACCACTTCATCTTAGTGACAGTGGATTATGTTTCCAAATGGGTAGAAGCCATTGCCACAAAAACCAATGACAACTAGGTGGTCCTCAAATTTGTAAGGCAGAACATTTTCTCAAGATTTGGAACCCCTAGAGCTATTATCAGTGATGGGGGTAGCCATTTCTGTAACAGAAATTTCGAAAGCTTGCTCAAGAAATATTCTGTGACCCATAGGATTGCTACTCCCTACCACCCACAGACAAGTGGGCAAGTTGAAATTTCCAATAAGGAAATCAAGCACATCCTTGAGAAAATAGTAAGGACTGACAGGAGAGATTGGGCTGATAAGCTCAATGATGCAGTGTGGGCTTATAGGACTTCCCATAAGACTCCCATTGGAATGTCCCCATTCAAACTGGTCTATGGCAAGGCTTGCCATCTCCCAGTAGAGTTAGAACACAAGGCCTATTGGGCCATTAAAAACTTAAATATGATCATCACAGTCCTCGCAATTGTCTCTGAATTGGACGAGCCGAGGATGGATGCCTACGCCAATGCCGTGGATCTACAAGGAACGGTCCAAAGCTTTTGACAAGGGTTTACCGAGAAAAGCTTCAGACCGTGGCAACGTTTGGTTATTTAACTCCAAACTAAAATTCTTTCCTGGCAAACTAAAATCCCGATGGGAAGGTCCCTATATTGTCTTAAATGTGTCCCCATCTGGTGCTGTAGAAGTCAAGGATCCCAAATCTGGGAGGACCTTGAAAGTGAATGGTAAGAGGCTTAAGCCTTGTCTCGAAAAACCGGCCAATTCTATGAACACTATTCATTTTCAAGGACCCTTCATCTACCCGACCCACAGCTTGTGTCCATGTTGTACTATACTACTTTCGCTTTCTTCAATAGTTTTAGGAAATTGTAGTGTCTCGATGGGGTCTCGAGTCTATGGGTTTGATAGAGTTTATGTGGGGTTGGTATGATTACTTTTCTTCTCGCGATTGATTTTTTGAATTGAATGCATAACTGCTTTGAATATTTTTGATGAGTATGTTGACCGCATGAATTGCTCCTATTTGGTACTAAGCCTCAGATTCCAAATTGAGATTTGGGAAGCTCTCGCAATTCACATAGAGTATTTATTACGCGTCATGAAGCTTCAACAAATGTCGCAGAGCCTCTCGCCAAGACCGCAAGTCGCAACATCCATCATCGTGAGATTCGCTCCTATCTCACATCCCTGCCCACCAAGGCGAGTCACATGCATTTGTCATTTCCCATGCTAATTGCTGTAACTTTTCACTTCCCAACTCACTCTCAATTAATTGCGGCAACTTGGATGTTATTACATCGATTCATCTTCCACCATCCTTGTCTTTAAATACACAGGGAGTCCCTTTCATATTCATCTCATCCTTTCTCCTCTCACCCTAGTGGTCCTTCCCTAATCCTAACAATGGCAGATGGCATGCCTAATGCTCTGCCTAACAAATTTTATCCTATGTGGTTGGAACCGCCCCCACCTAAAGAGCCGGACCCCCTACAATTCCTCTGGGATGAATACGCGGAGGTTCAGCAGATCCTGGCTAAGGAGGAGAAGGACAAGCACCAGCAAAAGAAGAAATAGCGAAAGATAGAACCATCCCCATCCCCTGCCCCCTCCACTCAACCCTTCCACCACCTTCTCAGCCCCCACATCCTTGATCCCTCTCTCCCTCCTTCTTAGGAGTTTTATTTTTGTAATCTTTTAATCTTAATGAAATTTTCTTTTCCTGTTATTCTATAAAGTTCTCTGTTTTTGGTTATTTTCATTCTTGCTATTTTCTTTTCTCTGACCATAAATCTGCTGCACACCCACCTTTGAATCAGTGGGGACACTGCTCCTCATAGGTTTGGGGGTGTGGCAGGCAGATCCTGCCAATGGAATAGTTAACCTAAGTGCAATAGAATCATGTGAGTAAGATGGAAATGGGTCACGTTCACTGGAGAATCAGAAAAATAATGAAATTTAAAAATTTTTCTAGACTTTAGGCATTACAAACTTTTAAAATTTCACATTTCCATGATGGGATCACCAAGGAAACTCACTTGTATTAGCACTTAGTGAATCATTAGAGAGAGAAAAAGGTAAGGACATACTTAAGAATTCAAAGGAAGACCATAACCAGTGAGATTTGGGCCTATATAAAAAAAATTTCTTTGAGGAGTGACTAAGGCAATTTCTTCTAGCTCTAAGGACTGGCTGAGTCACTGTGCTCACTAGAAGTTAGGCAACTCCAAGTTGAAACAACTGATAGCACTCATGAGACTTAGGAAAGGATCAAGGCCTTCTCTTGGACAGTTTGAGCCTAAATAGACCAACCTTAAGCAACTACCCTTGTCCATACCCCCTTTGAGCTTTAAATCCTAAATTTCTTCAAATGCACCTGAGTACTTGTACCTGAACCTATGAACCTGATTCAGCCACACTCACTCTGAGAATTCAGAAGGTAAAGGAGAAAGAGTTGAAGATGGACTAGCTATGGTCAACACTAGGTGAATGGAGAAAAAGTATCTCAAAATTCTGACAGTATGGTAACTGAGAAAATGGTGGCATTTCATAAAAGCAAAAACAAAATAAAAAGAAGAAAAATGCATAAAAAAGAAACAAAAACAATAATGAAGAGGAGTAAGAGAGGAGTCAAGAGGGAACTTTCATTGGGAAAATCGAAATCAAGAAGAGAAACTGATCACTTCAATTCTGAAAACCTCAAAGAAGATGAAAGGAGCTGAATTAAAGAAGGTGAAGTCATGAATCACCTCCTTCACCTACTGATTTCTCAGTTTTGAACCCCTTTTCAACCTTCCATTCTTTTTAACCCCACTCCATAAGCCACATTACAGCCCAGTTAAAGCCCTTGTGATCCAAAGTTGAGTGAGATGTCATGTGGAGATAAAGAGTTATCCAATCTATGGATCTGTCAATGATGCCAGCACTTAAGAGTTTTGCCTATGCTCATGCTTACAGACCCATTTGGGGGATGTAACTGCTCTTGAGCTTGAGAGAAAGTGAAACCCTTAAAAGTTCCTCATGAGAGTATGCCCTGGAGAGTTTTGGGTCTGATATTGAATGCATTAAGTATGTTCTACAACCTAATTTTTGATCTAGTGATGAGCTCAGTGCTAACACACATGTGAATTGTTCTTTGGTGTAAACTGATTGGAAATGTTGTGCTTTCATGAGAAGCTTATTCTATTTAAATTTCTGTGCAGCCAAGGTGTTTGAATTTCTTATATCTCTTATTGATTCAAGGGTGAACTAACTCTGTTTCTTGACTGCTCACATGATAATAATGCACTTTTGTTAACTGTCTCATTGAAAAGTTTGTGGGTGTCTTCACTGAAAACCCTCAGGAGACTTCACTCCTCCACTAGGGATCACCTAGGGGTTTAAAAGGCTTGGTCATATGCTAAATGTATCCGTGCTCCCTACGAAAATGGCATTTAATTTATGTAGTTGATTTAATGTAGCTTTGCTAGGGGACTAGCAAAGATTAGGTTTGGGGGTGTGTTAAGACTTGAAAAGTACCACTTTTCACCCCTTAACTTAACCTGTGATTAGACACTTAGCCCTTTAATAAATGTTTGTTAAGCTATTTTTGTAGGTAATAAACAGCAGTGCAATAAGGCCATAAATCTTGCTAAGGAGTCTGTTTTGACCCCAGAAGTCCCTCAGAAGAATGAGAACTGAATCTAGACCTAAGAAGAGCCTCGCATAGCTTCCCAAAGCTTCAGAGGATTCAGAAAAATATGCTTCGCGCAGTCCTCGCGAATTCCCAAGACTTCACAACAACTTCTCGCACAGTTGAGTGACAGACTAGCTTCAGAATCCTGCCTCGCATAGCTGTCGCGCAGTAGCCTCGGGATGCAAATGTCAAGAGAACCTCTCACGCAGTCCAGAAACTATCAAAGCCTCGTGAAGTTCCATTAAGAAGTGAACTCCTCGCGCAGTTCTCGTGCTGTTCAAGAAGAAAGCAGCCTCACGAAGCCAGAGTTAGCCTTGCAAAGATCTATTGTGAAATGGAATGCTCACCAGTTCCCGCGCTGTTCACAAGTAGTAATCCAACTGCGCGAAGCCCAATCCAGCGAGAGCTTAACTATCTACCTCGCGACTGCTCAAAGCATCAAGAAGCTGCAACCCTGCGACATCTAAAGTTTTAATGCTAACTCATCCTCGTGAAGTCAGTGCTACCACGCGACAAGTTTGGGACTCGACTGCAACCTGGCGAAGCTCTGAACTCTAACTTCCATCATTCTGTAGAGGACATTCTGGGGATTTTCAGTGATTAGGGCACGCACTCCCATGCTCAAGTCTCTGTGCACGCGCCTTGAGGCATCCAAGGAATAGTATTCGGCCATGTGGCATCGTTAAAATTAGGGTTTCTTAACCCTAATGCGCCGCCACACCACTGCTGTATAAACCCAAACTTGGTTTAGGTTTAGGGGCTCAGACTTTATCACTGATACGAGATCTGAGATCATTTTCATTTCTGTTCTTCTGTAGTTGTAAGTAGTTTTCCTTTTTATTTTTCTTTCTCTCCATAGTCCAGCACTTGCTGGCTATGCCTTTGTATGTATTTTTGAACTAGTTTAATTGATGTTTTGTAATAAGATATGTACTTTTATGGGATGATTATGAATGAGAGTTGCTCTGTGCAAGGTTGTTGCCTTGTGATCCGCCATTGCTTTGGCTGTGATTCAAAGCAATGGAGGATTGATTCTAAGGATCCATTCAGATCCAAGTGACCTGTGTGTCTGGGCTATCATTGTCTGATACAGCCTTAGCCCCACCATAGGACCCACTAGATCTGAAATCCCCATGAGCCTGAGCTGGTAACCTTGTGACCATGGTGGTGGCAGCAATATTACTGTTCTTTTTTGGACTCTATGAGAAGGATAGCCTCTAGGATAGTCTGTGACCATTCAAGTGGACAGGCTATAGCCTTAGGGTGAAGCCAATCCCACTACGTGAAAATAAAGGAAAAACAACACCATCGTTTTAACAAAAACCACGGCCATGGGCCGTTGTAGAGAAAACAACGACCAAAATCAGAGGTAATTTACATGCAACGACCCTCTAAAGCGAAAGTAAGGGGGTTTGAACCCGTGACCTTGCTTTCTAAAAGTAATGGGCACTAGTTTTTTTACTTTATAAATCAAATTTTATGCCCTTTCATTTCAGCACGCGCGGGAGCCAAAAAAACACTTCTTCGCGCGGGAGGCCAAAAACACTTCTTCGTGCGGGAGCCCTAAAACCCATCTTCTTCCTCTTCAATCTTAAACCCTAAACCTTGAACCCCTCTTCACATGGGAGCCCTAAAACTAACTGTTCTTCGTCTTCCCCTCTTCACACGGGAGCCCTAAAACTAACTGTTCTTCGTCTTCTTTTTGTTCTTTTTCCCAGAAAAATCGAAAACGATTTCTTCCACCACAAAGGCCCTAGCAAAATCGAAAATGATTTCTTTTTGTTCTAAATTTTCCTGTCAGATTTGCACAAGGCAATGACAAAGGCCCTGTGAAGAACTCTGTTTCCACAAAGGCAAGCCCCCATATACCCCTCTCTCTTTTTCTCTCTCTTTGTACTTCTTATTCACTAGAAAATAATATATTTTTGTTGTTTGATTAAGATCTTTTAGGTTTTTGTTGATGCACGATTCTGATAAGAAGAGGGGTTTTTCTTGCTTTTTCTGGGCGGGATCCAATATGTCTAGCTTCTTCGTCTTCTTCTAACCACAAAATAAGAGCTCTTCGTCTTCTCCTCTCTCTCCCTCTCTCAATCTCCCCTCTAGCATGACACACAGATCGAGCCCTCTCTCTATCCAGGCGATTGCTGCTCCTGCTCATCACAGGTTTGTTTCTACCCTCTAACTTCATTTAGATTTATAGTTTTTTTTATTGAATTTTGTTTTTTAGATCTTTCATTGATGTGAAACCTCAAATCTCTGTTTAGTTATTCACAAATTTCACACTCATCTTGTTTTTTGGACCGCTGAAAATTATATTCTGAGTTATAGCCTTAGCACTGGTCACTCTTGAATAATGCATTCATGTTCACCAATGGGGAATTTTGTTAGTGAAAACAATTATATTTTGTTGCTAAAAATAAATTGATTGCATTAGAGTGCTTTGTGGCTTGATGGGATCATGGCCAATATAGTGTTTGATAAATACATGAAGTGTTTGATAAATTTCCCAAGAGAAGGTTACTAAACTTTTTCTGTTTTTCATTGAATTTATATATCTAAGTTGGTCAAAATTTATATAGCTCTTTAGATTCTTTATGATACATATTAGGGTTAAATTATTGTCGAACCAGTGACTGAATAAAGAGGGAAGAAACTTTGTGTCTCACTTGATCACGTACTGAGCATGTGAGATCATATATTGCAAGATGATAGATTTCCGTATCTATTGCTGAGATCACAGTTTTTTTTTTTATCCAAAGTTAGTAAGGAATTAGTAAATAATAAGCTTCTTTTTATTATGTACTTAAAAGTCTAAATGGACGGACTCTAGTGAATGAGTTTTTTTCTTTGTTACCAATTAGGATAAGTTAGCCATATGAGACTTTAAAAGGGATCTTTTACAGAAATTATGAAATAGAGGAGATTTTTTTTTCTTCATGGCATACTCTTGAACCTACCATTCATCTCAGCAATTGAAAAATGTGAATTTCTACAGAATTCTGAACCATTAGTCGTTGTGAAGCTGCTACTACTAGTTGTTCATCATCCTATTGCTGCACCACTACAAAATCTTCTTCTATAAATCACGGTAATGTTGTTGTTCTTCGTCCCTTAAGTCCCAGATTGAGCCCAAAAATAAAATTACCCATATATGTATTTACATTAATCTTAAACGAATTGCGGGCAACTTTTACTGGGATTTCTGGGGAGAATTAGCTTTTATAATCGTTGCTCTCTATACTGTATTTTTGCACAAAAATTTAGGATTTTAGAATACAAGTTTTTATTGGTATTTGCCTATCCTGTAAGATCAAACTATTTACTCAAATCCTTGTTATTATGTAGTTAGTTTTATTAGTTATTTTAATAGGAGGCAATTTCTATTAAAATTGCCACCATAGGAAACAAAGCAGCCCATATAATAGAACAATAAATTGAGCTTTCGTAAGGACCGGATTAAGGACCAACTGACAAAAAGATGCAACAGTGAAGCATACCTTTGGATTTCAACACCAAATCCATTAATTAAATTGTTAAGCAAGAAGTTGCTCAACAAATTTAGCAGCCTATTAAACTCCTCCATTTCATTGTTTGTGATATTTCATCTCAACATCAAGGACCAGAGACCTCCCTGATCTCTAATTCAGTTATCTTGGGCATTAGAAGATAGCCTATAATTCTTAGGGAAAGCCTCAGGCATCCATCCATCCATCATGCCAAAATAAGATATGACACCCTTTTCCCAGTCTCAAAGATATACCTTTGGTTTTCATACCAAAAAACTAAGATATACCTTTACTAAAAATATCAAGGCCATTGACATGGCTCTGCCACCAGCCCCATCTATTGGAGGCTGTTGAAGCTAACAATTTTAAAAGTCTATTTAGCATTAGCATCTTCAAAGATGATAATGCGGCCCCATGTCAAACCATGACTAATATATGTTCTTAATCCTTAAATCCAACTCATTTAATGATTTTCATAAACTAGCAAAATTTTCTAATTCAGAGGATTTAAGATTTTGGGTTATGATCTGCTCTATCATGGAGTTTTCATTGACTGTCAGGGAGCACACTTTGAAATGCGATATTATTTTCAATTTATTATGGAATCATTTTGAATGGCGCCAAGAATGCCAGTGCATTATCCCATCGGCAGACAATTTTTATGGACAATTTTGCAGGCAGCTTATGTGTCGGGACGTGACTGGTCCAGTACATGGGCCCCACTACGCATGTAGCCGGTCACTCACGTCATGCCGCATAGGCTGCCTGCAAAATTGTCCATAAAAAACTGTCAACCGTATAACAGTGTCCGGTCACATGTATGCGATGACTTAGCCGACCCATATGCAATCCTTCAAACTCCTATTTTTCACATCTAGAATTTAAAAAAAGAGTCAATTTTATATATATATATATATATATATATATAGGTCGACCGTCGACCGACCCGGATCACTCACCTTGAGAATTGTGAAGTCTTAAACAGTGCACAGATCCATGCATGAATCAGAGTCCACATCACACACTGCTAGGAAGTAGGGATGCAAATTTCGGTATACCGAACCAAACCAAAACCGATTTTTTTGGTTTATGGTTCGGTACTCCCCCACGCTGAAACCAAACCGAAACCCATCAGTGTCGGTTCGGTTCGGTTCAGTAGCTTCTTTTTTTTTTTGAACCGAAACGAAAACCGAAATATTTCGGGTTTTTTTGTTCGACTTCAGTTGGGTGTGGGTTTTTACCTACTTTTCTAATTTTTTTAATATATTTCCTCAGTTTTTCAGTATTACGATTTTTTTTTTCGGTTTTTCTTCATATTTTTTAGTTTACTCATCCCTCATCCTACCCCCACGGTTTCGGTTTTTGCCACCCTAAACCGAAACCAATCTGGATTGGACTCAGTTCAGATCAGTTCGGTTTTTTTTGGTTTTGGGTGCGGTTTGAACACGCTCGGTTTCGGTATTGGGATTCGGTTTAGTAATTAGGTCAGTTGCTCCGCACTAGTTCTTTTGTTTTTAATTTTATTTTACATTTATTTTTGTTTTTGCTCAGTGTAAAGGCTCCTCCATCTGCTATATAAATAAAAGGTCACCCGATGGGCCCGGTTTTTGAATTGGGTTGGGCACATAAACTTTGCCCTACATGTTGGGTCGGCACACACTGTTAGCTGGCAGGGTTTGGGCGGATGCCCAAATAGTTGGACCCGACTAGATATTAGCTCACCCAACTGGGCCATGACAGCCCTACTCAATGCCTATGCTATCATGGCTATCAGAACAGTGTTAAATGGTAATCAAGTTTTGTGTGGGCAAAGTGCAGGCGGTTGATATAGCGCTAAGCAATTGACTGCAAGTGGGGCAAGAAATGCAGGTCGGGTAGCCAGTCACCTCAGCAAGCTGCTTGCCGTTTACAATTTTCCTGGCTATAAGGTACCACTATTCGTGCCTACCAAATTACTGGTGAGCACCTACACTAAAAATTATTAACGTTGTTGAAGCCAACGATGGTGATCGCTTTTCAATCCAATCTTACAAAGAACAGATTTTGAGACCATGAGTTTCATGGGACGGTTAAGTTTTTGATTTCATATGGCACAGATTCCAAAAATTGGTCCCGGATTTTCTTCGACGGGGTTAATTTACGGTTGATGGAGAAAAGGAGTTAGTATTAGGTAAGCGGCATGAACGCCATGCGACTTGGCACTCGTTTGATTCAAAACCGTCAAACACCATCTTAAGTTAATGCTTAACACGTAAATCCAACATACCATTAGTTATAAATGGCGTTTGATTGCATTGAATCAGACGATGGAGATCATTTTTCATTCCAATCTTTTGCAAAATAACTTTTGAGATCATGGGCATCAAATTGTACGAAATACATGATGGTTTCACATGGCACATATACCAAAAAGTGACCTAATACTAACTCAAAATTAAAATGGGGCAACTGCCCATACGTCACGTAAAGGGGGGCAATTGTCCTTAACTAAGTAGCTCGTAGGCCTCATACTGTAGTCTGGGTAGGCCTAATAGATCTATCACATTTGTTTTCAAACATTGAGGGAGCTATCTGGCCCAATTAAATGTGCATAATTTTGTAGGTATTGAAATATGTGGAAGGCCTTTGCTGGGTCATGCGATACTACTACCAAGGTGTCTGCTCTTGGCAATGGTCAGTTCAACTCCCGAGAGATGAACAAAAACCAATTGAAGATTTCTTATTTTTTTTGTTTTCTAATTTTTTATATATCATCTTAAAGTGTTAACAATGATTTTTTTTTACCATCAGAATGAATCCATATGCATCTATCTAAATTCTGAACACATGACCATGATTGTCAATAATTTTGGAATAATCTGATCCATGTGTCACATTTTTGAACTGGAATTTGCTTTTATGTCAGGTACTTCCCATATCATTATGCTCCTTTTGCATCTGATCTGAAAGATTTGGCAGATTTAAAGATTACATTTTTCTTGGGACAGCCATTTAAACCCTTCGATCAACTAATGGGAACTCTACCAGCTGCCAGGTTGTTTAATTTTTGAGTAAGTATTTTATTTTATTTATTTATTATTATATGGTGCATGGATGACAAGTCATATTGTTCTTGGGCTTTGTATGTTGATTGTGAATCTTACATGTTTTCTGTAGTTCAAATGCTTTGCCCACACATTATAGGACATTGATGACTGATCCCACATCACCTATAAGTTCTTTTTATCCTGCAGGTAATTTTATACCACATGCATTTTTGCCTTGCCGGTCAACCAAGCACAATTTCTTTGATTAACCAAAGATTGTTTCATTTCATAAACAGATTTAGAGATAGATATGAATGGTCAATGCTTCGCATGGCATGTACTGTCTTCATAGGGATTTGATTTATATAACTCAGGTTTTTTCAAAGCTAATATATGACCCGTAACTGTAATGATTAATTGGGCATCTGTAGTTTGCAGCTGGGCTAAGTCATCAGTCCTAGGTCAGTAGTTTGCAAGTTTTTTTATCTCTGTGTTTCTCTTTTGATAAATTTATTTGGCTATCGAAAGTAATTATAATTAAACAGAATCTGATCATATGGCCAGAGCAATTAAGAAACCCAATCTTTTTACATGGCCCTATTACCAGAATTAGTAAGGCTGTGTTTGGCATAGCTCTTTGTAGCTCCCTGCTACAGCCGGGATATACTTGCTTTAGCAGGGAGGTAACTGTTAAAGCAGGTGAGTGCTTAATGAGTGCCACTGCCACCATGGTTTGAAACCTCGGATTTCCGAATTGGTGTGTATTAGGCAAGCAGTAGGATTAATTGACTTTGGCACTCGACTCAATTCTTAGGATGTGTACAATCAAATAGGTGTGTCATGATCTAATGATATCAAGATTGAGACAAATGATGTGTTGTCTATCGTTTGATTCAAAGTTGCCAAATGTCTTTGAAGGGGGCAAAGAATATGACAGCATAAAACTGTCCAATCCTCCAAATGAAATGGTGTTAGAATAAAAAATGGCCCTCATCTACATTATTGAGTGATTCACATGTATTCATTACTTTATATATACAGGTATAAAGTTACTTTTACACCAATTTACTTTTAGAGAAATCTTTATCCATTGAATAATATAGGTATAATCCCAATGATTATGCACACTTAATTACTTTTTAGAGAATATGTTTAGTGGCTGTTTTTCACATTTGTGAGCACTCAAAAAACTTCTAATTCATTTAAATATGGTAAAAAAGATAGCTGTTACAAGAATCTCTGTTTTCATGGATGGAAAGCTTGTAAAACTAACTAATAGTCGTCTGGTTTTACTTTAATAACTCAATTCTCCTTGCAAAAGAGCATAGTCATAGTATTGGCATGGTGCTGAAACTGGTTATAGGTTCTCCATTGACAGGCTGCCATTGATTCAATCATATTGTCAAATATTTACGGATCGTCCCTTTTGCTGAAACTGGTTATAGGTTCTCCACTAAGCACTCAGATGCATAGTTCCAGGCATCTCTATATATAGTGCTACAATTGTTGTGATTTGTGACCATGGGTGTGCATTTACATTATTATATCTAAGCATCTTGTAACTATGCAGACTACTATGCCTTGTCAGGCATATAACAACAAAAGAGTGTTGAAATAGTTCATTGAACTGCATTTATTAATCTATTCTCTTTTCAACTTGTATCTCGCTATTTCATGCTTTTAAAATTTTGTCTATTGTTTTGCAGGCCAGAGGATCTCAGGATCCCATTTGAACGTTTTGGTCCAGTTAAGGACCTCAGGATCCCAATGAGGTCTGCATTATTTATTTGTTTTTTTGAACTGCATAAAAATCAATCACACATTTGAGTGATGTAGAGTTTGATCTTCCCATAATTTTTGACACACTTTCTAGGGAGCAATTGCCAATGCTTCTATTCTCCTTCATGACAAATTAAAAAAATATTAATAATAACATTTTGGCTGATAAAAGTAATATTACATAAATTGGGATAATTTTTTTTTATTTGAAACACTGGAGCAAGAAAAAGGATGTCAGTGTTGCTAGAAGTGCTAGGTGGGACCTCTGGGGCAAGGGATACTTTATATTTTTAGTAATATTTGTAGTACAGGGTCCATAGTCCACACCCTATATGACATAATAAATATGAGATAAATATCTGATTACCAAGCTAATGCTAAGCAAGGAGTATGCAACGATTGCATCTAACAAGTAATAACTAATAAGTGGACGTGACATCCGATTGATGAACTTTTATATTAGCCGTTAAAACATAAAACAACGGTTGATATTAAAGTCCACCGATCGGATGGTTTAAATCTCCCTAAAACACCATTTTTCGGCATTTTGAACGTCAATCTATGATCTATCACTTTGATTGTACGGATCATCCACATCTTAAACCATTGATGGTGTAAGATCATTTAAACTTCATTTTGGTGTTTAAATGACGGTCAGGAGAGTTGCCAATTTCTTAATGGCTATAACTATAGTGATAATCTATTAATCCACACACACACACACACACACAGATATATATATATATATGATGGAACTGACAGATCATTCTGGATTTAGCTGCGTCTTTAAATGATTCAAAAGAATCTTTTCTTGTTTATTTACAATTATTAGTATCGTATGTTGTTTTAACAGAGGATGGCCTTATGGATACAAGTTTGATGATGCTTGTACCCCCACCTTTTTCTTTCAAGGACATTCTAGGGAGTCTAGTGTAAGATGCTTTGCCTTAATTTTGCATTTTCAATTGCTTTATTTTATAATTTACAAACAAGTTGTAGTTCTCATTCTTAGTGATTTCAATTATAGCTTGATATTTGGTTGTGTTGCATTTCTCTCGTTGTTATTTATTTATTTATTTGTTTTCCCATTCACATTTTGTTTAAATTTCTGAAATTATAAAAGAATGAAAAAGGGGTTAGGCCTGTAGCTCAACTGAAGGTTGACAATAATACACAAAATCAGGAGTCGACAATAAATCGGCAAGGGTATCTAAGTAGGGAAAATCGGTCAAAGTCGGCAATAAACCGTTTTCTTGAACACATGCAAACTTGGAGTATCATTTTATTATGAAATTTATTAATGTGACTGAGTTTATTTTTATGGCAGGATGACTTATGGTATGGGAGCTGGGCGCAAGCTGAAAACACACAAGAAGTGGGCGGACAAATCATAAAAGAAAAGCCATCTCGACAACGAGTTAAAATGTGCTCAATCAAAGGTGTCAAGCAACGAGACATTAAAATTCTGTCATTGGGCTTATTAGCAATTCGAGTCATGCTCGAATAAGGCACTGTTGAATGTATTTATAGGATATTATTGAATATATTAATATAATATCTTTGAATATTTTAATGAGATGGTGTTGAATGTATTAATACGATGTTGATTTTATTTTTTGCTTATTATTTTTTCATTTAGTTGAATGAATTATGAATTTTGTCCCTTGTAGAGTGATATGTGGTTGATACAATATTTGTAATAGGTAAAATGGCTCTCATTACAGTAAAAAAAATGAAAGTTTTTCAATTTAAAGAAAAAAAAAAAAAAAAAAAAACAACGGTCCATACCAGTTGTTTTCATATACCACTGATTTAGGCCGTGGTATCGGAATAAAAAAAACAAACCTTTCCCCATTAGGAACAACGACTTAACATTGTTGTTATTTTACAACAGTCACAAACAACGGCCCATAACCGTTGTTTCTTGGAGGAAATTAATAACGGTTTCTCACCGTTGTTTACATATACTACTGATTTAGACTGTGGTTTCGAAAGAAAAATAACAACCCTTTTATCCATTAAAACAACGGCTTAAAACCGTTGTTCTTTTGCAACGGACATAGACCGTGGTTTATCTGGTAAATAAACAACGGTTTCAGACCGTTGTTTATAAAAACCACTGCTCTATAAACAACGGCCCTTGCAACGGCTCAAAACCGTTGCTTTTGACATTTACAACGGTTTTGGGCCGTTGTTTTTTGTCGATTTTCATGTAGTGTCCGTAGGACCCAAGATGGATTCTTCTTCTCTGCACATGTGCTTGTAGCCTTATGGGAGATTGTACAGAGGCAGACTCCCCTATATTTGTATAGACCTGCCATAAGATGTTAGATCTGATCTGGTTATAGAGATTGTAGGCTTGTGACTGGACCATTGTAGTCCCACTCAAGCAATGGACAGCTAGATCGAAGGTTGTACTCAATCCCTTTCTGGTTCTATGTGTCTGGGCTAACATGGCCCTATACAGCCCTAGCCCCACACATAGAGCTTTAGAGGTTGAGGTTCCCTATGGATTCTTGAGCTTGTAGCCTGGATGAAGTAGTGCCTACAATGATTAACTTATTTTGACCCATCTCTGGACTGTGGTTCCCCTATGGGATAGTCTGTGACCATTTGAGTGGACAGGTTATAGCCTTAAGGGATTGGATCATGGCACAGAGTTGGGTTGGATTCTTTCTCCTCAGTGGTGATCATGTAGCCATTGGACAGGATTTCTATAACATCATATCTGAGTCTGAGTTACAAAACTCCTCTGATCTAGACCCAATAGCATACTTCTCACCCTTTTATATTTATTTTCCCACACTCCATCCATCTTCTCAACCTTTTCTGTAGTTAATTCATTAGGCTACCTTAGGATATTTAGAATAAGTGACCCTAAACTCCCTTCCTTTTAGGACTGCCAGATCTATAGTCAGATCTGGAGGGACTACTAGAGATGGCTCCCTTGGAGCCGTAGATCATCTTTTCCTATGGGACAAACTCTTACTTATCAAAACTCTTAGTTGTGCTGATTCCATCCCCTGTTTTACTTTGATTTTAAATTGCTTTTACCACCAACAAATAAAGTAAGCACACTAGGAATCGCAACATAGGGCCATGCTTAAATTTGGCAAACCAGCCGAGGAGCTCATTGGGGAGCTCCTCCAAAAGGATATCCTCGTCCAGACTTGTAACTCCTACCTCTTCTTGTATTTCTATAGGAAAGGGGTCGATTTTACATGGGACGGGTATTTCGATTATGACATCTTTTTATGAGACTTATTTAGAATTTTAAATGACAATTTTTTTGAACTTTGTATTTTTTCAATGTTTTTGGATTTTTATTTTCTCCAGAAATGGACCCTTGGCAGTGCAAGTCTGTGTATAAACAAGGTATTGCCTGCTAAGGGCTTATCTCACTTTTTATAAGTAATTTTTTTTTGGGAAATGGGTGTCAAATGTTAGGCAACTCCCTGCTTCCAGGGTTTGGGGAAAATATGCCCAGTTGCGTACCCGAGGGGCCGCTCCTTTATCTATTTAAATGGAAGGTGCTGACTAATACAGCTCTTCAGAGTCAGCGTCCATCATGTTGATCCCCACTTCATCGGAGATGATATCCTCAAATGTTAAAATGGTTTTGTGGTGATTTACCACGGGGGGAGTTTGTTCAGGTTTTGGCCGTCGTTCCTCAAAGAGGGACAATGTAGCTAAGTCTATCTCCAGGCTTGGAAGGGTGATGTGGGGATTGGTGGGGTGAATCGGTGTTGTGGGCTTATGTAGGGTTAATCGGGTTTCCCCATTTTGGTCTATCTTCACAAGCCCGACACTTATGAACGAATTCCTGATGTGAGGCTTGGGGCGGGGTTTTTCTTCTATGTGGATCCCCCTGGCTTTTGTCGCTGCTGTCACATGAGCTTTCTCCTTAGCCTCTCTTACTTCTTTCGTGGGCTTGTAACCTAGCCCAAATCTGACTTTCTGATCTCCTTTGATTGTGACGAGCTCTTTTCAGCCTTGTAATCTGGGCCTAAGACCCCTTCCTTTTCTATTGCCCCACTTTTGGAGCATAGCCACTACTGCTACCATACCACCTCTGGTCCTTGGAATGATACCCTCGATGGGCTCTGGAAGTATCATTGGCACCTCGTATTCGAAACTATGGAGGTCAACGTCTTCAGCAGTGTGCGGTACATCCAGCATATTAGGTCTTTCGGCGCTGTTGATGGCCTTATCTTTTTCACTGTGCCTCTCACCGATGATTGTGAAGATCTTATGCCCAGATGTAAATTTGAGTTTTTAGTGCAATATGGAGGGTATGGCTCCGACTTCATGTAGCTACGGCACCCTAACAGTAGATTAAATGAGGATTTGATGTCCATCACTTGAAATAATATGGAGAAGGCCATTGGCCCAATTAATAGCTCAAGATCAACTTCTCCCATTATCTCTCTTCGTGTGTTATCAAAACCTCTGACGCTAGTTCTCGTGAGTCTTAGCATGCAAGGATTTATCCCAATCTTGGTGGCGGTTCTCAGTGGGCATATATTTAATGAATACCCATTATCGATCAAAACCAGTGGGATTATCATATTTTTAGACTCAACAGTTATATTTAAGGATTTTGAGTGACTTCCTCCTTCCTCTGGTAAATCGACATCTAAAAAAGAAATGACATTCGGGGCCATCACTTGACCAATTATCTGCCCGACTTCATCCAGGCTAACTTGAAGTGATACATGCTTATTTTTTAACGCCCCCATTAATGCTTGAAAATGGTGTGGGGACATTATCAACAAATCTCTTACAGTACTATGGGTAAGCATTCTTCTTAGCTGAGTCTCCAGTATATGTTCTCGACTCATTTTCTCAAACGGATTTACGGCGTTATCTTTCTTTCCTTCGGGTTGGGTTTGTGTTGCTATTAGCGCTTTCGATTGCTTTGAGATCTTCCCAAATCGGGTCATAAAGTCCACTACTCCTTCTCTGTGGCTGCCAGCGATGATATCTATTTATTCATAACTCAGCGGGACCTGATGAGGATCATAGGTTGGTCCTAAGATATGGAATGGTATAACTGTTGGTATTGGAGGCACTTGCACTACAAGCTCAAGAAGTGTGAGAAATACTTGATTTACCTCGGTGATAGCTGGTTGGGTGGCAAAATTGGGCCAGATGGGGGTGGTGAAGCTTGAGGGTGGTGGTACTGGGGGAAAAGGGGTAAAAGTAAGCCATTGGTAGCTGATAGGTGCTGGCGGGGGATTGGGGGTATGATGGGCCATTGGGTAATTGACGGGGGTGGTGGTGTATGGTTGGTATGCATTTATATGCACATAATTGACAGGAGTGGGTGATGGAAAATAAACCCTAAGATCTAAGGGTTCAACTTGTGGGGTTGGGATGGGAAAATAGTTAGATAAATTCAGGGGTTCATTCACCCCAATATTCCTTTCTTCACAGTTCCTTAGCAATGGTGCCATATAGCTCTCCCGATCACTGATGTAATCGGAAGGGTCAAACTCAAATTCCTCCTCATATTCCCTTATCATCCCGATGGAGGGTCTGGGACCTACTCCTCCGGTAGGATGTGGGGGAAATGGCACCTGGTGGATATTTACATGCTGGTTCACTTGCAAAGGTGTTGGTGGAATGATTTTCTCTATATCGATTAAATCTTAGATTGCGTGCTTTAATGGGAAGCAGCGATCAGTCGGGTGACTCGGGCCTTGATGAAAATTACAGTGGGATTGGGTGGGGAAGACGTTACGATTAGTAACTAATCCCTTTTTTATTAATAAAGGTAAAAGTACACTTAGTGATTGCCCCAAGGGTGTAAACACTCGGTCATAGCGAGCTCTCCTCTGCTCCGGAGTCATTTGCATTCCTTGATCGTTTCCTGCTCTCTACATCTGCTCAATTCTGACTAGTGCAGGGCCTGGTATTGGTAATGTTTTAGACATCAGTCTCGGCTCTCTTATCATTCCATTATTCTAAAAACCTTCTAACCCCACTGTCTCCACTTGGTATATTTTTGTTCAGGCGCCCCTCCCTGATGACATCTTCCCAGCGATTGGCGATCCTCACCAGATTAGCAAAGCTGTAATGCTGCTGGTACACAAAAAAGTCTGAGATTACTGGTAGAGTATTCTTGAAAATTATTTTGATCTGCTCATCATCAAGTATCTTGTTTTTTACCTGAGCTGCTAGTGCTCTCCACTGCCTTAGATAATCATTGAGGGTCTTATTTAGGTTCTGCTTTAACCAGGCCAAGTCATACTTATATGGTTCGATGTCAATGTTATAGACATATGATTCCTAGAACAAGTGTGTTAAGTCTTTCAACATTTTCATCATAGGTGGTTCCAAGGATGTGAACCATCTCAAGATCGGACCGGTCAGACTCTTTTGAAAGACCTTTATTAGTAGTCTTTCATCCCCTCCATATTAGCACATGTCCCCACAGTAGGACTTGAGGTGTACAATAGGATTGCCGGTGTCGTTGTATTTGTCAAATGCCGGCATCTTGAATTTGGGAGGCAAGGGGACCTCAGCGAATGAGCATAAATATGTGAAGTCCGTGGCATGGATTTCAGCACCTCCCATTTTCATCAACTGCTTTTGTATCTTGTCCAACTGTTCTTTCAGCTGCTTTGACTCCTTAGATATGGGGGCCACTTTCTCGGCAGTTGGTTGGATTTCACTTTGTGCTACCAAGAGGTGGGAAATGATAGGAGGAGGGTTAAGGTTGGTCAATGCCCCCAGCATAGGCTCCACTGTTCCTAATCTCGTCCTCTTTATACTGCTGGTCGACATAGTGTGCAGTGAGGGCAGGATTCTCTTACTGATGTTGCATGGACTGGATGGGAATGGCCTGAGTGGGGGTTGGGTGAGTCCATTGTGGATGAGGGAAAGTTTGTTAGACGATGGGATGAGTGGAAGTTAAATTTTGGAGTGGGGCCTGATGAGGCCATTGAGCATGGGGGAAGTTTTGAAGCTGACTTTGGGATGTAGGGATATGGGTAAATTGGGATTGATATAAGGCATGGGTTTGATCGAGGTATGAGGGTTGTGAATGGGTGAAATTTTGGAGAATTGGGAAGGGTATGGGTGTAAGGTTCCAAGGTTTCGCTAGGCTTGGGTTTGGGCTATGAAGCCTTAGGAGGGTTGGGCCATAAAGCCTTGGTCATGACAGGTTTGGGCCATGGGCCCTTGGTGGGTCTGGGCCAAGGGCCCTTGGTGGGTCTAGTCCATTGGGCCTTGATGGGTCTGGGCTATGGGCCCTTGGTGGGTCTGGGCCATTGGGTCATGATGGGTCTGGGCCGTGGGCCCTTTGTGGGTCTGACCCATTAGGCCTTAATGAGTCTAGGCTATGGGCCCTTGATGGGTCTAGCCCATTGGGCCTTGGTTGGTCTGGGCCATAACCCCTTAGTGGGTCTGGGCCATGGGCCCTTGATAGGTATGGGTTATGGGATTTTGGGCCATAGGGCCTTGGGACATGTTAGGAATGGAGGTTTGGGCCATTGGCCCTTGAGGTATGTGGGTAA
The DNA here is from genome assembly GCA_021018995.1 of Chloranthus sessilifolius. Lineage (NCBI taxonomy): Eukaryota > Viridiplantae > Streptophyta > Magnoliopsida > Chloranthales > Chloranthaceae > Chloranthus > Chloranthus sessilifolius. The sequence continues at coordinate 81,290,562 of CM037584.1, forward strand.
TGGGAGATTGAATGGTGTGGATGATGGGGGGTTGATGGGAGTCATGGGTGAGTGAGGCATGGAGGCTTGATAGGGTATGGGATGGATCCATGGGTGTGTGGTATGGATGAGAGGGAATGTGTTGGGAGGCCTTCCACCTATTGTAGGCTTGGACCATTTCTTCCATCATGGCCATGGAAGGGAGAAGGGATGGAGACGGGTATTTGAGATTTGGAGGGGCATAAATGGGGAGGATGTGGAGGGTAAATTGGGCATGATCCTAGTAAAATCGGGCATGACCCAGGTAGGAGATGGGATATGGGGTGGATTGGAGGAATGATGTGGGGCATTTAAAAAGGGGGATGTGTGCAACCGTGGGATCCGTGACGATCCCGTCGCGACGATGTGCTCTCTAACGAAAATATAGAGTCGCTACCCAAAACTTTCGGTGTCCCTGGAAACCTAGTTCATTTTTATCCAAAGTGCTAAAAATATGACTCTAATCCAGTCCACACCAAAGGCTCTTGGGTAGGGGCTTCGGTTATCGATTAGGATGCTGTTAGGCACCCGATCAACCCGCTTAACGCGGTCTCTACTAATGGCCAAAAATAAAGTGAAGTAAAAGCAAAGAAAATAGCTTCCTCTTGCCCAAAAGGGCTTAGAATCCAATTTTTGCCCCTCCGTTCCTACCGAAAAGTCAGCGGTGTAACGAGACAAATGAGAGGGTAGAGAATGCGAAAAAGAGATAGGAGAAGAAAGGGGAGAGCCGGAGCCCTCGGGCCCTTGTAGCATCGTAGAGGAGCCTTTCATGGCTTGCTTTGATGAGCTCTTGATGGCTTGCAAAGCTTGAGAATGGGTTCTAACTCTTTAAGAGAGATAGTTAAGAGGTAGAGGGAGGGTGCTAGGATAGAACAAACACCTAACCTAGAGGTTTTTCATGGAAAACAAGGGTGGGAAAGAGGTTTGGAATTATCGTTTTTGTATGGGAAATGTGCACCAAAGGGAGAAAGAACTTCTCACTTAAAGCTCTTTCTCTCTTAGGCAAAAATTCTCAACCGTTAAACCAAGGGGTGGGGGTCTCTATTTATAGGAAATGGGTGGATTAGGAGGCCACTTAAGAGCTAAATGGGTTTAGCAATTAGGTAATCTCACATCTAAGGTTTCCTAGGGTTTTTGGGGCCTAGAAAGGTGTGAGAAGGTCCTCCAATGGTGGATGATGGGATGAGGTCTTAAGCCTCTTAAAGGGTTGCAAATAGGTAGTGAATGGGTGCAACAGAATTAGCAAAACACACCCCAAAGGTCAAGGTGGCCAACAAGTCAAACCCAATCATGATTTTCAGAGTAAAATCCCAGGGTTACTGTTCATATGCCTGGCATAACTAATAGTTACTCCAGGCAAATGTATAGTAAAATAGTTGTAAACAGTCCCTGAAAGTTACCTCACGAGGGTGGGCCCCACTTTTAAAAGTGGCGCAACAAGCTTAAAATCTGGGAGAAATGGCATGGCACAACTAATAGTTATGCTAGACAAAGTTATAACTGGCGCAACTATTAGTTGCGCCACATCCCTAGGGGGGCCCACTTGAAATTACCCTCTTGCCCTCCAGGTTCGGACCGCCATATCTTTCAATGTACAACTCCCGATTGGGGTGATTCTTGGACCGTTGGAAAGCCGACGACTCCTACTTTTCAATGGTATAAGATTTGATTGCAGTATATGGCTATAGCTAGTTTCGGTGCACCCCTACTCAACCATTTCCTGTGTAAGGTTAGATTTAGGTTCAGAACGGGTTCTAAGGGTCGAGATTGATTTATAAAGGTTTGGGTCAGGTTCCTAAGGGATCTAGGATGATTCCTAAGGGTTTGGAAAGGTTCCTAAGGGTTCTAAGGGGGTTCTAAAGGTTCCATACATGTCATCAAAAGCTCAGAATTGCACCTCTCTCGAAAGGTGTTTCGATCGAGCATTGGGCCAAATTTGGGTGTCTATAAATACCCCTCTTTGGTATTCGATCACTAATAATCAAATCCCAAAGAAAAAGAGACATCCGAAGAGGCCCAAGGCATTACTGACGGGTCTGCTGCATTCAGAACAAACTTTAAACATTAAATGAGTAACACAGTGAGAAAATGACAGCCTTGGATGTCCGGCTAAACATTCGTTTCTCGAGGTAATCTGTTCCCAAGCGCTTAGCGACATTACTGGGCATAACTGAGGTGGAATGAGTTACGAACTCCCTATAGTCGGGAAAATATTCCCTTCTCGGGAGGATTTTGAAGGTATCTGATGTTTAAAATTCATTCTGAATGCAACAGCTTCCTGAGTAAAAAAGGGGATCGGCTCACATTGAAATATAGGCGCGAAGTAAGCACACGCAAGGCTCCACAGTTTGCGTTCAATCCTACGAGGCATTTGATGGCCTCATCTAACTGTTCGCGGGTTCCCCTACTGAAAGCAAGGCTCGAGGTCTTTGGGCGAACCCATCGCCCCTGAAGTTTATTTAGCATGATCGCCCAAGCGAAGTGAATAGATGTCACAACGCTTTTTGGGAGTGCGTCCCATTTTCGAAAGCATGCCTCAAATTAACATGACCTAGAGCATCCAGCTTCGATTACCTTGAACAGATCCAACCAAATATTGGGGTATCTCCATGAAGGGACATCCAATCCTAGTCTCTGCTGACAATGATCATAAATATCAATTATCTATGCATAAACATGCACCCATCAAGGGCAATAAGCAACAACAAAGGCGATGGAAGCCCTGACCTGGACCCGCTCGGGTATAATTTATGGGGACAAACAACTATCATACGGATACCCAGACGCATGGCATACACTTTACAGGGATACCGCTGCCCATATAGGTTTTAAGCCTACAGAAGATAAAAAGGGAAATGAACCCTTCTGAATGCATGGTTGCACATAGTTTGATTGACACGTAATCTCATTCTCAACAGGTTGGTCTCAACCAACGATTGACCTTTTCCAATGGAGAATTTGAAGCTTAAGACAGTTAAGTTTACATGAATCCAAAACAGAATGCTGGTCGCAAAGATTTAGCAGTGGAGTTAACTCGACTGAAACATTGGCTGTTTGACCGGGACCGATACCGTTGCTCCTTCCTTAAGGTAGGATCCAAAGATCTGAGGTGAACCTTAGACTCGGGACTTTAATATGGCACAACTACATTGCTGATAAAATATTGACATTTTACCGCATTGAAAACATGCATGTGTGTGCCTCTGTGGGGAATACAAATCTGTTTTTAATTTTTCTATCATTTTATGCGATTTTTTTGAATTTTTCAACTGCTATTTTATGTGATTTTTTTTGGAGTTTTGAAGTTATTATTTTATGTGATTTTTTTTTTGGGAATTTTGAAGCTATTATTTTATGTGGATTTTTCTTGTGAATACTTCCGACTTCTCTGTGGGGATTCTTTGTTGGATTTTTCTTTATATTTTCCCATATAGGATCGGGGTGCTCATTGATCTTGGTCTGCTTTTATTCTAGCATGGCTCTTTTGGCAAGTCGAAGGATGATCGAAATGCTGCCTTGGGAGCGCGTGCATCTGCCGAGGGCGACAGAACAAACAAAAAGAGTGGGGGGACCGGTCTTCCCATCTGGCCTGTACCAGGCCCAAGACCCGGCCTAAGTGCCTGGTGCAACTATTCTAGGGGCCTCAAAATATCCTGGCACAACTAATAGTTGCGCCAAGCAAAAGGAGGGAAAATTTTTGCCTGGCGCAACTATTAGTTGCGCCAGGCTTGGCTTGGGAAATTTAAACAACCAGAGTTTGGGCTGGGGGGCTTTATTTCAAAATTTTCTCCCCTCCTTTCTCATTGAAACCGAAAACCAACCCCTCCTAGGGTTCCTTTACATTGCCTCTATGCGTGCCGCATGGCCGTTGTGTGGATCAATCGTCGACTCACGCTAGATCAAAGACCCCTTTTCTCTCTAAAGGTAACCATTAAAACTCATTTTCTTTGATTTTTCTTGCTTTTTCTTATAGATATGATCATGATCTTGTATTCTTTGATGAGTAATGATTTATTTTTATGGTGTGTATGCTTATTGATGAAGTGTGGATGATTCTTTATGAACAATGCCCTATTTTGTAATTTCATGGATTTATTGGTGCCTAATATATATATATATATATATATATATATATATATATTTATTTATTTATTTATTTATTTATTTGTATATATGGAAAGGGATTTTTTTGTTTATATTTTTTTGCAAAGAAATTTTTTTTTTGTTTTTGTTTTTATTAAAATAAAGCAAAGGATTTTATTTTATTTTTATTTTTTTTCTTTTTTGTTTGATTTTTTTTGTTGATTTTTTTTATTTTTGTAAGTAAAGGATTTTTTTTTGTTTTTGGTTTTGTTTGATTTTTTTTTTTTTCTTTTTTTTTTTGTAAGTAAAGGATTTTTTTTGTTTTTGTTTTTATATTTGCAAACTAAAGTGAAGAGAATTTTTTGTTTTTGGCTTTTAGTTTTTATTTTGACAAACAAAGTAAAGGATTATTATTTTATTTTTTTTTTGCATTTGTGAATAAGGTAAAGGAAATTTTTTTTTGTTTTTGGTTTTTTTTGTTTTTAGGAACACGAAGAAATGGCCGTTTGCTTTTTCCTTGGGACCTAAGGAGAAGAGAAAGAATTTTTTTGTTTAGAAGCGTGATGATGATTTCTTTCTCTCCCCTTTTTTTTTGCTTTTGTTTTCCTAGACATAAAGGGAGGATTTTTTTTGTTTTTCTGAGTGTAAAAGAAGGGCTTCTTTTTTTTTAATTATTTTTTAGAAATATAAAAGAATGATTTTATTTGATTCTAACTTGCTTTATTTTCAAAGATAGGAAGGGGAAATTTTATTTATTTTTTGTCATTTTCTGAAGAAAAGATTTTTTTTGCATTTTCAACCTAAAAGAGATCTCTTTTTTTTTTTAGGCATGTGTATCTCTCATTTCTAAAAATATGTGAAAAGAAAGGGGAAGGGTGAGTATACTTACCTCCCTTTTGCAGCATAGAATATCATGGCTCTTTATCATTGATCTGCTCTGACGTGATTGCCTTTTGTTGCGCCAGAATGTCGGGTGAGGGTGAGCATATTCCCGAGGAGGGCTACGAGGAGGGGCCCAAGGAGGGCCACGAGGAGGGGCTCGAGATTGTATACTGCCTGCGGGGGGAACAGTTCATTTGGGTAGAGTGGAGAGTGGCCCATGGCTCGAGATGCAGGGCGAAGCCGCCCAAGTCGGCCTCCTTCACCAACAGCATACCCATATTTCAAATTTTGGGATAGCGGGCAAGGTAAAAGAGAGGTTCAATTCATTTTCATTATGCAGTTCTTGCTTTGCCCTTGTGATCTGATGCACATTTTCTTGGGTGCAGGACCTGCCCAACATTGTATTTCGTGGCGGGTGGCTCGACTTCCATGAGTTCTACCTCTATGTCACTCCCGTGAAGGTCTTGCTGGCATAGGTGGGCTTCGGAGAATTTCTATTTTGCCTTGCCATGAGGGCCGACTGTTAAGACCTGAAAAGTATCACTTTTCACCCCTTAACTTAATCTCTGTTAGACCCTGAATCATTTAATAAATGTGTTTTAAGTCTATCCTGTAGGTAATAACCAGGAGCTGCAAATAAGCCCCTAACCATGCCATGAAGCCTACTGCTGCCCCAGAAGTTCCTCAGAAGAAAGTGGTTGAACTCAGACAGAGAATTGGCTACAACATAGGCACAGCAAAGCAGAAACAAATCAAGAAGAATGCCTCACGCAGATATCGTAGGGCTCAATTGAACCAGAAAGAATGCGTCGCACAATTATCGAGGGCTTCTGAAGGGAGCAAACCAACTGGTAGCGCAGTCTTTCGACCGCTTATGCTACAGATGGATGTCGAGGGAGTAAAAGCATACTTCACAGCTCGTGAGTCTCCATATAGCGCCGCTAACTGACGCAGCTCAAGAAATGAGTCTTCAAACTTCACGCGATTCACTGAATAGAGAGAGCTCCAGGCATTCCTGTGCACGGCTGTCGCACAGTAGTCGCGGGATACATACTTTCAAGGAACTGCTCGCACGATCCAGAAGCCCATGCACATTGTTTCTTCGCGAGGATCGTCGCTGGATTCACCAAGTAACGAACTGCGCGCACAATTCCCGCGACAACCAAAATATCAATCCCGCGACTGCAAGAGCTTTAAGTCAAAGCAACCCCACGACGCCAATTCTATCATGCGATAAGACCTGAAAAGCCTTTCTACCTAGCGAGGCTCAGGTTCTTAACTTCTTCCCACTTCTGCAGGGGTAATCTAGGAACTTCCAGCATTTAGGGCACGCACTCCAATGCACCAATCTCTATGCACACACCCCGAGGCATCCAAAGGATAGGAATGGGCCATAATTACATTGATGAAATTAGGGTTTTCTTAACCCTAATTCTCACACAGCTGACTGCTATATAAGCCTAAGCCTAGTTTAGGTTTAGGGGACTTATTAGACTTGACTTCTATACTCCTTAAAACCGACTGTAGAATTACAGTAGGCTAAGGTTAGGGTTTAGGAGTTTTCTTTTTTCCTTTTGCCTTCTCTCCATAGTCCAGCACTTGCTGGCTATGCCTTTGTATGATTATTTGGTATAGTTTTAATGGAGTTTTGTAATAGGATCTATTACATGTATGGGATTGGTGTTTTGTGAGTTGTTCTGTACAAGGCTGCTGCCTTGAGATCCTCCATTGCTAAGTTGTATTGTATGCGAGGGAGGATTGTCTTTAAGGTTTTACTTAGATCCAAGTGACCTGTGTGTCCAGGTTAGGCACATTGCAGGCCTAGTCCCACCACAGGACCCACTAAATCTGAATCCCCATGGGAGCTTGAGCTGGTAGCCTTGTGAACATGGTGGTGGCAGCAATGTTCTTGTTCTGTCTTAGACCTCTGTGAGGAGGATAGCCTCTGTGGATAGTCTGTGACCATTGAAGTGGACAGATTATAGCCTTAGGGTGAGGCCAATCCATAGATCTAAGACAGATTCTTCTTCTCTGCACTTGTGCTTGTAGCCTTGTGAGAGATTGTGCAGAGACAGACTCCCCTGTATTTGTATAGACCCACCATCAGATGGCAGATCTGATCTGGCTGTAGAGATTGTAGGCTTGTGACTGGATCACTGCTGTCTTTCTAAAGTAATGAACAACCAAGCTTAAAAGCTAGTACTCAAACCCTTGCTGGTTCTGTGTGTCTAGGCTAGTGCACGTTGTAGGCCTAGCCCCACCCACAGAGCTTTAGAGGTTGAGGTTCCTATGGATTCTTGAGCTGGTAGCCTGGATGAAGTAGTGCCTACAATGATAAACTTGTTCTGACACATCTCAGGATTGTGGTTCCCCTATTGGATAGTCTGTGACCATTTAAGTGGGCAGGTTATAGCCATAAGGGATTGGATCATGACACAGGGGTGAGTTGGATCCTTTCTCCTCATTGGTGATAATGTAGCCATTGGACAGGATTTCTATAACAGCAGATCTGAGTTTGAGTTATAAGACCCATCAGATCTGTACCTAATAGCATACTTCTTACCCTTTTATATTTATTTTCTCACATTCCATCCTCTTTCTTAACCCTTTCTGTAGTTTAGACATTAAGTTACCTTAGGATTTAGACTATAGTGACCTTAAATCCCCTTCCATTTATGATTGCCAGATCTGTAGCCAAATCTGGAGAGCCTACTAAAGATAGCTCCCTTAGAGCTTTAGATCAACTTTCCCTGTGGGACAAACTCTTACTTATCAAAACTTGCTACAACAGGCCCTGTATCTTGTAGGACTGTGTATTTTTAGGCTTGCTGCTCTGTAGTTTTCAATCCACCTTTGATTTATTTTCACTAACCCCATTCTTATCACTGTCTCCAATAAAGGCAGTAGCAAGCACTTAAAATACTCCAACGCCGACGCTGCCTATCTAAAAGCCCTGATTGAAAGGTTTCGCCCCGAGATAATGTCCTTTCACATGCTGAATGCAGAGGTGACCGTGACTCTCATCGATTGGGCCATGATTACCGGCATCAGGATAGGGGGGATACTGCTATCCGATCTCGCGGTGCCGAGTCGAGAGGGCATCATTCGATTGATCGGGGCCCATCCCCCTCGCGGGCAGACACATGACACCGAGGTCAAGATGTCTTGGCTGACCTTGCTTTATATGCCTGATGAGTTAGTGGATCCGGGTCAGCCAGACAGGGTGCTCTACATCACGCCAGAGTGGGTGATCGTCCTAGCCCACATCACTCTCCTGGTCCTGCTCGGTAAGACCCTTTTCACCAACGCGAGCAGTGGCCGAATCAGCCTAGCCTTGCTGAGTGTGATGGACAACTGGAGTGACGTCAACAGGTATGATTGGGGAGGGGCAGGGTATGCGTGGCTGATGTAAAATTTGTCTCGGGTCACGATCGGGGATTCAAAGTCTGCTATTGGATTTTGGGCCGCCCTGGAGGTACTTCCTCATTCCTTTACCTTTTCCATTTTATTTTGAATGATCTATATACGCTACTGACCCGCTCTTGTGCAATGCCCCCTTTTCAGGTATGGAGATATCATCACTTTCACCCTGGGCACCCGCTTCTTTTATCGTAGGTGCTCACCTATCCCCTCCTTAGCAACTGGAATCAAGCCCGGCGTCGCAATGTAGGTTTAAAGCACTTGGAGATGGGTCTGAGGTATCAACTCGACCTGATGGTTCCTGAGCAGGGAAAACTCATTTTCAACTTTGTTTGTTCTAGCTCAAAAATTCTTTCTGCTTGATGTGCTGCCTGCTTGGATTTCTTTTTACTTGGGCAGATCCTCCCTGACCTGTACCTTGCATCCCCCTTCTGGGATTGAGTAGCTATAGGCGCTTCCCGCCTATTTAACAATCGTCGCATCATTTTCTTCTATAGAGCATGGGCCAGATTTTATTATCTGGGCGAGCGGGTGGTGCACTAGTTCCAGGGCCATTATGCCATGCCTGTGGGCCCTCCAACGGATGTTCGGTATCCCGTTGGCAATATCAAGGAGCTTATTGCGGCCTTCCTTAATAATGGGCTCCCCATCCATGCTCTCCATGTGCCCGGGAACTATCATCCTTGGTATGAGTGCCTGTTGTATCGGTTTATCTTGCCGCGCTTTGTACCTAGCGCCAATTTTCTTGTCAGTGGCCCACTTGGTTAGGTAATTCCTCTTAGCTTGGATCAGTTCCCTTATGCTTTGGTTCGACCCTCGTTCCTTCTAAGCGGATCTTTGTTTTGTTCACAGTTTGCTCGGGGGGATGATTCGGATGGGGAAGGCGGGTAGAGTGCAGCTGATATGTCAGGGGTAGATCCCTCTGGTGCTGGTCCTTCTGGTGTGGGTCCCTTAGGCGAGTGATCTTCCGGTGGTGGTCCGTCGGGTACCTCTCATGCCGGTATCCCTGGTGGTGATCCGCCCGTGGTCTATGGGACCTTTCGGTGCCTGGATGATAGCTTTCTTTCAGGCCTCTACGTTGATGCAGATTGACAGGCACGGCTTTCTGCTGAGGCGGCCCGTGTTCCTCCTCCTGAGGTGGTTCCAAGGGTAAGTCTTCTGATGGCCTAATCTCTGTCCATTTCGGTTTCCTTCTGCATATGCTTTTAAGATTGCCCTGACAACTGATGTTATATTGCTCTGAACGTAGGACTTCAACTCGGTGATGGAATATGCGGAGTATCATCATCATCTTACAAAGCTTAGGGAGGTGGAGACAGTGAGTACCTTGCTGCTCTACTCCTCTCATTCTTTTCATTATCATTTTTCCCTTAACTGATCCTGACTCGTGACTTTGACTGTGCCTTGCAGTGTGCCCGTGCTAAAGCATTGCACTCTTTGCTCAGTAGGATCTCACAGGCATGGTCTAGGGTGGGGGACATGTGGACCTTCCAGAGCTCCTCTCGCCGTCACAAGAAATCAAAGGGCACAAGCAAGGACTAGGCTTTTAGTTTTAGCTTTAAAAACTCAGTACTCTTTGGAATTTGATTTGGATTTATTTAAAGATTTTGGGGATGGTTGATACTTTGGATCATTATTTTTAGAAAATATTTTTAGTATTTCTGCTTTGATTTTATGCCATGATCCCCTTACATCGGACCTGCTTCTCTGCAGGATGTCTTTGCCCAAAATGTTCTCAGAAAGCGACTCCCTGGGCACATGCTTTGATGTAGGATCAGTCCTGCATATGAATAAACAAAATAATTACCAAACTGTTAGTGAAAGGAGGTGTGTGAAAAGACAAAAAGGGTGTAAGTCCCCACAGCTAGGTCCCAGGATGGCTGAAGAGGAGGGACTGTAATGTGGCGCAACTATTAGTTGCGCCAAGTTGAAATCCCAGAAAATATGTACTGGCGCAACTATTAGTTGCGCCAGGCATAATGGGGACCAAAATGTGTTGGCGCAACTAATAGTTGCGCCAGGCATAATGGGGACCAAAATGTGCTGGCGCAACTAATAGTTGCGCCAAGCTCAACCTAGGGGAGAAAAACACTGGCGCAACTAATAGTTGCGCCCTGTTTAACCTGGGGAGCAGTGGATCCTTATATACCCGAGTTACTCTAAAACTTGCTTCTTTTTTGTTTGACTTGGCCCTTTTGACCGGTTCTTTTTGCTCTTGCTTTTCCGAGGTGGGTCCATCACCATACATCAATTTTTATCTTCTCAGAAGATCTTTGTATGTTCATGGACCCGCTTTCTAAACCTCCCTTACGTGGAGGGCCCGAAGCCAATTTACCCCCTTCCTTGGGACTGGGCCCCAAATTTCTAATAGCCTGGTTTGGGATCTTGAATGAGAGTGACCTTGCCGACTTGGAGCATGTTGGGCTATCTCGCCTTCCTTCCTTTCTAGAGGTTCCTCCACGGTGGGAACTCCTTTTCGCTGCCGCTTCATTTTGGGATGTGAAATCCCATGTATTCCGTTTTGGGAAGCGAGAACTAACCCCAACCCTTGAGGAGCTATCCAATATGTCTGGCCTGAAGCTTCACAGGGGCCTTGCAAGAGTCACGCCTCGGCTGGGCTACTCCAAATCCATCCACCATACTCTTGGTTTGAAGAAACTTGAGTATGAGAAAAGTCTCATCAGAGGCCCCACAAGGTGTTCGCTAAAATTCCTCAAAGAACTTTTCGGTGATGAAAGTCTCCGAAAATTGCCAGTTAGGAATATTTTCAATGTGAAAGCTCTAGCACTCGATCTCATTTCTAAAATCCTCTTCTTTACTAGGAGGAGAGCTTCTCATTGGCAATTTGTGACATTTTGACGGAGCTGGAGGCGGGCCGATCCATGATGCATTTGGTGCTCGCCGAGCTGTATCGATGCCTTGATTCATTTGCTTTGGGCAAGGTGGAGGGCCTTCGGGGGTGCCCCTTATTGCTTCAGGTCTGGTTGGGTGAGCATCTTGCTATCTTGGGGGCTGTGCCCCGCTTTCATATTGCCCAAGGTGAGGTGGTTCAGTGCTTTCTGGGTAGATGCCATTTGCTTCCACAGGGTGATGTGTCAACTCTGAAACTTTGGTTGACCGATGTCGAGCTGACATGGAAGCTTCCTTGGTTGGACTAGACTTCCCAGTAGTTCACTCTAGAGACCATGAGGGCATCACCCTCTTAGGTTTGACTGGCAGTACCTTCTACTTCCCATTCCAAGTATTGTGCCAATTTGGCTCCCCTCAGCAGGTGCCTTGCGAGGCCAAACCCCTTCTATGTGATTTGATCTTTTCTTAGAGGTTCTCCGGAGTCATAGATCAGATTGCTGCTCTTTAGGAGACGCATCAGTCAATGCTGATGTGTGATATTGAGCAGGGAGATTTGGTTAGAACTTCTCCTGAGTACGAGGCCTGGCTACTGACTGAGTGGCCTGTTGCTGATGGTCCAAATTCGACAAAGATCATTGATACTGGAGGCCCCTGGACAAAGAAGAAGACGACACTCCGAGCCCGTATCGAGCTACTTGTGGACAAGAAGAGGGTCCTGTAAGAACTTTTGGCACATGAAAAGGTTAGAGCAGAAACAGCAGAGAGCGAGGTCCTCCGTTTGAAGGGATCACTGAGCGTCACTTTTGGAGCTGTCGACTCTTCTCGAAAGAGGTATAAGAGCCTTCATGGTCGCTGGCTGACTGAGCGGAATATCCAGGAAGAGGACCTTTATGCTGAGGTTAGCGCATTGAAGCGCGAGCTAGGCCGCTAACTCCTTCCTACACAGAACTTTTTACACATATCAATTACACAGAAAAGGAGCGTAAAAGCCCCTTTACAGATACATACATTTTTGGTATACATATTTTCTTTATATTTTTATTGTTTTTTTTTTTATTATTGGTAAAAAGGAAAGCACGCTAGTCATCACACCGGCTATTTTTTGGGATGTGGTGTAAGTGGTGCATTTTGTAAATGAAAGGTAGTTTATTATATACATCTACACAGATCTTTTGGTCTTTTGGTTTTGTTTTACACTTTTTTTGTGGTGCCATAATCACCTTGTGAAATCTCGGGTCCTCTTTTGAGCATGGTCGAACCGCTCTTTGACTGGTTGATTCTGAAAGATTTTCAACAGTTTTACCAAAGCCGGAACGTCCATCCCCTTGGGTTGAGTCAAACCTTTCTCCCTACCTTGAGTCATATGTTTGACAAAGTAATTTCATGAAAACAATTCTGATCGGGACTCGATTCGAGCTAACATGAGTGGCCCATAAAAGAGGTCAGGGAGAGTAACCAAGAGGGCTCCTTAAATATTTAACCAATCATTACAAACCCCTCTTTTCTTTTCTTTTTCTTTTCTTTCTTCTCTCTTTTTTTCACTTATCTCCTTTTTTACCCATGGCGCCCTTTTAGGTTCTCACCACGTCCATGGGTTTAGCTCTCTTACCCCAAGCGCCCTTTCGGGTTTTCACCTAGTCCGCACAATACTCGCTGTTTTGACCCGTAGCGCCCTTTCGGGTTTTCACTACATCCATCTTACTTTGAGCTTGTATTTTTATTTCATATATATTTTTCTCTTTTCTTTTTTTAACAGTCACGACATTGACGTCGATTCCATCATAGCCGGCTGGATGGGGTTCTAGTGTCGTCTCACAACTCGGCTTGTGGTGACTTAACATATGCTATGACTGCTTGTGAACCTACAAAGAGGGCTTCCTTCGGGGTGTAGCTTGGCCATGGGTTAGGTTAGGATTTTAAGGTATGCTAGGCTAAAAGGGTTTCCTTGACATGACTTCAGTTTTCTCAACATACTTTCTTTCTTGGGGATCTTACTGTACATGCCCCATGATTTTTTGTTCTTTTTATTTTATTTCAGGAAATCTCTTTTTGAGGTTTTACTTTTCTGATTTTTTTAGATTTTGATAGTAACTTTACTTTCCCTTTTTCTTTTTCTCTCTCTTTTTTTTTGTATGCACGCTCACTTTTTTTTAGGAAAGGGGGTTCATTTGAAAGAAAGGCCCAGGCTCAAATGGGGTAGCAAAGGATATCATCATTTTTAGGGATACTTTTTAGCTACTATGCATAGAACAATGGCCTCTTTTGGGTGGTTTTTAAGCAGTAATTAGGGAGAGCTGAGAGTGTTATTGAGGGTTAGATGATCCACAGACTGCAAATCTGAGGACATTTCATTGTATGGTCAATTTAATTCATTGTAATGTGGGTTTAATTGTTGTAATTAGATCCATAGCTCCTTAGGTTTCATTTGGTGCTCGATCGGCTTTGTGTAGATGAGAATAACTCACCCACTTAACTGGTAGACCTCCTGGATGCCATTTGATCTCCCTAGATCTGATGCTCCTGCAATTTCCTGTGTTTGTAATCGCAGCATTTGTAGTGGTTATAATGCTCTAATTGAAACCTTTGATTTGGAGGAAATCCCTAGGATGATCTGTGACCATTAAAGTGGACAGATCATAGCCTTAAGATCAATTCAAACCTCTGGTCTAAATTGGATTCTTCTACTTTAAACCTTTGATTTGGAGGAAGTCTATAGGATGATCTGTGACCATTACAGTGGACAGATCATACCCTTAAGATCAGTTCAAGCCCTTGGTTTAGAGTAGATTCTTCTACCTTGCAGCTGTGCCTATGGCCAGATGAGGGATTGGTATACTCTATACTCTTTGTAACCCTAGCAGTTCAACCTAATTGCAGCAAGACCAAACTCTAAGTTGCTTCTCATTTTCATGTGTTTGATTTCCCCACACTGCATGATTTGTACTCTGGATTTGATCCTAACCTCCATTCCTGTAATTTTAGCTATCTTTGTAGTTTAGTTTAGAAGTGACAACCCTTTAAACCTCTCATCTTTCTTTTATTGTTTTAGCATCAGGAAGGGTGCCAGATCTACCACAAATCTGGAGATTTGCCTAATTTTGACTCACATTTTCCTGTGGACATTCCCTTACACCTTTTTCAAAACTTGCTACAACCGGCCCTGGATACTTGCAGGACTGTGTGTGAGCCTGCCTTGGTGTGTGCCATCATTGGCCTCTTTAATTATCTGATTTTAAACCTCTTTTTTGAATACAAGGCAGGACCCCAACAAGTTTTTGGCGCCACTGCCGGGGATCTGTGTGCTTAAAATTGGTAGATCTAAGTTTATTTTAGTATAGATTGTAGATTTGTAATATATTGTTTAGTTTTTCACTAACTGTTGTTGAAATTTCTACTGTTTTGTAGTAGTTTTTGTTATTTTTAATAGATTGGAAGTTGTGTCTCAGGAGGAGCATTGTGCTAGAGGCTATGTTAAAGTTTGCATTCCTCTACTCCTTTTATTTTTTTGATTTGTGGATTTGTAGATTTGCTAGAAAATTGTGTTGATTCCTGATTGTTGTGTTAAATTGGCTTTGCATTGTGTGTGCATTAAGATTGTGAGTGGTGTATGTTTGGAAGGAGAACTCTCAATCCTCATATTGTTCCATTAAATCCAGAGGTTGAAAGAATCCTTAGGACTAAATAAATTTCACCCACATTTGATGCACTTGGATTTGCTAAAATGGGTGAGCAACAGCAACCTAGAACCTTGAAGGAATTCAATGCACCAGGGGTTTACAATTATCCCTTCTGCATTCAATTCCCTGTTGCTCAAGGGAACTATGAGATCAAGTCATCCATAATCCAAATGCTACCCTCATTCCAAGGCCTGACCAAAGAAGACCCATATAAACATATTGATGAATTTTTAGGACTGTGCACTACATTCAATATCACAGGTTTGGGGGAGGAAGCAACCAGGATGAGACTTTTTCCCTTTTCATTTAAGGACAGAGCCAGGTCTTGATTGTCAATGCTTCCACCCAACAGTATTCAATCTTGGAGTGATCTTCAATGTCAGTTTTTGGCCAAATTTTTACCCATGTCAAAGACAAGCCAGTTGAGGAAGGGCATTATCTTATTTTCTCAAGATCCAACTAAGGATTTTCACCAAGCTTGGGAGAGATTCAAAGAACTCCTGAAGAAATGTCCCCATCATCAAATCCTTGAGTGGCAACTTGTTCAAAGTTTATATTAGGGAATTAATTCTAAAAGTAGAGATATGGTTGATGCCTCTTGTGGTGGTACTTACCTCCACAAAATTGTTGCGGAGGCTTAGGAGTTACTTGACATCATCAGTGAGAACTCTATGCAGAGAGAGACCTTATCCAGGGACTTGGACATCCCTAGAATGGTGAAAGAGAATACCACAAGAGGAAAAATTTATGAGGTAAGTGGGCACAATGATTTGAAAAGGAAAGTGGACAGTTTGACCCAGAAACTTGACAAGCTCATGGGACCAATGCAGTCACCCATGGCTGCTAAAGTGGAGGAGGCTTGTGGTATATGCCAGTCCCCCACTCACTCTCTTGAGGAATGCCACTCAGCTATTTAGTTTCCAAACATTGTGATGGAGCATGTGGCTACTACTCAGTCTTTTGGGAAATAGCCTACTGCTGATTACCACCATAATTACTTCCCAAGGCCTCAATACCAACAGCCTATGGCTGAGCCTGTGCAGCAATCTGCACCCCCACCAGCTGCTAGACCATCTTCTTTGAAGAACAAGTTCTGGCCTCATTGCAGAACTTAGGATCCTTGTCTCAGACTGTGCATTCTCATAGTCAAAGCATTAAAAAAGATTGAAGACAATCTTGATTAGCTATCTAATGCTTTAGCCAAGAGAGAGGAAGGGAGGCTGCCTAGCCAACCCATGGACAACCCAAGAAGGCAATATATGGTAGGTGAAGTTTCTTCTTCTCATAAGGAAACCAAATCTGTCACCACATTGAGAAGTGGAAGGTTGGTGGATAACCAAGTAGGCTGTGGGCCTTTGAGAAATTCAGAAAAAGAGAATGAGGTGGTTAAAGAGAAAGTGCAATAGGAACAACCCATATTGAATAAGAAGGATAGTGATGATCCTCAAGAAAGAAATAAAATCAAAAAAAGAGATGATGAGTTGGCAAAGGATGCAAATGAGGGAGCAGTCCCACATTTTCCATTTCCTAGGGCAATGCAAGCACTTTCTTCTTTTGATAAAGGGCATGCCAAAATAGAGGAAATGATGGAAACCTTTCAGCAAGTGAAGATTAACCTGCCTCTCCTTGATGCAATCAAGCAGGTTCTAGCCTATGCCAAGTTTTTAAAAGACCTCTGCACCCACAAAAGACAATCAAGGATACATTTGTCCAAGAAAGTCTTTTCAGCAGAAAAAATAAAATAAATCCTGACTATTGCAACTCCAACCAAACTCCAAGACCCTGGAGTCCCCACTATCCCTTGCATCATTGGGGATCATACCATTGAAAAGGCCTTGTTAGATCTGGGGGCTAGTGTGAATTTGCTTCCATATTCAGTATATGGGAAGATGGGCTTAGGAGAGTTGAAGCCCACACATGTAGTCTTGCAACTAGCTGATAGATCTGAAAGGAAGCCTGTGAGGATCATTGAAGATATTTTTGATGGGGTTGACAAATTCTTTTATCCTGCTGATTTTCTGGTGCTGGATATGGAGCTAAATAGGAGTGCTACTTCTATCCTTGTGATCTTAGGCAGGCCCTTTTTGGCCATTGCAAATACTTGCATACAATGCAGATCAAGGGTCATGGAAGTATCTTTTGGTAATATGAAAGTCAAGCTGAATGTCTACAATGCAGCTCATCAGCCCCACTTAGCGAATGAGGACTGCTTTTCCATTAATGTGCTGGATGAGTTTGAGCAAGAAAACCTGCTTCAGAGGAGGTAGCAGCTCCACCTTTTCCCATACTATCTCATCCCCATCTTTTCCTCGTCCCTCACCTCCAATCATAGCCAATGAAGCTGTTGTGTCACCCACCACCCTACCACCCTCTCCCCCTGCATCTCTCTCCTAGGATGCTTCCACCCAAACTAATCTCTGTGAGGAACTCATCTTCTCAACCCCCTCTTCTTCTTCTACTCCATCCCCTTCTTTGCCCCTTATCCTCCAGTCCCCCATATACATTCCCCCCTACCACACCCTGCTGTATGCTATGAGGGACAACCCCTACATTCGTAGGGATGTCCTGGGTGGTATGGCTGCCCTTAGAGCTTCCTTGGAGGTCTCTTATGAGGAGAGAATTGCTCTCATGAAATTGGAGCAGAGAATCCAGCTTCGTGATATTTCTGAAGGATGGAAAGAAATCTTGACTTGCTATAATTCTGCCAAACTCCTTGCTGAAGCTCTAACTCGCATTGCCGAGTTTGAGAAGAAGAATGCTGAGAATCTTCAAAAACAATTAGCCAATGCCAGAGACATCATCAAGGCTACTCAAGAACTAGCTGAGACCAACCAGCTCTATGCTGCGAAAAAAGTCAAACTCCTAGAGAGAAGGATTGCCTTGATGACTTCTCAACCATATCAACCAGCCCCTCATGCTTTAGCTCCTCCTGACATTCCTACCTCCTCCCATCCCTATCCTCCCTCTACCACTCAACCTACAGCTACCCCACCTGTAGATGCTCCTCCACCTCTAGCCCACCACCCTCCTCTAGCCCAAGCTCCTCCTCCTGTTCAACCTTCCCAACCTAAACCTAAGAGGACTCCTACGAAGAGGAAAACTATTGCAAAGAGAACTGCTTCTGCTTTTGCTGCTTCTCGCATAAAAGGGAAGACACCTGCAACCCAATCTAAAGAGGTAGCCCCCACCCCCTCAAGACACCTCCTCCACTCTACTCTCCAAGAAGGAATGAAGGCAAGCTGCTGCTGCCCTTGGCCTCAATCCTACTGCCCTCTTCCCATTTGATTCCGATTCAGATGATTGGTCCATTCCTCTTACTGCTTCTGTGAAGAAAGATAAGAAACCTGCTGCCCAGTCTGAGGAGGCCCCCTAGCAGTCCACTAAGAAGTCCCAACCAAATAGACAAGCCCTTGAAAATTTTGCAACACTTGTATGATTGGCCTGATGTTGCTTGTAAATAAATGTAGTTTAGGTTTATTTCTTTTTCTTTTACTGTTTTATCTCTTATACATATTTTTGCTGGTAATAGTCATTTCTTTTTGTGTTATATCTTTTTTGTACTTATTCTTCTCTCTGTTCTTCCTATTACCTATTCATTGCTGCCATGCTCTCTCAACAATGAGGACAGTGTTTAGTTTAGGGTTGGGGGAGTGGTAGGTGTGCCAATGAATAAAATGAGCTAATTCTAGTGCATCTATGTTGAAAAAGTTTTTGAAAATAAAGTGATTTCCCACCTTTTTTTTTTAGAGAAAAGGGGAAATTAAAAAACTTTTTGAAACTGAAATAAGCTGTAGTCTAACATTCTTCATGAAGCAAATGTCCAGAATTTTCAGAAAATAGATGTGTAGTAAACCTGAAATGAGAGAAAACTATTAGGATACACCTCATAAAATTTGGTGGAAGGCACCTCGTGAGATTTGGGCCTGAAAAATTTCTTGAAGAGTGTCTTGGCAATTTTTTCTACCCTAAGGACTGATTAGATCTAGTTTCGATCACTAGAGTTAGGCAAATCCAAGTTGAAATAGCTTGACAACATTCATGACATTGAGGACATGAAGTAAGGCCATTCCTTGGTCAATTTGATCTTAAAATGTCCCACCTTTGAACTGCCCTTGATACACACCACTTGAGCCTTAAAAGTCTCAATTTTCTTTAACAAAAAAACCAAAAAGAAAAATAAATAAATAAATTTTGAACCCAAAACCTTTTGACCTATTTCAGCTCACCCTCAATCTGAGAAATCAGAAAAAAAAAAAAAAGGACAAGTGAGGTTAGAGGAGCAAAGTTCGATGATTGGTTGAAAAAGAAGGA
This sequence comes from Chloranthus sessilifolius, assembly GCA_021018995.1. Lineage (NCBI taxonomy): Eukaryota > Viridiplantae > Streptophyta > Magnoliopsida > Chloranthales > Chloranthaceae > Chloranthus > Chloranthus sessilifolius. The sequence goes on from CM037584.1 coordinate 81,309,803, forward strand.
AGCACAGTTGGTGGTATTGTGGCATACCAGCCCATAAAAATAAAAATAATAATAAAAAAAAGGAAAATCAAACAAAAAGAATGTGAAAGAGAAGTCATTTATTTGAAAAACTGAAAAGAGGATTAGAAACTGGCCATTTCAAATCTGGAAATTCGAGAAGTAGATGAAATTGTGCTGAAATGAAGAAGGTTGAGTTGCAAATCACCTCCTTACCTTTACTGATTTCTCAATGTTGAATCACATTCCACCCTTTCATTCTTTATAAACCTCACCCATAAGCCACATTACAACCAAATAAAAAGACCTTACTGATCTGAAATAGATTGAGCTGTCATGTGGAGATGAGAATTTGTCTGATCTATGGTGAAAAGAGTTCGAAAATTTCATAAATTAGAGCAATGCCTATGCTCATGCTTGCAGTCCTATTTGAGGGCTGTAACTGCTCTTGAGCTGTGTGAAATGATGCACCCTTCTATTTTTGTTATGAGTGAATAGCCCTGGTAAGATTTGGGTCTGAAATCAAAGATTTGGGGTATTATTAGATCAGAATTCTTAAATTAAAGGTGAGCTATGCATAAATTTTCAGACACAATGCCTTGAGATGAACTGATTGATGATGAAGGAATTACAACATAATTTCATGTTTTGAACTGGTGATTTTTATGCTGAAAATCCTCTAAAATTGAATGGAAATGGTATGGAATTCATTTTATTTTACTTAAACTCTATTTTAGCATGCTGCATGAGTATTAACTCATTTTATTGGAGAAGGTCGTGGGTACCTTCACTGAAAACTTTCAGGAGACTTCACTCCTCCACTAGGGATCACCTAGGGGTTTAAAAGGCTTGATGCATATGCTAAATGCATCTGTGCTCCCTACAAAAGTGGCATTTTAGTTTTCTTTATCTTTCCTTTGCTCAAGGACTAGCAAAGTTTAGGTTTGGGGGTGTGTTAATCAGTGAAAAGTACCACTTTTCACCCCCTAACATGAGCTTTGATAGACCTATGAGTTGACTAATAAGTGCTTGTTGAGCATGTTTTGTAGATAGCAGTAATAAGCAGTCATAGTGTAGAAATCTGCCCTAAAGTGCTCTACAAGAAGGTCCATCTCTCACCGCAGCTCTGACCCAGCTATGGCACACAAAAGGGCCCCACACCAATGACCACTTGGGGCATGCAGCAACAACAAAGCAGCGTTAAAAAAGGAAAAATAGGCTGAAAATAACCTGTTGATAGGTCACTGCAACCTATCGATAGGATCTGAAAGTTGAAAAAGGAAGAAATCGTGAAGATGGAGAGAATTCGATAGGATCCAGAACCTATCGTGCAGTCAGAAACAACAAGGGAGCATCCTATCGAATGGTTGTCTGAGCTTGAGCAGAACCTATAAAAAAGTCTAAGAACCTGTCGATAGGAGCCAGAAGAGAACCTATCGAAACCTATGAGGCAGAGAACAGACCTATCGAAAGCAATTGTACAAGAACTCAACCTGTCGAAAGGACCCCTCAACCTATCGAAAGCATCAAATGAAGGTTGCAGATGCTGAAGGTCTAATTACAAGATTCAACCTATCGGAACCTTTCGATAGGATCCTAAATCCTAGCGAATGGACTAAAGTACTGGATTTCAACCTATCGAAAGCTTCATCAACCTATCAAAATCGATCTAAACACTTCCCAGAAAAGCTACTGTGCACATGCCGCGAGTTGGTGACCTTCTGCATGCAAACAGAGGCACCTTGGTGACCGGCATAAGGATTTTAGAAGTACCCTGAGAAACTCTAACCGACCCACGTGCTCTCCCCCAGCTCTAACGAACTGAAAGAGCCTTCTAGAAGGGGAATAAAAGAGGGAATAACAGAATCATTCTAGAAGCTACAATTGGCGGGAAAAACTAGATGTGAGGATGAAGGAGAATGCTATAAGGAAGGAAGCTATCAGAAAAGAGGGGATTAATTCTGGAAACCATAGCTTACAGCAAAATTTTCTAATTCTTTCCTTTAGCCCAACTATGGTTGGCTAATCTCTTGAGAGCAGCAAAGGGTGAGGTCGAATCTGTAATTAGGGAGAGCTGAGAGTGTTATTGAGGGTTAGATGTTGGACAAACTGCAAATCTGAGGATATTTCATTGTATGTTCAGTTTAATTCAATGTAATGTTGGTTTAATTGTTGTAATTAGATCTATAGCTCCTTTGGTTTCATTTGGTGCTCGATCGGCTTTGTGTAGATGAGAATAACTCACCCACTTAACTGGTAGATCTCTTGGATGCCATTTGATATCCCTAGATCTGATGCTCCAACAATTTCCTGTGCCTGTAATTGCAACATTTGTAGTGGTTATAATGCTCTAATTGAAACCTTTAATTTGGAGGAAATCCGTAGGATGATTTGTGACCATTAAAGTGGACAAATCATAGCCTTAAGATCAATTCAAACCTCTGGTCTAAATTGGATTCTTCTACTTTAATCCTTTGATTTAAAGGAAGTCTATAGGATGATCTGTGACCATTACAGTGGACAGATCATACCCTTAAGATTAGTTCAAGCCTTTGGTTTAGAGTAGATTCTTCTACTCTGCAGCTGTGCCTATTGCCAGATAAGGGATTGGTGTACTCTATACTCTCTGTAACCCTAGCAGCTCAACCTAATTGCAGCAAGACCAAATTCCAAGCTGGTTCTCCTCATTTTCTATGTTTAATTTCCCCTCACTGCAAGATTTGAACTCTGGATCTGATTCTAACCTCCATTTCTACAATTTTACTTGTCTTTGTAGTTTAGTTTAGAAGTGACAACCCCTTAAACATCTCCTCTTTCTTTTACTGTTTTAGCATTAGGAAGGGTGCCAGATCTGCCATAGATATAGAGATTTGCCTAATTTTGACTCACATTTCCCTGTGGACATTCCCTTACTTACCTTTTTCAAAACTTGCTACAACAGGCCCTGAATACTTACAGGACTGTGTGTGAGCCTGCCTTAGTGTGTGCTATCATTGGCCTCTTTAATTGTCTGATTTTAAACCTCTTTTTGAATGCAAGGCAGGACGCCAGCAAGTTTTTGGCGCCGTTGTCGGGGATCTGTGTGCTTAAAATTGGTAGATCTAAGTTTGTTTTAGTATAAATTGTAGATTTGTAATAGATTGTTTATTTTTTCACTAGCTGTTGTTGAAATTTCTGTTGTTTCGTAGTAGTTTTTGTTATTTTTAACAGATTAAAGCTGTCTCAAGAGGAGCATTGTGCTAGAGGCTGTGTTAAAGTTTGCATTCCTTTACTCTTTTTATTTTTCTTATCTGTGGATTTCTAGATTTGCTAGATAATTGTGTTGATTCCTGATTATTGTGTTAAATTGGCTTTGCATTGTGTGTGCATTAAGATTATGAGTGGTGTATGTTTGGAAGGAGAACTCTCAATCCTTAGATTGTTCCATTAAATCAAGAGGTTGAGAGAATCCTTAGGACTAAACAAATTTCACCCACATTTGTTGCACTTGGATTTGCTGAAATGGGTGAGCAACAGCAACCTAGAACCTTGAAGGAATTCAATGCACCAGTGGTTTACAATTCTCCCTTCTGCATTCAATTCCCTGCTGCTCAAGGGAACTATGAGATCAAGTCATCCATAATCCAAATGCTACCCTCATTCCATGGCCTGACCAAAGAAGACTCATATAAACCTATTGATCAATTTTTTGGACTGTGCACTACATTCAATATCACAGGTTTAGGGGAGGAAGCAACAAGGATGAGACTTTTTCCTTTTTCATTAAAGGACAGAGCCAAGTCTTGGTTGTCAATGCTTCCACCTATCAACATTTAGTCCTGGAGTGATCTTCAATGTTAGTTTTTGGCCAAAATTTTCCCCATATCCAAGACAAGCTAGTTGAGGAAGGGCATTATCTCATTTGCTCAAGATCCAACTGAGGATTTTCACCAAGCTTGGGAGAGATTCAAAGAACTCCTAAAGAAATGTCCCCATGATCCAATCCCTAAATGACAACTTGTTCAAAGTTTCTATCAGGAAATTGATTTTAAAAGCAGAGATATGGTTGATGCCGCTTGTGGTAGTACTTAATTCCACAAAACTGCTGAGGAGGCTTGGGAGTTGTTTGACATCATCAGTGAGAACTCTATGCAAAGAGAGACCTTGTCTAGGGACTTGGACATCCCTAGAATGGTGAAAGAGAATACCACAAGAGGAAAAATTTATGAGGTAAGTGGGCACAATGATTTGGAAAGAAAAGTGGACAGTTTGACCCAGAAACTTGACAAGCTCATGGGAGCAATGCAGTCACCCATGGCTGCTAAAGTGGAGGAGGCTTGTGGTATATGCCAGTCCCTCACTCACTCCCTTGAGGAATTCCCCTCAACTGTTCACTTTCCAGACTTTGTGATGGAGCATGTGGCTGCCACTCAGTTTTTTGGGCAACAGCCTACTGCTGGTTACCAATGGAGAAACCACCCCAATTTGAGGTGGAGACAAGACACTTTCCCAAACCAGGTGCAGTAGCCACAACAGCCTATGCCTTACAAAAATGCTTAGCCATACCACCATAATTACTTCCCAAGGCCTCAGGCAAAGAATCAAGCACTCACCACCGCTAGACCATCTTCTTTTGAGGAACAAGTTCTAGCCTCATTGCAGAACTTAGGATCCTTATCTCAGACTGTGCATTCTTGTACTCAAAGCATTAAAAAGATAGAAGACCATCTTGGTCAGTTATCAAATGCTTTAGCCAAGAGAGTGGAACGGAGGCTGCCTAGCCAACCCATGGACAACCCAAGAAGACAATATGTGGTAGGTGAAGTTTCTTCTTCTCATGAGGAAGCCAAATTTATCACCGCATTGAGAATTGGAAGGTTGGTGATAACCAAGTAGGCTGTGGGGCTTTGAGAAATTCAGAAAAAGAGAATGAGGTGGTTAAAGAGAAAGTGCAACAAGAACAACCCTTGTTGTATTAGAAGGATAGTGATGATCCTCAAGAAAAAAATAAAATAAAAAAAAGAGATGATGAGTTGGCAAAGGCTGCAAATGAGGGAGCAGTCCCGCATTTGCCATTTCTTAGGGCAATGCAAGCACCTTCTCCTTTTGATAAAGGGCATGCCAAAATAGAGGAAATGATGGAAACCTTTAAGCAATTGAAGATTAACCTGCCTCTCCTTGATGCAATCAAACAGGTTCCAGCCTATGCCAAGTTTTTAAAAGACCTCTGCACCCATAAAAGTCAATCAAGGATACATTTGTCTAAGAAAGTCTTTTCAGCAGAAAAAATCAAACAAATCCTGACTATTGCAACTCCTACTAAACTCCAAGACCCTGGAGTCCCCACTATCCCCTGTATCATTGGGGATCATACCATTGAAAAGGCCTTGTTAGATCTGGGAGCTAGTGTGAATTTGCTTCCATATTCGGTATATGAGAAGCTGGGCTTAGGAGAGTTGAAGCCCACACATTTGGTCTTGCAACTAACTGATAAATCTGAAAGGAAGCCTGTGGGGATCATTGAAGTTGTTTTGGTTGGGGTTGATAAATTCTTTTATCCTGCTGATTTTCTAGGGCTGGATATGGAGCCACGTAGGAGTGCTACTTCTATCCCTGTGATCTTAGGCAGACCCTTTTTTGCCACTGCAAATGCTTGCATACAGTGCAGATCAGGGATCATGGAAGTATCTTTTGATAATACGAAAGTCAAGCTGAATGTCTACAATGCAGCTCATCAGCCCCACTTCGCGAATGAGGACTACTTTTCCATTAATGTGCTGGATAAGTTAGTGCAAGAAAACCTGCTTCAGATGTTGAAGATGGAAGCATATTCACATGCAAGGATGTACAAAGATAGAACCAAGGCCTCTCATGGCAGGCACCTACTATGGAATGAATTCAAACCAGGTGCCAAGGTATGGTTATTCAAGTTAATATTGAAACTCTTTCAATGCAAGTTGCAGTCCAGATGGGATGGGCCTTACACAGTCTTACATGTTTTCCCATCTGGAGCTGTAGAAATCAAGGACCCTAAAGATGGTAGGGTCTTGAAAGTCAATGGCCAGAGGCTAGAAATTTTTGTTGAAAATATTTGTGAGCCTGAGGAGACCATTGATCTTCAAGACCCTCCAATTTCTACCTGATTTCAGTGTGTATCATATGTACCATATTTTAGTTCTGTTTTAAATGATTACTTTTTGTTATGATGCTTTATTCATAATAAAATTACCATGTCAGCATTAGGCCATCATTTCAATCTTGTCAGCAGTTCAGGGACCATGGGAGTGTGTAAATAATGAAAACTTATTGAATGGAAGCACAACAAAAGAGTTTGCTGAGGGCTGAGGCTGAGCACTGCACAAAAATGCAGTTTAAATGGGCATTTGGGACCTGTCGATAAGTCATTTGAGGATTTTGATAGGCGATGAGACTGGTCGATAAGTGAAAGCAACTTTTCAATAGGTTCAAAAGATCAAAAAGAAGCTTTCGATAGGATCTGGATACTCATCGAAAACCTATCGAAAGGATGAATCATGCACTACATGAACCTACCAATAGGAAGGATTGACCTATCGAAGTATTCCATCTGCATGCTATACTTCTATAGCGTTCGATAGGACGCTTTGACCTATCAAAATCATTCAATTCATCCTATCGAAATCGATTTTCCCTCCTTATATACCTATCGGTAGGTCACTTTTTCCCATTTCACACTTTCTGTAAAACCCTAGCTATCTCTTCCTCATTTGCCGCTGCCCTCTTTCTGCCAAATACTCTCAGGACTGTTTCTCATTCGATTTGTCGTTCATCAAGATCATTTAGCCTGCTTAAAGGAGCATTTTACAACTGATCTTTTGGAAATTGGAATTGGGCATCACGGGTTCTGCAAAATCCTAACAGTTTTGGGGTGAGTGTTCTCTTGCTTTCACTCTGTGATTTTTCTAGCTGTTTACTTCAGAGTTTCCCTATAAATTGGTGAGTGAGCCCTAAGAGACCAATTTCTGAGAGCAAAATGGCCGATTCTGAAGAAAGCCTAGCTGACCTGTTCCGGCAACCAGTTTCTTCCACCCCAAAATCTTCCAAGAAATCAAAGCCTACCACCAAACCACCTACAAAAAGGAAGCTCCGTGAGGGGACACCTAAGAAGGCTCCTAAAGCTAAAAGAGCCAAGTTTGTAGCAAGTCAGGAACCTGTTGCAGAAGTACCCATGGAGAGTTCTGATCCGACGGGGGAAACACCTTTAGCCAACCCTGACATTTTACCGACGGTCGAACTTCCTACTGCATTAACCACTCCTAATGAGTTTGTGAATAGGTTGAGCCTTGTCCCTTAGACAGATTTTGATCTGGCATACTTTGCCAACATAGAGGAGTGCCAAGGGACACCACTGTATCTGAAGAAGGAGGGATTGTTACCCTACTTACACCCTTGAAGGAGAATGTGTACCCTAGGCTGGTTAAATTGTAGTACCAGAATTTGAAAAAGAAGGTGGTGCCTGTGAAAGAGGCTGTGCCGAAATTTTTGATTGATAATTGGGAAATCACTATGGATTGCAAGGACATTGGGATGGCTTTGAGAGTTCCTCATCAATTTGACTCCACTAGATCTGAGGGAGCACCCACATGGGTTACATTCAAAGAAATGGCTAAGGAGCTCACCAATGGAATTGTGGGTTCTGGTGAGTCTTTGATGAGAAGAGACCTCCAACCCAGTCTCAGATTCATTGATGCAATTTTCAGGAAAAATGTCTATGTCACTACGCACCTGCAGGAGAGAAGGCCCCCAGTTGTAGATGCCTTGTACTACTGTTCAAAAGGCTAATTTTTGAATGCACCTCAGTTGATTTTTGAGACAATGGTGGATATCAATGACAAAGTGCTTAAAAGACAAGCATTTGCTAAAGGAGGTGAGTTGCCTTTTAGCAGGCTCATTACATGCTTGATCAAGGCTCGGAAATATGCAGTCAAAAGGAATGAGTCAATGGAGAAGTTGACCACAAAAGTATATGGGAAAAGGGAATGGTCCACCAACATAACCTTGTTTAAGAAGAGTAAGCCAGTTGAGATGGAGGAGGCTAAAGAGGTGCCCACTACCATGGCAGCAGATCCTCCTACTGAGATACCCTCATCCATCCCTTCACCTACCTTACTTGTCCCATCACCCACACCTCCACCCACATTGCTTTTTCCCTTTGTATCAATCCCTCTTCCAACATACCCCTCTCCTCCCACCTCTGAACCAGTTTTACCTCCACCCACCACTCAGGTCTTCCAACCTGAAGTCCTTAAACCTCCTACATTATCAGAGCCTACCCCTACCCTGTCTTCTCCACCCGTTGACCAATCCATTTATGAATTCCCCCCTCCCCAACCCCTTCTGCATACCCAGGGTTTGGACCAGTTCACCACTGCTGGGTTCACTACCCTCATGACATCCATTGTAGAGGATGTTGCTCATGAGTACACCCCACTCCCTGACTCCCCACACCCCACTCCTCCTCATTTTAACCATGCACCCTCCTCTCCCTTCCATCCCATCCAAAAACCTGTCCCCTCCACCCCCACGATGCCTGACACCTTCACCCAAATTCTCTCCCTCTGACAGTCCATTCAGACTCAATTGACCACCAACACCAACAACCAAGCCCTCATGAGCTCCTGCCTTAAATCCATTCAGTCCACCCTTACTCCATCCTCTCCAGCTCCCCAACCTCCTCACACTTTCCCTCTCTCCCCTGTTCCTACACCTCTCCATTTATCTCCCCCATCTTCCCCCATTGCTTCACCTTCCACAGCTGCTACCCAGTTTGAGGAGGTAGCAGGTCCACCTTTTCCCATACCTATGTCATCCCCATCTTTTCCTCCTCCCTCACGTCCAATCATAGCCAATGAAGCTGCTGTGTCACCCACCACCCAACCACCCTCTCCCCCTGCATCTCTCTCCTAGGATGCTTCCACCCAAACTAATCTCTGTGAGGAACTCGTCTTCTCAACCCCCTCTTCTTCTACTCCATCCCCTTTTTTGCCCCTTATCCTCCGGTCCCCCATATACATTCCCCCCCTACCTCACCCTACTGTATGCTATGAGGGGCAACCCCTACATTCGTAGGGATGCCCTGGGTGGTATGGCTGCCCTCAGAGCTTCCCTGGAGGTATCTTATGAGGAGAGAATTGCTCTCATGGAATTGGAGCAGAGAATCCAGCTTCATGATATTTCTAAAGGATGGAAAGAAATCCTGACTCGCTATAAATCTGCCAAACTCCTTGCTGAAGCTCAGACTCGCATTGCCGAGTTTGATAAGAAGAATGCTGAGAATCTCCAAAAACAATTAGCCAATGCTAGAGACATCATCAAGGCTACTCAAGAACTAGCTGAGACCAACCAGCTCTATGCTGCGAAAAAATTAAACTCCTGGAGAGAAGGATTGCCTTGATGACTTCTCAACTATATCAACCAGCCCCTCTTGCTTCAGCTCCTCCTGACATTCCTACCTCCTCCCATCCCTGTCCTCCCTCTACCACTCAACCTATAGCTACCCCACTTGTAAATGCTCCTCCACCTCCAGCCCACCACCCTCCTCCAGCCCAAGCACCTCCTCCTGTTCAACCTTCCCCACCTAAACCTATGAGGACTCCTACCAAGAGGAAAACTACTGCAAAGAAAACTGCTTCTACTTCAGCTGCTTCTCGCAGAAAAGGGAAGACACCTGCTACCCATTCTGGAGAGGTAGCCCCCACCCCCTCAAGACACCTCCTCCACTCTACTCTCCAAGAAGGAAAGAAGGCAAGCTGTTGCTGCCCTTGGCCTGAATCCTACTACCCTCTTCCCATCTGATTTCAATTCAGATGATTGGTCCATTCCTCTTACTGCTTCTGTGAAGAAAGATAAGAAACCTAATGCCCAGTCTGAGGAGGTCCCCCTAGCAATCCACCAAGAAGTCCCAACCAAACAGGCAAGCCCTTGAAAAATTTGCAACACTTGTATGATTGGCCTGATGTTGCTTGTAAATAAATGTAGTTTAGGCTTATTTCTTTTTCTTTTACCATTTTGTCTCTTGTACATAATTTTGTTGGTAATAGCCATTTCTTATGTTGTTACATCTTTCTTTGTACTTATTGTTCTCTCTGTTCTTCCTATTACCTATTCATTATTGCCATGCTCTCTCAACAGTGAGGACACTGTTTAGTTTAGGTTTGGGGGTGTGGCAGGTGTGCCAATGAATAAAATGAGCTAATGCTAGTGCAGCTATGTTGAAAAAGTTTTTGAAAATAAATTGATTTCTCACCTATTTTTTTTGGAGAAAAGGGAAAATTAAAAAACTTTTTGAAACTGAAATAAGCTGTAGTATAACATTCTTCATGAAGAAAATGTCAAGAATTTTCAGAAAATGGATGTGTAGTGAACCTGAAATGAGAGAAAAGTGTAAGGATACACCTCATAAAATTAAAATTTGATGGAAGGCCATACCCAGTGAGATTTGAGCCTGAAAAAGTTTCTTGAAGAGTGTCTTGGTAATTTTTTCTACCCTAAGGACTGATTAGATCTAGTTTTGATCACTAGAAGTTAGGCAAATCCAAGTTGAAATAGCTTGACAACATTCATGACATTGAGGATATGAAGTAAGGCCATTCCTTGGTCAGTTTGAGCTTAAAATGTCCCACCTTTGAACTGCCCTTGATAAACACCACTTGAGCCTTAAAAGTCCCAATTTTCTTTGACAAAAAACTAAAAAAAAAAATAAAAAAAAAAAAAATTTAAAACCCAAAAACCGTTTGACCTATTTCAGCTCACCCTCAATCTGAGAAATCAGAAAAAAAAAAAGGAGAAGTGAGGTTAGAGGAGCAAGGTTCGATGATTGGTTGAAAAAGAAGGAAGCACACTTGGTGGTATTGTGGCATTCCAGCCCATAAGAAAAAAAAAAAAAAAGGAAAATCAAACAAAAAGAATGTGAAAGAGAAGTCATTTCATTGAAAAACTGAAAAGAGGATTAGAAACTGGCCATTTCAAATTTGGAAATTCGAGAAGTAGATGAAATTGTGCTAAAATGAAGAAGGTTGAGTTGCAAATCACCTCCTTACCTTTACTGATTTCTCAATGTTGAATCACATTCCACCCTTTCATTCTTTATAAACCTCACCCATAAGGTATTTGTGCAAGAGCTCAACCTGTCGAACGGACCCCTCAAGTTATCGAAAACATCAAATGAAGGCTACAGATGCTGAAGCTCTAATTACAGGATTCAACCTATCGGAACCTTTCGATAGGATCCTGAATTCTAGTGAAAGGACTAAAGTACTGGATTTCAACCTATCGAAAGCTTCATCAGCCTTTCGAAATCGATCTAAACACTTCCCAGAAAAGTTGTTGTACACACGCCGCGTGTTGGTAACCTACTACATGCAAACCGAGGCACCTTGGTGACTGGCACAAGGATTCTAGAAGTGCCTTGGGAAACCCTAACCGACCCACGTGTTCTCCCCCAGCTCTAACGAACTAAAAGAGCCTTCTAGAAAGGGAATAAAAGAGGGAGTAACAGAATCATTCTAGAAGCTACAATTGGCGGGAAAAACTAGATCTAAGGCTGAAGGAGAAAGCTATAAGAAGGAAGGAAGCCGTAAAAAAAGGGGGGATCAATTTTGAAAACCAGAGCTTGCAATGAAATTCTCTAATTCTTTCCTTTAGCCCAACTATGGTTGGCTAATCTCTTGAGAGTAGCAAAGGGTGAGGTCGAATCTATAGTTAGGGAGAGTTGAGAGTCTTATTGCGGGTTAGATGATGCACAGACTGCAAATCTAAGGACATTTTATTGTATGGTCAGTTTAATTAAATGTAATGTTGGTTTAATTGTTTTGTAATTAGATCTATAGCTCCTCTGGTTTCATTTGGTGCTCGATCAGCTTTGTGTAGATGAGAATAACTCATCCACTTAACTGGTAGACCTCTTGGATGCCATTTGATCTCCCTAGATTTGATGCTCCTGCAATTTCCTGTGTCTGTAATTACAACATTTGTAGTGATTATAATGCTCTAATTGAAACCTTTGATTTGGAGGAAATCCCTAGGATGATCTGTGACCGTTAAAGTGGACAGATCATAGCCTTAAGATCAATTCAAACCTTTGGTCTAAATTGGATTCTTCTACTTTAATCCTTTGATTTGGAGGAAGTCTATAGGATGATCTATGACCATTACAGTGGACAGATCATACCCTTAAGATCAGTTCAAGCCTTTGGTTTAGAGTAGATTCTTCTACCCTACAGCTGTGCCTATGGCTAGATGAGGGATTGGTGTACTCTACACTCTCTGTAACCCTAGCAGCTCAACCTAATTACAGCAAGACCAAACTCCAAGCTGCTTCTCCTCATTTTCTATGTTTAATTTCCCCTCACTGCAAGATTTGTACTCTGGATCTGACCCTAACCTCCATTTCTACAATTTTACTTATCTTTGTAGTTTAGTTTAGAAATGACAACCCCTTAAACCTCTCCTCTTTCTTTTACTGTTTTAACATTAGGAAGGGTGCCAGATCTGCCACAGATATGGAGATTTGCCTAATTTTGACTCACATTTTCCTGTGGACATTCCCTTACCTTTTTCAAAACTTGCTACATCAGGCCTTGAATACTTGCAGGACTGTGTGTGAGCCTGCCTTGGTGTGTACCATCATTGGCCTCTTTAATTGTCTGATTTTAAACTTCTTTTTGAATACAAGGCAGGACCCCAACAATGGTGTATCCCGGTAGCACTTCTAGGATGACGTAAGGTCCTTCCCAGTTTGGCTTGAACTTTCCTCTAAGATTGGCGTGGAGGCATGGGAAGATCTTTCTTAGCATAGTGTCTCCTACCTTTAGATCCCAACCGCTGACACGTTTGTTGTAAGCGCTTGCGATCCGCTCCAGGTATACCTGAGTGTGACACAAGGCTAGGAGTCTCTTCTTGTCTAGTAAGTTTAGCTGTTCGAAGTGAGATCTCTCTCTCTCTGCTTCAGGTAAGCCTGATTCTATGAGGATTCAGAGCAAGGGTACTTCAACCTCTACCGAGAGGATGACCTCAGTTCCATACACAATGGAGAATGGTGTTGCCCCTGTAGTAGTACGGATCAATATTCTATAGGCCCACAAGGCAAATGACAACATTTTGCTCCAATCTCAATATGTGACGACCATTTTTTAAGGATGCGGATGACTATTTTGTTTGCAGCTTCTACGGCTCCATTAGTTTGAGGCCGATAAGGTGATGAGCGATGATGCTTGATTTTGTACTGCTCGCAGAAGGTCTGGATGTGCTTATACATAAAGTTTGTGCCATTGTTAGTGATGATATCTTCGGGGACTCCAAACCGGCACACAATATTATTTTTAAGCAATTTTGCGACGTGACCGGCCGTGATGTTGGCATATGATGCCACTTCTACCCACTTGGTGAAGTATTCAATGGCGACGAGGATGAATCGATGCTCATTTGATGCTTTTGGATTAATCATTTCGATGATGTCTAGGCCCCTGGTAGCAAATGGCCAAGGAGTGGTCATGCAATGTAGATCGATGGTAGGGGCATGTATCAGACTAGAGTGTTCCTGACACTTGTAGCATTTCTGAACATGCTTACAGTAATTTGATTCCATAGTGGTCCAGAAATATCCTTGCCGCAGAATTTTCTTGGCGAGCATGTGACCGCTAACGTGGGCACCGCATACTCCCTCGTGGATCTCCTTCATGAAATTGACTGCTTCACTTTCTGTAAGGCACCTGAGTAAGATGTTATTGTACGACCACTTGTACAAACATTCTCCACAAATGACGTAGCCTGCTGTTAGACGTTGAATGATTTGTCAGTCCGTCTTGGATGTACCCTCAAGGAAAGTTAGGGTCTCGAGGAAATTCTTGATATCTGAGAACTAAGGCGGCTCATCATCAGGCTTTGTAGGTTCCTCAATCTGGAGGCAGAAGGTCGGCTCATTCCTCTGCTCGATCATGATCGGCTTCATTTCAGCACTATACGAGATTTCAATCATTGACGCTAGAGTGGCTAATGCGTCGGCAAAGTGATTCCTTATCCATGGGACATAGGAGAAAGTCACATCTTGGAAGCAAGCTATCAGATCCTCGAGGTGTTCATGATAGGAGATCAGTTTCTCATCTTTCATCTTTCAGTCACCATTTTTCTGGCATATAATTAACTGTGAATCGCCAAACACTCGAAGGTGAGTTACATTCAGGTCGAGAGCTGTCTGCAGACTAGCGGCACAAGCTTCGTACTTAGCCTTGTTATTAGTGCAAGGGAAATTGAGCTTAATAGAGATCGGTACATGGGATCCTTTTGGCGAAATCAGAATGACGCAAATTCCCTAACCTTCAGCATTTGCTAGCCCGTCAAAGTGCATTACCCATGATTCCTCTGCTTCCTCAGTATCGTCTTCCGTCATGAACAGGATGTCCTCATCAGAGAATTTCATTCTCAAGGGCTCATAATCAGGTATAGGATTGTCGGCAAGATGATCAGCAAGTGCCTGCCCCTTGATCGACTTCTGAGTAACGTATGTGATGTCGAACTCTGACAATCCTATACCTGATTATGAGCTGCCAGCGTGTGGTCCGCTCAGTGAGGGCTGGCTTTTTGAATAGGTATTTTAACGGATCCATTCAGGCTAAAAGTAGAACGGCTTGAAATAGCAAGTAGTGGCGGAGCCTCTGAGTAGCCCATAAAAGAGCTAGGCATGCTTTCTCCATATGAGAATAGCGTGTCTCATAATCGATAAATTTCTTTCTCAGATAGTAGATGGCCTGCTCTCTTCTTCTTGTCTCGTCATGCTGCCCTAAGACACATCCCATCAAAACTTCTGTCGTGGAGAGATACATCAAGATTGGTCTCCCCGGCTCGGGTGGTACCAACACAGTGGGTTAAGGAGGTAGCTTTTGATTTTTTCGAATGCTGCCTGACAGTCGTCATTCCATTCAATGGGCGAGTTCTTCCTTAATAGCTTGAAGATCAGCGCGCAGATTGGAGTTAGCTATGCAATGAACCGACTGATATACTATATTCTGCCCAAGAACCCTCTGACTTCTTTCTCAGTAGATGGCGGTGGCATTTCTGTGATAGTTCTGACTTTAACTGAGTCGACCTCGATCCCTCTCCTACTGATGATGAATCCCAACAGCTTTCTGAACATAGCACCAAATGTGCACTTTTGTGGATTCAGACGTAGTTGATACTTTCTCAACCTCTCGAACAGCTTCTGAAGGTTTACCAAGTGGTCGCTTCACTCCAGCAACTTGGCTATCATGTCGTCGACATACACTTCAATCTCTCGATGCATCATGTCGTGAAATAGTGCAATCTTGGCTCTCTGGTACGTTGTACTGATATTCTTCAGCCAAAATGGCATGACTCGATTGCAAAAGGTCCCCCAGGGGGTAATGTATGTTGTCTTCTCACGATCAACCTCTACCATCTTTATTTGATTGTATCCTAAAAACCCATCCATGATGGAAAGCATCCCGTGCTTAGCAGTATTATCGACCAAGATGTCGACATGTGGCAATGGGAAATCGTCTTTGGGCTTGCTCTGTTCAAATTGTGGAAATCGATGCACATGCAGACCTTTCCATCTTTCTTCAGTATAGGCACGATATTGGCCAGCCACTGTGGGTATTTAGATACCATGAGAAATCTCGCATCATATTTCTTGATGACCTCATCTTTGACTTTCAGCATACACTCAGGTCAGAGACGTCTCAACTTCTGCTTGACTGGCTTCACATCAGGGTAGAGAGGCAACTCATGCTCGACCAAATCGATGTCCAGACCAAGCATGTCCTCGTACGACAAGGCAAAAATGTCTTGGTATGACCGAAGGAAGTCGATCATGCTCTTTCTTTCCTCAGGAGACAGTGACGTTCTGATCTTGGTTATTCTAGGAATCTCCTCAGTCCCTAAATTGACGTCCTTCGTTTCTTCGACAATCGGGGTAGGACCATGCTCAAAGTGGGCAAACCGGTCAAGGAGCTCATTGGGGAGCTCCTCAAAAGGGACATCCTCATCCAGATTCGTGATCCCTACCTCTTCTTGTATTTCTTCAGGGAAGGGGTCGATTTCACGTGGGATGGGTATTTCGATTAAGGCATCTCTTTGTGGGACTTTTTCTAGAATTTTAAATGACCATGTTTTTGGACTTGGTATTTTTTCAATGTTTTTGGGATTTGGTATTTTTGCAATGTTTTTGGGATTTTGATTTTCTTCGGATACGGACCCTTGGCGAGGCGGGTTGCTGTATATACAAGGTATTGCCTGCCAAGGGTGTACCTCACTTTTTATAGGTTTTTTTTTTTTGGAAAATAGGTGCCAAACTTTAGGCCACTCCCTGCTTCCAGAGTTTGGGGCAAAGATGCCCAGTTGCGTACCTACGGGGCCGCTTCTTTACCTAACAGGATGGAGGGTGCTGACTGATGTGACTTATTGGAGTCAGCTTCCATCATGTTGATCCCCATTTTGTCTGAGATGATGTCCTTAAACGATAATACCATTTTGTGGTGATTTACCACAAGGGGAGTTTGTTCAGGTACTGGCTGTCATTCTTCAAAAAGGGACAATGCAGCCAAATCTATCTCCAAGCTAGCAAGGGAGATCTAGGGATTGGTGGGATGGATTGGGGCTATGGGTCTGTGTGGGTCAAATGTGTTACCCCATTTCGGTAAATTTTTACGATCCCGACATTGACAAAGGAATCCCTAATGTGTAGCCTAGGGTGAGGTTTCTCCTCTATGTTGATCCCTCGAGCTCTTACCGCTACGGCCACCCTGGCTTTCTCTTTAGCCTCTCGGACCTCTTCCTCCGTGGGCATGTATCCCAGCCTGAATCTTACTTTCTGTCCCTTAGCCACAACTGGCTCTCTTCTACCTTGTAATCTGGGCCTGAGCCCTCGGCCTTTCTGATAGCCTCACTTCTGGAGCATAGCCACCGCTGCTTCCATACCGCCTCCTGTTTTAAGCATGATGCCCTTAATAGGCTCCAAGAGTATCGCTGACACGTCATATTTAAAATTAGGCAGGTCGACGTCCTCAGCAGTGTGCGGTATATCCAACACATTGGGTTTTTCGATGCTACTGGCAGCCTTTTCTTTCTCATTGTGCCCCTCGCCGATGATCATAATAATTTTGTGCCCTGACATAAACTTGAGTTTCTGGTGCAAAGTGGAAGGTATGGCTCCGACCTTGTGCAGCCACAGGTGCCCTAACAATAGATTGAACGAGGATTTGATATCAATGACTTAAAACAAGATGGAGAAGGTCATTGGCCCTATCAACAACTCAAGATAAACTTCTCCCATTATTTCTCTCCTGGAATTGTCAAACCCTCTTGCACTGGTTCTGATGGGCCTCAGCATGCATGGATCGACCCCGATCTTAGTGGTGGTTCTTAATGGGCATATATTCAATGCGGACCCATTATCAATCAAGACCAGAGGAATGACCATATTTCCGGACTCAACAGTTATATTTAAAGACTTTGAGTGGCTACACCCTTCCACAGGTAAATCAGGGTCAGAAAATGAGATGGCATTCGGAACCATCACTTGCCCAATTATCTGCCCGACTTCATCTAGGATAACTTGGAGTGACACATGCGCATTTTTTAACACCCCCATTAATGCTTGAAAATGGAGTGGGGACATCATCAACAAATCCTAGATGGTTATATGAGCGGGCATTCTTCTTAGTTTAGTCTCTAGTATATGTTCCTGGCTCATTTTTTCGAAGGGGTTCACAGCGCTATCTTTCTTCCCCTCTGGTTGAGCCTGTGCTGCTGTTGGTGCTTCTGGCTACTTCGATATCCTCCTAAACCGCGTGACTAAATCCGCTGCCCTTTCTCTGCTGCTGTTGTCGATATTGACATATGTTTGCTCGTAGCTTAGCAAGACCTGATGAGGATCATATGTTGGTCCTGAGAGCTAGAGAGGTAACACTTGAGGTACTTGTGTTGCGAGCTCAGGAGGTGTGGGCAACACCTGATTTACTTCGGTGGTAGTGGGTTCGGTGGAATAATTGGGCTAATTGGAGGTAGGGAAGCATTAGGGTGGTGGTATTGGAGGGAAGTAAAAGCAGGCCATTGATAGCTAGTAGATGCTGATGGGAGATGGGGGGTTTGGTGGGCCATTAGGTAATTGACCAGAGTGGTGGAGTCAACTGGTGGCTGAACTTGGGGTGAGGGGATGGGCGCAGGCTATTGATAATTGATGGGTGCGGGTGTGGGATTGGGGGCCTGATGGCTTATTGGGTAATTAATGGGGGCGGTGGAGTTTACCGGTAGTTGAAATGGGGGAAATGGGGTGGGCGCAGGCCATTGATAACTGGTGGGCGTGGGTGTAGGATTGGGGTCCTGTTGGCTTATTGGGTAATTGATGGGGGTGGTGGTATATGGTTGGTATGCATTGATATGTACATAATTGACGAGTGTGGTGGATGGAAAGTATGTCCTGAGATCCAAGGGTTCAAATTGCGGGGTCGGGTTGGGGAAATATTCTGACAAATTCAGGGCTTCAATTATCCCAATATTCTTCTCCTCAATGTTTCTTAATAATGGCGCTACATAACTCTCCCGATCACTGATATAATCAGATGGGTCAAATTCAAACTCCTCTTCATCTTCTATCATTCCGACGGTGGATCTAGGACCTGCTCCTCTGGTGGGATGTGGGGGTAGTGGTACTTGGTGAATATTAGCATGCTGAGAAGGTACAGGGGGAATGATTTTCCCGGTATCGATCAAATCCTGGATGGCATGCTTCAAGAGGAAGCAGCAATTAGTCGGGTGACCCGAACCCTGATGAAAATTGCAATGTGTATTCGGGTCATAGTTCTTTGGGATTGGATGGGGAGGAGGTTGCGATTGACGAATAGTGACTAATCATTTTCCCAATAACAAAGGTAGAAGTACACTCAAGGATTGCCTTAGAGGCATAAAAACTCGATTATAGCGGGCTCTCCTTTGCTCCGGAGTCATTTGCATTCCTTGCCCATTCCCTATTCTCTGCATTTGCTCAAGCCTAACTGGTGTTAGCGAGGTTGCCTGAAATTGGAACAGGGTAGTATTGTTATTAGGCCTGGTATTGGCAATGTTCTAGACATCAGCCCCGGTTCTTTTATCATTTCTTTCCTCTGAAAACCTCCTAAGTCCACTGGATCCACTTGGCATGTTCTTATTCAGACAGCCCTCCCTGATGGCCTCCTCACATCAGTCAGCATTTCTCACCAGATTAGCAAAGCTTGACTACTGCTGATACACCAAAAAGTCTGAGATCACTGGCAGGGTATTCTTTGAGATCATCTCAATCTGCTCATCATCGGGTATTCTATTTCTGACCTGAGCTGCCAGTGCTCTCTAGTGTCCCAAGTAGTCGCTGAAGGTCACGTTCTGATTCTGTTTTAAGCGGGCCAAGCCTGACTTTCGCAGCTCAATGTCTATGTTGTAGACATATTATTCTTGAAAGAGGTGTGTCTAGTCCCTCCACGTTTTTATCATGGATGGTTCTAAAGATGTGAACCATCTCAAAGCCGGACCAGTAAGACTCTTTTGAAAGACTTTTATTAGTAGTCTCTCGTCCCCTCCGTATTGGCACATGTCCCCACAGTACGACTTCAGGTGCGCAATAGGATTGCCAGTGCCATTATATTTGTCGAAGGCTAGCATTTTAAATTTGGGGGGCAGGGGGATTTCAGCGAACAAGCACTAATCTGTGAAGTCTGTGGCATGGATTTCAGTCCCACCCATTTTTATCAGCTGTTTCTGTATTTTGTCCAACTGTTCTTTCAACTGTTCTGACTCTTTCGATGCAGGGGCCGCTTTCTCGGCCATCGGTTGGACTTCACTTTGGGCCACCAAGGGGTGGGCATTTATAGGAGGAGGGTTAAGGCTGGTCAATGCCCCAGCGTAGGCCTCACTATTCCTAATATCGTCCTCCTCATACAGCTGGTCGGCATAATGTGTAGTGAGGGCGGGATTCTCTGATTGTTGTTGCACGGGTTGAATGGGAATGACATGAGTGGTGGTTGGGTGAGCCCATTGGGGGTGAGGGAAGGTTTGTTGGGTGATGGTAATTTGGTTTTGAGGTGGGTCCTGATGGGGCCATTGGGCATGGGGGAAGGTTTTGAGATGGCCTTGGGGTCTGGGGCCATGGGAAAATTGGGTTTGGGGTATGGCATGGCCTTGACCCGGCTAAAAAGGTTGGGTGAAATGTTGGGGGTATTGTGGAAGGTATGAGTGTGGGGTTTGGGTTTGGGCCATGAAGCCTTGGTCATTTTGGGCCATGGGCCATTGATGGGTTTGGGCCATGGGCCCTCGGTAGGTTTGGGCCATGGGCACTGGGTAAGTCTAGGCCATGGGCCCTTGATGGGTTTGGGTTATGAGCCCTGGGTAGTTTTAGGCCAATGGGCCTGGGTAGGTTCTGCCCAATGGGCCTTGGTGGAAATGGGCCATGGGCCCTTGATGGGTCTAGGCCATGGGCCCTTGATGGGTTTGGCCCAATGGGCCTTGGTGGGTCTGGGCCATGGGCCCTGGTTAAGTTTGGGTGGTGGGGGTTTGGATGGTGTGGATTATGGGGGGTTGATGGGGATCATTGAGTGAGGCATGGAGATTGGCTACGGTGTAAGATGGGTTTAGGGACATGGGGCGTGAAGGAGGGGGTGTATTTTGAGAAGCCTTCCACATGGAGTAGGCTTGGAACATCTCCTCCATCATGGTCATGGAAGGAGGATTGGATGTGGGTGGTGGAGATGGGATGGAGGGTAAATTGGGCATGGCCTCGGTATGATCGGGCATGGCCATGGTAAGAGGTGGGATATGGGGTGGATTGGAGAGTTGAGGTGGAGTAAAGGATGGGGAGGGATTAGGGATGTTTAGGGATGGTAGATGGTGGGGTGTGGATGTTTGGAAAAAATCAGGCATGACCTGTGCAACTGTGGGAATTGAGACGATCCCGACGCGACAATGCGCTCTCTAACGAAAATATAGAGTCGCCACCCGGAGCTTTCGGTGTCCTGGGATACCTAGTTCATTTTTATGAGAACCTAAGTGCTAAAAATATGACTCTGAATCCG
Source organism: Chloranthus sessilifolius (assembly GCA_021018995.1). Classification (NCBI taxonomy): domain Eukaryota; kingdom Viridiplantae; phylum Streptophyta; class Magnoliopsida; order Chloranthales; family Chloranthaceae; genus Chloranthus; species Chloranthus sessilifolius. Next base: position 81,330,871 of record CM037584.1, read on the forward strand.
GTCCACACCAAGGGCTCCTGGATAGGGGCTTCGGTTATTAATCGGGAAGGTGTTAGGCACCCGATCAACCCGCTTAATGCGGTCTCTACTAATGGCCAAAAATAAAATGATGTAAAAGACAAGAAAATGGTTCCCTCTTGCCCAAATGGACCTCCAATCCTATTTGTGCCCCTCCGTTCCTACCAAAAATTCGACGGCTTAACGACACAAATGAGAGGATGGAGGGAGCTAGAAAGAGATAGGAGAAGAAAGGGGAGAGCTAGAGCTCTCGGGCCCTTGTAGCACCGTAGAGGAGCCTTGCTTGGCTTGCTTTTGATGAGCTTTTGAAGGCTTGAATGGTAGAGAAATGGGTTCTAACCACTAAGGCTTGAAGCTAAGGGAAGGAGAAGGGAGGCTAGGGGATCACACACACCTAGGCTATGGGTTTTTGATGTAAGAACAAGCTTGGAAGGGGTTTTAGAATTCTGGAATTTTAGGTGAAAATAGTGCACCAAAGGGAGGAAGAACTTCTCACTTTTAAGCTCTTTCTCTCTTAAGCAAAATTCTCAGTCCTTAAACCAAGGGGTGGGGGGCTCTATTTATAGGAAAAGGGTGGGTTAGGGGGCCACTTAGATGCTAATTGGGTTTATCAATTAGGTAATCTTGCATCTAAGGAATCCTAGGGTTTTTGGGGCCTTGAAAGGTGTGGGAAGGTCCTCCAATGGTAGATGATGGGGAGAGGCCTTAAGCCACTAAAGGGGTTGCCAATAGGTAAGGAATGGGTGCAACAGGACTATCAAAACACGCCCCAAAGGTCAAGGGGGTCAACAAGTCAAACCCCAATCACGAATTTCGGGGCAAAAGCGAGCGATTCTTGTTCATATGCTGGCAACTATTAGTTGCGCGAGCAAATCTCTGATAAAAGTCTTTACCTGATAGCCTAGAAGTTGGCCTCGCGAGGGGTGGGGGGATCCATTTATGCCTGGCGCAACTATTAGTTACACCAAGCCATTTTTGGGGGCAAAATATCTGGCGCAACTATTAGTTGCGCCAGGCAAATCCAAGGGGAAAATGGCTTGCGCCAGGCAAAAATCCTGAAATTCTGCCCGATTTTCAAATAGCCATAACATTTTATGTACATCTCCGATTGGGGTGATTCTTGGCTAGTTGGAAATCTGGAGAAGTCCTCTTTCCAATGATATATGATGTGATATCAGTAAAAGAACTAAACTAGTCCTGGTGCACAACTCTTCATCCATTTCCCGGGAAGGTTAGGTTTAGGGTTCGGAATGGGTTCTAAGGGTCGGGATTGGTTTCTGAAGGTTTGGGATAGGTTTCTAAGGGATATAGGGTGATTCCTAAAGGTTTGGAGTGATTCCTAAGGGTTCCATTCATGACATCAAAAGCTCAGAATTGCACCTCTCTTAAAAGGTATTTTGATCGGGCCTTGGGCCAAATATGGGTGTCTACAGATGCCCCTCTTTGGTATCCGATCATTGGTGATCGTATGCCAAAGAAAAGAGACATCCGAAGAGGCCCAAGGCAATACTGATAGGTCCGCTGTATTCAGAACAAACTTCAAACATCAAGTGAGTAACACGGTGAGAAAACTAAAGCCCTGGAGTGCCAGGCTAATCATTCGTTTCTCGAGGTCATCGGTTCCCAAGCACTTAGCGACATTACTGGGCATAACTGAGGTGGAATGAGTTGCGAAAGCCCAATAGCTAGGAAAAATGTTCGCTTCTCGAGTTGCGAAAGCCCGTTAGTCGAGAAAAATGTCTGCTTCTCGAGATAATTTGAAGGTGATTGATGTTCGAGATTTATTCTGAATGCAACAGCTTCGTAAGTAAGAGGGGTGATCGACCCACATTCAAAGATAGGTGCGAAGTAAACATACGCAAGGCTCCACAGTTTGCGTCCAATCCTATAAGGCATTTGATGACCTCATTGGATTATTCGTGGGTGCCCCTGCGGAAAGTAGGGTTCGAGATCTTTGGGCGAACCCATCGATCCCGAAGTTTATGTAGCATGACCACCTAAGCGAAGTGAATAGATGTCACAACGCTTTTTAGGAGTGCGTGCCATTTTTCAAAATGTGCCCCAGATCCACATGACCCAGAGTATCCAGTTTCAACTTCCTTGAATAGATCCAGCCAAAAATTGGGCACATCCCAAAAGGGGGCATCCAATCCTGACCTCTGTGGACAATGATCATAATCATCAATTAACTATGCATAATCATGCACCCATCAGGGGCAATAAGTAATAACAAAGGCGATGGAAGCCCCGACCCGGACCCGCCCGGGTACAATTTACGGGGACAAACAACCATTATACGGATACCCAGACGCATGGCGTACACTATATAGGGATATCGCTGCCCATACAGGTTTTAAGCCTGCAGAAAATAAAAAAGGGAAATGAACCCTTTGGAATGCATGGTTGCACATAGTTTGATTGACACATAATCTCATTCTCAACAGGTTGGTCTCAACCAACGATTGACCTTTTTCAACGGAGAATTCGAAGCTTAAGATAACTCAAGTTCACACGAATCCAAAACAGAGCGCTCATCGCTCAAAAGATTTAGCAGTGGAGTCGACCCAATCGAAACATTGACTGTTTGATCGGGACCAACACCGTTGCTCCTACTTTGAAGTAGGATCCATGGATCCAAGGCGAACCTTTGACCTAGGACCTTAATTTTGGACATCTGCATTGTCGATAAAATATTGACATTTTACCGCATCAAAACACACATGTGCGTCTCTATGCGTAGCATGAAAACATAGTTTTTTTTTTTTTTTTTCAAAATGATTTTCATTTTTTTGTTAAACCTGACATCGGTGGTGAGATGCTTTATCTGATTTGTTCATCGCTGAGAAGTTTCCTACTTCGAAGCTTTGGACCGTGTGATGTTTCTGCACATTCTCGAGAAAACGTCAGTCCCTTTTTTGTTTATACATATAAAGAAAATGCATCCTAAACAGTAAAAGAAAAAGTAGATTTCTACCTACATTTTTCATTTTCAAGATATTTTTTTGGAATTTTGTTTTTTGGAGATTTTTTCATTTTTCTTCATTTTTGAGATTGAAATATGATGCTGAAAATATGTACATGAAAATAAGTAGAAATATATACACAGTTTTTGGTGTTTGGATTTTTCTTGATTTTTTATTTTTGGCCTTTTTTTTTCTTCTTTTTTTTTTTGATGCCTTGATAGTGAGACGGAGTAACGGGTCCCATTTTGAGCATAGTTGAACTCTTTCATGCAATCGGACCTGAGTGAGTTTCCAGATTTTACCAAGGCTAGAATGTTGATCCCTTTGGATTGAGTTAAACCTTTCTCCTTGCCTCGGGTCATATGTTTGACGGTGTGGGTTTCACAAAGACAATTATGGTCGGGATCCGATTTGAACTAGCATGAGTGGCCCAGTCAGACAAGAGGGTACATGAAGAGTAACAAAAGGGTTCCTCAAACATCAATCTTTCCAATCAGTCCAAACCTTTCTTCTCTTTTCTCTTTTTTTTTCTTCTTTTTTTTTCATTTCTTTTTTTTTTCACTCTTTTTACCCGTGGCGCCCTTTCGGGTTTTCACCACGTCCATGGGTTTAGCTTTCTTACCGCAAGCGCCCTTTCGGGTTTTCACCTGGTCCGCACAAGCTCGCTGTTTTTACCCGTAATGCCCTTTCGGGTTTTCACCACGTCCGTCTTGCTTCGAGCTTGTATTTTTATTTTATTTTTATTTTATTATTTATTTTATTTTATTATTATTATTTTCTTTTTTCAACAGCCACGACATAGACCTTGATTCCGTCATAACCGGCTAGATGGGGTTCTGGTGTTGTCTCACGACTCGACTCATATTGACTTAACAGATATTATGACTGCTTGCGAACCTACAAAGAGGGCTTCCTTCAGGGTGTAGCTTGGCCATGGGTTAGGTTAGGATTTGAAGGTATGTTGGGTTAAAAGGATTTCCTTGATACGGCTTCAGTTTTCTCAACATACTTTCTTCCTCGAGGGTTTTACTGTACATGCCCCGTGATTCTTCTAAATTTTTTTATTCTTTTTGCTTCATTTCAGGCAATCTCTTTTTGAGTTTTTGCTTTTTTTGATTTTTTTAGATTTTGGTAGTAACTTTATACACATGTATCTTTTCTCTCTCTTTTTTTTGGTATAGGTACACATATATATATATATATATATATATTTTTTTTTAGGGGGAATGGGTTTATTGAAAGAAACGCCCAGGCTCAAATGGGGTAGCAAAGGATATCATCATTTTTAGGGATGTTTTTGGGCTACTGTGCTTAGAATGATGGCCTCTTTCGGGTAGTTCTTAAGCAGTCACGTATCTGTTTTACCAATACTTACCTTATCGCGATTGACTAAGAGTAGAACCGTCGGACGTATCCATCGTTGATGGGCTCAGGAAGATGATCTCCGTCCATGGTGGCGAGGTTGATGGCGTATCCCGGCAGCACTTCTTGAATGAATTATGGTCCTTCCCAGTTTGGCTTAAACTTTCCTCTCGGATCGGCATGGACGGATGGGAAGATCTTCTTCAGCACAGTGTCTCCTACCTTCAGATCTCGACCGCGGACACGTTTATTGTAAGCGCATGCGATTCGCCCTTGGTAAACTTGAGTGTAGCATAAGGCTAGGAGTCTCTTTTCATCCAGTAAGTTCCGCTGATCAAAGCGTGATCTCTCTCTTTCTGCTTTGGGTAAGCCTGATTCCATAAGGATTCGAAGTGAGGGTACTTCAACCTCCACCGGGAGCACGGCCTCGATTCCATACACAAGGGAGAATGGTGTTGCTCCTGTAGCGGAACAGATCGACGTTCGATAGGCCCATAAAGCAAATGGCAGCATTTCACTCCAATCTCGATAAGTGACTGCCATTTTCTCAAGGATGCGGACGACTGTCTTGTTCGCGGCTTCCACGGCTCCATTGGTTTGAGGTCGATAAGGGGATGAGCGATGGTGCTTGATCTTGTATTGCTCACAGAAGTCTCGGATGAGCTTATTCACAAAGTTTGTGTCGTTGTCTGTGGTGATATCTTTGGGTACTCCAAATCGGCACACAATATTGTTTTTGAGAAACTTCTCAACGTGACTGGCCATGATGTTGGCATATGACGCAGCTTCTACCCACTTGGTGAAGTACTCAATGGCGACGAGGATGAACCGATGTCCGTTTGATGCTTTTGGATTAATCATTCTAACAACGTCAAGGCCCCAGGTAGCAAATGGCCAAGGAGTGGTCATGCAGTGAAGATCAATGGCAGGAGCGTGTATCAGACTGGAGTGTTCTTGACACTTGTAGCATTTTTGAACATGTTTACATCAATCTGATTCCATAGTGGTCCAAAAGTATCCTTGCCGCAGAATTTTCTTAGCGAGCATGTGACCGCTAACGTGGGCTCCACATACTCCCTCATGGATCTCTTTCATAATATTGACCGCTTCACTTTCAGTAAGGCACCTGAGTAAGATGTTGTATGATCGCTTATAGAGGCATTCCCCGCAAATGACGTAACCTACCGCTAAACGTTGAATGGTTCTTCGGTCAGTTTTGGATGTACCCTCTGGGAAAGTTAGGGTCTCGAGGAAATTCTTAATATCTGAGAACCAAGGTGGCTCATCATCGGGCATTGTGGGTTCCTCAATCTGGAGGCAGAAGGCCGGTTCATTCATCTGCTCGACCACGATTGGCTTCATCTCAACACCATAGGGGATTTCAATCATTGATGCCAAAGTTGCTAATGAGTCAGCAAAGCGATTCCGTATCCAGGGGATATATGAGAAAGTCACATCTTGGAAGCAAGCTATCAGGTCCTCGAGGTGTTCATGATAGGTGATCAGCTTCTCGTCTTTCGCCTTCCAGTCACCATTCGTCTGACATATAATTAACTGTGAATCGCCAAATACCCGTAGGTGAGTTACATTCAGATCGAGGGTTGCCTGCAGACCAGCGGCGCAAGCTCCGTACTCAGCCATAATATTAGTGCAAGGGAAGTTGAGTTTGATAGAGACCGATACATAAGATCCTTTTGGCGAAATTAGGATGGCGCCAACTCCTTGACCCTCGACATTTGCAGCCCCGTCAAAGTGCATTACCCATGATTCTTCTGCTTCTTCAGTATCGTCCTCCGTCATGAACAAGATATCTTCATCTAGGAATTTGGTCCTTAATGGCTCATAGTCGGGTAAAGGATTGTCGACGAGATGATCAGCAAGTGCCTGCCCCTAGATCAATTTCTGAGTGACGTACGTGATGTCGAATTCAGATAATAAAAGTTTCCATCGTGCAGTTCGTCCAGTGAGAGCCGGTTTTTCGAACAAGTATTTTAACAGATCCATTCAGGCTAAAAGTAGAACGGCTTGAGACAGTAAGTAGTGGCGGAGCCTCTGGGTAGCCCATACAAGGGCTAGGCATGCTTTCTCCAGGTGAGAATAGCGCGTCTCGTAATCGGTGAATTTCTTGCTCAAATAGTAAATGGCCTGCTCTCTTCTTCTCGTCTCGTCATGCTGACCTAAGACACATCCCATCAAAACTTCTGTCGTGGAGAGATACATCAAGAGTGGTCTCCCTGGCTCAGGTGGTACCAAAATAGGTGGATTCAGGAGGTAGCTTTTAATTTTATCGAACGCTGCCTGACAATCATCATTCCATTCAACGGGAGAATTCTTCCTTAGTAGCTTGAAGATCGGCGTGCAAATTGGAGTTAGCTGCCCAATGAACCGACTGATATACTATATTCTTCCCAGAAACCCTCTAACTTTCTTCTCAGTAGACGGTGGCAGCATTTCAGTGATGGCTCTGACTTTGATTGGGTCGACCTCGATCCCTCTCCTGCTGACGATGAATCCTAACAATTTCCCTGACATGGCACCAAATACACACTTTTGTGGATTCAGTCGTAGTCGATACTTCCTCAGCCTCTCAAACAACTTCTGAAGGTTTACCAGATGGTTGCTTCACTCCGATGATTTGGCTATCATGTCATCGACATATACTTCAATCTCTCGATGCATCATGTCATGAAATAGTGCAATCATAGCTCTCTGGTACGTTGCACCGGCATTCTTCAGCCCGAATGGCATGACTCGATAGCAAAAGGTTCCCCAGGAGGTAATGAACGCTGTCTTTTCGCGATCAACCTCTGCCATCCTTATATGATTATATCCTGAGAATCCATCCATGAAAGAGAGCATCTCGTGCTTAGCTGTGTTATCGACCAAGATGTCTATGTGTGGTAGTGGGAAATCATCCTTTGGGCTCACCTTGTTTAAATTGCGAAAATCAATGCACATGCGGACCTTTCCATCCTTCTTTGGCACAGGTACAATATTGGCTAGCCACTGCGGGTACTTGGATACCATGAGAAACCCCGCATCGTATTGCTTAATGACCTCATCTTTGACTTTCAAAGATCCATTCGAATTGAGGCGTCTCGACCGCTTGGCGGCTTCATATCAAGGTAGAGGGGCAACTCATGCTCGACCAAATCAGTATCCAGACCAGGCATATCCTTGTACGACCAAGCAAAAATATCTTGGTATGACCGAAGGAAATCGATCATGCATTTTCTTTCCTCAGGAGACAGTGACGTTCCAATTTTGGTTATCCTAGGAACCTCCTCAGTTCCTAGATTGATATCTTCGGTCTCTTCGACAATGGGGGTAGGGCCATGATCAAAGTCGGCAAATCGGTCAAGGAGCTCATTGGGGAGCTCCTCGAGGGGGACATCCTCGTCCAGACTCGTAATCCCTACCTCTTCTTGTATTTCTATAGGGAAGGGGTTGATTTCACCTGGGACAGGTATTTTGATTAAGGCATCCTTTTGTGGGACATTTTCTGGAATTTTAAATGATAATATTTTTGGACTTTAGATTTTTTCAATGTTTTTGGGATTTTATGTTTTTTCCATGTTTTTGAGTTTTTGTATTTTTTCCATGTTTTTGAGATTTTTGCTTTCTTCGGAGACGGACCCTTAGCAAGGCGGGTTGCTATATACACAAGGTATTGCCTGCCAAGGGCTTATCTCACTTTTTATAGGTTGTTTTTTTTTAGGAAACAGGCGCCAAACTTTAGGCCACTTCCTGCTTCCAGGGTTTGGGGCAAAGATGCCCAGTTGCGAACCTGAGGGGCTACTTCCTTACCTGTTGGGATGGACGGTGCTGACTAACATGGCTCATTGGAGTCGGCCTCCATCATATTGATCCCCATTTCGTCTGAGATCATGTCCTCAAACGATAACTCGGTTTTGTGGTGATTTACCACAGGGGGAGTTTGTTCAGGTACCAGCAGCCGTTCCTCAAAGAGGGATAATGCGACCAAATCGATTTCCAAACTGGGAAGGGAGATCCGGGGATTGGTGGGGTGGATTGGGGCTGTGGGTTTGTGTGGGGTCAAATGGGTGACTCCATTTCGATCAATCTTCACGACCCTTGCGCTGACGAAGGAATCCCTGATGAGCGGTCTAGGGTGAGGCTTCTCCTCTATGTTGATTCCTCGGGCTTTTGCTGCTGCGATGACCCTGGCTTTCTCTTTGGCCTCTCTGACCTCTTCCTCTGTGGGCTTGTATCCCAACCCGAATCTTACTTTTTGTCCTTTAGCCACGACTGACTCTCTTCTGCCTTGCAATCTCGGTCCCAGACCCCTTCCTTTCTGATAACCTCACTTTTGGAGCATAGCCACTGCTGCTATCATACCGCCTCCCGTCTTAGGCATGATGCCCTCAATGGGCTCCGGGAGTATTGTCGACACCTCGTATTCGAAACTGTGGAGGTCGACGTCCTCAGCGGTGTGTGGTACATCCAGCATATTAGGTTTTCCAACACTATTGGTGGCTTTTTCTTTCTCACCATGCCCTCCCCAATGATTGTAACAATTTTATGCCCAGACACGAATTTGAGCTTCTGGTGCAAAGTGGACGGTATGGCTCCGACCTCGTGCAGCCACGGGCGCCCCAATAATAAGTTAAAGGAAGATTTAATAACCATGACTTGAAACAAGATGCAAAAGGTCGTTGGCCCTATCAATAGCTCAAGATCAACTTCTCCCATTATTTCTCTTCTGGTATTGTCAAATCCTCTAATGCTGGTTCTGGTGGGCCTTAACATGCATGGGTTAACCCCGATCTTGGTGGCGGTTCTTAATGGGCATATATTCAATACAGACCCGTTGTCAATTAGTACTAAGGGAATGACCATGTTTCTGGATTCAACAGTTATATTCAAAGACTTGGAATGGCTACACCCTTCTTCTGGCAAATCAGCATCAGAAAATGAAATGGCATTCGGAGCCATCACTTGCCCAATTATCTGCCCAACTTCATCTGGGCTGACCTGGAGCGATACATGCGCATTCTTTAACGCCCTCATTAATGTTTGGAAATGGAGTGGGGACGTCATCAATAGATCCCATACAGTGATATGGGCCAGCATTCTTCTCAGCTGAGTCTCCAATATGTGTTCTCGACTCATCTTCTCGAAGTGGTTCACCGCGCTGTCTTTCTTCCCTTTGGGTTGGGCTTGTGCTGCTGTTGGTACTTCTGCCTGCTTTGATATCCTCCCAGACCTAGTAACAAAATCTACTACCCCTTCTTTGTTGCTGCTGTCGGCATTGACATCTGTTTGTTCGTAGCTCAGTGGGACCTGATGAGGATCATAGGTTGGTCCCGAGAGCTGGAAAGGTATGGCTACCGGTGCTTGAGGTATTTGTACTATCGGCTTAGGAGGTGGGGGCAATACTTGATTCACCTTGGTGGTAGTGGGTTGGGTGGAAAGATTAGGCCAAATGGGGGTTGTGAGGCTTGGTTGTGGTGGCACTGGAGAGAAGGAGGTAAAAGTAGGCCATTGATAGCCGGTGGGTGTTGACGGCATATGAGGGGTCTGATGGGCCGTTAGGTAGTTGACCGGGGTGATGGGGCTTGCCGGTGGCTGAAATGGGGGTGATGGGGTGGGCGCGGGCCATTGATAACTGATGGGTGCGGGTGTGGGATTGGGGGCTTGGTGGTTTATGGGGTAGTTGATGGGGGTGGTGGAATATGGCGGAAGCTGGAATGGGGCGGGCGCCGGCCATTGGTAGTTGGTGGGTGCAGGTATATGAGTGGGGGCCTGGTGGCTTATTGGGTGATTTGTGGTATATGGTTGGTATGCATTTATATTCACATAATTAACAGGTGTGGTGGGTGGAAAATATGCCCTGAGATCCAAAGGTTCCAATTGCGGAGTCGGGTTGGGAAAATAATATGACAAATTCAGGGGTTCAACAACCCCGATATTCCTTTCCTCAATATTTTTTAACAATGGTGCTACATAACTCTCCCGATCACTGATATAATCGGAGGGGTCAAACTCAAATTCTTCCTCATCCTCTATCATTCCGATGGTGGGTCTGGGACCTGCTCCTCCGGTGGGATGTGGGGGTAGTGGCACCTGATGGATATTAACGTGCTGAGGAGGCGCAAGGGGATGATTTTCCCGGCATCGATCAAATCTTGGATCGTGTGCTTCAATGGGAAGCAGCTATCAGTAGGGTGACCCGGACCCTGATGAAAATTGCAGTGGGTATTCGGGTCATAGTTCCTCGGGATTGGGTGAGGAGGAGGTTGTGGTTGACAGATAGTAACTAATCCCTTTTCCACCAACAGGGGTAGAAGTACACTCAATGATTGCCCCAGAGGCGTAAAAACTCGATCGTAGCGGGCTCTTCTCTGCTCCGGAGTCATTTGCATTCCTAGCCCATTCCCCATTCTCAGTGTCTGCTCAAGCCTTACTGGTGCTGGTGGGGCCGCCTGAAACAGAAACGGAGCAGTATCATTATTGGGCCTAGTGTTGGCTATGTTTTGAACATCGTCCCCTGTTCTTTTCTCATTCCTCTATTATGAAAACCTTCTAACTCCACTGGGTCCGCTCGGTATGTTCTTATTTAGACGCCCCTCCCTGATGGCATCCTCGCATCAGTTAGCATTTCTTACAGATCGCAGAAGTCGATCGCCGGTATACCAAGAAGTCCGAAATCACTGGCAGAGTGCTCTTCGAAATCATCTCTATCTGTTCTTTGTCAGGTATTCTATTCCTGATCTGAGCTGCCAGCGCTCTCCATCGCCCCAAGTAGTCGCTGAAGGTCTCGTTCTGATTTTTCTTTAAACGGGCCAAGTCGAACTTGCGCGGCTCATTGTCTATGTTGTAGACATACTACTCTTGAAAAAGGTGCGTTAAGTCCCTCCATGTTTTCATCATAGATGGTTCTAAGGATGTGAACCATCTCAAAGCCGGCCCAGTCAAACTTTTCTGAAAGACTTTTATTAGTAGTCTTTCTTCCTCCCCGTATTGGCACATGTCCCCACAATAGGACTTGAGGTGCGCAATAGGATTGCCCGTGCCATTATATTTATCGAAGGCGGGCATTTTGAATTTGGGGGGCAAGGGACCTCAAATGCAGCATAGGTCCGTGAAGTCGTGTGGATCTCAGCCACCCATTTTCATTAGTCGCTTCAGATTTTGTCTAATCGCTTTTTTCAAATTGCTCGACTCCTTTGACAGGGTTGCCTTCAGAGGTTGGACTTCGCTCTAGTCTATCAGGGGGTGGGAAATTATGGGAGGAGGGTGAAGGTTGGTCAATGCCCCAGCATAGGCCCCGCTATTTCTAATCTCGTCCTCTTCATACTGCTGGTCGGCATAATGCGCAGTCAGGGATGGATTCTCCTGTTGTTGTTGCATGGGTTGGATGGGAATGACATGAGTGGGGGTTGGGTGAGCCCATTGGGGGTGTGCAAAGGCTTGTTGGGTGATGGGAATTTGGTTTTGAAGTGGGGTTGGATAGGGCCATTGGGTGTGAGGGAAGGTTTGGAGATGGCCTTGGGGTGTGGGGCAATGGGGGAATTGGGTTTGGGGGACGGCATGGGTTTGACCCAGCTGTGAAGGTCGGGTTAGGTGTTGGGGGTATTGTGGAAGGTATGAGTGTGGGGTTCGGGTTTGGGCCACGAACCCTTGATCATTTTGGGCCATAGGCCATTGATGGGTTTGGGCCATGGGCCCCTGATAGGTTTGGGCCATGGAGCCTGGGTAGGTTTGGGCCAATGGGCTTGGGTAGGTTTAGGCCATGGGCCCTTGGTGGGTCTGACCCAATGGGCCTTGATGGTTTGGGTCAATGGGCCTTGATGGGTCTGGGCCATGGCCCCCGGGTGGGTCTGGACCGTGGGCCCTTACTGGGTCTGTTCAATGAGCATTGGTGGGTCTGGTCCAATGGGCCTTGATGGGCCTGGGCCATGGGCCGTTGGTGGGTCTGGACCAATGGGCCTTAGTGGGTCTGGGTTGTGGGCCTTGATGGGTTTGACCCAATGGGCCTTGGTGGGTCTGGGTCATGGGCCATTGGTGGATTTGGGCCATGGGCCCCTGATGGGTTTAGATTGGATGGGTTTGGCCCAATGGGCCCTGGGGAGCATGGGTGACGAGGTGTTGGGCCATTGGGCCCTAGGACATGTGGGAAGAGGGGGCTTGGGCCAATGGGCCTTGGGATATGTGGGAGTTTAGAGGTTGGGCCATTTGGCCTTGGGGTGTATGGAAAAAGGGGGTTTGGGCCATGGGGCCTTGGGGCATATGGGAAAAGGGGGTTTGGATGGTGTGGATTATGGGGGGTTGATGGGGGTCATGGGGGAGTGAGGCATGGAGATTGGCTAAGGTATGGGATGGGTTCATGGATGTGGTATGTGGAGGAGAGGTATTTTGGGAAGCCTTACATGCGGAGTAGGCTTGGAACATCTCCTCCATCATGGCCATGGAGGAAGGATCGAATGTGGATGGTGGATTTAATGAATGGTTAGGTATGGATGGGGTGGATGTGAGGGGAAAATTAGGCATGGCCCTGGTGGGCGATGGGATATGGGAGGGGTTAAAGGAATGGGGTGGAGCATTGGTGAAGGGGGATGGGTTGGAGATGTTTAAAGATGATGGAGGGTAAAGGGTGGGTGCTTAGGAAAAATTGGGCATGGCCTCGGTAAAAATGGGCATGACCTGTGTAGTGGGGGGATTTGTGGGGGATTGGTTAGGGCGGAGGTGACATAGGTGAATGAGGGCGGATCGGGTCTATAGGGGGATGATGGGAATTGGGGCATGGATGTGGATTGGGAGAATGGGTTAGGGTTTTTCATGGTTTGGGCAAAAGATGGAGAATGAGGGGTTGGATTTTGGATATTTTGGGGGGTAGTGGTTAGGAATATGGGGGTGCCAAATGGGCCGGTGACGGTAAAGGGAGGGTGAGGGGGATGATGGAAAAGGCTTCTCCCGAATGGGAGTGGGTTGGAGAGTGTGGTGGGGATGAGTCGGGACCGGTGTAAGCCGGGTCCACTACCCACGACATTCTACGGGAGCGAGTTGGGTAAGGATGCCTTGGATAAGGCCCAAAAATCCTCCTCCTTCTTCCCCTACGGGACGATGGAGGACAAGATGATGCCGTTGTGCCGGCACCACAAACTATATTTTTTTTGGTTTTTGATTATATATATATATTTTTTGAATTGAATTTTTTTGAAAAAGTTTATGAAAAGCAAAGGTTCTGAGGCCTTGAAATTTCCTTTTCGGGTGGCCCTCGTACCTTGATTCAAGACCCGCAGTGACGATCCCGATGCACTTCGGCAGAATCAAAGGAGAACCTCCGATCTATTGAAGGCACAGAAAACGAGGCAAACAACCCGATCCCCCGAAATGAGCCAAAAAGAAGTTGCCCTCTTTTGACCGGCGGGGGCGTATTAGGCGTTGGAGATGGCGGGGCCTAAACCAGGCACTAAGCGCACTGATCGGGGAACTCAGGAGGTGGAAAGGCCACAAATTGAAATTTGTCGGCAACTACCCAATACCACGCCAAGGTGGCAGGGCAGGTTTTTTACACTGGCGCAACTAATAGTTGCGCCAAGGTAAAAAGAGGGAGTTTACCAGTTATAAATTCCATACTTTTATGCTGGCGCAACTAATACATGCGTCAGCCAAAAATCTGATGCTCCAAAGTGTTTGACAACAGCCACCAATCACCCGAAATGAGTCTCTTTTTTAGCTTTTGGGGAAGCTAGGCTTCTGGGAACTGAGTTGTTTTTTTATGTTCGATCCGCTCCTCACCGATGCCTAAAGGATTGAGTCCGGTATAACTCGCTAGCGCACTCCCCAAGGGTTTTAAGCTTCAGAATGGGAACTCACCCGATATTCCTCCGGCGCAAGCGCCTTCTCAGATACTAGGTGGGCTGGGACTTTTCTGGATCATCACCACTAGGGGCTGCCGCCATACTAAGACCCGAGTGTTTGTATGTGTGCCTAAACCAACCCTTTTGAAAAATCTACCCCGCAAAACAAATTAATTAAGCTCCGTAACTTGGTTCAATTTTAATTTTTTTAAAGCTTTTCTTTTTTTTTTGAAGTTTTCTTTAGTTCAAAGACCGGGGGTGATTATCCCGTGCTGCCACTACGGGCCGGCGTCCACTGGCGGTATATGAGTGCACAAGTAGGCACGCCAATCGGTTAAGGCACTTTAAATGACGGAAAATTAAAGAAATTAAAAGACAATGCTCAAGTAGGCCCGCCAATCGGCTAAGGCACTAAAATGACAGAAAAGTAAGGAACTTTAAACGACAATGCGTATGTAGGCCCGCCAATCGGCTAAGGCTCGTAAATGACGGAAAAGTAGGGGTAAGTAAAACGACTTAATCGGAGGGGTAAGTGAAAAAATAGTAAAAATAAACTAAAAAAAACAGCAATAATATGTTAGTAAAAATTAAAAAAAAGCCAAGTTCAAGGGGAAGATCTACAAGCTAAACTCCCCAGCAGAGTCGCCATCTATGCAACCGTGGGAATAGAGACGATCCCGTCGCGACGATGCACTCTCTAACGAAAATATAGAGTCGCCACCCGGAGCTTTCGGTGTCCCAGGATACCTAGTTCATTTTTATGAGCACCTAAGTGCTAAAAATATGACTCTGAATCCGGTCCACAACTAGGGCTCTTGAGTAGGGGCCTCGGTTATCGACCGGGAAGGTGTTAGGCACCCGATCAACCCACTTAGTGTGGTCTCTACTAATGGCCAAAAATAAAATGATGTAAAAGACAAGAAAATGGTTCCCTCTTGCCCAAATGGGCCTCCAATCCTATTTGTGCCCCTCCGTTCCTACCAAAAATTCGGCGGCGTAACGGCACAAATGAGAGGATGGAGGGAGCTAGAAAGAGATAGGAGCAGAAAGGAGAGAGCCGGAGCCCTCGGGCCCTTGTAGCACTGTAGAGGAGCCTTGCTTGGCTTTCTTTTGATGAGCTTTTGAAGGCTTGAATGGTAGAGAAATGGGTTCTAACCACTAAGGCTTGAAGCTAAGGGAAGGAGAAGGGAGGCTAGGAGATCACACACACCTAGGCTATGGGTTTTTTATGTAAGAACAAGCATGGAAGGGGTTTTAGAATTCTGGAATTTTAGGTAAAAATAGTTCACCAAAGGGAGGAAGAACTTCTCACTTTTAAGCTCTTTCTCTCTTAAGCAAAATTCTCAACCCTTAAACCAAGGGGTGGGGGGCTCTATTTACAGGAAAAGGGTGGGTTAGGGGGCCACTTAGATGCTAATTGGGTTTATCAATTAGGTAATCTTGCATCTAAGGATTCCTAGGGTTTTTGGGGCCTTGAAAGGTGTGGGAAGGTCCTCCAATGGTGGATGATGGGGAGAGGCCTTAAGCCACTAAAGGGGTTGCCAATAGGTAATGAATGGGTGCAACAGGACTATCAAAACACACCCCAAAGGTTGAGGGGGTCAACAAGTCAAACCCCAATCATGAATTTCAAGGCAAAACTGAACAGTTACTGTTCATATGCCTGGCCCAAATAATAGTTGCGCCAGACAAATGCACAGTAAAATAGTGCTGCACAGTAGCCTAGAAGTTGGCCTCACGAGGGGTGGGGGGACCCATTTATGCCTGGCACAACTATTAGTTGCGCCAGGCCATTTTTGGGAGAAAAATACCAATCTCAAAATTCTGCCCGATTTTCAAATAGCCATAACTTTTGATGTACAACTCCGATTGGAGTGATTATTAGCTCGTTGGAAAGCTGGACAAGTCCTCTTTCCAATGGTATATGATGTGATATTAGTAAAAGAGCTCATCTAGTTCTGGTGCACCACTCTTCATCCATTGTCCGGGAAGGTTAGGTTTAGGGTTCGGAATGGGTTCTAAGGGTCGGGATTGGTTTCTAAAGGTTTGGGATAGGTTCTTAAGGGATATAGGGTGATTCCTAAGGGTTTGGGGTGATTCCTAAGGGTTCCATTCATGCCATCAAAAGCTCAGAATTGCACCTCTCTTAAAAGGTGTTTCGATCGGGCCTTGGGCCAAATTTGGGTGTCTACATGACCCCTGTAAAAATGGGCATGACCCGGGTAGATGGGGGGATTTGTGGAGGGTTGGATAGGACGGAGGTGGTGTATGTGAATATGGGTGGATCGGGTCTATAGGGGGAAGATGGGAAATGGGGCATGAATGTGGATGGGGAGAAAGGGTTTGGGTTTTGTATGGATGTGAATGGGAAATGGATTGGATTTGGCAGGGGTATGGTTTGGGCAAGAGATGGAGAATGGGGGGTTCGACTTGGGATATTTTGGGGGGTAGTGGTTGGGAAGATGGGGGCGTCGAACGGGCTGGTAACAGAAAAGGGGGGTTGGGTGAGGGGGATGGTGGAAAAAACTTCTCCCGAATGGGAGTGGGTTGGAGAATGTGGCTGGGATGAGTCGGGATTGGCGTAAGCCGGGTCCACTACCCACGACATTCTTCGGGAGCGGGTCGGACAAGGGTGCCTTGGATAAGGCCCAAAAATCCTCCTCCTTCACCTACGGGACGGCGGAGGGTAAGATGATGCCATTGTGCCGCACCACAAACTATATTTTTTGAGTTTTTGACTTTTTTGAATTTTTTGAAAAAGATTTTGAAAAATAAAGGTTCCGAGGCCTTAGAATTCCCTTTTCGAGTGGCCCTCGTACCTTAATTCAGGACCCGCGGCGACGATTCTGACGCACTTTGGAAAAATTGAAGGAGAACCTTCGATCTATTTAAGACACAAAGATCAAGAAAAATAACTCGATCCCCCAGAATGGGCCAAAAAGAGGTTGCCCTCTCTTGACCGGCGGGGGCATATTGGGTGTCGGAGATGGCGGGGCCTAAACAAGGCACTAAGCACACTGATCGGGGGACTCGGGAGGTGGAGAAAGCCACAGATTTAGGCTGGTGTGCTGTTAAATAGACCTAGCACAACTAATACATGCGCCCAGGTTGCAGCGCACTGTTTTTACACTGGCGTAACTATTAGTTGCTCTAGTTATAAATTCCAATTTTTTTCACTGGCGCAACTAATACATGCGCCAGGCAAAAATTGACGCTCCAGAGAGTATGATAGCAGAGACAACAGCCCAAAGTGAGTCTTTTTTTTTGTTTTTGTGGAAGCTAGGCTTCCGAGAACTGAGCTGTTTTTCGATGATCAATTACCTCCTTACTGCACCTAACGGGTTTGAGTCCGGTATAACTTGCTAGCGCGCTCCCCAAGGGTTTTAAGCTTCGGAATGGGAACCCACCCGATATACCTCTGATGCAAGCGCCTTCTCAGATACTAGGTGGGCTGGGACTTTTCTGGATCATCACCACTAAGGGCTGCCGCCATACTATGACCCGGGTGGTTGTGTGTTTGCCTAATCCCAACCCTTTTAAAATCTACCCCGTAAAAATGAATTAATTAAGCTCCCTAACTTGGTTCAATTTTAATTATTTTTTTTTTCCAAAGCTTTTTTTTTTTTTTTAGAAGTTTTCTTTAGTTCAAAGACCATGGGAGATGACCCCGTGCCGCCACTACGGGCCGGCGTCCACTGTTAGAATATGAGTGCGCACGTAGGCCCGCCAATCGGCTAAGGCACTTTAAATGACGGGAATGTAAAGAAATTAAAAGACAATGCTCAAGTAGGCCCGCTGATCGGCTAAGGCACTGAAAATGACGGAAAAGTAAAGAAATTTAAAGAACAATGCGCATGTAGGTCCGCAAATCGGCTAAGGCTCGTAAACGACGAAAAAGGAGGGGTGAGAAAAATATAAAAAAATAGCAAAAATGGTTAGTAAAAATAAAAATAAAGGGTCAAATTTCAAGGAGAAGCTCTACAAGCTATTCCCAGTAGAGTTGCTATCTGTGCAACCATAGGATCCGTGATGATCTCGTCGCGATGATGCGCTCTCTAACGAAAATATAGAGTCACGACCCGGAACTTTCGGTGTCTCAGGAAACTTAGTTTATTTTTATGACGACCGAAGTGCTAAAAATATGACTCTGAATTCGGTCCACACCAAAGGCTTTTGGGTAGGGGCTTCGGTTATCAATCGGGAAGGTGTTAGGAACCCGATTAACCCGCTTAACGCGGTCTCTACTAATGGCAAAAAATAAAGTGAAGTAAAAGCAAAGAAAATAGCTTCCTCTTGCCCAAAAGGGCTTAGAATCTAATTTGTGCCCCTCCATTCCTATCGAAAAGTCGGCGGCGTAACGGCACAAATGAGAGGGTAGAGAATGCCAAAAAGAGATAGGAGAAGAAAGGGGAGAGTCGGAGCCCTCGGGCCCTTGTAGCACCGTAGAGGAGCCTTGCATGGCTTGCTTTGATGAGCTCTTGATGGCTTGTAAAGCTTGAGAATGGGTTCTAACTCTTTAAGAGAGATAGTTAAAAAGTAGAGGGAGGGTGCTAGGATAGAACACACACCTAACCTAGAGGTTTTACATGAAAAACAAGGGTGGGAAAGAGGTTTGGAATTCTTGTTTTTTTATGGGAAATGTGCACCAAAGGGAGAAAGATCTTCTCACTTAAAGCTCTTTCTCTCTTAGGCAAAAATTCTCAACCTTTAAACAAAGGGGTGGGGATCTCTATTTATAGGAAATGGGTAGATTAGGAGACCACTTAAGAGCTAAATGGGTTTAGCAATTAGGTAATCTCACATCTAAGGTTTCCTAGGGTTAAGGCCTAGAAAGGTGTGAGAAGGTCCTCCAATGGTGGATGATGGGGTGAGGCCTTAAGCCTCTTAAAGGATTGCAAATAGGTAGTGAATGGGTGCAACAGAACTAGCAAAATACACCCCAAAGGTCAAGGTGGTCAACAAGTCAAACCCCAATCATGATTTTCAGGGCAAAATCCTAGGGTTACTATTTATATGCCTTAGTTGCGCCAGGCAAATGTACAGTAAAACAGATGTAAACAGTGCCTCGAAGTTGCCTTGCGAGGGTGGGCCCCACTTTTAAAAGTGGCGCAACTATTAGTAACTCTAGGCTTAAAATATGGGAGAAATGGCCTGACGCAACTAATAGTTTCACCAGGAAAAGTTATAACTGGCGCAACTATTAGTTGCGCCACATCCCTATGGGGCCCACTTGAAATTACCCTCTTGCCCTCTAGGTTCGGATCGCCATATCTTTCAATGTATAACTCTGATTGGGGCGATTCTTAGACCCTTGGATAGCTGATGACTTTTACTTTTCAATGGTATGAGATTTGATTGCAGTAAATAGCTGTAGTTAGTTTCGGTACACCCCTCCTCAACCATTTGCTTGATAAGGTTAGGTTTAGGTTCATAATGGGTTCTAAGGGTCGGGATTGATTTCTAAAGGTTCGGGTCAGGTTCTTAAGGGATCTGGATGATTCCTAAGGGTGGTTTGGAAAGGCTCCTAAGGGTAGGGGGGGTTTTAAAGGTTCCATACATGTCATCAAAAGCTCAGAATTGCACCTCTATCAAAAGGTGTTTCGATCGGGCCTTGGGCCAAATTTGGGTGTCTACAAGATGGGTTGGGAATGTACGAGAATGATGAAAGGTAAGGTGTGGATGTTTGGGAAGAACTGGGCATGGCCCCGATAAAAATGTGCATGATCCAGGTAGATGGGGGGATTTGTGGGGGGTTGGATAGGGTGGAGGTGATATATGTGAATGCGGGCGGATCGGGCCTATATGGGTAAGATGGAAAATGGGACATGGGTGTGGATGCGGGAAGTTGGGTTGGGTTTGTCATGGATGGGGATGGGAAATGTGTCAGATTTGGCATGGATATAGGAGGGGGTATGGGCATGTTTTGTGAGAGAGATGGGGAAGAGGGGTATTGATTTTGGATATTTTGGGAAGTGGTGGTTGGAAAAATGGGGGTACCAAAGGACCCGATAATTGTAAATGGGGATAGGGTGATGAGGATAGTGGTGAATGTGATGGGGATGAATTGGGATCGGCGTATGCCGGGTCCACCACCTATGACATCGTTTGTTGGCGGGTTGGGTATGGGTGCCTTGGATAAGGCCTAAAAAATTTCCTCCTCCTTTCCCTACGGGATGATAGAGGGTAAGATGATGTCGTTATGCCGGCAACACAAAGACTCTAGTTTTTAGGTTTTTTTTTTTTTTTTTAAATTTAATTTGTATAAGTGAAAACAAAGGTTCCGAGGCATCAGAGTTCCCTTCTCAAGTGGCTTTCGTACCCTAATTTAGGACCCACGACAACGATTCCGAAGCACTTTGAAAGAATCAAAGGAAGACCTTTGATCTATTGGAGGCATAAAAATCGAAGCGGACAATCCGATCCCCCATAATGAGTCCAAGAGAAGTCACCTTCTTTTGATCAGCGAGGCATATTGGGTGTCGGAGATGGCGGCGCCCAAACAGAGGAACTAAGACACTAATCGGGGGACTCAGGATGTGGAAAAGGCCATAGATTCGAACTGGGGCTACTTAGAACCAACCTGACACAACTATTAGTGTTGCTAGTCCAAATTTAAAGATGGCGCAACTAATAGTTACGCCAGTGTACTGTTGGGGCATTTTGTATTGGCGCAACTAATGGTTGTGCCAGAGCAATTTGGCTCTCTAGTTTGTTTGACAACAGCAAACTCAGTTCGAAATTGGTCTCCAAACTGGCTTTTTGTGGAAGCTGGACTTCCAGAGACTGACTGATTTTTTTGTGAATCGTTCTCTCCTCACCGAACCTAAGGGTTTGAGTCCGGTATAACTCGCTAGCGTGCTCCCCAGAGGGTTTTAAGCTTGTAGGAATAGGTGACCCATCCGATATACCTCCGGTGCAAACGCCGTCTCAGATACTATGTGGGTTGGGACTTTTCTAGATCATCACCACTAGGGGTTGCCCCCATACTAAGACTCGGGTGGTTGTATGTGTGCCTAATAACCCAACCCTTTAAAAATCTATCCCGTAAAAAAACAAATTGATTAATTCCCCTTTCTTGGTTCAATTTTAATTTTTTTCAAAAAATTTTATGAAAGTTTTCTTAAGTGTAAAAATCGAGGGTGATGATCCGGTGCCGCCACTACTGGCCGACGTCCATTATTAGAATATGATTACACAAGTAGGCCCTCCAATCGGCTAAGGCACTTAAAATGACAGAAAAGTAAAGAAAATTAAAAACTATGCGCAAGTAGGCCCGCCGATCGGCTAAGGCTCCTAAATGACGTAAAAGTAGGGGTAAGTAAAATGGCGTAATCGGAGGAGTGAGTAAAAATAAAATAAAAAATAGCAATAAAAGATTAGTAAAATAAAAAATAAAGGGTCCAAGTTCAAGGGGAAGCTCTACTACCAAATCCCCAGCAGAGTCGCCATTTGTACAATCATAGAATTTTTGACAATCCCGTCGTGACGATGCGCTTTCTTGAAAAATATAGAGTGGCCACCTGAAGCTTTTGGTGTCCCGGGAAACCTAGATCAATTTTATAAGCACCGAAGTGCCACAAATATGGCTCTGATACCTGTCTACGCCAAAGGCTCTTGGGTAGGGGCTTCAATTATCGATCAGGAAGGTTTTAGGCATCCGACCAACCAGCTCGTAAGCGGTCTCTACTATGGCTATTTTGATATATATATATATGTATATAATTATATATATATAAAAGAAAATAAAATGAGCGGCACTTCCCCTTGCCCGAAGGCACACTGATCCTATTGAGCCCTTCCCGCTTGCCAAAATTTGGGCTGCGTAACGGCTCAATTCTAGGATAGAGAAAAAGCAAAGAAGGTAGAAGAATAGAGGGGAGAGTCGGAGCTCTCGGGCCCTTATAGCACTAATGTGGATCCTTACGTGAGAGCGTCTTTGATGAGCTTCCGAAAGCAAACGGGTAGCGGGATGGGTTATAATCTCTAAAGCTATGGAGCTAAGAGGTAGGAGAATAAGGCTAGGGGCTAGATCTAGCTAAATCTCAGGGATTTATGATGGAAAATGGGCTGTCAAGGATGAACTAGGGTGTTGGAATTATATGGGTTTAGTGGAGGCCAATGGGAGGGGAGCTCACTAAAATTTTCTCTCTTTAAAAATTTTCCAACCCGTAAGTAAGAGGGGTGGCTCTGTATTTATAGAGAAAGAGAGGATTAGTGAGAGATTAAAGTCCTAATTGGGTTAGCAATTAGGTAATGAGAAATCTACGGTCTTTGAGGTTTTCTAGAGCTTGGAGAAGAGGGATTTGGATTTAATGATAGATAATAGGGTGGTGACTTGAATGGTAAAAGGGTGATAACTTAAGCTAATAGGGTTACTAGGGTCCTAAAGAAACACACCCCAAACTTTGGGATGGTCCACAAGTCAAACCCTCGATGCCAATTTTAGCCATTTTTTGAAGGAAAATTAGGCCCAAACTATTGGAAGTTGAAGACCCGCAGGGGCCTAGTCCGATTTTGCAATTTCCTGCACAAATCCGTGATCTTCATTTTGCCATAACTCTTGATGTATAACTCTGATTGAGGCAATTTTTGGCTTATTGGAAAGTTGAGGAAATCCTCTTTCAAATGATATATAACTTAGCTTTAGAATAGGTTTTATAAATTTTGGCACTGCTTTCTTCAACCACTGCTCAGGATGGTTCGAAACTGGCTCTATGGGTCCGATTTTTCAATTTCCTACATAAATCTGTGATCTTCATTTTACCATAACTTTTGATTTACAACTCTAAATTAGACAATTATTAGCTTGTTGGAAAGATGAGAAGGTTTAATTTCTAATGGTATATGTCGGGCAACTATCTATATAAACTTTGGCACTCCTCTTTCTAATCGTTGTTCAGGAGGGTTGAAATCAAGCCTGAGAAAGGTTCTAATAGGTCTGAGAAGGCTATGGTTGATTCCTAAGGGTTCAAATGATTTCTAAGGGTTTTAAGATGATTCCTAAGGGTTTGGGAAATTCTTTCAGAAGCTTGGGGGTATGCCTTTCTCAAAGTATGTGTCGATCGGGCCTGCTCTCTTCTTCTCATGTCGTCAAGCTAGCCTAAGACACATCCCATCGAACTGATATATTATATTCTGCCTAAACACCCTCTAACTTCTTTCTCAGTAGATGGTGGCAGCATTTCTGTGATAGCCTTAACTTTTACAGGGTCGACCTCGATCCCTCTCTTGCCAACGATGAATCCCAACAGTTTTTCGGACATAGAACAAAATGTGCACTTCTGTGGATTCAGACGTAACCGGTACTTTCTCAACATCTCAAACAGCTTCTAAAGGTTGACCATATGATCACTTTATTCTAGTGACTTGGCTATCATATTATCAATATACACTTCAATTTCTTGGTGCATCATGTTGTGAAACAGCACAGTTATAGCTCTCTGGTAGGTTGCCCTAGCGTTCTTCAGTCCGAACGGCATAATGTGGTAGCAAAAGGTTCCCCAATGGGTGATGAATGCAGTCTTCTCTCGATCTGCCTCTGCCATCTTAATCTGATTGTATCCTAAGAATCCGTCTATAAAAGAAAGCATCCCGTGCTTAGTAGTATTATCGACCAAGATGTCGATGTGCGGCAATGGAAAATCGTCCTTCGGGCTCGCCTTGTTCAAATTTCTAAAATTAATACACATGCGGACCTTCCCATCCTTCTTCGATATAGGCACAATATTTGCTAGCCACTGCGGGTATTTGGATACCATGAGAAACCTTGTGTCATATTTCTTGATAACCTCATCTTTGACTTTCAATATCCACTTGGGTCAGAGACGTCTCAGCTTCTGCTTAACTGGCTTCATATCAGGGTAGAGAGGCAACTCATGCTCAACCAAATCGGTGACCAAACCAGGCATGCCCTCATACGACCAGACAAAAATGTCTTAGTATGACCGAAGGAAATCAATCATGCTTTTTCTTTCTTTGAGAGATAGCGACGTTCCGATTTTGGTAATTCAGGGAATCTCCTCAGTCCCTAGATTAACTTCCTCGATTTCTTCGACAATGGGGGTAGAGTCATGCTCAAATTCGGCAAATCGGTCAAGGAGCTCATTGGAGAGCTCCTCCAAAGGGATATCCTCATCTAGACTCATAATTCCTATCTCTTCTTATATTTCTATAGGAAAGGGGTCGATTTTATGTTTGATGGGTATTTCAATTAAGGGATCTTTTTGTGGGATTTTACTTAGAATTTTGAATGAAAATATTTTTGGACTTTATATTTTTTTAATGTTTTTAAAATTTTTGTTTTCTTCAGAGACAAACCCTTGGCAGCACGAGTTTGTGTATATACAAGGTATTGCCTGCCAAGGGCTTATCTCACTTTTTATAGGTTATTTTTTTGGAAAACGGGTGCCAAATGTTAGGCCACTCTCCGCTTCCAGGGTTTGGGGTAAAGATGCCCAGTTGCGTACCTGAGGGGCCGCTCCTTTACCTGGTTGGATGGAGGGAGCTGACTGGTATGGCTCTTCAGAGTTAGCCTCCATCATGTTGATCCCCATCTCGTCTGAGATGTTATCATCAAATGTTAACACGATTTTGTGGTGATTCACCACAGGGGGAGTCTGTTCAGGTATGGGCCGTCGCTCCTCAAAGAGGGATAATGCGACCAAGTCTATCTCTAGGCTGAGAAGGGTGCTGTAGGGATTGGTGGGGTGAACTGGTGCTGTAGGTTTGTGTGGGGTTAATCGGGTTACCCCATTCCGGTCAACCTTCACCACCCCGGTGCTCACGAATGAGTTCCTGATGTGAGGCCTGGGATGGGGTTTCTCCTCTATGGGTATCCCCCTAGCTCTTGTAGCTGCCGTCGCACGGGCTTTCTCCTTAGCCTCTCATACTTCTTCTTCCGTTGGCCTGTAACCTAGCCCAAATTTGACTTTTTGACCACCCTTAGCTGTGACGGGCTCCTTTCTACCTTACAATCTAGGACCAAGTCCCCTTCCCTTTTGATAGCCCCACATTTAGAGCATGGCCACTATTGCTACCATTCCACCTCCGGTTCTTAGAATGATGCTCTCGATGGGTTCCGAGAGTATCGTCGACACCTTATATTCGAAATTGTGAAGGTCGACATCCTCAGAGGTGTACAGCACATCCAACACTTTGGGCTTTTCGACACTGTTGGTGGTTTTTTGTTTCTCACTGTGCGCCTCACCAACGATGGTGATGATCTTATGCCCGGATGCAAACTTAAGCTTTTGGTGCAGTGTCAATGGTATTGCTCCGACCTCATGCAGCCGAGGGCGCCCTTATAGTAAATTAAATGAGGATTTGATGTCCATCACTTGAAACAATATGGAGAAGGCCATTGGCCCAATTAATAGCTCAAGGTCAACTTCTCCCATTATCTCTCTTCATGTATTATCGAAACCTCTGATGCTAGTTCTTGTGGGTCTTAGCATGCAAGGATCTATCCCAATCTTGGTAGTGATTCTCAGCAGGCATATGTTTAACGCAGACCCATTATCAATCAAAACAGAGGAAATTATCATATTTCTAAACTCAACAGTTATATTAAGGGATTTGGAGTAACTGCTCCCTTCATTTGGTAAATCGACATCTAAAAATAAAATGGCATTTAGAGCCATTACTTGACCAATTATTTACCCGACTTCATCCGGGCTAACTTGAAATGATACATGTGCATTCTTTAACGCCCCCATTAATGCTTGGAAATGGAGTGGGGATGTCATCAATAGATCCCATACAGTAATATGGACAGGCATTCTTCTCAGCTGAGTCTCCAATATATGTTCTTGACTCATTTTCTCAAAAGGATTCACAGCGCTATCTTTCTTTCCCTCTACTTGGGCTTGCACTGCTACTGGTGCCTCTGGCTGCTTCAAAATCTTCCCAGATCGGGTCACAAAGTCCACTGCCCCTTCTCTGTTGCCGCCAGCATTGATATCAATTTGTTCATAACTTAGAGGGGCCTAATGAGGATCATTGGTTGATCCCAAAATCTGAAATGGTATAGCTACCGGTATCGGAGACACTTGCACTACAGGCTCTGGAGGTATGAGTAACACTTGATTCACTTCAGTGACAGCTAGTTGGGTGGCAAAATTAGGCCAGATGGGAGTGGTGAAGCTTGAGGGTGGTGGCACTGGGGGAAAAGGGGTAAGAGTAGGCCATTAGTAGTTGATAGGTGTTGGCGGGAGATTAGGGGTACGATGGGCTATCGGATAATTGACGGGGGTGGTGGTGTATGGTTGATATGCATTTATATGCACATACTTGGTGGGCGTGGGTGATGGAAAATAAGCCCTAAGATCTAAGGGTTCAATTCGTGGTGTCGGGTTAGGAAAATAATCTGACAAATTCAAGGGTTCAATCACCCCAATATTCATTTCTTCATAATTTCTCGACAATGGTGCCACATAGCTCTCTCGATCACTGATGTAATCGAATGGACCAAACTTAAATTCACACTCTTCTATCATCCTGATGGTAGGTCTGGGGCCTGCTCCTCCGGTAGGATGTGTGGGCAACGACACCTGATGGATGTTTGCATGCTGGTTCACTTGAGAGGGCGCCTGTGGAATTATTTTATAGGTGTCAATTAAATCTTGGATTGACTGCTTCAATGGGAAGCAACAATCAGTAGGGTGACCCGGACCCTGATGAAAATTACAGTGAGTATTAGGGTCATAATTCTTTGGGATCGGGTGAGGAGGAGGTTGCAATTGGCGAACAGTAACTAATCCCTTTTCTATTAGTAAAGGTAAAAGTACACTTAGAGATTGCCCAGGGGTGTAAACACTCAGTCGTAGTGGGCTCTCGTCTGCTCTGGAGTTCCTTGCCCATTCCCTGCTCTCTGTATCTGCTCAGTTCTGACTGGTGTTGGGGGGGCTGTTTGAAATTGGAATGGGGTTATATGTTATTGGGCCTGGTGTTGGCGATGTTATGAACATCAGCCCCTATTCTCTTATCGTTCCTCTATTCTGAAAACCTTCTGACCCCACTAGCTCCACTTAGTACATTTTTATTCAGGCGGCCTTCCCTGATAGCATCCTCATAGTGATTAGCGTTCCTCACCAGATCAGCGAAGCTAGACTACTGCTAGTATACTAAAAAGTCTGAGATTACTGGCAGAGTGTTCTTGGAAATTATTTCAATCTGTTCATCATCAGGTATTCTATTTCTAATCTGAGCTGCCAGTGCTCTCCAACATCCTAGATAATCATTGAAGGTCTCATTTGGGTTCTGTTTCAATCAGGCCAAATCCAAGTTACGCGGTTTAATGTCTATATTGTTGACATATTGTTCCTGGAACAGGTGCGTTAAGTCCTTCCACGTTTTCACCATAGATGGTTTCAAGGATGTGAACCATCTTAGGGCCGTACCAGTCAAACATTTTTGAAAGACCTTTATTAGTAGTGTTTCGTCTCCTCCATATCGGCACATGTCCCCATAGTAGGACTTAAGGTGTGTAATAGGATTGCCTGTGCCATTGTACTTGTCAAAAGTCATCATTTTAAATTTGGAAGGTAAGGGGACCACAACAAACAGAGATAAATCTTTGAAGTCTGTGACGTAGATTTCAGCACCACCCATCTTTAACAATTGCTTCTGTATTTTGTCCAACTGCTCTTTCAACTGCTCTGACTTCTTAGATATGGGGGCCACTTTCTCGGCAGTTGGTTGGACTTCACTTTGGGCTACGAGGGGGTGGGAAATTATAGGAGGGCTAAAGCTAGTCAATGCCCCAACATAGGCTCCACTATTCATAATCTCGTCCTCTTCATACTGATGATCGGCATAGGGTGCAATGAGGGCAGGATTCTCTTGCTGGTGTTGCACGGATTGAATGAGAAGGGCATGAGTGGGGGTTGGGTGAGTCCATTGGGGATGAGGGGAGGTCTATTGGATGATGGGATGAGTTAGATTTTGGAGTGGGGCATGGTGAGGCCATTGGGCTTGTGGAAAGGTTTGAAACTTTGGGATATTGGGATATGGGTGAATTGGGGCTGATGTAGGGCATGGGTTTGAGCTGGGTATGATGGTTGTGAATGGGTGAAATTCTGGAGAAATTGTGAAGGGTATGGGTGTGAGGCCCCAAGTTTTTGCTGGGCTTTGGCTTGGGCCAGGAAGCCTTAGGAGCATTGGGCCACAAAGCCTTGGTCATTATAGGTTTGGGCCATGGGCCCTTGGTGGGATCTAGCCCATTCGTCCTTGGTGGGTCTGGGCCATGGTCCCTTAGTGGGTTTGACCCCTTGGCCCATTGTGGGTTTGGGCCATGGGCCCTTGGTGGGTTTGGCCCATTGAGCCCTTGGTGGGTCTGGGCCATTAGGCCTTGGGACATGTTGGAAATGGGAGCTTGGGCCATCGGGCCTTGGGACATGTGAGCAATGGGAGCTTGGATAGTGTGGATGATGGGGGTTGATGGGGGTCATGGGGGAGTGAGGCATGGAGACTTGATAGGGTAAGGGATGGGTCCATGGGTGTGTGGTGTGGATGAGAGGGGGTGTGTTGGGAGGCCTTCCATTTGTTATATGTTTGAAACATCTCCTCCATCATGGCCATGGTAGGGGGATAGGATGGAGATGGGCTATTTGATGGTTGGAGGGGTATGGATGGGGTGTGTGAAGAGAAAAAATTAGGCATGGCCCCAATAAAATTGGGCATGGCCTTGGTGAGGGTGGGACATAGGGTGGATTGGAGAAATGAGGTGGGGCATTGGTGGGTGGGTTAGGTATGTATGGGGGAGATGTATGGGGCATGAAAGTGGAAAATGAGAGGGGAAATTTAGCCATGGCTCCGAAAAAATTGTGCATGACTTGGGTAAATGGAAGGATATGTGTGGGATGGGATGTGGTATGGATGGATGTGGGTGGATCGGGTTGGGCGGATGAAAAATAGGGTATGTTGGATGGGTTTTGAATGGGTGTGGAAGGAGCGTGAGATGGGTTAGAGATGGCCATGGATGAAGGTATGAATTGGGAAAATGATGGGAAATTTAGATTTTTGGTATTTTGGAAAATGGTAAAGGGGAAAATAGGGGCACCGAACGGGCCGGTTATGGTGAGGTTTGATTGGGCAAGGGGGGTGGAAATAAAGGCTTCTTCCGTATGGGAATGGGTTGGAGAATGTGGTGGGGATGAGTCAGGATCAGCATAAGCTGGGTCCACCGCCCACAACATATCTCAGTATCGGGTTGGGGCCTGTAAAGCTTCCTCCTTCTTCCCGTATGGGATGACGGAGGGTACGATGATGTCGGTGTGCCGGCACCAATAAAGACTCTATTTTTTATTTTTAATTTTATTTTTTTTTGGATTTTTATAAGTGAAAAGAAATGAGGATTCTAGGACCTTTTGAATTTCCTTCTCGAGTGGCTCTCGTACCCTAAAATAGGTCCCGTGGAAATGGTTCTGAAGCACTTCGAAAGAATCAAAGGGAAACCCTTTGATTTAGTAAAGGCACAGAAACTAATGCAAACAACTCGATCCCCTGAAACGAATAAAAAAGAAGTCACCTTCTTTTGACAGGTGAGGGCGTATTGGCATCGAAAATTGTGGGGCCTAAATAGGGGCACTAAATATATTGATCGAGAAGTCCAAGATGTGAAGCAGGCCACCAGATTCGGGCTGCTACTGTGTACCCAAAACTGGCGCAACTAATAGATGCGCCAAACTAAAAAAATGCCCCTTTTATGCTGGCGCAACTAATAGATGCGGTAGTGTAAATTTTAGGGTTATTTTGCTTGCCATAACTATTAGTGGTGCCAGGCAAAAATTGGGTTTCAGTTTGTTTGACAGCAACAGTTCCAGCCCGAACTGAGTCTCCTAATTGGTTTTTTATGGAAGCTAAGCTTCCGGGGACTGACTGTTTATATGATCCGCTCCCTTCCTCACCGAACCTAAGGGTGCCAAATTGGGTTCACTATCGCTCTCTTTTTCCCGAGTTTTAAGCTTGGTAACGAGAAAGTTACCCACCCGATATACCTCAATTGTAAGCACTTTTCCTAGGTACTAGGTGGACTGGGACTTTTCTAGATCATCACCACTAGGGGTTGCCGCCATACTAAGACACAGGTGGTTGTATGTTTGCCTAAATAATCCAACCCTTTAAAAATCTTCCCCGCAAAAATCAATTAAAATCCCCTTTGTTGGTTCAATTTTATTTTTCACTTTTAAGTTAATTTTCTTAAGTTTAAAGACCGGGGGTGATGATCCCATGCCGCCTCTACTGGTCGGCATTCACTGGCGGAATATGATCGCGAAATTAAAAGCGCAAGTAGGCCCACCAAATGGCTAAGGCACTTGAAATGACGGAAATGTAAAGATTTTAAATGATCATGCACAAGTAGACCCGCCGATCGGCTAAGGTGCTTGAAATGACGGACATATAAAGAAATTGAATGCGGTGCGCAAGTAGACCCACCAAACGACTAAGGCTCGTAAATGATGTAAAAGTAAGGGTAAGTAAAATGACATAATCGGAGGGGTGAGTAAAAAAAAAAAAGCAATAAAAAGGTTAGTAAATAAAAAAATTAAGAGGCTAAATTCAAGGGGAAGCTCTACTAGTTATTCCCCAGCAGAGTCGCCATCTGTGCAATCGTTAGATTTTTGACGATCCCGTTGCAACGATGCACACTCTATGAAATATTTTGAGTCGCCACCCGGAGCTTTTAGTGTTCCGAAAAACCTAAATCATTTTTATAAGCACCGAAGTGCCACAAATATGACTTTGAATCTAGTCTACACTAAAGGCTCTTGGGTAGGGGCTTCGGTTATCGATTGGGAAGGTGTTAGGCACCCAATCAACCCGCTTAATACGATCTCTACTTATGGCCAAAATAAAAATAATATAAAAGAAAAGAAAAAGGCTTCCTCTTGCCCAAAGGGGCTAAAAATCCTATTTGTGCCCCTCTGTTCCTACTGAAAATTCGGCAGCAAACGACACAAATGGGAGGATAGAGAAATAACCGAGAAAATAGAGAAATAGAGGGGAGAGTCAGAGCTCTCGGGCCCTTGTTGCGCCACTATGGAGCTTTTCATTGGCTTGCTTCGGTGAGCTTTTGAAGGCTTGCATGATGAGAAATTGGATTCTAATTTTTAAGACTTGATAGCTAAGAGGTAGAGAGGGAAGGCTAGCGGATAACACATACCTAACCTAGATCTTTTTGGTGAAATGCTAAGGTCTAAAGAAAGTTTTAGAATTTTGGAATTTGTATGGGAATGGTGCACTAGAGGAGAGAGAGAGAAGGGATTCCTTAATCTCTTAATTGTAAATTTTTTTAAGCCATTTGCAAGGGGGGGTGCCTCTCTATTTATAGGAAAAAGAGAGGTTAGGGGGGGTATTTAAAAACTAATTTGGATTAGCAATAAGGTAATGGGCAATCTAAGATTTCCTAGGGTTTTTGGAGCCTTGAAAAGTGTGAGAAGATACTCCAATGGCGGATGATACGGTGGGGCTTTAAACCACTTAAGAGGTTGAACGTAGATAGTAAATGAGTGCAACAGAACTAGCAAAACACACCCCAAAGGTCAAGATAGTCAATAAGTCAAACCCTAATCTCAATTTTTGAGGCAAAGAACCAGAGTCACTGTTCATATGCCAGGCGCAACTATTAGTTGCACCAAGCATATGCATAGTAAAATAGTGCATGAACAGTGGCTGGAAGTTGGCTCCCTGAGGTGGGGTCCACATTTATAACTGGCGCAACTATTAGATGCGCCAAATCCCTAGGGGGATTCACTTGAATTTACCATTTTGCCCTTCAGTTTCAGAATGTGATATCTTCTTGTATACAGCTCCGATTGGGGTTATTCTTAGCCCGTCGGAAAGCTGAGGACCTCTATTTTTCAATGGTATAAGATTTTATCATAGTAGAAGGTCACAACTAGTCTCGGTACACCACTCTTCATCCATTGCTTAGGAAAGCTAGGTTTAGGTTTGGAATGGTATCTAAGGGTCAGGATGGGTTTCTAAGGGTTTGGAAAGGTTCCTAAGGGATCTAGGGTGATTCATAAGGGTTTGGGGTGGCTCCTAAGGTTTTGGAAAGGTTCCTAAGGGTTCCATATATGCTATCAAAAGCTTGGAGGTGCGCCTCTCTCGAAATATGTTTCGATCGGGCCTTGGGATAATTTTGGGTGTTTACGCACACAGGGGAGGTCTCGCCGCACAAGGCATATGCTGAGTATAGCCAAACTAGCATAAAACCTGAGAAGGGAAATAATGAGTACTACCAGTCAAGCTGAGAAGGGTGATACCCTTATAATATCTAGATCGAACTATCAGGAAGGTACCATCAAGCCATGGAAGCCTCCATACTAGATCAGCCTTAGTCAGCCAAAGATGCATCTCCCGTGTATTCCCCTGAGGCAACCTGGAACATCGGCCTAAAAAGCAATGAGATACCTCTCCTCAGAAAACATAAAAGCAGGGCACAGATCTCAAAATAGCAAGATGCTCCCCAAGCCAGACCTGAAGAAGAGTAGGGCATCACTGAAAGCACTCCACCTTGCCTGAGGCAAAGGCATCAAGACCACGGTAAAGTTCGACCAACACAAAATGCATCATAGAGCGGCCCCTTTCAATCTCCGCAAGTACATCACAGAGTGTAAGGGAGAAACTCTCTCCCCCTTGTGTAAAAGAGGACCTTCGAGAGAAGGCAAAGGGTGAAAGCATTCACGTTACGAATATTTCTTATCGACAATTTTTGTAAACTTTCATCGCCAAAAATTTCTCTTAGGCATTTCACCGAACACCTGGTGGGCCCTTCGCAAAGCTCCTCTCATAATCACCTTTCTTCAGGCCCAAAGTCACATGGACAGTCCTAGCATAACCCGGTTTTGGTACCATCTTAGCGAGACCGCGATGTAACCTCAAACCAAACAAACAGAGAGTTCTTCAAGTGTCGGGGTCAGGTCACAAGTCCCAAAGCGGAAGACATGGGTTTCCTCATCCCAATGAGAATCCGTTGCATGGATAAGATCCCAAAACAAGGGAACATCATGGAAAGAGGAGGGACGGGTGATCATTCAAAGAATATACCATTTTATCACCCTTAACTTAGTGATGCTAGGACTTAGTTTGCTACTAATAAGTTGATGATGTATAGATATTAAAGATAACCAGTAAAAGAGAACCATAATGTTAATCTTTATCAAAGTAAACCCAAAAGAGCTATAAAAAGACGATTAAGCGAAAAAGATAATTCGTCGCCTACTGAAGAATGGAAAAATCATGTTTTACAATTTTACAAATGATAGAGGGTTACTAATGAAGATCTATAGAAGATCGTAATGTGCGATTCTCCAGAGAGAAGAATATAGAAGAAAGGCGAGGAATCATAATTTAAAGAATCGTCCACTAAGGAAGCTATAAAGGATAGAAAAACATGATTTACGATTTTCTAAGAAAGAGAAGAAAAGAATAATTGTAATCTACGATAATGATTGTAGAGCTTTTCTGTTGTTATTGTTGCCGCTGATCACGTGAGAATTTCTACCGCCATGTATAAAATTAGAAGAACTCTTTAATTAGAAGTTCGGCTGATCATGGATCTGGGAGATTGATGAAGAAAACTCTAGAAGGACTCTACTACTGAAATATAGGAAGGAATTCAGAAGTGCATCAACTATCCGAAGTAAGGAAGAATAAAATTAGAAGTAGAGCTATAATAGGATAGTTTTATTTATTTTATTAGAATTAGAAGTCTTATAAACTGACTCCTTATG
Source organism: Chloranthus sessilifolius (assembly GCA_021018995.1). NCBI lineage: Eukaryota > Viridiplantae > Streptophyta > Magnoliopsida > Chloranthales > Chloranthaceae > Chloranthus > Chloranthus sessilifolius. Next base: position 81,364,777 of record CM037584.1, read on the forward strand.
ATCTATAAATAAGAGAGCCCGGTGTAGGAATAAACCATCGAAGAAATTCTCAGTATCAATTGATGACTAAGGTTGTGTTTTCTTTCGATCATTAGAGTAGATTTTTATTGCTTTGTAGATTAGATATCCAAGGTTTCTCAAGAGCAACTGACAACTGCTATTGGGTGCTGAAGATTAGTGTATATATCGGTAGTTTCTCAAAAGCAATTGAAGACTACGGCTAAGGGGTGAAGGATATATTTACTTTGCTTTCTAGTTTAAAATTTTATTTTTATTTATTTCCTACTTTGTAAACATCTTCAGATTTTATTTTGAATTGACGACTCAGGTTGAGATTTGCAGATTAGTGTAACGGTTTTTACTTTTTCATATTCATTTTTTTAGAATTTGATTGACGCCCAAGTTTTAGGAGATTGTTGATTAGATTAAATTTGTATTTATAGGATTTTAGTATTGATTGATGACCAATGCTAGTAAACTTGATATATAATGTAACGGTACTGTTTAATTTTATTAATATCTGGCAGCAGAAGATTATGATTGACGACCATAATCTAAAGTTCGAAGATTATGATTTATTTTCTACATTCTAGATTAATAACAATTATTTATTCATATTTCTCTAGTAGTTTAGGATTTTAAAAGATAAATATAATTTTTTTATAAAAATTGAATTAATATAGTATAATCTGATCTTTGTGGGAACGATCCTTTGCTAGTACTATGATTTCCATTATGCACTTGCAATAGGTTAAGACTTAATAAGATACCAATAGGTACCCCAATCAACTTTTTGGTGCTGTTGCCGGGGATTAGCGCTTTTATATATTAAATGTAAGAAAATAAGTATTTATCTTTATCTTTTTATATTTTCATTTTCTTTGATCGTTTCTTCAGCTTTTGCAGGTTTATTCGGAGCAGCGAATCAAGGTTTCGACACTTCTTCTCTTAATTGAAGCTAGAGGCTCAAATTTGTCTTCTCTCTCTATTTTCTAAAATAAAAATAAAATAAAACAAAAATATAAAATAAAATTTGTTGGCAGAAAATCGTGATCTTTTCCTAATTGGGACAGTTTTGGGTGCGCGCCGGTATTTTGGGCATAACTTTGGCTACGGGTGTCAGAATCGCGCAAGTGACCCCAATTCAAAAAGCTCTTTGAGATGCGCACATCGTGGCTACCTTTGATAGAATTTTTCTTGAGCCCAAAATCAATTGATTATCCTTCTAAATCCCCCTTTTTAGTTATTTCTTTCCTTTTTTGATAATATTTTCTTTAGTGTTTAGGAGGTGATTCTGAACCCGATTCGGGCCAAATTTTTTTTTAGAATACTTCTTTTATTATATATTTTTATTTTAGCATGTTTATTAGAATTTTCTATTTTTGACAAAATTCCAATAATGAAGATTTTTAGCTAATAAAAAATAAATAAATAGATATATATATATATAATTATTATCATATTCTTTTTGTTTTATGCACCACACTTGTTTCAAATCTATAAATATTTTGAGTGTTTAATTGCCCTATCACCCCACTATACCCGAAGATGATAGACTGAGAATGGGCGTATGCGTTCCAGCGGATTGACTATGGTAACACATACAACCCGTAGTGGGAAAGCCATCCTCATTTTAATTATGGTGCCACTAGTGGCCAACAACAAGGACCATCTGTAGTTCATCCAAGATGTACCTTGGACCAAAACTTCCAACAAACCTACATACCACCCATGAGGCCATATCAGCCATATGAGCAACAGCAACTCAGTCCTTAGAGTAGTGGATTTGATGATACAATTGTTGAAATCCTTAGGGATTTACAATAATAGTGGCATCAGTGTTCCAAGGATTTATCTCAGATCGCTCAATTCTCTTAAGTTTTACATTTGCACACACAATCCATTACGAAGCTGGAAGCCCAAATTGGTCAGCAGCTACGCAATTGGTGGAACAAGAGAGCAACCAGTTACAATTACGACTAGTGAGTAACCCAGGAGGATAAGTTTTTGTGGGAGATACATTCATTCCCATAGAACAGCTTCAAGTTTTTCAGCCTTTAAGAAGTGGTAAGACTGTTGACAGCAAGGTGGAGATGCCTACGTTAGTAGTCGTCCCCGAGACCAAGGATAGTGAGCCTAAAGTTAAAGAGGATGTTTTCCCACCAGAAAAGCTAAAAATAATAAAAATTAAAAATAGACCCCAAAAAGATAATAAAGATAGTGTGCCGAATATTGTGACCGAAGTACCAGATATACCAAGGTTACCCTTTTGTAATGCTTTCGGCGCACCGCCACCGTTTTATAAAAATAAAAAATAATTAGAGGAGAGCACATATTTTGTTCATGTCTCCCCTCTTAATTCTAAAACGAGGACATGGAAACCTGGAATTTCTCTTTCCAGACGAAGAAGGGTCAGTGATCATTATATCACTAGCAGACCCTGAGTATGTCTGATACACTCATGGACACCGTCGAGCTACCGACTCATCTGTAGCAAAATTCTGTAAAATATATAAATTAGCTCTTTTATTTTGCTTTAGTTAGAAATTTTTTTCCTAGCAAGTATGTTACAATTTAAATCATGTTAAAACACGATCGATCGTAAGATACTTCCTGTGGTACAATATTATGTTCTTGAGTGATTGTATGGATTTACTACATTTTAAACCTCATAGGTATGATTTTAAAATCATCTCTCTAGAATTTTCCTAGGTTTATACTTAGTTTTCATTTTTCTTTTTCCTGTTCATTGTAAATATTCAGTTAATATATAATATTTTCTTTTGACTAAGCTTCATTTTTCTACTAACTGTGTAATTGCTACTAACTTTTCTTTAATTTTTATTTTTTTATTGATATCTTTGAGATTAAAACAGATGTGTTTTCCCTCAAGTTTGGGGGAACATTTCTTACAAAAAAAGTTTCACATCTGGTAACGATCAGTTATATCAATATTTTTAAGAAATAATTTTAAGTGTCCCCTATTTTTGTGCCAATGAGGGCATTGTCTGATTTAAGTTTGGGGGGATACACTATTTCTGTGTATAATAATAGTTTTATAATTAGTATATCAGTAATTTAGTGAGTTTATTTCTGTAAAAAAAAAAAATTTGATTTTTTTTTAAGTTGATCAGTACATAGGAACTATTATAGAAAAAAATTAGAAATCCTTAAAAACTTACGATTCATTATAATAGAAGTTTAATAATTAGAATGTAGAATAGTGCATTTCATGCTTAGCTCGTTGAACAGTGTATTAGAATGGATGTTTGAAACAATAGATTGATCTAAACTATAAAATTTAGACTATACTTTCAAAAATTTATAAACCAGTGAGATTTTGAGCCATATTTCCTCTTCAATTATTGGAGAGACTGTTTCTATTCAATCAAAATTTCTTTGAACTTCTATAGTGTTATGAAATCTCATATTATTGAATTTAGAATCAAATTATTCTATGAAAATGATGAATTGATTTTTTGTCTAGAAATATCAAAGCAGTAATGTAAGACCCCGATAATCCGAACCCGATATATTGGGTTATTATTCGATAATAGATGTCGGTGCACGATATCTCATTCCATATAGATGATCAGTGCTAATTTGGGTCGGCTTCGTGTGAAATAGTGTACACGTAAATAACTAAACCGCACACACTTGCTATCGTGCCAATCATACGCTAGGGACAAAACCACGTATCGGATCCGATTTTTAGATCGGCCTATACATGGATGACTTTTGAAATCACACATAGTTGGTTGCGTATACACACCTTACACCGGAACTGTAACATCCCAGAAATTTTGTGCTTAAATAGTGCACCTCAGGAAGCGAACCGACTAGTCATATGTTGGACTGGGTCAACATTGACTTCGTTGACTAAGGATGATCGGTTTAAGTACATAGATCAAGTGAGAGGAGGTGTATGATAGAAGCTACTTGATTAGACTATATATCTATGTATATTCACGCACATACATTAGTTAGTTATAGGTGCTTAACACCCAAGTAATGTGTTAGGTTATATGAATGGGGAAAGGAAATCTAGTTCCCTTGATTGAGTGGTTGAGAGAGTTAAGAGAGAGAGAGAGAGTAAATGAGAGTGAGATTTAGTTATGAAACTAAGAACGGTGCATTAAATACGAGTGGATGATCTAGGATCGGAAGGCTAGCAGTTTGAGCTCGGTATCGAGGTGAGATTCGAGATTTGGGGGTTTATGAAACCCTAGTGTGGCTAAAGCTTTGGATCAAAGGATCCCACCATTGGAGATGGTAAGCTAGACTATTTTAAGCTAATTTTAGTTGTTAGGTTATGAATCTCGGTGATTTAATTTGAGGAATATATGATGAATGGTGTAGATGATGATGAGATGGGTTTTAGATGATAGAACACGATCGGATATGAGAATGGGCAAAATCGATTGAATGGAATTAGAACTCGTTCATTCGATTTTGACCAATGAAGAGAGATGTGAAATAGGGAATCGAAAGAAATCATTCGAACGATTTCTAAAATCGTTCGATCGATTTGTGAAACCTGTGTGAACAATTTAAAATTGTTCAAACAGTTTGCTAGGGGACAAAAATAAGGTGAAATGGATTTCTGAGGAAATCAATTGAATGAAAAAAAAATCGTTCGATCGATTTTTAGATTTCATTTGATCGATTTAAAATTGTTCGATTGATTTGGACAAATTCAAGCTTTTATTGGGTTTTTTCATTTGAACTATTCATTTGTTGGGGTTAGGCTTCTAACCCCAATGTTTTTACACATATAGTGATATGTTATGTGTGTTTGGCCAGACCTAGTTTAAGCCAAACCTGAAGATGGTCAAGCACTAGCTTGGATTGAAGGATCCATGGATTGAAATCGTGTGAGAGGTAGGGAATGTATGAACTTGTACCCTTAATTACGAGAGCATGTATGTAGTGATAGTATATGAACGCATGTTCCTTTAAAAGCCGAGTTGAAAACATAAAATGCTAAGATTAGTATGTGGATGTAACGGTGTGTGTGTGTACACGGATAAATGAGTAAATTAACTAGCATAAGAGTTAATCCATCCCAGGGATGCATATGTACATTGGGCATCCCAGTGATGCATCGAAATGTGTGACATCCTAGGGATGTATGGTGGATGTAAAGATCCATGTTATGAGATGGACCATGAATGGGACTGAACAGGTTGTGAATTATTATGTATTTAGCACAATTACATGGTGAATAACTATATATAGTGTACAATCGATTTAAGGTTGGTAGAATACCCCATCGACGTGGCGGTATACCTGTGACGGACTCGGCAGGATATCCGTGACCGGTACAGCGGCCAATCCGTACACCAGTAGACATCCGAGGGATGTATAGTAGTTATGTGCTCGTCACCTTTGAGAAAGGGACGTGGGTCAGGTTACATGAAAAATAGTCTGATTAGACGATGATGGAGGATATTCCATCGGGGCTCGATGCTATATTGCTCAGGGATTATTTAAGTTATTGATTTAAGTCATGAGACCAGCCTTGTTGCAATTATGAGAACTAGTGAACATCAAATCTTATGAGTAGAGTAACAAAAGCATTCAGTTTATTTAACTATTTTCCAATTAATTTATATTGATAAATTCATTATTTATTTATGTCATGAAATAAATGTGAGTAAGAAAGATGTACTTGTTCAGATATTGTCCCTATTAAGCTAGGATGTAGCTCACCCTTTGACTGTACGTCACAAGTACAGAGTTAGGAGCTGCTTCTGGAGACGTTGATCTCGAGGACTCAGATTATATTCTGAGGGAGGAGTCTGAGCCCCCTCCTGAGAGGTTCTTTTAGAAGACTCTCTGCGTACTTTAAGATTTGTTTTGAGAGATTTTACGGCTTGGTACGTCCAACCATGTTTTGTAAGGATAAGGTTATATGTAATATTCTTTTATCGAACCATCTAGGGTGATCGTAGTTATAGCATTGATGGTTCGAGTTGGTTCTTTTGCCCATGCAGAGGCATGGGATTAGAACGATCTTTTGGATTAACTATTTGGTAATATATTGTAGAACTGGAGATTTAGTTATGCATTAGCTTTTGTCTATATTTCACCTATGGTTATGTGGATGTACCAAGTGTTTTGACTATTTACATGGGGCACGGCCTTGAGGGTCGTGCTGATGGCACGAGTTTCGGGGTGCTAAAATCTGGGCTGTCATAGTTGGTATCAGAGCCATTTCTTTAAAATTTCTGACAAGTCATGGATTTTGTCCGAGTGAAGGGATCTTTTGCTAATGAAACTTTGATTTCATGTGCAGAGCGTGATGTCTTATGGGAGAAGGGGTCGACCTAGAGGTAAGCAGAATAGGAATCAGAGAGGTGAAGATGAGTTTTGTGCAGGTTCTAGTAGAGACCAAAGAAACCCTCATGAAGGGAAAGATTGGAGGGGTGATGTGACTGATCGTATCGTGTTAGCCATGGAGGCTATGGCCACTACGATGGCCCAGCAGACGCAACAGACTATGTTACTGGCCGAGTAGACGACACTATTGGCGGCTAATAATGTCAATAGTCATCAGCCACCGCCACCACCTCGTCTAGCATTATTGCCCTCATCATTCGTTGATTTTAAGAGATTGAGACCTCCTAGCTTCTATGGGCAGACGGATCCATTGGAAGCGAAAAGTGGCTAAACTAGATGGAAAAACTTCTTGAAAGGTTGCAAAGTACAGAGGATGAGAAGGTAGGCTGGGCCTCCTTCCAGCTTGAGGGAGATGCCGATCCCTGGTGGAAATTGATATTGCGAAGAAGGGAAATTGAGGATCCTCACCGTCTATGGACTTGGATGAATTTTGTTAGGGAGTTCAATAGGGAGTATTTCCCCAAGCAGGTGAGAGTTCAGATGAGAAGAGACTTTACAAATCTGCAGCAAGGAAGCATGTCTGTACGAGAACATGGCATGGAGTTTACATGCTTGTCATGATTCGCACCTGACTTAATATCCATAGAAATCATGAAGGCAGCCAAATTTGAGGAAGGTCTGAAGCTGAACATCCATGAGCGAGTATCAATTTTTTAACTTGAAAGCTATGCAGATGTGATGGGAAAAGTGATAGTGGCTGAGCGGGACATTAGTAACATGTACAAACGATGGGAGCAACAGGATAAAGGAAGGACCTTTTAAGGGAGAGTGGGTGAGTATGACTCGGGGAATAAAAAGTTGAGGTTTACGGCACTATCTCCATTCCCTAGATAGATTGCATATATAAATTTTTTGAGGCCACCTGTATCCACATTGGTTAGACCGATCCAATATGAGAACCCTACTGCCACCATCGGAGTGTCCGCTACTCAAGGCTTCTCACGAGCAGCCTCTTCTACACCAAAGGAGACTTGTGCCAAGTGTGGCAAGTCTCACAGAATAGTTGATTGTAGACGGGGAATGCAGGGATGCTACAAATGTGGAAAGATAGGCCACATAATTCTGGATTTCCCGGAGATGAACAATGGAAGGATGACTTCTGTTTCTGCACCAAGACCAATCCAAGCGGAGAAGCCGGTCGTACAGGGAAGGGCTTATGCAGTTACTACTCAGGATGCTCAGAACTCCAATAATATCATATGAGGTGAGTTTTTACTTGGATTACTTTACACATAGTATCAAATGTATTGAAAAAAAAATATATATTATTTTTTAGATAGAGAAGTTGCATCTATATAGAATATAGATATGTAAAATTAGTTGATCTAATTGATGTCATGCTTTAATATGTGGCACGAGCAGAATGTTGAGATGGGTAATGCTTTATAGGTACCTTACAAGTGTATGAGAGGAGGAGTGATGTAGCATACGTGGTTAGAGCGTTGATAGACCCAGGGTCTACTCATTCCTTTGTCACTCCTCAATTTGCAAGGAAGATAAACGTCAAGCAAGAGACCTTGGATTTTATCTTAGCAGTGTCAATTCCTGCTGGAAAATCGGTGGATACGGATTTAGTCTGCAGGTCTATGATAGTAGCCATTAGAGATGGGGATGTCTTTGAGTTGCCAGCAAATTTGGTTCTGTTGGATATGCAGGGATTCGACGTGATCCTTGGCATGGTCTGGTTGTCACAGCATTGTGCAATGGTCAATTGTAAGAACAAGGTTGTCATATTTAGGCCGAATATGAGCAGATCATTCTGATTCATAGGGGTGAGAACAAAGTTTCTGCCACTTGTGTCTGCCATCAAAGTCGAACGTTTGATCAAAAATGGATGCAGTGGTTACTTGGCCTTCTTGAAAAAGGATAAGGAAGGGAAGAATGTTATTTCTGAGATCGCAGTGGTATGAGAGTTTGATGATGTCTTTCCAGAAGAATTACAAGGACTACCTCCAGATAGAAAGGTGGAATTAGCTATCGACTTGGCACCTGGAACAAAGCCGGTTTCCAAGGCACCATATAGAATGGCTCCTGCTGAGTTGAAGGAATTGAAAGAGCAGTTACAAGAGGTCCTAGAGAAAGGGTTTGTCAGACCGAGTGTATCTCCTTAGGGTGCGCCGGTCTTGTTTGTTAAAAAGAAGGATGGATCGATGAGGCTATGCATCGACTATCGACAGTTAAACAAACCCACTATAAAGAACAAGTATCCGTTGCCAATGATAGATGACTTGCTTGACCAGCTACAAAGGGCAATATATTTTTCTAAGATCTATCTACGATTTGGATATCATCAACTCAGGGTTAAGGTGAAGGACATTCAAAAGACAGTTTTTAGGACAAGATACAGACACTATTAGTTCTTAGTGATGTCGTTTCGTTTAACGAATGCGCCGGTGTCATTTATGGATTTGATGAATCTGGTGTTTAAACCACACCTAGACTCTTGTTTTGTAGTATTCGTCGATGATATCCTGATATACTCTAAATCGAAGAAGGAACATGAAGAACACTTGAGAACCGCTCTACAAACTTTGCGTGAACACCAACTATATACCAAGCTCAGTAAGTGCAAATTTTGGTTGGAGAAAGTTAGCTTTTTGGGACATGTCGTCTCCAAAGAGGGTGTCATGGTGGATCCAGCTAAGATCGAGGCCGTAGTGCAATAGGAACAACCAAAGACGGTCACAGATATACGCAGTTTCCTTAGTAAAGCTGGGTATTATAGGAGTTTTATGGAGGGATTTTTAACGATATCGGGACCGCTAACGAGGCTCACACAGAAGGATGTGAGGTTCTAGTGGACTGAAGCATGCGAAAATAGCTTCCAAGAACTCAAGAAGCGGCTCACTTCAGCTCCAGTACTCGCAATCCCTTCAAGCAGTGGAGGTTTTACAGTTTATAGCCGACGCTTCTCATAATAGTTTAGGTTGTGTGCTTAACCAACATAAGAAAGTAATTGCTTATGGGTCGAGATAGCTGAAAGATCACGAGAAGAATTACCCGACACATGACCTCGAATTGGCAGCGGTCATATTTGCATTGAAGATCTAGAGACACTATTTATACGGGGAGACCTTTGAGATCTTCACTAACCATAAGAACCTCAAATACCTATTCACGCAGAAGGAACTAAATATGAGGCAGCGAAGGTGGATGGAGTTTCTCAAAGATTATGATTGCTCCATTCAATATCATTCAGGCAAGGCAATGTAGTCGCAGATGCCTTGAGTCGTAAAGGTTTGGCTTAGTTAGCTAGCCTTGTGATGGGAATGCATAGCTGGAAATTGTTTGAAGATCTGTCATTGTATGATGTGAAAATTAAGGTAAAAGCTTCAGGGGTCTTTTAGCCAATATTACAGTGCGATTGATAATTTTTGAATACATTCATGAGCTATAGATGAAAGACTATGAGTTGGTCAAGATTCGATAAGAGGTGATTAGAGGCACCAGACCGGATTTCTCTATAAGGGAGGATGGTTCCTTGTTGTTCAGGGGACGCCTCATTCGATAAGAGGTGATTAGAGGCACCAGACTGGATTTCACTATAAGGGAGGATGGTTCCTTGTTGTTCAGGGGACGCCTCTATATTCCAGTCGATGCCAGTCTATGATAAACTATTTTAGATGAAGCTCACAAGTCTAAATATGCGATCCATCTAGGTACCACCAAGATGTGTCAAGATATGCAAAAGAGCTACTGGTGGAGAGGTCTAAAATGTAATGTAGCTGAATATGTGTCAATATGTTTGACATGTCAGCAAGTGAAGGTAGACCATAGGCACCCTGTTGGATTATTACAAGCTCTACCCATATCGGAGTGGAAATGAGAGTCAATCTCCATGGATTTCATCGTGGGGTTGCCGCGGACAGTGAGGAAGTACAACTCTATTTGGGTTGTCGTAGATAGACTGACGAAGTCAGCTCACTTCTTATCTTACAATACGGCGTACACGGTAGGAAGACCTGTTGAACTCTATGTGAAGGAGATCATGCGGTTGCATGGCATTCCAAGCAGTATTGTATCTGATTGTGACCCCTTGTATACTTCAAAGTTTTGGCAAAAATTTCAAGAGGGTATGGGTACTCGATTGGATTTTAGTTCGGCGTTCCATCCGTAGACCAATCGGCAAACTGAGGGAGTAAATCAAGTGATAGAAGATATGCTCAGGGCGTGTATGTTGGATCAACATCTACCATTGATCGAGTTTGCATACAATAATAGTTTTCAAGTGAGCATCGGAATGGTGCCGTATGAAGCTCTCTATGGAAGGCGATGCAGATCGCCTATCAACTGGGAAGAAATCGAGGAGAAATTTATATTGGATTCGAAATTACTTGAAAATAACGCCATGGTCATTTGTTTAATAAAAGAGAGGCTCAAATCGGCTCAGAGCAGACAGAAGAGCTATGCCGATATCAAAAGAATGAGCCTAGACTCTGCCGTTGGCGATCATGTATTTGTGAAGATATCGCCCATGAGGGGTGTGATGAGGTTTGGAAAGAAGGGAAAGTTAAGTCTATGTTATATAGGACCCTTTGAAGTTTTGGGTCGAGTTGGTGAAGTAGCCTCTCGCATCAGATTGCCTCCGTTGTTTGATAGAGTACACAATGTCTTTCATGACTCTATGCTCCGGAAGTACGTAAAGGACCCTACACATATCTTGGGTGATCAGCCGATCGAGCTGCATGAGGACATGACTATGATTGCGAAAGCGACCTAAATTCTAGGTCGAAAAGAATAGACTCTATGCACTAAGATCATTTCTTTAGTGCTCGTCAAGTGGGGGAATCATCCGATTGAGGAAGCGACTTGAGAGCGCGAGGTTGAAATCAGGGAACTGTATCCCCATTTGTTTGAGCAATAGTACATGAGTACGAGTCTGAACATTACTAAATTAGTGGAGCAACTACCAAATTGGTGGATTGGCAAACATGTGAATGATCTATGAATAACGTGATCAATCACGCTGTGAAAGATCATATTTTTTCGTCACTAGAGGCTAGTTCATTAAAGGAATTGAAGGGCATGTAAAAACAACCTCAGCTCTATTTATGAGAATTTCATTCAATCGAAATTGAATTTCGTTCGATCGAATTCCTCTAGGATTAAGGCTTTAAGTGTTGCCAGGCAATCGTTCGATTGATTTTCAAATCGTTCAAACGAAATGTAAAGGCCAGTGGGAGTTTCAGCTATTGCCAGAAATCGTTTGATTAATTTCCCAAATCGTTCTAACGAAATGGATTGGCCAGTGGAGTGGTAAATGGCCTAAAAATGAAGTTGATCAAATCATTCGATCGAAATTAAAAATCGATCGAATGAAATTTTAGGGACCACTGTAACTAATGGAATTCGTTCAATTGAAATTAGCATCCGTTCAAACGAATTTTGACGCTGGCATTTAATGTTTGAAAACCGATCGAACGAATTAAAAAATTGTTCGATCGATTTTGGACACTATATGTGTGTGTGTGTGAGATTTTTGCCCTTCATTCGAAATCCACACACCCCCTTTCATTTTCTTTTTCTTAGGAGAGATCTAGGGCTTGCAAGTGTCGCCGGATTTGCTCGATTCTGGCCATCTCCAAGCTAGGAGTACCGCGCAAGCAACTCTTCATACCATTTGGAGGTAAATACTAACCTCTCCTTAGTCTTTGAAATCTAGATTTTTACTTCATACCCTAGGATTTGAGAAATTAGGGCTAAACCCTTACCCAGGAACCCTAGTTTTGTGGTTGATTTAAAATGCCACCAAACACTCGCCAAGCAACAATGAGTGTGGCATCGAAGAAACCCACTCCCGGTTCCTCTTCACATCAACCACCAAAGAAACCACCTACGGGTTCTTCGTCTGCACCGCCTACACAGGCACCACCCCTGCCACTCCCACGTGAGTGACCAAATGAATGGTGGTCTAATAAGGACTTTGAACCCAAGTGGATCATCGATCCTAAAATTTTCGCCAAGCGAGATGAGACACATTGGGCTTTCAACTATATTTCCACAGCGGGTTTGACCGGAATACTTCGCCCATGCAAGGATAGCTATTACCCTAGAATAGTGAGACTATTCTATCAAAACATGGAAGTAGTCAAGGACCCGACCATCCTAAGGACCAAAATAGATAATAGGCCTTATACGTTAACGTATGATGACGTGGCCGATGCCTTGGAGTGTTTCCACACTTATAACAATGAGGATATTGCCCTAGCTGAACCTTTCCCAGCCACGTTAGATTATAAATATGTTACCGCACGAGCTTTGGATGCTTGATTCAATTATTCAGTGCAATTTGTACCCCTTGCGACATCAAACTGAGCGGGTGGGTGAAGTCCAAATGGCTCTCTTTGCGGCCTTCAGTGGCCGATAGTTTAATGCGCTGAAGGTTGCCATTGAAGGGATGAAATATGACATAAAAAGATGCTTGAGGGTCCAAGAAGCCCGTGGATGGCATGCCTTATGCTTGACTGAACTCACTAATGGTCTAGGATTATGCGGGAGGCGATATGTACACCTTCTCTAGGAATGAACCAAGACTAATGGGTAATGTCCAACCATACACCATGGTTGATTGGAATCAGACCTATGTGAAATTTATTAAGAAACCACTAGTCGAAGAACCACTACAGCCATATGTTACTACCCCAGCTGTGCTTTCTTTATTTGTTTGTGGTAAAAGAAATTTAAAATCAAAATAAAACAGGGGATGAAATCATCACAACTGAGAAGTCCTAGACCTGCAAGATACAGGGTCCATTGTGGAAAGTTTTGATAAGTAAGAGTTTGTCCCACAGGGAAAGATGATCTACAGCTCCAAGGGAGCCATCTCTAGTAGTCCCTCCAGATCTGACTATAGATCTGGTAGTCCTTAAGGGAAGGGAGTTTAAGGTCACTTAGTTTATAGATCCTAAGGTAGCCTAATGTCTAAACTACAGAAAGGGTTGAGAGGATGGATGGAGTGTGGAAAATAAATATAAAGTGTGAGAAGTATGTTATTGAGCCTAGATCAGAGGAGTTTTGTAACTCAGATTCAGATCTGATGTTATAAAAATCCTGTCCAATGGCTACATTATCACCACTGAGGAGAAAGAATCCAACCCATCTCTGTGCCATGATTCAATCCCTTAAGGTTATAACCTGTCCACTCAAATGGTCACAGACTATCCCATAGGGGAACCACAATCCAGAGATGGGTCAAAACAAGTTAATCATTATAGGCACTATTTCGTCCAGGCTATCAGCTCAAGAATCCATAGGGAACCTCAACCTCTAAAGCTCTATATGTGGGGCTAAGGCTGTATAGGACCATGATAGCCCAGACACGGAACCAGCAAGAGATTGAGTACAACCTTCGATCTAGCTGTCCATTGCTTGAGTGGGACTACAATGGTCCAGTCAAAAGCCTACAATCTCTATAACCAGATCAGATCTAACATCTGATAGCAGATCTATACAAATATAGGGGAGTCTGCCTTTGTACAATCTCCCACCAGGCTAATACAAGCTCAGGTGCAGAGAAGAAGGATCCATCTTGGATCGGTGGATTAGAATCACCCTAAGGCTATAACCTGTCCAATTGAATGGTCACAGACTATCACCGAGGCTATCCTCCTCACTGAGCCCAAGACAAAATAAGAATATCTCTGCCTCCACCATGGTCACAAGGCTACCAGCTTAAGCTCCCATGGGGATTTCAGATCTAGTGGGTCCTGTGGTGGGGCTAAGGCTGTACAGTACCATGATAGCCCAGACACATAGGTCACTTGGATCTGAGTGGCCCTTAGAATCTGTCCTCCATTGCTTTGAATCAAAGCCAAAGCAATGGCGGATCACAAGGTAGCAGCCTTGCACAGAGCAGCTCACATTCAAACACAAATCCCATAATGTAAAGATCCTATTGCAAAACTTCCATTAAACTAGTTCAAAATTCATACGAAGACATAGCCAGCAAGTGCTGGACTATGGAGAGAAGGAAAAAGAAAAAGAAAACTACTTACAGCTACAAAAGAAAAGAGAAATGATCTCAGATCAAATCTCCATGAGATGAGATGTGTTCCAAGATATCTAAACCTAAGCTAAGTATGGGTTTATATAGCAGTGGTGTGGCGGCGCATTAGGGTTAGGAAACCCTAATTTTAATGATGCCACATGGCCTAATAGTGATCCTTGGATGCCTCGGGGCACGTGCATGGAGATTTAAGCATGGGAGTGCATGCCCTAATCGCTGGAAATTCCCAGAAAGTCCTCTGTTAAAGCGATAGAAGTTGAAGTTTAGAGCTTCGCTAGGTAGCTATTGTTTCCCAGACTTGTCGCGTGGTAGCTCTTGCTCTTTGCGAGGATGGTTTGACATTGAAGCTTCAACCGTCGTGAGGTTGCCTTGGTTTGCTCTTTAGGCGATGTGATGAGAATTGTGCTCTCATTTGGATTGGGCCATGAGGTTGAGTAGACATCAAAGCCTCAGATGTCGCGGGGTTGGAGTTCAAGCAGTCACGAGGTAGCTGTGCATTCTCTGGGTTGATCTTCGCGAGGATGGATTTGAATAGCGTGAGAACTACGCGAGCACTTCTCTTCAATGGACTTTGCAAGTTTCCTCATGAGGCTTTAATGAGTTCTGAACAAAGCGAGGTTTCATGTCTTAATTGATCTTTGCGAGGATGCTTTCTTCTTGAATAGCGTGAGAACTGTGCGAGGAGTTCTCTTCTGATATTTGCATCCCGCGGCTACTGCGCGACAACTGTGCGAAGAGTCTTCTGAAGCTCTCTCTCCTCAGCCGTTCTAAGTGAACTGCGTGAGGTTGAGAGAGGTCTGCTTTGAACTATGTGAGACTGCGTGATGTGTTTTACTCTTGAGCTTTGTGAGAGCTGCGCGAGTTTGTGCTTCTGAAGCTCTTCAGTCACTCAACTGCGCGAGAAGTTGTTGTAAAGTCTTGGGAAGCTCAGTTGGACTGCGCGAGGCATATTTCTCCTGAATCCTCTAAAGCTTGGGTCAGCTACGCGAGGCTCATTTCAGGTCTTGATTCAGAGTCCATCCTTCTGAGGGACTTCTGGTGCCAAAACAGGCTCCTTAGCAGGATTCTTGGCCTTATTTCACTACTGATTATTACCTACATAAAAAACTTAACAAGAACTTATTAGATGGCTAAGGGTCTAATCAAAGGTTAAGTTAAGGGGTGAAAAGTGATACTTTTCAGGTCTTAACACACCCCCAAACCTGATCTTTGCTAGTCCCTTAGCAAAGCTACATTAAATCTACTACAAAAATTAGATGCCACTTTCGTAGGGAGTACGGATACATTTAGCATATGTACCAAGCCTTTTAAACCCCTAGGTGATCCCTAGTGGAGGAGTGAAGTCTCCTGAGGGTTTTCAGTGAAGACACCCACAAACTTCTCAATGAAACAGTTAACAAAAGTGCAATATCATCAAGTGAGCAGTCAAGGAGCAGACTTAGTTTACTCTTGAATCAGTAAACATAAAAGAAATTTAATCCGTTGGTTGCACAGTAATTTAAACAGCATAAACTTCTCATAAATGCACAACATTTCCAATCAGTTTACAACCACAGAAAACTGCACAAGTGTGTGCCAGCATTGAGCTCATCATCAGATCAAAAATTAGGTTATAGGTCATACCTAATGCATTCAAGATTAGACCCAAAACTTTCCAGGGCATACTCTCATAAGGGTCTTGTTGAGGGGTTCATTTTCTCTCAGGCTCAAGAGCAGTTTCATCCCCCAAATGGGTCTGTAAGCATGAGCATAGGCAGAGTTCTTAAGTGCTGACATCATTGACAGATCCTCACCATAGATTGGATAACTCTTTATCTCCACATGACAGCTCACTCAACTTTGGATCACAAGGGCTTTTCGGAATGTGGCTTATGGAGTGGGGTTAAAAAGAATGGAAGGTTGAAAAGGGGTTCAAAATTGAGAAATCAGTAGGTGAAGGAGGTGGTTCATGACTTCACCTTCTTGAATTCAGCTCCCTTCATCTTCTTTGAGATTTTCAGATTTGAAGTAATCAGTTTCTCTTCTTGATTTTGATTTTCCAATGAAAGTTGTCTCTTGACTCCTCTCTTACTCCTCTTCATTATTATTTTTATTTCTTTTTGGTGGAATTTTCTTCTTTTTATTTTTGTTTTTGCTTTTCTGAAATGCCACCATGTTCTCAGTTACCATACTGCCAGAATTTTGAGATACTTCTTCTCCATTCACCTAATGTTGACCATAGCTAGTCCATCTTCAACTCTTTCAACTTTACCTTCTGAATTCTCAGAGTGAGGGTAGACTGAATCAGGTTCATAGGTTCAGGTACAAGTACTCAGGTGTATTTTGAAGAAATTTAGGATTTAAAGCTCAAAGGGGGTATGGACAAGGGCAGTTGCTTAAGGTTGGTCTATTTAAGCTCAAACTGTCCAAGAGAAGGCCTTGATCCTTTCCTAAGTCTCATGAGTGCTGTCAGGTGTTTCAACTTGGAGTTGCCTAACTTCTAGTGAGCACAGTGACTCAGCCAGTCCTTAGAACTAGAAGAAATTTCCTTAGTCACTCCTCAAAGGATGGAAAAAAATTTATAGGCCCAATTCTCACTGGTTATGGTCTTCCTTTGAACTTTTAAGTATGTCCTCACCTTTTTCTCTCTCTAATGATTCACTAAGTGCTGATACAAGTGAGTTTCCTTGGTGATCTCGTCATGGAAATGTGAAATATTAAAAGTTTATAATGTCTAAAGTTTGCAGAAATTTTAAATTTCTTATTTGTCATGATTCTTAAGTGAACATAGATCCATTTTCATATTACTCACATGACTCTGCTGCACTTAAGTTAACTATTCCATTGGCAGGGTCTGCCTGCCACACCCCCAAACCTATGAGGAGCAGTGTCCTCACTGGTTCAAGGGTGTGTGTGCAGCAGGTCCATTATTTGCAAAAAGAAAGGAAAATAACCTGGAGCAAAACACAAACAGACAAAGCAAAATAGTAATGACAAAAGAAAAAAATCTATTAAAAATGAGAAATGTACAAACTAAAAGAAAACAGAAGCAAAAGAGTGCAAAAACAGAAAAAATCCTAGGTACAATCTAATCAGAATCTGGATCAAAACTTGTCCCAGCCCATCTTCTTTGCATGCTCTTGAAGGGAAGCCTCTTCCTCTTTTTTCTTTCGTTCCCTCTCTTCCTTTCTTTGGGCCGCAGTTTTGGGCATGGTTGGTGCCCTGACCCTCATATTTCTGGTCTTTGGTTGAGGAGGGATCACTGAAGATTTATCTGTGGTTGGCTCAGGGGATTTGATAGGACTTTTTCCTTTGGAACTCTTCCCTTTGTCAAGCTTAGGGGGAGACACAGAAGACTTTACTTTTTCCTTTGCTGCAGGAATGGCAGGGCTCTTCCCCCTCTCTGGCTGGCTCATTGGTGGTGCCACCTCGGGCGAGATGTTTCTTTCCAATTTTAGAGAGCGAAGCAGTGAGAAGTTCTTTTAGCTGTAACTTTCCTTCTCTGAGGATAGGTTTGTTCAGCAGGGCTTGATGAAGGAGCGGCAACAGGAGTCTTGGCACTTGGATCCATAGGTGGTGCAAAATCAGAGTCTGAGTCAGAAGGAAAAAGCTCAGTGGGATCCAAACCAAGGCGTGGCTGCCCTGTTCCTCTTTGGAAAGTAGGCGACCATGGGGATCATCCTGGGCAGAAGCTCTGGTGACCTTTGGAGGTGGTGATGGAGGGGCTGGCCTTTTTCTTTTTGGGGCTGCAGTGGCTCTTTTGGAGGTGGAAGGTTTCTTGGAAGGAGTCCTTTTTCTTTTGGGGGCAGGAGGTTGAACAGGGGGAGGCACTGAGACAGGAGCAAGAGCTGGAGTAGGGACTTTAGCAGGAGCAGGAACTTAAGTAGGAGCAGGAGGTACCGGAGTTGGGGCTGTAGGAGGTGGGGGAACAGGTTGTGTAGGTGTAGGGGTAGGGGGAGTGGAAGAAGATGGCCCTAGTTGTGTGAAAGAAGATGGGGCCTTAGGGGGTGCTGTGGCGAGAGGGGTGGCCTGAATTGGTTGGGCTAGTAGGAAGGCAACCCTCTGTTCCAAAATCTCAATTTTCTTGGTAGCATACAGGAGATTGGTATCTGAAAGCTCCTTACTGAGTTTGTTGATCTCCTGAGCATTGTTCAATTTCTTTTCTAACAACCTGGCTCTTGATTGCGCATGCTGGGCATTTGCCTTCTTCATCTTTATAGTCATTCGATAGTAGGTTACCTCAGCCTTCTTCGCATTGAGTGTCTCCAAAATTGCCTCCCACCCCTTAGAAATATCTCTCAACGTCTCGCTGTGAGCAAGCTTCAAGTCACTCAGCTTCTGCCGCCAAGGGGATTCAATGGATTGGCGAAGTTGTGCCATGCCCCTTAGGACATCCCTCTTGATATAGGCATTGTCCCTCATGGAATGGAGGAGGGTGAAGTAGGGAGGGGTGTAATAAGAGTGTCTGGGTAAGATTGGTAGAAATGGAGTGGAAGAAGTAGAAGGTGATTGATCCTGGGGGGTTAAAGTGGGGGCTGGAGTGATGAAGTCTAGAGGAGGGGGTAGGATAAGAGGTGGAATGGATGGCATGGGTGGAAAATTAAATGAAGGATGGTCAGTGGAGGTGGATGGTTCTGGGTAAGGGAAAAATGGAATGGTGAAGGGTCGAAATGGAAGTGGTGGGGTTACAAATATGTGGGGTTGAATGGGAAAGGTGGATGGGAAAGGAATGGGGTCTGTTTGGGTGGAAGTGTTGGTAAATTGTGGTGGAGGTAATATGAGTGGGGGAAGGATAGGTAGAGTGGGGAAGGAGTGGGGGGTTATGGTGTCTTGGAGGGTGAAGGGTGTAGTTAAGTCAATTGGGGTGGCCTTTGTGGAGTCAGAGGTGGAAGGGGGCTGGATCAGTGGGGTAGTAGGAGGCTGTGTAGAAATGGGTGGGTTTGTCAATGTTTGAAGGGTGGATTTTATGTTGGTGATGTCAGTCTGCATTTGGTCTTGGGTTTGTGTTGTGGTGGATAGCTGGGTCTGGATGTCATGTATTAAGGAAAGGATATAGGTAAGGGTGTCTGAGGTTGGTTGGGGTGGAGTATGAGAAGAGGAGGGAACAGGTTGGAAAGGGGAAGTGGGGGCATGATGGAAAGTTGTAGGGGGAGAAGATGAAGGGTCTGGAGAGTGATGTGGTGAAGGGAGTGGGGAATCTGGGAGAGGGATGTCATGGGTTGGCATGGTATTAAGCAAGGTAGTCATGAAGGCCTGATACCCTGAAGTGGTGGCAAGATTAAAGTCAAGGTCTGTGAGTGGAGGTGAGGTAGGGATGGATGGGATGGTGGCTGAGTCAATATGTGGGGTTTCTGTGAGAATGATAGGGGTGGTTGGTTTAGGTAAGGATCTGACTGGGGTTGTGTGAGAGGTTTTCTTTTTAATGTAGGATATCAGGGGAGGGCTATCGAGGTTTAGGTCAGATGATGTTGGAGATACTGGTGCTGTGTATTGAGGTAAGGTGGGTGAAGGGGGAGTGCTGTCATGGGGTTCAACACTTTCCACCCAGGAACGAATCACAGGGGGAGGTGGAATGGAAAAGGGAGATAAGAGAGGGAAAGGGAGAGATGGAATAGGCAAAGAAACTGATGGAGGGGCATGTGTGGTGGATGGAGGTATTGCTGTAGAAGCAGAGGTGACAGAAGCTTGCATCACCTTCTTTGGAGCAGGGGCTTTAGCCCTCTTTTTGGGGGCAGGGGTGGCCTTTGCCACAGCAGTTCCCTCTCCTTGCGCAGAAACAACCTGAGCTTCAGCCTTCTTCTTCTTCTGGGGATCCATCAGACTCCTGCTGATCCCCCATTGTCTTTTGGCAAAAGTGGTGGGAGTGAGGTCTGCAGATAACTCTCCCACTGGTATCTTGTACCCTCCCCTCAGAAGTAATTTGGTGATGAGTCTTTCATATGGGAGAGTGTGGATCTTCTTTTTCAGCCCGAGCTTCACCATTATATCCTTCATGGCCTCAAAAATCAACCATGCAGCATTAAATCCATGGCCCAGAGAGAAGGAATAGAGAGCATCAGCAATTGATGTCCTCCTCTCTTGCTGATGGTCGGAGCAATAAATATTCTTCCTCAGAACTTGATCAATGAACAATAATTTGGGATCCAAATCTCTTCTTCTGATGGAGTCCCCTGTGACTTCAGCAATCAACTCTGGGCTGAGTAGCATCTCAAAATTGTCAACTAACACAAGGAGGTCTGGCTGCCCATGTGTGTCTGGTCTGACCCTAAGGTGCTAGTAAAAGAGTTGCACTAACCTAGGGTAGGCTAGTGCAGGAATCATTTTCATCAAGGGGATCAAACCAGCCTTGCTCAAGAACTCAATGGCAGGTGCTGACAACGGCTCAGTTTCAAAGAAAGATATATCAAAAATGGCTTCAGGCTCTAAGGGAATGGAAATGAGGAGCTCAGAGGGTGTAGAGTAATCAGGTGTTTGTTCAGCCACCTCAGGAATCACCTCCTTCCCTTTTTGTTGTGCCGTAGAGGACTTGGCTTTCTTAGGGGCAGGCTCCACGGGAGCCTGATCCCTGGCTCTCTTCACAGGTGCACTTTTAGGAGCCATTAAGATTCTCCTTGGTGAGTGTGCAGTTGAAATTTTGAAAGAAAAAATTAAGAGCTGAGCCTTACCCTAAAAATTAGGGTTCTGTTCAATTTGATGCACGGTAGACCGCAGGAGCTCCTAGCAGGGGGCAACTGTTGATGGAAGCTTTAAGAACAAAAATCCAGACTTTCAAAGTGAACGATGAACTGTAGACAGGATGCTGGAGGAGAGAGATTGAAAGGAGTGGGAGCTAGGGTTTCGCTGGCAGGAGAGGAAAGAGAAAACAGTAAAGAAAAGCAGCGCAGGGTTGGATTTTAAATATTGCGAGGCTTGGCGCACTTTAAAAATATTTGCTCGCTGGATAGGCATGACTGGGTCGCGAGATTGGATGTTCATTTAAACTGCGCGAGGAAGCCCACACAACTATATTTGAAACTCGCGACAGCAAAGCAAAGTAATTCTTTATGAACTGCACGAGAGGAAACCAAACCAAATTTTCAGAACCTCGCGACGGCTTAAACAGAGTCAGAATTCACACACCCACTAGTTAGCCTTTTGACCTTTGTTTTGTGGGTGGATTCTCTCATAGGCTCTCTTCCAGGGACACCCATAAGCATTATAAAACATTCAAAAAAAATTTATACTCTCAAAGCATTAAATTCACACATCATGAAAAGCATTCAAATGATACCATCATCATTCAATCACTTGAAATTATCAAACAAAGGGAACATAAATAAAAGTAGGCATTAAGCACTAAACTCAGACTCTAACAAGATCACTAAAAATTCCTATAAACAGTAAAATACATAACATACAAAGTGCACAGTTCTTAGCATCAATTCAATGAAAGATCCCCTTTAAGGTTTGAGGATCCTTCACCAATCAAAAATTGGCCCTTGGGATTAACCACTGGTTGACTGGGCAACCTTCCCTCTTCTCTTTTGGCTAAGGTATTCACTAGTTGGCCAATCTGCTCTTCCATCTTCTTGATGCTCTGACCATGAGAATTCACAGTCTGAGCCAAGGAACCCAGTTTTGCAATGAGGTCAAGACCTGGTCCTCGAAAGAAGTATTTTTGGGTTGAGATGGGGGTGAGACCAATTGATTTTGTTGCTGATGGGGTTGCTGATGGTGCTGGAAGTTAGACCTAGGGGCCTACCCTTGATTGAACTGCTGTTGTGGCCTTTGAGGTAAAGCCAACATCTGCTGGGGCTGCATATAATTGTCTTGCCTCCACCTCAGATTTGGGTGGTTTCTCCATTGGTAACACATTTTGGTCTTTGGTATCCATATAATTTGTCTGTTGTATACAGTTATTCTTGGCCAAAAGATTACGCAGCAGCAACATGTTCCAAAACCAATTCGGGATATTGCCCTGCAGATGGACATTCCTCTATTGTGTGCTGTGGAGACTGGAATATCAGACATGCCTCCACCACATGAGCAGCCTTTCTGGGTTGCATCACAGTCAGTAATTTATCAAACTTCATAGAGAGGTTTGCCATCTGCAGCTGCAGGTCATTGTTCCCAGACACCTCACAAACTTTTCCTCTTGTCAATGCAGCAGGCCCCACTTTTGACACAGACTCCTGACTAGTTCTTTCCAAGGATAGCTTTTGAAAAGCATTTTCACTAATCACCTCAAACAATTCCCATGCCTCATCAGTAGTTTTGTGCATGTAAGTGCCACCACAAGAGGCATCAATCATATCTCTACTTTTTTCATCAATCCCATTGTAGAAGCTTTGAACAAGCTGCCAGTCTGGGATCTTGTGGTGGGGGCATTGTTTGAGCATTTCCTTAAACCTATCCCTGGCTTGATTAAAATCCTCAGTTGGGGCTTGGGCAAAAGCAAGAATTGCCTTCCCCAACTGGCTAGTTTTGGTCTCAGGGAAGAACTTGGTCTGCAGGTCTTTCCATGAAGCAATGCTATTGTTGGGAAGAGTGGTCAACCAGGTACTGGCCCTATCCTTCAGAGAGAAGGGAAAGAGTCTGAGCCTAGTAGCCTCAGGTCTCAAACCAGTGATATTAAAAGTGGTGCACAAGGCCAAGAACTGGTCAATGTGCTTGTAAGGGTCCTCCTTGCTAAGCCCATGGAAAGAGGGCAGCATCTGGATGATTGAAGTCTTTATTTCATAATCCCCTTGAACATCAGGGAATTGAATGCTAAAAGGGGAGTTATAGTCATCCGGAGCATTCAACTCCTTGAGAGTTCTGGGTTGTTCTTCACCCATATTTGCTGTCACAGATTCACTTGGGGGCTCTCCTGTGGTGTGCCTGTCTCTTCTAAGTCTCCTTCCCCTTTCTAACTCAGGGTTAAGAGGCTCTAAAGTAGGGCTGAGAGATCTCCTCCCTAGCATATAGGTACACCAATAGCAAGGAGAGCTTCTTGCAGGCACATTACAAATGAATAACTTTACAATTAAAAGATTTATCTAACTAATTTACAGCTATTCAAAGAATACATTTACAACTATCCTAGATACTGCTAGGGAATTTTCAAGAAAGATAGATAGAGTTTTAAAAGTTAGAGAGTTTGCAAACAGAGGTATCTAAGCTCTAATTGCAGTCCAACTGTCCTTCACTGCTGCTGTCTAGATCTGCAAAAAAAAAAAAATTCACAAATACATCAGCAGTATCAATTATTCTTAACTACCAAAGAATAATAAAACTATAAAAACATAGGGTCTACTAATAGATCAACTTTACCCGGCAACGGCACCAAAAACTTGTTGCTACCCCAGCCATGCTTTCTTTATTTGTTTGTGGTAAAAGAAATTTAAAATCAAAATAAAATAGGGGATGAAATCAGCACAATTGAGAAGTCCTAGACCTACAAGATAGAGGGTCCATTGTGGTAAGTTTTGATAAGTAAGAGTTTGTCCCACAGGGAAAGATGATCTACAGCTC
The DNA here is from genome assembly GCA_021018995.1 of Chloranthus sessilifolius. Taxonomy (NCBI): domain Eukaryota; kingdom Viridiplantae; phylum Streptophyta; class Magnoliopsida; order Chloranthales; family Chloranthaceae; genus Chloranthus; species Chloranthus sessilifolius. Next base: position 81,388,655 of record CM037584.1, read on the forward strand.
CAAGGGAGCCATCTCTAGTAGTCCCTCCAGATCTGACTATAGATCTGGCAGTCCTTAAGGGAAGGGAGTTTAAGGTCACTTAGTTTACAGATCCTAAGGCAGCCTAATGTCTAAACTATAGAAAGGGTTGAGAGAATGGATGGAGTGTGGAAAATAAATATAAAAGGGTGAGAAGTATGTTATTGAGCCTAGATTAGAGGAGTTTTCTAGCTCAGATTCAGATCTGATGTTATAGAAATCCTGTCCAATGGCTACGTTATCACCACTAAGGAGAAAGAATCCAACCCATCTCTGTGCCATGATTCAATCCCTTAAGGTTATAACCTGTCCACTCAAATGGTCACAGACTATCCCATAGGGGAACCACAATCCAGAGATGGGTCAAAACAAGTTAATCATTATAGGCACTATTTCATCTAGGCTACCAGCTCAAGAATCCATAGGGAACCTCAACCTCTAAAGCTCTATGTGTGAGGCTAAGGCTGTAAAGGACCATGATAGCCCAGACACATAGAACCAGCAAGAGATTGAGTACAACCTTCGTTCTAGCTGTCCATTGCTTGAGTGAGGCTACAATGGTCCAGTCACAAGCCTACAATCTCTATAACCAGATCAAATCTAACATCTGATAGCGGATCTATACAAATATAGGAGAGTCTGCCTCTGTACAGTCTCCCACCAGGCTAATACAAGCTCAGGTGCAGAGAAGAAGGATCCATCTTGGATCGGTGGATTAGAATCACCCTAAGGCTATAACCTGTCCACTTGAATGGTCACAGACTATCCCAGAGTCTATCCTCCTCACGGAGCCCAAGACAAAACAAGAATGTCGCTGCCACCACCATGGTTACAAGGCTACCAGCTCAAGCTCCCATGGGGATTTCAGATCTAGTGGGTCCTATGGTGGGGCTAAGGCTATATAGGACCATGATAGCCCAGACACACAGGTCACTTGGATCTGAGTGGCCCTTAGAATCTGTCCTCCATTGCTTTGAATCACAGTCAAAGCAATGGCGGTTCCTAAGGCAGCAGCCTTGCATAGAGCAGCTCACATTCAAACACAAATCCCATAATGTAAAGATCCTATTACAAAACTTCCATTAAACTAGTTCAAAATGCATACGAAGACATAGCCAGCAAGTGCTGGACTATGGAGAGAAGGAAAAAGAAAAAGAAAACTACTTATAGCTACAAAAGAAAAGAGAAATGATCTCAGATCAAATCTTCAAGAGATGAGATGTGTTCCAAGATATCTAAACCTAAGCTAAGTATGGGTTTATATAGCAGTGGTGTGGCGGCGCATTAGGGTTAAGAAACCCTAATTTTAATGATGCCACGTGGCCTAATAGTGATCCTTGGATGCCTCGGGCCATGTGCACGGAGATTTAAGCGTGGGAGTGCATGCCCTAATCGCTGAAAATTCCCAGAAAGTCCTCTGCTGAAGGGTTGGAAGTTGAAGTTCAGAGCTTCACTAGGTAGCTATTGTTTCCTAGACTTGTTGTGTGGTAGCTCTTGCTCTTCGCGAGGATGGTTTAACATTGAAGCTTCAACCGTCGTGAGGTTGCCTTAGTTTGCTCTTCAGGTAGTCGCGCGGTAGAGAATTGCGCTCTCGCTGGATTGGGCTTCGCGAGGTTGAGTAGACATCAAAGCCTCAGATGTCGCGGGGTTGGAGTTTAAGCAGTCGCGAGGTAGCTGTGCATTCGCTGGGTTGATCTTTGTGAGGATGGATTTGAATAGCGCGAGAACTGCGTGAGCACTTCTCTTCAATGGACTTCACAAGTTTCCTCGTGAGGCTTTAATGAGTTCTGAACTGCGCGAGGTTCCATGTCTTAATTGATCTTCACGAGGATGCTTTCTTCTTGAATAGCGTGAGAACTGTGCGAGGAGTTCTCTTCTGATATTTGCATCCCGCGGCTACTGCGCAATAGTTGCGCGAAGAGTCTTCTGAAGCTCTCTCTTCTCAGCCGTTTTGAGTAAACTGCGCGAGGTTGAGAGAGGTCTGCTTTGAACTGCGTGAGACTGCGTGATGTGTTCTACTCTTGAGCTTCGCGAGGCTACTTGTGAGTTTGTGAAGCTCTTGATCACTCAAGCTGCGAAGTTGTTGTAAAGTCTTGGGAAGCTCAGTTGGACTGCGCAAGGCATATTTCTCCTGAATCCTCTAAAGCTTGGGTCAGCTGTGCGAGGCTCATTTCAGGTCTGGATTCAGAGTCCATCCTTCTGAGGGACTTCTGGTGCCAAAACAGGCTCCTTAGCAGGATTCCAGGCCTTATTTCACTGCTGATTATTTCTTACATAAAACACTTAACAAGAACTTATTAGATGGCTAAGGTCTAATCAAAGGTTAAGTTAAGGGGTAAAAAGTCGTACTTTTCAGGTCTTAACACCAGAACCGCAAGCTCAAGACCCGCCACCACACAATGCTCCTATCCTTAATGAGCCAGCTGCTACTTTTCCACTTCAACAACCTACTAGACGTCGTAAGCAGATGCAAGCACCACCACCACCTGAGGGCGCTCCTATGCCGACTATTATGGACCTTTATGTCCTGTTGGAAGCGAACACTTGGCAAATGGTAGAGAATAACTGCCTCCTCAACCAACAACTGGATTACTATGATGACTTGCATGCCGAGGAGATGCGCTTCATGTACCCCGCCGACTATCTCCAGCGCATGGAGGCAGTGCAGACATGGGTTGCGGATGTGTCAACTTCAGGTGCGGGAGTGCATGGTGATGGTGATGGTGCCGATCAGCCGGGTGACGCAGCGTCTTGAGAGATGTTTTTATTGGGTTTCAAGTTGAATAGCTTTGTGGAATTTTTGGATATTGTAACTCTTAAAGCAGGTACCTTTGGACGTATGTTTTTTCTAACAATCGTGGCATGGTTGCCACTCCAATCTGTGAAATACCTTTTTGCTGCTGATTATATATATGTTTCTGTTTTAGTGTGTACAATGTTTGGATATAGTTGAGCGTTTGAGTGTGCTCTATGGTTTGGTGTTATTGTAATTACTATGTAATTTTTAGTTGTGTAGCTGTTTATCATCGATTCATACTCATCGATATTTTATTGCAAGGTGTGAAATTGCAAAGGCCAATTGTGTGGCTGTTATTGTACTTTGCCTATGATTCCACATGCATATGAATTAGATTGTTGCAGGTTACTATTGTCTATGGTTGCGTACATGTCGTGTCTTTTGTTGTGCGGGATCTGTTGTTGCAAATATGCAAGATGTGTGCTTGTGTTTTTACCACTTTGTTGCAGGCTGTGTGATTACACAACTTACGTGCATGCTGTCTCTTTCTTGTGCATGGCATGTAGGATGTTTGTTGTCCATCATTGCGTGCGCTATGCGGTGTGTATGTGGGCTATGCTATTGGTAACAACTCTTTGATTGAGCTATGATGTGTGTGTGGGCTCCCATGCCAGGGTGTGGGGGGGCCTTGGATATAATTTTCGGGGATGAAAATTCCCAAGGAGGGGTGAATGTAACGACCCGGAAATTTCATGCTTAAATAGTGTACCTCGGGAAGCTGACCGATTAGTTGTATGTTGAACCGGGTCAACATTGACTTGGCTGACTAAGGATGATCAGTTTAAGTACATAGATCATGTGAGAAGAGGTGTATGATAGAAGCTACTTGGTTAGACTATATATCTATGTATATTCACACTCATACATTAGTTAGTTATAGGTGCTTAACACCCAAGTAATGTGTTAGGTTATATGAAAGGGGAAAGGAAATTTATTTCCCTTGATTGAGTGGTTGAGAGAGTTAAGAGAGAGAGTAAATGAGAGTGAGATTTAGTTGTGAAACTAAGAATGGTGCATTAAATACGAGTGATTGATCTAGGATTGGAAGGCTAGTGGTTTGAGCTCGGTATCGAGGTGAGATTCGAGATTTGGGGGTTTATGAAACCCTAGTGTGGCTAAAGCTTTGGATCAAAGGATCCCACCGTTGGAGATGGTAAGCTATACTATTTTAAGCTAATTTTAGTTGTTAGGTTATAAATCTAGGTGATTTAATTTGAGGAATAGATGATGAATGGTGTGGATGATGATGAGATGGGTTTTAGATGATTGAACACGATCGGATATGAGAATGGGCAAAATCGATCGAACGAAATTAGAACTCATTCAATCGATTTTGACCAATTAAGAGAGATGCGAAATAAGGAATCTGAAGAAATCATTTGAACGATTTCTAAAATCGTTCGATCAATTTGTGAAACCTGTGTGAACAATTTAAAATCGTTCAAACGGTTTTCTAGGGGACAGAAATAAGGTGAAATGGATTTCTGAGGAAATCGATTAAACACAATAAAAATTGTTCGATCGATTTTTGGATTTCGTTCGATCGATTTAAAATCGTTCGATCAATTTTCCAAATCATTGAATCGATTTAAAATCGTTCGATCGATTTGGACAAATTCATGCTTTTATTGAATTTTTTCATTTGAACTGTTCATTTGTTGGGGTTAGGCTTCTAACCCCAATGTTTTTACACATAAAGTGATATGTTATGTGTGTTTGGCCAGGCCTAGTTTAAGCCGAACCTAAGGATGGTTAAGCACTAGCTTAGATTGAAGGATCCGTGGATTGAAATCACGTGAGAAGTAGGGAATGTCTGAATTTGTACCCTTAATTCCGAGAGCATGTATGTAGTGATAGTATATGAATGCATGTTCCTTTAAAAGCTGAGTTGAAACCTTAAAATGCTAAGATTAGTATGTGGATGTAACGGTGTGTGTGCGCACACGGATAAATGAGTAAATCAACTAGCATAAGAGTTAAGCCATCCCAGGGATGCATATGTACATTGGGCATCCCAGTGATGCATCAGAATGTGTGGCATCCCAGGGATGTATGGTGGATGTAAAGATCCACGTTATGAGACGGACCATGAATGGGATTGAACATGCTATGAATTATTATCAATTTAGCACAATTACACGGTGAATAACTATATATAGTGCACAATCGATTTAAGGTTGGTAGAATATCCACCAATGTGGCGATATATCAGTGACTGAATCGATAGGATATCCATGACCGATACAGCGGCCAATCCATACACCAGTAGGCATCCCAGGGATGTAGAGTAGTTATGTGTCCATCACCTTTGAGAAAGGGACGTGGGTCAGGTTAAATAAAAAATAGTCTGATTAGACGACGATGGAGGATATTCCATCAAGGCTCGATACTATATTGCTCGGGGATTATTTAAGTTATTGATTTAAGTCATGAGACCAGCCTTGTTGCAATTATGAGAACTAGTGAACATCAGATGTCATGAGTAGAGTAATAAAAGCGTTCGGTTTATTTAATTGTTTTCCAATTAATTTATATTGATGAATTCATGATTTATTTATGTCATGAAATGTATGTGAGTAAGAAAGATGTACTTGTTCAGATATTATCCCTATTGAGGTAGGATGCTCACCCTTTGACTATACGTCATAGGTATAGAGTTAGGAGCTGCTTCTGGAGAGGTTGATCTCGAGGACTCAGATTATATTTCGGGGGAGGAGTCTGAGCCCCCTCCTGAGAGGTTTTTTTAGAAGACCCTCTACGTACTTTGACATTTGTTTTGAGAGATTGTACGGCTTGGTACGTCCAGCCATGTTTTGTAAGGATAAGGTTATATGTAATATTCTTTTGTCGAACCATCTAGGGTGACCGTAGTTATGGCACTGATGATTCGTGTTGGTTCTTTTGCCCATGTAGAGACATGAGATTAGAACGATCTTTTGGATTAACTATTTTGGTGATATATTGTAGAACTAGAGATTTAATTCTACATTAGCTTTTGTCTTTGTTTTACCTTTGGTTATGTGGATGTACCAAGTGTTCCAACTATTTACATGGGGGACAACCTTGAGGGTCGTGCTGATGGCGCGGGTTTTGGGGTGTCGAAATCCGGGCTATCACAGGAATGAACACTTGGGGACTAATAAGGCTTCTAGATATTCTGGCCTGACCCACATGATATTTTTGGGACTGAATCCACTAAAAGGACCAACTAATAGAAAACCATGCATTAAAGAACCGTTCAAGGGGAACCGCACGATGACCCTTTCACCCTTTAATTGTGTGCAACCTATACACCAAATACAAGACCCTAGGCTATAAAACTAAGCTTACACGCATAATAATGCATTTCGTTGAAAACAAGAGAGGGGAGGAGGAATCGAAGCTAGTCTCCTTCTAGTGTTTCCCTAAAAACCAAACTGTTGGTTCTTATGTTAACCACTACCTGGAGAGTGATTTCAATCGATTCTGATCGATGCGGAACTGTCATGAAGGGTGACTATGGAGCCGGGCTTACACTAGGCTGGTATCTAACTCTTTCAATATTGGACGTATGAACCGCATGCAATAAGGTATGTGCCGCATTATGAAATTGTGAATACAAATTCTGGGAAATTAGGGTCTTAGCGTGTGAGCATCCAGATCGCATGCAGGGTTTCCAACGATCGAATTCGAGAATCGATATGTCCCGATAATCGACCATGGATGACGCCGCATGCATGAAAACCGTATGATAATTTGCGATTTGAGCAGGGAGCTAATGAGCATGGGCTCAATCTGATATAAATCCTGATCACATGCAGAGAAATTAGGGGAAATTTTGGGAACTTTTGGTATAAGGAAGAGGAAGAACAAATCCTGTTTGATCGAAATTGCCCGGGCTAAGCAAGAGCTAGCAGGGCGAGTCCATAGCTAAAGTATAAAAGCAAAGGGATCAATAGAACTCGCCTGGGCGAGTTCTATAGGCCAAAACGTTTGGGCATTTTATGCCTGAGTGACTGAAAAGGGTTGAATAGTCAACGCGGGCGAGCTTGGAAGTGGCCAGGCGAGTGATGTTAAGACGCAAGTCTTAAGGTCCTTAGCAATCTCACCTGGGCGACTTTCACAAGATAAATTTTTTGGCTAAAATCCGCCCGGGTGAGTATTAGGTGCCACTTGCAATTTAAAAAGGGATAGCCGTCGGGCGACTTGAGTCGCTTACATATGTGTGCCTTTATGCTAGAGGGGTTAGAGACCTCAACTTAGAAAACTATTGTGTACATGGGGTTTCTTTAATCGACACCTGATTTTTAGCGTACACCAACCAGGTTAAAACGCGAGGCAACCGGTGAATCTCTGCAGCCTTTTTCCTTGCACTCGATCAGACGTGTTAAGGATTCAACGGCAGGGAATAACCTGATGCCAGATTCCTTATTTTCCTCTAATTCTTGTTATTTTATCTATAAATTTAAAGTTATCAAGATTAATATATGAAAAATATAGTGGTATTCTTTGAAATCTTTAAATATAAATTGTGCACGTTTTGTTTTAATGCCTTAGTAAATGACATCTTGTTGCGTAAATGTTCATTTGATTCCATGAGCTCGTGCCTTGTTTATTCTGATTTGCTTTAACTGGTTATCTACTTGCTCACGTATTCGACTCGGGTACTTTTGTTGTGTCTCTGATCAAGTGGCCTTGTTAACGTAGCTCAGGGGCTTGATGGTCTCACCGCAAGTGACCTTGTTAACCTAGCTCTGGGGCTTGACGCTTCGTTTAAAGCGACCTTGTTAACGAAGCTCAAGGGCTTGAACTCTCATCCTAAGTGACCTTGTTAATGAAGCTCAAGGACTTGGATTCTTAGCCCAAGTGACCCTGTTAACGTAGCTCAGGGGCTTCATATGTGACACGTCATTGTAAAAGTCTCGTAATGCATTTTGAAAATTATTTGATTGATATGTCTCCAAGCACATCATATTTTCTGTCTATCTGACATGCATGATTTTGAGTACGTTTATTTGCATACATGAAAAGAACTATTTTGGATAATGTAGTCAAAGCCATGAACTTTTTTTAATTTTTTATTTTATTTACTTAAAGGCTTGGTTTTATATTTAATAACATCAAGAATTCATGAAATTGAATATGTTAAATGAGCAATTTCCGCAAATCTTATTCCCTACTGAGCTTGGATGAAGCTCACCCCTCGACTATACATCATAGCTGCAGGAATAAACGTGGAGAATGACTCCGGTGAAGAGGAGGATTTGGACTATACTCCTGGGGAGGAGGATCAACTCGAAAAGCATTTTCCATAGCCGTAGAGATATTTTGAGCTGGTATATGGACAGATCATTTTGGATTATTTTGGGTGATTTTGGGATTTTGATAAATGCTACGTGACATGTAACCGAATATAATGGACTTTGTGATCCACTGTTTAGATGAAGGCCGACCTTCATCGGTGGATGGATAGCTTTGGATGTATAGTTTTGGGATAGACTTATTTTGTGAGTGTATGTTACTACTGCATTTACTTTCATAGCATTGTTGTTTCAATTGCGCACTTTGCTTCCATTTCTAGTGCTTACCTAAAATGGATGGCGTGATCCTTCCGACTCATTATAGTGGAATGATCGAGCTGTTGTGAAGTGAGGGTCACATTCGATACCATAGTATCACTATAATTCAGGTTATGCTCAATCTGACGGTATGGATTTTAGGTAAGGAAATTCGGGCTGTCACAAGTAAGGCATCTATGTTAGTGAATCACAAAGATGATTTAAGGCCATCTTTTTTTTAAACCAAAGCCAAAAAACTAAAATCCAAGAACATTTTACCCTTTGAACCCATATTAGAAGCCTAACCTAAATTTCTTTATTCCAGAATTTTATAAACCTTTAACCATATGTACTACCCAAAGCTTTCTCCCTTTAACCCTTACAATTTTTTAGAGTTTAGAATGTAAAAAGAAGGGAAGAAGAGGGAGTGAAAGGAGTAAAACAAAAGCAATGAGTGAAGGAAAGATAAAAGAGGTATAGAAGCAGAAAAAGAAATAAAAGAATATGGGAAAGGAGAGAAAATTCGTAAAAAGACGATTTTTAAAGAAATATCACGATTTAGTAAAGAGCTTTCAAAAGAAGAAAAGTTGTAAAAATGCAATTTTGCAAATTTATTGAAGAACTGGGTATATGTAAAAAAAAAAGAAAAAAAAATAAATGGGAAGAAGATACCCAAATATGGGTGCTTACTGAAGTAGAAATAGAAGTTAGAAGAAGATAGGAGAAAGAAGAGTGAAATTATCAGAAAACTTTGGATCCTTTTCTACCTTTCTTTGATACCTTCTGAAACCCAAGACCCCATTACAAGCCGAAGGAAAGACCTTTTTGATTTATAATTTGTAAAAGCATAAGCCTAGTAGCGATATGGATAATAGATACTATGGATTGTACAGGAAATCATAAGAATAGAATAGATTATCCTTTCTATGAGATTCATTATTTCTGCAATTATCTTTGACTGAATTTTCTGAAAAATATACTAAGAGAACCCAAAAAGTTTCCCCTCTTAATTCTTCATATAATAGTAGTTTTATAATTAGTATATCAGTAGTTTTAGTTAGTTTATTTTTGTAAAAAAAAAAATTGTTTTTTTTAAGTTGATCAGTACATAGGAACTAGGATAGAAAAAATTACAAATCCTAAAACTTACGATTCATTATAATAGAAGTTTAAAAATTACAATATAGAACAATACAATTCATGCTTAGCTCGTTGAACACTCTATTAGAATGGATGTTTGAAACAATAGATTGATCTAAACTGTAAAATTTAGACTATAGTTTCAAATTTATAAACCAATGAGATTTTGAACCATATTTCCTCTTTTATTTATAGAGAGACTGTTTCTATTCAATTAAAATATCTTTGAACTTTCACACTGTTATGAAATCTCATATTGCTGAATTTAGAATCGAATTATTCTAAGAATACGATGAATTGATTTTTTGTCTAGAACTATTTATTAGAAATATCAAAGCAATAAGGCATCTATGCTAGTAAAATCGTAAAGATTATTTAAGGCCATCTTTTATTTAAATCAGAGCCAAAAAGCCAAAATCCCAAAAAAATATTTTATTCGTTGAACTCATATTAGAAGCCTAAACTAAATTTTTTTATACCAAAATCTGATAAACCTTTAACCATATGTACTACCCAAAGCCTTCTATCTTTAACCCTTACAATTTCTGAGAGTTTAAAGTGTAAAAGAGGTAGAAGAAGAGGGAGTGAAAGGAGTAAAAATAAAAACAGAGAAGGAAAATTAGAAAAGTGGTACAACTGAACAAAAAAGAGAATTATGGATAAAGATTCAAAAATCGTAAAACACGATTTTGAATGAAAGGGGATAAAAAAAAGGAAAGAAAAATCGTACAGAGATGATTTTAGAAAAAAAAAACGATTACGATTTAGAAAAGAATGAAGAAAAAAAAAGAAAAATCGTAAGAACTGGGATATATGTAAAGAAAAAAAAAATGGGAAGAAGTTATCCAAATATGGATGCTTACTGAAGTAGAAATAGAAGTCAGAAGAAGATAGGAGAAAGAAGAGTGATATTCTCAGAAAACTTTGAATCCTTTTCTACCTTTCTTTGATACCTTCTAAAACGTAAGACCTTATTACAAGCCGAAGGAAAGACCTTTTTGATTTATGATTTGCAAAAGCAAAAGCCTAGTAGAGATATGGATAATAGATACTATGGATTGTACAGGGAATCGTAAGAATAGAATAGATTATCCTTTCTATGAGATTCATTATTTCTGCAATTATCTTTGACTGAATTCTTTTGAAAAATATATTTAGAGAACCCAAAAAGTTTTGATATCTTTTTGAGAGTATGTCAATAGTGAGTTTTTGAATGAAAATATTTTCTAAATATGCAATTTAAAAAAATTTATGTGGAATAAACTATTCACTAATGCATATACACTTTGTGCTTATTATGAATTGAAATTGTCGGAGTTTGAATCAAAGATAAATGTTGTCATGGAAAGTAAGGGTAAGAGATTGGTAATTGTAGAAAATCGTAATAAACTATATATTGACCAATTTGGTAATTAGATAATTTAGGTAGATTAGTGAATGTATAAAATTAGTTTAGATTTTAAAGTTTTACTTTCTTTTTGAAAAATCCAAAAGTATTTGAAGTTTGTAGGTGATTTCACTAAAAACCTTCAGGAGACTACAACTCCTCCACTATGGAATCACCTAGGGGTTTAAAGGCTTATTATTTATGCTAAATGCAATCATGCTCCTTACGAAAGTGACATTTAATTTAGTTCTTAGTTTATATTTCCTTGTTTGCTAGGGACTAGCAAAGCGTAAGTTTAGAGGTGTGATCATTCACAGAATATACCATTTTATCACCCTTAACTTAGTGATGCTAGGACTTAGTTTGTTACTAATAAGCTAATGATATGCAGATATTAAAGATAACTAAGAAAAGATGACCATAGTGTTAATCTTTGTCAAAGTAAATCCAAAAGAGCAATAAAAGACGATTAAGCGAAAGAAGATAATTCGCCACCTACTGAAGGATAGAAAAATCGTGTTTTACGATTTTACAGATGATAGAGCTTTACTAATGAAGATCTATAGAAAATCATAATGTGGGATTCTCTAGAGAGAAGAATATAGAAGAAAGGAGAGGAATTGTAATTTAAAGAATCGTCCACTGAGGAAGCTATAAAAGATAGAAAATCGTGATTTACGATTTTCTAAGAAAGTGAAAAAAAGAATAATCGTAATATACGATTATGATTATAGAGTTTTTTTGTTGCTATTGTTGCTACTGATCACTTGAGAATTTCTACCGCCATATAAAAAATTTAAAGAACTCTTTAATTAGAAGTTTGGCTGATCACAGATCTGGGAGATTGATAAAGAAGACTCTAAAAGGACTCTGCTACTGAAATATAGGAAGAAATATAGAAGTTCATCAACTATCTGAAGCAAGGAAGAATAAAATTAGAAGTAGAGTTATTTTAGGATAGTTTAATTTCTTTGATTAGAATTAGAAGTCTTGTAAACTGACTCCTTATGATCTATAAATAAGAGAGCCCGGTGTAGGAATAAACCATTGAAGGAATTCTCAGCATCAATTGACGACTGAGGTTGGGTTTTCTTCCGATCATTAGAGTAGATTTTTATTACTTTGTAGATTAGATATCCAAGGTTTCTCAAGAGCAATTGATGACTGCTATTGGTTGTTGAAGATTAGTGTAGATATATAGAGTTTCTCAGAAGCAATTGACGACTGCGGTTGAGGGGTGAAGGATATATTTACTTTACTTTCTAGTTTAGATTTTTATTTTCTTTTATTTCTTGCTTTGTAAATATCTCCATATTTTAATTTTAATTGACGACTCAGGTTGAGATTTGCAGATTAGTGGAACGATTTTTCCTTTTCCATCTTCAATTTTTTAAAGTTTGATTGACGCCCAAGTTTTAGGAGATTATTGATTAGATTAAATCTGTATTGATAGGATTTTAGTATTGATTGATGACCAATGTTAGGAAACTTGATATATAGTGTAACGGTACTGTTTAATTTTGTAAATATCTGATAGCAGAAGATTGTGATTAACGACCATAATCTGAAATTTGAAGATTAGGATTTTTTTTCTACAATTTAGATTAATAACAAATTCTTTATTCATATTTCTCTAGTAGTTTAGGATCTTAAAAGATAAGTATAAGTTTTCATAAAAATTGAATTAGTATTTAAATAACACGATCTCTGTGGGAACTTGCTAGGACTATGATTTCTATTATGCAGTTGCAATAGGTTAAGACTTAATTAGATACATATAAGTAATCAAGTGAAGTTTTTGGGCAAACCCGAGTCGATCCAAACCCACGAGCTCCCTCTCATTCAAACTATTAAGCCAATGTTTCAGAAAGTTGGGCCCTACACCCAAGGAGGGAAGTATAAAAATCCCGCTCCCCCCAAAGGGCAGGGTTGTGAAGCGGGTCAATGGTCATACAAGGCTGTTTAAGAAATTACGATTCGATGTAGTACAATAGAACCACCCTTGGGAAGAAAAGATAAAAACAATTGGAGCAAAATTCAAGACCCAACTTAAAATGAAGAAAAAGGAGTGCATTCTTCGGCCTTATAGGCCCACCACTGTTCGACAAATACTTGGCGTGTATAAAATACACGCTCATTCAAAAATGCCCAAAAAATGCCTAGCGTGTATATTAGACACGCTAGACCAAAAAATGCCCAGAAAATGCCTAGCGTGTATAATATACATGCTAGACCAAAAAGAAAAAAAAGAAAGAAAGAGAGAACAACGAGGGAGAAATGAAGTTTGTTTTTCCCTGTCCTTTGGATCAGTCCACCTACACACAATAACATTTTTTTTTCTTTACAGATGGCACCCCCAGACCGCCAGCTGGGACACCTAAGTTAACCACTTAACCTGTTTTGCACTTTCTTCTTTTACAGGTACCATACTCATAACAAATGAAGGAGGAATACATGAACCTTCGCCATTTCGGCCAATACACAACCTGGGGGTTAGTTCCCCATTTTCCAAACTCATGGCCCCCCCTGCAAAAGAGTACATATCATGATTATAGCTTCACACACCCATCTAGCCTTTTTTTTTTTGAAGACAAAGATATCACATCAAAAGTGGGAGATAACAAATGGAAAGGAAAATTAAATACATCTGTTTCATGAATTATCCAAAAACACCAATCAATCATTTTTATTACATTGCTACCAAAAGTACTCAAAAGTTCGAATGTTCATGAGAGGAATAATGATAGCTGCTCCAGTTCCTCAAGAGTCCCTCCTCCGCCGCCTCAAAGTCCTCTGATACATGCGGACATCCCCCACCCGCGACCATGCCTGAGACAGTCGGCTAAGTACTGGGTGTGACTCCTTCTCATGAGCATGCTGAAAACATCACGCTAGAAAGATCAGTTAAGGGAAAGCATAGGGCAACAAAGAAACAGACGAGGCAAACCAATGTCATACTTACCACTTCAGCTTCTCGAAGGTCCGCAATACGATGGTAATACTCGTCCTGCTTTATAGCTGACTCATAAGCCTGCGAAGGGTGAAGGGAGAAGTCAGCAACGTAGAAAATTAGATAAGCGCAAGCATGTCCCTAAAAAATTTGGGAAAAGAACTCACCCTTGGGATTAGCTCGGGGGGAGGTACTCTAACTGCCTTGGAAGAGAGGCGAGCACGCTCCGTCACGTCAGCACACAAATTCGAGAGGGACCTGTCGTCAAGACACCAAAAAGTCTTGTGACAACCCACCTTTTCCCCTTCTCATAAATGGGAAAGGTCACGCCGTCGGATTACCTAACATGATCCTGTCATACAAGGACATCATGCACAAAGTGTTACATATGTGGAAGCGAATTAAATTAACTCTGATACATAGAAATGTGGCACCAACTCATATTCATTCATTTATCAAAAGCAACAAACTGAACAGGAAAATAAACAGAGACCTATACAGGAAGTAGTAAACTATCTTAAATCACACTGCTATTTATACATGTTTAATGTTTAAAAACAAATCTCTCTCTCTTTCAAACCTCTCAAGGAAAGAAGTCCTTAGCAGAACCTTCCTCCTCGTCCTCCTCCTTAGACTGATATGTAGGATCAGCTTTGTGCTCAGGGTCACGAGCAATATCTGCAGCTAAGACATGAAGTCGTAGGATGAGCTATCATCAAAGCTCAGCAGAGAAATTTAAAGTGCTAAGTTATATGTTAGATTTCCAATTCACTTCTAAATATATAAATTACAAAACTAAACACATTATATCTTACCTTATATCTATTCTAGCAACATTTAGCATTTATTCTAGCAGCATATAGTATAACAAGCAATAAATCATGCAAATATTGTATCACGCTGACAGATTCATCCTAAACAAATATGAGGAATCATACTGACAAGAAATCATGCTGGATAGTTATAGAAATTATACTGAAATAAGACATTCAAGAAACAAGAAAATCAAGGTCCCGTGTTAGCGGGATCACTTGTCAAGGTCCCGAGTTAGCAGGATCACTTGGACGAGATATCAAGCTCCCATGTTAGCGGGATCACTTGATTCAAGATGAAATAAAAATGTGTACATGACATCAAGAATAACAGAACATGAACAATGCATGGTAACATATATGAGAGCACATCGTGAACAGATATCATATAACAAAACTGATTTGAATAACTGAACTCACATGATCATATATAACTGTAATTATCATAATCATTGATATTCATGTATCCAAGCTGAACTAGCATCATAATTATGCAACGCATATATCAAGTCTATAGCTCTCGAAGCTGATCTAACACCATCAGTCATAGTCATACTTTGAAAACTAGCATGTGCATACATTAATCATACGTGTTTTATATTATCCTACTAATCTTCTATCAGAAGAAAATAAGACATGACGGAGACTAGGATAGATTAGGTATGCAAATCATCGTGCACTCATGGAACTTGTAGACAAAAACTACTATACCAAATTAACTGACAATCTTCATTTTATACCAGGCCGATAGATATATCAATCATCATCGTCCAATCTGACATGCACCTATGTAGGTATCTAGTGTACTAATATTATCCATATACATCACTGTCAATTTGGCATCACTGTAAAATCATGGACATCCTTTATCTATTAGTTATTCTCAAATGTATATAATCCTTGATTATGTATCGAACAGAAATACTGATAAATATATGAAGGCATCATGAGAATGATCAATTTACACTAACTATACAACACAATTATCATGCTACTCAGAAGTGCAATGAAATACTAAAATATAAGTCAGTAAGGTAATCTCCCTACCTTATACTAGGCTTACGTATAACTGGTTACCCATGAACGCATGTCTTCAAGCAAACTCGTCATGTGCACTAAATACCTTTTGGTGAATTTATCGTTCTGATGACGCCGAATGTGTTTCTGTGTTGAGTTCACCGAGCTCGTAAGTGTATGAGCACACTTGGCTGGCTGTAAGGATCCTCCCGAGACCAGTGATTTCTATCGTAATTCTTGTGATTGAAATGCAGGTCACCTTGCGTTCCTTCTCTGGTTTTGAAATTTCGAAGATTGAGAGATAAGAGAGTTTAGCAGGAGGTTTATCTTGCTTGCACTTGACGTGCATGGGACTCGAATGTGACTCACACCCATGTGGAGTCATTTGGTGTTTTGAAAGGTTATAAGCCTTATAAGGCTTAGATCTCATGTGTGGCATATATAGCTAATAAATATATATATGTAAGGCTTATATACTATGTATTGCCTCTATAATAATATAACATGTATACAGTCTATCAGTTATATCATATGTATTTTAGTGTATATGGTTTTCAGGGTCTAAGCCTTTTAAGGTCTAACTTCCACGTACTGTATATATAGGTTTTAGTGTATATGTGTGTTAGAGATTAGTGTATCAAGTGTATACCTGATACACATAGATTAGGTATTATTATTAAGTGTATACCTGATACACTTAGTACATACATATTCATAGTTCAGGTGTCTCGCTACTACAGAAATAATGAGTATATGGGACCAATGTCAGTCATCCACCCAATCCAAAATAGCTTTTTATGTCCAGTTTTAGGCACAAGCCTGAACCTATCCGAGTCCGACCCGGTATTATCAGAGTCAAGTGTGGCAGTTGTTACATCCTCCCCTCCTTAAGGGATTTTCGTCCTCGAAAATAAATGAAGACGGGGAAGTGAGATCAGATTTGGTTATAAGACAGAATAAACATGACGAGGTAATAATAAATAATAAAATAAACATATAACAGATTTAGGACAATATAAAGTAAACTGAATCATGTGTAGTCTCATGTGCCAGTGTATAGTGCATCACAATCTAATATCCATCGATTTCTCTACTTCTAATTTATACATAATTATACGGGCAATGCATATGAAACTTTTATATATTTCATATGTAGTAAGTTATTCGAACAAATTTAATAAGTGATGTACCTTAGGAAAATTACTGAGCGCGAATATTAGTTTCGTATTTCCAGGTAGCCTCATGTGAACTGTGATTCTTCCATTGGACTAATACGAGTGAAATATGTTTTGTTCTAAAGATTTGGTCTCTGTGATCCAATATCTGAGCTGGCTCTTTAGTCACTGTTAACTCTTCCTGAATATCCAGTGCCTGATAATCCAACACGTGGGTTGGAGCACTAACGTACTTCCTCAGCATAGACATGTGGAATACATCATGTATGCTGGATAAATGTGAAGGTAACGCAACTCGGTATGCTACCTCACCAACTTTGCCTAAAACTGGGAATGATCCAACATAACAAGGACTCAATTTATCTCGTTTCCCAAATCACATCATGCCCTTTTTGTCGGAGATATTTTGATACAGACATGCTCGCCATTCTGTACTCTATATGGTAGAGATCAATATAAATCTTCTGCTGACTCTAGGCACTCTTCAGTCGCTCACGAATGACATGTAAAATTGCATTGGTGCTTTTGATCAAGTCAGGGCCCAAAATCAAACGCTCTCCAGCTTCTTCCCAGTTAATCAGAGATTTACATCGATGTCTATATAATGCCTCGAATGGTGCTATGTCGATGCTCGATTGGAAGCTATTATTATATGCGAATTCGATTAGGGGTATGTGCTTATCCCATGATCCTTGGTAATCCAGCATCAAGGCCCTTTACTCTCTTTGTTTGACCGTCGGTCTAAGGATGAAATGCAGAACTGAATTCTAACTTGGAACCCATTTCTTCTTGGAAACTGCCAAATGTGGGAGGTATATAATGGATCATGATCTGACATGATACTCACTGGTATCCCATGTAGTCTGACTATCTCTCTTAGATAGACGTCGGCCAATTTCGACGTTTTAAGCCACTCCACCAAAACATCTTGTTTAAGTCCTGATACATCTACGTGCTGTCAGGATGAATGACATAGGCTGACTTATGAGCTTCGTCAAGAATTTCGTGATGCAAACCACTATCATTCGGTACACATACTCGACCTGAAATAATAAGGACCCATCGTCCTTAATCGAGAAATCTGGCTGTAGCCCACTTTACACTCCCTATCTGATGGAAATAAGCTCTGCATCCTGTATCTGGTGTTCTCTGATCCTATCAAAGAGTGAAGCTTGGATCATTACTGTAACAAGTAAACCTCCAATTAGCATTGCTCGCAGAGTGGCACTTGATGATACAATGTCATTAAGTAATTTCTATCTTTGTAGCCGTGTCACTAGATGAGATAACTGAGCGGCTGATTTGCGACTGAGCGCATCAGCTACTACATTGGCCTTACCGGGATGGTACTGAATAGAACAATCATAGTCCTTCATGCGTGGAGTAGTTCTTCTCGTGATTTTTTAACTGTCAAGAACCATATGCTATCACACGTTCCCTCTAGTTTAATACACAACCTAACCCACTGTATGAGGCATCACTGAATACCACAAAACCAGCACTGCATGATGGTATGGCGAGGATTGGTGCAAAAGTGAGTCACATGCCTCATTCCACTCGAATTTGACATTCTTTCAAGTGAGATGCTAGAGTGGTTCAGCTTCGAAAACTCTTCAACAAATCGTCGGTAATACCCTGCGAGACCTAGCAAGCTAACTTAACCAATTTGTGGTTGCTTCCATTACACTACAGTCTCTATCTTTGCAGGATCTATGGTAATACCGGCTTCGGAAATGACATGACAAAAAAAACTAACTTGATTCAACCGGAAGTCACAGTTACTGAACTTCACATACAGCTGAGAATCTCTCAATGTCTGCAAAGCAAGACGCAGATGATCCTCGTGCTCTGCTTTTGTCTTTAAGTAGATGAGTATATCATCGATGAAGATTACGATACACTGATCTAAATAAGGCTTGAAGACTCTATTCATCAAGTCCATAAATGTTACAGGTGCATTGGTCACCCCGAAGGGCATGATTATAAACTCATAGTGACCATATCGTGTCTGAAAAGCTGTCTTCGAAATATCTTCAGCTTTCACTTTCATCTAGTGATACCCAGATCGTAAGTAAATTTTTGAAAAGAACCGTGCTCCTTGTAACTGATCAAAGAGATCATCAATTCTAGGGAGCGGATATCAATTTTTAATCGTCAGCTTATGTAATTGGCAGTAATCAATGCAGAGGTGCATGGAACCGTTCTTCTTCTTTACAAATAATATCGATGCACCCCACGGAGGCACACTCAGTCCGATAAATCTTTATCAAGAAGCTCTTACAACCGCTACTTGAGTTCTTTCAACTCCGTTGGTGCCATTCGATAAGGTGCCTTTTATACTGTTAAGACCTGAAAAGTATCACTTTTCACCCCTTAACTTAATTTCTATTAGACCCGTAGTCATTTAATAAATATGTGTTAAGCCCATTTTATAGGTAATAAGCAACAGCTGCAGATAAGGCCCTAACCATGCCAAGAAGCTTACTTTTGCCCTAGAAGTGCCTCAGGAGAAAGGAAGTTAGACCCAGACAGAGAACTGGCTACAGCATACGCACAACAAAGCAACAACAAGTTAAGAAGTGAGCCTCGCGCAGATGTCGCAGGGTTCAATTATTTCAGAGAAAAGGGCTTCGCGCAGTTGTCGCGGGTTTCTGAAGGCAGCACACCAACTGTTCGCGTTGTTCTCGCGCAGATGAATGACAGAAGGGCCTAAAAAAAGACTTCACACAGTTCTCGAGAGGCTCAGTCATATGCACTCACGCAGCACTCGCGTAGTCTCGCACAGCTCAAGAAAGGAGCCTTTAATCTTTGCATGATTCACTTAGGAGAGAGAGCTCCAGGCATTTTTACACGCAGGTATCTCGCAGTGGCCGCGAGATACAGACCTTCAGGGAATTGCTTGCACAATCTAGAGGCCTATGCACCTTACTTCTTCGTGAGGATCCCCGCGAGATTTACCAAGGAATGAACCGCGCGCACAATTCTCGCGTCATTCAAATGGAAAGCGTAATCTAGCGACGACCAGAGCATTCCTGTGATGACCAAACTATCTATCCCGTGACTGCAAGAGGTTCAAGGTAATGCAATCCCGCGATGACTACTCTATCACGCAATAAGACCTGAAAATCCTTGCTACCTAGTGAGGCTCGGGATCTTAACTTCTCCCCACTTCTGCAGGGGTAATCTGGGAAGTTCTAGCAACTAAGGCACGCACTTTAATGCTCCAATCTCTGTGCACACGCCCCAAGGCATCTAAGGAACATAAATGGGCCATGATTACATCGATAAAATTAGGGTTTTCCTAACCCTAATGCTCCCACAGCTGACTGCTATATAAGCCTAAGCCTAGTTTAGGTTTAGGGGTCTTCTGTATTCTATCTTCTTGAATCAGCTGTAGAGTTGCAGTAGGCTAAGGTTAGGGTTTAAGCACCTTCTTTTTCCTTTTTCTTCTCTCCATATTCCAGCACTTGCTGGCTATGCCTTTGTATGTCTATTTGGAATAGTTTTAATGGAGTTTTATAATAGGATCTTATGCATGTATGGGATTGAAGTTTGAGGGTTGCTCTGTACAAGGCTGCTGCCTTGAGATCCTCCATTGCTATATTGCATTATAAGCAATGGAGGATTGTTTTTAAGGATTTATTTAGATCCAAGTGACTTGTGTGTTCAGGCTAGGCACATTACAGGTCTATGCCCTACCACAGGATCCACTAAATCTGAATCCCCTTGGGAGCCTGAGCTGGTAGCCTTGTGAACATGGTGGTGGCAGTAATCTTCTTGTTCTGTCTCAGACCTCTGTGAAGAGGATAGCCTTTGTGGATAGTTTGTGACCATTCAAGTGGACAGGTTATAGCCCTAGGGTGAGGCCAATCCATAGATCTAAGACAGATTATTCTTCTCTGCACTTGTGCTTGTAGCCCTATGAGAGATTGTGTAGAGACAGACTCCCCTGTATTTGTGTGGACCCACTATCAGATGGCAGATCTGATTTGGCTGTAGAGATTGTAGGCTTGTGACTGGATCACTGCTGTCTCTCTAAAGCAGTGAACAACTAGATCTAAAGCTAGCACTCAAACTCTTGCTGGTCCTGTGTGTCCAGGCTAGTGCACATTACAGGACTAGCCCCACACACAGAACTTTAGAGGTTGAGGTTCCTATGGATTCTTGAGCTGATAGCTTGGATGAAGTAGTGCCTACAATGATAATTATGTTCTTACCCATCTTTGAGCTGTGGTTCCCCTATTGGATAGTCTATGACCATTTGAGTGGACAGGTTATAGCCATAAGGGATTGGATCATGGCACAGGGGTGAGTTAGATTCTTTCTCCTCTTTGGTGATAATGTAGACATTGGACAGGACTTCTATAGTAGCAGATCTGAGTTTGAGTTATAAAACCCATCAGATCTATACCTAATAGCTTACTTCTCACCCTTTTTATTTTTATTTTCTCACACTCCATCATTCTTCTCAACCATTTTTGTAGTATAGGCATTAGGTTACCTTAGGATTTAAACATTAGTGACCTTAAATCCCCTTCCATTTAGGATTGCCAGATCTGTAGTCAGATCTAAAGGGCCTACTAAAGATGGCTCCCTTGGAGCCTTAGACCAATTTTCCCTGTGCGACAAACTCTTACTTATTAAAACTTTCTACAACAGGCCCTGTATCTTGCAGGTCTGTGTATTTTTAGACTTGCTGCTCTGTGGTTTTCAATCCACCTTTGATTTATTTTCACTAACCCATTCTTACCATTATTTTCAATAAAGTTACCAACAAGCATCTAAAATAACCTAACAGATACCTCCTCGGTGCTCAGGGTAAAATCAATAGCGAATTTCATTTCCCGGACCAACAGAAATTCTGGCAACTCATCAGGGAAGACATCAGGGAATTCACTGGCTATTGGTAATCTATTTCTACAATCAATGCTCGCATGATGATTGGATAGCCAATCCATGCCAAGGATTACGGCGAATCCTTGCATATCGAGTAAATCGAGTAAGATCAATCGGCTACTGTTTCATAATCATTGTGACCTTTGAGTATGATGATGATTGATCGACATACCATGTAAGTAGTGACCGACTGTCTAGTCACAATAAAGTCAAGAGGTTCTGGGGTGGCTCCCAACTTTCCTAACTTTACAACAAATTGGGTGTAACAAAGGAATGTGTCCATCCAAGATCTACCAAAACATGTGCCTCCAGACATCCTCTGGATACAATTGCAAGGTATCTAATGCATATATATACTAGTGTTAGCTAAATTGCATCTACATAGCAAAATATAAAGTTATCATTTCTAAAACTAATGAAAAGAAGCCAATATACTAGATGCACACATATATAAATTATTTACCTAGATGCACCTTCCTCACAAGCAATTTTAAATAACTTATAACTAAATAGTTCGCATGCCTTAGATAATATTGTTGCTAGTTTGGGCATCTTGTGCCGTCTTTGATGTCGTTCCCACCATCTCTAGGAACTCCTTAATCCGATGTCCCATCATACCACAACGAAAGCACGCCCCAGACGCTCTATGACATTTGTCCATGTTGTGTGCCTTCTCACATTTTTCACAGAATTCTAACGGAATGGATGAAGAAATGCGTGAAGTTTGGGGAACTCCGAATGGTCCCGTTATAGTAGGGTTCGAGTGACGGAATGACCCCAAAGGTGTAGATATAGTCGATTTCGGATAAACACTTTGAGTAGGTTGCTGAGATTCGGGTGTCATCTTTTTCGGTTTCGCCGTAGGGTAATCTTTTATCAGATGTCCTAGTCTGTCACATTTGAAACACTCACCTGTGGCCCACCAATATTTCCCCGTCTTGTGCTGTATTCCAGACTGTGAGCATGACCCAACGAGTGCAGGCAAAGAAGTGCGTGTAGTGGGCTGCACTAGTGTCATAAGTAACTCAGTCTGCTGGGCCATGGTTCCGACCATTGTATCTAGTAGTTGCCGAGTTTGTTCATAATCATCCCTCCCAGCATGCGCGGTCCTAGCTCTTTTGTGAGGTTCCATAGTGATCTATCAAAATGAAACAAATGTTCTAATTAACAGTAATTGTGACCCTCCAGATCGCATGACTTAAAAACATTTTCATCCTACCTCAGATCCTAAAGGCATAGTTCGATCACTATTGACTGAGTACTTCAGTCAAACGTGGTCGTAAAGATCCACAACCTATGCTTTAAATAGAACCTACTACCATAGCCTTCAGTCCCTAGAAGACCAGCCTACTGCCATAGCCTTGAGTCCCTCGAAGACCTAAAGCCTAGGCTCTAACACTGAACAAACATCAAAAGTCGTGCCATATATCTGTGCCAGAGTTAAGTCACCAAAGACTTAACGCCGAGCTCTAATACCACCTGTGACAGCCCACCTTTTCCCCTTCTCGTAAATGGGAAAGGTCGCGCCGTCGGATCACCTAACATGATCCTGTCATACAAGGGCATCGTGTGCAAAGTATTACATATGCAGAAGCGAATTGAATTAATTCTGATACGTAGAAATATGGCAACAACTGATATTCATTCATTTATCTAAAGCAACAAACTGAACAAGAATATAAACAAAAACTTGTACATGAAATAGTAAACTATCTTAAATCACACTGCTGTTTATACATGTTTAATGTTTAAAAATAAATCTCTCTCTCTCTCTCAAATCTCTCAAAGAAAGAAGTCCTCAGCAGAACCTTCCTCCTCGTCCTCCTCTTCAGACTGATAGGTAGGATCAGCTTCGTGCTCAGGGTCACGAGCAATATCTCCAGCTAAGACATAAAGTCGTAGGATGAGCTATCATGAAAGCTCAGTAGGAAAATTTAAAGTGCTAAGTTATATGTTAGATTTTCAATTCACTTCTAAATGCATAAATTACAAAACTAAACATATTATATCATACCTTGTATCTATTCTAGCAACATTTAGCATTTATTCTAGCAGCATATAGTATAACAAGCAATAAATTATGCAAATATTATATCATGCTGACAGATTCATGCTGAACAAATACGAGAAATCATACTGGACAATTACAGAAATTATACTGAAATAAGACATTCAAGAAACAAGAAAATCAAGCTCCCGAGTTAGTGGGATCACTTGTCAAGCTTCTGAGTTAGCGGGATCACTTATCAAGCTCCCGCGTTAGCGGGATCACTTGGACGAGATATCAAGCTCCCGAGTTAGCAGGATCACCTGATTCAAGATGAAACAAAGACGTGTATATGACATCAAGGATAACAGGACATGAACAATGCATGGTAACATATATGCAAGCACATCATGAACAGATATCATATAGTAAAACTGATTTGAATAACTGAACTCACATGATCATATATAACTGCAATTATCATAATCATTGATATTCATGTATCCAAGCTGAACTAGCATCATAATTATACAACGCATATATCAAGTCTGTAACTCTCGAAGCTGATCTAACACCATCAGTCATAGTCATACTTTGAAAACTAGCATGTGCATACATTAATCATACGTCACATTTGAACATACATCATTATTCATCAACATTCATGAAAACTGATCTAGTAACATCATTACATAACCCATATATAGAACTGAACTATTTTTTCATTGCATAATCGTATATCGAACTGAATTTTATAGCATGACCATATGTAATACTGATCTTATTACCATTATGCGGAACTAGCATATTTATTCATTAAAACTATCATGAGTCGAGTCATGCAAAAATAGTCATTTCAACTTACTCTATCATCATTATCAATACTGACACGAGCATAGTTAAATAAAAATCCTATGTATCATATCATCAGTATACTATACATTGAGCATCATGAATAATTATACAAAAGCATATATCTAAACTGGTCTTCTCGTCAACATGCACTAGTATACATCCAACTAAATTTAGCTTTTTCATGCCTAACCACTCATTGAACTAAACTTTAATAAGCATATGGGATCATCCATCAAAACTAACTAAATGGGCATTTCATCTAGCTGACATAGCTTAGTGAGGTAAAAGTATTTCTATTAACTAACTTTATCAAAATTGGTTCATCACTGAGCTGTACTTAACACAATCTTTTGACATGGTCTCGTATATCAGATTTAGATATCGAATTTGCATTAGTTATCAGATTTCTTTATCTTTACATAAACTACACTAGCATATATGGAATCATTCATCATACTAATTAACACGAGTTATGAGGTATCTCTATATCTTTTATATTATCTTGCTAATTTTCTATCAGAAGAAAATAAGACATGACGGAGACTAAGATAGATTAGGTCTGCAAATCATCATGCACTCATGGAACTTGTAGACAATAACTACTATACCAAATTAACTGACAATCTTCATTTTATACCAGGCCGATAGATATATTTATCTAGTGTACTAATATTATCCATATACATCACTGCCAATTTGGCATCACTGTGCAATCATGGACATCTAATCATGGGCATCCTTTATCTATTAGTTTTTCTCAGATGCATATAATCTTTGATTATGTATCGAACAGAAATACTAATAAATATATGGAGGGATCATGAGCATGATCAATTTACACTGACTATACAACACAATTACCATGCTACTCAGAAGTTCAATGAAATAATAAAATATAAGTCTGCAAGGTAATCTCCCTACCTTATACAAAGCGTACGTGTAACTGGTTATCCATACACGCATGTCTTCAAGAAAACTCGTCATGTGCACCAAATACCTTTTGGTGAATTTATCATTCTGATGAAGCCGAACTTGTGTCGGTGTCGAGTTTGCCGAGCTCGTAAGTGTATGAGCACTTGGCTGGTTGCAAGGATCCTCCCGAGACCAGCGATTTCTGTCGCAATTCTTGTGATTAAAATGCAGGTCACCTTGCGTTCCTTCTCTGACTTTGAAATTTCGAAGATTGAGAGATAAGAGAGTTTAGCGGGAGGTCTATCTTGCTTGAACTTGATGTGCATGGGAGTCGAATGTGACTCACACCCACGTGGAGTCATTTGTTCTTTTGAAAGGTTATAAGCCTTATAAGGCTTAGATCTCATGTGTGGTGTATATAGCTAATAAATATATATATATATATATATATATATATATATATATATATATATATATATGTATAGCTTATATACTATGTATTACCTCTATAATAATATAACATGTATACAGTCTATTAGTTATATCATATGTATTTCAGTGTATATGGTTTTCAGGGTCTAAGCCTTTTAAGGCCTAACTTCCATGTACTGTATATATAGGTTTCAATGTATATGTCTGTTAGTGGTTAGTGTATCAAGTGTATACCTGATACACATAGATTAGGTATCATTATTAAGTGTATAACTGATACACTTAGTACATATATATTCATAGTTCAGGTGTCTCGCCACTACAAAAATAATGAGTATATGGGACAAATGTTAGTCATCCACCCAATCCAAAACAGATCTTTGTGTCCAGTTTTAGGCACAAGCTTGAACCTACTCGAGTCCGACCTGGTCTTATCAGACTCAAGGTTGGCAGCTGTTACAAGTCCCCTGAGTCCCTGCAGTAGATGTCCCTGAAGGCCCCACACCGAAAGTCCCCGAGGGTCCAACACCTAACACCTTTGAAGGACCCGTGTTTGGCCCCACGTCAGGATGCTCTCTTGCCTCGAACTAAGGAGAGGAAGAAATTTGGCTAGTAAAGCAAAAACATGATAGTCAAAAAAGAAACCCACAAGATAGGGGAAGAAAGAACAAGGTACCTAGGATCGTGGACCTCCGAACACTAAAAATTGGCACCAGGCACAAAACATGGGAGGATGGACCGATAGGAGAGAGACTCATACCACAACTAATACCCCCCATGCTAAAAAAGGCCATTAGCAGGAATCCCATGTCAAAGGAGCCTCCCTGTAAGCTCCTCGACCTTCCCCTCTGGTGCCATAACGTCCTTAGGAGGACCCAACAGTTGGCGAAGTAATCCCGGTACTAATGCACTACCCTCTCCCCCAAATAGTAGGTTCAGACCCAAGAATCGTAGAAGAAGGCAATGTGACGATCGATAAACAGTCGTGCCTGGCCAATAGCAGTGCAGTCTAAGAAGGGGGCACAGACATAAGGATCAAATACAATCTGCCTAAGAAAGGAGAATCCCATTAGTTAAGCAATACAATTAAAACTCAAAAAATTAACCAACGAAGGGAGGGGTGTGTCAAACCTGCTCCAAAATCATCAAGTTGAACTGGGACCTTAGACAACGGTCCTTAATCCAACAACTTATAAGGGGGTATGTGTACTCATCAAAAAAGAGGAGGGGGTGGCCAGGTTGGAAGTGCAAATACCCCCAAACCTAAAAAGATGGACAAACAAGAAAATATGTCAACATCAAAGACAAAAAGGCCAAAAATGATGAACCAAGACGGGGGAAAGAGCAAAACCTATGGGTTACCTCAATCACGGGCCAAAAGTCAAGGATAAAAGCAACCTCCCCAACTAAAGCTCAAGCCAAACTGTCCATCAGCACCGCATACCCGACACTGCTCAAATCAAAACGGTGCACATCCTCCCAATTCTCCATCAGGCAGAGAAGGGATCGCATGACACGACCACCACTAGCATTGGCAAGGATCGCCTTGCCCATAACAAAAAGAAGCACGATACGAGCAAGTATTAGGGCGCGTGATCAGTCACAAAACATACCATTTTATCACCCTTTACTTAGTGATGCTAGACCCCAGTTTGCTACTAATGAGATACTGATATGCAGATATTTAGAACAAACAGCAAAAGAGAACCAAAGTGCTAATATTCGTCAAAATGAACTCATAAAGTAGTAAGAAAGGCGATTGAACGTAAAAGACAATTCAACACAGGATTAAAGCCACAAATCATACTTTGCGATTGAACGAAGCCAAAGAGAAAATGAAAAATCAAAATTTATGATTCTTCAAACGATACTTCAGGCGGAGTGCAATATAAAAGGGAATTGCAATCGTTCATACTAGAGAATTGTACGGAGAGTTATGAGCTAAAAAGAGAAAATCGTGATTTATGATTTTACAAAGTAAAGACTCTTATTGCTACTGATCACGTGAGAGCTACACCGCCATGCACGGAATTAGAAGATTATTCAAATTAGAAGTTTGGCAATCCATGGATCTGAGAAGATTGAGAGGATTGAGAACAAAGACTCCTAAAGATGAAATTAGGAGTTAGAGTTATATTAGAAAACCTTTTATTTTAGTAGTTTCTTTTACTAGAATTTGAAGTTTTATAAACCGATTCCTTATTATCTATAAATAAGAAAGCTCGGCATAGGAGAAGAATTATCGAAGGAACTCTCAACATCAATTGACGACTGAGGTTGGGTTTTCGTTCGATCAATTTTAGTTTAGTTTAGATATCGAAGGTTTCTTGAGAGCAATTGACGACTGCATTTAGGAGCTGAAAGATTAGAGTAGAGTATTTATAGTTTCTTAAGAGCAATTGTTGCCTGTGACTAAGGGATGAAATTTTTTTTTCTCACTTTCTACTTTAGATTTATTTTGTGCACTTTTACTACTTTGTAAACATCTAAAAGTTTTTTATTTGAATTGATAACTCAGATTGAGAATTTGCAAATTTGTGTAATTGTTTTTACTTTTCCGGCTTCAATATTCTTGAGTTTGATTGACGCCCAAATTTTAAGAAGATTGTTGAATAGATTAAGTCTGTGTTAAATAAGTTTAGTATTTGATTGACACTCAAATTCTAGAAGACTGCAAGATGGTGTAACCGTACTTTAAATTTATAAATATTCGAGCATTGAAGGATTGTGATTGACGACCATAATCTAGAAGGAGGAGAATTTAAATTTATTTTCTATAATTAATTTAAACAAACTATTCTTTCATTCATATTTCTCCCGTAATTTAGAATCTTAAAAGACAAATATAAGTTTTTAGAAGAATCGAATATATGAGATAATCACTTCCTTGTGGGAACGATCCTATACTAGCGCTGCAATTTCCATTGTGCGCTTGCAATAGGTTAAAACTTCTGTATGAATTTAGAGCACATCATGTTTTTGGTGCCGCTGCCAGGGAAGCAATTTTTATTCTCTATATTTATTTGTATTATTTTAAAAACTAAAATTTATCTTTCTCCTTTTATTTTTCTTTATATTTTTAATTTTCTTTGGTCACTTCTTAATCTTTTGTAGGTTTACTCAGAGCAGCGAATCGAAGGTTTCAACACTTCGCCTGATCAGAGAATCTAGAGGCCCAGATTTATTTCTCTCCCTGCTTTCTAAAATAAAAATCAGAAAATAATAAAAATATAAAAGTAGTTAGATTTCTGTGTATGCATCACACCTGATCTCGGAGTTTTGATTTCTTCGAGTGTGACCCAAAAATTGAACAAACTCTCTTGCATAATCTAGCATTAAACTGATCTTCCAGAAGAGAGTCTCTAATCATGGCTGTTGACCGTTCTATTCAAGAACATTTCAGCCTAGTTGCTCTGACTGCGCCCTCCTATATAGTTATACCAGAGGTTGCAGCCACACAAAATTACAAAATCAAGCCCAATATACTTCAATTTGTACCCACATTTCATGGGCTTGATAGAGAGGATCCCTATCAACATCTAAGAGATTTCATAAAACTTTGCACGATGTTACAACTGTCGGCAGCCAATGATGAGGCAGTTAGACTACGACTGTTCCCTTTTTCTCTCAAAGATAGAGCGAAGACGTGGTTGGCCTCGATGCCCACCAGAAGTATCACCAGTTGGGATGGATTACAGTCCAAATTCTTAAATGAGTACTTTCCAATTGGTAAAACTAACCAAATTCGCCAAGCAATTCAAGACTTCAGACAATAGCCTGGAGAATTGTTCCATGAGAGTTAGCAGCGTATGAAAGACTTATTGAACAAATGCCCCCACCATGATGTGCCGAATTGGTCAATAGCGCAAAGCTTCTACCAAGAGTTGATTGAGACCAACCGATCTAAAGTTGATGCCGTAAGTGGAGGAGCTTTATGGCTCAAAATGGCCAGTAATCTTGGGACCTATTTGAGAAATTGGTCGATAATTCAAAGTAGAAATATGCTTTGCTTATATCTGATCTTGATGTGATTCAGCACACCCTGCTCACAAGGGGTCGACATTACGATATCAACAAAGATAAAGTAAAGAAGGAGGATGACATGAGTGCGAAGGTCATAGATCTTGAAAAGCAAATCGCATCATTAATGACTGCCAAAGCAAGCACTTTGGAAAAACCAATAGTGGCCTGTTCAAATTTCCAGACTTCAACTTATATTGAAAGCCCAACTGCACCATCATATCAAGAGGTGGTGGAAAGCAAACAAGTAAAGACCTTTCAAGAGGTGGTGGAAAGCAATGTGCCTGATTCCACAATTGTTCAAATCCTTTGAGATTTGCAGTAGTAGTCGCATCAATATTCAAAAGATTTACACCAACTTGCTCAATTCTCTCAAGTACTCCACTGAGACACGGAGTCCATTATGAAGTTGGAGAGCCAGATCGGCCAACTAGCTTCACAAGTGGCAAAAAGAGAGACTGACAATTGCCGACATAGCCTGTCAACAATCCCAGAGGACAATTGTTCTTGGGGAAGACATCTGCTCCCCATAATCCAAATTGAAATCCTAAAGGAACCGTCGAGCTACCGACTCATTCGTAGCCCCTTTGTAAATTATGTAAAAGTACTTATTTTGCTTGAGAATTTAGGAATTACATTACGAGTCAAATCGTGAGAAAATATGATCAATCAAAATGTAGTCCTCAATGTACATTATTGAGAATAATCGTATGGATTTACGATCGATTGTCATTTTGGATAGGCCTATCAATTAAAGACGTAGTGACTGCGATTTAACTAATACAAGAGTTTGTATTTACAATTGCTAAAAGTTTAGAGTCGACTGATGACTCTAGGCTAACAACAAGTGCGATGGCCGGTTCAACATGTTGTCACTGAAATAAGGGCCTACATATTCGTGAGCGGAGATGTCAGCTCCATCTTCGAACTCTCCATTTTTACTCATATTTTTCCTCTATTTTTCAAAAATCCCTCATATACAACCCATCCGTTTTTATTTTTTAAACCTACTTTGCATTTCCTGTTCGATTTCGAAAACCCTATCTATGTTCTAGATAAAGTTTCAAAACTACGGTTTGGGGATTATTTGTGAGCAAGGTAACAAATTTCCACCCTCAAATGGATGGGCCTCTATAACTAGTTCTTATTTTTATATATAAAATCTGTGGTTTGCTATGAAATATTCATCTCTATCTTGCAGAAAAATAAATTCCAGGATGTCAAGGACAATAGACAAGTGATAGAGGGAAGAAGGAGGTAACAGTTCTATAGACACCCCAATTTGGCACAAGGCCCGATCGAAACATACTTTGAGAGAGGCGCACCCCCCAAACTTTCGATAGCATTTCCCATACCCATAGGAACATGCCCAAACCCTTAGAGACTTGCCTAAACCCGTTAGGAATTATCCCCGGCCTCTCCGGACCCATAGTTAACCCTCTCCGGCAATGTTTAATGTGAGATGTACAGGGCTGGCAGGGACCTCTACTGAGACTGAATCTTATACCATTGAAAAGTAGAGGTTCCCAGCTTTCCAACAAGCCAAAAATCACCTCAATTCAAGTTGTACATCAAAAGATATGGCAATCTGAAGTTTCAAGCTACACCACTCGA
This sequence comes from Chloranthus sessilifolius, assembly GCA_021018995.1. Classification (NCBI taxonomy): domain Eukaryota; kingdom Viridiplantae; phylum Streptophyta; class Magnoliopsida; order Chloranthales; family Chloranthaceae; genus Chloranthus; species Chloranthus sessilifolius. The sequence goes on from CM037584.1 coordinate 81,420,204, forward strand.
CAGGTTCAGAATCTCGCGAGACCCTCATGATGAAGTAGGTATGCTTGGCGTGTATAATACACATGCTAGACTATTTTTGGAAAAAATGTTGTTGGCATGTATATTATACATGCCAGGACATATCTATCCCAGAAATGGCTTGGCGTGTATAGTATACATGACAAATACAGGTGGGCCCCCAGCGGTCTCTGGACTTCTCTGGCACTATAGCAATACTTGGCGTGTGTAATACACACGCCAAGCTTAGCTATAGTAACTCTTGGTTTTTACCTGAAATCTAGTTTTTAAGTTTGACTTATTGACCATCCCAATGTTTAGGGTGGGTTTCATTAGGACTATTGCACCCTCACTTAGCCTATTCATAACCCTCCAGTCATTTGAAACCTCACCCTATCATCTACCCATTGCCCACATTTCCAAGCTCTCAAAATCCTAGGAAACCTTAGATTAGGAGATTACCTAATTGCTAACCCTAATTAGCACTTAAGCACCCTCCTAACCTCCCTTTTTCCTATAAATAGAGAGGCACCCCTCCCTTTACAAAGGATTAAAAAAATTCCAAAAGAGAGGAGATTAAGAGAGAGCTTTCCTCCCCTTTGGTGCACTTTTTTCATACAAATTCTAGAACTTCAGTCTCCTTTAGACCGCACCTTTCATAAAAAAATCTCCTAGTTTAGGTGAGAGCTACCCCCTAGCCCTCCTCTCCTACCCCTTAGCTGGCAAGCTTTAGAAGTTAGAACCCACTCTTCCATCATCCAAGCCATCGGAAGCTTATCAAGTGCACCTACACGAAGGTCCACAAGTGTGCCACAAGGGCCCGAGAGCTCTGGCTCTCCCCTCTACTCCTCTACCTTCTTAGCTTTTCCTTTATCCTTGAATTTTTGCCGTTACGTCGCTGAAAACTCAGCAATTGCGGAGGGGCACAAATAGGATCAATGTGACTTCGGGTGAGAGGAAGTCCTCTTTTTATTTTTATTTTTCCTTTATTTTGTCCACAAGTAGAGACCACGTTTAAGTAAGTTGATCAGGTGCCTAACACTTTCCCGATTGATAACTTAAGCCCCTACCCAAGCGCCTTTGGCATAGACCGGAATCAGAGTCATACTTTTGGCACTTCAGTGCTTATAAAATTGATTTAGGTTTCTTGGGACACCAAAAGCTCCGGGTGGTAACTCTATATTTTTCACGCGAGCGCATCGTCGTGACAAGATCTTCAAAAATCCGCAGTTGCACAAATGGCGACTCTGCTAGGGACTACTTGCTAGTAGAGCTTTTCCTTGAAATTTGACCTTTTTTTCTTCATTTTCACTAACATTTGCTTACGTTTCTTCTTGCTTTTCATTCACCCCTACGATTCTATTGATTTTTCTCACCCCTACAATTCGGTCTATATTTACTTACCCCTACTTTTCTGTCATTTACGTGCCTTGGCCAATTGGCGGGCCTACTTGAGCATCGTCTTTATAATTCCTTTATTTTCCGTCATTTACATGTCTTAGCCGATTGGCAGACTTACTTGCACATTTACCCGTCATAGCCATTTGGCTGGCCTACGTGAGCATTTAATTTATTGTAATCATATCCTACCAGTGAACGCCGGCCTTTAGAGGTGGCACGGGATCATCACCTGCCGCTTTTAAACTTTAAAGCAAACTCCCTTAAAATTGAAATTAAAATTGAACCAAGAGGGGGACTTAAAATTGAATTTTTGCGAGGGTAGATTTTACATGGGTTGGGATTTCTAGGCAGAGATACAAACGTCCCGGTTCTTAGTACGACGGCAGCCCCTAGTGGTGATGATCCAGAAAAGTACCACCCCATCCAGTATCTGAGAAGGCGCTTGCGCCGGAGGTATATAGGTTGGGGGCCGATCCAGTTATGAAGCCTAAAACCCTTGGGGAGTGCGTTAGTCGTCTCGAAACAAACTTGCCTCCTTAGGTTTAGGTGAGGAGGGACCCGTTACACCAAGTAAATCAGTCCCCAAAAGCATCGCTTCCAAAAAACTATAAAAAAGGACCAATTTTAGGCTTGCTATTTTATTGTTTATATAGTATGTACTCTGTTTATACCTAGCGTGTGTAAAATGCATGCCAAGCTTAATTTTGTCAGAATTTCTCTGGCGTGTATATTACACACGCCAAGCCAAAACTGACCAGAGCTAGATTGGCATGTATAATACACATGCCAAGCCATATTCTCTAGAATTTGGCCTATAATACACACGCCAAGCTTGTCCTGGGTTAGGCAGCCTGAATCTGAGGCCCGTTTTCACTTTTTCGAGTCCCTCGATTAGTCGTTTAGCAACTCTGATAGGTCTCGCAGGCTTCAACACCCAATACGCCCCCGCCGGTCAAAATAGAGTAACTTCTTATTGGCTTGCTCCGGGGGATCGGGTTGTTTGCATTAAATCCCGTGCCTTCAATAGATCAAAGGGTTTTCCTTTGACTCTTCCAAAGCGCATCGGGATCCCACCGCGGGAGTTATTTAGGGTACAAATACCGCCCAAAACGGGAATTCAAGGGCCCCAGAATTCTTCATCATAAAAATCCATTTACTAATTTTCAAAAAGTATAAACCAAATAAAAAAAGAAGAAAAACAAAAGAATTGAAAAATTGTGGTATCGGCACAACGACATCAGCTTACCTCCCGTCATCCCATAAAGGGAGAAGGAGAAAGCTTTACGGGCCCCATCCAAGGCACCCGTACTCAACCTACCACCAAGCCATGTCGTGGGCAGTGGAATGGACACACACCGATCTTGATTCATCCCCGCCACATTCCTCGACTCATTCCCACATGGAAGAAATTTTCACATCCATACCCCTCACCTAATCCCCATTTACCGTCACTGGTCCCATTTTCCTGTCCACCACCGCTCAAAACACCCAAAATCTGACACCCTACTCCCCTTGCATTTCTCAAACAATGCCTATTCCCCCTTCCATGGCCATTCCGAGTCCATCGCATCTTCCATCCACATCCACCCAAAACCCGACCCTAATTTCCACCTTTACCACCATGCCCCATTTCTCATCCTCCCAACATATACCTGATCCACCTGCATTTACCCACACCACACCCAGTTTCTCCAATCTACCACATATCCCCCCATCTACCCAAGTCATGCCCAATTTTACAAGGGCCATGCTCGATTTTTCTCACACATCCGCACCCCACCTTCCCTCAAGTGAACATTCTTCATCCACCCCCTCTCAGAGCAACTTCCCTCATCCACCCCACACACCTCTAAACCTGTCCCATACATTATCAAGTCTCCATACCTCTTTCCCCCATGACCCCCATCAACCCTCCATCATCCATAACTTTCAAGCCCCCCCATATATCAGGGGACCCACAGAATAGGCACCAAGGCCCAATGGCCTAGACCCACCAAGGCCCAATGCCCCAGGCCCACCAAATCCCAATGGGCCAGACCTCCCAAGACCTTATGGCCCAAACCAATCCAAGCTCCTTACCCTATACCCAAGCCCGGCAAGGCCCAAACCTTGGATCCTCATACCCATACCCCTCACAATTCCCTCAATACCTCACTCACCCACAACCCTCATACTCGGCCCAAGGCGGGAACCCGGCACCTACCCTTTGTCAACCTCGATTCACCCATGCCCATGCACCTCAAGGCCATCCCCAAGTATCCCTCTATGCACAGTGGCCGGCCCCATCAGGTCTTAAACCAGAATCTAACCTCCACTGACCCCATCACTCCACATAGCTTCCCCCACATACAATGGTCCAACCCAGCACCCATTCAGTCCATTCAGCACCAACAGGAAAATCTCACCCTCGCTCCACCATATGTGGACCCATAATATTAGGAAGATGAGATCAGAAATAGTAGGGCTTACATAGGGGCACTCGTCAGCATTAATCCCCCACCCATAATCACCAATCCCTCAACAGCACAAAGTGAATCAAGACCAACCGTTCAAAAGACGACCCCACCATCTAAAGAATCAGAGCAGCTGAAAGAAAAATTAGACAAGATCCATAAATAATTGATGAAAATGGGTGGAGCCGAGATCCACGCCACAGACTTTTTCAATTTGTGCCTATTCTCTGAAGTCCCCTTACCCCTAAAATTCAAAGTGTCAGTCTTTGATAAATATAACTGCATGGGGAACCCCATTGCGCATCTTAAGTCCTACTGCGGGGACATGTGCCAGTATGGGGGAGATGAACATTTTCTCATAAAGGTCTTCCAAAAGAGCCTTACGGGCCCAACTTTAAGGTGGTTCACATCGTTGGAACCTTCCATGATCAGGGAACAATATGTCTACAACATAGACATTGAGCCCAAAAAATCTGATCTAGCCCTGTTAAAGCAGAAGCCCGACGAAGCATTTAGTGATTCTCTTGGGCGATGGAGGGCGCTAGTATCTTAGGTTCGGAATAGAATACCTGATGATGAGCAGATTAAAATGATATCAAAGAACACCCTGCCAGTCATCTCAGACTTCTTAGTATACCAATAGTAGTCCAGCTTTACTGATTTGATAAGGAACGCCAATCACTACGAAGATACAATAAGAGAAGGACGTTTAAATAAAACTATAAACAGTGGGGTTCGAAGGTTCAGAGGAATGAAAGAAGAACCGGGGCAGATGTACAAACAGTTGGCAACATGCGACCCAATATCAGCACAACCCTATTCCAATTCAGGGCAACCCAACCAACCCCAACCAGAAGTGAGCCAATATAGAGAATTGGAAATAGCCAAGGGGCACAGATGACCCTAGAATAGAGAAAAGCCCATTTTGATCGAGTCTTCACACCCTTGGGGCAATCACTAAATATCCTGTTGCCTCTGTTAATTGAAAAGGGTCTAGTCACAGCACTCCAGCCACAACCCCCGCCAAATCCAATCCCAAGAAATTATGACCCCAACACCCATTGCAACTTCCATCAAGGACCGGGCCACCCAACTGATCATTGTTTCCCTTTGAAACACGCAATACAAGATTTAATAAAGGCTGGTAAGATCATCCCCCCAGCATTTACACAAGCCAATCAGCATGCCAATATACACCAGGTGTCACTACCCCCACACCCACCAGGAGGGGCATGCCCAAGACCAACTATCAACATACTGGAAGAAGATAATGAGGGGTTTGATCCGTCAGATTATATCCGCACCCAAAAAGATTTTATTGCACCACGGCAGAGAGACCGAGAGGATAGAAGTATTGGGGTAATTGAACCCTTGAATTTGGCTGATTACTTTCCTAGCCCCGCACCACAAACAGACCCTTAGATCTTAGGGCATATTTTTCATTACCAACTCCCGTCAACTATGTACAAATCAATTTCTATCAACCATACACGGCGACCCCCGCCAATTACCCAGTGGCCGCTTTTAGCCCCCATCCCCCTCCATCACCAATCAATTATCAATGGCCTGCCCCTACCATATCACCTCCCATACAGTCATCCACTACCCCCAATACCCCCCTTTGGCCCACCTTCTCCACCCTTTTAGAAGTTAACCAGGTATTGCTCACCTTCCCAAAGACATCAGTGCAAGCACATCAAATACCTGTCGTCATTCCATTCCAGATCCCAGGACTAACTTACGATCCTTACCAGGTCCCGCTCAGTTATAATCAAACCGATATTAATGTCGGTAGCAGCAAGGACAGGGTAGTTGATTTTGTCACCAGGCCAGAAAAGATCTCCAAGCAATTGGATGCACCAGTACCAGTGCTAGCCCGGCCGGAGGGGAAAAAAGATGCTACTGCGGTAAACCCATTTGAGAAAATGAGCCGAGAGCACATACTTGAAATCCAGCTTAGGAGAATGCCAGCCCATATCATGGTCTAGGATCTATTAACGACATCCCCGCTCCATTTCCAAACTTTGATGGGGGCATTAAAAAATGCACATGTATCTCTCCAAGTGAGCCTAGATGACATCAGGCAGATAATCGGGTAGGTGATGGCTCCCAATGCCATCTCTTTTTCAAATGTTGATTTACAGGAAGAAGGAAATAATCATTCTAAATCCCTCAATATCACTGTGGAGACTGGAAAGAGGATAATCCCATTATTTTTTATCAACAATGGGTTTACTCTAAATGTATGGCCTATGAGAACCACTACAAAAATAGGGGTAGATCCATGTATGTTGAGACCGAAAAAAACCAGTGTCAGAGGTTTTGATAACACAAAAAGAGAGATGATGGGGGCAGTTGACCTTGAACTCGTAATTGGGCCAATGACCTTTTCCATACCGTTCCAAGTAATGGACATCAAGTCCTCCTTTAACTTGTTATTAGGGCACCCTTGGTTACATGAGGTTGGGGCAATACCTTCAACATTGCAGCAAAAGGTTAAATTTGTGTCTGGACAGAAGATCATCACTATCATGGGTAAAGGGCATGACGAAAGAGAAAAAGCCACCCACAACAAACCCCAAAGTACTAGATGTGCCGCACTTGATCGAAGATATAGACCTCCACAGCTTTGAATATGAGGTATCGGTGCTAGTCCTGGAGCCCCTGAAAAGCATCACCTTGAAAATCAGAGGCGGAATGGTGGCGACTGTAGCCATGCTCCAAAAATGGGGCTACCAAAAAGGTAAGGGGTTAGGACCCCGATTACAGGGTAGAAGAAAGCCAGTTAGGGCCAAGGGTGGCCAACAAGTAAGATTTGGGCTAGGTTATAAGCCCACTGAAGAGGAAGTTAGAGAAGCCAAGGAGAAGGCCTGAGCAATTGCTACAACAAAAGCCAAAGGAATAAGCTTAGAAGAAGAACCCCATCCTAGACCTCACATCAAGGAGACCTTTGTAAGCGTAGGGATTGTGAAGATTGATCAAAATGGGGCAACACGATTAACCCCACACAAACTCGCAGCCCATGTCCAGCCCACCAATCCTCAAATTATCCCTCCCAACATGGAAGTAGACTTAGCCGCTTTGTCCCTCTTTGAGGAAGAGTTTTCTATGCCTACACAATCTCCCCCTGTAGTAAACCACCACAGGACCTCGTTGACATTTGAGGACAGAGTCCCAGACAAACCTAGGATTAACATGATGGAGGCTATGTCTGAGGAATCATATCAGTCAACCCCCTCCATCCAAACAGGTAAAGGAGTAGTACCACAGGTACGAAATTGGACGTCTGTGCCCCAAACTCTAGAAGCGGTGAGTAGCCTGAAATTTAGCACTCGTTTCCAAAAAAAAATAACCTATAAAAAGTGAATAAGCCCTTGTCAGGCAATGCCATGTATATATAGGGACTTCCTCTGCTAAGAGCCCCCCTTCGAAGAAAAAGAAAAACATAGAAAAGTAGAAAAAATACAAAATAATCCAAAAAAATTATCTTTTAAAATTACCGAGAAAATTTAGAAAAATAATGCCTTAACTGAAAAATCTGTCCGATGTGAAATCGACTCCTTTCCTATAGAAATACAAGAAGAGGTACGAGTCATAAGATTGGATTAGGAGATCCCCTCTGAGGACCTTCCCAATGAGCTCCTTGACCAATATGTCAATTTTGAGCATGGCCCTATCCCGATCATTGAAGAGACTGAAGATATCAATTTGGGCACCGGTGAGGTTCCTAGAATCACTAAGATCGGAACGTCACTGTCTCCTGAGGAAAGAAAAAGCATGATTAATTTCCTTCGATCATACCAAGACATCTTCGCATGGTCATATGAAGATATGCCTGGTTTGGACACCGATTTGGTCCAGCATGAGTTACCGTTGTATCCTGATATTAAGCTAGTCAAGCAGAGGTTGAGACGTCTCAGGCCAGAATGGATGCTGAAAGTGAAGGAGGAGGTCATTAAATAGTATGATGCGAGATTTCTCATGGTCTCCAAGTACTTGTAGTGGCTAGCCAATATCATCCCAGTACCAAAGAAAGATGGAAAGGTTCACATGTGTATCGATTTCAGAAACCTAAACAAAGCAAGCCCAAAAGACGACTTTCCATTGCCACACATTGATATCTTGGCCGATAACACTGCCAGGCATCGGATGCTCTCATTTATGGATGGATTTTCTATATACAATCATATCAAGATGGCAGATGCAGACCGAGAGAAGACATCGTTCATTACTCCTTAGGGAACTTTCTGTTACCGAGTCATGCCATTCGGGTTGAAAAATGCTGGAGCAACGTACCAAAGGGCCATGACAACACTCTTCCACGATATGATGCACCAAGAAATTGAAGTGTACATTCACGTCATGATCACCAAATCACCTGAGAGAGGTGATCATCTGATAAACCTCCAAAAGCTGTTTGAGAGGCTGAGAAAATATAGGTTGCGCCTAAACCCTCAAAAATGTGCTTTCGGCACCATGTCCAAAAAACTATTGGGCTTCATCATCAGCGGAATAGGCATCAAGGTTGATCCAGTGAAGGTAAAAGCCATCATTGAAATGCCACCACCATCTACTAAGAAAGAGGTCAGAGTCTTCTTAGGCAGGGTACAATACATCAGTCGGTTCATTGCATAACTCACTCCTATTTGCACGCCGATCTTCAAACTACTAAGAAAAGACTCGCCTGTTGAATGGAACGATGATTGTCAAGTGGCATTCGATAAAATCAAGGGTTACCTTCTCAATCCACTAGTTTTAGTACCACCCAAGTCGGGGAGACCACTCTTAATGTATCTCTCCATGATAAAAGTTTCGATGGAATGTCTCCTACGACAGCACAATGAAATAGGAAGAAGGGAACATGCCATCTACTATCTCAGCAAGAAGTTTACCGATTATGAGACACACTATTCTTATCTGGAGAAAGCATGCCTGAATCTCGTATGGGCTACCCAGAGGCTCCGTCATTACTTATTATCCTAAGTCGTTCTACTCCTGGCACGAATGGATCCTTTCAAGTACCTGTTCAAAAAGCCGATCCTTACCGGAATGACTGCACGTTGGCAACTTCTCTTATCGGAGTTTGACGTCACGTATGTCACTCAAAAATAGATCAAGGGGCAGGCACTCACCGATCATCTTGCTGAGAACCCTTTACCTGATTATGAGCCTTTGAGAACTGAATTTCCAGATGAAGACATTTTATTTATGACAGAGGATGATACAGTGGAGACGGAGGAATCCTGGGTGATGCACTTCAATGGGGCAGAGAATGCCAAGGGCCAGAGAGTTGACGCTATTCTAATCTCGCCAAAAGGATCACACATACCAGTCTCCATCAAACTGAATTTCTCCTACACCAACAACATGGCCGAGTATGAAGCCTGCGCAACTATCCTACAAGCGGCTCTGGACCTGAATGTAACTCATCTCAGAGTATTTGGCGACTCGCAGCTGATCATATGCCAGATAAATGAGGGCTGGAAGACGAAAGATAAGAAATTAATCCCATACCAAGAGCACCTCGAGGATCTAATAGCATGCTTCGATGATATCAACTTTTCCTACGTCCCGCGAGCAAGGAATCGCTATGCTGATGCACTAGCAATGTTGGCATGAATGGTAGAGATCCCCTATGGTCTCGAGATGAAGCCAATCATGATCGAAAAAAGGAATGAGCCAGCCTTTTGCCTCCTGATTGAGGAACCTACAAAGTTAGATGATGAGCCACCATGGTTCTTAGACATCAAGAATTTTCTCGAAACTCGGGCCCTTCCTAAGGGCACATCCAAGATAAATAGGTGGACTATCCAACGTTTAGCGGCTAATTACGTCATCTGTGATGAGTTCCTCTATAAGCGATCATATAACAACATCCTGCTCAGATGCCTGACTGAGGGCAAGGCCACTAACATCATGAAAGAGATCCATGCCCACGTCAATGGCACATGCTTAGTAAGAAGATCCTACGGCAAGGATATTTTTGGACTACCATGGAAGCTGACTGTTGCAAGCATGTTTAGAAGTGCTACAAATGCCAAGAACACTCTGATCTAATACATGCTCCAGCCATAGATCTACACAGCATGACTACTCCTTGGCCATTAGCCACATGGGGCCTCGACGTTATCAGAAAGATTAATCCGAAGGCATAAAATGGGCATCAGTTCATCCTCGTCGCCATTGAATACTTCACCAAATGGGTAGAGACAACATCATATACGAACATCATGGCCAATCATGTCAAGAAATTCATCAAGAATAATATTGTTTGTCGATTTGGTGTACCGAAGGTGTGCGACCATGGATCCTCGCGAACCCGTCGTGGCGATGCGCTTGCTAAGAATGAAATGTAGAGTCGCCACTCGGAGCTTTTGGTGACCGGGAAACCTTCAAATCGATATTTTGAGCAACGAAGTGCTAAATATGACTCTGATTTACCGGTCTTTGCCAAAGGCTCTAGGGTAGGGGCTTCGGTTATCGATCAGGAAGGGTTTAGGCACCCGATCAACCCGCACGTAGCGGTCTCTATCTATGGCCAAAAATAAAAATAAAAGGGCGGAGTTTCCCCTTACCCGAAGGCAATACGGTCTTATCAAGCTTTGAGCCAAACCAAAATTTCGACGGCGTAACGGTTTGAATCCTTGGACGGAGGAGACACCAAGAAGGCAGAGGAAGAGAGGAGTGAGCCGGAGCTCACGGGCCCTTGTTGCACCATGGAAGACCTTCGCTTCGGCATGCTTCCGATGAGTTAAACAATATGGAAATGGGCACTGAAGCTAGGATTCGGTAAATAGGAAGTGTAGAGTGAAGCTAGGGAATAGATTTTGGCTAAAAGAGAGTGATCTAATGGTGGAAATGGATTGAAATGGACGGGGGTGAGAGGGGGGCCTCTTTATTTATAGAGAAGGGATGGGTTAGGGGCTTACTTAAGAGCTAATTGATTTAGCAATTAGGTAATCCCCCATTTAAGGTTTTCTAGGTTTTCAAGGTCCTAGGGCTTTGGGAAACTGGTTTTAATGGCGGATGATGGGGTGAGACCATGGGTGACTTAAGGGTTGCCAATAAGCTCAAAGGGGGTGCAACCAACCTCAAGACACCCACCTAAACCAAGGGGATGGTCAAAGGGTCAAACCAGATGAAGGAAATTCGAGCATTTAATGACAGATACTGAAGCTAAACTGGGCGTATATATTACATACGCCCAGCTTATGCACAGTAAAACTCAAGAAAATTAGGGGGAATCTAAGAAGATGGGTGCCCGTGGTGGGTCCCACCTATGCTGGGCGCATATATTATATACGCCTAACCAAATTTGGCTCAAAAATGCTAGGCATATATAATATATACGCCTGACCAATCTGGGGCCAAATTGGGTGGGCGTATGTAATACATACGCCTGAGCAAAAGTTGTCATTTTATGTAAAACTTCAATCGGCCATAACTTTTGAACCACAACTCCAAATCGGGTGATCTTTGGCTCGTTGGAAAGCTGGAGAAGTCCTCTTTCCAAAGGTATGTGGCTCATCCTTAGAAGTGGTCAGTATAAAAATTTGTAGCTCTGCTCCCATCAAATGCTCAGAAGGGTTTAAATTGAGTTTGGAAAGGGATCCTAGGGTTTAGGGGTGATCTCTAAGGGTTGGGGGAATGGTTCTAATGGGTTTTAGGTGATTCCTAAAGGTCTAGATAGATTTCAAAGGGTTCAGGAGTGCCATCGGAGCACAGGGGTGCATTTCTCTCGGAGTACAGACCGATCGGGCCTTGGGCCGAATTTGGGTGTCTACAGATGCCCCTCTTTGGTACTCGATCACTAATGATCGGATGCCAAAGATAGGAGACATCCGAAGAGGTCCAAGGCACATTTGATGGGTCCACCTGGTTCAACTCAATTCTCAAACATTCATGGTGATGGTGAGTGTAAGTAAGCCCTCTCATTTTGGGATATCGTCCGTACCTCAAAGCCAAAGAGTCCCCAAGCGCATTGCGACATTACTGGGCATAACTGTGATGATCACAGAAAGCGTAAGCCCGCTAGCCGAGATATCATCCACTTCCTAAGGGAAATTATAGATTTGTGATATTGAGTATTAATCTGAACCAGACAGCTCCGTCAAATGGGGTGATCGATCTATGCTTCGAAAGCGACGCGAAGGACACCAAGCGAGGGCCTGCAAACTGTGTCCAATCTTATGGGATATTGACAGCTCCACTGGATTGGCCACGGGTGCCCTTACCTAGGTAAGGCTCAGAGTCTTTGGGTGAACCCATCAACCTCGAGGTTGCTTTAGCATGTTTTACCTGAGTGAAGTGAATATTGATGTCGCAACACCTCCGGGGAATGCATGCCCATTTTCTGAGTGAATTTTTTTGTGTTTCCTTCTTCCGAATTTTTTGTTTCGAGGCCTCTAAGCAAAGCTCAAGGACCTCTGGCAACTTTATTTTTGCACAACTCTTTAAGTGGATCAAATGTCAGTTGATACGCTTTAAGAGTGCGTGCGCTCTGCCGGGGATAGGTACGCCTTGGGGATGTGCATGTTCCAGTGGTGAGGTGCTCCTGATTTGCATGAATCGAAGTGCCTTAACTCGAGACAAAGCTAAAAAAGATCGGTCTAGAACCAAACATCCATCGAAAGAGATGGTCAATTCTAGTCTCCGTCCCTAATGAAATTACATCTTACTAACTATGCACAGACAGACACCCATCAGGGGTGATAAGCAGCAAATAGGTGCGAATGGAAGCCTCGACCCTAAGGTACAATTTACGAGGACAAACGACCATCCTGCGGATACCCAGACGCAAGTGCATACATTCAACAGGGACACCGTGCCTATACTGGTTTTAAGCCTGTGTAAAAGGAAGTAAAAGGGAATGAGCCCTTTGGTCTGTATGTTTACACATAGTTTGGTTGGTTGTAATTTCATTTTTGACAGGTTAGTTTCAACTGACAATTGACTTTTCGAATGGTCTGAAGTCGGGGGCACTCTTGGTCAACATAGATCCGTACGTGGATGATCAGAGCTAATGCTTGGAAGGTGGGGTCAACCTGCTCAGGATTTTAATTACATAACAACGGTCGTTATTTCCTCTCTTTTTTTCTTCTTTTTTCTTCTTTCATGTCAGTTCGAGACTTTGAGCATGCTCAAACTGCTTTTATTTCTACACGTATCCTTAGGCGAATCAACTTGCCATGTTGATATACCTTAAGGACATGCGCATCCCGGTGATAGGTCCTTGGTTTGCCTGCCGGATCAGGTCTCGACTTCTACTGGGGAAGATCTGGGGCTAGGTGTATGTTCCTAGGAGTGACCGGTGATGGATAAGTTTATTTTCTTGTCGGATCAGGTATGGGGAGTCCTTGTGCAAGACAGGGTTCGAGAACTTTCGGGTGGACCCGATCATTCCGAATTGATTTAACACGGTTCTCGGAGTGGCGCAAGTGGTCATTGCGACACTCTTTTGAGAACTAGTGTCATTTTCAACAATTCTCTTTCTTCTTTTTTTTCTTTTTCTCCTTTTTTTGTTTTGGATCTTATGATTTTATGGAGCACTTAGCGGGTGCTTATAGATCTAGATCCGTTTATTGTGGCACAGTCTCTTTGGGCCAGTCGAAGAGAGCTCGAAGGGTCATTTGGGGATGCGTGCACCATCACTTGACGGTATGCGGGCTTCTAAGGGGGACCGAGCCGTGGTCCATAGCATGCAAGGGGGATCCGTCGGGCCTCAAAGCCAAAGAGAATGGCCGGGCAGTTTTAAAAAACTACCATTTCTGGTCGGGCGTATATAATATATACGCCTGACCAAATTGCAGCGAAAAATGGTCGGGCGTATATATTATATACGCCTGACCAAAATTGGCAGTTTTTTAAACTGTCCGAGCCCGAGCACAAAAGGGACCCCCCTTTTCAAATTCTATCTTCCTCCCTCCTTCCTTCTTGAGTTCGGGACAGCCCCCCTAGGGTTTTTGCATTTGATTTGGCTTGAGTTCTACCACCGCGGGCCGCACGTGCCTATCAAGAGTGCTCATTCTCCGCCGATCCTTAGATTTATTTTCCTCTTCCATTGAAGGTAATCATTACCCTTCCCTCCTTTTTCCTTTGAATTTTGATAATGTTGTTGCTTGATGCTCTTCTTCTTTGTGGTGAAATGCTTTTTGATTTTCCTCTAAGCATATGTGATGCCTATATTCCTTTTCTTTCCGCTCTTCTTTTTTTGTTGAAACGCTTGATTTCTTAGGCCTATTTTCTATTTATCATTTTTTCATTTCATTTTATTTCTTCACTTTTTTTAATTTTTTTTTTATGGATTAGTGCATTTTATTTGATGGATTGGTGCATTTTTTTTTGGATTAGTGCATATATATATTATTATTATTATTTTTTTTGGTTTAGTGCATTTTTTGGTTTTGTGCATTCTCTCCCCCTCTTTTTGGACGGATTAGCACACACACATTTTTTTTGTTGATGGGTTAGTACACATTTTTTTTTTGGTCTTATTCCCCCCCCTTTTTTTTTGTTTTCTCCCCTCTTTTTTTTTTTGTTTGATGGATTAGTACACACACACACACACATTTTTTTTTTGGAGATTTTTTTTGGATTAGTGCATATTCTTCTTTTTCCTTTTTTTGTTGGATCCCTTTTCATATGCCGATGCGCCTCATATTTTCAGGATGTCCGGCGATGAAGGGCATGATCAGCAAGAAGGCCGGAGATGGCCTACGGTCCCCATGGGGAACAGTTCATCGTGTCTCAGTGCTCTTCCCAGCCTTGGTATGAAATGCAAGGGGAGGCTGCCCGTACCGGCCTCCTCTATTACCAGCACACCCATATTTCCAACTTTGGGATTGCCGGCCAGGTAAACTGAGGGATCCTTTTCTTTCTGTTTTTCTTTTTCTTCTTCCTTTTCTTTTTAATCATATTACTTTGCTCCTATTTGATAGATCCCTTTTGCTTGTAGCCTCTTCCACACATAACGTTCCGGGGTGGCTGGTTTGACCTCCAGCGTCTCGTGCTTTACCTTCCCCCAGCGGTGAAGGACCTGCTCACCGATGCCGGTTTCGGGGATTTCATTTCGTGCCCCGCCGTGAGGGCCGATACAGCCTATTTGAAGGCCCTGATAGAGCGTTTTCGCCCCGAGACCATGACATTTCACATGGCCGTGGCAGAGATGGCCTTTACACCTGTGGACTGGTCTATGATTACCGGGGTCCATATTGGAGGGGTGCCTGTGGTACCTACCCGTACACCGGATAAGGAGGAGGTGATTAGACTGATAGGGGCCTACCTGACCTCTGGGAATATTCGAGGTTCTGAGGTCAAGCTATCCTTGATGGTTGATCAATTTGAGCCTCATGAGTTAGTGGACCAGGTCCAGCCCGACATGGCCATTTACCTCGAGCCCGCACGCGCACATATGCTGACCCGTATTTCTCTGTTGTTCCTCTTGGGTAAAACTCTTCTTTCAAATACCAGCGGAGGGCGGGTCTTGTTGTCCCTTCTCAGTTTCATGGTGAACTGGGACAATGTGCATCGGTTCGATTAGGGTGGCGCTGGCTATGCGGTGCTCATGTCCAGCCTAAAGCGAGCCGTTCTTGGGGAGTCTAGCTCCATTGTGGGTTTCTGGCCTGCAATTGAGGTATTTTATCCTTTGGTTTTAGTTTGTCCTATTTTTCTTTTATGGCATACCTGTTTTTATCTGGTTGCTTTCTCAGGTTTAGGGGTATCTGCATTTCCAATCGGGTCGCCCTTAGCTTCAGTCTGAAGTTGCTACGTTCCCCCTCATGAGTAATTGGCATGTGAGTCGCCGTCGGGACGTAGGTATGAAGCATTTGGAGTTAGGGCTGTGCTCTCAATTCGACCTGTTGATCCCAGAGCAGGTATAACAATTCTCTTTTTATAAATTTGACAACTCTTGTGTGCTATGGGTTTTGACCAAATGTGTGTATCCTTTCACTATTTTATCTTCTTTTGCAGATCATCCTCGACCCCTACATAGGATCTCCCTTCTAGAACTTGGCTTTAGTGGGTCCTTCTCACTTTTTGCTGGACCGTTGCATTATCTTCCTCTATGGGTCCTGGACTAGGGCCTACTATTTAGGAGAGAGAGTGGTTCATCAGTATCGTCCTCTCTTTTCTGTGCCCCAAGCTCCTCCAGCTGATGTGTTGGCTCCGAAAGGCTCCATTGACGAGCTTACTGCTCACTTCCTTCACCATGGGATTCCTATTAACGACCTTCGTTTACCTGGGGGGTATCAGATGTGGTACGATTCTCTGCCCTATCATTTCCTGCTGCCCCGCTTCGTGCCTGGTGCTAACTTTTTAGCTTTTGGCAGACCGCGATCTCAGGTAATGCCCTTTTCTCTTTTTATTTAGCAGCCTCCTTGTGATTATTTTGATTGACCTACCATTTTGAATGACAAAATGTTTCTCTCTATAGTTTGAGCAGGGCGGCGGCTCAGATGAGGGGGATGAGGCGGCTGCTCCTTATGATGCTACAGGTGCTGGACCCTCCGACCCTTCCGGTGCTGGTGCTTCTAGTGCGATCTCAGGTGCTAGACCCTCTGACCGTTCTGGTGCTGGTGCTTCTAGTAGTTCGCTCACCGAGGTCCAGGGGACCTTCAGGCATTTGGACGATGCTTTCTTGTTGCGCGTGTGTGCCGACGTGGCCGAGAAGGCACGTATCTCTGCTGAAGCTATCCAGGTCCCACCTCCTGAGCTGATCCCTGGGGTAATCTCTACCTTGTTGCTTTGCTCTCTTTCCCTTTGAATTATGCTGATGGCCTATGTGACTGACACCTCTTTTTCTTACTAGCCAGGATTATGAGTCGGCAGTGAGTCAAGCCGAATATTATCGTAACATTGTTGGGCTTAGGGAGACCAAGGTGATGAGTGAATACTGACCCAACCTAATCATTTTCTTATTTACTTTCTGCCTGTTTCTCTACCTGATGGCCTTTGGTGTGCTCCTGCAGCGTGCTCGTGAAAAGGAGTCGCGTTCTCTGCTCAGCCGTATTTCTCAGGTGTAGAATCGAGTGGGGGAGACTCGTACTTTCCAAAGCGCGAGCCGGCGGCAAAAGAAGTTGAAGGGGGCTGCCCAGGACTAGTTCATTCTCTGAAAATTTGACACAAAGAAACAATTTAGACTTTTGCTTTATTTGGGGGATATGTAATAAATTATTATTATTATTTTTTTTTAAAACAACACATTTTTTTGGATGATTTTATAATTTTCATGTTTTATGTGAATGTTCCATTTGATTATCTCTTTGCTTTGCTGGTTTCCTTTTCTTTGGCCTGAAACAAGTCGACACCCCTCTAATGATGGGGTTGATCTTATAGGTGATTCTCCGTACATAACCTACGGATAGTGCATCATCTGAGGGCTTCCCATGGGTGCGTAAGCATGCATGCCTGTGGGCTGCCCTAAGATGAAAAAGTAGGCTTAAGCAAAATGCGTTCCTCCTCTGGGGACAAGAATGGACCAATGTGTAGGAAGCCATAGTTCCCTGCACTCTTAGCTGGGCATATATAATATATACGCTTAGCAAATGTTTAGCAACTAAAAGTCGGGCGTATATATTATATATACCTGGCCAATCCATAGTAAAAATGGCCGGGTGTATATATTATATACACCAGGCAAAATGGTTTAAATTTTTGCCCAGGCGTATATAATATATACACCTGCTACAATCTGGGCTTAGTGGATTCCTTATAACCCGAACCTGGCCCCCCTCGCCTCTTCCTTCACCTTGTCTTGGCCCTTTTTGCCCTTCTTTTTCTTTTCCCTCCCTTCTATTTTTTCTAGAGGGTCCATCGCCATACATTGATTGATTTTCATAAAGAACATCTTTGTACGTCCATGGACCCGCCTTCGACAAGGGGCCCAAGTTCTCATACAGGGGCTGGGGCTAGTATACTTCCCTGTTTGGGCTCGGGGCCCAGTTTTTTGCAAAAATGGCATGATAGCTTGGCTGAGAGCGAGCTCGCTGTTCTGGATTGCCTCGGGTTGTCCCACCTTTCCTCCCTCCTTGCTATTCCTCTGTTGCCCAACCTGTTGCAGGTGGCTTTGGCGTCGTGGAACCATAGGGCCCATGTCTTTAGATTTGGGTCCAGGGAGCTGACCCCAACCTTGGAAGAGCTGGCCTCTATTACTGGCTTGAAGATGCATCGAGGCCTTGCCAAAGTAGTGCCCAAACTAGGGTATGCAAGGGCGGTGCACGTGGTTCTCGGTTTAAAAAAGGGTGGGTATGAGAAATGTTTCGCCGGAGGGCCCACCAGGTGTTCGGTGAAATTCCTGAGAGAACTTCTCGACGACTCGAGTCTTCGAAAGTTACCTATTCGAGATCCCTTCAATGTAAAGGCCTTTGCCCTTTATTTGCTGTCGAAAGTTCTCTTCTTTACTGGGGGCGAGACTTTTTCCCTTGGGCTGTGCGATGTCTTGACTGAATTGGAGGGAGGCCGTTCATTGGTACACCTAGTCCTGGCTGAGATGTATCGGGGCTTGGATGCCTTGGCCTCTGGCCCGGTTGGGATTCTCAGCGGAAGCCCGCTCCTTGTTCAGATCTGGCTAGGAGAGCATTTGGCTATCATGGGGCCTGTGCCGAGATTGTGCTTGATAAGAGGGGATGTGGCTCGGGGCTTTCTGATCCGGGGCTCAAGATTGCCTCATGGGAGCGCCGAGGAGCTGAGCACGTGGCTATCAGATGCGACGTTGATCTGGCAACTTCCTTGGTCGGATGGCACCTTTTCGATTGTCCGCTCTCTGGATTGTGAAGGTATCACGCTTCTGGGGTTGACAGGTAGCACATTCTATTTCCCATCTCGGGTGCTTCGTCAATCCGGAAATGACCGACATGTGCCGTGTACCGTAATGCCACCTTTGTACTCTCTGATATTCTCTCGGGGTTCTCTCTTAGTGATCTTGACCGCATAGCCGCCCTCTGGGAGACCCGCCAATCGGCGCACATGTGCAACTTAGTTCAGGGGGGCGTCGTCTCTCCTGATTACGAGGTTTGGCTGGCATCTGAGGAATTACCTGCCCCTAGCCCAGTTTCGGTAGACGTGATAGAGACGGGGCCTTGGCCATATAAGGAAATGATTCTCCGGACTAGGATCGAGTCTCTTTCTGTAGAGAGGCTGGCTTTGACCGAGGCTTTGGAGAAAGAAAGGGTTGGAGCTGAGATTGCAGAAGCTAGAGCTGCTACAGCCGAGAGTGAGATTTTTTGGTTGACTGAGCTTTTGACTGAGTCTCGCAGTGCAGCTGACGCTTCACGGAGATGGCAGAAGAGCCTTCATGGTAGGTGGATGTCTGATCGAAATGCTCGCGAGGACTCTCTTCTTGCAGAGATCAGTGCTTTGTAGCGTGGTCCCTGCCCTTGACCTGTTCTTGCACATACCATAGATCATATACATGGAGGAGAGGAATGCCCCATAACAGAGATCTCTTTTTTGGTTACTTTCTTTTTTTGTAGCATTTATTATATATATATATATTTATATTTATTTTTTATTTTTTTTTTGGTTTTTACTTGTAAAGAAGGCAGAAAAATAGAAAGTGTGTCATGTCGTTATCTCTTTGGGACGTGACACTCCGCACGCAATACTGTAAGAAATGGAATGAAATCTATACATACATATATTTTTTTGTTTTTCGACTTTTTCTTTCGTACGTTTCGCAGTGTAAGGCTTTTCATGGAAAAGGAAAATCTATTATCTCTTTTTTCAAAAAAAAAAAATTTCTACAGTGTAGGGCTTTTGATGAGAAAGGAAAATCTATTATCTTTTTTTTTTTGAAATCTTCTCCTCCACAGTATGTGGCTTTTTATGGAAAAGGGAAATCTATTATCTTTTTTAAAATTTTCTCCTCTACAGTGTGGGGCTTTTTATGGAAAAGGAAAATCTATTATTTTTTTTAAAATTTTCTCCTCCACAGTGTGAGGCTTTTTATGGAAAAAGGAAATCTATTATCTTTTTTGAAATTTTCTCCTCTACAGTGTGGGGCTTTTTATGGAAAAGGAAAATCTATTATCTTTTTTAAAATTTTCTCCTCCATAGTGTGGGGCTTTTTATGGAAAAGGAAAATCTATTATCTTTTTTTTAAATTTTCTCCTCCACAGTGTGGGGCTTTTTATGGAAAAGGGAAATCTATTATCTTTGTTTTGAAATTTTCTCCTCCACAGTGTGGGACTTTTTATGGAAAAGGGAAATCTATTATCTTTTTTGAAATTTTTTCCTCCACAGTGTGGGGCTTTTTATGGAAAAGGAAAATCTATTATCTTTTTTTGAAATTTTCTCCTCCACAGTGTGGGGCTTTTTATGGAAAAGAGAAATCTATTATCTTTTTTAAAATTTTCTCCTCCACAGTGTGGTGCTTTTTATGGAAAAGAGAAATCTATTATCTTTTTTAAAAAATTTCTCCTCCACAGTGTGGGGCTTTTAATGGAAAAGGGAAATCTATTATATTTTTTGAAATTTTCTCCTCAACAGTGTGGGGCTTTTTATGGAAAAGGGAAATCTATTTTTTTTTTTTAATTTTCTCCTCCACAGTGTGGGGCTTTTTATGGAAAAGAGAAATCTATTATCTTTTTTTGAAATTTTCTCCTCCACAGTGTGGGGCTTTTTATGGAAAAGGAAAATCTATTATCTTTTTTGAAATTTTCTCCCTTTGAATCTTTTTGCGATGTTGGTAATTACGAAGCCAAACCAGTGGGTCCGCTCTTTTTTTTTTAGCATGGTCGAACCCTGTTCATGAGGTACAGGTTTTTCCTTTAAACATGGGAAGGTCAGCTTCCCTAGGATTGGTCTAGTCTTCTGTCTTTCCCTCTGGTCATGAGTCAGACGCCGCGGTAGAGACGACATAGTTGATCGGGATCCGATCCAATTTTTAACATGAGTGGCCCATCAAAGGGGAGAAAGGGGCTCAAGGGGTTTAAACTGAAATGGGCGGGCCAGAACAGGTCTTCTCCTAATCTCTCTCTTCTTAGCATTTTTTCTCATAGAGCTCAAGACAGGCTTTCGCTATGCCCGTCATCCCTGTTTTTACCCGTAGCGCCCTTTCAGATTTTCACTGCGTCCATGGGTTCGCTCTCTTACCCCAGGTGCCCTTTCAGGTTTTCACCTGGTCCGCGTGAGTTCGTTGTTTTTACCCGTGGCGCCCTTACGGGTTTTCACCACGTCCATCTTGCTTTGAACTCAAATTAACTTTTTTTTTTTCTGTTTTTTCAAGAACCAGAAGGCCACGACATGGACGTCAATTCCATCATAGACGGCTAAATTAAGTTCTGTGTGGTTTGTTAACTCAGCTTCTTCTGACGCAATAGATGCTATGACCGCTTGTGGACCTTAAAGAGGGCTTTCTTCCGGGTTGTAATGTGGCCGGGGTTCAAACGGGTTGGTTTTTTCTGGGGGTTTGGATCTGAGTTTTGAGTGAATTCTAGATTCGGTGACTCCTCTTTCTTTTCAAAGGCTTTTTATAGTACATGTCCCAGTCATTTCTTTTTTATTCTTGGTCCCCCTCTCTTTTTGGGGTTTTGCCTTCTCCTTCTTCTCTCTCTTTTTTCTTTTTCTTTTGGTTTGGATTTTTCCTCTTTTCTCTTTTCTCTTTTTCTGGAATTTTGGGAGGGGTATATGAAAGAAATGGTTACTGGCCCAACGTGTGTAGCAAAAAGGGTGAAGGTTTTCAGGGAATATTTCTTTTGGGCTACTTGTCTTTGAAATGATGGCCTCTTGTATGGGGTCCTTAGGCGGTCACGCATCTACTTTTATCAAAACTTACCTTGTCTCAAGACCTATGAGTAGAACCTACAGAGGTATCCAGCGTTGATGGGCTTAGGAAAGTGGTCTCTGTCCATGGTGGTGAGGTGAACGGCATATCCTGGCAAAACCTCTTGGACGACGTAGGGTCCTTCCCAATTCGGCTTAAACTTCCCTCTCGGATCGGCGTGGAGAGACGAGAAAATTTTCTTCAGTACAGTGCCTCCTACCTTCAAACCTTGACTGCGGACACGCTTATTGTAAGCACGTACAATTCTCCTCTGATAGATCTGGGTGTGGCACAAGGCTAGGAGTCTCCTCTCATCAATTAAATCCAACTGCTGAAAATGGGCTCTTTCCTTCTCAGCCTCAGGTAGATGGGATTCCAAAAGGATACGGAGTGACGGTACTTCGACCTCAACGGGTAGCACGGCCTCGGTTCCGTACACAAGGGAGAATGGCATTGCCCCTGTAGCGGTACGGATAGACGTTCTATAGGCCCAAAGTGCGAAGGGTAACTGGTCACTCTAATCTCTGTAAGTGGCTACCATCTTCTCTAGGATGCGGATCAGAGTTTTGTTGGCTGCTTCCACAGCTTCGTTTGTCTACGGCCTGTATGGGGATGACCAATGATGCTTGATCTGGAATTGCTCACACAAGGCCCGGATGCGCCTATTGGCGAAATTAGTGCCTTTATCAGTGATGATATCTTTGGGTACGCCGAATCTGTAAATGATGTTGTTCTTGATGAGCTTCTCAACATGACTAGCCTTAATGCTCGTGTAGGAGGCTGCCTCCTACCCACTTCGTAAAATACTCTACCGCGACGAGGATGAACTGATGTCCGTCAGAAGCCTTAGGATTGATTTTGTCGATGATGTCAAGACCCCAGGTGGCGAACGGCCAAGGAGTGGCCATGCTGTGCAAATCAATGGCCGGAGCATGTATTAGACTGGAGTGCTCTTGGCATTTGTGGCACTTCTGCACGTGTTTGCAGCAATTGGTCTCCAATGTGGTCCAAAAGTATCCTTGGCTTAGAATTTTCTTAGCAAGCATGTGTCCACTAACGTGTGCCCCGCAGACTCCTTCATGGATCTCCTTCATGATCTCACCCGCTTCTTTTCGGGTTAGGCATCGGAGCAGAATATTGTCGTGAGACCGTCTGTACAGGAGATCGCTGGATGGTGCGTTTGTCTACCTTCGATGTTCCTTCTGGGATAGTTTGGGTCTCGAGGAAATTCTTGATGTCTGAGAACCACAGTGGTTCATCATCTACCTCTGTAGGTCCCTTGATTAGGTGACAGAAAGCCGATTCGTTCCTTTGTTCTATCATGATCGGCTTCATCATAACTCCGTATGGAATCTCAACCATAGAGGCCAGGGTAGCCAGGGCGTCAGCAAACCGATTTCTTGCTCGTGGTACATAAGAGAAGGTGACCTCTTCAAAGCAGACTATCAGATCCTCCAGATGTTCATGGTATGGGATCAGTTTCTCATCCTTGGTCTTCCAATCTCCATTGGTCTGACATATAATTAATTGTGAATCTCCAAAGACCCTGAGGTGAGTTATATTCAGATCAAGAGCCGCCTGTAAACCAGCTGTACAGGCCTCATACTCAGCCATATTGTTGGTGCATGGAAAGTTCAATTTGATTGAGATGGGTACATGTGATCCTCTTGGCGAGATAAGAATGGCGCCAACTCCTTGGCCTTCAACATGCGATGCTCCATCAAAGTGCATTACCCAGGACTCCTTTCTTTCCTCAGTATCCTCGTCAGTCATGAACAGAATGTCCTCATCGAGGAATTCGGTCCTTAGAGGCTCATAGTCCGGCAGAGGGTTCTCAGCAAGATGATCAGTGAGTGCCTGCCCCTTAATCGATTTCTGGGTGACATAAGTAATGTCAAATTCAGATAGGAGTAGTTGCCATCGTGCATTTTGACCAGTGAGAGCAGGTTTCTCAAATAGGTACTTCAACGGATCCATCCGTGCTAGAAGTAGAACGGCTTGGGATAACAGGTAGTGTCGAAGTCTTTGAGTAGCCCAAACGAGTGCCAAGCATGCTTTCTCCAGATGAGAATAGCGCATCTCATAGTCAGTGAACTTCTTGCTTAGGTAATAGATGGCCTGCTCTCTTCTTCCTGTCTCATCAGTTGTCCTAACACAGCCCATGGAAAACTCTGTCGTTGACAGGTACATTATCAGGGGTCTATCAGGTAGAGGCGGTACCAATACCGAAGGATTTAGGAGGTAACCTTTAATCTTATCAAATGCAGCTTGGCAGTCATCATTCCACTCAACTGGTGAGTCCTTTCTCAGTAGCTTGAAGATTGGTGCACATATCAGAGTTAACTGTGCAATGAACCGACTGATGTACTGGATTCTGCCTAAGAAGCCTCTGACTTCCTTCTCTATAGATGGTGATGGCATTTTCGTGATGGCCTTGATCTTGGTCGGATGGACCTCAATCCCTCTCCTGCTAACAATAAAGCCCAACAGTTTTTCGGACATAGCGCTGAACGCGCACTTCTGGGGGTTCAACCGCAACTTGTACTTTCTCAACCTCTCGAACAGCTTTTAAAGATTTACCAAGTGGTCATCTCTTTCTGGTGATTTGGCAATCATGTCGTCGACATACACTTCAATCTCTCAAAGCATCATGTCGTGGAATAAGGCCATCATTGCTCTCTGGTAGGTTGCCCCAGCATTCTTGAGCCCGAACGACATTACTTTGTAATAGAAGGTACCCCAGGGGGTGATGAACGCAGTCTTTTCTCAGTCAGCCTCTGCCATCTTAATCTGATTGTAGACTAAGAATCCATCCATAAATGAGAGCATTCCGTGCTTTGCAGTGTTATCAACCAAGATATTGATGTGTGGTAGCGGAAAGTCATCCTTAGGGCTTGCCCTGTTGAGATTTCAAAAATCAATGCACATTCGAACCTTTCCATCCTTCTTCGGCACGGGGACGAGATTGGCCAACCACTGGGGGTACTTGAATACCATGAGGAAACCTGCATCATACTGCTTAATGAACTCGTCCTTCACCTTCAACATCCACTCTGGTCGGAGGCGTCTCAGCTTCTGTTTAACTGGCTTAACATCGGGGTAGAGTAGCGACTCATGCTCAACCAGATCGGTATCCAAACCAGGCATGTCTTCATACGACCATGCGAAGACGTCTTAGTATGATCGAAGGAAGTCTATCATACCTTTCCTCTCCGCAGGGGACAACGATGTTTCGATTTTGGTGATTCTAGGGGCCTCTCTGGTGCCTAAATTAACATCCTCCATCTCTTCGACGATCGGGGTAGGGCCATGCTCCAAATTGGCAAATTGTTTGAGGAGCTCATTGGTTTGACCTTCCTCGTCTAGACTCATGACTCCTACCTCTTCTTGTATTTCTATAGGAAAGGGGCCGGCTTCACGTGGGACAGGATCACGACATCAATTTTAATTTTATTGGGAATTTAAAGGACAATATTTTTAGAATTGGTATTTTTTCTATTTTTATGGCTTTTTGCATATTTTTGGAGGTTAGCCCCTGGCGAGGTGGATCTCTATATATACAGGGCAGAGTGGTCCAGAGGCTAACCTCACTTTTTACAGGTTGTTTTTTTTAGAGAGTCGGTGCTGTTTTCACGATATTTAGCGGCTCCCAGGAGTTGGGGCAAGGATGCCCAGTTACTCACCTACGAGGCTTGGCCTTTACCTCTTTGGTTGGAAGCGGCATCGGTAGGCTCTTGCAGTTCCTCCCTTAGCATATTTACAGAGGGATCCTCTAGGACCCTGTCCTCCATGGTTAGGATGAGCCCAGAGTGGCTAGTGCTGGAGTGATGGGTGGACCGGGGAACTTCTTCCTCAAATAAGGAAAGGGCAGCTAAGTCCATCTCGAAGTCTGGGGGAATGATGTAGGGATTGGTGGGGTGGATTGAAGTAGGCTTATGTGGGGTTACCCTCGTCTCCCCATTCAGATCAATTTTCACTACCCCGGCGCTCACAAAGGTTTCACGGATGTGGGGTCGAGTGCGAGGTTCTTCTTCGAAGATGATTCCTCTGGCCCTGGCGGCTGCTGCGGCTCTTATCTTCTCTTTGGCCTCTCTGACTTCTCCTTCGACGGGCCTGTAGCCCAGGCCAAATTTGGTTTGCTGCCCCTTGCCTTTGACGGGGTCTCTTCTTCCTTAAAGGCGTGGGCCTAGCCCCTTTCCTTTCTGGTGGCCCCATTTGTGGAGCATGAACATAGTTGCACCCATTCCTCCTCCAATTTTGTCAGGAGTTTTTTCAGTTGGCCCGAGTGTAACGGCCGAGAAGTCATACTCAAATCGGTGGATATCAGCGTCATCTACTGTGTGCGGTATGTTTAGCACTTTCAGATTTTCAATATGCAGAGTGCTTCTTTCCCTATCTTCTCTGCTCTCACCCAAGATGGTGACGATCTTTTCCTCTGACATAAATCGGAGCTTTTGGTGTAGAGTCGATGGTATAGCTCCGAGCTTATGTATCCATGGCCGACCCAACACTAGATTGAATGTAGACTTAATGTTCATCACCTGAAAGGGGGTGGTGAAGGTTTGCGGCCCGAGGATCAGGTCGAGGTCTACTTCTCCTATGATTTCTCTTCTGGTGTTGTCGAATCCCCTGGCGCTTGATATGGATGGCCGGAAGGTGTCGGGGTTCGCACCAATTTTGATTGTCGTCCTTAGAGGGCACACGTTTAGCGCCGACCCGTTGTCTATTAAGACCAACGACACCACCAGGTTTCCTACTTCCACTGTTATATTCAGGGGCTTAGAGTGGTCATTCCCATCGATCGGTAGGTCTGCATCAGTGAATGAGATGGCATTTGGGGCCAACACTTGCCCTATTATTTCTCCTACTTCATCTAGAGTTACGTGGGTGGAGACATGTGCGTCCTTGAGTGCTCCCATTAAGGCTTGGAAGTGGAGTGGGGACGTGATTAACAAATCCCACACAGTAATATGTGTGGGTGTTCTCTTGAGTTGTGTCTCCAGTATGTGTTCTCTGGCCATTTTTTCAAAGGGATTCCCTGCGGCCTGTTCTTTCTTCTTCTCTTCTCCTCTGACGGCCCCTGATGCTTCCGGCTGTGTAGAAATCTGGCCTGACCTGGTAATAAATTCAACAGCCTCCTCTTGGTTGCAACCAGCATTCATGTCCGTCTGTTCATAGCTTAACGGCACCTGATGTGGGTCATAGGCAGGTTTCAGGATGAGGAAAGGAGTGTATGGTGAATCTGGGGAGGATTGGGTTGGATACGCCACTTTCTCGGGTCCAACCAGGTTAACTCCAATAGGGGGTGGAATGGTAGTGGCGAGAATTGGCGAGGTTGGATTTGTGGGTGCGAAGGGGGTTTGTACAGGTATTACCTGGGCTTGGTAAGACCAGTGGTGATTGGGAGTAGGTGATAAGGGAATTGGGTGAGGGGTTGCTTGCTTGGGTGGTGGTGGAGTTGGATTGGGGCTAAAATAATGAAAGGATGGCGGGAGTGTGACTGGGATGGAGGGATGGGGAGACGTCTGAGGTGCGGGTGGAGCGGGGTGATAGGGATATGAAGGGGTTGTATAGGGGGTGGCAAGGTGGGGTGATGATGGGTTTGTGGATGAAATGGGGTAGATTGGGGATGATGGAGTTGTGCATGGAGCGGGGTGATTTGGGGATGGCGGAGTACTGTATTGGGTGGAGATATTTGGTGGTGTGTATGGGGTAGGATAATATGGGGATGGAAGAGTTATGTATGGTATGGGGTGATTCGGGTATGACGGGGAGGTGTATGGGGTAAATTGGGCGTGGGGTGGATATGTGTATGATTGCGGCGGGGCTGTGCCCGTTTGGATTTGATAGGTGGGAGCGGGGGTAGAAAAAGATTGCCCTAAATCTAAGGGCTCCTCTTGGTATGCTAGCACGGAGAAATAATCAGCCAAATACATCGGCTCAATAACCCCAACGAATGGTCCTCCTTCATTCATCCTGGGGAATGAAAACTCCTCCTGATTACTGATATAATCTGCAAGATCAAACTCTTCTTCCTCCTCTATCCAATGGATGTTAGGCCTGGGGCCTCCTAGGTGCGGTGGCAGAGGGGCTTGATGGATGTTTTGGTTCTGCCCTTGAGGAAGCGACGGGGGAATAATAATTCCTACCTTTATTAAATCTTGGATCGCGTGCTTCAGGGGAAAGCACCGGTTCGTAGGGTGCCCCGGTCCCTGGTGGAAATTGCAATGCAGATTCAGATCATAGTTTCTTGGGATGGGATGGGGTGGTGGGCGAGGCTGGAGCAGATTGACCAGAACTTTTTGTAGCAATACTGCCAGTAAGACACTTAAGGATTGCCCCAATGGCATGAACACTTGTTCAAATCGTGCTTTCATCTGCTCCTGGGTAAACGGGGCTCTTGGTCCATTGTTTAGCCTTGGTGCTTGCTCGAAACGGGCTGGGGGTGGTTATGTGACCTGGAGCTGTATCGGGGGGGCATTGGTATTGGCCTGGGGGTAAACAATGTTCTGTACCTTTGTCCCTGGTCTTCTTTCAATTCTTAGTTCAGCAGCTTTTTGAACCCCGGTGACCCCACTGGCCACGTTTCTCCCTAGCCTGCCTTCTCTAATGGCATCTTCACAACGGTTGGCATTTCTGACCAAATCAGCAAAACTAGAATGCTGCTGATATACTAAAAAATTTGCGATGATCGGGAGGGCTCCCTTGGTTATCAATTCAATCTGTTCATCATCGAGAATCCGGTGAGTTACCTGAGCGGCCAATGCCCTCCACCTTCCCAAGTAAGCACTAAAAGCTTCATCATGTCTTTGCTTTAAATGGGCCAAATCTGACTTCCTTGGCTCTATGTCCATGTTATAGACATATTATTCTTGAAATAAGCGTGTCAGATCTTTCCAATTTTTTATCATGGACGGTTCTAGGGATGTGAGCCATCTCAGAGCTAGGCTCGTTAGACTCTTTTAGAACACTTTGATGAGGAGTCGTTCATCTCCGCCATACTGGCACATATCCCCACAGTAAGATTTTAAGTGGGCGATGGGGTTACCAGTGCCATTATACTTATCAAATGATGGCATCTTGAATTTCTGTGGCAGGGGCACATCGGAGAATAAACATAAGTCTAAAAAGTCTGTTGAATGCAGTTCTACTCCTCCCATCTTCATCTGCTACTTCTGTATTCTGTCTATTTGTTCTTTCAATTGTTCTAATTCTTTTGAGGCTGTAGCAGGGGCTGCTTTCCCCTGATTTTGTTCGACCCTAGGTGTGATGATGGTGGGCCCGGGGGGGTTGAAGCTGGCAACTCCTCCACTGTTGCGGATCTCATCCTCCTCGTACTATTGGTCATGGTATTGGTGAGGGGCGAGGTCTGCTATTTGGACTTGGGGGGTGAGGGGTTGGATGACCTAGTGGGGCCATAAGGTTTGTAGGGGATGAGAAGGGATAAATGGATGAGCGGTCTGTGGATAAATGATGTGCTGAGTTGGGTACACATTTTGGGAGTGATGGGGGTGTGGTTGATGTGGCGGGATGTTGTGGGTTTGAGGAACGGGATGGATTGGATTTTCTGTTGGAGGCGAGATGGGGGCGTAAGGGGTATAGGTGAATGAAGGGTTCTGGTGGGGGGGTATGGGGTTAGTGAATGGGCCTTGATGAGCGTGGGTGGATGGGCCTTGGGTTTGAGGGATTTGGGCTTGATGGTTTTGGAAGGCTTGGGTTGATGGGCCTTGGGCCTGGGTGTGGGGGTTAGTATGACTTTTGGCCAATGGGCCTTGTTGGGTTTGGGCTAATGGGCCATGAGGGGGTTGGGTTTGGGCTAATGGGCCATGAGGGGGTTGGGTTTGGGTCCATGGGCCCTGGGCTTGGGCTTGGGCTTGATAGGTTTGGGTCCAAGGGCCCTGAGGGGCTTGGAACTGGGCCTGGGTTTGATGGGCTTGGGCTTGGACCCATGGGTTTTGAGGGTTTTTGGCTTGGGCTTGGGTCTGATGGGCCTGGGCTTGGGCCCATGGGTTTTGAGGGTTTTGGGCCTGGGCTTGGGTCTTATGGGCTTGGGCCCATGGGTTTTGAGGGTTTTGGGCCTGGGCCTGGGTCTGATGGACTTGGGCCCATGGGTTTTGAGGGTTTTGGGCCTGGGCCTGGGACTGATGGGCTTGGGCCCATGGATTTGTATGGGTTTGGGCCTGGAATTGAGGAGGGGGATTTTGGGAGGTATGGACGATGGGTGGTTGGGCATGGTTAGGAGGGAATGGGGTATGGAGGTTTTGGAGATTTGGATGCGGGGTTTGAGATGTAGGGTTCTGAGAAGCAGCCCATAGGGCGTACATCGTTTTCATGTCCTCCATTGAGGGCATGGATTCAGGTGTGAGATTGGGGGGTGATGGCTCACTTAAGGATGGAGGGGGTTGGGATAAATTGGGCATGACCCGGGCATGGGGGGTATGGATGATTGTGCTTGGGGGTATGGATGTATGGCTATGGAAGATAGTGAGTTATTGGTCATATCCTGGGAAAAGTTGGGCATGACCTGGGTAAATGGAGGGGTATGTTGGGATGTGGATGGGCCATGTGGTGGGAATGGTATGTGAGATGAGGTGGATGGGCTGTGGGATGTAGGGGGCATGGATGATGAGATGGAGGGAACGTGGGAAGTAGGCGGGGGATGGGGCTCCCTATGGGGTCTTTGGGAGTATGGGGGTGCGGTAAGGGTGTATGGATGGGAGATGGGGATGTATGGGTCAGTTGGGAAATGAGGGGTTTCAGTAGGAGATGCAAAGGGGGTATGTTGGGAGAACGTGAGGGAGGGGGGTGGGGTGGATGTGAACATGGGTGCCCCAAAGGGACCCGTGATATCGAACCGGGTTTGGGCGAAGGTGTTGGAGATCGGTCTTCTCCTACATGGGAATGGGGTGGGGATGACAGTGGGGATCTATCGGCTCTTGACATGATCCACTGACGAGTTTTGTATCGATGTCTCCGATAAGGGCCATATACCTTCCTAGTTCTCCTTCTACGGGCCGAGTTTGAGGTTGCAGTAGTGACGGTCACACCAAAATATATTTTTTGATTGATTTTCTCTCTCTCTCTCTTTTTTTGTTGTTGATTTTTGTTTTTTTTTTTTGTTTTTTTTTTTTTTGTTTTTTTTTTTTTTTTTGGAAGATGATTTTTTTTTTCTTTCGGATGGAAATTAACTCTCCTCTACCTAGATGAATGATGACCTGGTGCCCAAGGTCAATTCCCGTCTCGGGTGGTATATGTACCTTTAGTAGGTCCCACGGTGGGATCCGACACACTTCGGAAGAAGCGAAAGGGAACCCTTTCGTTCTATTGAAGGCGAGGGAATCCACGCAAACGACCAGATCCCCCGGAGCAGATCAATGAGAAGTCGCCTTCTCTTGACCGGGCGGGGGCATGTTGGGTGTTATAGAATGCGGGAGGCTACTGCGGGCACTAATACCACTAATCAGGGAATTGGGGTGGTGGATTGGGCCTCAGATCGCGTTGCTGTGACCCAGTATACACTGGGCGTATGTTTTATACACGCCTGACTAAAAAAAAGGCAGATTTGGCTGGGCATATATATTATATACGCTATTTAAATTGGGTTTTGGTCGCATATATATTATATACCGAGTAAATTGGGATTTTTGCTAGGCGATATATTATATATGCCTAGCAAAGCAGCGCTGAAGTTTGACAAGGAATGAAAGCCCAATGTGGGTCTTTGAACTGGTTTTCGGGAGGGATGCTCCTGTGGACTATCGTATGTTATCGGGTCCCTCCTTTCCGTTTCCTAGGGATACACAGCTAAATTTGGGCTGTCTACGCTCTCACCGATGCGGGTTTTATCGCTTGATTGGAATTGGCAACCCAACCGATATACCTCTGGCGCAAGCGCCTTCTTAGGTACTGGAAGGGGTGGTTCTTTTCAGGATCATCACCACTAGGGCTGCCGCCTTACTGGGAACCGGGTAAATTATATCTGTGCCTACACCCCCGAAAACTACCCAAAATACGTAAAAATAATTTTGATGATGCCCCCACACTGTTGGTTCACTTTTAATTACAGATTTTTAAAGGGGAGTGAAATAAGTCCAAAATCGGGTTGGGGATGAGAAGCCCGTGCCGCCTCAACGGGCCGGCGTTCAATGGTGAGATATGATGACTGAAATGAAAAGCGCACATAGGCCTGCCAAATGGCTAAGGCTCGTAAATGACTGAAATTTAAATGATGTAAAAGTAAATGCAAGCGGGCCCGCCAAACGGCTAAGGTTGCTTAAATGACAAGAATCGAAAAAACAAGAATTTAAAGGCGCACGTAGGCCCGCCAATCGGCTAAGGCACTTAAAGGACTGAATCGTAGGGGTGAGTACGTTAGTAAAAACAACAAACATATAGAAAAAATAGCAGAAAATAAGAAAAAAAACAACAATGGTTAGTAACAAAAAAGAAAGGCCAACAAGAGGGGAAGCGCTAGTGTGATATCCCCAGCAGAGTCGTCATCTGTGCGACCATGGATCCTCGTGAACCCATCGCGGCGATGCGCTCGCTAAGAATGAAATGTAGAGTCGCCACCCAGAGCTTTTGGTGACCCGGGAAACCTTCAAATCGATATTTTGAGCACCGAAGTGCTAAATATGACTCTGATTTACCGGTCTTTGCCAAAGGCTCTAGGGTAGGGGCTTCGGTTATCGATCGGGAAGGGGTTAGGCACCCGATCAACCCGCACATAGCGGTCTCTATCTATGGCCAAAAATAAAAATAAAAGGGCGGAGTTTCCCCTTGCCCGAAGGCAATACGGTCCTATCAAGCTTTGAGCCAAACCAAAATTTCGGCGGCGTAACAGCTTGAATCCTTGGACGGAGGAGACTCCAAGAAGGTAGAGGAAGAGAGGGGTGAGCCGGAGCTCACGGGCCCTTGTTGCACCGTGGAAGACCTTCGCTTCGGCATGCTTTCGATGGCTTAAACAGTATGGAAATGGGCTCTAAAGCTAGGATTCGGTAAATAGGAAGTGTAGAGTGAAGCTAGGGAATAGATTTTTGCTAAAAGAGAGTGATCTAATGGTGGAAATGGATTGAAATGGATGAACTAGGCATGCTGGAATTTTAGAAAAATGTGTGCATTTTCTCTCACTAGGGTTCTCTCTTAAGCTCAAAATTCTTAACCTTAATTTTTTTTCAACCAACCCTTTGGGAAGAGGGGGGCCTTTCTATTTATAGAGAAGGGATGGGTTAGGGTCTTACTTAAGAGCTAATTTGTTTAGAAATTAGGTAATCCCCCATCTAAGGTTTTCTAGGTTTTCAAGGTCCTAGGGTTTTGGGAAACTGCTTTTAATGGCAGATGATGGGGTGAGACCATGGGTGACTTAAGGGTTGCCAATAAGCTCAAAGGGGGTGCAACCAACCTCAAGACACCCACCTTAACCAAGGGGATGGTCAAAGGGTCAAATCAGATGGAGGAAACTTGAGCATTTAATGACAGATACTGTAGCTAAGCTGGGCGTATATATTACATACGCCCAGCTTATGCACAGTAAAACTCAAGAAAACCAGGGGGAATTTAAGAAGATGGGTGCCCGTGGTGGGTCCCACCTATGCTGGGCGTATATATTATATACGCTCGGCCAAATTTGGCCCAAAAATGCTAGGCGTATATAATATATACGCCTGACCAATCTGGGGCCAAATTGGCTAGGCGTATGTAATACATACGCCTGAGCAAAAGTTATCATTTTATGTGAAACTTCGATCGGCCATAACTTTTGAACCACAACTCCAAATCAGGTGATCTTTGGCTCGTTGGAAAGCTGGAGAAGTCCTCTTTCAAAAGGTATGTGGCTCATCCTTAGAAGTGGTTAGTATTAAAATTTGTAGCTCTCCTCCCATCAAATGCTCAGAAGGGTTTAAATTGAGTTTGGGAAGGGATCCTAAGGTTTAGGGGTGATCTCTAAGGGTTGGGGAAATGGTTCTAATGGGTTTTAGGTGATTCCTAAAGGTCTGGATAGATTTCCAAGGGTCCAAGGGTGCCATCGGAAGCACAGGGGGGCATTTCTCCCTGAGTACAGACCGATCGGGCCTTGGGCCAAATTTGGGTGTCTACACAAGGACATCATCATCGATAATAGCACAAATTTTGTGAACAAGCGCATCAGAGCCTTCTGTGAGTAGTACAAGATCAAACATCACCGCTCATCACCGTATCGGTCGCAAACCAATGGTGCCGTAGAAGCTGCTAACAAGACAGTTGTCTGCATCCTTGAGAAGATCGTCTTCACCTACCAAGATTGGAGTGAAATGTTACCTTTCGCACTATGGGCCTATCGAACATCGATCTGTACCACTATAGGGGCAACACTATTTTCCTTTGTATATGGAATCGAGGCAGTGCTGCCAGTTGAAGTTGAAGTACCATCACTTTGCATTCTCATCAAATCTGATATACCAAAAGCTGAAAGGGAGAGGTTCCGCTTTGAGCAACTAAACCTGCTAGATGAGAAAAGGCTCCTAGCCTTGTGTCACACCCAGGCCTATCAGAGATGGATTGCACATGCTTATAACAAGCGTGTTTGCATCCGAGATTTAAAGGTGGGTGGCACAGTACTCAATAAAATCTTCCCTTCTCTCCACGCTGATCCGAAAGGGAAATTCAAGTCTAACTGGGAAGGACCTTACGTCATCCGAGAGGTGCTGCTTGGATACGCACTCCCCCTTGCCACCATGGACGGAGATCACTTTTTTGAGCCAATCAATGCTAGATATGTCTGACGATTCGACTCTTAGTCTCTGCGACATGGTAAGTGTTGATAAGATGGATACGTGACTGCTTAAGGATCCTAAAAGAAAGAGGCCATCATTTCAAAGCCAAGCAGTCAAAAAGCATCCCTGAATGATTATATCCTTTGCTACACCCATTGAGCCATTAGCCTTTCTTTCAATAAACTCCTCCCAGGAAAAGAAAATGTGTGTATATATACCAACAAAAAAGGAGAAAACGTGTTACCATCAAAATCCAAAAAAATCATAAAAGCAAAATCCCAAAAGATGTCTGATAATAAAGAAAGTAAAAATATATATGTAGAAAAAAGGAGATAGAAAAATCATGAGGCATGTACAATAAAAATCCCTCAAGGAAGAAGTGTATTACGACAACCCAATCAAGGAAACCATTTAACTCTAGAATACCTTCTAAAATTCCTAAGATAACCCATGGCCATGATATGTGCCTGAGGAATGCCCTCTTTAGGGCCCACGAGCAGTCACAACATCCGTTGAGTCAACATGAGCCAAAGCCATGGGGCAACAAGTGAATTACATCCAGCCGGCTATGACGGAATCAACGTTGATGTCGTGGCCTTTGATAAAATAAAAGAAAATAAAATAAAAATAATACGAGCTCAAAACAGGATGGACATGGTGAAAACCCGAAAGGGCGCTACGGGTAAAACCAGCGATCTTGTGCAGACCAGGTGAAAACCTGAAAAGGCGCCTAAGATAGAAATGCATACCCATGGACGTAGTAAAAACCTAAAAGGGCGCTACAGGTAAAAAAGAGGGCATAACGGGCATGACGATAACCCACTTTGGGCATTGTGAGTAAAACAAAAAGAAAAAAAGAAGAAAAAGAAAAAGAAGTTGGTCACCCTCCCACGCTACCTAGTTCCCGATTGGGCCGTTTATGTTAGCTCAAATCAAGTCTCGACCAAGAATGTCTTCATAACCACACCGTCAAACATATGACCCGAGGTAAAGAGAAAAGGTTGATTCGATCCGAAGGGATGGACGTTCCGACCCTGAAAACCCTGAACCTCATTCAGGTTAAACCACATGATTGGATTCGACCATGCTCAGATTGGGACCCATTACTTCCCCTTGCACTTAAGACACCAAAGAAAATCTTTAAAAAGATAATAAATTTCCCTTTCCCAATTTTAGGTCAACCCCATGCACGCCCCACTCCGGGATGATTGGTTTGATGACAGGAAAGGCCACTTTTGTAAAAGATAAAAAATTTCCCTTTCCCATTTTCATGCCCACACTATGTGCACCACCACTGGGCGAGAAGGCCACTTTTTGTAAAAGATGATAAATTTTCCTTTCCCATTTTCGCACCACACTGTGTGCACCACTACTGAGCTAAAAGGCCACTTTCATAAGCTAATAGATTTCCCTTCTCCATTTATAAGTCTGTATTATGCTTACACCACATCTTTAAAAAATAATCTGTGTGATGTCTAGTTTCCCTTTCCCTTTTTTACAAAAAACTATAAAAAGATAAAAAACATAAAGAAAATATCTATACCAAAAAGATATA
Organism: Chloranthus sessilifolius; assembly: GCA_021018995.1. Lineage (NCBI taxonomy): Eukaryota > Viridiplantae > Streptophyta > Magnoliopsida > Chloranthales > Chloranthaceae > Chloranthus > Chloranthus sessilifolius. The sequence goes on from CM037584.1 coordinate 81,456,123, forward strand.
TCTGAACAGGGGTTTCTTGGTCCCCCTCCTATGGTTTTTATTTATGCAAAAAGATATGTACAGGAGGAAATCAATGACCTCACTCGCGCTTCAAGGCATGGATCTCTGCAAGTAAAGCATCCTCTAGTACATCCCGCTCTGTCATCCAACAGCCATGAAGACTCCTATACCATTTTTGGGAGGCCTCAGTAGCACCAAGAGCGTCGCTTAAGGCTCCTTCCACACGAAGGACCTCACACTCAGCTACATCAGCTCTGGCTTTTGCCACCTCTACTCTAACCGTTTGTTTCTCTAAATGTTCATACAGGATTCACAACTCATCCATTGGTAGCTCAATACGGGTCAAAGCGTCGACTAGGCCCCCCCTACATCACTGCTCTCGGGCTGACCCAAGTGATAAGCAGAGGACGTCTCAGACAGTATCCAAGCCTCTTACTCTAGAGAGGTCAGAACCAAATTCCCCTGCTCTAGATTGCACATGAGCGTTGATCGATGCATTTTCCAAAGGGCAGCTATCCTATCCATGTCTCCAAGAGATCCCCGAGAGAAAATCATGTCACATATGGGTGGTTTTGCCGCATAGGGCAACTGCTGAGAGCAACCAAACTGGTGCAGCACTTGAAATGGAAAATAGTAAGTACTGCCAGTCAGGCCAAGGAGAGTGATGCCCTCGTGATCTTTGCAGCGAACCACTAGAAAAGTCCTATCTAACCAAGGAAACCTCCACACCAACTCGGCTTCAGCCAGCCAAAGCTTCAGCCCTTGTATATCCCCCCGAAAGCATGGGGCATCTACCCAAAAAATAGCTGGCCACCTCACCCCAAGAAGCATAGAAGCGAGGTACAAGTCCCAAAATGGCAAGGTGCTCCCCTAGCCAGACCTGGAACAGAAGCGGGAATCCCTTAAGGCACCCCACTTTTCCCAATGCTAAAGTATCAAGGCAGTGATAGAGCTCTACCAAAATCATATGCATCATAGAGCAGCCTCCCTCTAATTCCGCGAGGACATCGCAAAGTGTAAGCGAGAAACTTTCTCCCCCAGTATAGAAAAGAACCTCAGAGATAAGACAAAGAGTGAAAGCCTTCACATTATGAGCGTTCCTAATCGGCAATTTCCGCAGGCTTTTATCGCTAAAAAGTTCTCTCAGGAATTTCATCGAACAACTGGTAGGCCCGCCAATGAGACTTTTCTCATAATTAGTTTTTTTCAAGCCCAAAGTCGTATGGATGGCTTTAGCATAACCCGGCTACGACACTACTTTAGCAAGGCTCCTATGAAGCTTCAAACCTGACAAGCTAGAGAGTTCCTCAAGTGTAGGAATCAGCTCACGGTTCCTAAAACATAGGACATGGGTGCCCACTTCCCAAAAAGAGGTCGCCGCATGTATAAAATCTCAAAGTGGAGGGACTTCAAGGAAAGACCAGAGACGGGCCAATCCAACCTGATCCAGACCCACGAGTTCGCTCTCATTAAAACTCTCAAGCCACTTCTTTAAAAAACTAGGCCCCACGCCCAAAGTGGTAAGTATAGCGGTCCCGGGCCCCCCATAAAAGGCGGGGTTGAAAAGCTGGTCCATTGCCATACAAAGATGTTCTCAAAATACAATTCAATGTAGGGCGATAAACCCACCCTTGGGCAAGAAAAAGGAAAAATGACAGCAGAAAATACCAAGCTAAAATCAAAAGAAGGAGAAAAGAATGCATTCTCAGGCTTAAAAGGCCCCACTTTCCCCAAATGGCACCTGGAGTGTGTATTACACATGCCAGAGCCGTTTCTCCCCTAGATTGGTCTGGCGTGTATAATATACATGCCAGACCACTATTGCCCCCCACAAGAGATAAATGAGGGAGGGGGAAGTCATTTTCGCTGGTCCCCTGGCCAGCCCACCTATATTTCCTGTCATGTACCTTAAAGAAACACCCTGGACCACATACTGAGATTCAAGGAATAAAAAAAAATCTAACGGCTATATAACTTTTTTTCTCTCAGGAACAATCCGCATAAAGGTGAAAGCATCGGCCGAATTAATCAAAGCAAAGCATAGGCCATCTTTTCTAATCAAGCCCATCCTGCAAGCAATCCAGTATACTACAACAAGCAAAAGGAAGAAACTAAGTATACAAAAAAAGAAGGCATTAACATTCATTATGAAAACCATCTAAAGCATAAGCGTCATATTATCCATTACATCTTCCCAAAACCAAAAAAAATGGTAATGTTTCAAAAGTCTCAAATATTCAAATAAAAAAGAGCAAGCCTAATCTTTGGCAGTGGCCTTCGATTTCTTACGACGGCGTGAGGTACTATGGTATGTCTGAACTTCCCCCACCCGGGACCACGCCTGAGAGAGTCGGCTAAGTAGGGAGCGCAATTCCTTTTCTGGAGCGCGCTGCAAGTCATACTCAAAGTCATCAATCAAGAGCGGTTGAGAGATAAAAATAGCAAGGCAATGATCAGAACCAGTCAGTATGGCACTCACAATTTCCACATCTCGAAGGTCAGCAATATTATGATAATACTCGGCCTAATTCACAGCCGATTCATAATTTTGCACCAAAGAAGAAAGAGATATCCGAAACAGGAGCCACAGGCACAAACATAGGCATTTCTCTGGAAAGCAAACGTACAAAAAGAAAAAACTTACCCCAGGAACTAGCTCAGGAGGGGGGACCTGGACCGCTTCAGCAGATAGACATGTCTGCTCGGCTACATCAGCACATAAACCCCAAAGAAAGGCATCATCAAGGCTCTTGAAGGTCCCCTAGACCTTAGCAGTCAAACCACCTGAAGAATCTATGCCAGAGGGCTTTGAAGGACCAGCTCCCACAGCCTCAACAAAACCTACTGCTGCCACATCATCGTCGTCAGAATCCTCTCCCCGGTCAAACTATGAAAAGAAGCAGGCAGTAGAGGGAAAAATTGAATCAGAACCATCAGAACTTGCCAAAAAAGAGGAACTACCTAAGATCACAGGCCGCCAAAGGCTATGTAATGTGATAGAATGGATAGAATGGACCGGTAGGGCAAAGACTCATACCACAGCTGGTATCCCCTAGGTATGAGAAGATCATCAATGGGAACCCCATGATGGAGAAACCCTACAGAAAGCTCCTCAATAGTACCCTCAAGAGCCATAACATCTACAGGAGGAGCCTGCGGTATGGCATGGTAGTCTCGATACTGATGGACCAATCTCTCTCCCAGGTAATATGCCCGAGCTCAAGCCCCGTAAAAGAAAATGATGCAACGGTCAACAAAAAGCGGGACGGACCCACGGCGGCTCGATCCCAGAAGGGAGAACCAACGTAAGGGTCATAGATGACCTGCCCAAACATAAAAGTGTCCTATCAGTCAAGCAGGCAGCATAAAAAAAAGCACTTAAAAAGAAAATGGGACATCCCAATGGGACATCCCGACGGTGATTCCTATGCCAGTTGCTCATGAGAGGATATGTGTAAACATAAGAGAGAAGGAGTGGGCGGCCAGGCTGGAAGTACAGGTACCCCCAAATTTGAAAAGGGTAGCAAACATAAAAAGTGTGTCAGATGCAGGACGACTGACTAGCCGATAAAACCAAGGGAAGTGAAAGAGACAGGGGTTACCTCAATCACAAGCCAAAAACTAACAACGGAAGCTAGACCCCCAATTGAAGCTCGTGCCAGGCTAGACATCAGCACGGTGTATCCGACCCCACCCCAATTGTACCGATGCCCATCGTCCCAATTTCTAATGAGACTAATCAAGGACAATGAAACCCGACCTCCACTAGATTTTGCAAAAAGGGTCTTGCCCAGGAGGAAAAGGAGCGAGATGTGAGCCAGCATCACGGCACGCATGTGTTCGATAGGGATATTGTTATTCACTAAAAAGTATCACTTTTCACCTCTTAACCTAGCCTTTGATAGACCCTAAAATCCACTAATAATCATTGGTTAAGTCTATTTTGTTGTTAGTAATAAAATGTGTAGGTTAATACAAAATCCTTACTTTTTGACCCAAAAGAGAGAGAATACAAGCAAAGATGACAGCTGAACCAAAGCCTGATGGAACACCTTGGTAGTGCTCATCAGGTTGACTCACTGTTGCTGATCATCATTGACCAAACTCTAGTAGATGAAAGAAGTTAGCTAAGAAGGAAGGAGAGTACAATAGCAGCAAGTGCAGTGCAGTAGAGCACTAAAAGAGAGACTTCGCAGAGTTGAGGAGCTTCCTCATGAAGCTCTAGATGTAGTGGAAGAGGCCCTCACACAGATATGCTATACAGTCAAGAGGAAAATTGCAAAGACATCGTGAAGATCTCACGGTGTAAAACCTTCAGAATTCGTGGTTGAGAAGCTCTTGCAGAGATCAAGCCCAAATGCAGCAACTCAAGGAACACAGCGAGGCCATATGCATAGAGAACAAAATGTCACCTCATGGAGTTCTCGTGTGGCCCTGGAAGAGAGGGACGCCCAAAATTCTCTTTACACAGATCTCGCGCATTCTAGAGCCTTACAAGTTACCATGCGAGCGCAGGAGCCCAACTGCACGAGTACTTAGCGAAAGAGAGAGCTTCTGAAGCTCTACTGTGCAAAACATCCTAGATCTCTAGATCATCTCTGCGACAACACTGTGCTGCGAAGCAACTATGTGATTCACTCAAAGTTTACTGTGTGAATGAGCTCTTCCCATTAGCAAAGGCAACTCCGTGAAGGCAAAGTAGCTGCGCGAATGAGCTAAAAGCAAATCCCAGCCTCGCGAAGCACGGGCTCTCAACTTCTCAGTTTTATTCAAGGACCTTTTGGGAATTTCCCAAGGCTAGGGCATACTTCTCGAGGCATAGATTTTAAGGCACATGTCTCGAGGCATTCAAGGGTTGTAATAGTGCTACGTCTACTAGAAAATTAGGGTTAATCTCTTTAGAGCCAAGGCCATTTTCACAGAGTATATAAGCTGTACTTAGAGCTTAGAATTTTCATCTTTCCTTCATCCTCTGTCGGCTGAGAGCTCTAGCAAGCTAGGGTTAGGGTTTGATCAATTCTTTTTCCTATTTTTCTTCTCTCTTAGCTCAGCACTTGCTGGCTAATCCCCCTGTAAGCAGTTAAATTTAGTTTTGTTTTAGTTTTGTGATAGATTTTTGTATACATTGGGACTGTGAATGAGTAATTTTGTACCAGTTGTAGCTTTATTTTTATGAATGATCTACTATTTTAATGCTTAATTAAATCTATAGATCTTATGGCTTCTTTAGATGTCTATAGGATTCGTGCTTTGGGAAGAACCCATTCACTTTCTAGTAGGACTATTGTTTACCATTTGACTTCCCTTGGTTTGATATACACATGGAAAGCAATGTTGGATTTGTAGAGAGATCTGGAGAGCTCAGAGGCCTATGGACCATGGTGGTTGCAACAGTTTACATGTTCTTCTTCAGACCTCTGAGGTATGGACAGACCAATGGGATACCCTGTGACCATTGGAGTGGACAGAGTATAACCCTAAGGTTGTGTCTAGCCACATGTTTGAGGAGGATTCTTCTCCCTTGCAATGAGCTTCTAGAGCCTTGTGAGGAGGTTTGTACAGTAACTGGCTCCCCTCTATTTTACCTAATTGATATCAAATGTTAGATCTGATCTCTTGTAGTAATTGTAGTTTGAGGCTAGGTCATTGCAGGCCTTATAGCAATGCCCAGCTGAGCTTAAGGCTTTATTCAACCTGTTGTATGGTCCTTTTTATGGGCATCAAGTACCGTTGGGCTTGACAAAGCACTTAGGATCTTATGAGTTGGAATGCCTATTGATGTCAGCCAGGTCTATGCGTAGATCAGGAGAGCTCGTAGCACTGGCATTACATAGTGCTACAATTGTATTCTTGGCTAGAGCTGGTTCAGTGGTTGGGGAACTGATCAGTCCACTCCCTTAGATTAGACTAGCGAATTTCTGGTTTAACTAATGGGATTTGATAGACTCTATCGAATACCCTGTGACCATTGGAGTAGACAGAGTATAGCCCTAAGAGTGCCTCAAATGGCATGGGTTAAACTGGGAGCTTATACCTTATTGAGGCTATTAATAGCGTCTCAGCAAGGTCCACTGCAGAGACAGACTAAATCTGAGTTACATTACTGCTTCATTAACTTTAGCTTAGCCTGCTTACTTCTCACAATTTTTTGCATTTTATTTTGGCACACACTACCACCATCTTCTTGTTAACCATTTCTTTAGGATAAGCTACATTTTATTTCTTTGTCTATTTAGGATAGGCCTGCACTTTATTTTCCCTCTTAGGATTAATTTAGTGTAGTCGTGACACCCAACTCCCTTTCTTTAGGATTGTCAGATTGTAGTCAGATCTGGAGGCCTACTATAATAGCCCATTTTGGGTGTTAGATCAATTTCTCTGTGGGACAAACTCTTACTTATCAAAACATGCTACAATGGGCCCTGTATCTTGCAGGTCTAGGAGTCTTCCAGTGTGCTATTTCCATCTTTTATTTTCCTTTGAATTTTAATTTGTTCTCACCACACAATAAATGACAAAGCACACCGGAGACGCGTCCAACAAGTTTTTGGCATCGTTGCTGGGGATATTGATCTTTTTAGTAGTCCTGAGTTGTACTATAATTTAGACTAACAAATTCTTTATAGCTGTATTTAATTTAGAATAAAAGTACTATTGATTCTTTATGGGATTTTTACAGAAATGGACATGAAATGGACAGCAGAGGAAGGGAAAAGCTAGAGCTGCAAGTGGAGAGTAGCTAGCTCTGTTTGCACTTTCTTACCCCTAAATCTCATGCCATTTATGTTGAATCCCCTGTCATTTTGTTTAGTGTAAATTTGTGTAGTTATTACTTTTTGTTGGTTGAAATTCTTTTTGTGTGCCTGTAAGCATTCTCTTACTGATTGGTGAGTGTATGCTTGGTAGAAGATCCTTAAATCCTGACTTGGAACTCCTTAATTCGGAGGTGGAAAGGATCCTTAGACCTAGACACACCACACTAAGCCCTGTTGTTGAGACTGAAGCAGACACCATGGCTGAGAGGCAAAGGACATTAAAAAAATACAATGCACCTGGGGAGTACACCTCTCCCTTCTGCATTCAGTTTCCCTCTATTGAGGAGAACTATGAAATTAAAGCCTCCACCATCAGTATGTTGCCTTCATTTCATGGGCTGAGTAAGGAAGATCCTTTCAAGCATATTGACCAGTTTCTAACACTTTGCACTACCTTCAACATTGCTTGCTTGGGGCTTGAGGCCATGAAATTGAGGCTTTTACCTTTTTCACTAAAGGACAAAGCCAACACATGGCTAACAAAGCTCCCTGCCAACAGCATACAATCATGGAGTGACCTTCAAACCAAATTCCTGGCTAAATTTTTTCCCATGAACAAAACCAGCCAGATGAGGACTAGTATTCTGTCATTTACTCAATCCTCAACTGAGAATTTTAATGAAGCTTGAGAAAGATTCCAGGAGATGTTGAAACAATGCCCCCACCACCAAATCCCAATGTGGTAGCTTGTCCAAACATTTTATCAAGGAGTTAATGCCAAGTGTAGGGATATGGTGGATGCTTCCTATGGTGGTAGCTACCTCCATAAGACAGCTGAGGAAGCATGGGAGCTGTTTGATATAATAGGAGAAAATTCCATGCAGCAGGAATCTCTGTCACGCAATGACAGCTAGATTCCAGCTAAGATGGTGAAAGAGGCCACCCCTAGAGGTGGAATATATGAAGTAAAGGTGCAAGGTGATTTGGAGAGGAAGGTGGACAACCTGAGCTTGAAGTTTGACAAATTGATGAATGTGATACATCCTCGGATGGTTGCACAGGTGGAGGAAGCATGTCTGATATGCCAATCTCCCACACATTCTATTCATGATTGTCCATTTGCCAATCAGTTCCCAGATTATATTATGGAGCAAGCCAATGCTGCTCAAACCTTTAGGCAGCAACTTGCTGGATATTCTTGGAGGAACCACCCAAATCTGAGGTGGAGACAAGACTCATATCCTCAACCCCAGTAACAATAGATGGTAGCTCCTTACAGACCCCAACACCAGATTAATCAAGGATACCCACCAAGGCAAAATTTCCTGTTACCTGCCCCACAGTCTAATCAATTGGCTCTACCCCCACAACAGCCCAGATCCTCTTCATTTGAAGAGCAGATGATGACTTTAATGCAAAATTTGGGGAGCCTAGTTTAGACTATTAATTCTCATGGATAGAGCATTAAGAAAATTGAGGCCCAGCTTGGACATATTTGTAATGCTCTGAATAGGAGGGAGGAAGGAAAGTTGCCTAGTCAGCCCCTGACAAACCCGAAAGGTCAATTTATGATTGGTGATGCATCCTCTGCTCTGGAGGAAGCTAGTGACCAGTGATCTAAATCTTGGTAATAATTATATCATATGTATGAAAACTTTGTGTTGAATGGTGTTCCTTAGAATTCTGTCATTTGAGTTTTTAATGTGTTGCTGAATTGTTTGTTTTGTGTTGGTGAATTATTTATTTTGTGAGTGAATACATGTGCCTATGTTTCATCTGAATTTGAACTGTGTTTGTTGAGAAAATGGTTTAGATGCCCCTGTCATACTTTGCATGGAAATTGATCTGAAAAAACTATCTTAGGATTCTGCAATGTTGATGAATTGTTGATTGAAAATGGGTATATTATGAATGAGAGAAATGAAGTACTTGTCTATAGCTTGGGGGTCATGCACAGTGGGAAGGTGCACAACAATAGGTGGCACCAACCAATGTGCTGCATTGAGTTAACAGAGTATAGGTTGTGCCAGAAATGCTTTCTCGTTGAGTTGGAAGGCTGGATTTTACTGTGCGAGCCATCATTGGCCCCCTCATGTGCTAGACCAGCTGAACATTGACTGAAAATGTACCTCGTAGAGTTGCTTTCTACTCAGCGAGCTGAATTTGTATGAAAAGGATGCTTTCTGGGTGTTCTATGCGGGTACTGCACGAGAAAATTTCCTAAAGCATGTCAAGGTCTCGCGCACTACAGCCGTGGCCTCAGCTCCGTGAAAGGCACTATAAGGTCGTTTGTTCTGCTGAGTGACAGAACCTTTCGCCGACTTAAAAGCCATCTGCGCGAGAAATGTACTCCGCGAGGACCTGTTGCCAACTTCATGAACCACGGGATTTGCCCTTTAAACTCAGCGAAAACCCTCATTTTCTTCATTTATGTTTTCTGCCCTAGTTTCTAGCGCACTCAACCACGGCTCCCAGCTATTTCTTTCTTCGCTACCTCTTGAGCTACTCCACCTAAAGCTTTTGCCTCTTACCATTTTACTCTCCAGCTGTTCTTGGTAACTTTGAGCATAATTTGGGGGGATTTCAGCCAATGTGCACATTTCCAGGAAGTTGCAAATGGCAAAACTTGATGAATTAAGGCTGGAAGCCTATGCAAATGCTAGAATGTACAATGACAGATCAAAAGCATTCTTTAACAAGAAGTTGTTAAGGAAGGACTTCATGGCTGGCACCAAGGTTTGGCTCTTTAACTCCAGACTTAAATTCTTTCCAGGAAAGTTGAAATCCAGATGGGGTGGACCTTACACTATCATCAAAGCCTCCCCATCTGGTGCTGTAGAGATCTTGGATCCAAAGTTAGGGCAGTTCATGAAAGTAAACGGTCAGAGGCTCAAGATTTGTGTAGAACAACCAGTGGAGCTTCCTCAGACCATTCACTTACATGAACCTCCCACTGCTCAGTGATCCACAACTTTATATTATATGTGCCATATCTATTTGGTGTGTTTATTTTGTTTTGTTCTGTGTGCTTGTTTATTTGCAATTGCTTTATAGGTTTTATTCTGAGTACTATTTTACTTCTGTCAATAACATGGGAGATGAATACTTCTTGCTGATGTGTGAGCAGAGTACTAGCACTACAACTGTTTAGAATCTATGTTCATCATGGTGTTGTATAATTTGGAATTTTTGCTATGCATGTGCTGGTATTGGGAGGCTATTATCATCTGCAAAAAGGGGATACTTGTGAAGGGTATATGCTGTTGGCCACCAAATGGGTGCATGACATTGTGCACACACAAGCCTGAGCACAAATGGTGTAAAGAGGTTGAGTGTTGATTTCTCGCGGGGTTAAAATAGCCTAATTTTCACAGTCGCGGACCATTTCACCACTTTCTTACAGAGTCATGAGGGCGTGAATTGTAGGTTTCAAAATATTCTGTTGCACGAGACCCCTGAAACTCCATAAGTGTTCTTGGCGGAGATCACCAGCTAAGCTTCACGAGAAGTGTGAAACTACTTCTCATGCTCAATCCCAAAGTATGCCCCGTGAAGTTACTCAGCGAGCCATACACAGTTTTGCTTCTGTACTCACGGAGCTATAAGTCTTCTACGTGATTTTTCCTTCTCAATAATGTACAGTTGTACTGCACGAAAATATTAGTCCGCGAATACCAGTATGTAGCTACGCGAAACGCGGAATGACCTTAATTCCCAATGCTAAAATTAGACCATCATTTAGTGTCAGCTCTTTTTTCCCATAATCAGTTGTGGGTTTATCATTCCCGAAACAATCACAATTTATTGCCATGCATGGAACGAGACGAAAGTTAATATGGCCATCCGTATTCCACCATCCAAGCACCTTAAATATAGGGATAGTTCAACCTTTTCCCATCCATCCTCCTCTAACCTTAGTAGTCCATCCTTACTCCCAACCATGGCGGATGACAAACCCACTGAGTTCCCAAACAAGTTCTATCCTATGTGGTTGGACCCCCCACCGCCTAAGGAGCCGGATCCACTACAATTTCTTTGGGATGAATACGAAGAGGTCCAGAAGATCCTGGCCAAGGGGGAGAAGAAATATGAGAAGAGAGAGAAGAAGAAGTAACGAACCGAACCACTTGCATCTCCTCCCCCATCCTCTTCAAACCCCCCACCACCTGCTCCACACCCATCTCCTTGATCGTCATCTTCCCCTCTTCTCGGCTTGCATTTCCTCTTCCACAGCAGGTTGAGGATATCCTTGAGCCAGGAGGAAGACCCATTTTGTTTGATAGGATGTTTTGTTTAGATTGTTTTTAGGTTCATCATTTTCTATTTTTTTTGTCATCTGTTTGCTTTTGTATCCGTAATAAAATCTCTTTTCTTACCAATCGGTCATTCTTTTGCTTATATGCATGCTCCTTTTCTTGTTAATGTCTTGTGTGTTCTTTTTCTCTTTTGTAGTTTCTGTTTTGTTAATTTTTAAGTTATTTTTATCTGCTGCACACCCATTGTGCTCAGAATCAGCACGGTGTATCCGACCCCGCCCCAATCGTATCGATGCCCATGTCCCAATTTCTAATGAGACTGAGCAAGGATAATGAACCCGACCTCCGCTAGAATTTGCAAAAAGGGTCTTGCCCAGGAGGAAAAGGAGCGAGATGCGAGCCAGCATCACGGCACACATGGGTTCGATAGGGATATCCACATCCGGCTGGCCCAGATCTACCAATTCATTCGCATTAAATAAATTGGCCAACCAAGATAATTTAACTTCAGTACCATGCTTCTACTGAGAGGAGGGGTAATCCTCGATTAATTGAACCATCTCGTCCCGACCTGGTACGCGAAGGTTGGTCACCGGTGTGTCCCCAATCTTAATCCCCGTAATCATCGACCAATAGATGGGGGTAATAGTCATCTCAATCATCGCCATATGGAAGGTCATAGTTTCATGCCGAAAGTCTTGATTAAGGCCTTCACATAGGCCGAGTCACCCCTCTTGGCAGGATACGAGAGGAAGTCCCTGAAACCGGCCTGGGCAAGGAGAAACCTCACCACTGGAGGGAGATAGCGGTAAAGGCACTGAAGGTCAAGCCAACCTTCACGGAACATAATTGATGGCAACTCTTGCATCAAGATAAAGAGGTGTTAGGTCCTATAGGTAAAGCAAGCTCGCACAAAGAAAAGACAAGGCGATAAAAGCCCTTAAGCACCCTCCTAACCTCCCTTTTTCCTATAAATAGAGAGGCACCCCTCCCTTTACAAAGACTTGAAAAAAAATCCAAAAGAGAGAAAAGATTAAGAGAGAGCTTTCCTCCTCTCTGGTGCACCCTTTTCATACAAATTGCAGAACTTCAAAGTCTCCCTTAGATCCCACCTTTCATCAAAAATTTCCTAGTTTAGGTGAGGGCTACTCCCTAGCCCTCCTCTCCTATCCCTTAGATAGCAATCTATAGAGGTTAGAACCCACTCTTCCATCATCCAAGCCATTGGAAGCTTATCAAGTGCACCTACGCGAAGGTTCACAAGTGTGCTACAAGGGCCCAAGAGCTCCGACTCTCCCCTCTACTCCTCTACCTTCCTAGCTTTTCCTTTATCCTTGAATTTGTGCCATTATGCCGCTGAAAATTTGGCAATTACAGAGGGGCACAAATAGGATCAGCGTGCCTTCAGGCAAGAGGAAGTGGTCTTTTCATTTTTATTTTTCCTTTATTTTGGCCACAAGTAGAGACCGCGTTTAAGCAGGTTGATCGGGCGCCTAACACCTTCCCGATCGATAACAAAAGCCCCAACCCAAGAGCCTTTGGTGTAGACCGGAATCAGAGTCATATTTTTAGCACTTCGGTGCATATAAAATTAATTTAGGTTTTTCGAGACTCCAAAAGCTCAGAGTGGCAACTCTATATTTTTCACGCGAGTGCATTGTCACGATGGGATCGCCAAAAATCCGGAGTTGCACAAGTTCAGATCGATCTCCACTCATAAGCCATATTGCACGATTTGCTCCCCTTAAAGCCAAATTAAAAGTAGCAAACCCACCTAAAAAGAAGTCCAAATCCTCAGGGGTCATTATTAGAGGAACACAATTTGAAGGCATGGAATCTGAATCAATGTCTGTCCCTAAAGAGGGCACACAAATGGATAAAGGCAAAAAGCTAATGTCCTCTTATAAGACACTGGATCGGATCCCAGCCTCAATGAAATATCATCTAGTGGACGTTGCTTTTTGGGAAAAGTTTGACATTAGTGGAGAGTTAATCAAGTATTTTAAAGATGTAGGGCTTCAGTATTTTTTAGAGCCAGGATTCATGCGAGTCTACCCAATTCTTGCCACAACCATTGATGAATTCTCCAAATAACAAAGGAAATGGTTGTAGGGGTAATGAATGCACCATTAGAAAGACCTGAAGTGTCCCCTGACAACCTAGAAGCCAACATCCTTAGAGAACATCCCAATACTCTTCCAGATTTTGTTCAGATGGCGATAGAGCTGCTTGGAAAACCCCCAAAATATGGTTCATTTTTCTTATGTAAAGATCTAGAAACACGGAATTTATGACTTCACTTCCTGGATGTCTTGATTCACAAGACAATCATCCTACGAGTCACAGAATACAATGGAGAGCTCTCTTTGTGAGAGCCTTGTATCTTATAGCTAACTGGTTGTGGTTTGATGTACCGTCTTACTTGTTGGAAGTCATCAATACTGTGAGAGAGAAATTAAGTCAAGAAAAGTATCAGACAAACAAATTAAGTCTACCCTTTGGAGGTTAAATCACAAATTTGTTGATGAACATGGGATATAGTTTTGATCCCAAAGAAAAGAGCCTACCCAGACCGGAAGAAGGCCACACAGTCATGGCCTATAGAAGAACCTGAACTCTAAGAATAAAAAGAGAATTCCTACACACCCAGAGGGTACTTCTTCTATACAAGAGACCATGCAAGAATTTGTAGTAGTGACCGAGGTCCTGAAACAGCCTACTGCTGAACCAATAATGGACAATATAGCCCCAAGTACAGCAATGGTAGCAGAGGGAACGAGTACTTCCACTCTTCCCCAAGAAAGACTGGAGCCTAGCTCCACAGTTCAAGAATGATCAGCAGAGTAGGAAACAATGATTGCACCAGCACCTATGGAAGATCAAGCTAGTCTATATGACTCAGCTCTAGACTCACCAATAGGGCCTGCATTGCCCCCTTTTACTTAGGCAGGCACACTGCCAGTGATTTTCGAAGCAGCTCCGGTGAGACCTATTATCACTACAGAAGAAGAAATCCCTCCACCAAGAATAGAATGAATTGCTAAAATGACTACTTCTAGTCATGTTCCTGCACTTATTTAGTCTGTTGCCCCTCCCATAATTCTTTCAAATACCGAACAGACTCCTACATTCCAATCAGCAGAAGCAGGACCAAACTACGAAACTCCAAGAATGGGTTTCACAGAGTTATTCAATGAAGAGAGTTCCACCAATTATCACTACAATAGTTGCTACATCCTCCACTGAACAGTCTGAATTAGAAAGAAGATTGCGAGAAGTAGAGCAATGGAAGAATGCAAATGCACCAAACTTAATGCCATTGCCACGTGCAGTAAGAAAGCTGATGGAAGAATTTCACATGTTGAAAGTAGAGTCCTTGAATCCATGTCCACTGCATAAGAACGCCAAGAGTTAGTTGAAAACTTTCAGTGAAAGGTTGCGAAAGATCACCATGCGCATTGGACAGCAGAAACAAATAGGAAAGTCCAAGATGCCACTGCCGCCCTCCAAACATAAATTATATAGCTGCAAGACCAGAACAGAGCATTACGAGAGGACCAACAAGCATGGAAAAGTCAGAAAAAGGTGTATGAGGATACAATAGCTAATTTGATGGAACAATTTGGAGAACTTATTGAAGACCCAAATGCAATAAATAATGCGAGAGAAAAAGCTCACCAAGAATACCAACAAACCCTCAACAATCAGCTGAATGAAAAGAATCATGAGCTTACAGTGGAAAAAGGAAAATTGCTTACGTTGCAAGATGATAAGAATTCCTTAGTCCTAACTTGAGCATAACAGAAGGAGAAGATTAAGTCAATTACGAACAAATTCTGGACCATAGTAATAGGATTGCAAGCTGAAGTTGACATACTGAGAGTTGAGACACAAGAAAGGTTTGCTGTGATTTGCAAATTAGAAGAAGACTTGAAAAAAAAAAGAAACAGTTGAAGAACAGCTGAGAGCTTTGAAGGAAGAATACAATGCATTAATAAAAGAGGAGAGTGTTGAAGCACATTATAAGGAAATTGGATGGAGAATACATGAGGGGCCAGAACTAGACAAAGAATCTGAATGCTCCACAACATTGATGACCGACTCTGAAGATGAATTGCCAGGCAGCTCTTCCTCCCTGCTAGCTACAGAACCAACACCAGTTGTCTCAATTGTACCATACCTATCATCACAGAGTGAGTAAAGGTAAATTTTTATGAAGCCCACAAGTATGAAAAATGAAAATTTTAAATTTTTTTTAGTATCCGTTGTTTTTGCATAATGAGAACATTGTCCTATTTAAGTTTGGGGGGTACACAACTTCTGTGTATAATAGTTTGCTTAGTTTGCTTTTTGCATATATATATATATATAAATTAAAAAAAAACAAATATTTTCTTGTGAATTTTTTTTCCTGTTTTAGATATTAGAAAAATTTAACCATTATATATGAGTTATGATAGAAAAATTTATGAATCCATAAACTTTACGATCCATCGTAGTAGAAGTTCAACCATCACAATAGAGCAGTTACGATTCATGTCTAGCTCTCTTGAACGTTGTATCAGATTGAATGTTTGAAACTATACTTTGATTTCAATTGTAATATTTAGATTATAGTTTCAAAATTTTATAAAACTAGTGAGCTTTTGAGCCATAATTCCTCTTTTATTCTGAGAAAGATTGCTTTCTATTCAAATCAAAATTCTCTTTAAACTTCTTGACTGTATTTTAATGAAATCTCATAATGCTGAAAATTTGAATCAAATATTCTATGATTATGATAATTTATTTTTCTAGAATTTTTCATTAGAAATATCAAATCAATTTGGCATTCATGCTAGTGAATCACAAAGATGATCTAAGGCCATCTTTTGCTTAGTTGGAGCTAAAATGTTAAAATCCCAGAAAATATCTATCCCTTGAACCCATATTAGAAGTCTAAACTGAATTTCTTTGTACCAAAATCTTATAAACCCTTAACCATATGTACTACCTAAAAATTTTAACCTTTAACCCTTACAATTTTTGAGAGTTTAGAACGTAAAAGAAGGGAAGAAGAGGGAGTGAAAGGAGTATAAGAAAACAGATAAGGGATATTCCGAAAAGGGTAAAATTGAGAAGAAAGAAAATGATGAAATATGGGACAGAATCAAGAAATTGTAATTACGATTCAAAAAAAAAAATAGAGAAGCAAAAAACTTCCAAGCAGAAAAATTTTAAGAGGATATTTGAAATCAATTGAAGAAAAGGAATTTGCAAAAAAAATAGAAAAAGAATAATGGGAAGAAGTTATCTAACTTTTTGGATACTTACTAAATTAAAAAGAAGAAGAAGACGGGTGAAAGTGGAACTGAATTCTCCGAAATCCTTGAATCCTTTCTACCTTTCTTTGGAATCCTTTAAAGCCCCATTATAAGCCAAATAAAGACCCTTTTGATTTGAGTTTTACTACAACATGAGCCTAGTAGAGATGCTTATAAAAGATACTATAGAAAAATAAAGGAATGTATAAATAGAATTGATTATCTTTCTATGAGATTTATCTTTTTAGTCAATTATCCGTTGAAATTTATCATACATATCATATACTGAGGGAGCCCAAAAATTTTAATATTTTTGAGAGTATGACAATAGTGAGAGTTTGAATGAAAATATTTTCTAAATCTGCAATTTAGAAAAATTATGATGAATAAACTTTTCCCTGTACACACACACTCCACGCTTTACTGAAGTGAAATTGCTAAGTTCTGATCAAGGATAATAGCTATGATGGAAAGTTAAGGATAAATGTTTGTACTTTTGGAAAAATCACAACAACCATGTAATGATTAAAACTAGTTAGTGTACAAAAAGTAGTTTAGATTTTCAATCTTTTGTTTCATTTAGATTTTAAAATTTTTAAAAATCTAAAAATATTTGAAGTTTGTAGGTAACTTCACTAAAAACCTTTAGGAGACTGTAACTCCCTCACTAGGGATCACCTAGGGGTTTAAAGGCTTGTTGCATCTGCTAAATGCAATCGTGCTCCCTACGAAAGTGGTATTTTAAATTTGTAGTTTAGATTAATATTTCTTTCCTTGTTTGCTAGGGACTAGCAAAGCGTAAGTTTGGGGTGTGATCAATCACAGAATATGTCATTTTATCACCCTTTACTTAGTGATGGTAGACCCCAGTATGCTACTAACGAGAT
The DNA here is from genome assembly GCA_021018995.1 of Chloranthus sessilifolius. Lineage (NCBI taxonomy): Eukaryota > Viridiplantae > Streptophyta > Magnoliopsida > Chloranthales > Chloranthaceae > Chloranthus > Chloranthus sessilifolius. Next base: position 81,473,324 of record CM037584.1, read on the forward strand.
ACTGATCTGCAGATATTTAGAATAAACAAAAAAAGAGAACCAAAGTGTTAATCTTTGTCAAAATGAACTCATAAAGCAGTAAGAACATTGAACGTAAAAGACGATTAGACGCAAGATTAAAGCCAGAAATTGTACTTTGTGATTGAACGATGGTAAAGAGAAAATGAAAAATCATAATTTATGATTCTTCAAATGATACTTTAGGCAGAGTGTGATACAAAAGGAATTGCGATCATTCGTACTAAAGAATTGTACCGAGAGTTATGAGCTGAAAAGAAAAAATCGTGATTTATGAATTTACAGAGTAAAGACTCTGGTTGCTATTGATCACGTGAGAGCTATACCGCCATGCACGGAATTAGAAGATTATTCAAATTAGAGGTTTGGCAATCCACGGATTTGAGAAGATTGAGGAGAATGACTCCTATAGATCTCTACCACTGCTAAAAGAAGGAACAATCCAGAGCGCATCAACTACTCAAAGCAACGAAAGATGAAATTTTATAGTTAGAGTTATATTAGGAAACCTTTTGTTTTAGTAGTTTCTTTTATTAGAATTTGAAGTTTTGTAAACCGACTCCTTATGATCTATGATCTATAAATAAGAGAGTTCGGCATAGGAGAAGAATTATCGAAGGAACTCTTAGCATCAATTGATGACTGAGGTTGGGTTTTCTTTCGATCAATTTTAATTTAGTTTAGTTTAGATATCCAAGGTTTCTTGAGAGCAATTGATGACTGCAATTGGGATGTAACACCCTGAAAAATTTGGACCCAGATATGCAAGTGTGTGCATGTGTATGATACCAAATACGTTCGCGCTTCGGACCTTAGAACCCATCAGCCCATTTGAATGGTGAAGCGTGGGCCTGCATATCTTAGTATAGGTATTAGATTATGTACCTTGTAGACAGGCTCCGTGAGAGCACCCCACTGGTAAAGGTATTGGTTAGCAAAACAGAGGTTCTAATATCAAGCTAAATCCCAAGAATTGACCCAGGTGGTCTTTCAAATTTTAATTTCAGACAAGCCCACACACCATACTTTGTGTACTTGCTGCATGCTAAGTCAAGACCCTAGTGAAACACCAAAATTCTTGTATAGGCTGTACACCAGACCCAAACCCTGTAGTACATAGACTACCTCCCACGCATAAGTTAGAATTGCATGGGTTTCTGCTGGCTTGAGAATAAGAGCCCTTTCCTTTCTTTTTACTCCCACGCCTTGAAGTCCTAACGTGGAAAATCCCCAAACCAGTCAAGCCCCAAAGTTTACTCATCGAGATCTCTGCTACGAGTCTTCCATCACGAAGAACCTCGATCATTTTCAGTCACCGCAACACTGTGACAGAACCCTAGTACGTCTACGAATTGACATTCAGGTGGTCAAACGTGTGAGACTCGAGAATTCTGACACCGAAGAGTCCACGACAGTATGTGTTTCAAACCCACCTCATAAAACTAAATCCATTTAATTTAGAATCCATCAAGACAAGATCTGGAATTTCATGAGAAGAAAATTTTGATGATCGGATGCATGCGAGGCATGGGTAGTCGAATTCCTTCAATTCCAATTTTTTTAATATCACATGCACGATCAAAATAAGGAAATAGGGGAAGATATTAGCTTTAAAGCATAGATATGGATTAGATTTATCGTTTACGATGAAGATTATACAAAAAAAATCAAAGTTTTCAAGCCTAGAAGGAAGGAAAAGTGAATTTTGGACGTTTCTAGATCTGAACAGTCGCCGCGGTGACCTTGGAACTCGCTGCGGTGAGCTATTTTCTGAACATCTCACAGTGGCGAGCTACAGTACCTCGCTGCGGCGAGCACTATTCTCAGTCCAGTGACAACACGGTATTTTTGTCATAACTTTGGACCCTGACCTCCGATTGGCGTGATTCTCATGGCGTTGGAAAGAGGAAAATGAGCCTTATCACTTTCATGAATTAATAGTTTCATGAATCTAATGTTTTAATGGTCAAAATTAAGTGAAAAATTGGGACAAGTTTTACATGACCTGAAGTTAACACAATTTACAGTGCCTGCTCGGTGTTTTGGTCATAACTTTTGACCTTGAACTCTGATTGGCACGATTCTCACGACATTGGAATGAGGATAGCGAGTCTCATAACTTTGTAGCAGAAACAATTTTATGAATTAAAATTTTTTAAAGGCCAAATTGGCTCTGGAAAAGCTCGCCGTGGCGAGACACACACAGGTGTGCCACATGGAATGTTGTGCACCTAGTCGAGGCGACCACTATAGCTCACCGCAACGAGATACCCTAAGTGTGAGAATGGGTTTTTTTGGATATTTTTCTTCACATGAAACCTCAGCTATGACGTATATGCTTAGTTAACACTTTGTACGTATGCATTTCATGATCTAAGATAAGTATGTGAGAATCGTGTGAAGAGATTTGCTTCGATCCTGCAATTTGGTTCCGATGATTTCGGCTTTGAGGTAGGGAAATTCAACACCCAAGTTTGTCTTGATGCTAATTCATGGACTTGATTATGTTTTATACTTGAACATTTGATAGCTTAGAAATGCCTGAAATCTTCGATTTGCATTTAAATGAATTGAACTTCAAACCTTTTTCTTTCCAGGTTAGCATATGATTTTTAGTCTTGATTGAACTCCGTATATGAAACGCGATTTTAAATCTGCATATGCCTATGAATCTAAATCAGAACATGATATTCGAACCTGATGATTGAGCTAAAAACTTCGAATTTGAACTTGAAATCCAAAGTGTATCTGAAACCTGAAAGTTAACTTTGAATCTGAAATTTTAATATGAAACCTCAAACTTTGAAGGTGAACCAAATTTCGAACAGTGAATAAGTATGTGAATCTGAACTGAAACATGAATCATCTGAATACTGAACTGTGAATAAGTATGTGAAATTTCAAATCGTGAATACATATGTGAATTTAAATACTACATGTACTGAGTATACTGCACACACTGAGCATACTGCATACTGGACCGGTATGGCGGGTTAAATCGTACACACTATATACTAGACCGATACGGCAGGTTAAACCATAGACACTACACTATTTACTAAATATTGGATTGGTACGACGGTTAAACTGCATTACACCTTTACATACTTGACATTGCATATCAGATAATCTTGGACCTCGGCCGGGTTAAACATGCATTATGTCTATAATTGAACATTGTATATCGCATCGAATCTACATATGTTATTCGAAACGAGTAAGAAAAATTCGTGAATGATAAGGTTAAATGGAATACATGAATACTGAGCGTGAATTTTGAACAAGAACTCAAACATGAAATTGACACGTGAATATTGAAACGTGAATATGAACTCGAAAGGGGAAAAACACAACATGAGTGAAATAGAAACTGAGAATTTCGGTTATGACTTTGATATTTTGAAGTTAAGATTTTATGAATCTAGGTTTTGAGCATGACAATGTTTTGAAATTTGATTTTGTACTGGACGAAAAAATGCCTTTGAATTTAAATTGCACCGTTGAATTTTAAATCAATCGACTCTGGGTTTTGTCTGAAAAGATGTAAATTGGTATTGATTTTCTTTATAGAGCTTGGATGAAGCTCACTCCTCAACTATACGTCACAGGTACAAGCTGTGAGCAGGACCTGGAGATTTCATTGAATCCTACTCTGAAGCTTTCATGTTGATCTCTAGTTTTGGTATAATTATGGAGCTTTGTAGATATTAGAGTTATATTTTTCCTCTTGTACACTATTGTCTAAGTGATGGTCAGCCATCATCGATGGTTTTAGATTGTTGGACTATGTTTTGCATATGGATAGATTCTCTATTCCCGCCGTGTGTATTACCTTTTGTATTACTTTTGTAATAGCTGCCTGTTTATTTCTACTCTTGTAATATACCATTTCTGTCATGGAACGTGATCTATGATCCGACGGTCCGGGTTTTTCCAAGATGTTTAAAAAATAAATAGTGTTGGAAAAATCCGGGTTGTCACATGGGATCTGGAAGATAGAGTAGAGTATCTGTAGTTTCTCAAGAGCAATTGACGCCTACGACTGAGGGATGAAAAATCTTTTTATTTCTTTCTAGTTTATATTTATTTTACGCACTTTTACTGCTTTGTAAATATCTAAAAGTTTTTTATTTGAATTGACGACTCAGATTGAGAATTTGCAAATTAGTGTAATGGCTTTTACTTTTCCATTTTCAATTTTCTTGAGTTTGATTGACGCCCAAATTTTAGGAAGATTGTTGATTAGATTAAATCTGTGTTAAAGAATTTTAGTATTTGATTGATGCCTAAATTCTAGAAGACTGCAATACGATGTAATGGTACTTTACATTTATAAATATTCGAGCACTGAAGGATTGCGATTGACGACCATAATCTGGAAGGAGGAGGATTTAGATTTATTTTCTGCAATTAGTTTAGACAAACCATTCTTTTAATCATATTTCTCATATAATTTAGAATCTTAAAAGACAAATATAAGTTTTTAAAAGAAACGGATATATGAGATAATCACTTCCTCGTTGGAATGATCCTATACTAGTACTGCATTTCCATTGTGCGCTTGTAAGAGGTTAAGACTTTAGTACGAATTTAGAGCACATCAGCATGCTCAGGCTCGACGACGATATCTATATCGGGGTGGTCTGAATCAACCAACTCATCGACCTTGAACAAATTCGCCAACCATGACAACTTGACCTCGGAGCCGGTGATATGGTTGGAAGGGGTGTAGTCCCCAATCAATCGGATCACCTCCTCACGATCAAGAATGTGAGGACAGATCACTAGCACCCCTCCTATCGCAATCCTCGTGATCATGGACCCATCAATAGGAGTGATGGTCATTTCGGCCATGGACGTGTGGAAGGTCATCATCTCCAGACGAAACATCTCCACCAAGGCTTTCACGTAGGCCAAATCACCCCTCATAGTAGAGCAAGATAAGAAGTTCCCAAAGCCAGCCTGAGTTAGAAGGAACCTCATAAAAAGAGGGATGTAAAAGCTCTGGAGGTCGAACTAGCCTCCACGGAACATGATTGGAGGCAAAGACTGCATCAAAAGAATTGGAAATGTCAGATCCTGGAACAAAGAAGCACGAACAAAAGGAAGCAACCAAGGAATATATTTTTTTATCTGACTGGCAATCCCAAAGTTAGAAATGTGGGTGTGTTACTGATGGAGCAACCCACTGTGGGCTGCCTCGCCCCACATCTAGTACCAACAGTGAGAGGAGCGCTGCACCTGAATGTGGTGCTCCCCATAGATATCGAAGATCTCGTCAGGGCTTCCCTCACGGTCCTGGTCCTCATCAATTGATTGACTATGTGGCATCTGTTAATCACTAAAAAATACCATTTTTCACCTCTCAACCTAGCCTTTACTACACCTTTAAGCCATCTAATAATTATCATTTGAGCATGTTTTATAGTTAGGAATAAAACTATAACTCAGTGCAACAGTTCACATTTGGAGGCCAAAATGAGAGGAATTGAAGTCAAGTCTTGAAGCTGATGAGAGAACAGTGAGCACACCATGGTGGTTCCCACCATTGGGACCATTTTGCTTACCTAAAGGAGCCCTAGAAGTCCAATAGAGGAAAGAAGGAGGGACCCAAGCAATGAAGACTGCTGCAGTAGACTATGCACAGTAGCAGAGAAGCAGATAGGAAGCCTGGAGTGGTTCTCGAGCAGTTAAAATAACTCAGAAAGTGCCTCGTGTGAATCTCGAGAAGTTAAGGCATGCAACATATAACCAGCACGACAAGTTCTCACGTAGTTTAGAATCGAAAGAGCTTCAGAAAATAAGCTCGAGTAGTTCTCGCGAGGTTCAGAGCTTCCAGACATTATCTGCTCGATTAGATCTCACGCTGTTAAATGTAAGAACAACTTTAGAAAATATACTCGCATAGTTCTCGTGAAGATACAGCTTCAAAAAATCACTTCGTGCAGATCTCGCAAAGCTCTCGCGTACTTCAAAGACGAATCCAGCCACGTGAGACATTCAATTTCATCCTATTGAGAATCTACGCGAGCTGCAATTCATCCTAGCGAGGACCTCATGAGTTGAATCACCTGAAGGCTCATCCGCACGAGCTGGGTAAGTCAAAGCACTTGAACCTAGCAAGCCTTCTTCAGCATCTAATTTAGCCACGCGAGAACCACTCGAGATACAAAATTTGAGCATCCATCCTAGCGAGGCATGGGTTCCTGACTTCCCATTCAATACACAGGGGCACTGTTGGGATTCCACAGTCTCTGTGGCACATGCCCCAATGTGCAGAGCCATTCCCCACTAACCTAGGTAACACTTGGCTGTAATTGGGCAATGTCAGTAGAATCCTAACTAACTTGAGTTTTTTGCCTTCTGATTGGCCAAGGCATAGAGATATTTTATGGAAGTTGTATATAAGCTGTAAAAATAGCCAAAAATAATGATCTAACATTTCCTGATTTTGCTCTGAGCCAGGAGGTTTTCTGTGCTTAGATCACGGCTAGGGTTAGGTCATCTCTTTCCCTTTTCTTCCCTCCTTAGCTCAGCACTTGCTGACTAAGATCTTTTGTAATAGATCGGACTATTTTTGTGCTATAAAAAGACTGTGAAAGCTTGTAATGGTCTTAAATCTACATTGACTGTAGCTTGGAGAGCTAATCATTGTAAGTTTTGTATATGCAATGAATGTTGTTTTTATTGAGTCATTCGATTGGTGATGATTTTTCTGTTTTTCACCAAGAATTTCATGGATTGCATGCACCTATGAATGCAAGAGCTTGTAGCTTTGCATGTATAGAAGTTGTAGTGGTTTTTAATGTTTTGATCTCAATCCCCTTGACTGGAATCTATCCCTGGGGTGATCTGTGACCACTCAGTGGATAGATCACAACCCTAAGACTATTCCATATCATTAGGGTTGGATTGGATTCTTTATCCTTACAATTGGCTTGCAGCCAAATGAAGGAATGATGTGGATCTGATCCTCTCTCAGCCTGATCAGCCCCTATTTCAATAAAAATCTCAGTCCCTATTTTATTACTTCTCACCATTTTCCATTTTATTTTCTATATCCATTACTATCTCTTCTAAACCCCTTCTATAGTATAGATCTACTCTTTAATTTTCGATTTTAGTAGATAGTGAGATCCCAAAACTCCCTCCCTTTACCTTTGCTTTTCTGTTTAGGTTAGTGCTGCCAGATTTGCTGCCAGATCTACTATTCACCCTTAGATCAAATTTTCCTGTGAGATAAACTCTTCTTAAAACTTGCTACAACAGGCCTTGAATCTTGCAGGATAGTGTTTAGATTGTTGTCTTATCTGTTGATCACACCATTTCCTTCCCCCTTTTGTAATCTGATTTTTCTCTTTAATAAAATAGCACAACCAATCTAAATTTATCTCAACAAGTTTTTGGCGCTGTTGCCAAGGATCTTTGATCTAAATAGTAGATCTAAGTTTTTATTTTGTTTGTATACAAACTCATTTGTTGCATTTCCTATGTTTGAATAAAAGTACTACTGAATTTAATTTGGAATTCTGTAGATCTGGAACAGCAGCAAAAAGAGGAGTTGGAAGCTGTAGCTGGAGCTTGCTTGCCTTAGTTTGCATCCCCTCTCCCTTTCTTTATATTTCCTTTCTGTTAAATGCCTTAAATTCAGTAGTAATATTTTTTTTAGCAATAATTTTGTTTACCATTCTTTAAGTGTGCTATAAGTGTCTGTCTTTACTTGATGTTTATGTGTGTGTATGCTGGGTAGGAGGTCTCTTAACCCTGACTTAGAACCTCTAAATCTTGAGATAGAGAGAGCTCATAGATTTGGCAGACCACACAAATCCCTGCTATTAATATTGAGCCAATTGTGATGGGTGAGTAACAAAGAACACTGAAGGAATACTATGCACCAGGGGTATACTCATCCTCCTTCTGCATTCAATTTCCTATAGCAGAAGGAAATTATAAAATCAAATCCTCAACCATCCAAATGCTGCCATCATTCCATGGGTTAACTAAAGAAGTCCCATATAAGCACATAGATGACTTTCTTGCCTTATGCACCACATTCAATATTACTGGCTTGGGAGAGGAAGCCACCAAACTGAAGCTTTTTCCTTTTTCATTAAAAGATAAAGCTAGAACATGTCTCTCCATGCTCCCAACAAACAACATACAAGCCTGGAATGACCTCCAATGTTAGTTTTTGGCTAAATTTTTCCTATGTCTAAAACCAGTGAGTTGAGGAAGAGCATAATTATAGACACTTCCATTTTGCCTTCTCAAAATATATAAATCTGTTCGGTCAACCTTTGACCTCATAACCATAATTGGGACCATATGCAGAAACAATAGTATATGGCTGAACACAGGCTGAAATAATAGCTTTGTGGCTCAGGCCCCACAACTCCGACATGGGAACCATGCACTGAAATAATAGTACGTGGTTGAACACAGGCTGAAATAATAGCTCTGTGGCTCAAGTCTCGACGGAGGGAGACTATATACTGAAACAATATTGTGTAGTCAAAATGCAAGCTAAAAAAATAGTCTGGCATTTCAGACCTCCTAACCCTAACGTAGGGACCATGCACTGAAATATTAGTACATGGCTGAACATAGGCTGAAACAATAGCTCTGTGGCTCAGGTCCCAACGTAGGGAGACTATATACTAAAACAATAATATACAGTCAAAATGTAGATTGAAACAATAGCCTTGCATTTCATACCCGACCCAAACCCGGACAGCCCCGAATTATGCGTCTAAATCCACACGCACAATTCAATCGCACGCAAAACCATAAACATGCAATCAGTCCTCCTTTCATACCAGAGTTCCTTTCCCAGACTACCTCTAGACTCAATCACGTGCCCCACATGGCACGTGCGTTCGAATTGAGCGCCCCACCACTGGCGCGCAATTGGCGTACGCCCGACCTAGTCTTACAGTCTTTAACCCCCAAGCTTCGTCGATTATGCGCTTCGGAAGAGATGCTTGATCAAATTGCGCACTCCACACCACGCGCGCAATTAGTCCTAACATTGTTAGAAGTAGGAAACTCACAGAGCAAGTCAGCTGATGACTCATTGAGTCGGTGACCGACTCAAAGCGATTAAGCACTGAGAAACCGATGCGCAATTCGGTTAAATGCTTGAAATAGGGCGTTTAATTAGAAAAAAACCTATAAAATATTTTTTTAATTCGACCCACAGAGAGAGGACAAAGGAGAATAAAATGGATTTTTTGGGGATTTCGAGACTAGAGAATTCTGAGAACATAGAGGAACATAGCCATGATTTCGAGATTCAAGCTTCGAATTTTCGAGATTCCTCTCTGCCGCCCCGACCCTTAGGTAAGGATCTAATTTCTAGTTTCCGACTGTAGTATTTAGTATTTAGATTTAGGATTTCCCTTAGTCTTAATTATTGAAATTAAATTTTCAGTCTAAGACCTTAGCACCCCTTTTTAGACCGTAATTTTTAATATCTGGATCTAGTCCTCAGTTTTTAGAGCTAGCCCTTAATCTGACGACCTAATTCACTAACCCTTCGACTTTAATTTTGTTCTAAAATCTTAATCTCTAGTCCTATCATTAATCTCTAGTTCTAGTTCTTAGTTTCTATAATCAGTCCTTAATCATACGACCTGATTTTCTGATTTCGGACCCGAATTCAGTCCTTAAATTTTGAAATTCTAGTTTTAATTCCTTAATTTAATATTTCTAAAATCCCAAATATTAATTTTGTTTTCTATAATTATAATTCATAATTATAATCTCGAAAGCGACTCTAAAAATCCAAAAATACCATCTTACAATCCAAATTCAATTTGATTTAATCTCAGCCACCTAATTTGCCCAAGGGAGCTTACGGAGGGTACTCGGGAATGAGGCCAATCCTCCTTAACATAGCGGGCCAAAACCCCTTTTTTTTTTTTTACATATTTAGTAAGTCAATTCATCGCTTTAATTAGAAAGTCTAGTAAAATTAGTTCCTTTATTTTAATCAGAATTCTAGTATAATTAATTCATTGCTTTAATTAGATTTTTAATATAGTTAATTCATTGCTTTAATAAGAATTTTTGCAAAGTTAGTTTATTTGCTTTAATTAAAATTTTAATAAAATTAGTATATTTGCTTCAATTAGAGTTTTAGTAAAATCAGTCTTCTATTCCAATTAGAATTTCAGTCGAACTAGTATACTTGCCTCAATTAGAATTGCAATGTAATTAGTATATGTGCTTTACTTAGAATTTCAGTATAATTAGCATGCTTGATTTAATTAGAGTTTTATCAGAATTGATGTATCCACACTCCTAGTAACACCAGGAGACTAAATTAAATTGATTTCTAATGGGACCACAGCACCTAAAACTAATTGGACTCCTAATAGGATTAGAATATTAGATTAGATCACTATAATAAATTCACATAACTAGACTCATAGCAGAATTTGGAAATTTAAACTAATCAGAATTATAGCAATAATAGCAGGGAAAGAAAACGAAACCAAACTATCTAAATTATAAGGAAGAGCCATAGCTGTTGACATTCGCAGGCGGACGATTCAGTAAAGAAATAATCTACACCCGCTCTAAAGCGTGATCACTGACGTGTTTTAGCGTTGTTAAATATCTGCAGCTGGCGATTGCAACAAACTAGGAATCTTCCTAAAAATCCCTTATTTATTTATTTATTTCCAACATTCTAAGCACCGTATTGCCAGAGTCCACTTGGACAGAATTGGGCCACTAATTCAACAAGGACCGAGAGGAGCCCAGAAAAAGCACTCACCAACAGACTGGCGATCGCAATGGGACACTTTTTCCAAACTCTTTCTTACTTAGATAGTTAGTTTTTATTTTCCTACTTTTTTCTTCCCATCGCATCATTCTGACTTTCCTTAAATATACGAGTCTTCGTCAAAAACTCGAGATGTCCGACATATGAAGAGTGAGCTTAGGAGACCCACCGTTGTGGGGATATCATGACAACCTCGTATATGAAGAAGAATCACTTTACGACTCCAGCCTACAACAACCTGAAATTAATATGGCTGGCAAACAAGAAAATCCCTTCTCTACCCCACACACCGGTAATAATCATAACGGGAGAGATAGTAACATTGGACAAAACCACACTTCTCAACAAATTGTAGAGCTCAGTATTCAAAGAATACAAAGAGGAGATGATGACTCTGAGGAATTGCTTCAAGGACTGGCCGCTGCATACGAGACCATCAGGTCGCGACAAGTTTCAGAAGACCAAGAGCGACAACACGGTGTCAGCCTGCGCCTCGCCATTGAGGCAACCTACTCACGCGTTCTTCAACGACGATTCTCCAGACAAGGTTGGCTCGCGGGTTGCTCTAAAAGACAGCACCATCAAGATCAAAGATCTTCCCAAGATGCTCGATGAATACATGGCCAAGAGAGAACGCCCTGGTCACTCATTTGGATTCGACAAATTTTATCGGGACGTTGAGTTTAACTTACCAATAGGATTCAAATCGCCAAAATTTACCAAGTACAACGACACGGAAAATCCAAACTATCACTTAGCCCTCTTTTGCAATAATTGTTGACCCATACATGATAATTAGGGACTTATCATTCACTATTTCCAACGCTCATTAGAAGGAGAAGCTCTAGATTGGTTTGCTAGACTCCCGCTTAATAAGATCGAAACGTTCAACGATTTAGTCGATCAATTCCAAGACTAATACAAACACTTGATCCAAGAGACAGTCAGTCTCAGTGATCTAATGGCGGCAAAGCAAGAACTCAATGAAAAATTCACCGACTTCGTCACCAGATGGAGGAAACTCGCTACTAGGACTGACACTTCAATGAAAGAGAAAGACTCAGTTGACATTATCATCGATAACACTAGAGAACCATTAAAGAGTGCACTTGTCATAAGTGATTGCCCAGACTTCATTGCACTCTACTCTCGGGCATCCTGACTAGCGTTACACATTAAAGGTGGAGACCTCGTCCTATCCATAGTTACATCGAAAGTAGGCTCTTCTAGTGAATCAAAGTCGAAAAATAATAAGAAAGCCTCAAGAACCGAATAGGTTAATATCGTTTTCAACCAAGGACAGAAATCTGGGAACGAAAACTTCCAACTATAAAATTTTGGACAAAATCAAAACCAACAATGGTACATAAACCAAAACCAAGGCACTAACCAACAAATATATGCAAACCAAAACTAAGGCCAGAACAAGAATTAGAGCCAATACTAGAACAAAAACCAATATCCTAACACTTATCAGAACCAGAATACAACGCATAATCGATCGGCCCATACACCGAACTATAACAACGTACCCCCACCGCAAAACTTCAGCCCAGCTAAAGGCCCCTACCAGTCGAGGTGGGAACACTATCCCCCTTTACCTGATACGATCCCCAATATCTTCCGTCTCCTTAACACTCAGAATCTCCTCCAATTTCTGTAGGAAAGACCCCGATAATGGCCGACAAACCTAGATTATAACAAATACTGCGCATTTAATCGATACGTGGGACATAACCTAGAAGACTATTGGGTCTTCCAGGATGTGATCTATGACATGAACGACCGAAACCAAATCGACTAGAAAGCGCTTAGAAATTCTAACCCTAATGATAACCAATCCCAACAAAATTTAGAGATCATTAATAACTCCATGCCTAACCACAACCAAGCAACATTGGCCCAGGTCACTACCGTGGATCTTTCCGGTCAATCCTCCTTCCAACCCTCTACTTTAATCACTCGTATCCGACCCTCTGACACTTTTGCTACACCTATGAGAATTCCTTCACCCTCGCACCCCTCGGCCTTGTTCACTCGAATTGCCCCGCCGAGCTTACTGCCTTACCCAAAATTCACTCAGATACGAGTCCATTCCTTAAGGGCTAGGAGACCATTCCTCCATAGTCACTCACTAGAACCTTCAACCCCTCCAAACCCTAAACCAACACCACTACCACTCCCCTCGTCCAATTTTGAACCCGAGTATGGAGATCATGTTCTTCAAACTGCAGCCCAAATTGTCGCATGGGTAGACAGTGTTACCTGAAAGACTCCAAGCCAAGAAAATGAAACCCAGCATGAGCATTTACTAAACACAGAAGAAAGTGAGCGAGAAGAACATTTCGACTCGTGTGAGACACTGGTTTCTGCTTTCCTAGAAGAAGAGGATTACACACAGTACCTCTCACCTTGGAGCGGCCCAACGCAAGTACGCGCTCTGACCTCAAATTTCACTCACTTCACAGGCACCTTAACATCGAGCCACACCGGGTTCGGTCAACAACCGACTTGCCCAATTCTTAAATCAGGAACCAATTATCCACCTTTGCCCTTCCCTCAAAATAAAGATTTTACGAATGCACAACCACCAGAGGGGAACATGAAAGAAAGAGAAGTTAACTTGCCGCCCCCACCTCACATTATCCCTCCACCAATCCCTGCACCTCAACCACTCCAACCACCTGCACCCATGGCTCATTGGCCAAACAAAGAAACTGCACTCGAGCCAGGACAAGAGTATGACCTTCTCCGGCATCTCCAAAAGATCCCAGCCAAGATATCTATACTAGAACTCATCAAGAAATTGCCTGACCATCACCGATTGCTGATAAGGACACTTGAAGACACACAAGTGGATGAGGACACAACATTGGATGAGCTTCATCAAATTGCCTCAATCATGGCGCAACCTCCAGCGCTCACTTTCACAAATGTAGACATGCCTAAAGAATCCCTTTGCGAAAGTGTGACTCCCATATACCTTACGATTATAATTAGAGGATTCTCCGTACCCCATGCATTGGTCGATATAGGAGCAAGGCTCAATATTTTCCCTATTATAATGTTAAAGATGCTCGAATACATGGAGCAGGATGTCAGGCCCTCAGCACTATCACTCATAGCTTATGACAACTTGTGTCGTTTTGTCAAGGAACTATCAAACTCCAGGTTTTCCTTGAACCTATTATTGCGAATCCCAGTGTGCTTACTTTATTTGTTGGTGGTAAAAGCAATTTAAAATCAAAGTAAAATAGGGGATGGAATCAGCACAACTGAGAAATCCTAGACCTACAAGATACAGGGTCCATTTGTAGCAAGTTTTAATAAGTAAGAGTTTGTCCCACAGGGAAAAGTGATCTACAGCTCCAAGGGAGCCATCTCTAGTAGTCCCTCCAGATCTGACTACAGATCTGGCAATCCTAAAAGGAAGGGAGTTTAGGGTCACTTATTCTAAATATCTTAAGGTAGCCTAATGAATTAACTACAGAAAGGGTTGAGGAGATGGATGGAGTGTGGGAAAATAAATATAAAAGGGTGAGAAGTATGCTATTGGGTTCAGATCTGCTGGAATTTATGACTCAGATCCAGGTCTGCTGTTATAGAAATCCTGTCCAATGGCTACATTATCACCAAAGAGGAGAAAGAATCCAACTCATCCCTGTGCCATGATCCAATCCCTTAAGGTTATAACCTGTCCACTTAAATGGTCACATACTATCCCATAGGGGAACCACAATCCAGAGATGGGTCAAAACAAGTTAATCATTGTAGGCATTACTTCATCCAGGCTACAAGCTCAGGAATCCATAGGGAACCACAACCTCTAAAGCTCTATGTTTGGGGCTAGGGCTGTATAGGGCCATGTTAGCCCAGACACATAAAACCAGCAAAAGATTGAGTACCACCTTCGATCTAGCTGTCCATTGCTTGAGTGGGACTACAATGGTCCAGTCACATGCCTACAATCTCCATAACCAGATTAGATCTAACATCTAATGGCGGGTCTATACAAATATAGGGGAGTCTGCCTCTGTACAATCTCCCACAAGGCTACAAGCACATGTGCAGAGAAGAAGAATCCATCTTGGATCCTACGGATTGGCTTCACCCTAAGGCTATAGCATGTCCACTTGAATCATCACAGACTATCCCAGAGGCTATCCTCCTCGTAGAGTCCAAAACATAACAGTAATATTGCTGCCACCACCATGGTCACAAGGCTACCAGCTCAGGCTCCCATGGGGATTTCAGATCTAGTGGGTCCTGTGGTGGGGCTAAGGCTATATCGGATCATGATAACCCAGACACACAGGTCACTTGGATCTGAATGGATCCTTAGAATCAGTCCTCCATTGCTTTGAATCATAGCCAAAGCAATGGCGGATCACAAGCTAGCACCCTTGCACAGAGCAACTCACAAACACATGAATCCCATAAAAGTACAACACCCAATCATAAATTCCGTTAATCTAATCTCAATAAACATACATAGGCATGGCCAGCAAGTGCTGGGCCATGGAGAGAAAGAAAAAGAAAAAGGAAAACTACTTACAACTACAGAAGAACAAAAAAGAAAATGATCTCAGATCCCGTATCAGGGATAAAATCTGGACTATCAAGTCCTCCTTAAACCTAAACTAGGCTTAGGTTTATATAGCAGTGGGTGTGGCGGTGCATTAGGGTTAGGAAACCCTAATTTTAGTGATGCCACATGGCCTATTAACGATCTTTGAATGCCTCGAGGTGCGTGTATGGAGATTCGAGTGTGGGAGTGCGTGCCCTAATCCTTGGAAATTCCCAGAAAGTCCTCTGCTGAAGCGATGGAAGGTTAAAGTTCAGAGCTTCGCTAGGTAGCCATCGTTTCCTAGGCTCGTCTCATGGTAGCTTTGTTCTTTGCATGGTTGAGTTTAACTCTGAAGCTTCAGCTGTCGCGAGGTTGGTGCGCTCTCACTAGATTGAGCTTCGTGAGGTTGGGTTGGAATAGTGCAGGAACTACGCGGGCATCACTCTAATGGATCTTCGCGAGGATCCTCGCGAGGCTTCAATAGTTTCTGAGCTGCGCGAGAGTCCATTTCTTGATTGATCTTCACGAGGATCCTCACGATAGCTTTGAGGCTTTTCTGAACTGTGTGACAACTCCTTTGATGCTTTGTATCTCGCAGAAACTAGGCGGCTGTTGCGTGACAACTTTCCTGAAGCTCTCTTAAATTACGCGAGACTGTGCGACCTTTAACTTCTAAACTTTGCGAGAGTTGCACGACTCAAGGCTTCTGAAGCTCTTCTGTCACTCCACTACGCGAGAACTTCTCGTGAAGTCTTGGGGAACGTAGCGAGGACTGCGCGAAGCCTAAATTCCTAAATCCTTTTAGAGCTTTGTTAGCTGCACGAGGCTTACCTCAAGTCTAGATTCATGGCACATTCTTCTGAGGGACTTCTGGTGCCAATCATGGGTTCCTTAGCAGGATTTATGGCCATATTGCACTACTGTTTATTGCTTACAGAAAACACTTAACAAACCTTTATTAGATGGCCCTTTATTAGATGGCTAAGGGTCTAATCAAAGGCTAAGTTAAGGGGTGAAAAGTGGTACTTTTCAGGTCTTAACACACCCCCAAACCTAATCTTTGCTAGTCCCTTAGCAAAGCTACACTAAAATAACTATAGAAATTAAATGCCACTTTCGTAGGGAGCACGAATATATTTAGCATATGTACCAAGCCTTTTAAACCCCTAGGTGATCCCTAGTGGAGGAGTGAAGTCTCCTGAGGGTTTTCAGTGAAGACACCCACAAACTTCTCGATGAGACAGTTAACAAAAGTGCATTATTATCAAGTGAGCAGTCCAGAAACAGAGTTAGTTCACCCTTTAATCAGTAAGAATATAAGAAATTCAAACACCTTGGCTACATAGAAATTTAAACGGTATAAGCTTCTCATGAAAGCATAGCATTTCCAATCAATTTACACCAGAGACACTACACGGGTGTGTCAACATTGAGCTCATCACTGGATCAAAAATTAGGTTATAGGTCACACCTAATACATTCAAGATCAGACCCAAAACTCTCTAGGGCATACTCTCATAAAGAACTGTTGAGGGTTTCATTTTCTCTCAAGCTCAAGAGTAGTTACATCCCCCAAATGGGTCTGTAAGCATGAGCATAGGCCTAGAGTGCGAGATTACGGCATCTGGATCCTCACCATAGATTGAACAATTCTCTGTCTCCACATGATAGCTCATTCAACTCTGGATCTCAAGGGCTTTTAACTGGGTTGTAATTGGGCTTATGGTATGGGTTATAAATAGAATGGAAGGTTGAAAAGGGGTGCAAAATTGAGAAATCAGTAGGTGAAGGAGGTGATTCATGACTTCACCTTCTTTAATTCAGCTCCTTTCATCTTCTTTGAGGTTTTCAGATTTGAAGTGATCAGTTTCTCTTCTTGATTTCGATTTTTCCAATGAAAGTTCCCTCTTGACTCCTCTCTTACTCCTCTTCATTATTGTTTTTGTTTCTTTTTTGATGCATTTTTCTTCTTTTTATTTTGTTTTTGCTTTTCTGAAATGCCACCATTTTCTCAGCTACCATACTGCCAAAATTTTGAGATACTTTTTCTCCATTCACCTAGTGTTGACCATAGCTAGTCCATCTTCAACTCTTTCTCCTTTACCTTCTGAATTCTCAGAGTGAGGGTAGGCTGAATCAGGTTCATAGGTTCAGGTACAAGTACTCAGGTGCATTTTGAAGAAATTTAGGATTTAAAGCTCAAAGGGGGTATAGACAAGGGCAGTTGCTTAAGGTTGGTCTATTTAGGCTCAAACTGTCCAAGAGAAGGCCTTGATCCTTTCCCAAGTCTCATGAGTGCTGTCAGTTGTTTCAACTTGGAGTTGCCTAACTTCTAGTGAGCACAGTGACTCAGCCAGTCCTTAGAGCTAGAAGAATTTTGCCTTAGTTACTCCTCAAGGAAAAAAATTTTGTATAGGCCCAATTCTCACTGGTTATGGTCTTCCTTTGAATTCTTAAGTATGTCCTTACCTTTTTCTGTCTCTAATGATTCACTAAGTGCTGATACAAGCGAGTTTCCTTGGTGATCTCATCATGGAAATGTGAAATTTTAAAAGTTTGTAATGCCTAAAGTTTGGAAAAAGTTTAAATTCCTTAGTTTTCATGATTCCTAGATGAATATGGTTCCATTTCCATATTACTCAGAAGATTCTGCTGCACTTAGGTTAACTATTCCATTGGCAGGATCTGCCTACCACACCCCCAAACCTATGAGGAGCAGTGTCCCCACTGATTCAAAGGTGGGTGTGCAGCAAATTTATTAATGGCAAAATAAAAGGAAATAACATGGAGCAAAACAGACACAAGACAAAGAAAAATATCAATGACAAAGGAAGATCTATTATAAGAGAGAAATGTACAAAATGAAAAACAACAGGAGAAAAAGAAAATGCTGAATCAGAAAAATCCTAGGTACAAGCTAATCGGAGCCTGAATCAAACCCAGTCCCAACCCATCTTCTTGGCATGCTCTCGAAGGAGAGCCTCTTCCTCTTTTTTCTTTCGTTCCCTCTCTTCCTTTCTTTGGGCTTCAATTTTGGGCATGGTTGGAGCTTTTGGTGCCCTCACCCTCATTTTGGGGGCCTTTGGTGCAGGATGGATCACTGGGGATTTGTCTGTAGTTTGCTCAGACGATTTGATAGGACTTTTTCCTTTGGGACTCTTCCCTTTTGGGCCCTTCCCTTGTTGAGTCTGAGGGAGAATAAGAGGAGATTTTGCTTTTTCTGGCTCAGGAGGGACAACCGGGCTCTTGCCTTTATCTTGCTGGTTCAGTGGTGGTGCCTCCTCAGACTGGGCAGATTGTTCTTTTCCAATTTTTATAGAGGCAGATGAGTGAGTAGCCCTCTTAGCTGTAACTTTCCTTCACTGAGGATAAGTTTGCTCAGCATGGTCTGATGAAGGAGCAGCAACAGGACTTTTAGCACTTGGATTCACAGGTGGTGCAGAGTCGACTCTGAATAAGAGGGAAAAAGAGCAGTGGGATCCAATCCAAGGGCTGCAGCAGCCTTTCTGCATTCATCTTTGGAAAGTAACAGACCATGGGGGTCATCCTGAGCAGAAGCTGTGGTGGCCTTTGGTGGTGGGGATGGCGGTGCAGGGTTTTTCCCTTTTTGGGCAGTAGTGACTCTTTTGGAGGGAGAAGGTTTCTTGGAAGCATCCATTTTTCTCTTGGGTGCAGGAGATTTAGCAGGGGGAGGCACTGGAGCAGGAGGTGGTGGAGGTACTTGAGTAGGAGGTGGAGGAGGAGGAGATGTAGATGTAGGAGCAGAGGGAATGGAAGAAGATGGACCGAGGTGTGAGGAAGGTGGGGCCTCAGTTGGTGCTGTAGCAAGAGGGGTGGCCTGAATTGGTTGGCCTAACAGAGATGCAATCCTTTTTTGCAAAATTTCAATCTGCTTTTCAGCATAGAGGAGTTTATCATCAGAAAGCCCCTTAGTGAGCCTGTGGATCTCCTGAGCATTGTTAAGTTTCTTTTCATACATCCGGGCTCTCTTTTGCTCCAGTTCGGCATTGGCTTTCTCCATCTCCGCATTCAGACTGTAGTAAGTTGCCGCAGCCTTTTTCTCATTGAGGGTCTCCAAAATTGTCTCCCACCCCTTTGAAATATCTCTCAGCTGCTGTCTGTGAGCAAGCTTCAAGTCACTCAATTTCTGCAGCCAAGGAGATTTAATGGATTGTCGAAGTTGTGCCATTCCCCTGAGAACATCCCTCTTGATGTAGGCATTGTTCCTCATAGCATGGAGGAGTGTGAAGTAAGGAGGGGTGTAATAGGAATGTCTTGGTAAGATTGGTAGAAAGGGAGTGGAAGAAGTAGAAGGTGATTGGTCCTGGAGGGGTGGAGTAATGGTGGTAGGGAGGACATTCACATGTGGGGGCTGGGCAAAAAGTTCTGGGTCTGTTTGAGTCTAGTTGTCAGAGAATCTAGGAGGAGGTAATATGAGAGGTGGAATGGAGGGCATGGGTGGAAAAGAAAATGAAGTGGATGCAGTGGAAGTGGGTGGAGCTAAGGAAGGGTAATAGGGGAAAGTGAATGGGATGAAAGGAACTGGTGGGGCCAAAAGTGTGTGTGGGTGGATGGAAAATGTGGATGGGAAAGGAATGGGGTCTGTTTGGGTGGAAGTGCTGGTAAATTGTGGTGGAGGTAATATGAGTGGGGGAAGGATAGGTAGAGTGGGGAAGGAGTGATGGGGTATGGTGTCTTGGAGGGTGAGGGTTGTAGTTAAGTCAATGGGGGAAAGATCTAGTTGCACTGTGGAGTCAGAGGTGGAAGTGCTGGTAAATTGTGGTGGAGGTAATATGAGTGGGGGAAGGATAGGTAGAGTGGGGAAGGAGTGATGGGGTATGGTGTCTTGGAGGGTGAGGGTTGTAGTTAAGTCAATGGGGGAAAGATCTGGTTGCACTGTGGAGTCAGAGGTGGAAGGGGATTGGATTTGTGGGGTAGGAGGTGTTTGTGCAGAGATGGGTGGTTTTGCCAATGTTTGAAGGGTGGATTTGATGTTGGTGATGTCAGTCTGCATTTGGTCTTGGGTATGTGTTGTGGTTGATAATTGGGTCTGAATGTCATGGATTAGGGAAAGGATATGGGTAAGTGTGTCTGAGGTTGGTTGGGGTGGAGTATGAGAAGAAGAGGGAACAGGTTGGAAAGGGGAAGTAGGGGCATGATGGAAGGTTGTAGGAGGAGGAGATGGAGGGTTTGGTGAATGACGTGGGGAAGGAAGTGGGGAATCTGGGAGAGGGATATTGTGGGTTGGCATGGTGTCAAGCAATGTAGTCATGAAGGCCTGATATCCGGAAGTAGTGACGAGGTTAAAGTCAAGGTCTGTGAGTGGAGGTGAAGTAGGGACGGTCTGGACTGTGTCTTGGCCAATATGTGGGGTTTCTGTGGGAATGATAGGGGTGGTTGGTTTATGTAAGGATATGGCAGGGGTTGTGTGAGAGGTTTTCTTTTTAATATAGGCTGTGGTTGATTCCTGTATGATGGGGGAATTAGGGGTGTGTACTAAGGTAATGTAGGTGAAGGTAAAGGGCTGTCATGGGGGTCAATATCCTCAACAGTACTAATCACAGGGAAACGTGAGGGTATGGATAAGGGAGACAAAAGAGGAAAAGGGAAAGATGGAATAGGCAAAGGAACTGATGGAGGGACAGGTGTGGTGGATGGAGGTATTGCTACAGAATCAGTAGTGACAGGAGCTTGCACCACCTTCTTGGGAGCAGGGGTGGCCTTTGCAACAGCAGTCCCCTCTCCGTGCTCAGAAGCAACCTGAGCCTCAGCCTTCTTCTTCTTTTGGGGATCCATTAGACTCCTGCTGATCCCCCATTGCCTCTTTGCAAAAGTTGTAGGGGTGAGGTCAATAGTTAACTCCACCACTGGTATCTTGTACCCTCCCCTCAAGAGTAGTCTAGTGATGAGCCTTGCATAGGGGAGAGTGTGGAGCTTCTTTTTTAGCCCTAGCTTCATCATTATATCCTTCATGGCCTCAAAAATCAACCAGGCAGCATGGAATCCATGGCCCAGAGAGAAGGAATAGACAGCATCAGCAATTGGGGTCCTCCTCTCCTGCTGATGGCCAACATAATAAATGTTCTTTCGCAGAACTTGATCAATGAACAGAAGTTTAAGGTCCAGGTCTCTTCTCTTGATGGAATCCCCTGTGGCCTTCAATCCTCTGGTAAGGGCCTGTGCAATGGCATCAATGGGGGCACTCACAGGAGGGGCATATCCACAGTTGGGGTCAAAGATAGCAGGGATGCCTATCACTTCAGAATCAACTCAGGGCTGAGTAACATTTCAAAATTGTCAACTAACACAAGGAGACCTGGCTGCCCACTTTGGTCTGGCCTAGCCCTAATGTGCTAGTAAAAGAGTTGCACTAGTCTAGTGTAGGCTAGTGCAGGGATAGCTTGCAGTAGGGGGGTCAAACTAGCCTTGCGCATGAACTCAATGGCAGGGGCTGACAGAGGTTCCGTTTCAAAGAAAGATAGGTCAAAAACTGCTTCAGGCTCCAAGGGAATGGGAGTCAGGAGCTTAGAGGGTGTAGAGTAATCAGGTGTTACTTCAGCCACTTCCTGAACCATTTCTTTCCCTTTTTGCGATGCCGTTGAGGACTTGGCCTTCTTGGGAGTGGGCTTCACGGGAGCCTTATCCCTTGCTCTTTTAACAGGTGCGCCCTTAGGGGCCATTGAACTTCTCCTCTCTGAATGTGTAGTTTGAAAAATGAAAAGAAAAGGTTGAGAGTTGAGTCTTACCCGAAACTTAGGGTTCTGTTCAATCTGATGCACGAAAGACCGCGAGAGCTCCTATCAGAGGGCAACTAGTGATGAAGGCTGTAGGAATAAATCCCTAGAATTAGAAGGTGAATGATGGACTGTAAAATGGATGCCTGAGGAGAAAGATTAATGGGAGTCAGAGCTAGGGTTTCGCTAGCTGGAGAAGAAAGAGAAAACAGAAAAGGAAAGCAGCGCGGGGTTGGATTATATATATCGCGAGGCTTGGTGCGCTTTGAAATTGTCTGCTCGCTAGATGGGAAGGAGTGGGTCGCGAGGTTGGACTTTCATTAGGATTGCACGAGAGAGTCCACACAATTGTATTGAATCTCGCGACAGCTTAGCAGGATAACATCTTATGAACTGCGCGAGTAGAAACCATGCCTATTTTTCAGAACCTCGCGACAGCTAAACAGAGACAAGGATCACACACCCATTAGTCTGTCATTTTCCTTTATTTTGTGGGTGGATTCTCCCACATTCTCTTTTCTAGGGATACCCTTAGTCATTCTAAACAGGACTCTCCATGCCTTCCCAACAATTAATCATGCAATTACTCAAAAAACATTTAATCAAAACCTCATATTAAAAAAAAAAAACATTCTCATTATCAAAATAGTATAATCAACATTCATTCAGTCAAAATCATTAATTCAAAGGGGACAAGAAGCAAAGCAGGCAGAAGAATTTTCAGGTCATATACAATCAGACTCCGACAAGATCACTAGAAATTCCTATATACAGAAAAAAAAAAAAAACGAACCATACTAAGATACATAACATACACAATGCACAGTTCTGTGAATCAATTTAATGAAAGTTCCCCCTGCCCCTCAAGGTTTGAGGATCCTTCACCAATCAAAAATTGACCCTTGGGATTAACCATTGGCTGACTGGGCAACCTCCCCTCCTCTCTTTTAGCTAAGGCATTCGCTAGTTGGCCAATCTGCTCTTCCATCTTCTTTATGCTTTGACCATGAGAATTCACAGTCTGAGCCACGGACCCCAGGTTTTACAGTGAGGTCAAGACCTGGTCCTCGAAAGAAGTATTTTTTGGCTGAGGTTGGGGTAAGACCAATTGATTTTGTTGCTGATGGGACTGCTGCTGGTGTTGGAAATTAGGCCTAGGGGAATATCCCTGATTGAACTACTGTTGTGGCCTTTGAGGCTGCATATAATTGTCTTGCCTCCACCTCAGATTTGGGTGGTCTCTCCATTGGTAACCAGCATTTTGGTGCTGGTATCCAAATGGTTGTCTGTTGTAGCCAGCAGATTGTTGCTGGCCAAATGATTGCGCAGCAGCAGCATGTTCCAATACCAATTCAGGATATTGCCCTGCAGATGGACATTCCTCTACTGTGTGCTGTGGGGACTGGCATATCAGACATGCCTCCACCACTTGAGCAACCCTTCTGGGTTGCATCACAGTTAATAATTTGTCAAACTTCTCTGAGAGGTTTGCCATCTATAGCTGCAGGTCATTATTCCCAGACACCTCATAAACTTTTCCTCTTGACAATGCAGCAGGCCCCACTTTTAACACAAACTCCTGACTAGTTCTTGCCTGGGATAGCTTTTGAAAAGCATTTTCACTGATTACTTCAAACAATTCCCATACCTCATCAGCAGTCTTGTGCATGTAGGTTTCACCACAAGAGGCATCAACCATATCTCTATTTTTCTCATGAATCCCATTGTAGAAGCTTTGTACAAGCTGCCAGTCTGGGATCTTGTGGTGGGGGCATTGTTTGAGCATTTCCTTAAACCTATCCCAGGCTTGGTTAAAATCCTCAGTTGGGGCTTGGGCAAAAGCAAGAATTTTCTTCCTCAACTGGCTAGTTTTGGTCTCAGGGAAAAACTTTGTTAGGAACTTGGTTTGTAGGTGTTTCCACGAAGTGATGCCATTGTTGGGAAGAGTAGCCAACCAGGTACTAGCCCTATCCTTCAGATAGAAGGGAAAGAGCCTGAGTCTAGTAGCCTCAGGTCCCAAGCCAGCGATATTGAATGTGGTGAACAAGGCCAAGAACTGGTCAATGTGCTTGTAAGAGTCTTCCTTGCTGAGCCCATGGAAAGAGGGCAGCATCTGGATGATTGAAGTTTTAATTTCATAATTCCCCTGAACATCAGGGAATTGAATGCTAAATGGAGAGTTATAGTCATCCGGAGCATTCAACTCCTTGAGAGTTCTAGGTTGTTCTTCACCCATGGTTACTGTCTTAGATTCAATTGGGGGCTCTACTGTGGTGTGCCTATTCCTTCTAAGTCTTCTACCCCTTTCTAACTCACTGTTGAAAGGCTCTAAAGTAGGACTAAGAGATCTCCTACCTAGCATACAAACACACCACCAGCAGGGACAACTCCTTGCAGGCACATTGCACTTGACTCAAAGAATTTATCTAACAAATTTACAGCTATTTAAGAAAACATAAATTTACAACTATCCTAAATAAGTGCTATGGAATTTTCAAAGAAACTAGGCTGAGTTTTAAAGGTTAGAGAATTGCAAACAGTGGTAGCTAATCTCCAAATGCAGTCCACTGTCCTTCTCTGCTACTGTCTAGATCTGCAAGAAAGATTCAAAATTACATCAGCAGTATCAATTATTCACAGCTACAAAGAATACTAAAAATACAAAAACTAAGGGCCTACTAATAGATCACTTTCCCCAGCAACGGCGCTAAAAACTTGTTGCGAATCCCAGTGTGCTTACTTTATTTGTTGGTGGTAAAAGCAATTTAAAATTAAAGTAAAATAGGGGATGGAATTAGCACAACTGAGAAATCCTAGACCTGCAACATACAGGGTCCATTTGTAGCAAGTTTTGATAAGTAAGAGTTTGTCCCACAGGGAAAGGGAGCCATCTCTAGTAGTCCCTCCAGATCTGACTACAGATCTGGCAGTCCTAAAAGGAAGGGAGTTTAGGGTCACTTATTCAAAATATCCTAAGGTAGCCTAATGAATTAACTATAGAAAGGGTTGAGAAGATGGATGGAGTGTGGGAAAATAAATATAAAAGGGTGAGAAGTATGCTATTGGGTTCAGATCTGCTGGAATTTATCACTTAGATCCAGGTCTGCTGTTATAGAAATCCATTCCAATGGCTACATTATCACCAAAGAGGAGAAAGAATCCAACTCATCCCTGTGCCATGATCCAATCCCTGAAGGTTATAACCTGTCCACTTAAATGGTCACAAACTATCCCATAAGGGAACCACAATCCAGAGATGGGTCAAAACAAGTTAATCATTGTTGGCACTATTTCATCCAGGCTACAAGCTCAGGAATCCATAAGGAACCTCAACCTCTAAAGCTCTATGTGTGGGGCTAGGGCTGTATAGGACCATGTTAGCCCAGACACATAAAACCAGTAAGAGAATGAGTACCACCTTCGATCTAGCTGTCCATTGCTTGAGTGGGACTACAATGGTCCAGTCACAAGCCTACAATCTCCATAACCAGATCAGATCTAACATCTAATGGCGGGTCTATACAAATATAGGGGAGTCTGTCTCTGTACAATCTCCCACAAGGCTACAAGCACATGTGCAGAGAAGAAGAATTCATCTTGGATCCTACAGATTGGCTTCACCCTAAGGCTATAGCCTATCCACTTAAATGGTCACAGACTATCCCAGAGGCTATCCTCCTCATAGAGTCCAAAATAGAACAGTAATATTGTTGCCACCACCATGGTCACAAGGCTACCAGCTCAGGCTCCCATGGGGATTTCAGATCTAGTGGGTCCTGTGGTGGGGCTAAGGCTCTATCGGACCATGATAGCCCAGACACACAGGTCACTTGGATCTGAATGGATCCTTAGACTTAGTCCTCCATTGCTTTGAATCACAGCCAAAGCAATGGCAGATCACAAGCCAGCAGCCTTGCACAGAGCAACTCACAAACACACGAATCTCATAAAAGTACAACACCCAATCACAAATTCCGTTAATCTAATATCAATAAACATACATAGGCATGGGCAACAAGTGTTGGGCCATGGAGAGAAAGAAAAAGAAAAATCCAAACTACTTACAACTACAGAAGAACAGAAAAGAAAATGATCTCAGATCTCGTATCAGGGATAAAATTTAAACTATCAAGTCCTCCTTAAACCTAAACTAGGCTTAGGTTTATATAGCAGTGGGTGTGGCGGCGCATTAGGGTTAGGAAACCCTAATTTTAGCGATGCCACGTGGCCTATTAGTGATCCTTGGATGCCTCAGGGCGCATGAATGGAGATTCGAGCGTGGGAGTGCATGCCCTAATCCTTGGAAATTCTCAGAAAGTCCTCTGCTGAAGCGATGGAAGGTTAAAGTTCAGAGCTTCACTAGGTAGCCATCATTTCCCAGGCTCGTCGCGTGGTAGCTCTGCTCTTCGTGTGGTTGAGTTTAAATCTGAAGCTTCAACTGTCGCAAGGTTGGTGCGCTCTCGCTGGATTTCGCTTCGCGAGGTTGGGTTGGAATAGCGCCGGAACTGTGCGAGCATCACTCCAATGGATCTTCGCGAGGCTTTAATAGTTTCTGAGTTGCGCGAGAGTCCATTTCTTGATAGATCTTCACGAGGATCCTAGCGATAGCTTTGAGGCTTTTTTGAACTGCGCGATAGCTCCTTTGATGCTTTGTATCTCGCGGCAACTAGGTGGCGATTACGCGATAACTTTCCTGAAGCTCTCTTGAATTGCGCGAGACTGCGCGACCTTTAACTTCTGAACTTCGCACGAGCTACGCGACTCAAGGCTTCTGAAGCTCTTCTGTCACTCCACTGTGCGAGAACTTCTCGTGAAGTCTTGGGGAACGTTGCGAGGACTGCGCGAAGCCTAAATTCCTGAATCCTTTGGAGCTTTGTCAGCTGCGCGAGGCTTACCTCAAGTCTGGATTCATGGCTCATTCTTCTGAGGGACTTTTGGTGCCAGTCATGGGTTCCTTAGCAGGATTTATGGCCTTATTGCACTGCTGTTTATTGCTTACAGAAAACACTTAATAAACCTTTATTAGATGGCTAAGGGTTTAATCAAAGGCTAAGTTAAGGGGTGAAAAGTGGTACTTTTCCGGTCTTAACACCTATAATGAAAGACATCACTTTTCATGTTTCTGATTTTGCTAGTACATACAATCTTATCTTAGGAATAAAATGGTTAGAGTCAATGAAGGTGTCGCATCCACATACCACCGATGCGTCAAATTTCCATACAAGGACTCCATTGTTCGTATATACGTTGATGCACCACTCCAAGAGATGGACACTGATTACGCAGTAAGTATTCTGATTGCCCATGATTTCGTATTGAACACTGGCCATATTTAAAAGGCTCAGATCTCTGATGAGACAACCATCGCGGAAGTCTGCTCCCCTACTCCTCCTAGTTCTCCTCCAACCCGCCAATAAAAATTAATGAGAAGAGAGGTTGGCCCAGACCTCGCCAAACTTTACGACATCAACCCTACCATGATGAAAGGATGGGACCTCATGTACCAGCTCGGGTACGCCCCCCACACTAGACTTGGTAAAAATAAGCAAGGTCGTGTAGGGCCTGTCGTCCCAACGAAAATACGCAAGCACATAGGGTTAGGCTACCAATCGGATGGCCCATAAGCCGACTTATTCCCTACCTCTCTAAAATGGTTTCTATATGACCACTTTGTCTACGAGACTACTGAGAAAGCAGATGTACTAAGACAGAAGGAAGTGCCCTTCACCAAATCCCAAGACATGGAAATTGAACCAATGGCTAAAGTATTTAACGATTTAACTAATCTAAATGACGATATTGATAAACCACTCGAAGAAGTCAAACCCTTGTTTGACACTAACGAGTGTACGAAAAAGAAAGCAAAAACCTTCAGAACTCGAGCCACAAGTAAGAGATTGGGAATCTACTGATAACGAAGATTTCCACATAGCCGCCTTGCAAGATATTAAAGAGCACTTACACTCCATGTAGGAAGAAGATGACACCGCACAAGAAAATCTTAGCTCGCATAGCATCCACCTCGGCCTTGGCCTTGGAGGATGGGAATGCCCCTGGGATTCCCCTTGTATTGCTCACCCATGCCAACCCCGCTGTAGGGCATGCACCAGCATATAAGAATGCTTTGCTAGCTAGGTCTGACATTCCGCGATAATAGAATTGAATGACTCCAACCTCGCAACGACAGAAGTAAGTGACGACCTACCAACTCAGCTAGCAGAAAAAGAAGAAAAAAATCCCAATAGCCATTTGGTCCACCGAGTGGGAAACACTCACATCTCTCTCAGTGAGTTTGAAGAGAAACTTGAACTAGACGCTCCTCTATCCCCAAACACGCCACCACTCCAAATGTTTTAGAAATCTCTTGAGGAAGAGTGGCAACCCCCCCCCCCCGAGTGACGATGAAGACTACTAGATAGACCTCCCTGCTCTCGAGTTAGCAGAGCAAGCTAACCTAAGACTTCAAGCACTGTCATATCAAGAAGATGAGCTCGATGCCACCCTCGGCTCTTACTCAGAAGGATAGGAATGCCCCTGAGAATCTCCCTGCATTTCTCACCATTATCAGCCTCGCTGCCGAGCATGCATGCTTATCCTAACATACTATAAAGTTCAAGGGAAAGAGCACACTACCTCTAAGGATTCCTTAAGAGGTCATTCTCGATAGGAAGAACAACCATATTATATCTCAAAGGAGGATAGTTTGAATAATTACGATCTCCAGAGCTTCTTCAAAGATGAGGCAATCAATGTGATAGAGGAAATCCGAATGTTAATATTGTCATCACTCGCGTCACTTATCCAAAAGGTCTTATTAGCTGCGGACTCCAAAAAAAATTAAAAAATGCTAAATTCAGAACAAGCCCACATTTCTCAAAGAATTGCCCGAACGGCTTCAACAGTCGGCTCGCTCCCTCAATTAGAGGAAGCAACTTCCCTGGCGCCTCTTGAGGCAATCCACCCTGTACCATATCTATTATCAAAAATCAAAAAAATAGAAAAAGCAGAAAACCCAAAAAATTCAGAAATACAAAATCTAAAAAAATCAAAAAATCTCATAAAAGAAAGGAAACCCTTCATCCCAAATCAACTTTGCAACAAACAAGGAGACTTTTCTCCTAAGGCTACTATCCCATCTCCCGTACGAAGACGCAAGGCGTCCAGGCTAAACAATAAGCCAGTGATAATACCATATGAGATACTTTGCAACTTTGAGAAAATGATCAATAGCCTTGACGTTCACTTTACCAAAGATCTCTTAGTCATAAATTATACCGATGAAAAGTTGACTTTCACAAAATTGAATCCCCAGTGTGGCAATTTCGTGATATATGAGCTTACCGAGGATGAAGACGAAGCACAGATCGTCGAGGAGGCACAGAACTTCCAAAGGGTTATCAACCATTTCGACGAGCAAACCCAAGCTGTCATGGAACCTACAGAAGAAATCAACTTTGGCACTAAAGAGAAACCTAAGAGGTTACTAATTAGCAAAACGCTTAACTCTAAGGAATGCCAACAAATCATACAAGTCCTACAAGAACACCTTGACTCCTTTGCATGATCTTATGAAGATATGCCTGGTCTAGACCCGAGTTTGGTAGAACACCATCTTGTCTTAGAACCTGATGCTAGACCCGAGTTTGGTAGAACACCATCTTGTCTTAGAACCTGATGCTAGACCCGAGTTTGGTAGAACACCATCTTGTCTTAGAACGTGATGCCAAATCTATTAAGCAGAAACTCCGTAGGATGCACCCACAAATCGCGCTTTAAGTTAAAGAGGAAGTTGACAAATTACATAAAGCCAAATTCATTCGAGTCATCCTCTACCCAAGTGGGTCGCCAATATAGTACCTGTCGCTAAGAAAGACGGTAGAGTACGAGTTTGCATTGACTTCCGAAACCTTAACCAGGCATGCCCAAAAGACGACTTTCCACTTCCGCACATTGACACTCTAGTCGACAACACCGCTGGACATGAGATGCTATCCTATATAGATGGTTTCTTTGGGTATAATCAGATTAAATTAGTAGAGTTTGACCAAGAGAAGACTTCTTTCACCACACCATGAGGGACTTACTGCTACATCGTCATGCCTTTTGGGCTTAAGAATACAAGAGCCACGTATCAACGCGCCATGATGGCTATTTTTCATGACATGATGTATAAATGTATAGAAGTCTACGTCGATGACTTATTAGTGAAGTCCCAAACATAGGCAGGGCATGTTGAGGCACTTTGCCTGGTGCTATAAAGAGCTAAGAAGTAGCAGTTAAAAATGAACCCAAAGAAATGTGTCTTCAGAGTCACCTCCAAAAAATTACTCGGTTTTATAGTCAACAAGCGAGGGATCGAAGTCGACCCTCCAAAAGTCAAAGCTATCCTTGAGATGCCACCTCCCAATATTTTAAAAGAATTACGAGACCTGATAGGAAGATTTTAATTCATTAGGAGATTTATCTCCGAGCATTCAGACAAATGCGATCCCTTCTACAGACTACTTAAAGGACGAACTAAGTACAAATGGGATGACCAGTGCCAACAAGCCTTTGACAATATCAAGAAGTACCTCCTAAACTCGCCAATTCTATCACCACCAATTCTCGGAAGTCCCCTAATCCTGTTCCTCCTAGCAAACGACAAAGCAATGGGAATAATTCTGGGACAATATGAAGAAGACGATAGGAGAGAGAAAGCTATCTACTACCTTAGTAGGACGATGGTCGAGTACGAACGAAAATACACTTAAATGGAGAAGACCTACTTCACATTGGTGTGGGCCTCAACCAAATTACGGCACTACTTCAGAGCACATAAGATATTAGTACTAGCTCAAATGGACCCTCTGAAGTATGTATTCGAAAAACCTGCAACAGCAAGAAAAATTGCTCATTGGCATATGCTATTACAAGAATTTGATATCACTTACGTCACGTAGAAGTCGATCAAAGGATAAGTGATCGCCGATTACCTCACAAATCTCCCACTCCCGAGCGATGAGCCCATACTGATCTTTGATCGCCCTACGGCGGGGTCAATCGACCAAGGTGGAGCACGGATCTGCAGCAATACGTAACCTTATTTTGATGGTGCTATGAATCATAAAGGAAAGGGCATCGGGATAGTCCTCCTAAGCCTTAAAGGAGTTGTCATACCTAAGGCCTTTCAACTAGATTTCCCTGTCACTAATAATGTTACAGAATATGAAGCTTTTATAGCTGGACTAAGAGCAACACTACACTTAGGTGTTAAACAATTAAAAACCATCGGTGATTCCAAGCTAGAATCTCGTAAGTTATAAGAGAATGGAAAACCAAGGAAAGGAGACTAATGGCATACCTAAAAACCACTCAATATTTGATAAAGAAATTTGAACGAATCTCTTTCACGCACATCCCTAAATTAGAAAATGAGCTCGCAGACTCCCTTGCCACATTAGCCTCGGTCATCCAAATACCCGTCGGATAAAGTACAAAGACCTTCATCGAAAAGCTAATAGTACTGTTATTCACTGAAAAGTACCACATTTCACCTCTTAACGTAGCCTTTGCTTGACCATAAAGCTGACTAATAACTCCTGTTTACCTTGTTTTATAGTTAGTAATAAAATATGTAGCTTAACACAAAGTCCATGCATTTGGTGGCAAGAAGAGAGAATTCAAACAAAAGATGATAGCTGAACTAGAAAGTGATGGAACACCATGGTGGTACACACCTTGGTGACTATTTTGCATATCACAATGGACCAAGGAAGTCTAGCAGATGAATAAGGTATAGGTGAGAGTGGAGGAAGCTATAACATAAACATGTGCATAGCAGCAGAGGATCCAATGATGTATCTTCGCACAGTTTAGGTGTTGCCTTGCGTTGTTCAAATTCACTAGCAGAGCTCCCTCACGCAGCTAAGGCATGCAACTTATTTGAGCTCGTGAAGAAATCGCGCAGCTTAATGAGGGGTTATCATAAAGTAGCCTCTCACGCAGCTCTCGCGCGCCTAGAAGCTTAATCCTGAACTAAGCAAGATGTAAAGTACATCTGCGTGAGTACTTTGCGACAGGAGTTTCTGAAGCTTTTCTACGCGAGTGCCTTTGAAGCCAATGCAGCTGTGCGATCACCCAAAGTCCTACCACACGAGACAGCAACATTCAATACCAAACTCTACCCTGCGAACACTCTACAGCTGCGTGATAGAAGTGATATGTAAGAGCCAGCTTCACGAAGCTCAGGCTCTCCACTTCTCAACCCAAACTGAAGGACCTTTTAGGAATTTCCCCAGGTCTAGGGCACACATCTCGAGGCATAGATTCTGATACATGCATTCCAAAGCATCCAAGGGTTGTAATAGTGCCACATCTGCTTGAAAGAATTAGGGTTTTACTCTTCTCTTAGCCACAACATGAGGACTAAGTATATAAGTTGTGCTTGTAACTTAGAAATTATCAATCACTCTATCCTTCAACCTCTGTCGGCTGAGAACTCAAGCAGATTAGGGTTAGGGATAGGGTTAGGGTTAGAGTTTTGATCACCTCTTTTTCCATTTTTCTTCTCTCTTAGCCCAGCACTTGCTGGCTAAATCTTTGGTAAGCACTTAGGTGTAGTTTCATTTTAGTTTTGTAATAGGTCATTTAAACATTGGGATTTTGTGTTGAGTTGTTGTGCACAAGGCTACTGCCTTGAGGAATTTCATTATTGGTGACCTCATATCAATGGAATTTGTATTTTTAATGTTTATTTAATCTGTTATTTTATTATTTGCCCGTAGTTCTGATCAGGCTATAGCATGTATTTAGGATTTGAGCTTATTGAAAGGCCCATGGAAGCTTGAGCTTGTAGCCTTGGGACCATGGTGGCAGCAGCAATTCACATGTTCTATCTCATCATTTGTGGGTAAGGGAGCCTCTGTGGATAGCCTGTGACCATTAGAGTGGATAGACTATAGCCCTAGGGCAATCTTGGTCACAAATCTGAGAAGGATTTTTTTTCTCTGTACTTGTGCTTGTAGCCTAGTGAGAGATTGTGCAGGAACAGGCTCCCCTCTGTTTCACTTGACCGCTCTTATATGTTAGATGGCTTCTCTATAGTGATTATAGCTGTGAGGATATTTTATTGCAAGCTATTTTTAAGCAATATATTGTTGATTAAAAGTCTATTTAAATCTATAGATCTTTTGGTTCCATTAGATTCTCGATCCGATTTATGTATTTGGGAATTGCCCCTTCGCTTAACCTTTAGATCTTTTGATTACCATTTGATCTTTTTAGGTTTAATACCCCTAGGCAGATCTCGGGAGCTCGTAGCACTAACAAATAGAGTGTTGCAATGGTATTATTGGTCTGATTTGATTCATTGGATTAAGCTCGAACGACCCCCACTCCTTTGGATTAGGTTAGCTCTTTAGACTCAATCAATGGGATTCAATAGACACTATTGGATAGACTATGGCCATTTGAGTTGATAGACTATAGCCTTAAGAGCGCCCCAAATGGCATGGGTTAACTTGGATTCTTCTACCTTGCTGAGGTTATTAATAATATTAATAGCACTTTAGTAAGGATTTGCTGCAGAGAGAGCCCTAAATCTGAGTTACATAGCTGAATGAATTTTTGCCTAAACTGCTTACTTCTCATCATTTTATCTTTATTTTAACACACCATCACCACCTTCTTCATAACCATTTCTTAGGATAGGACTGCACTTTATTTCTTTTCTTTTTAGTAGGTAATTTAGTGTAGTTGTGACACCCAACTCCCTTTCTTTAGGATTGTCAGATTCATAGCCAGATCTGGAGGCCTACTATTATAGCCCTTTTTGGGTTCTAGATCAATTTCTCTGTGGGCCAAACTCTTACTTATCAAAACTTGCTACAATAGCCCTATATCTTACAGGCTTAGGATTATTTCAGTTGTGCTGTTTCCATCTTTTAGTTTACTTTAATTTTTAATTTGTTCTCACCACACAATAAAATCTAGCACACTGGAAAGTCGACAACAAGTTTTTGGCGCCGTTGCCGGGGAGATTGATCTTTTTAGTAGACCTGAGTTGTATTATATTTCATTTTAGATATTGTATTTTAGAAAAAAATTTATAGTTGTGCCATAAATAGAATAGAAAAGTGCTACTAATTCTTGGTGGACTTTTGCAGAATTGGACAACAGTAGAAGGGAAAAGCTAAAGCTGCAGCTGGAGTCTAGCTAGCTCTGTTTGCACTTCTTTTACCCTGAAGCTCAGTTCTTTAATGTTGAATTCCTTGTAATTAATTTAGTGTAAATTTGTTTAGTTGATAGTTAAGTTTAGAAATTCTTTGAGTGTTGTAAGCATTCTCTTTACTTACTGAATCTGTGGGTGTATGCTTGGAAGAAGATCCCTTAACCCCGAGTTGGGACCTCCAAATCCTGAGGTTGAAATGATTCTTAAATTAAGAAATACCACATAAGGCCCTTCTGTTGAAACTGAGCCAGCTAACATGGCTGAGAGGCAAAGAACCTTGAAAGAGGACAGTGCACCTGGGGATTACACTTCTCCCTTCTGCATACGATTCCCTTCAGTGGAAGGAAACTATGAAATCAAATCCTCCACCATCAATATGCTGCCTTCTCTTAATGGGCTTAGTAATGAGGATCCTTACAAGCACATTGACCAATTTTTGGCACTTTACACCACTTTCAATATTACTGGCTTGGGACCTGAGGCCACCAAACTGAGGCTTTTTCCTTTTTCACTAAAGGACAAAGCCAGCACCTGGCTCTCTAAGCTCCCAGCCAATAGCATACAAACATGGAGTGACCTCCAAAGCTAATTTTTAGCTAAATTCTTTCCTATAAACAAGACCAGCTAGATGAGGACTAGCATTTTGTCAATTGCTCAGTCCTCAATTTAGGATTTTATGAAGCATGGGAGAGATTTCAGGAGATGTTAAAATAATGCCCCCACCACCAAATTCCAATGTGGCAACTAGTGCAAGTATTTTACCAAGGCATTAATCCCAAGAGCAGGGATATGGTGGATGCCTCATGTGGTGGTAGTTACCTCCACAAGACAACTGATGAGGCTTGGGAGCTTTTTGACATCATAGGGGAAATTTCATGTAGCAGGAGTCACTGTCTCGCAATGACAGTCAGACCCCTGCTAAGTTGGTGAAAGAGTTCACCCCTAGAAGTGGAATGTATGAAGTGAAGGTGCAAAGTGAGTTGGAGAGGAAGGTGGACAACCTGAGCTTTAAGTTTGATAAATTGATGAATGTGGTGCAGCCTAGGATGGTTACACAAGTAGAGGAGGCATGTCTGATATGTCAATCTCCCACACATTCAATTCATGATTGTCCATCAGCCAATCAATTCCCTGATTTTATTATGGAGCAAGCCAATGCCGCCCAATCATTTGAGCAGCAACCTGCTGGGTATTCATGGAGGAACCACCCAAATTTGAGGTGAAGACAAGATAATTACCCTCAACCCTAGCAACAGCAATTGGTAGCTCCATATAGACCCCAACACCAGTTTAACCAGGGATACCCACCTAGACAAAATTTTCAGTTGCCTGCCCCACAACCCAACCAGTTGGCCTTGCCCCCACAATAGCCCAGATCCTCTTCCTTTAGAGAGCAAATGCTGGCATCCATACAGAATTTGGGGAACTTAGTCCAAACTGTGAATTCTCATAGGCAAAGCATTAAGAAAATTAAAGACCAGCTGGGTCAAATCTGTAATGCTTTGAATAAAAGAGAGGAGGGTAGACTACCTAGTCAGCCCTTGGCCAACCCCAAAAGGCAGTACATGATTGGAGATGCATCCTCTACCCATGTGGAGGATAATTTAGTAGGGCAAGGCAACTGAGGAGGTCATAGAGAATAAATTTGAAATGAAGGTGAGTTGTGAAGAACCAAAGAATGTATGTACCATATGTATTGATTATATGATTTGTTTTGTGTTGCTTAGAAAATTTTCATTTATGGCTTTTAGGATGTGATTTGCTTGTGTGTTTGATTTTGTTTTGTTTTGTTTTGTTTGGAGTGCAAGTGCATATTTGTCATCTGAATTTTGATACTCATGTCGGTTGGTAATGGTTAAGATGCTCTCACATTACATTTCATGAATTTGATCTGAATGATTATCTTTGGAATTCTTAATGTGTGATATTTCAATATTGATAAAGGGTAACTTAACTATCATGATGAAATGGAGCACATGTTAAGGAGTTGGTGCTGATGCACACTAAATTGGTGTATGATCTTGTACATGCACAGGCTAGGGCACCTGTCGAGAGAAAAGTTTAAGTGCAGCTCTCTCGTGAGGCTATATAGCCTAAATTTCAAGCTCCCGAGCCACCCAAAGCTTTCTCGTAGAGTTCTGATGGATATTTTGTACCGTGCAAGGACTTCGTGAGCACAAGGACATATGTTGCAGCCTGATAGTGAGCCCCGCGAGGTGCTTGAGACTCACATTTTAATGCTCGCAAGGGTTCGCTACTCTAGCTACGCGAGATATGAGCAACTGCTTCGCGCGCTTGAGCCTGAATTTAACTCAGTGAAGTACCTTGCGAAGCACATAACTCTTCCAAATCTATCTTCGCGAGGATCTGCTTTTCTTTGTGATAAAACCTCTCACGAGGTTAGTTGTGTGTTGTACGAGGAATGTAATCTACGAGAACCTAGCGACAGCTACGCGAAGCACGGGTTTAGCCCTATCAACCCTTGGAATGTTTCCATTTTCTTCATTCCACCTTTTTGCCCTAACTTTCTCTACGTACTTCCAAGCTCCCCTTTTTCTTCTTTCTTCTATACTACCATTTCCACTAAACCACAGCTAGTTTCCTCATACATTTTTGCTCCCCATCGCCTCCTAGTCACTTTGAGCTAGGTTTGGGGGAATTTGAACATTTGTGTAACGTGTGAAGTGAAACCCTAACAATCATTTGGTAAGATTTCTCACTCTCCCTCATTTGCTTTAAGTGGACATTAATTCAGTGCTAATAGTGAGCAATTGGGAGTCTATTTTATTTGTGAAGAGTGCATTACAATTGTTGGATTTAGAAACCCCAATTTGGAGAAATTAAATGGCTATGGCCACGGGGTCAAAATTCTCAGACACCTTGTATGCTTTGGTAAGCCCACCACCTGGTGGAAGCCCTGTGGCCACTAGAAAATCCACAAGGATTATTAAGGCCTCCACATTAGAGACCTCTGAGGTGTCTCCACCTGATGTTGAGCCCCAAATTCCACGGGTCAAAAAGAAATCTGCCCCAAAGAAGAGGGCTAGAGAGCACCCACCTACTAAGAGCCCTGAGAAATCAAAGAAACAGAAAATGGGCAAGGAAGTAGCTTCTGAGGTCCCTAAGGATGCAGAGGAAGAAGACAATGAATACCTCAGGGTCCCATCTGATTTTGTTGCAACAATTAAGCTGGAGGCTGAGACAATATTTGATAAAGTTTATTTTGAGGAGCTACCTGAGACCTCTGCCACTATTGAATACCTGACCAAGGCAAAGCTCTTGCCCTTGTTGAGGCCCCCACTATAACTAGTCTTCTCTATACTAGTGCAGCTATTTTACCAAAATACCAGAGTGAAGACTAGAGATGATGGGAACCCAGCACTGCTGATGTTGACTGATAATTTTGAGATGCTGTTCAATCAGGTAACCATTGCTAAATTACTTGGGATACCTGCCAAGTACAACCCTGAGTATGGCTTGGAGCCCCCTTTGACAGCCATCATTTTTGAGATTATGAGGGAGTTAACTGGAGGAGTCACAGCCTCAGGAGACTCAATCAGGAAGAGGGATTGGCACCCAACCTTCAGAGTCATGGATGGAGTGTTGAGAAAGAATATTTATTGCTCTAGTCATGAGCAGGAGAGGAGGTTCCCCGTTGCTAATGCCCTCTTCTCATTTCACAAGAACCACTACTTGGATGGTGCCAAGTTAATTTTTGAAGGGATGAAGGACAACCACGAGAAGGTGAAGACCAAGAAGAAACCCCATTCCCTTCCCTACTGCAGACTTATTACAGCCTTGCTGAAGCTTGGAAAATACCCATTTAAGATGGATGAGGAGACCCACTCCTTGACCCCCAAACAATGTGGAAAGAAGTAATGGGGTATCAGTGGCACCATGATTACCAAGGAGAAATAGAAGGAGTTACAAAGAGAAGCAGCCCCCACAATTGCAGAAGCTATTGCTACTGCTGCTGCACCCTCTGCTGGGCTAGCCATTCCCTCTACTTCCACACCTTCCACAATCACAACCACCTCTACCTTATCCTCACCTTTAGCAACCATACCTACCACACCTTTCCCTACACCTGTGACTATCTTCCCAGCCCACCCAAGCCCACCTGTGACTATCTTCCCAGCCCACCCAAGCCCACCTGTAAAAACCCCATACCATAAGAAAAGAAAAGTTGCCAAAACCCCCACTGAGCCCCAACCCACCTATATTTCCCAAACCATCCCAATTCCAAAAACCACAACTATACCAGACCCAACCATTGGGGTCCCACCACCTGTCACAACCCAAGCCTCTAAACCAGAACCTTCTACAGTTGAAATCCCACACTGCTCCCCACTACGCCTATCCCAGCCCACTGAAACTTCCCCACTGCAACTTTTTGTAGTTCTTACATTGCCCCAATTGCTGTGAAATTTATTTTTGTTTTGCTTTATTTGATTTACTATTTGTCTTTATTTCTGTTTGTTTGTTTTTGTGTTGTGTGTTTTATTTACTGTTGTACTTCATTTTCTCTTTTGTGTCTGTTTTTACCCTACTATACATGCCCTTTATCTTAGAAACAGTGAGGATACTGCTCCTCATAAGTTTGGGGGTGTGGCAAGGTTTGCCAATGATGCGGTTAACCTAAGTGCAGCAGAATCAAGTGAGTAAGATAGAAATGGAGCTATGGTCACCTAAGAGACATTAACAAGGGAGAAATTTAAAAAATTTGCAGATCTTTAGGCATTACAAACTTTTAAACTCTAACATTTTCATGAGGTGAACACCAAGAAAACTCACTTATATCAGTACTTAGTGAATCATTAAAGAGAGAAAAAGGTAAGGACATGCCTAAGAGTTTAATGGAAGACCATAACTAGTGAGATTTAGGCCTACAATTTTTTTTTTCCTTTCTTTGAGGAGTGACTGAGAGAATTCTTTTTGCTCTAAGGACTAGCTGAGTTAATGCCCTCACTAGAAGTTAGGCATCTCCAAGTTGAAACAACTGACATCACTCATGAAATTTAGGAAAGGATCAGTGCCTTCTCTTGGACAGTTTGAACTTAAACAGACCAAACCCTAATCAACTGCCCTTGTGCATACACCCCTTGAGCCTTAATTTCCAATTTTCTTCAAAATACAGTTGAGTACTTGTACTTGAACTTATGGAGCTGATTCAAACCTACCCCCACTCTGAGATTTCAGAAGGTAAAGGAGGAGTTGAAGATGGACAAGCTAGCGCTAACATTGGGAGGATGGAGAAGAAACACAAAAAAGGGGAGAGCAGTGTAGCAGCTAACGAAAGAGGTGGCAATTCAGAAAAAAATAAAACCAAAAATAAAAAGAAAAATGTATAAAAAAGAAAGAAAAATAATAATTAAAAGGAATAGAGAGGACTCAAAAAGAAATTTCATTAGAAAAATAAAATAAAAATAAGAGGAGAAGCTGGCCACTTCAAGTCTGAAAAATCTCAAAGAAGATGAAAGGTGCTGAACTAAAAGAGGTGAAGTCATGAATCACCTCCTTCACCTACTGATTTCTCAATTTTGCATCCCTTTTCACCCTTCCATTCTTTATAACCTATACCCATAAGCCACATTACAATCCAGTCAAAGACCTTGTGATACTAAGCTGAATGAGCTGTTATGTGGAGATGAGGAGTTGTCCAATATATTGTGAGGATTAGCCAATGATGCCAGGATTTAGTAGCTTTGCCTATGCTCATGCTTACAGACCCATTTGGGGTCTATAACTGCTCTTGAGCTTGTGAGAAAATGAAAACCCTCAAAGTTCTTTATGAGAGATTGCCCTAGTGAGCATTGGGTCTGATATTAAATGTATTGGGCAGGGCCTAGAACCTAATTTTTGAATTAATGGTGAGCTCAGTATTGACATACAGGTGTTATTTTTTTCACTTGTGAACTAAGTGGAAATGATGTGCATATAGGTAAAAGTTGTGATGGTTAACTATCTGTGCATATCAGGTGTTCAAATTTCTCACACTCTGGATCAAAGGTGAACTAATGCTCTGTTTATTGGCAGCTGACTTGACAATTTGCACTTTTCTTAACTGTTTTATTGAGAAGATTGTGGTTACCTTCACTGAAACCCTTAGGAGACTTCACTCCTCTACTAGGGATCGCCTAGGGGTTTAAAAGGCTTGATGCATAAGCTAAATGCATCCGTGCTCCCTACGAAAGTGGCATTTACTTTCTTAGAATAGCTGTTTAAATTTTGCTTTGCTCAGAGACTAGCAAAGATTAGGTTTGGGGGTGTGTTATTCACTATAAAGTACCACTTTTCACCTCTTAACCTAGCCTTTGCTGGGCCATGAAGCTGACTAATAACTCCTATTTAGTTTGTTTTGTAGTTAGTAATAAAATGTGTAGCTTAACACAAAGTCCATGCATTTGGTGACAAGAAGAGAGAGAATTCAAGTAAAAGATGACAACTGAACTAGAAAGTGATGGAACACCATGGTGGTACACACCTTAGTGATTGTTTTGCATGTCACAATGACCAAGGAAGTCTAGCAGATGAATAAGGTATAGGTGAGAGTGGAGGAAGCTGCAAGAGAAACATGTACATAGCAGCAGAGGAGTCAATGATGTATCTCGCACAGTTGAGGTGTTGCCTCGCGTTGTTCAAATTCACTGGCAAAGCTCCCTCATGCAGCTAAGTCATACAGCTTATTTGAGCTCACGAGGAAGTCGCGCAACTTAATGAGGGGTTATCACAAAGCAACCTCTCGCGTAGCTCTCGCGCGCCTAGAAGCTTAACCCTGAACCAAGCGAGATGTAAAGTCCATCTGCACGAGTACCTTGTGACAGGAGTTTCTGAAGCTCTTCTGCGTAAGTGCCTTTGAAGCTAAAGCAGCTGCACGATCACCCAAAGTCCTACTGTACGAGACAATAAAATTCAAAGCTAAACTCTACCCCACAAACACTCTATAGTTGAGCGACAAAAGTGATATGCAGGAGCCAGCCTCACAAAGCTCGGGCTCTCCACTTCTCAACCCTAACTCAAGGACCATTTAGAGATTTCCCTAGGTCTAGGGCACACATCCCGAGGCATAAATTTCAATGCATGCATTCCAAAGCACCCAAGGGTTGTAACATTGCCACATCTGCTTGAAAGAATTAGGGTTTTACTCTTCTCTTAGCCACAACATGAGGACTAAGTATATAAGCTGCGCTTATAACATAGAAATTATCAATCACTCTATCCTTCAACCTCTATAGGCTGAGAGCCCAAGCAGATTAGGGTTAGGATTAGGGTTTGATCACCTCTTTTTCCATTTTTCTTCTCTCTTAGCCCAACACTTGCTGGCTAAATCTTTGATAAGCACTTAGGTGTAGTTTCATTTTAGTTTTGTAATAGGTCATTTCAACATTGGGATTTTGTGTTGAGCTGTTGTGCACAAGGCTGCTGCCTTGAGCAATTTCATTGTTGGTGACATCAAATCAATAGAAATTATGTTTTTAATATTTATTTAATATGTTATTTTCCTATTTGCCCATAGTTCTGATCAGGCTATAGCATGCATTTAGTATTTGAGCTTATTGAAAGGCCCATGGAAGCTTGAGCTTGTAGCCCTAGGATCATGGTGGCAGTAGCAGTTAACATATTCTATCTCATCATTTGTTGGTAAGGGAGCCTCTGTGGATA
Organism: Chloranthus sessilifolius; assembly: GCA_021018995.1. Lineage (NCBI taxonomy): Eukaryota > Viridiplantae > Streptophyta > Magnoliopsida > Chloranthales > Chloranthaceae > Chloranthus > Chloranthus sessilifolius. Next base: position 81,515,305 of record CM037584.1, read on the forward strand.
GCCTGTGACCATTAAAGTAGACAGACTATAGCCTTAGGGCAATCTTGGTCACAGATTTGAGATGGATTCTTTTTCTTTGCACTTGTGCTTGTACCCTAGTGAGAGATTGTGCAGGAACAGGCTCCCCTAATTTCAGTTGACCGCTATCAGATGTTAGATGGCTTCTCTGTAATGATTGCAACTGTGAGGACATTTTATTACAAGCTATTTTTAAGCAATAAATTGATAATTAAAAGTCTATTTAAATCTATAGATCTTTTGGTTCCATTTGATTCTCGATCGAATTTGTGTATTTGGGAATTGCCCATTCGCTTAACCTTTAGATCTTTTGATTGCCATCTGATCTTCCTAGGTTTAATACACCTATGAGTGTCAGGCAGATCTGTACGCAGATTTGGGGAGCTCGTAGCACTGACAAATAGAGGTTGCAATGGTATTCTTGGCCTGATTTGATTCATTGGATTAGGCTTGATCAGCCCCCACTCTTTTGGATTAGGTTAGCTCCTCTGACTTAATCAATGGGATTTGACAGTCTTTATTGGATAGACTGTGGTCATTTGAGTGGACAGACTATAGCCTTAAGAGCGCCCCAAATGGCATGGGTTAAATTGGATTCTTCTACCTTGCTGAGGTTATTAATAGTATTAATCGCACTTCAAGAAGGATTTGCCGTAGAGAGAGCCCTAAATCTAAGTCACATAATTGAATGAATTTTTGCCTAAACTGCTTAATTCTCATCCTTTTATCTTTATTTTAACACACCATCACCACCTTCTTCATAACCATTTCTTAGGATAGGACTGCACTTTATTTCTTTTCTTTTTAGTAGGTAATTTAGCGTAGTTGTGGCACCCAACTCCCTTTCTTTAGGATTGTCAGATCTATAGTCAGATCTGGAGGCCTACTATTATAGCCATTTTTGAGTTCTAGATCAATTTTTCTGTGGGACAAACTCTTACTTATCAAAACTTGCTGCAATAGCCCTGTATCTTTTAGGCTTAGGATTATTTCAGTTGTGTTGTTTCCATCTTTTATTTTATTTTAATTTTTAATTTGTTCTCACCACACAATAAAATCTAGCACACTGGAAAGCCGACAACAAGTACCCGCCCACGAGGTAGCATGGACCGTTAAGAGAGAATTACCGATCCTCCCCACGAGCACGGGACCAAGTGAAGCAATCTCTCCACAAAGTCACGTCAATGTAGAAACAGAAGTTGTTATGTTCTAATTTGAAAAACCACCAATCAACGGCGGACAGCCATGATATTTCGACATCTAGAACTTCTTGAAGCATCAACACGTCCTTCCATATGCCACAAAGATCGAACAGAAGACTATAAGAAATTGATGCGCCCAATTTTGTATACTCGGCTAAAAATTATACAAAGAAGCCTTCACCAAAGAAGTACTACTATGATTCATCATAATCGCCGAAGGACAATACATTATTCGAGAAGCACACACCAGTGCCTGTGACACCCACGCCGGTAGACAGAGACTCACCGATCAAATCACACGACATGGCTACTTTTGACTGACAATGATAGGAAATTGCCACCTTTATGTCCAATTTTGCAAATAATGCTAAGAACACGTCGTACTCATCAAAGCTCCATCAGTTGCATTGAACACTGACTTCACCATGGCCATTTTCCATGTGGGCCTTCGACATCATCAGACCTTTCACAGAGATAGTTGAGAACACTCACAAGCATGCACTTATACTTACGACAACTGAATACTACACCAAATGGGTAGAAGTTGAATCCTACGTCAGAATCACTGCTTCAACACTTATGAGGTTTATCGTTCAGAATATCATCGCCAGATTTGGAGTACTCAGAATGTTTGTCATTGACAATGGACCATAGTTCATCGCAGGGAAGATGAAGAAGTTATGCAAGAAGTTCGATATAGATCTACGCCACTCATCACCATTCTACCCTTAAGGCAATGGATAAGCAGAAGCTATGACTAAAATGCTGATTCAAATTCTGAAATGCATAGTAGAAATGAGCAATGGAGTCGACTGACCCGAACGACTATCAGAAATACTCTGGGCCTATAGGACCTCTATTCGTACAGCTACTGGCTAAACTCCCTACCTCTTTACCTACGGGATGGAGGCAGTCTTACCATATGAGATACAAGTACCATCCTTACGGATTTGACTCGATGATGAGCTATCCTTAGACGAGAGGAGAATTGCCCTACTCGCATAGCTAGAGCAGCTCAATGAAACACGTCTAAGGGCAGCTAATCACACTCAGGTATATCAAAGGAGAGTGACCAGAGCTTACGATAAGAAAGTCCTCGAATGAGCCTTTAATATTAGAGAATTAGTCTTAAAGAAAATATGCCATCCAAGCACGCCCATCCAAATGGAAAACTGAAACCGAACTGGGAAGGCCCTTACGTTATAATAGCCGCATATCCTGGGAATGCATACAAACTGGTGAACCAAGATGGGGAAGAACTCCCTAGCCCTTGGAATGTCATGTACCTTAGAAAATACTACCCTTAGCCCTGTGATCGTTACATCCCGTAGTTAAATACTTATACTTATCACCCTCTAGTTGTCATGACCCATTCATTGGTCGTACGTCATCAATTCTCATAAAATCCTTAAGACCTCCAATTTATTGCCCACTTTCTTATTCGAGCAATTTGATCGAAGGACTAGTGACATACCAACCTCTTTCAAAAGCATAAGTAACACCAATCCTCATTTCCCCTTTCCCCGCCATTAGAGGAGACGTTAGAGCAAAAAAAATGAAAATGTCAGGTTCAATCAAAACTTACTATTCTTGCGCTTGCAGGATGCTTTTAAAAATACATATAAAAAAAAAATCGAGTGAGAGCATTACGATGGATGAACAAGTCAATGAGCTCAAGGAAGCATAAGCAGGCCGTGAGGACATCTCTGGTAACTTTACTAGAAATGTATAAGCAAGCTACGAGGGCATCCCTGATGTCCCCATACTACTAGATATCGTTGTAAGATAGCGGGAGGAGAAGAAACTCCTGCTAACTATAGAATGTGAGATTTTGATGGTACCGAAACATGACGAAGGGCTCAATCATGGTACCCCATATCCCTTTGAGAAAAAGATTGTTACTCATCCTTTTTGCAAAGCGTTAGTTATAAACTATTCCCCACATCACTGAGCCTCACCCCTCTTCTACCTTTTTTCATTTTCGGACGATGAATCGGAAGCCTCATAGGATACTCCTATTAATGAAACCGAAAACCGATTAATGATGACTGATGCAATCACTTACTATACCTATCATACTTCTCCCTAATAACCACAAGATAAGATGACCACTGCCCTAAGATTAACCCCCGTATATAACTAACCTAATCAGAGATAACTCCCTAGTTCGATGACAGTACTGATCAACTTTTCTTCAAAACTAACTCACCAAATACCCATGACTACCCATAGACCCCAAAAGTGCTCATCTCAAACCTAGAAAAGGCTCCATTGCATATACACACTGGGGCATTTTTTTTTTTGGATCAAAAGGAGAACCATATTAGAAGCACAAACTCGTCCGCCAAAAAAAAAATAAAGAGAGGAGGAATAACGAAGTCATCATTCGGAGAATGCTACCGAAGATACTATGCTGCCGATCCTACCACGCTACTACACTGGGGCAATTTTTTTTATTATTTCTATCTTAGCTATTTGCTTTCCCTATTGCATTATTTCTATTCCAAAGAAGAAAAAAAAAAGAGAAAAAAAAAAGAAGAAGAAAAAAAAAAGAGCATATATCCCTTCTTTACTACCAGGCCCTAGTCTGAGACACTTACCCCCCTTGACAACTAGCAAGGGGAAGAACAAAAATTATTGATAGTCTTCCCTTTACATGTGCAGATACAAAACAACCTTCGACCACCACCAGGCAAGCTTAGGAAGCATCCAAGTCCCGATGACAGTTGACGGCGCTAAAGAAACTAAAAAGCAAAAGAAAAATGCAAGAGGTAACCAAAAGAAAGGGAGCCAATCAGGTACTTCTAAACTAAAAAATCTCCATATATATATATATATCAAAATTTGCTATTTTACATTTGTCGCCGGGGGCATACCCCCTGTATATACAACGCACACACACAATGGACAAAAAAAATAAATACACATGCACCCCTACTCCGTACACTGCCACTGGGATGGTTGATCACCGTTGTCCCCAGTATCATCAGCTCAAAGGTCTGTAGACTTGTCCTCTGAAAACACAATCTCGGCACCTGGAGTCCATGGAACCTCTAGACGGTGCAGCCCCGCTATAGAATCCCCCTCACTCGTCTGACTAATAGACCGTCTCAATCGAGAATGAGGAGGATACCCCGCGAGAACCTCACGAACAACAAAATCCTCGCGAGCATCATCCCTAATATGATCACGTGACGTGCGACGAGACTACCCAGACAAGGAACCAGTAGCCCTCGATCCCGATCTATCAAGCTGACCTGCTAACTAGCGCACCCCCTGCTCACTTCTCGTCAGATGATACTGCAGTCGATCTAGGGACACCTGCATCTCTACCCGCGTCGCCCTATGCGCCGCCTCAATCTGAGTCTTCTAGGCGACCATCATCTCAACGAATAGGTCATCTCGACTCAACGTGTCTCTAAGAATTCGCCTCTCCTTAGGAGTGGCTAGTGCTCTCGTCTCCTCTAGGCGCGTCTCCTCAAGTTGGCGAACCTACGTAATTAGACCAAGGCAAAGAAAACTGATATATATATACAAGCATTTGCATAGGAAAGGACTTTGAAAAAGAAAGAATCATAGCAGATCCGCCCTCTCCCCCAGAACTCACTCAATCGTCGAAGTGGTCACTGGATCAGCAGGCGGCATGGAAGGAACAACAAACATAGATGGTTGCAAAAAGAATGAACAAATACATCAGATAACACTACAATGAAGAATGAACTATAAACACGACAACTAAAACATACCTTAGAAGGAATAGGGGCAGACCCCTGAGGGGGAGCCTCAGGAGCAGAGTCTGAAATAGCCTGCTCACAGAACTAAACAAACCGACAGAAGATGTGTCAGAACAAAATAAAATGAAATAACCTAAACTAAATTACACCAAATCAGAAACTAGACCTGACTCTTAGGGCGTAGAGAGGCAGCAGTCGCCTCCCTTGTCTGAAGGTCCTTGGTAATCTGACGCTGAAATACTAAATGATATTAGTAAAATATCAAGAAAGCGAAATAATAACACCCAACGAACTACTACAATTATACAAATAAGTCAAAAGGAAGAAGAAACTCACCCAATGCTCCAACTCACCCCGAAGTTGAGCCATCGCTAGATCCTCCCGACTAGAGGAAGCAACTGAAGATGGATCAAATTCCAGAACAGGACCTCCAGCAGCAAGCTCTGCCCTCTGTAAACACTGATAAGCATGTCAAAACTAATAAGAATCCAGAAACTACCAACAATTAACAAAACTTAGGAAGACAATCACCAATCGATCGATCTCAGATCGCAAACTGACCTCCACCTTTCGGCCGGCCTGCTGCTGACGACGTAGCAACCCGATCATCGCCACATGACCGGCAACCTCGGCCTCCCTCCCAGACTGACCAAAAGGAAACAAAACACAACAATTATATTCGAACGATCGGAAGACTAAGTCATTATAATACATAAGTAATCAAACCAATGAACCAACTCACCAGGAACCGTCGAGTCTCCGCTAGCCGAGTCCCCAATTCATCCTCCACTCCCCTAGCCTACATCTCCTCATCAGGATGGGGAGCACACCCCATCTGCTCCATCTCCCTGTGAAGAGCATCTAATGCACCCCACACACTCGTTGTGAGATGGCCCTGCTCTATCACAACCAACCTCTCCCTCAATGCCAACGCCAACTCCGGCCCGCCGATTGCCAAAGAGCCACTCCCATGGAAGAGATGTCTGAAGAGGCGCCCACCACCCAGGGCACTAAACCACTTCACATACTCTCAGCCATCTGCCTCGTCACGAGCCCCTATAACCCTGGTCCCCCAGCTCTAAAATCTGCCATCTGGAGTGCCATCCACTCTGCAAAGTTTCAGTCAGGGTGGCCGGTCATCCTCTTCGCCACTCTATGGCGAATCTCTGATGGGACTCCCTGAGCGAGCCCTAGCTGCCGCACCACTCGAGATAGGTGGATCCTCTCCACCTTCTAAAATCAATGGATCCATATGTCCACATCAAAGAAAGGTTGGCCAGACTGAATCACCAGCACGGCAGCATCCTCCCCATCCTCATAGGGCCTCCAAATCACCTACAACCAAACAAGCAAGCCAACCCATCAATGAAACCTTAGATCCTAAAAACTTGAAACAAAATGAAATAAAATGAGAACACGATGATATATACCTGCCTTGCATGCATGTCCTCAAAAAGACCCCTCAATGTTGCCCTCTAAACGTGCATTTGCAAAAATGTAAACCTCACCTCCAACGGAACCCCTGAACGAAGAAAAGCAAAATGATTGTACACCCAAAACTAGAAAACATAAAAAAAAGAAATGTCAAATAGTTTTTACCACCAAAAGAAGAAAAAAATAGAGACACTATGACACCGACTAACTAAAACGCACCTGGAGGAAGGGAAGGAAACTTCTGATCGTCGCGAGCCCCGTCCCTGATGATAAAGCTCCTCATAAAGATAAACCAATGTGGCCGCACGCGTAGGTAGGGACCCGATCCAAGTCCCTGAGAACCATAAAAAAAAACCCAGTGACACATCCCCGAGTCGAAGAAGAAAAGCATACTGCACCGAGGAAGTGCATCAAGAATGCTCGAAGCACCCTATCTGCAGCCAACCTCGGCTCAACTATGGGCTCCCGACCCGCCACCACCACGCAACGTGCCTCATAAGACGTCCTCGCCTCCGAATGATGCCTCAGAGGGAGGAAGCCACTAGCAAATGTATCAAAGAACCAAGTGACTCGAACTACACCTGGCCTGGATCCACTCAATCTAAACGGTTCACCCAAAATCTCCTCACACACTGCCAAATACTCTCCTGCCATCCGCCTTGTGATCGGCTCACCCTAAAAAAGAAGACCAGTAATGTGGACCCAGTCGTCTGGAGTCAGCAACAACATACTAACTGGAAAGAGAAGCGTCTGATGCTCCTCCCTCCACCTCTCCAGAATTGCTGCAATCAGACCACGATCGACCTGAAAGGACTCTAGCACCAGGATCGGCCCGAAGCTGAAAGACACTAACCGCACCTACTGAAAGTTTGGCAAGGCATGATACCATGTATGAGACTCGGTCCATGCCGAGTTGATAGCCAGGTGCGGGGGCTCTTATCGAATGAAACGAGAGTAGGAAAATAAGACTAACACACATACCCACGACAAAAGACAAGCAAACCTAAAGCTAGAAGCAAATAGAATATATTTAGACACCCAATGACAATTCATAACAAACACGCAAAATATGATAAAAATAGTAAAATAGAAATGTGACCTATCCCTAGATGACGTCATGATGCATGAGTGAACACCCAATCAATCATCGATGCAGGTTCGACATAAATTAAAAGGGCTTTCAGATCCTAATAAGTCTATGTTATAACCTAAATGCCTAGAAAAATGAAGGAACTCTTGCTCACGGGTACCTACCCAGCCTCGAGTGAAAAAATCCTCCAGCGGGAAGTGTTTGCGAGCCTAACACTCCTCAGCCTCATCCTCAACTCTCTCGCCCTCAACCCTCTCACCTTCATCCTCAGCTACAGCCTGCTCAATCTCAAGTACCTCCTCCCTGATCTCCACCTAGTCACCCTCTGGTACCTCCTCTCTAACCATCTCCCCGATGTCCTCCTCCCCGATAAAAACGTCGGTTCGAGCCTCAAAAGTCTCACCTATCTCCCCCATCATCATCCTCTCTAACTCAGAGATAGTGAGATCGTGTCTACTACCACCCTTAACCTCCATCCTAGGAGAAAGAGCTAAAAAAACTGAAGAGAACGGAAGAAATGGTGCCTAAAATCGACGGCCGGATCGCAAGATATCACGAAAATATGAAAACTAAAGCGCAAGGAAACAAGGAAACTAGAGAATCGAAGACAAAAATGGGTAGCGTGAAAATGAAAATTTTTGAACTATATATAGAATATACCCACATCATGCGTGTTAGCCTATGCGCTCGACCAATTCATGCACCATGGTCCCCACACTTAATTAGGATCAAATGCCCAATCTCAACCGCATAAATGAATCATCGCCCGCTCAAACTAACCTGACCATCTGGTTGCACGCATCTTACCAAGCACATAATCATCTCCAGCGCTCACAAAGCAGCACGTAAATGCCAAAAGTCACCCATACAATGACTGGCCATCGCCCTGATCTCATGTGTCTTGAAGCACATTTAACTCGGTCAAACGATCGGACACTGGCGCTTAACGACCTTCCGATCCTCCGAAACACGCACTCTCATTCCAATGCGCAATTTATTTATGTGCTCGGAGTGAAGCGCACAATTCCCTAGAAACACAAAAATATATGCCCAGTACAGTAGGTTCACAGGCCAAAATTAGGAGATTTTTGACACTAATTACCAACCCAAACTACACCCATGCTAAGACAAATCTAAAAACACTCCAAACTTAGAAAATATACACTCCGAAAGCTAAAAAAAAATGCCCCCCATCCCCAAAGCGAATTACTTGTTTAGACCAAACTAAACTAAACCAAAAATGTCCCCAACACACCCCAAAACAAAATAAATAAACCGAATCAAACCAAACTTAAATAAATAAACATCACACTCGAAACAAGTAAAGTAAGCTACAAAGTAAACCAAACAAAAAATTTACAAAATGGAATTAAAAAAAAAAAAATGCAATCTCTTCATAAATAGATAAAATAATTACAAAATACACTGAGGGCATACCCTCTAAATATACAACTTAAAACAAGAAATTTAAAATCCGCACGTTCAGGCAAAGCCCGAATCTGGATTTATTCGGCAAACAAGAAATCTCGGAGAAGCCCAAAGAAGGAATGCACCCTGAATGAATTTTGACAATGACAACCCTTCCTCACCCCGAACTGGTAGAAAAGAAAGAGTGCCTCACGGAAAGACACCCAGGACATGTGGGATCCACCTATGGAAACTCACCTTGGAAAGCATAACAAGGAGGAGCAACTAACACTGAAGTCGTAGAGCCTACCGAAGAAAAATAGACGTCGGTCACGAGAACCCTGACCATGCCTTATCCTTGGGTTTCCTTTCTACCACCTTCTCCTCCATCTCTTCTCCCGATGGGGTGACACTTCGACTTGGATTGATAACACCAACCCTAGCATCACCCTGAATTCCCAATCCCCTCCATTCCCAATAATCACCTTAATAATCACAACTCTTCGGGTTCATACTCGGGATACAAAAGAGAAAGGAAGAAAAGACAATAATAATAAAAAAATTCCCTAGATCACAAACTAAAATGCCCCAGAACTTTTAATCTTAAGCCTGAAAAAGAAATATAATAAGATTCAAAATAAAACCAAAGCCTTTAACTTACACTTATATAAACTATGCCCTCCTAAATCATAAAATGACAAGTGTCACATGTTTAAGCCTTCCAATCTAATTAAATCCAAAACCAAACACATACCCCCTTTGAAAAACCACAATCCATGACAACCTAGATAAACCAATAATCATGCAACACTTACCTTGAAAAAAAAAACACAAATCCAAAGCAAAGTAAACAAGCCAATAGGATTCAAACTCTTAACACCCATCTAGTAACTTTAAATTAAACCCTAAATTCACACATTTCTAACAAGTGTCATCTGAAATAAAATAAAAGGACTAAAACAAAAACTTAAATTTGAAACAAACAAAAGAAAACTCTCTGAGGTAAGACCCTGACTTGTTTGAACCACGAAATAAAAAATGTCCCCCAACAGAACTAAGTAAACTCCCTAAACAAAACTCAATGAAGCAAATTAATTTCGGAATAAACCCTGAGTAAATCCGGAATGAATTCAAAAACTCTAAGCTAAGTCAAATCCTAAAATAAATCAAACAAATCAAATACACAAATAACTAACCCATTAGTAGGTTTAAACAAATAAATAAGCATAATAAGCAAAAATATCTCTTTATTTATAACTTAGAAAATTTTTACAAGTATCACCAGAGGCATACCTCCTGAACTTACAACCCAAAACGAAAACCTAGAACCTAACTTACAACCCAAAATGAAAATTGGAAACCCAAAATCAATACAAAGGGAGGAGTAGAACGCCCAATCGGAGGCATCAGAAAGAATACCGCCAGACTTAGAGCTTCCAATCCGAGGCTTCAGGGAGGATTGGTTGGGAAACACATCCCTCCACTTGTAACACCTTCTCTTCTGCCATCTTCACATCCTCCATTGCCGCCTCCTCTACGCTGCCTTCACTGCTCCCTAAAAGGGATCGATGTCAAGACTAGTACCCTCATTCCGAATACCGCCCATTTCCAAAATAATACCGTTCCCAAGCATCACCTTAGGACGAATATCACACGAAATCACGAACATAGGAAGAAACAACATCCCAATCGGACGGTTAGATCACCCGATGTCACTAAAACACAAATTTTAGAACACAAAAGACTTAGAAAAAGTAAGACTAAATCAAGGGATGAAAAAGCAAATGAAGGCTCCCTCGCTTATATAGAGTACAGACTTAATCACGCGCCGAGACACGTGCCCTCGATCTAATCACGCACAATGCACGTTGCGCTCAATCTAAAACACGCGCTCTGACCAAAACGCATAATGAAACCATCGCCCGTGCCGATGACGAGATGCTCCAATTATGCGTAAACTATAAATAGCGCAATCTTATCAAATGACTACCCCACACCACGTAATACGAAAGGTCACCCGCACAGTGATCTGGTGACGTCTCAATCAAATGCTATGATTATAGTGCATAATTCAATCGCATGCACACTTAGACCCATGTAAATAGCCCTTCAAACCTACGATCGCACGCCCGAAAGTAGGCACTCAATCATATTGAGCGACCTAAAATAGGCGCGCAATGCCTGACTTTGGACAAAATCTATACCTTCACACCTTTTCTACGCCATCCTAATCAGAATTCCCCTGTCCCATCGCGTGGCCTCACACGCTGTTTAGAGAGGAAGGAGCAACAACCGCTCACCCTCATCCTGTCATGATCCCATCGAAGAAGAAGAGAATCCCATCACGTAGCCTCACTGGCTATTCAGAAAGAGAAAGGGGCAGTCGCTCATGCATATCCCATCATGATAAGACACACACATGATACCATCTCAATATCCAGTCCCATCTCGACAAATCAATCACGCCACCACACATCCTCTCGTGAGAAGCCAGAAATGAAGCCAATCACAACGTAACCACAACGCGATCTTAGATAACCCAAGATCTGCTAAAGAAAGAAACGAGACATGCCTATCATGCAAATACCCCATCACAAGTCCAATCACACCTCCCCAAACCCTCATCATGAAACAGCGCATGGAGTCAAACCTTATAAAAAAGAAATCCCATTGCTAACTAGGCTCAACCAATATCCCATCACTAAAGCAGAGGAACTCCTCTCACTTCCCATAGCAAACATCACTACCCGAAAAGCTTAGATAGCACCTCCCAAGGCATATGACGAAAAGGGAGAAAACTCAATCGTGTCCCATCACTAAAACAAAGATCCCTCTCCCTAAATTGCTCACTACGTAATAGTCACCAGACACCATTGCAGCATAAATGCATGAAGATTCGAGACTCCTCCTATGTCCCGTCGCATTCGACCGATGCCAATTTCCAGCATGAACATCCTGTTAGAATCCCCACGTCCCACCAAGACTCATCCAGCACGCAGCCAGAGAAAGGAAGAATCCCCAAGTCCCATCGCGATAGCACTTCCCCAAGATGCTTCATCACACTGATGGCCGCTAGGCCCTACCACAGTGAAAATGAAGAAAAGAAAAAAAAAATCTCCAAAGTCTCATCGCGATATCACCCCGACAACCCATCACGGACCACACAAACTACGCACAATTCAGGTAAGTATCACCCCCAAGTACTACCTATTTATCTTTTTACTCGATATTTTTTCAAAAAAAATTAAAAATATAGTTAGTTATGATTAAGTCTAAAATGTTTTCAAAACCCATCTCTTTCAACTCACGAATCACTCTAGTCCTCCCATAAGAGACAATCATCAGTATTCGCCAAGAAGGTAAGACGGAGTATCCGGCATGCCAAGTGTCGTCTCAACAACCACATAAATGGTCAGGTCCATAAATCTCGTACCGGTGGATTTGCTCAGTGACATCTCAGAACCCACATTTTTCATCATTTTACTACCGAATTGATCTTAAGTTAAAATCCTAAGATTTCAAAACCCCTTACTTAAAACCTTTACTCCTAAAACCAAAAATCTCACTTCCAAGACAAAAAAAAAAAGAAAAAAAGGAAGAGACCAAATAAAAATAAACAAAGAGACTTCACCTACCAAAGTTCATCTCAATTACCAGCTCAAACCGGCCATTCCCCTGGAAAACCGAGCAATGAGTATATTTAACCTAAGAACTTACAAACGCCTATTGGAAAAGGAACGCCTGATGCGCATTGGTGTGAGCAATAACGTGCCTGGTCTGACATGACTTGCAAAAGCCTTCGACATTATATTGCATTTTTTTATTGATCCCTGGACCTTATTTATGAATGTTTGTATGACACCTCTAAATATCTCATTGCATCATATCCTCTATTTGTGCCCTTATGCAGAGTCCGACATCTGGTGATTCTCCTTTCTTTTTAACTGTCACTCATAGCAGGTCGCACCACGTAACAGGATGCCCCTTACACCCGTAGAATAGGATACGTTGACTTCCCCCATCGACTGTCTATGACAGTGGGTCGCGATATGCGACGGGATCGCCCCAGGGCATCCACGGCATGGAACACGTCTTTTGATAGCTACCACTGGGCCCCCGAATGCTCCATTTTAGCTTGTGCTGATAGATAAGAAAGCCAAGCATGTCATGTAAGCATCCCTAGTTCACATTTGTGATTTCCCAAGAGAAACGAGAAGACACCTCGAATGAGGGGTGTCTACTTCTTCAACGCGTTCTTACTTCGCAAGAGCGCGCCGAAGAGGGGCATCTATAGACACCCCCATTTTGTCCTCTCGAAATATACAAATCTTTTCGGTCAACCTTTGACCTCATAACCCTAATTGGGACCGTGTATTGAAATAATAGTATATGGCTGAACACAGGCTGAAATAATAGCTCTGTGGCTCAGGCCCCACAACCCCGACGTGGGAACCATGCACTGAAACAATAGTATGTGGCTGAACACAGGCTGAAACAATAGCTCTGTGGCTCGGGTCTCGACGTAAGGAGATTATGCACTGAAATAATAGTGTATAGTTGAAATGTAGGTTGAAATAATAGTCTGACAATTAAGACCCCCTAACCCTAACGTAGGGACGATGCACTGAAATAATAGTACATGGCTGAACATAGGCTGAAACAATAGCTCTATGGCTCAAGTCCCAACGTAGGGAGACTACATACTGAAACAATAGTATATAGTCAAAATACAGATTGAAACAATGGCCTTGCATTTTAGACTCGACCCGGACCTGGACAGCCTTGAATTATGCGTCTAAAACCACGCGTATAATTCAATCACACGTAAAACCACAAACATCCAATCAGTCCTCCTTTCAGACCAGACTTCCTTTCCCAGACCACCACGAGACTAGATTACCCACCCCACATGAAACGCACGATCTGATTGAGCGCCCCACCACTGGCGCACACTGACCCCCAAGCTTCCTCGATTATGCACTTCAGAAGAGATGCTTGATCGGATTGCGCACTCCACACCATGCGTGCAATTAGTCCTAACATTGTTAGAACTAGAAAACTCGTTAAGTCAAATCGCCGCTCACCGAAGCCTTGACCGACTCAGCAATTAAGCAATGGCATTTAATTAGAAAAGAAACCTATAAAAGATTTTTTTAATTCGACCCACGGAGAGAGAGGACGAAGGAGAGAAAGAAAACAAATTTTTTTTGGGATTTCAAGACTAGATAATTCCGAGAACATAGAGTAACATAGCCATGATTTTGAGATTCAAGCTTCGAATTTTCAAGATTCCTCTCTGCAGCCCCGACCCTTAGGTAAGGATCTAATTTCTAGTTTTCGACCGTAGTATTTAGTATTTAGATTTAGAATTTCCCTTAGTATTAATTATTGATATTAAATTTTCAGTCTTAGACCATAGCACCCCTTTTTAGACCGTAATTTTTAATATCTGGTTCTAGTCCTTAATTTCTAGAGCCAACCCTTAATCTGAGGCCTAATTCACCGACCCTTCGACTTTAATTCTATTCTAAAATCTTAATCTCCAGTCCTATCATTAATCTCTAGTTCTAGTTTTTAGTTTTTAGAACCAGTCCTTAATCATACGACCTGATTTTCTAATTTCGGACCTGAATTCAGTCCTTAGATTTTGAAATTCTTGTTTTAATTCCTTAATTTAATATTTCTAAAATCTAAAATATTAATTTAGTTTTCTATAATTCTAATTTTATAATTTAATTCATAATTATAATTCCGACAGCGACTCCAAAAATCCAAAAATACCATCTTACAATCCAAATTCAATTTGATTTAATCTCAGCCACCTGATTTGCCCAAGGGAGCTTACAGAGGGTACTCGGGAATGAGGCCAATCCTCCTTAACATAGCGGGCCAAAAACCCTCTTTTTTTTCAGAATTTTAGTAAAGGCAATTCATCGCTTTAATTAGAAGGTCTAGTAAAATTAGTTCCTTTATTTTAATCAGAATTCTAGTATAATTAATTCATTGCTTTAATTAGATTTTTAATATAGTTAATTCATTGCTTTAATCAAAATTTTAGCAAAGTTAATTTATTTGCTTTAATTAGAATTTTAATAAAATTAGTATATTTGCTTCAATTAGAGTTTTAGTAAAATCAGTCTTCTATTCCAATTAGAATTTCAGTCGAACTAGTATACTTGCCTTAATTAGAATTGTAATGTAATTAACATATTTGCTTTACTTAGGATTTCAGTATAATTAGCATGCTTGATTTAATTAGAGTTTTATCAGAATTGATGTATCTGCACTCCTAGTAAAATCAGGAGACTAAATTAATTCGACTTCTAATGGGACCACAACACCTAAAACTAATTAGACTCCTAATAGGATTAGAATATTAGATTAGATCGCTATAATAAATTCACATAACTAGACTCATAGAAGAATTATGAAATTTAAACTAATTAGAATTATAGCAATAATAGCAGGGAAAGAAAAGGAAAACCAAACAATCTAAATTATATGGAAGAGCCATAGTTGCTAACGTTTGCAGGAGGACGATTCAGTAAAGAAGTAACCCACAACCGCTCTAAAGCATGATCACTGACATGTTGCAACGTCGTTAAATATCTGTAGCTGGCGATCGCAACAAACTATGATCTTCCTATAAATCCCTTATTTATTTATTTATTTCCAACATTCCAAACACCGCATTGCTAGAGTCCACTTGGACAAAATTGGGCCACTGATTCAACGGGGACCGAGAGGTGCCCAGAAAAAGTGCGCACCAACAATAATTTCCTTTGCTCAATTCTTAACTTAAGATTTCCATTAGGCATGGGAAAGGTTTAAAGAGCTATTGAGGCAATGTCCACACATCAAATTCCTCAGTGGCAGCTTGTCCAAAGCTTCTACCAAGGAATTTATCCCAAGAGAAAGGATATGGTGAATGCCTAATGTGGGGGTACTTACCTCCACAAGACTGTTGATGAGGCTTGGGAACTTTTTAATGTCATCAGTGAGAATTTTATGCAGCAAGAGTCTCTGTCCCGAAATGACATTGAGACTCCAACTAAAATGGTAAAAGAATCCACCTCTAGAGGAAGGATGTATGAAGTCAATGTGCAGAATGACCTGGAAAGAAAGGGGGAAGTCTGAGCCTAAAATTTGGCAAGTTAATGAGTGTGATATAGTCTAAAATGGCTACACAAATTGAAGAGGCATGTTTGATATGCTAGTCACCTTCACACTCACTAGTGGACTGTCCATCAGCTAGTCAACTCCCTGAACTGGTCATGGAGCATACAAATGCTGCCCAAATCATATGGGCAGCAGCCTATTGGGTACCAATGGAGAAACCACCCAATCTGAGGTGGAGGCAGGACAATTATTAGTTAACCATCCAGCAGCAGCAGCCTGCATTGCAATACAGACCATAGCAATAGTATCATCAGGGGTATGCACCTAGACAACCTTTCCCTCAGTCTGTCTCATAGCCAAACCAATTGATTTTGCCCCCACCACAGCCTCAAACCCCCTCTTTTAAGGAGAAAGTTTTGTCATCACTGTAAAACTTGAACTCCTTGTCACAGACTGTGAACTCTCACAGTTAGAGTATAAAAAAATAGAGGATTAGCTTAGTCAAATTTTCAATGCTCTGACTAAGAGAGAAGAGGGCAGGCTTCCAAGCCAAACCATGACCAACCCTAAGGGCCAATACATGATTGGTGAAGGCTCCTCAACCCATCAGGAGGCTAAAAAAGTCACAACCCTAAGGAGTGGTAGGGTGGTGGACAACTAGGTGGGCATGGAGAAAGAAGAGTGTGCAGGAAAGAAAGACTCATTTCCTGCTATTGTGCAGCAGGAGCACAATAATGGAGCTATTGTTGAGCCCCAGCAAAATAAAAAATGAAAAAAAAAAGCAAAAATTTGATGACGATACAACTAGGCTAGCTGCTGAGGTACCAACAGTACCCCAGCTGCCATTTCCTCATGCTCTAAAAGGCCCTTCTCCTTTGACAAAGAGAATGCTAGAATGGAGGAAATGTTGGAGACCTTCAAGCAAGTTAAGATCAATTTACTTATGCTTGATGCAATTAAACAGGTCCCAGCTTATGCCAAGTTCCTCAAAGACCTATGTACCCAAAAAAGAAAAGCAAGGATCCATCTGTCCAAGAAGGTCTTTGCAGCTGAAAAAGTCAAGTCAGTTTTGTCTATTACTACACCAACCAAACTTTAGGACCCAGGGGTGCCTACCATCCCCTGCATTATTGGTGATCACACCATAGGCAGAGCTCTCTTAGATTTGGGGGACAGTGTCAACCTACTGCCATATTCAGTGTATGAACAACTAGGTTTGGGGAAACTGAAACCAACACCTATTGTGCTCCAGCTAGCTGATAGGTTTGAGAAAAAGCCTATGGGAATGGTTGATGATGTGTTAGTGGGGGTGGATAAATTCTTCTACCCTGCTAATTTTCTGGTACTGGATATGGAACCGTCAAAGAGTAGCACCACAATTCCTTTGATATTGGACAGGCCATTTCTAGCCACTACCAATGCCAACATTCAATGCAAGTCTGAGGTGATAGAGGTCACATTTGGAAACATGAAAGTAAAGTTAAATATGTTCAATGCCGCAAAGCAGCCTCAGCTGGACAATAGGGATTGTTTTGTAGTAGATGTACTAGAGGAAATAGTGGAAAAAAATTTATCCAATTTGTTGAATTGGGATAAAGTGTGTGATGATTTTGAAGAGGTTTGGACTGAGGTGACTGAGCAGGAGGCCCCAATTTATATGGCTGAAGACAACACCACATCAAAGTCTTCAGTGGGACTAGTGCAGCACTCCACATAGAGATCCAAGTTGTTGCCCCTACCTCACCCCTCCAAGGCACCATTGTTGCCTTCAATAGTTAGTCCACCTAATCCGGAGCTCAAGAAGTTGCCAGAAACATTGAAATATGCCTTCCTATGGTAGGGTAAAAAACTTGCTGTAATTATCTCTTCCTCTCTTACTGTAGAGCAGGAAGACGAATTGTTGTGTGTCCTCAGGAAGCATAGAAGAGCAATTGACTGGACTATTGTAGATTTGGGGGGGATAGATTCTTTAGTGTGTATGCACAAGATCCATTTGAAAGAGGGCTCCAAGCGCTCAAGGGAAATGCAGAGGAAATTAAACTCTCATATGCAGGAGGTGGTCTTAAAAGAAGTTGTAAAGTTGTTGGATGCTGGGATAATTTAACCCATTTCAGACTCTGAGTGGGTTTCACCTATCTAGGTGGTCTCCAATAAGTCTAGCATCATAGTTATTACGATTGAGTCTGGGGAGTTAGTACCAATCAGGGAGACCACTGGTTGGAGAGTATGCATTGACTATTGAAAACTGAACTCCAAGACAAGAAAAGACCATTTCCCCCTACCCTTCATTGATCTGATTCTAGATAGGCTAGCTAGAAGAGCATTCTATTGCTTCTTGGATGGATACTCTGGTTACAATCTGATACCAGTGTATCCACAGGATCAGGAAAAGATCACCTTTACTTGTCCCTTTGGTACTTTTTCTTATAGAAGAATGTCATTTGGACTATGTAATGCTCCAGCCACCTTCCAAAGATGCATATATGCAATCTTTTCCGATATGCTTAAAAAAATTTTGGAGATTTTTATGGATGATTTCTATGTTTGGGGATAATTTCACTCAATGCTTACATCACCTCAGCCTGGTTCTTCAAAGATGTGAAGAGACTAACCTAGTCTTGAGCTGGGAGAAAAGCCATTTTATGGTCACCCAAGGCATTGTCCTTGACCATGTGGTCTCCCATAAGGACATTGAGGTTTACAAAGCTAAAATTGACTTGATTGCACACTTTCCCCCACCAAAAATAGTCAAGCAAATTAGGTCCTTTTTAGGACATGCAGGATTTTACAGAAGGTTCATCAAAAACTTTAGCAAAATTTCTAAACCTCTGTGCCACTTGCTGTGCCAAGATGTGCCATTTAATTTTGATGTTGAATGTGTTGATGCTTTTGAGGTGTTGAAAAAATGTCTAACCACTGCCCCTGTGATTCAAGCTCCTGATTATGCCCTACCTTTTGAGTTAATGTGTGATGCATCAGACTTTGCTGTGGGTGTTGTATTGGGTAAAAGGAAAGCCAAATTGCCTAGTGTGGTTTTATATGCTAGCAAATCACAAATAGAAGCTTGGCTGAATTATATAACAACTGAGAAGGAGCTTCTGGCAATGGTGTTTACTATGGACAAATTTAAATACTATTTACTAGGAAGAAGGATGATGACATGTGTGATAAAATAAAGATAAAATATAGAGAAGTAAACAGCTAGGGAGAAATCAATAATGTAACTCAGATTTAGTTTGTCTCTGCAGTGGTCCTTGCTGAGACACTATTAATAGCCTCAACAAGGTATAAGCTTCCAGTTTAACCCATGCCATTTGGGGCACTCTTAGGGCTATACTCTGTCTACTATAATGGTCACAAGATATCCGATAGAGTCTGTCAAATCCCATTAGTTAAATGAAAAAATCGCTAGTCTAATCCAAAAGAGTGGGCTAATCATTTCCCTAGCCACTAGACCAGCTCTAACCATGAATACTATTGCAACACTATGTAATGTCAGTGCTACGAGCTCCCCAGATCTGCGCACAGACCTGACTGACATCCATAGGTATTCCACCCCATAAGTTCCTAAGTGCTTTGTCAAGCCCAGCGGTACTTGATGCCTACAAAAAGGACCATGCAACAGGTTGAATAAGACTTTAAGCTCAGCTAGTTATTGCTATAAATAGCTTGCAATGACTCAGCCTCAAGCCGTAATTACTATAAGAGATTAGATCTAACATTCTGATATCGATTAGGTAAAATAGAGGGGAGCCAGTTACTGTACAAACCTCCTCACAAGGCTCTAGAATCTCATGTGCAGGGGAGAAGAATCCTTCTCAAACATGTGAATGGACACAACCTTAGGGCTATACTCTGTCCACTTGAATGGTCACAGGGTATCTCATTGGTTTGTCCATACCACAGAGGCCTGAGAAAGAACATGAAAACTGCTGCAACCACCATGGTCCACAGGCCTCCGAGCTCCCTGGACCTCACTATAAATCCAGCATTGCTTTCCATGTATCTATCAAACTAAGAAAAATCAGATGGCAAAAAATAGACCTACTAGAAACTGAATGGGCTCGTCCCAAAACATGGATCCTATAGACATCTAAAGAAGCCATAAGATCTATAGATTTGATTAAGCATTAAAATAGCAGTTCATTGATAAAAGTAAAACTTACAATGAGCTGTCTCCTGGCTGTAGCCTATACATAATTGCTCATCCAAAATCCTAATGTTTACAAAACCTATTACAAAACCAAAATAAAACTAGCTATTACATAGAACTTAGCCCAGCATTGCTACTGTGCTAAGGAATAAGAACATGGAAAAAGAAAAAGGAAAAGGAAACTAAACCCTAAATGAGCACAAGAAACCCTGGCTCCGATCTCAGGCTTTTCCTAGATTTAAAACCCTAAGTAAACTAGGCTAATACTGGCTCCTTACAAATGTAGATAACAGTCCCTTATATAGGCAACCCTAGAAACCCCAATGTGCATTAGCCAATCAGATTTGAGAAGATTTTGAGTTGATTTCGTGGCCCATCTGTGGCCCTTGGATTCTTTGGGAAGTTTAGGACATTGGGATGCATGCCCTAGAAGGTGTGAAATACCTAAAATATCCTTAGGTGCTGAAATAGGCTGCTGGGATTCATGCCTCGCGTAGATGACAACTTCAGGTATGCATCTTGCTTAAATATCGCTGAGCTCTCGCTGAGTTGAAGCTTTAGAAGTTTGATCTCGCCGAGTTGAAATGCTTCAAAAGTTAAATCTCACTGAGTTCTCGCTGAGTTGAAGCTTCAACAGTTAAATCTCGCTGAGTTGAAATGCTTCAGAAGTTAAATCTCGCTAAGTTGAAGCTTCAGAAGTTTGATCTTGCTGAGTTCTCGCTGAGTTGTAGCTTTAGAAATTAAATCTCGCTGAGTTGGAATGCTTCAGGAGCTTAAATCTCGCAGAGCTGCAATACAGTAGGAGCTTAAATCTCGCTGAGTTGAAATACAACATTTTTTAGCATTGCACCTGTTTAACAGAATGCCTCAACAACAGAACAACTCAAATGCCTATAATTTTCAGCTCTACACCACCCGACTTCGTGTCCGTAGCCCGTGGGGGTTTAGTTGAAGTACTTGAGAGGTGCACCACAGCTGCTCGAGTGTGCACAACAGCTGTTTGACAAAATGCTTCCAGCCTATATGCTGCACCAATGTGCTAAATATATAAGTTCACAGCTCATGTGCTTCAGGGAAACTGTTTTGTCGTTTGAATGGTGTGGTGTAGCTGTTGTCATGGGTCTAAAATATATATAGCAGCCCAATTGGATGGTGCATCAGCACATAAATTTTATTTTGAAAATGCTCAAGTGTTGTTGGCTTCAAGCATAGGCTGCTGCCAAGGCAGCAACGCTGCTCCAGCTATGTGGCTTCAAAGCTTCATAATTGCAGCTTTGGACTTCAGTTAGTGCAGTAGCAAGAGTGTGTACAACATTGGTGTGCGGCTTTACTGGATAGTGCCACAGCTTTGCAGCTCAAGAGGATGAAGGCTTTAACATGGGCAGCTCGCTAGGATCCACATTACACAACTCCAAAAATAGCTCGCGAGGGTCAAAATATATGGAGCTTCAGAACTGCTCGCGAGGCTGGGCGCTCCACGGACTTCAACCAGCTCACGCAGTTCCAAGGTGGAGCTGAGAATGTAGGCTCGCGAGGATATAAAATATGGGGCTTTAGAATTACCAGCTCACGAGGATCCATTACATGCACTCTAGCTCGCTAGGACCAAGACTCCCACAGCTTTTAGGCTACTCTCGGGGCTCTCTTGGGTCGCGCAGATCAAATTGCTGCACTACATCTTTAATTTCCAGCAACTCGCGAAGATTTTTTTTAGCAACACTCCTCTCTACTTGGGCTTCACCTCATACCCTCAACAGGCCTTTTAGGGCCCCAAAGCATGACAAAATTGTCCTAATTGTGTGAACCACCATGGTGCATTCTCAATAAATTCTTCAGCTCCACAACCTAGCATAAAAATCCTCCTTCTTGGCTTGAAATATCATAGGTTGCATCATTAAGCTCTTATTTCCTGTTATCACAAAACTCACTAAAAACACATTATTTTATGTGCTCAAAGGTTCATCAAAGGGTAGGCTAAGGGGTGAAAAATGGTACTTTTCAGTGCTTAACACCCATCCTTGTTGTGGAGCTATTTGACATATGGGGGATAGATTTCATGGGCCCCTTTCCTCCTTCCATGGGATTAACTTCATCCTTGTAGCAGTGGAATATGTTTCCAAATGGGTGGAAGCTGTTGCCACAAGGATAAATGACCACAAGGTAGTCCTCAAATTTGTCAAGGAAAATATTTTTTCCAGATTTGGCACCTCTAGAGCCATCATCAGTGATGGGGGAAGCCACTTCTATAACAGACACTTCGAGAACTCACTCAAGAAGTATGCTATCACACATAGGATTGCTACTCCCTACCACCCACAGACTAGTGGGCAAGTATAGATTTCCAATAGGGAAATTAAGCATATCCTAGAGAAAACAATGATGACTAATAGGAAGGGCTGGTCAATGAAATTGAATGATACTTTGTGGGCTTATAGGACAGCCTATAAGACCCCAATTGGAATGTCCCCATTTTTACTAGTCTATGGCAAAGTATGTCATCTTCCTATAGAATTAGAGCATAAGGCCTTTTGGGCCATTAAAAGCTTAAACATGGATCTAACTACTACTAGTGAAAGTAGGAGATTGCAGTTATCAGAACTGGAGGAATTGAGGCTGGATGCATACTCAAGCTCCAGGATTTACAAGGAAAAAGCTAAGGCCTTGTTTGACAAGAGCCTGCTGAGAAAAGACTTTGCTGATGGAGCCAAGGTATGGCTTTTTAACTCTAAACTCAAAGTCTTTCTAGGAAAGTTGAGATCCATATGGGATGGACCTTTCACTGTGCTTCATGCATTCCCATCTAGGGCTATTGAGATCATAGATCCGACTTCTTGCAGGGTCATGAAGGTGAATGGTCAGAGGCTTAAGCTTTGTGTGAAAAATACTATAGAGCTTGCTGAAACCATGAACCTTTAAGAACCTCCTAATGATGAATGATCTTCAGCCTTGTATAATGTGTATCATATCTGTTTTGGCATCTTTTTGTTTATTTTTGTGTGTTTGGTGTGCTTTGAATTTTAGGATGTATGTTCTTGGGTGTTGTCGAGAATCTTGTTCAGTTTTTATGAATCTGGGTTTGTTGTGATTTAAAATGATCCATTGATGTGATATGTGTTGGAAAATTTGTTGGTAGGAATCATGAAGTGAGCATGTGTATAGTTTGTTGTGGTCTAGAAGGGTTGTGAAATAAATTTGTGTGCTGGCGCAACATGTCAGTGGGCCTGACAGATTAAGAATGAGCAATTCATCCATTTTAGCCAACTCGAGAGGATCAGTTAACCTCTCGAGCCATGATGAAGGCAATTTTTTGTTGTCTCGAGTGGCTCTGAGAACCTATCGAGCATCTGTGCGAGATCCTCTAGAGCAGCAATCCCTGAAGACCAGCCTATTGAGATCCTTGTGAAGCCCTACAGTTCACATTGATTCTAGGCCTATTTTCAGCTAGTGATGATCATTTTCTCCTAACTCATCCAGGCGAGATCTTCTCGAGTTCCCTGCTATAAACCCTCGATAGGTTTTTTCACTCCATTCTCTACCCTACATCTCGAGCACAACTCCGAGCCATCCTTTCCAACTCTCTTCTTAACTGCTCATTTTGCTCCACCATCCTCACCATGCTCTTGCCACCTTGTTATGCTATCAAAGCCGAACCTTTAGCACCTGGAGCGGTTTGATTTGGTCCACTTGGCAGCGTCAATTTTGAAACCCTAGCTTTTGGGGGGTAAGTTCCTCTCACTTCTCAGTTGAGTTTTTATCCAGCTACTTTTCTTGAGTAGAAGTTCATTATTAGGTGGAGTTTTATTGATCAATTCATTGGAGCTATAGGCAACCTAGGGTTTGAATTTTGAGAGGTGAAAATTTCAAATTTTTGGACCAATGGTCAACAGCTCCCCTTTTTTTCATAACCTACAATCATTGTTGAACCCTCCACAAATAGATCCTCCCATCCCACCAGAAAATCCATGAGGATCACTACATCCTTCCACTATGGAGGCCACTGAAGTCCCAGAAGCCAGCTACAACTAGAACCAAGGCTGGTGCTGCACAAGCCATGACTGTAAAGAAAGAGAAGGGAAAATATGAATGGACCCCCCCCCCCCTTTGACTTAAGTTCAGACTCAGATTTGGGTTAGGATGTAGTGTAGCCTTTTATAATTAGCTTGTGTTTGTATTTTCTGTTTTAGAAGTGGTTGTAACAAGTCTTCTTTCTATTGTAAATTGTCTTGTGCAATGAAATTTCTTTTTGTGTTGATTTTTCATTCCTGCTGTTCATTCAAATTTTTTGTTGTACTGTAGTTGTTTGTTTTTCTATTATAACACTACTGCCCGATACATGTATGTTGAAATAGTGAGGATACTATTTAACTTAGGTTTGAGGGTATGCCAAGGTGGCAGGCCAATAGAATAGTTAATTTTAGTGCAGCAGTGATGGTTTAATTGAGATAGATAAAGTCAATTCCCACCTAATCAGGTTAGATAGAGGAAATTAAAATTTATGCAAACTCTTTAAACCTGAAAGTCTTTCAAAAAAATAACACCACCATGAGGCTAACATCAAGAAAATTCTTCAATTAGTACTAAGTGAACTAGAGAGGAGAGAAAAAGGTGAAAATACACCCCATGAGTTGAATTGAAGACCATACCCAGTGAGATTTGGGCCTAAAAAATTTCTTTTGAAGAGTGTCATTGGCATTTTTTCTGCTCTAAGAAATTATTTACTCAATACTTTGTCACTAGAAGTTAGGCACCGCCAAATTAAAGCTGATTGACAGCACTCATGACACTAAAGGGGTGATCTAAGGCCTTCATTTAGACGATTTGAGCCTAAAATCCCTACCCATTCAACTGCCCTTTTGCATACACTCTTTGAGCCTTAAATCCATTTTTCTTCAACAAACACTAGAGTACTTGAACCTAAACTAATTCAACCTTACCCTCACTCTGAGAATTCAGAAGGTAAAGGAGAAGAAGTTGAAGATAGTTGGGAGGATTTCAACATTTGGTGGAAGGAGAAGAAAAGTAAAATTGAAGACTGCAGTGTAGCAATGGTACATGTGTGGCAATTCATCATAAAAAATATAAGGAAAAAAAAAAAGAAAAGAATAGAGAAGTCAAGTGAAACATTTCATCTATAAATTGAAAAGAAGAGGAGAAGCTGATCACTTTGAACCTAAAAAAAAAAAATGTATACAAATGAAGATGAAGTTGTGTTGTGATGAAGAAGGTGAAGTCATGAATCACCTCCTCCCCTTACTGATTTATCAATTTTGAATCCTTCATACCTTTTTCTTTTCTTTATAAACCTCACCCATAAGCCACATTATAACCCATCAAAAGACCTTGTTGATCCAGTGAAATGAGTTGTCATGTGGAGATGAGGAGATGTCTAACCTATGGTGAAAGTACTTGAGGATGCCAGAACTTAGATGCAATGTCCATGCTCATGCTTGCAGGCCCATTTGCGGTCTGTGACTGATCTTGAGCTGATGAGAATGTGAACACACTTGGATCCTCATTATGAGAGACAGCCCTGGTAAGGATTGGGTCTGAATTTAATTTCATTGGGGTTGTATCCACACTTAATTTTTGAATTAATAGTGAACTTAGGGCAGATTTTTGCTCACTGAATTCCTGATGTGAACTGAATGGTGGTGATGAAAACACATGTTGATTTAGGTTTTAATTGTCTGCATTAATGCTGTAATTTCCTCTGATTTTTAAAAAATATGTGTGGAATGATGTTTTATCCATTGAAATCTATTTTTGTCATTGTTTGCACTGTAATTAACTGTTTTAATGGTAAAGTTTGTAGGTATCTTCACTGAAAACCCTCAGGAGACTTCACTCCTCCACTACGGATCACCTGGTGGTTTAAAAGGCTTGATGCATAAGCTAAATGCATCCGTGCTCTCTACAAAAGTGGCATTAAAATTTTTAGAGTAATTGTTTAATTTTTCCTTTGCTGAAGGACTAGCAAAGATTACGTTTGGGGGTGATCCTGAAAAGATATATACAAACGACAAGTATTAGGAGATGATAAGAAAAAGGAAATCAAGAGCTTTGCTAGAAATGTCGGACCATAGGAAGGTAAGTACGCCTCATTCCTGCCAAAATTTCCAAAAAAATTAAAAGAGGTCATCTAATCTCAACAAAAAAAAAATAATAATATAAACAAAGCAAAAGAAATCGGGTTATTTACCCTTCAAAAATCTTTGCCAAGGAAAAGTAAGGAAATCTACATAAACATGTGTACAAAAGAGGCTAAAATTTTGGTAAAGAGCGCCCATCGCCCCGCATTTCACGAGAAAAATGCGCATATACCTCTTCATGTCAAATTCAAAGGAGAAAGGTGTGCCAAATAACAAAATTTAAAGAATCCCGCATTTTTTTTTCCGACCAAAATTCCCTTAAAACTTGCACATGGATCAGAAAAGGGTCAGATGGGGTTGCATTCGTACAGTAAGACACCTTTTATATGCAAACCCAACCCATTTTTATGGAGAAATCAGGAAAATCCAAAAGGAATAGGCTCAAATCAACCAACATCTTGCCGAAATCCATTCCAAACAAGCACATACATCATGAAATCAGTCAAGGACAATCACATTTGCAAGAAAAATCCCATTTTGTGCCCTAGATACAAAAGCCCTAATGCATTGATAAATAAAAGATCAGGAAAATCCAAAAAAGGGGGCACAAATCAGTCAATTTTTCACCAAACTCCACACAAACATGCACATAAATCACAAAAGGCTACATTTACAAATAAAAACAGTTTTTTTGTCATCTAGATGCAGGAACCCTAGCCACTTTGGTGTAAAAAATCAAAAAAATTCAAGGAAAAAAAGGTTTACCTTGGTTGAAAAATATGCCCTAGATTTGGCATGGAATGAGTGGTTAATTGGCAATATTGACGCCGGTGCAATGGCGAGTTGAAGATTGAATCAATGAGGCAGTGGGGAAAGAACACCCATTTTTGTTTGGAGGAAGAAAGGGGATTTTTTTTTTAAATAAAACCTTTTTTTGGGTCTCTGTTCGTACCCAGCCATTTCAAACCATAAATTGGCCTAGTGTGTATAATATACATGCTAGGCTTATTCTTCCTAGATTTGGCCTAGCGTATATAATATACACGCTAAACTTATTTTTCCCGGAATTTCCCTAGCATGTATGATATACACGCAAGGCTTACGTTTTCCTCCAAGAGGCTATTCTTTTTACCTACGTTAAGCCTGGCAGGCAAGTTGTGCACACTCGTATATATATAATAATATAGAAACCCCAAAAAAAAAAATTAATATATATAGAATATATTAAATACATAAATCTATAATAATAAAAAAAAAGAAAAAAAAAAAAGAAAGAAAGAGTGGTGACCAGTTGCTATCACAAGGTGGCACAACTCCCAAAAAGCATTGCGACATCAATATTCGCTCTGCTTAGGTAGTTGAGCTAAATTAATATCGAGGTCTTTTGAGTTCACTCAAAAATTTCAAACCCTACCTAGCATAGGGGCACCCGTGTCGATAAAAACGGGTCAATCAATGCCTCATAAGATTAGCACAACTGTTGGATCTTCGCGTATTCTCTTTACGCCAATCTTTAAGTATGGGTCCATCACCCTCCCGCTCTCAGGGCTGTTTTGATCAAAATGAAACTCGAACATCATACATCATCAATCGTACCATCTCGATTATGCCCAGTAATGTCGCCAAGCACTTGGGGACCGGTACTCTTGAGGAACGGACGTTTTTTTCCAATGATATGGGCATCCGCAACTCTCCATTTCGAGTGACGAACATTTTCCCAATGTGATGGGCTTATGTCACCCTCCATATTTTTTTTCCTTTTGATATTTGAGGTTCATTTTGAATAAAGCGGATCTGATAGCATTTGCCTTGGGCCTCTTCGGTTGTATCTTTCTTTGGCATATGATCATTAGTGATCGGATACCAAAGAGGGGCATCTGTAGACACCCAAATTTGGCCCAAGGCCCGATCAATAATACTTTGAGAAAGGCGTACCCCCTATCTTCTGAAAGCATTTCCTAAACCCTTAGGAATCTTCACAAAACCTTTAGAACCCTTCCCAAACCCTTAGGAATCAACCCTAACCTTCCCAAAACCCATTAAAACCCTTCTCGGACCCTCTAGAATAGTGAATGGAAAGAGGAATACCATATTTATAGACATGACTTCTAGAACTAAGTCCTATACCATTGGAAGGAGGATGTTTCCAGCTTTCTAACAAGCTCAGAATCGCCTTAATCCAAGTTGTATATCAAAAGTTATGACAACTTGAAAAATGAGAAAAATGTTAGAATTTACACTAGCGTGCATAATATACACACTCAGGCAAATTCTAAGGATATTACCTACTTTTGCATTTTGCTTCAGGCACGAGCTCCAGACTTCCCTATTTTCTCAGGGAACACTGTTCCAAGCCTAGCGTGTATAATATACACGCAAAGCTTAGGAATAGTGTTTTTTAGGAAAATGTTCAGATTTCGAATTTGGGGTTTGACTTGTTGACCACCCCAAAGTCTGGGGTGGGATTTGTTAGGACTGTTATAGCCCCACTAGCCCTGTTTTTAACCCTTTTGTCATCTAGAAGGCTACCCCATCATCTACCATTAAAACTCATTTCCCACCTATCCAAGCTCCCAAAAACCTAAAATCCTTCGATTTTCTATTACCTAATTGCCAATCCCATTAGCTCTTAAAATACCCCCTAACCACCCTCACCTTTATAAATAGAGAGCTCCCCCCCCCCCTGTTTAGGGCTTGAAAATTTACCCAAGAGAGAGAAACCTTTACTAATTCCTTTCCTCTCTTTTTAGCATTAAAACCTCATAAATTCCAGAACCTAGGCTCATCCTTTAAACCCCATTTTTCATCATAAATCCCTTAGATCTAGTAGGAACAAGGCCTTAGCCTCCCTCCCCTACCTCTTAGCTCTCAAGCCTTAGAGATCAAAACTCCTTTTACAACCCGTTTGCTATCGAAAGCTCATTAGAAGTGTAACTACGTGAAGGTCCACAGCGGTGCTATAAGGGCCCGAGAGCTCCGAGTCTCACCTCTATTCCTGTACCTTCTTTGTTTTTCCTCTATCCTAGAATTTGAGCCATTACGTCGCCAAAATTTTAGTGATTAAGGGGGCTTAAATAGGGTTGGAGTGTCTTTGGGCAAGAGGAAGTGCCGTGCATTTTGTTTTTTTTATCTTTATCATTTGATCATAAGTAAAGAACGCTTACGAGCGGGTTGATCGGGTGCCTAACACCTTTCCAATCGATAACTAAAGCCCCTACCCAAGAGCCTTTGGCAAAGACCGGTAAATCGGAGTCATATTTTTACACTTTGGAGCTTACATATTAAGTTTTGAGGTATCCCAGGTCACTAAAAGCTCTGGGTGGCGACTCCATCATTTTTTGAGAGTGCACATTGTCGCAACGGACTAGCAAAGTCC
Source organism: Chloranthus sessilifolius (assembly GCA_021018995.1). Taxonomy (NCBI): domain Eukaryota; kingdom Viridiplantae; phylum Streptophyta; class Magnoliopsida; order Chloranthales; family Chloranthaceae; genus Chloranthus; species Chloranthus sessilifolius. The sequence continues at coordinate 81,544,927 of CM037584.1, forward strand.
ACAGTTGCACAGGTATTATTGCGAATCACATTGGGCCCTTATCATGGGCGCCTCATGAGTTGTGAAAGCCATAGTGGTATGGGATGCCTTTGGCAGCAGCTACTTCGCGATAGTCTCATAGCACCGAGTTCGATGTGATTAATAGCACTATCAAATCATGGTTATCCACATGATTATTTATCAAGAAATGAAAGACACAAAATAGTTAAGAGTTTAATTAGTCCAAAGAATTTCAAGACATGATTAATTGTAAATGAAAGAGTAAGAAATGATATGGCATGAATTTATGGCAAGACGAGACAAGGACTATTATTATCGTACGCTAAGACATGGTATGAATTTATGGCAAGACAAGATAAACACTATTATTATTTATAGGCTAAGAAGGTAAGCGACTCTATGCACGAATGATTTATGATATTTAAAGGATCCCACCATGACAAGACAAGACACGGACCAAACACGAGCCACCTCCCTTTGCATGGGCTATGACTAATCAAGAAAATTATCCATGGGCGACGATGGACGGGATCCCCATTGGTATATATAAGTATTAGAGCTTTGATACCTATTTATGTGTAGAGAATATTTTAAGTTAAATTTAAGTCACGCAAGAGTTTCAAGACATGTGACGTCAAGACAAGATAACTGTTCATGTATATGTTTCATTGAATATGATGAATAAAATAATAGAAGTATAATTTCTCATAAGTATCTATTTCATGATTATTAATCGACTACCTTCACAAGAATTGTTATATTTCATTCCAAATTTTCTACCTTAAGATTGTTATTATGTTAGTCAAATAAAATTTATTATATGAATATTTATTAGTTAAATGTTTCAAGGCATGAAGGGTAATTAATGCCTCCCTACTAAGCACCGTGGATATTTTCTGCTTACCCCGAAACTTTGTGTCATAGATCAAATTGACCGTGAGCTTTGGAAGACCGGGGAGGCTGAGGAAGAGGATCCAAAATATTTTCTTAAAGAACCAGAAGCCCAACCGAAACCCATAGGATTCACGCTCTTCTCCTTGTGGGTATTAGGGGATAATATTTTGGTGGCATCAGTTATTGTCTCGTTTTTGTTATGGATGAATGATACTAGGGTTACAAGACACATGGTTAATATTTTATTAAAAATGGCCAAGACAATATGTGTAGATGGTTAAATGGATAGTTAGATATTCATTTTGTGTGATAAATAATATTACTCTTATGAAAAGACACATCTTTTTGGATATTCTCATTTTCGTATAAGTTATCAATCAATATATAGAAATTAAAAAAAAAAACTCATATTTTTTTTAAGGATGATGCCATCAAACTTAGGATTAGATGCCTTGTAAGCTCAAGTCATGAAATTAACGGCCCGAGAATCAAAAAAATTTCGCATGAAATTTTGGGTCGTTACAGCTGGTATTAGAGCTAAGGCTTTAGGTTTTCAGTGGGACTTGATTAGAATTATTATGTTGTATGTTGTGTAACCATGGATCTAGTGGACCCGCCGCGATAGTGGATAAAAATAAGGAGTCACCACCTTGGATCTTTTGATGTCCCTGGATACCTAAATCGACATCATATGCACCGAAGTGCTAGATTTGACTCTGATTACCGGTCTACGCCAAAGCCTCTAGGCAAGGAATTTGGTAACCGATTAGGAAGGTGTTAGGCACCTAATCTCCCACTCAAAAGTGGTCTCTACTATGGCCAAAGTGTAAATTAAAGAGAAAAAGCAGGCGACACTTCCCCTTGCCCGAAGGTACTTGGATCCTATTAAACTCTCTGCACTATCCAAAATTTTGATTGCGTACATCTTTAATCCTAGAATAAGGGAAAAGAAAAAAAGAAAAATAGAGAATAGGGAATGAGAGGAGAGTCGGAGATGAGCTCCCAGGCTCCTGTAGCACTACCGATGGATCTTTGTGTTGAAGTAACTCCGGCAAGCTTTCGAAAGCAAAATGGGATAAAGGGGCTCCTAACTTTGCTAAGGCTTGGAAGTAGGGAAGTTGGAAGTGTGATGGTATGAGACAGAGATTGGCTAGGGTTTCACCTTAGAAAAATTAGGATGTTTTAAAATGAGGGGTGGGGGTCTTTATTTATAGAGGAGAGGGGGATTGGTGGACTCCTATGTGGGTTTTAGTCCTAATGGAGGGTTAAAATTAGGTAATGGGTTCATCTAAGGATTCAGGGATTTTGAGGGTTTGGAGAAAGTGAAAATGGGTTCTAATGGTAGATGATGGATAGCCACTTAAATGACAAAAGGGTGATTCTAATGACTTATGAGGGTCTAAAGGTAGTAGGAACCCTAACCCTGAAGTTGGGGAAAGTCCAAAAGTAAAAACCCACCATGAAAACTCCAAATCTTTGATTTTGTAGGTTTTAAGGCATGCGTGCATACTATGCACACATGCTTTAAATCCCCATTTCAATTGAGAAGTTCAGGGCCCGCACTGGAGCTGAATTATAGAAAATACAAAGTTTTGGTCATGCCTGCATGAGTAAATTTGCTTATGCGTGCATATTATGCATGCATGGGTTAGCATGCATGAGTAAATTTGCTCATGCGTGCATATTATGCATGCATGGGTTAATTTTTCTCATGCATAATGGTTGTATCGTCTCGAGCTACCCCAAAATGATATATAATATTAATCAATCAAACTTTTCTATCAAAAGTTATGGCCATCGAAAGTTCGCTTGTTGTTGAGGACCGCAAAACATCATGAAATATAATTTTTTGGGGCCTCGAGCCTCCATTGGCTGACTTTTGAACTATTCAGGGATCAGGGGTCTTTCTCTAAGGTTTTTCTAAGCTTCCTAAGGGTGTCTTGGGTATCAAGGGTACGGGGGATGCTTTCGGAAGCTCAAAAGCACGTTCTTCTTGAAGAATGGGTCGATCATGTATTAGGCCAAATTTGGGTGTCTATAGATGCCCTTGTGCAACTGTAGTCTTTAATGATCCGTCATGACGATGTGCTCTTATGAAAAATATGAAGTCGCCACCCAGATATTTTAGTGTCCTAGGAAACCTAGATCAATATTGAAATCACCGAAGTGCAAGAATATGACTCTGATTCTGGTCTACGCCAAAGGCTCTTGGGTAGGGGCTTCGGTTATATATCGGGAAAGTGTTAGGAACCCGATCAACCCACTCCTAAGCAGTCTCTACTATGGCTGGGTCTATGTGTGACTAGTTTATATAATATATATATATATATATATATATATATATATAATTATATATATATATAAAGGAAACAAGAAATAAGCGGAACTTCCCCTTGCCCGAAGGCACACCGATCCTATTGAGCCCTTCCTGCTTGCCAAAATTGGGGCAACGTAACGGCTCCATTCTAGGATAGAAGAAAAGCAAAGAAGGTAGAGGAATAGAGGGGAGAGTCGGAGCTCTCGGGCCCTTGTATCACCGCTATGGACCTTCAAGTGAGAGCGACACGGTGAGCTTCCGATAGCAAACGGGTTGATGGATGGGTTTTAGCTTTTAAGGCTTGATAGCTAGGAGGTACGAGAGGTAGGCTAAGAACTCTCTCTTACAAAAGCTAAGGATTGGATGATGGAGAAATGGGCTTTTTAAGATGAACTAGGGTGCTGAAATTTTAATCGACAAATGCTAGAAAGGGAGGGAGGAATAGCTAAAGCCTTTTTCCTCTTTTAAACTTTTTTCAAGCCTTTAAACCAAAGGGGGGGAGGGGAGGCTCTCTATTTATAGAGAAAGGGAGGATTAGTGAGGGGTTAAAGTCCTAATTGGGTTAGCAATTAGGTAATAGAGAATCTAAGGATTTTGGATTTTTCAAGGTCTTGGAAAGGTGTGAATTGGATTTTAATGGTAGATGATAGGGTGGACTTCTAAATGGCAAAAGGGTAAAAAAGAAGGCTAGTGGGGGTGCAACAGTCCCAACAAAACAAACCTAATGGATGGGGTGGTCAACAAGTCAAACCCCAAATTCAAAATTGGAAAAAAATCCCAAAAATATTGTAGCTAAGCCTAGCGTGAATATTATACACACTAGGCATCTGTACAGTAACCTGGAAAGAAGATGGAGGTTCAGAACCCGCCCTGGAGTCCACAAAAAGACCAAATTTTGCCTAGCATGTGTATTAGACACGCTAGGCCAAAATTTGCCAAAATTTTCCTAGCGTTTGTAATACACACGCGTGTGTATAAGAAAAGCTAGGCCAAAATTTTCCTAGCGTTTGTAATACACACGCGTGTGTATTAGACACGCTATGCCTAAATTCCTACAATTATGCCCGATTTTTAAATCGCCTTAACTTTCGATATGCAACTCCGATTGAGGCAATTCTTGGCTAGTTGGAAAGCTGAGGAAGTCCTATTTCCAATAGTATATAACTAAGCTCCAGCAGAGATATGTATAAATTTTGGCACCCCTCTTTCCAACCACTATTCTGGAGGGTTCAGCACTAATTTAGAAAAGGTTCTAAGGGGTCTGGGAAGGTTGGGGTTGATTCCTAAGGGTTTGGAAAGGTTCCTAAGGGTATGGGAAGGTTCCTAAGGGTATAGGAGATGCTATCAGAAGCTCGAGAGTATGCCCTTCTTGAAGTATGCATCGATTGGGCCTTGGGCCAAATTTGAGTGTCTACAAATGCCCCTCTCTGATATCCAATCAGTAACGATCGTATGCCAAAGAAAGAGACATCTGAAAAGGTCCAAGGCATGCTAACGGGTCTGCTATATTCAAAGAGAACCTCAAACGTCAAAAAATAAAAAGAAAAACAACTAAATAGAGAGTGACATAAACCCAATATTAAGGAAAATGTGCGTCACTTAAGAGTAGTGGAAGCTCAACATTTGGGAAAACGTCCATTTCTTAAGGCTACCAGTCCCCATGCACTTAGCGTCATTACTGGGAAAAACCATGATGGTGTAATTAAAGATGCATGATATTTAAGATTAACTTTGAACAAAACTGCCTTGTGTGTGGGAGGGTGATTGACCCATACTTAGAGATTGGCGCGAAGCAATGACGCGAAGATCCACAATTTGTGTCCAATCCTATGAGGCATTGATTGCCCCATTTGATCGGCCACGGGTACCCCTACACGAGTTAGGGTTTGAGATCTTTGGGCGAACCCATCGATCCCGAAGTTAATTTAGCACAACTACCTGAGCGGAGCGAATATTGATGTCGTAATACTTTTTGAGAGTGTGTGCGGTTTTTGATAATGTGCCTTAGATCAACGTGACCTAGAGTACCCAACTTCAAATAATACTGAGTAGATCCGACAAAAATTAAGTGTCTATCGAAGGAAGCACTCAAGTTTGTTCTCCGCCAACAATGATCTTACAAACGAATAATTATACAAAAACATGTGCACATCAGGGGCGAATAATAACAGAGGCAATGGAAGTCTCGAACCAGAACTTGCTCAGGTACCATTTACGGGAATAAATGACCATCCAATAGATACCCAAACACAAGGCATACACTTTACAGGGATACCATATAAATGCAGGTTTTAAGCCTGCTCCCTAGAATGAGCCCTTCGGAATGCATATTTGAATATAATCGTTCAATATGTAATTTCCTTTTTAACAGGTTGATTTTAACCAACAATTCACCTTTTTCTAAGGAATTTAAAGCTTCAGATACCTAAGTTCACGTGAATCCAAATATGAAGCGCTTAGCGCAAGAATTTAGCAGTGGAATCAACTTGATTGAAACATTGACCGTTTGATTGGGATTGATACCGTTGCTCCTACTTTAAAGTAGGATCCAAAGATCTAAGGTGAACCTTAGACTCAGGACGTTAATGTAGCACAGCTGCGTTGCTGATAAAATATTGACATTTTACCATATTAGAGCACGCATGTGCATAAAAAAGTAATTTTTTTTTTTTTTTAAATGATTTCTTTTTCCATTTTTTTAATAGACCAACGTTTGTGGAGAGATGCTTCATTTGATATGTCCGTTGCTAAAAGGTTGCTAGCTTCAAAGCTTTGTACCATTTTGATTGCCAACTTCAAAGCTTTGTACTATTTTGATGTTGCTGCACATTTCTCAAGAAAACGTCAGTCCCTTTTTTATTTATAGAGATAACACATATGCATCCTAAATAATAGAAGGAGAAACAAACTTCTACCTATACTTTTTTATTTTTCAAGATTTATATATATATATATATATATATTGGATTTGTTTTAAGATTTTGTTTTTATTCTTTTTCTTTATTTTGAGATTGAAGTACAATGCCATAAATATGTACATGGGCATAAAAAAGGAGTATATATTTTTTAGAATTTTTTCAGATTTTTCATTTTCATTATTTTTTCTTTCTTTTCATCCTTTTTTGTTTGATGCCTTATTAATGAGGCGAAGTAACGGGACCCATTTTGAGCATAGCTGAACCTGTTTATGCGGTCGGATCTGAGTGTGAATCAAATTTTTTATCAAGGTCCGAACGTCTATCCCTTTGGATCGATTTAACCCTTTATCCTTACCTCGGGTCATACATTTGACAGTGCGGCTGCGAAGATATACCTGATCAAGATCCGATTTGATCAAACATGAGTGGCCCAGTTGAGGATCAGATAGCTCGGGATTGTAACCAAGGGAGTAGCTGAATGATTTTCTCTTTTTCTTTTTTCTTTTAGAACAATTTTACTCACAGCTCCCAAGACGAATTTCTACCGTGCTCGTTGTTGCCCTCTTTTTTACCCGTAGTGCCCTTTCAAGTTTTCTTCCATGGGTATGCATTTTTACCCCAAGCGCCTTTTAAGGTTTTCACCAAGTTTGCACAAGCTCACTGTTTTTTACTTGTAGTGCCCTTGCGGGTTTTCACTACGCCCATTTTGCTTTAAGTCTGCATTCTCTTTTTCTTTTATTCCTTTTCACAAAGGCCACAACATGGACATCGATTCCGTCATAGCCGGCCGGATTGAGTTCCTTTGTTGTTTTACAACTTGGCACGTACTGACTCAACGGATACTGTGACTGCTCGTAGACATTAAATAGGGCTTTCCTCAAGGGTGTATCTTGGTCATAGGATAGGTTAAGAATTTTGATCGTATTCTGGGTTAAAAGGGTTTCTTTGATAGGGTCCCAACTATCGTAATACACTTCTTCCTTGGGAAATTTTGGCTATACATGCTTCATCATGTTTTTCTTTTCTAGATTTTTTCTTTTTGCTTATCCTCGTTTGGGATTTTACTTTTTGGATTTTTTTAGATTTTGATTGTAACTCTTTTTCACTTTTTTTGTTTGGTATATACACTTTCTCTTTTTATGGGGAGGGGATAATTAAAGCATAGGCCATTGGCACAAGATGGGGTAGAAAATGGTGTAAGTTTTCAGAGATATTTTTTGACTACTTGGCTTTGGAATGATGGCCTCTTTTATGGGGTCCTTAAGCAGTCACGTATCCGTATTATCAATACTTACCTTGCTGCAGGAGACTTAGGAATAGAATCGTCAAATGTATCCAACGTTGATTAGCTTAGGAAAGTGATCTCCACCCATGGTGGCAAGGCAAAGCGTGTATCTAGGCAGTACCTCTCGGATGACATAAGGTCCTTCCTAGTTGGGCTTGAGTTTTCCTCTCGGATCAACATGCTATCATCGCCCTTTGGTATGTCGCCCCAACATTCTTCAACCTAAATGGCATGACTCGATAACAAAAAGTTTATCATGGAGTAATGAATGTTGTTTTCTCTCGGTCTGCTTCAGACATCTTGATCTGATTGTATCCAAAAAATCTATCCATGGACGACAGTATCCCATGCCTAGCAGTGTTATCGACCAAGATGTCAATGGAAAGTCATCCTTTGGGCTTGCCTTGTTCAGATTTCTGAAGTTAATGCATATGCAGACCTTTCCATCCTTCTTCGGTATCGAGACGATGTTGGCTAACCATTGAGGGTATTTGGAGACTAAGAGAAATCCTACGTCGTACTCTTTGATGACCTCGTCCTTCACTTTTAGCCTCCATTCTGGCCTGAGGAGTCTTAACTTCTACTTGACCGGTTTAATATCTGGTTATAGCGACAGCTCATGCTCGACCAGATAGGTGTCCAAACTAGGCATATCCTCATATGACCATGCGAAGACGTCTTGGTATGACCAAAGAAAATCAATCATGCTTTTTATTTCCTTGGGGGACAATGACATTCTAATCTTAGTGATTCAAGGAACCTCCTTTGTACCCAAGTTGATGTCTTATGTTTCTTCAACGATTGGGGTAGGGCCATGCTCAAAATCGGCAAGTTGGTCAAGGAGCTCATTGGTGAGCTCCTCAGTAGGGATCTCCTCGTCCAGACTCGTGACTCCTACCTCTTTTTGTATTTTTACATGAAAGGGGTTGATTTCACGTGGGACGGACTTTCAATTAAGGCATCATTTTTCTTAATTTTATCAAAAAAATTTAAAAGATAATTTTTTTTAGATTATTTTGTATTTCTTTTATTTTTTAGATTTTTCTTTTTCTTCATAGATAGGCCCTTAGCGAAGCGGGTCTTTATATACACATGGTATTGCATGCCAAAGGTTAACCTTACTTTTTAAAGGTTGTTTCTTTTTGAGAAGCTGGAGCCGTATTTATAGCCATTTGATGCTTCCAAAGTTAGGCGCATTGACGCCCAATTCCTCACCTGAGGTGGCGCCCTATACCTAGCCTTGTGAAGGAGACTGATTGAGATGGCTTTTGGGAGTCAACCTCCATCATTTTTATCCTGGGCTCATTCGAGACCCTGTCCTCGAACGTTGGCATGGGTTTGTGGTGGTTTATGACAGGCTGCTATATGGGTGGGGGTGTCTCTTCCTCGAAGAGTGACAGGGATGAGAAGTTGACTTCGATATCTAAGAGAATGATGTAGGGATTGGTCTCATGGATAGAGGCTCTTTTGTGCAAGGTTAACTGAGTTGGCCCATTCCGGTCAATTTTGATGATAGAAATGGCTATAGCTGTGACCATTCCTCCTCTAGTTTTTTGGGTGACCTTTCCAAGGGGTTCAGGCACCACTACTGATACGTCATACTAAAAATTATGGAGATCTGTGTCTTCAGCTGTGTGTGGTACATCCAACATTTTGGGGTCCTCAATGATGTGGGTAGCTTTTTCTTTCTTCCCGACCCTCTCCCAAAATGGTGACAATCTTCTGTTCGAAAACAAGTCTAAGCTTTTGGTGGAGGGTCGAAGGTATTGCCCCAACATCATGTTACTATGGTTGCCCTAATAGCAAATTGAATGTGGATTTGATGTCCATAACCTGAAAAGGTATGGAAAAGGTCATTGGCCCAATGATAAGCTCAAGATCAACTTCTCTAATTATTTCTCTTCTTGTATTATCAAATTCTCTGGCGTTGGTTCTTGCTGGCCTGAACATGAAAGGATCCACCCCTATCTTTGTTGCAGTTCTCAATGGGCACACATTCAAGGCCGATCCATTGTCTATCAATACTAATGGAATCACCAACTTCCCTATTTCCACCGTAATGTTGAGGGGTTGGGAATGATTATTTCCCACATCTGGAAGATCAACATCTGAAAATGAGATGGCATTGGGGGCTAAAACCTGCCCAATTATTTGTCCCACCTCATCAGGGATTACTTGGATGGACATATGTGCATCTTTTAGCCCTCTCATTAGAGCTTGGACATGGAGCGGAGATGTCATTAACAGGTCTCAGACTATGATGTGGGATGAAATTCTCTTTAGTTGAGTTTCTAGTATGTGCTCTCTGCTCATTTTTTTGAAAGGGTTCACTGCAGCTGGTTCCTTCTTCTCTTTTGGCCGAACTAGTACCGATACTTTAGGTTATTTAGAGATTTTTTCTGATCGGGTAATGAAATTAATTGCTCCTTCTCTGTCGCTATCTGCATTGATGTCTGTTTGTTCATAACTGAGCAAGACTTGATGGGGTCATAGGCTGAAATCTGAAATGGGGTGGGTGAGGGTATCGGAGATGGCTGTCTTGATGGCATGACAAAACTGGGCCAAATCTGGTTGACTGGTACAGGAGATGGGTAAACTAGTGGGCGTATGGAAAAATTGGGCCCATTGTAATGGAGTGGTATTAGAGGTGGATTGATTTGGGGTGGAGCAAAATTTGGCCAACTGTATTGGATTGTGTTGGTGATTGATTGGGTGACACATAGTGATCGGCTATTGGTGTTGGGAATGGCTGATATATTTGGGGTGAGTAAAAATTGGGCTCCACATGGTTGACAGGAGCGAGTGTAGGGAAATACATCCTCAAATCTAGGGTTGTTGCTTGCGGTGTAGGGTTTGGGAAATAATCGGCTAAATTTAATGGCTTGATCACCCCTATGATCTCATTCTTATGACACCTGCTTCCCGAGTGGCATGAAACTCCCTTTTTTAGCGATAGATTCAGAGGGATTAAATTCATTCATCCCTTCCTCCAACATGTTAATGGTGGCCCTTGGGCCCATTCCTCCCTGCGGGTGCGGTGGTAACAGTGCCTGCATGATAGTGGTGTGCAGGTTTGCTTGGGTGTGCTGGGGGTATGAGTTTCCCTACCTCTATCAAATCCTTTATCTCATGTTTCAAAGGAAAGCACCGATCAGTTGGATGTCCCGACTCTTTATGGAAATTACAATGTGTGATGGGATCATAATTCTTTGGAATTGGATTCGACGGAGGTCGTTGTTGAAGCTGAGTGACTAAACCCTTTTCAATTAGTAGAGGCAAAAGGACATTCAGGGATTGCCCTAAGGGGTGAATACTCAATTATATCGGACCCTTCTCTACTGAAGGGTCTACTGCCCCCAAGGGACATTGTTTTACCTCGAAAGCTAATTTGTTGGTGCTAGGGCTTGCGGTGCTGCCCCAAACCAAAATGCCATTATGTTGGTATTGGGTTGCGTGGTCATTACGGCCTAGACCTCTCCCCCTGCTCTTCTCTCGGTTCTCTGCTCAGGAAACTTGCGGACCCCAGTGGTTACCATTCTATTTAAACGACCCTCTCTTACTACATCCTCACAGTGATTAGCATTCTTTACCAAGTCAGCAAGGCTGGACTATTGTTGGTACACTAAAAAATTTAAGATCATTGACAGGGTGTTTTTCGAGATCATCTCGATTTGCTCATCATCGGGTATTCTATTTTTTACTTGGGATGCCAATGCCCTCCATCACCCAAGGTAGTCACTGAATGTCTCATTAGATTTCTGTGTCAACCGAGCCAAATTGGATTTGCACGGTTCAATATCCATATTGCAAACGTATTACTCTTGAAATAGGTGGGTTAGGTCTTTCGAAGTTTTGATCATAGATGGTTCAAGGGAGGTGAACCACCTTAGTGCGGGGCCAGTAAGACTCTTCCGGAACACTTTGATGAGGAGTCATTCATCTCCGCCGTACTCGCACATGTCCCTGCATAGGACATTAGATGGGCAATTGGATTACCCGTGTCATTATATTTATCAAATGTGGGCACATTAAATTTAGGTGGCAATGGCACCTCAGCAAAAAAGCACAGATCTGAGAAATCTATGGCTTGAATCTCGGTTCCCCCTAACTTCATTAGCTGCTTCTAGATTTTATCCATTTGTTCTTTCAACTGCTTAGATTCTTTGGATGGAAAAGTTGGGGTTGTTCTCTCAAGAGGTCTCCTCCCTTCATTTTGGATGGCATGGGGATTGGTAAGTATGCGTGGTGGGGGATTAAAGTTGGCGAATGCCCCTGCATAGGCCCCACTATTTCTAATCTCATCTTCCTCGTATTGTTAATCAGCATACAGTGGAGGAAGGGTGAGGTTATCCTGCTAATTCTGAATGGGTTTGGTAGGTGCTTGATGAGGCCATTGGGGTTGGGAGAAACTTTGATGAGTGGCTTATGGGGTGACGGGATGAGTGAATGGTGGATTTTGGGTAGGTGCCTAAAGAGGCCATTGTACATTTTGGATTTTATAGTGATTTAGTTGGAGAGTGAGTGGATGGGTAAATTGGGGATGGCTGATGGTATGGGATGGATTCCCATATTGAGTTAGGTGTGAAGAATGTGAAAAAATAGGGCCCAGGCCGGGTTAAGGGATTGAATGAGAGGGGTGTATTATCTGAGGGGGAATGGGGGCCTATTGGGTATAGGAAAATGTGGGATATTGGGAGAATGATGAAGGGTTTGTAAATGGGGCTCCCAAGTTTGGGCCTTGGTGGACTTGGGATATTGGGCATAGGCTTGGGGATAGGGCAATGGGCCTTGATGGGCTTGGGGTATTGGGCCTTGATAGGCTTGGGGGATTGGGCTTTGATGGGCTTAGAGATTGGGCCTTGATGGGCTTGGGGGATTGGGCTTTGATAGGCTTGGATATAAGGTGTGGGGCAGTGAGGCCTACTCAAATGGCCCCATGGTTGATGGGAGCCTTGGATGGTATGGATAATGGAAGGTTGATTAGGATTTTAAGGGAATGGGGTGTGGAGATTTTGAAGGGTTTGTTGGGGATTGGATATTTGGGGTGGATGAGGATGGCTTTTGGAGGCTTTCCAAATGGTGTAGGCTTTCACTATGTCCTCCATCATGGATATAGGGTCGAGTATAGGGTTGGAAGTGGATGGCTCACCGAATGAGGGGGATGTATGGGAGAAAATGGGCATGACCCGAGTAGAGGTAAGGAAATTATGCATGGTTGATGAGGGAAAGGTGGGCATTGTTAGGGTAGATTGAGAAAAATTAGGCATGACCCGGGTAGATGGAGGGAAATATGGTAGATTTTGGGTGAATGAGGGGAAATTGGGTGTATTTGGAGGGGATTGGGATAAATTGGGCATTGCTTGGGTGTATGTGGGAAAATGGGGGTTGTCAGGATTGGATGTGGAGGAAAATTTTGGATTGGATGTGGAGGGAAGTTAGGGAGTATGGGGTGTTCGTTGGATGGATGTGGGAAAATTAGGGGCTTGTTTGATTGATGTGGGAGAATTGGGAATGGTATGGATGGATGTGGAGGTAAGATGGGAGAGATTTTGAGTGGATGTGGAAGGGAAATGGGGCATGGCTTGGGTAGATGGGGAAAAAATGGTTGTGTGTTGGGTGAATGAGAGGAAGGAGTTTAAATTTTGGATGGATGTGGGAGGGCAACGGGGTGCATTTTAAGGGAATGGGGATGATGTGAATGGGAATTCAGGTGCACTGTAAGGTCCGGTGACATCGAAATGAAATTGGGTGGGGGAATCGGAAATGTGGATTTCCTCCATGTGGTAATGAGTTGGGGAATGTGGTGGGGATGAGTCGGGATCGGCATAAGTGGGATCGACCGCCCAAGACATGGTTTGGCAGCAGGTTGGTTATGGATGTCTCAGGTTAGGCCCGAACAATTTCCTCCTTCCTTACAGGATGATGGAGGGTAAGGTGATGCCGTTGTGTTGGCACCACAAGTTCTCTTTTTGGTTTTTAATTTTATTTTGATTTTATTTTTTTTCTTGATTTTTTATTTTTAGATAAAGCAAATGAACCTTTCTAGGATGAGTTCCGGAGCCATAGAATTCTTGTTTCGGGTGGTTTTCGCACCTCAAATATTTCCCACGGCGGGATCTCGACGCCCTTTGAAAGAATTAAAGGAAAACCCTTTGATTTACGTGAAGGCACGGGATTCCTCATGACAACTCGATCCCTTGAAAAAATCAATAAGAGGGTGGCCTCTTTTGACCGGCGAGGGCATATTGGGTGTCAAAAAAGTGCGGGATTTATTGGAGACACTATATTGCTAAGTGGGGATTCGGGAATGGTGATAGAAGGCCTAAGATTTGGACTGCCTAGCTAGAAATAGGCTTAGCATGTGTATTATGTACGCTAGGCCAAAAATTTGAAGATTTTGGCGTAGCATGTATATTGTTGGCGATTTCTAAGTTTGTGCTTGCTTTATTGGTTGGTGGTAGAAGTAATTTAAAAATCAAAGAAAGAGTAAAACAGGGGATGGAATCAGCACAACTAAGAAATCCTAGACCTGCAAGATACAGGGTCCATTGTGGCAAGTTTTGATAAGTAAGAGTTTGTCCCACAGGGAAAGGTGATCTACAGCTCCAAAGGAGCCGTCACTAGTAGTCCCTCCAAATCTGACTACAGATCTGGCAGTCCTAAAAAGGAAGGGAGTTTAAGGTCACTTATTCTAGGTATTCTAAGGTAACCTAATGTCTACACTACAAAAAGGGTTGAGAGGATGGATGGAGTGTGGAAAATAAATATAAAAGGGTGAGAAGTAAGTTATTGAGCCTAGATCAGAGGAGCTTTGTAACTCAGATCTAGATCTGATGTTATAGAAATCATGTCCAATGGCTACGTTATCACCACTGAGGGGAAAGGATCCAACCCATCTCTCTGCCATGATTCAGTCCCTTAAGGTTATAACCTGTCCACTCAAATTGTCACAGACTATCCCATAGGGGAACCACAACCCAGGGATGGGTCAAAACAAGTTAATTATTGTAGGCACTATTTCATCCAGGCTACCAGCTCAAGAATCCATAGGGAACCTCAACCTCTAAAGCTCTATGTGTGGGGCTAAGGCTGTATAGGACCATGATAGCCCAGACACATAGAACCAATAAGAGATTGAGTACAACCTTCGATCTAGCTGTCCATTGCTTGAGTGAGGCTACAATGGTCCAGTCACAAGCCTACAATCTCTATAACCAGATCAGATCCAACATCTGATAGCCGATCTATACAAATATAGGGGAGTCTGCCTCCGTACAATCTCCCACCAGGCTTCTACAAGCTCAGGTGTAAAGAAGAAAGATCCATCTTGGATCGGTGGATTAGAATCACCCTAAGGCTATAACATGTCCACTCAAATGGTCACAGACTATCCCAGAGACTATCCTCCTCACGGAGCCCAAGACAAAACAAGAATATCGCTTCCACCACCATGGTCACCAGGCTATCAGCTTAAGCTCCCATGGGGATTTCAGATCTAGTGGGTCCTGTGGTGGGGCTAAGGCTGTATAGGACCATGATAGCCCAGACACACAGGTCACTTGGATCTGAATGGCCCTTAGAATCAGTCCTCCATTGCTTTGAAACACAGCCAAAGCAATGGCGGATCACAAGGCAGCAGCCTTGCACAGAGCATCTCACATTCAAACACAAATCCTACAGAGTACAATTCCTATTACAAAATTTCCATTGATCTAGTTCAAAAAGTATACAAAGACATAGCTAGCAAGTGCTGGACTATGGAGAGAAGGAAAAAAGAAAAAGAAAACTACTTACAGCTACAAAAAGAAAAAGAAAACTACTTACAGCTACAAAAAGAAAAGCAAAACGATCTCAGATCAAGTCTCCAAGAAATGAGATGTGTTCCCAGCTATTCCAGGATGTAGAAAGAAAAGATGGTCTAAGCCCCCCTTAAACCTAAGCTAAGTAAGGGTTTTTATACCAGTGGTGTGGCGGCGCATTAGGGTTAGGAAACCCTAAATTTAATGATGCCACATGACCGAATAGTGATCCTTTGATGCCTTGGGGTGCGTGCACAGAGATTTGAGCATGAGAGTGCGTGCCCTAATCGCTAGAAATTCCCAGAAGGTCCTTTGCTGAAGAGATGGAAGTTTGAGGTTCAGAGCTTCGCTAGGTAGGCATTGTTTTCCAGACTTGTTGCGTGGTAGCTTTTGCTCTTCGCTAGGATGATTTGATATTGAAACTTCAACCGTCGTGAGGTTGGCTTGGTTTGCTCTTCAGGCAGTCGCGAGGTTGAGTAGACATCAAAGCCTCAGATGTCGCGGGATTGGAGTTCAAGCAGTCGCGAGGTAGCTGCGCGATCGCTGGGTTGATCTTCGCGAGGACAGATTTGAATAGCGCGAGTACTTCTCTTCACAGGACTTTGCGAGTTACCTCGCGAGGCTTTAATGAGTTCTGAACTGTGCGAGGTTCCATGTCTTAATTGATCTTCGTGAGGATGCTTTTTTTTCTTGAATGGTGCGAGAACTGCACGAGGAGTTCTCTTCTAATAATTGCATCCCACGGCGACTGTGCGACAGCTGCGTGAGGAGTCTTCTGAAGCTCTTTAGTCAATCATCTTCGCGAGAAGTTATTGTAGAGTCTTGGGATGCTCAGTTGGACTGCGCGAGGCATATTTCTCCTGAATCCTCTGAAGCTTGGGTCAGCTGCACAAGGCTCATTTTAGGTATGGATTTAGAGTTCATCCTTCAGAGGGACTTCTGGTGCTAAAACCGGCTCCTTAGCAGGATTCCTAGCCTTATTTCACTGCTAGTTATTACCTACATAAAACACTTTACAAGAACTTATTAGGTTTCTATGGGTCTAATCAAAGGTTAAGTTAAGGGGTGAAAAGTGGTACTTTTCAGGTCTTAACACACCCCCAAACCTAATCTTTGCTAGTCCCTTAGCAAAGGTACATTAAACCTACTATAAAAATTAAATGCCACTTTCGTAGGGAGCACGGATACATTTAGCATATGTACCAAGCCTTTTAAACCCCTAGGTGATCCCTAGTGGAGTGAAGTCTCCTGAGGGTTTTCAGTGAAGACACCCACAAACTTCTCAATGAAACAGTTAATCAAAAGTGCAATATCATTAAGTGAGCAGTCAAGGGGCAGACTTAGTTTACTCTTGAATCAGTAATCATAAAAGAAATTTAATCCATTAGTTGCACAGAAATGTAAACAGCATAAACTTTTCATGAATGCACAACACTTCCAATCAGTTTACAACCACAGAAAACTGCACAAGTGTGTGCCAGCACTAAGCTCATCATCAGATCAAAAATTAGGTTATAGGTCATACATAATGCATTCAAGTTCAGACCCAAAAACTTTACACGGCATACTCTCATACAGGTTTTGTTGAGGGGTTCATTTTCTCACAGGCTCAAGAGCAGTTACATCCCCCAAATGGGTCTGTAAGCATGAGCATAGGCAGAGTTCTTAAGTGCTGACATCATTGGTTGTTCCTCACCATAGACTGGATAACTCTTTATCTCCACATGACAGCTCACTCAACTTTGGATCACAATGGCTTTTAACTGGGCTGTAATGTGGCTTATGGAGTGGGGTTAAAAAGAATGGAAGGTTGAAAAGGGGTTCCAAATTGAGAAATCAGTAGGTGACAGAGGTGATTCATGACTTCACCTTCTTGAATTCAGCTCCCATCATCTTCTTTGAGATTTTCATATTTGAAGTGATCAGTTTCTCTTCTTGATTTTTATTCTCCAATGAAAGTTCCTCTTGACTCCTCCCTTACTCATCTTCATTATTATTTTTGTTTCCTTTTGATGGAATTTTCTTCTTTTTATTTTTGTTTTTGCTTTTCAGAAATGCCACCATGTTCTCAGTTACCATACTGCCAGAATTATTGAGATGCTTCTTCTCCATTCACTTAATATTGACCATAGCTAGTCCATTTCCAACCTTTTCTCCTTTACCTTCTGAATTCTCAGAGTGAGGGTAGGCTGAAGCAGGTTCATAGGTTCAGGTTCAAGTACTCAGGTGTATTTTGAAGAAGTTTAGGATTTAGAGCTCAAAGGGGGGTATGGACAAGGGCAGTTGCTTTAGGGTTGGTCCTTTTAGGCTCAAACTGTCCAAGAGAAGGCCTTGATCCTTTCCTAAGTCTCATGAGTACTGTCAGTTGTTTCAACTTGGAGTTACCTAACTTGTGACTACAAATTACCTTAGAACTAGAAGAGATTGCCTTGGTTACTCCTCAAAGGATGGAAAAAATTTTATAGGCCCAAGTCTCACTGGTTATGGTCTTCCTTTGAACTTTTAAGTATGTCCTCACCTTTTTCTCTCTCTGATGATTCACTAAGTGCTGATACAAGTAAGTTTCCTTGGTGATATTATCATGGAAATATGAAATATTAAAAGTTTATAATGTCAAAAGTTTACAGAAATTTTTAATTTCTTATTTTCATGATTCTTAAGTGAACATAGATCCATTTCCATATTACTCAGATGAGTCTGCTGCACTTAGGTTAACTATTCCATTGGCAGGGTCTGCCTGCCACACCCCCAAAGCTATGAGGAGTAGTGTCCGCACTGGTTCAAAGGTGTCTGTGCAGCAGATTTATTGATGGAAAAAGAAAAGGAAAGAACAGGGAACAAAACACCCAACAGACAAAGCAAGATAGTAATGACAGGGGAATAAAGTCTATTAAAAATGAGAAATGTACAAACTACAAGAAATGTAAAAAAGAGTGCGTAAAGATAAAATCCTAGGTACAATCTAGTCAGAATCTGGCTTAAAACTTGTCCCATCCCATCTTCTTGGCATGTTCTTGAAGGTAAGCCTCCTCTTTCATCTTTCGTTCCCTCTCTGCCTTTCTTTGGTCGGCAGTTTTGGGTATGGATGGTGCCCTGACCCTCATTTTTCTGGTCTTTGGTGCAGGAGGGATCGCGGCAGATTTATCTGTGGGTGGCTCAGGGGGTTTGGTTGGAGATTTGCCTCTGGGGCCCTTACCTTTGGAGCTCGTCCCTTTGGAGGCTTGCCCTTACTGAGTTGGAGGGGGAATAAGAGCGGATTGGGCTTGTGCTGGCTCTGGAGGGATAACAGGGGATTTATCTTTTGCTTTCACCTGAGGCAGGGGAGGACTTTTCCCTTTTGCAAGCTTTGGGGGAGCCACAGAAGATTTGTCCGGTTCTTTTGCTGCAGGAATGGCAGGGCTCTTCCCTTTCACTGGCTGGCTTATTGGTGGTGCCTCCTCAGACTGGGCAGATTTGTCTTTTCCAATTTTCAAAGAGGAAGTTGGGGGAGTAGTCCTCTTGGCAGCAACCATCCTTCCCTGAGGATAAGTTTGTTCAGCAGGGCTTGATGAAGGAGCAGTAACAGTAGTCTGGGCACTGGGACCCATAGGTGGTGCGAAATCAGAGTCTGAGTCAGAAGGGAAAAGCTCAGTGGGATCTAATCCAAGGGCAGCAGCAGCCTGTCTGCGTTCCTCTTTAGAAGGTAGGCGACCATGGGGATCATCCTGAGCAGAAGCTCTGGTGACCTTTGGAGGTGGGGATGGAGGGGCTGGCCTTTTTCCTTTTTGTGCTGCAGTGGCTCTTTTGGAAGTGGGGGGTTTTTTGGAAGGAGTCCGTTTTCTTTTGGGGACAGGAGAGGGAACAGGGGGAGGCACTGAGACAGGAGAAGGAGCTGGAGTAGGGACTTTAGCAGGAGCAGGAACTTGAGTAGGAGCAGGAGGAGGTACCGGAGTTGGGGCTGTAGGAGGTGGGGGAACAGGTTGTGTAGGTGTAGGGGCAGGGGAAGTGGAAGAAGATGGGCCTGGTTGTGTGGAAGAGGATGGGGCCTCAGGGGGTGGCCTGAATTGGTTGGGATAGTAGGAAGGTAACCCTCTGTTCCAAAATCTCAATTTTCTTGGTAGCCCACAGGAGATTGGTATCTGCAAGCTCCTTGTTGAGTTTGTTGATCTCCTGAGCATTGTTCAGTTTCCTTTCTAACAACCTGGCTTGCTTTTTCGCCCTTTCTGCATTGGCTTTTTCTATATCCGTAGTCATTCTGTAATAAGTTGTCGCAGCCTTGTTGGCATTGAGTGTCTCCAAAATTGCCTCCCACCCCTTGGAAATATCTCTCAGTTGCGCGCTGTGAGCAAGCTTCAAGTCACTCATTTTCTGCAGCAAGGGGTATTCGATGGCTTGTCAGAGTTGGGCCATGCCATTGAGAACATCCCTCATGATATAGGCATTGTCCCTCATGGCATGGAGGAGGGTGAAGTAGGGAGGGGTGTAATAGGAGTGTCTGGGTAAGATTGGTAGAAATGGAGTGGAAGAAGTAGAAGGTGACTGATCCTGGGGGAGAAAAGTGGGGGCTGTAGTAAGGAAGTCGAGAGGAGGAGTGGAAGTGGCTGGGGTAGTCAGTGTTGAATGGTCAGTGAATTGAGGAGGGTGTGGGAGAAGAGGTGGAATGGAAGGTATGGGTGGAAAGTGAAAGGAAGGAAGGTCAGTGGATGTGGATGGTTCTGGGTAAGGGAAGAATGGAATGGTGAAGGGTCAAAATGGAAGTGGTGGGGTGGCAAATAGGTGGGGTTGAATGGGAAAAGTGGATGGAAAGGGAATGGGGTCTGTTTGGGTAGAAGTGTTGGTAAATTGTGGTGGAGGTAATATGAGTGGGGGAATGATAGGAAGAGTGGGGAAGGAGTGGTGGGGTATGGTGCCTTGGAGGGTGGAGGGTGTAGTTAAGTCAAATTGGGTGAGGTCTGGTGGAACTAGAGAGTCAAAGGTGGAAGGGGGTTGGATCAATGGGGTGGTAGGAGGTTGTGTAGAGATGGGTGGGTTTGTCAATGTTTGAAGGGTGGATTGTATGTTGGTGATGACAGTCTGCATTTAGACTTTGGTTTGTGTTGTGGTGGATAGCTGGGTCTGGATGTCATGTATGAGGGAAAGGATATGGGTAAGGGTATCTAAGGTAGGGTGGGGTGGAGTATGAGAAGAGGAGGGAACAGGTTGGAAAGGGGAAGTGGGAGCATGATGGAAAGTTGTAGGGGGAGAAGATGAAAGGTCTAGTGAATGATGTGGTGAAGGGCGTGGGGAATCTGGGAGAGGGATGTCATGGGTGGGCAAGGTATCAAGCAAGGTAGTCATGAAGGCCTGATACCCTGAAGTGGTGGCTAGGTTAAAGTCAAGATCTTGGAGTGAAGATGTAGTTGGGAGGGGTTGGACTAAGGGTTGGTCAATATGGGGTGTGTCTGTGGGAATGACAGGGGAGGTGGAAGTAGGTAAAGATAAGGCAAGGGTTGTGTGAGAAGCTTTCTTTTTAAGGTATGTTATCAAGGGAGGGCTGTCAGGGTTTAGTTCAGATGGTGGGGGAATGGGTGGTATGTACTGTGGTAATGTGGGTGAAGGTAAAGGGATGTCAGGGATGTCAACACTTTCCTCCTAGGAGCGAATCATAGGGAATTCTAGAGTGTTTATAGAAAAGGCAGATAAAAAGGGGAAAGGGAATGATGGAAGAGGCAAAGAAATGGATGGAGGGGTAGGTGTGGTGGATGGAGGCATTGCTGCAGAAGCAGAAGTGACCGGAGCTTGCACCACCTTCTTGGGGGCAGGAGCCTTAGCCACCTTTGTGGGAGCAGGGGTGGTCTTCACAGCAGTAGTCCCCTCTCCAATCTCAGAAGCAGTCAGAGCTTTCTTCTTTTTACTGGGATCCATTAGACTCCTGCTGATCCCCCATTGTCGCTTCGCGAAAGTGGTAGGGGGGAGGTCAACAGTTAACTCCCCCACTGATATCTTGTACCCTCCCCTCAAGAGTAATTTGGTGATGAGCTTTGCATAGGGGAGAGTGTGGATCTTCTTCTTGTGCCCAATCTTCACCATAATATCCTTCATGGCCTCAAATATCAACCCGGCCGCATGGAATCCGTGGCCACGAGAGAAGGAATAGAGAGCATCAGCAATTGGGGTCCTCCTCTCCTGCTGATGGCCGACACAATAGATGTTCTTTCGGAGAACTTGGTCAATGAAAAGGAGATTGGGGTCCAGATCTCTTCTCCTGATGGAATCCCTTGTGGCCATCAACTCTCTGGTAAGGGCTTGTGCAATAGTATCAATAGGGGCACACAGAGGGGGACCATAACCACAGCTGGGGTTAAAAATAGCAGGGATACCCATTACTTCAGCAATCAACTCAGGGTTGAGTAGCATTTCAAAATTATCAACCAACATTAGGAGGCCTGGCTGTCCACGATGGTCTGGTCTAACCCTAATGTGCTGGTAAAAGAGTTGTACTAGTCTAGGGTAGGCTAGTGCAGAGGTAGCTTGCAGCAGTGGGGTTAAACCGGCTTTACGGATAAACTCGATGGCAGGGGCTGACAAAAGCTCCGTTTCAAAGAATGGGAGGTCAAAAACGGCTTCAGACTCTAAGGGAATGGGAGTCAGGAGCTCAGAGGGAGTAGAATAATCAGGTTGTAGCGCAGCCACCTTCTGAATCGCTTCCTTCCCTTTTTGTGACGCCTCAGAGGGCTTGGCTTTCTTGGGAGTGGGCTCAATGGGAGCCTTATCCCTTGCTCTTTTGATAGGTGCGCTCTTAGGGGCCATGGAACTTCTCCTCTGTGAGTGGTAGTTGGCAAAATGAAAAGTAAAGGTTGAGAGCTGAGGCTTACCCTAAAAGTTAGGGTTCTGTTGAATTTGAAGCGTAAGAGACCGTGAGAGTTCGTAGCATGGGGCAACTGATGGGAGAGTCTTTAAGAACAAGTCCCCAAAACGAGAAGGTGAATGATGGATTGTGAACTGGATGCTGGAGGAGAGAGATGGATGGGAGTTAGAGCTAGGGTTTCGCTGGCTGGAGAAGAAAGAGAAAACATAAAGAAAAGCAGCGCGGGGTTGGATTTTAAATATCGCGAGGCTCGGCGCGCTTCAAAATATCTGCTCGCTGGATAGGCTGAATGGGTCGCGAGATTGGATGTTCATTTAAACTACGCGAGGAACCCCACATATTATATCTGAAACTCGTGAAGGCAGAGAAAAGTAATTTTTCATGAACTGCGCGAGAGGAAACCAAACCAATTGTTTTAGAACCTCGCGACAGCTTACACAGACTCAGAATTCACACACCCACTAGGCAGCCTTTTGATCTATGTTTTATGGGTGGTTTATCTCACAGGCTCTCTTCCAGGGACACCCATAAGCATTATAAGACATTCAAAAATTCCCATACTCTCAAAACATTAAATTCACACATCTTGAAAGTCATTAAAACAACACCATCATCATTCAATCACTTGAAGTTTTCAGCAAAGGGAACAGGAATAAAAGTAGGCATTAAAGCACTAAACTCAGATTCCAACAAGAACACTAAAAATTCCTAAACACAGTAAAATACATATCATACAAAGTGCACAGTTCTTACCATCAATTCAATGAAAGATCCCCTTCAGGGTTTGAGGATCCTTCACCAATCAAAAATTGGCCCTTGGGGTTAACCACTAGTTGACTGGGCAACCTTCCCTCTTCTCTTTTGGCTAAGGTATTCGCTAGTTGGCCAATCTGCTCTTCCATCTTCTTGATGCTCTGACCATGAGAATTCACAGTCTGAGCCAAGGAACCTAGGTTTTGTAGTGAGGTTAGGACCTGGTCCTCAAAAGAAGTATTTCTGGGTTGAGATGGGGGTAGGACCAATTGATTTTGTTGCTGATGGGGCTGCTGATGGTGCTGGAAGTTAGACCTAGGGGCATTCCCTTGATTGAACTGCTGTTGTGGTCTTTGTGGTAAGGCCAACATCTATTAGGGCTGCATGTAGTTGTCTTGCCTCCACCTCAGATTTGGGTGGTCTCTCCATTGGTAACCAGCATTTTGGTGCTGGTATCCATATGGCTGCCTGTTGCAGCCCCCAGATTGCTGCTGGCCATAAGATTGAGCAGCAGCAGCATGTTCCAAAACTAATTTAGGAAATTTCCCTGCAGATGGACATTCATCCACTGTGTGCTGTGGGGACTGGCATATCAGACATGCCTCCGCCACATGAGCAGCCCTTCTGGGTTGCATCACAGCCAGTAATTTGTCAAACTTCATGCAGAGGTTTGCCATCTGCAGCTACAGGTCATTGTTCCCAGACACCTCATAAACTTTTCCTCTTGATCCAGCAGCAGGTCCCACCTTTGATTCAGTTTCCTGACCAGTTTTTGCCAGGGATGGCTTTTGAAAAGCATTCTCACTAATCACCTCAAACAATTCCCATGCCTCCTCAGCAGTCTTGTGCATGTAGGATCCACCACAAGAGGCATCGACCATATCTCTATTTTTCTCATCAATCCCATTGTAGAAGCTTTGTACAAGCTGCCACTCTGGGATCTTGTGGTGGGGGCATTGTTTGAGCATTTCTTTAAACCTATCCGAACTGGTTAAAATCCTCGGCCAGATTGAGCAAAGCAAGAATCTCTTTCCTCAACTGGCTAGTTTTGGTCTCAGGGAAGAACTTGGTCAGGAACTTGGTCTGTAGGTCTTTCCATGAAGCAATGCTATTGTTGGGAAGAGTGGTCAACCAGGTACTAGCCCTATCCTTCAGAGAGAAGGGAAAGAGTCTGAGCCCAGTAGCCTCAGGTCCCAAACCAGTGATATTAAAAGTGGTGCACAAGGCCAAGAACTGGTCAATATGCTTGTGAGGTCCTCCTTGCTAAGCCCATGGAAAGAGGGCAGCATCTGGATGATTGAAGTTTTTATTTCATAATTCCCCTGAACATCAGGGAATTGAATGCTAAAAGGGGAGTTATAGTCATCCGGAGCATTCAACTCCTTGAGAGTTCTGGGTTGTTCTTCACCCATATTTGCTGTCACAGGTTCACTTGGGGGTACTAGCCCTATCCTTCAGAGAGAAGGGAAAGAGTCTGAGCCCAGTAGCCTCAGGTCCCAAACCAGTGATATTAAAAGTGGTGCACAAGGCCAAGAACTGGTCAATATGCTTGTGAGGGTCCTCCTTGCTAAGCCCATGGAAAGAGGGCAGCATCTGGATGATTGAAGTTTTTATTTCATAATTCCCCTGAACATCAGGGAATTGAATGCTAAAAGGGGAGTTATAGTCATCCGGAGCATTCAACTCCTTGAGAGTTCTGGGTTGTTCTTCACCCATATTTGCTATCACAGGTTCACTTGGGGGCTCTCCTGTAGTGTGCCTGTCTCTTCTAAGTCTCCTTCTCCTTTCTAACTCAGGGTTAAGAGGCTCTAAAGTAGGGCTGAGAGATCTCCTCCCTTGCATACAAGCACACCAATAGCAAGGAGAGCTTCTTGCAGGCACATTGCAAATGAATAACTTTACAATTAACAAATTTATCAAACTAATTTACAACTATTCAAAGAATACATTTACAACTATCCTAGATACTGCTAGATAATTTTGAAGAAAGATAGACAGAGTTCTAAAAGTTAGAGAATTTGCAAACAGAGGTAGCTAAGCTCCAATTGCAGTCCAACTGTCCTTCACTGCTGCTGTCTAGATCTGCAAGAAAGGTTGAAAATTAGATCAGCAGTATCAATTATTCACATTTGCAATGAATACTAAGAATACAAAAACTAAGGGTCTACTAATAGATCATCTTTCCCCGGCAGCGGCGCCAAAAACTTGTTGGCGATTTCTAAGTTTGTGCTTGCTTTATTGGTTGGTGGTAGAAGTAATTTAAAAATCAAAGAAAGAGTAAAACAGGGGATGGAATCAGCACAACTAAGAAATCCTAGACCTGCAAGATACAGGGTCCATTGTGGCAAGTTTTGATAAGTAAGAGTTTGTCCCACAGGGAAAGGTGATCTACAGCTCCAAAGGAGCCGTCACTAGTAGTCCCTCCAGATCTGACTACAGATCTGGCAGTCCTAAAAAGGAGGGGAGTTTAAGGTCACTTATTCTAGGTATTCTAAGGTAACCTAATGTCTACACTACAGAAAGGGTTGAGAGGATGGATGGAGTGTGGAAAATAAATATAAAAGGGTGAGAAGTAAGTTATTGAGCCTAGATCAGAGGAGCTTTGTAACTTAGATCCAGATCTGATGTTATAGAAATCCTGTCCAATGGCTACGTTATCACCACTGAGGAGAAAGGATCCAACTCTCTCTGCCATGATTCAGTCCCTTAAGGTTATAACCTGTCCACTCAAATGGTCACAAACTATCCCATAAGGGAACCACAATCCAGGGATGGGTCAAAACAAGTTAACTATTGTAGGCACTATTTCATCCAGGCAACCAGCTCAAGAATTCATAGGGAACCTCGACCTCTAAAGCTCTATGTGTGGAGCTAAGGCTGTATAGGATCATGATAGCCCAGACACAGAACCAACAAGAGATTGAGTACAACCTTCGATCTAGTTGTCCATTGCTTGAGTGAGGCTACAATGGTCCAGTCACAAGCCTACAATCTCTATAACCAGATCAGATCCAACATCTGATGGCGGATCTATACAAATATAGGGGAATCTGCCTCCGTACAATCTCCGACCAGGCTTCTGCAAGCTCAGGTGTAAAGGAGAAAGATCCATCTTGGATCGGTGGATTAGAATCACCCTAAGGCTATAACCTGTCCACTCAAATGGTCATAGACTATCCCATAGGCTATCCTCCTCACGAAGCCCAAGACAAAACAAGAATATTACTGCCACCACCATGGTCACCAGGCTACCAGCTCAAGCTCCCATGGGGATTTCAGATCTAGTGGCTCCTGTGGTGGGGCTAAGGCTATATAGGACCATGATAGCCCAGACACACAAGTCACTTGAATCTGAATGGCCCTTAGAATCAGTCCTCCATTGCTTTGAAACACAGCCAACGCAATGGCGGATCACAAGGCAGCAGCCTTGCACAGAGCATCTCACATTCAAACACAAATCCTACAGAGTACAAATCCTATTACAAAACTTCCATTGATCTAGTTCAAAAAGCATACAAAGACATAGCCAGCAAGTGCTGGACTATGGAGAGAAGGAAAAAGGAAAAAGAAAACTACTTACAGCTACAAAAAGAAAAACAAAACGATCTCATATCAAGTCTCTAAGAAATGAGATGTGTTCCCAGCTATTCCAGGATGTAGAAAGAAAAGATGGTCCAAGCCCCCCTTAAACCTAAGCTAAGTAAGGGTTTTTATAGCAGTGGTGTGGCGGCGCATTAGGGTTAGGAAACCCTAAATTTAACGATGCCATGTGGCCGAATAGTGATCCTTCGATGCCTTGGGGCACGTGCACGGAGATTTGAGTGCGAGAGTGCGTGCCCTAATCGCTGGAAATTCCCAAAAGGTCCTCTGCTGAAGAGATGGAAGTTTGAGGTTCAGAACTTCGCTAGGTAGCCATTATTTCCCAGACTTGTCGCATGGTAGCTTTTGCTCTTCGCTAGGATGATTTGATATTGAAACTTCAACCGTCGCGAGGTTGGCTTGGTTTGCTCTTCAGGCAGTCGCGAGGTTGAGTAGACATCAAAGCCTCAGATGTCGCGGGATTGGAGTTCAAGCAGTTGTGAGGTAGCTGCGCGATCCCTGGGTTGATCTTCGTGAGGACAAATTTGAATAGCGCGAGAACTTCACGAGCACTTCTCTTCACTGGACTTCGCGAGTTACCTCGCGAGGATTTAATGAGTTCTGAACTGCGAGAGGTTCCATGTCTTAATTGATCTTCGCGAGGATGCTTTTTTTTCTTGAATGGCGCGAGAACTGCACGAGGAGTTCTCTTCTGATAATTGCATCCTGCGGCGACTGCGCGACAGATGTGCGAGGAGTCTTCTGAAGCTCTTCAGTCAATCATCTGCGCGAGAAGTTGTTGTAGAGTCTTGGGATGCTCAGTTGGATTGCACGAGGCATATTTCTCATGAATCCTCTAAAGCATGGGTCAGCTATGCGAGGCTCATTTCAGGTCTAAATTCAGAGTTCATCCTTCAGAGGGACTTCTGGTGCTAAAACCGGCTCCTTAGCAGGATTCCTGGCCTTATTTCACTGCTGGTTATTACCTACATAAAACACTTTACAAGAACTTATTAGGTGGCTATGGGTCTAATCAAAGGTTAAGTTAAGAGGTGAAAAGTGGTACTTTTCAGGCCTTAATATATTATACACGCTAGGCAAATATACATGCTATGCCAAAATCTTCAAATTTTTGGCCAAGCGTGTATATTATACATGCTAGAACAATTCTAGGGAATTTTGGCTTAGCATGTATATTATACACGCTAGGCAAAAACAATTTCTATAAACTATTTTGACAACAAACAGCAAACCCGGATTTGGTCTGTTTCTTTGGTCTTCGGGAAGCAGTGCTTTCGGGGACTGATTTTCTTTGTTGTAACGGGTCCCTCCTCTCCGAACCTAGGGATACAAGGGTGATTCGGGGCAACTAAATGTACTCCCCAAGGATTTTAAGCTTCGTAACCAGATCGGTCACCCACCCTATATACCTCCGGCTCAAGCGCCATCTCAGATATTGGATGGGATAGTACTTTTCTGAATATCACCACTAAGGGCTGCCACAGTACTAAGAATCGGGACGTTTATATCACTGCCTAAATTCCCAACCCTTTAAAATCTACCCCCGTAAAAATTGATTTAAGTCCGTTAATTCACTTTTAAGGTTCAATTTTAAATTCAATTTTAAAAAGAGAGTATACCTATCGTTCAAAAACAAGTTGTGGCGATCCAGTGCCGCCTCTATGGGCCGGCGTCCACTGATGGTATATGAGTGTAAGAAAATAAAAGCTCACATAGGCCCGCCAAATGGCTAAGGCGTGTAAAATCCTAAGTAAGCCCGCCAATTAGCTAAGGCATGTAAATGATGGAAAATAAATGAAAATAAAGATAATGCTCAAGTAGGCCCGCCAATTGGCTAAGGCGCTTAAATGACAGAAAAGTAGGGGTAAGTAAAAATTGACAGAATCGCAAGGATAAGTATGCAAAAAAGAAAAAAAAAAGTTAGTAAAAGGAACTAAAACAACATAAGCAAAAGGGGTCAACTTCTAGTAGAAGCTTTAAAATATCCCCAATAGAGTCGCCATCAGTGCAACCATAGATTTTTAACGATCCGTCGCGACGATGCGCTCTTATAAAAAATATGGAGTCGCCACCCAGAGCTTTTGGTGTCCCGGCAAACCTAGATCAATATTGAAAGCACCGAAGTGTACAAATATGACTATGATTTTGATCTACGCCAAAGGCTCTTTGGTAGGGGTTTCAGTTATCGATCGAGAAGGTTTTAGGCACCTGATCAACCCGCTCGTAAGCGGTCTCTACTATGGTTGGGTCTATGTATGGCTGGTTTATTTTATATATATATATATATATATAAAGGAAATAAAAAATAAGTATCACTTTCCCTTGCCCGAAGGCACATGATCAGTCACATAATTTACCATTTTATCATCCTTAACTTAGTGACGCTAGGACATAGTTTACTACTTATGTGATGCTGATGTGCAAATATTAGAGATAAGCAGTAAAATAGGGCCAAAGTGATAATATTCATCAAAATGAACTTATGAAGCATTAAGAATGACGATTGAACATAAAGGAACGATTCACCAAGAGTTTGGAGATAGAAAATCATATTTTACAATTTGGCGCTACCGCTGAAGGAAAAGAAAGAAAGAAAAGTAAGAAATCATAATTTTACGATTCTTCAAAAAAAGACGATTCTCCAAGAAGCGACAAATGAAGAAAGGCACTGAATTGTTGAATCGTTATTGTCCAGTATGAAGTCCCGAAAGAAGAGAAAATCGTGATGAACGATTTTCCAGAAAAAGAACAATTATCTGAAAATAAGTTTTCACACTAGCCGTTGCTGCTAATCACATGAGAACTACCACCGTCAGGAATAGAATTAAAAGATCTCTAAGTTTTGCCGATCACGGATCTAAGAAGATTGGTGAAGATATATCCTAAAGGACTCTGTTGCTGCTAAGGAAAGAACAATCCAGAAGCGCATCAACTAAAGAAAGCAAGAAAAGATAAAATTAGGAATTAGAGTTATATTAGAATACTTTTATTTTTAAAATTAGAACTTTGTAAACTGACTCCTTATGATCTATAAATAAGAGAGCTCGGCATAGGAATAAACATCGAAAAATTTCAGCATCAATTGACGCCTGAGGTTGGATTTTCTTTCGATCAGTAGTGTATACTAGTTAGAGTAGATTAGTTATCAGAGGTTTCTCAAGAGCAATTAATGACTGCAATTGAGTGCTGAAGATTAGTATAGATATCATAGTTTCTCATAAGCAATTGACGACTGCGACTGAGGGGTGAAAGATATATTTTTACTTTACTTTCTAGTTTAGATTGATTTGCTTTATAAACATCTCTAAGTTTTGATTTGAATTGACGATTCAGGTTGGAATTTGCAGATTAGTGTAACGGTTTTTTATTTTCCATCTTCAATTTTTTAAGGTTTGATTAACGCCCAGATTTTAGGAAGTTGTTGATTAGATTAAATCTGTATTGATAGGATATTAGACTTGATTGACGACCAATGCTTAGGGACTAGAAATATGGTGTAACGGTACTGTTTATTTTCATAAATATCCAATAGATGAAGATTGAGATTGACGACCTTAATCAAAAGGAGGATTATGATTTATTTTTATGCACTTTTGATTTAGAAAACATTCTTTTTTTGATATTTCTCCAATAGATTAGACCTTAAAGATAAGTAGAAGTTTTTAAGATAAGGATTTAAATAAGAGGTATAAATAAGGAGATAAAATATATAAATAACTTCCTTGTGGGAATGATCCTATGTTAGTACTATAATTTCCATTGTGCACTTGCAATAGGTTAAGACTTGAAATTAATATAAAAAAATATCGCAATCAGCACACCGATCTTATTGAGCCCTTCCTGCTTGCCGAAATTTGGGCAGCGTAACGGCTCAATTCTAGGATAAAGGAAAAACAAAGAAAGTAGAGGAATAAAGGGGAGAGCCAGAGCTCTCAGAACCTTGTAGCACCGCTATGGACCTTCGCGCGAGAGCGACACGGTGAGCTTCTGATAGCAAACGGGTTAATGGATGGGTTTTAACTTCTAAGGCTTGATAGCTAGGAGGTAGGAGAGGTAGGCTAAGAACTCTCTCTTACAAAAGCTAAGGATTGGATGATGAAGAAATGGGGTTTTTAAGATGAACTAGGGTGCTGGAATTTCAATGGACAAATGCTAAAAAGAGAGGAGAGGAATAGCTAAAGCCTTTTCTCTCTTTTAAATTTTTTCAATCCTTTAATCCAAGAGCGGGAGCTCTCTATTTATAGAGAAAGGGAGGATTAGTGAGAGGTTAAAGTCCTAATTGGGTTAGCAATTAGGTAATAGAGAATCTAAGGATTTTGGATTTTTCAAGGTCTTGGAAAGGTGTGAATTGGATTTTAATGGTAGATGATAGGGTGGACTTCTAAATGACAAAAGGGTGAAAAAGAAGGCTAGTGGTGGTGCAACAGTCCCAACAAAACCAACCCCAATGGATGGGGTGGTCAAGAAGTCAAACCCCAAATTCAAAATTAGAAAAAAATCCCAAAAATATTGTAGCTAAGCCCAGCGTGTATATTATACATGCTAGACATATGTACAGTAATCTGGAAAGAAGCTGGAGGCTCAAAACCTGCCCTGGAGCCCACAAAAAGACCAAATTTTGCCTAGCGTGTGTATTAGACACACTAGGCCAAAATTTGCCAAAATTTTCCTAGTGTGTGTAATACACACACGTGTGTATTAGATAACCTAGGTCAAAATTTGCCAAAATTTTCCTAGTGTGTGTATTAGACACGCTAGGCCTAAATTCCTCGGCCCTTACATTTTGGGTTATATGTATTTTTTTGGGTTATTTTTCTTTCAAAATGTAAGGGTCGAGAATACGACACTACATGAATGTATTTTCTTATAATGTGATGTATATAGAGTATAGAACTGAAAGCAAAACCTTTTTGCATATATTTATTTATTTTTATTTTTTTGTTTGATGCCTTAACAATGAGAGGAGGCAATTGGATTCATTTTGAAAATAGTCAAACCTGTTCATTTGTGATTGGTCCCGGGAGGGATCCAGGGTTTACAAAGGTGGGAATGTCTATTCCTTTAGATTGAATTGGCCTTCTATCATTACCTTTCATCATGAATTGACCCATGTTGCCCGTTATTGCCCTCTTTTTTATCCATAGCGCCCTTTCAATTTTCACTACTCCCATGGGTATTACGCATTTTCTACCCCAGGTGTCATTTCAGGTTTTCACCTAGTCCGCAGAAGCTCACTCTTTTTACCCTTGGCACCCTTACGGGGTTTCACCACCTCCTTTTTGCTTTGAGCATGTAAAATTAGTTTTCTTTCTCTTTTTTTTTCAGAGACTAGAAGATGTTATGGACGTTGATTCCGTCATAGCCGGTTGGATGAAGCTATCTTGTCCTTCAACTTTGCTTGTGCTAACTTAACAAATTCTATGTTTGTTGGACTTTGATGATATTTCTTCTTTTGGAATTTCATTTTATTCTCTTTTCCTTGGGAGAGGGTTTATTTGAAAGAAAAACCTATTTGGCTCAAATTGTGTAGCAAAGGATGTGAACTATTAGGGATATTTTTGGCTAATTAGCTTTGAAATGATGGCCTCTTTTAAAGGGTCCTTAAGCATTCACGTATCCATTTTCATCAGTACTTACCTTGCATGAGAGACTAGGAATAGAATGTATGACAGCTCGGATTTCGGCACCCCAAAACCCGCACCGTCAGTGGCTGAAACTAAGGCTGAGCCCATAACGAAGTGCATAACAAACTAGTTGCACAGCGGAAAACAAAGCAGAACTATGTCCAATGAATCATCATAGCAGAAAAGAGAACTAGTACTATTCTTCAAAAGCTCAAAATGACGGTTCTAATTCCATATGATTCCTTATGGGAAAAGAACAGACAAGAACCACCGATAAGGGTCGTACCTTACCGAAACATGGTTCACCAAAAGAATTACAATCATTTTCAAAATTTACATCCTTTACAACCAAAGTTAAACCAACACATTCTGAATCCTAAGGCCGGACCTACTCTGGCCTAGTACAAACAGCTCTCAGGGTGAATCTCCTCCAATTCCTCTCTTGAAGCTATCTCAGAATCCTCCCTTCCGGAAATCCTTGCTTCAACGTGTTCTCCTGAACCTGTGACATATAGTCGAGGAATGAGCTTCATCCAAGCTTAGTAAGGAAAACTCATAGCATGCTTATTGTAACGGTAAACATAGATCTTATAGCATAATGAAACAAAATAATTGGAACATATGCACAGTGTATGGTCATGGTATGAGACATAGGTACAATGGTTGCTTGAAATTCAAAATAAACCGGTCCACATCTTCTTCCAACACAAGAAAAGAAAAACTTAAAGTGTTATGCTTAAAGTAATAAAGTGAGGAGCTATAACCTCAAGCCCCCGATGGAACACCCACCATCATCGCTCATATGAACCATTGTCACATATACCCAAAGTCCCATAAAGTTGGAAGCTTGGCCGAACATAATTACCGTCATGCGGTAGGAGTCACAAAACACATAGCACAAAGGTATACAGATTAGCCGCCGTACCGGTCGGGTATTCACATAAAACCTTAAATTGAAGTGCGTACATATAGCTTATCGCCCTGTAAAGTGATAATTATAATTTAGATCGTAGGTAAAAAAAAGGCGTGAAGATCACTTGCACAGCATATTAGATTGAATCTTGAAAGATTCCACAACTCATACATGAATCGAAAACGCATGGATGCACATGTCCTTTCAAATTGAATTTGTAACCACACATATAATCAAATCAAAGAAAACATCACATCATAACACACATGTTAACGTAACAATGCACATGATGTCAAGTATTCCTTACCTCAAGATCTTAACCCGCACGCGCTTACACTGCCGTTTGGGGTTAGCTCTTCATCATACAATACTAAGTCACCTAATATATAAAATCCAAGGCTCACTTATTAGAACAATGCTAAATATGTTAGGATAACTCCCCTCAAAATCTCACAGTCAAAACTTATCAAAATTTCAAATTTGGGAATTTCGATCGATTGAATCCCAATTTCGATCGACCAAAAAACCATTTTGATCAACCGAACTAAATTCGATTGGTCGAGCTCTCACAGAAGCCAAAAATCAAACATAGTTTGATCAAACGAATCCCCATTCGGTCGATCGAAAACTTATAATTCGATTGATCGAAAATATTTTGATCGGTCGAATCTTCCAAAAGCAATTTAGTTACTACACAGTTCGATCGAACGAATTTTATTTCGATCGATCAAAAACTCGAATTCGATCGATCGGATATATTTCGATCGATCAAGTTCTCACAGAGGGTTTTTCCACATCCCTGTTTATATACATTTCGATCGATCGAGTGTGAGATTTAATTGATCAAATATGTTTTGTTCGATCAAATTTAACTACGATCGAATGAATTTTTATTTAACTTCGATTTTCATACATTTCGATCGATTGAGTTCAATTTCGATCGATTGAAATGAGTGGATTTCATCAGTTCTAGGGTTTTCACCCTCGTTCTCTTCTCATCTTCAAATCAAACTTGATTCTTATGTTTCCTTGATCTTAAATTGTATCCAAATGACTACTAACGTAATTTCAAGTTTTAGTCTTAGTTTCATACCTTGATTTCCTCTAAGTTCCCAGTCCTTGCTCCCAGATCGGATAAGGGTTCACCAAGTGACAGTGGTTCCTCCCAATTTCGACCAATCCCTCGCTTCAATCAGTACGAACGGCTCGATCTCACATTCATAAGCATTCAATGCCCTAGATCTCCCCTCTCTCCTCTTAACTCCTTAGCATCAGCAATAATTAGGGTATTAAATGTAGGTAGTTTCTTTTATAACCTAGTCCTAGGCTTAGGCGTAAAACAACTACACTAACGTTGGGTGTACGAGAGTGCACTAACCCTCAACTTAGCCTACATACGTCAAATCCCATCCGTTGGATTTGATCTATAGACATTACATCGGTCATCTGTACAGTCCTCGACGTGTGGACCGTCGGGCACATGTACTGAAGCAAATAGTTTTAGGTTTAAAAGTTTGGGACGTTACATCCTCCCCACCTTAGGAATTTTTGTCCTAGTGTGTGGCATGACACAGGAAGGGTTACCTCGCAAGGCACCACACATGGCTAAACAATCCATGTCATTATAAGATCTCACCCCACACACATACACACAATCTACACACAATAAATTCTAGTAAATTTAATTCAGGCACATTGTTCATCAAAAGTTAGCATAATTATGTATAAAAGGATTATCGTGGCAACCATGTCACCATAGTTCTAACAAACGAAAAGTAAAAGTGGCAACCATGCCACAATAATTAAAAATTTATACACATTGATCAAAAGTTGAAATTTTTCAAAAAGAAAAATGCTCAAGCTCATAATCCGTCAAACATCCACTCCTCTCGCCGCTCCAGCAGGTTCCATTGCACCTATAGGGTCAACGGCATCCCATGCTTCCCCATCGGCTTGATCATCGCTAGCCCGGCTCATCAGTCTACGGGTATTTGGCAGCAACACCAAACGTAGATGCACCGTACACCTGTGCACGCATGGCTGCAATCCTCTGCATGTAATTGGTAGGGTACATGGGTTGCAAGATGTCCCCGATGAGAAGCTCGTAGAAATCCAGGCGCTGATTGAGTTGACCATTACCCTTTTGGATGGGGGCAGCCAACACCTCATTGCTCATTGGAGCTGGTTGATGGACTGGCGGCATCGGTACGTCAGTAGGTTGGTTAACAGGAGGGATAACTTCAGGCTGATTGGGCAGAGGAGCATCACGAACAGGCTGTTCAGGGAGTGGTGCGTCCTGAGCCGGCGCATCCTGAGGTTGAGGAGGGATAGGAGGCACTTGTGGAACTGGCTGAAGATGTGGTTTCAGCCTGTTATAAGTCTTCCTCCAATGCTTAAAGCTGTAGAACACCACATTGTCGGAGGACTTAGGCTCCCTCGAGGAGATCTTGTGTAAGGAGGTCGTGGCGTACTCATCAAACATTGCTGAGATTAGGCTGGCATATGGTATGAACTCCTCGGGCTTTTCTGCCCTTGCAAATAGCTTCTTCCTCCCATGCTGGATTCCCTCAAAAACCCCTGCAGTAACATCAAACCATTTACCCTGAAAAGCCGCGAATAGGGCTTCCATCAACATCTCTGCGTCTTATGGCGAATCGGGTACAGGTTGCATTTAAAGATGGTATCGAGCATCCACATATAGCTCGGCAAGTGGGCTCATGTAATTTCTCGACCCGGTACAACCCGCCCTTGGGTCATCCACTCAGCTACATAAAGATGGGTCAGTTTTGGAGGATTTTGGGGTAACAAGTCAATCCCTTCGCCATATTCGTCAAAACATTCCAACGCTCTACAGGCCATTGCATGGGTAAAAACATACGTCTTCCCATCGACTTTGGTGCTAATAATATTAGGGTTAGAGCCATCAAACATGCTTTGGTAAAATAAGCGCACGAGGTGCAAATAGTAGTATGGGTGGATAGGATTCAAAAGGTTCTCCAATCCGACGTTGCCCAAATAGTCAAGTGCCCAAGCGTCAACGTCGAGCACATTTGGCATTTCAAATAAGGCTAGATCGATGGTGTACTCATAGGCAAAACCCTTGTCAGCCCACCATTCATTTGGTTGGTCACGCTGGGATGCTTGCGGAGCAACAAGTTGCTCGGCAGGTGGTCGCGGTGGTAGATTAGGTGGCTGTGGAGATGGATTTGGCTGTTGCGAAGGACCCGGAGTGATCTTGGGTTGCTTCGATGTGGGGGTTTTGGAAGTGGCAGCCTTCCTCTTAGGTGCCATAGCAAAAGAAAAATCTAGGGTTTGAATAAAATTCCAAAAATTGACTCAAAACGAAGAACGAAGGATCAAAATTAACATTTATCGGTTTGAGGAGGTTAGAATTCGATTTCCCGAAGAATATCGTGCAATCGGCCGTTTGTTTGATCCTCATAATCAAAACCCTCAAAAACCCTAACGGAAACCCCAAATTTTTATTTTTTTTTTTGAAAAGAATGAACTTAAAAAAATGTAGTTCTCATATATATGCGCGAAATTCGATCGATCGAATTCATTTAAATCGGTCGAAATCCGCCTCAAATAGGATTTTCTTCAATTTCGATTGATCGAAACCCAGTTCGATCGATCGAAATTAGTTTTATGGAAATGGGTCCCACATTTTGATCAAATGAATTTTAATTCAATCGATCGAAACGCCAAAATTTGATTGAGCGAATATTTTCAATCGATCGAGTTTCTTAGGCCTATAGACATTTTTGATCGAACGAAAATTTTTCATCTAGTCGAGAATGAAATTCGATCGATCGAATTTTAATTCGATCGAACGAATTTTAATTCGATCGAACGAATTTAACGAGCTTCAATATACAGAAGAATCCACTTTCTGCCAAGGTATTTCAATCGGTCGATTTACACCTCAATCAATCGAAATAATATTCGATCGAACGAAAATGAATTTCGATCGATCAAAATTGTAGAAATACCAAATTTTTTGTGTTTTTAAATTTTTTTTTTCATTTTCAAGCTTTAAACATCCAATTCGTCCATTTCATTCACCATTCAACACGTTTACATAAAATTTGGGTCACAAAGGACCATTACAAGGTCTTTCTCCTTCTCATGATCACACAAACAATGAAGGATGTTGGGCGCGAATCTTGGCTTCGCGTTCCCACGTTGCTTCCTCTCTAGAGTGATTTTTCCATTGGACTAACACCAAAGGAATCCGTTTTGCGCGTAACCCTTGCTCGGTTCTGTCTAAAATTTGCACGGGTTCCTCAATAATCATCAGATCCTGGTAGACTTCAACTGGTGGTGTATCGAGGACATGAGTTGGTCTCGCACGTACTTCCGTAATATAGAAATGTGGAATACGTCGTGCACTCTATCAAGTTGCGGGGGTAATGCAACCCTATATGCAACTTCACCAACTCTCCCCAATACTTCAAACGATCCAATATAACGAGGACTCAACTTTTCGCACTTTTCAAAGTGCATCACACCCTTCATTGGAGATATCTTTACAAACATGTGATCTCCCACTTGAAAGTCCATGCTTGAACGCTTAATATCCGCATAACTCTTCTGGCGACTCTGTGTTTTCCTGATTCTTTCTCGTATAATACGGATGGTCTCAGCATTTTTCCTGATGACTTTCGGTCCCAACACAAATTTGTCACCCGTTTCCTCCCAATTGATCAGAGACCTACATCTCCGTCCATATAGAGCCTCCTATGGAGCCATCCCAATGCTCTGTAGAAAGCTATTGTTATACATGAATTCTATCATCAGAAGGTGCTGATCCCATGATCCCTGAAAATTAGTCATACACGCTCGAAGCATATCTTCAATAATATGATTGACTCTCTCTGTCTGACCATCGGTCTGTGGATGAAATGCGGAACTAAAGTCCAATCTCGTGCCCATACCTTCTTGGAATCTTTGCCAAAATACTGATGTGTATAATGGACCATGATCGGACACAATGATCGTAGGAATACCGTGGAGTCACACAATTTGTTTCATATATAAATCCACCAACTTGCTTCCAGCGTATGTCGTATTGTAGGGTAGGAAGTGAGCCGACTTCATCAATTGATCCACTACCACCCATATTGCATTGTGGCATCTCATCATCCTTGGTAATCCCACAACGAAGTCCATAGAAATGGACTCCCACTTCCACTCCGGTATTGGTAGAGTTTGCAATAGACCTGCTGGGTGTCTATGATCCACCTTTACTTGTTGACACACCAGACACTTTGACACATATTCTGTGATGCCTTTCTTCAATCCTCTCCACCAATAACACTTTCACAAATCCTGGTACATCTTAGTACCACCCAGATGAATAGCATACTTGGACTTGTGAGCTTCGTCCAAAATGGTCTGCCTCAGTTCAGCATCAATAGGTATGCATAAGCAGCCATGAAATAGTAATGATCCATCTTCTTTGATAGAAAAATCCCCACTTTCATCTGCAGTCACCTTTTGACGAATCTTTACTAGCTCTGGGTCCTTCATCTGGAGTTCATAAATGCAACCAAAAATAGTTTGCTTGATCATGAGATTTTCCAACAGTACCCCAGTATCCTTGACTTAAATATTTTTATCATACAACGAAAGGTCTTCCAATAATTTCCATCGTCGAAGTCCCACAATGAGACTAGCCAGGTGAGCTGTATTCTTCCTACTCAACGCGTTAGCCACGACGTTTGCTTTACCTGGGTGATATTGTATAATGCAGCCATAGTCCTTAAGAAATTCGATCCACCGTCGTTGCCTCATATTCAATTCTTTCTGCGTAAAAGTTATTTGAGGCTTTTGTGGTCCGTGAAGATCTCAAAGGTCTCACCATACAGGTAATGCCTCCAAATCTTCAGCGCAAAGATCACCGCAGCTAACTCTAGATCGTACGTTGGGTAGTTCTTCTCGGGCTCTTTCAACTGTCTTGACCCATAGGCTATGACCTTACTGTTTTGATTCAGTACACAGCCCAAACCACCATATGACGCATCACTGTAAACAGCAAAACCTCCACTACCTGATGGAATAGCCAACACTGGAGCAGAGGTAAGCCGTTTCTTGAGTTCTTGGAAGCTCTCTTCACATTCCTTGGTCCACTCAAATTTTGTGTTCTTCCTTGTAAATCGGGTGATTGGTCCTGAAATCTTGGAGAAACCTTCCACAAAGCATCGATAATATGTAGCCAGACCGAGAAAACTACGAATCTCCATCACGGTCTTGGGTTGTTCCCAATCCAATATTGCCTCAATCTTTGCCGGATCAACAGTCACTCCTGCTTTTGATACTACGTGACCGAGAAAACTCACTTGTTCTAGCCAGAATTCACATTTGTTGAGTTTGGCATACAGCCGGTGCTCGCGTAATGTTTGCAATGCGATGTGCAAATGATGTTCGTGCTCTTCTCTAGTCCTTGAATAAAAAGAATGTCATCCATAAACACCACTACGCATGTATCAAGGTGTTGTTTAAAGACCCGATTCATGAGGTCCATAAACGAGGTTGGTGCATTTGTCAAGCTGAAAGGCATCACTAAGAATTCGTAATGCCCATATCTAGTTCTGAATACTGTCTTCTGCACATCTTCGGCCTTCACCTTTAGTTGATGGTACCCGGATCTCAAGTCGATCTTTGTGAAGAACCTTGCTCCTTGTAATTGGTTGAATAGATCGTCGATCCTGGGCAAAGGGTACTTGTTCTTGATCGTGAGCTTGTTCAATTGACGGTAGTCAATGAAAAGTCTCATCAACCCCTCTTTCTTCTTAACGAACAAGACCAGTGCTCCCTAAGGGGATACACTTGGTCTTATGAAGCCCTTATCTAACAGTTCCTATAATTGCTCCTTCAACTCCTTCACTTCAGCTGGAGCCATTCGGTATGGAGCTTTGGACACTGGTTCGATGCCTGGAGCTAAGTCGATAGCAAATTCAATCTCCCAATCAAGTGGTAATCCTGGTAACTCATCGGAAAATATGTCCTCAAACTCACAGGCAATCGGGATATCAGAAATAACATTCTTTGCTTCCTTTTGCTCCTGCAGGAATGCTAGATATCCCTCCATCCATTCCTCATCATCCGCTCAGCTCGTACTGCTGAGATGATTGGCGCTACCTTCCCTTTCTTGCCAACGAACCGAAAAGATTTCTGTCTCAGTGGATGGAAAGTGACTACTTTTTACAGACAATCTACGCTGACATGATATGCACATAGCCAATTCATGCCAAGGAGTACATCGAGTCCTTGCATGTTCAACAAAATGAGATCCGTGATAGTCTCTTGATCCTCCACTTGCACGATGACTGACCGACAACACGTGTCTGCAGTCACTGTACTTCCCGTAGGAACGAACAAATCCAAAATAAAATCCAACTCCTCAGGAACAATCTTTAATTTCGCCCCGAATTCTGGAGTTATATATGAGTGGGTAGACCCTGGGTCTATTAGAACTTGTGTAACACAACGATCACCGTCATTTTCTCGATAGAGCTGTAGCGTACCTATATATCATTTAATATATTCACTACGTTCAGAAATGCATGTCATGACTATACCGAATGCAC
Source organism: Chloranthus sessilifolius (assembly GCA_021018995.1). Classification (NCBI taxonomy): domain Eukaryota; kingdom Viridiplantae; phylum Streptophyta; class Magnoliopsida; order Chloranthales; family Chloranthaceae; genus Chloranthus; species Chloranthus sessilifolius. Next base: position 81,585,448 of record CM037584.1, read on the forward strand.
CTAGAAGTTTTTCCTATCAAAGCACTTTCTTCATCTAGAAAATAAGTAAATGAGGTTAACATAACAAGAAGGTTATACCTTGGATTACATCATTGCTTGTTCGGGCGTCTTCAGCGGTCACGGCGAAAGCACAACCTTGGACAATAGGTCTCATGGATTGTGTGGGTCTCGATGCTGTAGTAGTTGAGACGGTGCCCTCCTTTCTCATCTCGGGGCAGTCTCGTATCAGATGGCCTACTTTCCCACATTTAAAACATCCGCCCGTGTCCCGTCTATAGTCTGATGTTTTATACGGTTCGCCGCAACGGGCACATTTTAGTTGTGGACTTGTAGATGCCGCTCTAGAAGGTCCCTGTGTAACTGATGTCCCAGACGCCTGAGTATGAGTAGGGCCCTCTCTGCGTAACGGTCTTGAAGAAGTGAACATATTTGACCTCGGATAATTTGTATAGGCTGGTCTTGAACTTGGAGCAGGTGCTGACAACCTCGGCTTTTTATTCCTTGAGTCGTAGTCACTCACCCCCGCCCCCCCGAACTTGGCTTGTTCTCCCACTCACGTCTTTTGTTGATATCCCTTTCTACAATGATGGCCCTCCCTATCACATCGGCATATGTTTCCAGTTCAAATATAGACACTCTCTCCTGAATATTTGGTCTTAGGCCTTCTTGAAATCTGCTGGCCTTCATTTCTTCAGTAGCTACCAATTCTGGAGCAAATCTGGATAGCCTCACAAATTCGTTGTCGTACTCCCGTACGGTCATGCTCCCTTGTACAAGATTCGTAAAGTCCTTCAATTTATTCCGGACTTGCTTAGGAAAGTATTCTTTGTTAAATGTTATTACAAACTCTGCCCACGTCCATTGTGTGTATGGACCCTCAACTTCCCTTTTCCTCAACACCAACTTCCACCAAGCATCGATGTCGCCTTCTAGTTGAAAAGAATCCCACCCAACCTTCTCGTGTTCAGGGCTCTGCAGTCTCTCCAATAGCTTCGCCATTTGTTTCAACCACTTCTCTGCTTCAAGCAGATCAGTCTGCCCCTGGAATACAAGAGGTCTCAATCTCCTAAAATCCATAAATGAGGATGGCAATAAAGCAGGAGGTGGGGGGTGGTTGCTACTAATGGCTGACATTGTTTGCAGCTAACAATGTCGTCTGCTCAGCCAGAAGAGCAATCTGCTGGGTCTACTGAGCCATAGCAGCGGCTATAGCCTCCATAGCCCTAGCCATCCTATCAGAAGACTCATCTCTATGACCTCTCTCCACCTCAGGAGGTGATCTCTGCTCTCCTCCAGAACCCGAAGGAATATCCTCCATATGCCTTTCACCTCTTTGGCAACTTCCCCTAGATCTACCTCTTCTTCGCTGATCCATTGGAATCTGTTACAATGAAACAAAAGTCTCATTAACAGACGGTCCCTAGTATCCAACAAAATCTCAATCTTGAAACAGTTTAAGACTTGTCAAACGTCTCTAAAACAATTGCTCTGAAACCAACTATGACAGTTCAGATTTCGGCACCCCGAAACCCGCGCCGTCAGTAGCTGGCACTAAGGCCGAGCCCATAACGAAGTGCATAACAAACCGATTGCACAGTGGAAAATAAAGAAGAACCATGTCCAATGAATCATCATAGCAGAAAAGAGAACTAGTACTATTCTTCAAAAGCTTAAAATGACGGTTCTAATTCCATATGATTCCTTATGGGAAAAGAACCGACAAGAACTACCGGTAAGGGCCATACCTTACCGAAACATGGTTCACCAAAATAATTACAATCATTTTCAAAATTTACATCCTTTACAACCAAAGTTAAACCAACACATTCTGAATCCTAAGGCCGGACATACTCTGGCCTAGTATAAACAGCTCTCAGGGTGAATCTCCTCCAATTCCTCCCCTGAAGCTAACTAAGAATCCTTCCTTCCGAAAATCCTTGCTTCAACGTCTTCTCCTGAACCTGTGACATATAGTCGAGGAATGAGCTTCATCCAAGCACAGTAAGGAAAACTCATAGCATGCTTATTGTAATGGCAAACATAGATCTTATAGCATAATAAAACAGAATAATCGGAACATATGCACAGTGTATGGTCATGGCATGAGACATAGGTACAATGGTTGTTTGAAATTCAAAAGAAATAGGTCCACATCTTCTTTCAACGCAAGAAAAGGGAAACTTAAAGTGTTATGCTTAAAGTAATAGAATGAGGAGCTATAGCCTCAAACCCCTGATAGAATACCTACCATCGTCACTCATATGAACCATTTTTACATATACCCAAGGTCCCATAAAGTTGGACGCTTGGCCGAACATAATTACCGTCATGCGGTAAGAGTCATAAAACACATAGCACAAAGGTGTACAGATTAGCCGCTGTACCGTTGGGTATTCACATAAAACCTTAAATCGAAGTGCGAGCATATAGCTTATCGTCGTGTAAAGTGATAATTATAATTTAGATCGTAGGTCAGAAAGAAGTGTGAAGATCACTTGCACAACATATTAGATTGAATCTTGAAAGATTCCACAACTCATACATGAATCGAAAACGCATGGATGCATATGCCCTTTCAAATTGAATTTGTAACCACACATATAATCGAATCAAAGAAAACATCGCGTCATAACACACATGTTAACGTAACAATGCACATGGTATCAAGCTTTCCTTACCACGAGATCTTAACCCGCACGCGCTTACCCCGCCGTTTGGGGTTAGCTCTTCATCATACAATACTAAGTCACCTAATATATAAAATGGAAGGCTCACTTATTAGAACAATGCTAAATATGTTAGGATAACTCCCCTCAAAATCTCACAGTCAAAACTTATCAAAATTCTGAATTTGGGAATTTCGATCGATCGAATCCAAATTTTGATCGATTGAAATACCATTTTGATCGATCAAACTAAATTCGATCGGTCGAGCTCTCACAAGCCAAAAATCAAACATAGTTCGATCGAACGAATCCCCATTCGGTTGATTGAAAACATATAATTTGATCGATCAAATATATTTCGATTGGTCGAATCTTCCAAAAGCAATTTAATTACTACACAGTTCGATCGAACGAATTTTACTTCGATCGATCGGATATATTTCGATCGATCAAGTTCTCACAGAGGGTTTTTCCACATCCCTATTTATATACGTTTCGATCGATCGAGTGTGAGATTTAATTGATCAAATATGTTTCGTTCGATCAAATTTAACTACGATCGAACGAATTTTTATTTAACTTCGATTTTCATACATTTTGATCGATTGAGTTCAATTTTGATCGATCGAAATGAGTGGATTTCATCAGTTCTAGGGTCTTCACCCTCGTTCTCGTCTCATCTTCAAATCAAACTTGATTCTTATGTTTCCTTGATCTTAAATTGTATGCAAATGACTACTAACATAATTTCAAGTTTTAGTCTTAGTTTCATACCTTGATTTCCTCTAAGTTCCCAGTCCTTGCTCCCAGATCAGACAAGGTTCACCAAGTGACAGTTGCTCTTCCCAATTTCGACCAATCCCTCACTTCGCTCAGTACGAACGGCTCGATCTCACATTCATAAACATTCAATGCCCTAGATCTCCCCTCTCTCCTCTTAACTCCTTAGCATCAGCAATAACTTGGGTATTAAATGTAGGTGGTTTCTTTTATAACCTAGTCCTAGGCTTAGGCATAAAACAACTACACTAACGTTGGGTGTATGAGAGTGCACTAACCCTCAACTTAGCCTACATACGTCAAATCCCATCCGTTGGATTTGATCTATAGACATTACATCGGTCATCGGTACCATCCTCGACATGTGAACCATCGGGCACATGTACCGAGGTAAATAGTCCTAGGTTTAAAAGTTTGGGACGTTACATCCTCCCCACCTTAGAATTTTTGTCCTCAAAAATTGTCCTAGTGTGCGGCATGACACAGGAAGGGTTGCCTCGCAAGGCACCACACATGGCTAAACAATCCATGTCATTATAAGATCTCACCCCACACACATACACACAGTCTACACACAATAAATTCTAATAAATTTAATTCAGGCACATCGTTCATCAAAGGTTAGCATAATTATGTATAAAAGGATCATTGTGGCAACCATGCCACCGTAGTTCTAACAAACGAAAAGTAAAAGTGGCAACCATGCCACAATAATTAAAAATTTATACACATTGATCAAAAGTTGAAATTTTTCAACAAGAAAAATGCTCAAGCTCATAATCCGTCAAACATCCACTCCTCTCGCCGCTCCAGCAGGTTCCATCGCACCTATAGGGTCAACGGCATAACAAAGTGCATAACAAACTGGTTGCACAGCGGAAAACAAAGCAGAACTATGTCCAATGAATCATCATAGCAGAAAAGATAACTAGTACTATTCTTCAAAAGCTTAAAATGACGGTTCTAATTCCATATGATTCCTTATGGGAAAAGAACAAACAAGAACCACCGATAAGGGCCGTACCTTATCGAAACATGGTTCACCAAAAGAATTACAATTATTTTCAAAATTTACATCCTTTACAACCAAAGTTAAACCAACACATTCTGAATCCTAAGGCCGGACCTACTTTGGCCTAGTACAAACAGCTCTCAGGGTCAATCTCCTCCAATTCCTCTGCTGAAGCTATCTCAGAATCCTCCCTTCCGGAAATCCTTGCTTCAACGTGTTCTCCTGAACCTGTGACATATAGTCGAGGAATGAGCTTCATCCAAGCTCAGTAAGGAAAACTCATAGCATGCTTATTGTAACGGCAAACATAGATCTTATAGCATAATGAAACAGAATAATCGGAACGTATGCACAGGGTATGGTCATGGCATGAGACATAGGTACAATGGTTGTTTGAAATTCAAAAGAAACAGGTCCACATCTTCTTCCAACGTAAGAAAAGAAAAACTTAAAGTGTTATGCTTAAAGTAATAAAGTGAGGAGCTATAACCTCAAGCCCCCGATGGAATCCCCACCATCGTCGCTCATATGAACCATTTTCACATATACCCAAGGTCCCATAAAGTTGGACGCTTGGCCGAACATAATTACCGTCATCTAGTAGGAGTCACAAAATACATAGCACAAAGGTGTACGGTTTAGCCGCCGTACCGGTCGGGTATTCACATAAAACCTTAAATTGAAGTGCATACATATAGCTTATCGCCGTGTAAAGTGATAATTATAATTTAGATTGTAGGTCAAAAAAAGTGTGAAGATCACTTGCACAACATATTAGATTGAATCTTGAAAGATTCCACAACTCATACATGAATCGAAAACGCATGGATGCACATGTCCTTTCAAATTTAATTTTTAACCACACATATAATCGAATCAAAGAAAACATCACGTCATAACACACATGTTAACGTAACAATGCACATGATGTCAAGTTTTCCTTACCTCAAGATCTTAACCCGCACGCGCTTACACCACCGTTTGGGGTTAGCTCTTCATCATACAATACTAAGTCACCTAATATATAAAATCCAAGGCTCACTTATTAGAACAATGCTAAATATGTTAGGATAACTCCCCTCAAAATCTCACAGTCAAAACTTATCAAAATTCCAAATTTGGGAATTTTGATCGATCGAATCCCACTTTCGATCGACAAAAAAATTGTTTTGATCAATCGAACTAAATTCGATCGGTCGAGCTCTCACAGAAGCCAAAAATCAAACATAGTTTGATCGAACGAATCCCCATTCGATAGATCGAAAACTTATAATTCGATCGATCGAAAATATTTTGATCGGTCGAATCTTCCAAAAGCAATTTAACTATTACACAGTTTAATTGAACGAATTTTACTTCGATCGATCGAAAACTTGAATTCAATCGATCGGATATATTTTGATCGATTGAGTTCTCACAGAGGGTTTTTCCGCATCCCTGTTTATATACGTTTTGATCGATCTAGTGTGGGATTCGATCTATCGAATATGTTTCGTTCGATCGAACAAATTTTTATTTAACTTCGATTTTCATACATTTCAATTGATCGAGTTCAATTTCGATAGATCGAAATGAGCAGATTTCATCAGTTCTAGGGTTTTCACCCTCGTTCTCTTCTCATCTTCAATTCAAACTTGATTCTTATGTTTCCTTGATCTTAAATTGTATACAAATGACTACTAACTTAATTTCAAGCTTTAGTCCTAGTTTCATACCTCAATTTCATATAAGTTCCCAGTCCTTGCTCCCAGATCGGACAAGGGTTCACCAAGTGACAGCGGTTCGTCCCAATTTCGACCAATCCCTTGCTTCCCTCAGTACGAACGGCTCGATCTCACATTCATAAGAATTCAATGCCCTAGATCTCCCCTCTCTCCTCTTAACTCCTTAGCATCAGCAATAACTAGGGTATTAAATGTAGGTAGTTTCTTTTATAACCTAGTCCTGGGCTTAGGCGTAAAACAACTTCACTAACGTTGGGTGTATGAGAGTGCACTAACCCTCAACTTAGCCTACATACGTCAAATCCCATCCGCTAGATTTGATCTATAGACATTACATCAGTCATCGGTACAGTCCTCGATGTGCGAACCGTCAAGCACACGTATCGAGGCAAATAGTTCTTGGTTTAAAAGTTTGGGATGTTATAGAATCATTGTACATATCTAGTGTTAATTGGCTTAAGAAAATGATCTTCATCCATTGTCGCGAGATGAAGAGCGTATCCAGAGAGCACTTTTCTGATGACATAGGGGCCTCCCCAGTTGGGCTTGAATTTCCCTCGAGTGTCTGGGTGGAGAGAAGGGAAAATTTTCTTGAGTACGGTGTCACCCACCTTTAATGCTCGAAGCATACATGCTTGTTGTAGGCACGTGCAATCTTCTCTGATAGATCTTGATGTGACACAAAGTTTAAAGCCTCTTCTCATTGATCAAGTTTAGTTGTTCGAAATTGGCTCTCTCTCGTTCGGCTTCAAATAGATTAGATTCTATGAGGATACGGAGGGAGGGTACTACGACCTTGACCGACAGCACAACCTCAGTTCCATACACAAGGCAAAACTGCATTGTCCCTGTAGCAGTACAGACTGATGTTCGGTAGGCCCATATTGCGAACGGTAACATTTCACACCAATCTCGATAGGTAATAACCATCTTCTCAAAGATGTGGATGATTTTCTTATTAGCAGCTTCGACGACCCCGTTAGTTCGTCGTCGATATGGTGATGAGTGATGACACTTGATTTTGTACTTCTCGTACAATGCTCTGATTCACTTGTTCGCAAAGTTAGTGTCATTATCTGTGATTATATCTTTGGGCCTGCCGAATCGACGGACGATATTGTTCTTGGTGAATTTCTCGACATGACTGGTTGTGATGTTAGTGTAGGACGCTGTCTCTACCCACTTTGTGAAATATTCGATAGTGACATGGATGAACCGATGCCCATTAGATGCTTTTGGGTTGACCTTTCCTACAACGTCAAGGCCTCTAGTGACAAATGGCCATCGAGTGGTCATGCTGTGGAGATATATAGCAGGAGCATGTATCAGACTGGAGTGTTATTAGTATTTGTAGTACTTTCAAACATGCTTGCAACAATCAGTCTCCATGGTGGTCCAAAAGTACCCTTGACATAGGATCCTTTTAGAAAGCATGTGCACATTGACGTGGGCCCCGCATATCCCCTCGTGGATCTCTTTCACGACGTTTGTTGCCTCATTGTCAGTTAGGCATCAGAGCAAGATATTGTTATGTGATCGCTTGTAGTGGCACTCGCCACAGATGACGTAATTCGAAGCTAGGCATTGGCTGGTTTGCCTATCAATCTTGGATGTTTCCTTAGGGAATGCTCGTGTTACGAGGAAGTTCTTGATATCTGAGAACCATGGAAGCTCGTCATCCGGCTTTGCTGATCCTTCGATCTTGAGGTAAAAGGTTGGCTCGTTCCTTTGTCTAATCATGATTGGTTTCATTTTGACGCCAGATGGAATCTCGGTCATTGATGCCAAAGTTATCAGTGCATCAGCAAAGTGATTTCTCACTCGCAGGACATAAGAGAAAGTAACATTGTCGAAGCACGCGATCAAATCTTCAAGGTGCTCATGGTACTGGATTAATTTCTCATCCTTTATTTTCCAATCTCCATTTTTTTGGCATATGTTTAGCTGGGAGTCACCAAATACCCTGAGGTGGGTCACATTTAGGTCAAGAGTCGCTTGCAGGCCATCTACGCAGGCTTCATATTCAGCCATGTTGTTGGTGCAGAGGAAATTGAGCTTGATGGAGACTGGTATGTGGGATCCTTTCCGTGAAATTAACACAACGCCAACTCCTTGACCTTCGGCATTCGATGCCCCATCAAAGTGCATTACCCAAGACTCCTCTGCCTTCCATGTCATCCTCTGTCATGAACAAAATGTCTACATCAGGGAATTTAGTTATCATGGGTTCATAGACAGGTAGGGGATGTTCAGCAAGTGCTTGCCCCTTGATTGATTTCTGGGTGGCATACGTGATGTTAAATTTAGATAAGAGAAGCTTCCAACGTGCAGTCCACCCAGTGAGAGTCGACTTTTCAAACAAGTATTTCAAATGATCCATTTGCACTAGAAGAAGAACTACCTGGGATAGCAGGTAGTGATGAAGCCTCTATGTTGTCCAAATGAGAGTCAGGCATGCCTTCTCTAGATGAGAATAGTGTGTTTCGTAATAGGTGAATTTCTTGCTCATGTAGTAAATAGCTTGCTTTTTTTTCTGATTTCATCATGTTGTCCTAGGACACATCCCCTCGAAAATTCTGCTATAGAGAGGTACATCAGGAGTGGGCTCCCAGAGACTGGTGGTACCAAAACTGGAGGGTTAAAAAGATAGCTCTTGATTTTATCAAATGCTGCTTAGCAATCATCATTCCATCTGATAGTTGAATCTTTTCTCAGTAATTTGAAGATCGGGGTGCAGATAGGAGATAGTTATGCCATGAACCGGCTAATATACTGCATTTGGCCCAAGAAGCCTCTGGCCTTCCTCTCAGTAGATGGTGGAGGCATTTCTACAATAGATTTTACTTTTACTGGATTGACTTTGATGCCCCTCCTGCTGACGATAAAACCTAGCAACTTTCCTGACATGGCCCCGAATGCTCATTTATGAGGACTCAGACAAAACCTATACTTTCTCAATCTTTCAAATAATTTCTGAAGGTTCACCAAATGATCACCTCTTTCTTATGACTTGGAGATCATATTGTTGACGAACACCTCTATTTCTGTGTGCATCATATCATGGAATAGTGTTGTCATTGCCCTTTGATATGTTGCTCCGACATTTTTTAAACCGAATAGCATGACCTGAAAATAGAAAGTTCCCCATGGAGTAATGAAGGCTGATTTTTCTCGGTCCTCTTCCGCCATTTTGATTTGGTTGTAACCGAAAGAATCGTCCATGAACGAGAGAATTCCATGCCTGGCGGTGTTATCGACCAAGATGTCGATGTCCTTTGGGCTCACCTTGTTAAGATTTCTGAAATCAATGCACATGCGAACCTTTCTATCTTTTTTTTGTACTGGCACGATGTTGGCCAACCACTGCGGATATTTGAAGACTATGAGGAAACTTGTGTTATATTGCTTGATGACCTCATCTTTTACCTTCAGCATCCATTCGAACCTGAGATGCCTCAATTTCTGCTTGACAGGCTTTACATTCAGATATAGCCGCAACTCATGCTCGACCAAATCAGTATCCAAACCTGGCATATCCTCATATGACCATGCAAAAATGTCTCAGTATGACTGAAAGAAATCAATCATGCTTTAACTTTCCTCAGGAGATAGTGACGTTTTGATCTTTGTAATTTTAGGATCCCCCTTTGTTCCCAAATAGACATCCTCGGTGTCTTCAATGACTGGGGTAGGGCCATTCTCAAAATCGATGTATTGCTCAAGGAGCTCGCTAGGAAGCTCTTCAACTGAGACCTCCTCATCCAGATCCGTGACTCCTACCTCTTCTTTTATTTCTACAACAGATAGGTTGATTTCATGTTGGATGTGCTCTTTATTTAAGGCATCATGATTTTTACTTTTTTCAAGAATTTTGAAAGATAATATTTTTTTATCGTTTTATATTTTTTTTCATTTTTTCCTTTTCTGCGGAGGTGGGCCCTTGGCAAGGAGGGTCTCTAAACAAGCACGACATCGCTTGCCAAGGGTTATCCTCCCTTTTTATAGGTTGTTTTTTTTGGGAAGCTAGTGCTGAAATTCAGGCCACTTGAAGCTTCTAGAGTTTTGGGAACCAATGCCCAACTTTTTACCTGCAGTGCAGTAACCCTACCTAGTTCTATGGGGGAGGTGGATTGAGATGGTTCTTCAGGGTCAGCCTCCAACATGTTCACAATAGACTCATCTTGAACCCGATCATCAACTACTAAATCGGGTTCGAGGTCGGTTAGGATGAGTAGCTGGATTAGAAAGGATACCTCTTCCTCAAAGAGTGACAATCAGACGAGGTCTATCTCTTCCTTCGGAGGGATGATTTGGGGGTTGGCCCTGTGGATGTCAGGTTTTTTATATGGGGTGAGTTAAGTCACCCCATTCTGATCAATTTTTATGACTCCTGTGCTAACATATGTGCGGTCGCAGACGGAGTTCATCTTCTTGAAGGTCTATCCTCTAGCTCTGACCACAGCGGTAGTTCAAGTTTTTTCCTTTTCCTTCTTGGATCTCTTTGTCGGTAGGCTTGTATCCTAACCTGAACTTGACTTGTTGTCTCCCTTTCACTCTGACAGGGTCCCTTTAGCCTTGCAGGTGAAGGCCCAATCCCTTTCCTCTTTGATATCCTCATTTATGGAGCATTACAACTGTTGTCGTCATCCCTGCTATTCTCTGATTGACTTTTCTTAGAGGTTCTGGTGCCACGGCTGCCATGCCATACTGAAAGTTATGCAAATCTGCATCCTCAGCAGTGTGTGGCATGCCTAGAACTTTGAGGTTCTCAATGTTGTGTGCAGGTCTCTCTTCTTCCTCCTATCCTTTGCCCAAAATGGCTATGACCTTTTGCTCAGATATGAATTTGACTTTTAATGGAGGGTCGATGGTACTACCCCAATTTCATGCAACCATGGGCGCCCTAGTAGCAAATTAAACTTGGATTTGATATCCATGACCTGGAACGGGATAGGGAAGGTCATTGGTTCGATGGCGAGCTTAAGATCGACTTGTCCTATGACTTCCCTCCTTGTGTTATCAAATCATCTGGTCCCTATCTTGGCTGGCCTAAAAGTAGATGGATCAATCCTTATCCGGGTGGTGGTTCTTAATGGGCAGACATTTAGCGCAGATCCATAATCTATCAGCACCAATAGGATCACCAAGTTCCCAGTTTTTGTCGTGATGTTGAGGGATCTGGAGTGATTGGGCCCTTCGAGCAGAAGGTTGGCATCTGAGAATGAGATGGCATTAAGAGCCAACAACTACCAAAACATCTGCCCCACCTCATCTGAGGAAACCTTGTCAGATATGTGAGCGTCTTTCAGAGCCACCATTAGAGCTTTGAGATGTGGTGGAGATGTCATTAGTAAGTCCTAAATGGAGATGTGGGCTGGTATTCTTTTAAACTATGTTTGAAGCATGTATTCCCAACTCATTCTTTCCAATGGGTGCATTGTTGCAAGTTCTTTCCTACCGTCGGCCTGGTTCGTTACTAGCACTTATGGATGCATGGAAATTCTTCCCGACCATGTGATGAAATCTACTGTCCCCTCATTCATGCTGCCAGCGTTAGCATCATTCTAGTTGTAATTGAGCGGGACCTAGTGGGGGTTGTATGATGGCCCAGGGACATGAAATGGGGTGGATAGAGGTGTCGGAGAAGGATGGAATAGTGGAGGTGAGGTAAAGTTGGTCAAAATGTGATTGATGTGGGCTGGTACTGGGAAGTATAACCTTAAGTCTAAAGGTGCCACCTGGGGTTCAAGGTTTGGTTAGTAATCAGAAAATTTGAGGGGTTCGACCACCCCTACTATCTCGTTTATCTGATTCCATTTCCTCGGTAATGTGGAGTTTTCCCTTCCGATGAGGAATTCAGAGGGATGAAACTCACCCACATCTTCCTCAACCATGTTAATTGTAGGCCCAGGGCCCATCGCCCCTGCGGGTGTGGTGGTAGTGGTGCTTGAATAATGTTGGTGTGAGGGTTTTCTTGGGGAGTTGTTGGGAGGATGATTTCATGCAAGTATGACTTTTCACGATCAATCGTGACTCTAATTTCATACATTCGTGAGTTTTCACGATCATTCGTGACCTTTCACGATCAATCATGACTCTAATTGAGGCAATCCTGCGTTTCACGATCAATCGTGACTTTTCGTGACCAATCATGACATTCCCCTCTTCAATCCTATCTTAACTCAAAGAGAAGAGAAAAGATTGGAAAAAAAATACTGTGTGCACAAATTGTAGGAGCTTTCCTACTTTCTCTCCGCTATATTCTCTCTCTTAGAATATTACTAATAACTCCTCATTTTTTCATGATAAATTAAAAATTAAAACCAAAATATCGAGGTAATTTAAAAAATTACCAACAACTCCTAATAATTCTGCACACACGAAATCTCAACAGATCTCTAGAAGAATTTCTTTTATTTGCACTTGCTAAATTAGGCACACCCATCAAGGAAATTCGATAAAGTCCAAGTGTGACTCTGTATGGATGGTAATGATTCGCACTACTCTCCTCAAATCTCTAAACTTCTTAGAAATCCTGCGCACAAAGACTGCACATGACACGCAACATCATTCCTTATTTCACGTGCAACATATTCTCAGTTTTTCACCCCATGTGGCACACATGCTCCATCCCTCTCTTTACATGGCACAGAATGTTCCTTCGAGCCCAAGCATATCACAACAACAATCACCAACCCACCTCAATGTAATTTCTCCTCCTATTTTCTCTCTGGGACAATCATAGATCTCTTAGCACTCCACTCTTAACAGATTATCAAAATCGTGCAAACCTCCACCAAAATAGGTAGGTCATCATCTTCTTTTTCTCCATATTTTCTCTAAAATCTATATTCACCCCGAATTTGTCTTCTTATCCAAAAATACCTCAAGATCTCAACCATCTTACACTTTAATTGATTTTATACGTTTTATTGTCGAGACTAATCACAGGTTTTGGTGTGGATTATCGTTGTTCATAAATGAAGGAGATCGACCGTTGGTGTAGAATCCAGATTATTCGATCAAACGATTGAAATAGTTACATTAATCCATTGCGACATTAGGACCAAAGGTAGGGGGAATGTAATTATTTATTTTTTTATTGATTCATTTGACTAATTAGTGGTGTGTAAATAAAAAATTATTCTTTAATCCATTATGTCCTACCTTTAGCCCACTTATTTTACTAATCATGTGTGAATAAATTTCTTTCATTGATTTTTATTTCGTATTTTATAATTTATTTAAATAATTAATTAATTGTATACTAGGACATGTATGTAAATTTTTATTTATGATATTTTATTATGTCAAGTATGTCTTTGGCAATGTGATTTAGCATGTAAATTAGTGGGAGATACTGAAATTTCAACTCTAACCAGTTTAGATTTTTCCCTTCTTTCAACCGTATAAACTTTTATAGACCTCCATTGGGCAAACCGTCAAAGAGGTAATGTAGATGGCAGTGCCCTCTAGCAAATCTATTCTTACATCTAAGGCTAGTTATTCTTTAGTCATCTCAAAAATTGACCCCAAGATGCCCACTTTAAAATTTGCATAGTAAATTTCTGCATCTGATTTTTGTTAAGTGTATTGTGGATGTACTTTTGACCTGTGATCAGACACCCATATGAGTGAAATCAGGAAAATTTCATTATAGTCAACCCCTCACAACTTTTAGTGATCTTCATATCTGATGGTTGAATTCATTTGGTTCTTATAGGAATTATAAAACCTAAATTTTTTACTAATTAGATCATACAATTTGGTCGAATTGCATTGTAATTTCAGAATTATTATATGCACATGTAGGCATCATTTTCCTGTGATGATGGGGTCATACATATTCCGACAAGTTGTGAATATTTATTTTATTCTTATTGCACTATAAGTTTTTTATTCGGATTCATTAATCGTTTAGTAAAATGTATGAAATATATATTTTGATATATTTGATCCAATCAAACATCATTTTGTATAGTCTATGCTTGACATTTATATTTTAGTGATCAAAATTGGACTTAATATTGAATACTTATGTCAAGGTTGGTGTGCATGATTAATACTTATGTTTCAGTGGTTAAGATATTACATGATATAATTGTTGAAGAATGTATAGAAAATTTAATAAAATATGATAACAAGACAAGATACACCTTCGTCATGATTCGGTATTATTGCGAATTACATTGGACCCACCCATATCATGGGCCCATCATGAGTTGTGAAAGCCATGGTGGTATGGGACGCCATTGGCACCAGCTTCTTCTCGATGGTCTCATTGCACCGAGTTCTATGTGATTGATACTCTATTGGATCATGGCTATCCACATATGATTATTAAGCAAGAAATATAAGACACAAAATAGTCAAGGGTTCAATAAGTCAAAAGAATTTCAAAACATGATTAAATGTACATGAAAGAATAAGAAAAGATATGGCATGAATTTATGGCAAGACAAGACAAGGACTATTATTATCGTACATTAAGATATGGCATGGCAAGACAAGACAAAGACTGTTATTATTTATATGATAGAAAGCCAAGCAACTCTTTGCATAGCAGGGGATATGACTAATCAAGAAAATTTTCCATAGGCGACGATGGACAAGATTACTATCGGTATATATAATATAGGTATTAGAGCTCTGACACATATTTATGTGCAGAGAATATTTTAAGTTAAATTTAAGTCACATAAGAGTTTCAAACATGTGACGCCAAGACAATAGAAGTATAATTTCTCATAAGTATCTGTTTCATGATTATTAATCGACTACCTTCGCAAGAATGGTTATATTTCATTGTAAATTTTCTATCTTAAGATCGTTATTATGTTAGTCGCAGAAAATTTATTATATGCATGCTTATTGGTTAAATATTTCAAGGCATGAAGGGAAATTAATGTCTCCCTACTCAACACCATGGATATTTTGTGTGACAGCTCGGATTTTTGACCCCAGAAACCAGGACGGGTCGGTCGATAAGAGCGATCCTCGAATAGAACACTTGGCACATCCACACACAAAGCAGAAAATAAAGAAAATATCTCTAACTATGCAGATAGAGTCATGATATAAGTAAAAGAAATCTCCAGTTCAACTATCAAAGTGCGCTCGAAATAACGGTTCTAATCCCATGTGTAGACACATGGATAAAAGAACCTAAAAGAATCATCAGTAATGGCCATCCATCACCGAAATATGGTTCACAAAATAACAATTTAAATAATTACATAAATCTAAATTCTAAAGAACACATGGTTGGATGTACCAAGCCCTATCTACACAAAATCTCAAAATGTATATGACCACAATTCACTAAGGGAAATAATCCTCAGGGGAAGGTTCTAAATCCTCCTTTGGCATGAACTCAGGTTCCTCAAGCTTACGATCCTCAGTACCAATATCTACACCTACACCTGTGACGTATAGTTGAAGGATGAGCTAACAGTCTAAGCTCAATAGGAAAAATATCCATAGCATGTTGATCATCACATCACACATATAATCTCATGACATATATCAAAATAATTGAATGACATATCTAAAAGATAATTGAATCAAAACAAACTGAATTGTATGCATGTTTCAAAGTTAAACACATGATTTCCAAAGCTTTTCACAATACACAAGAAGAAACTTAAATTGATCACTTAACTACACTCTCGAGCATATATAGCATCGAGAGCCACAATATACCGATGGGAATACCCACCATCGTTGTTCAATGAACTATTTCACAAAGATGCCAAGCCTCTGAGCTATGTTAACAGGGTCATTTGTGCTTCACATTGACCATTTGCAGTCCACAATATATGGATATCCTGTCGTACCGGATACACAATTGTATGGATATCCCGTTGTACCGGTCACAAATATACCGCCGTGTCAGTTGAGTACTCGCTCACAAACCTTAAATCAAAGTGTAAAATTTAACTTATAGTTTGTTATCGTGAATTGTGGTAATTTATAACTAGGTTTAGAGTTTGGAAATTGAAGTTCACACACACAAATATTTCACACACACACATGTACACATTGTACTAAGTTCACACTCACACAGACACATCCTCATATTCGAATCCGTGTACAAAGCTCATGCATGTTAAATAACAAAGTTTCATGATATTCACATATACATATTGATCATATCACAATTTACATGCTTATTGTAACAAAGGTGCATGTTATAGGATTTTTCCTACCTCAACTCGAAGTCCATACGAAGGTCCTTCTTCGTCAAAGTACTCTTATCATGCACTCGTGTTCTTCACCTAAAACACGTCAATTCATGTCTTACATGTCAGAAGTGATGAAGAAAAATAGGTCTTAAAGACCTTTTTCCTCAAAATAAACAAATGTCAGAATCTAGCAAAATCAATCGATCGAAACATATTTCGATATGTCGGTTTCCTCTGAAAAACACACACACTTCTATTTGTATATTCAGTCCCACACTCGATCAATCGGTTCACAAACCGATCGATTTGTTTCCTCATAAAGCAATCGCATCTTCACATTTCATCCTATCGAACCTACAGGAACTTGTCGACTTTGCAGGAACCTATCGACTCTAATGGAACCTGTTGACCTGAACCTGTCGACCCTTCAAACTAACCTGTCAACATATTTCGATCAATCGGATTCTATTTCGATCAATTGGTTTCCTTCAGAAAACCAATCTCTTACTGTTCTCTTCATATAACTATATCCTATCAAAATCGATCGATCGGTTCTTATTTCGATCGATTGGTTTTGACAAACTCTCAGCCACATGAGCTTTTCTTCTTAGGCTTGTTTTTCCCAAAACTCATCACATTTATTTCTTATCTTTTTAGGGCATTTATTATCCAACTATACAACACCCTCACAAATTAAATTCCAGAATTTTAGGGCATTAACTTCCCAACTACAAATCATAATTACACATGACTTTCAAACATAGATTCTTACCTTAATATTAGAGATCCTTGCACATTGATGCCCTAAACCTTTAAAGCTTTGGTTCCTCTTTTCTCACACATCAAAGGGTTTGAAAACCCATCTTCTTACGAATTAATCAAACACGCACGAGATCAATCCCTTCCTTTAAGATGTTGAAAGCAAGAGTTCTCTTCCTCTCTTCTCTTCTTTATTAATAAGATCTCACACAACAAAGCAAGGAAACAAATTTCTTATCCAAGCTTAGCTTTTATATTCAAATTTTTAGTTTGGGTGCTAAACCGATACATTGTATGTCGGTGTACGTCATCTCATCTAACGGTCAACTATCTTAAGTTTTCACCCTTGCTCACTTGATGGAAAAAATTCATTATCTTGAACTGTGAGACTAATCGGACACACATACCGAGTCAGATCGGTTCGAAAATTGAAATTTTTGAGTCGTTACATTCTCCCCTCAGGAATTTTTGTCCGCAAAAATTGATTACGGTCCTTTGGTTTGAGAGTAGGTTGTCACTCCCCGCGGAGTTGAGCACACACAACTAAAAGACACCTAATGAAAACGAAATTCTTTCCCCTTTAAGAGAATCCACCTGCGTATAAAATCCATGCACCACATACAATTGAATCGCACATCTAAATCATACGAGTCAGTTGACTCGTCTATCGTACCTGCACAAAATCCTACATTTAATATTAATATCCACACGCGCCTAACATTCGCAACCATATTCAAATCAAGCAGGATTTCCAACAAAGTGCAAAAATTAAATTTATACATCAACAGAGCCAAAAAGAAATTTTTGTAGGTCTACCAAGACCTAATAGTTCTCCCAATCATAGAAAACATTTTAATTAAAATAACTTCAAAGTTTATCATTCTCTCTCGCCTCAAGGGTCCTGCTGTGCGTTAGAAGGTCCAGGTTGCTCATCCTCTACCCCCTGCTACCAGAAGCAAACGCTCCAGTGGTGTGGTACCACGGGTCAGGTGCGTAAGCACGAGCATTAGCAATCTGTGTCATATAGTCTGTAGGGTAGGCATGCTGCATGAGGCATGTAAAGATGCCCTCATGGTAGTCCATACAGCGAGGCAATAGACGATTATTCTCCTCCAAATGAGTCATGAGGGCAAGAACATCATTGATCATTGCGGTCCCCAGACACTGAGGTGATGGCACAGGTCGTGGTACTTGCTACTGGTGGTGTTGTTTGCTCAGGTCCCTGTGCTACAGCTAGTGGTATTGGCTCTAAACCTCTGGCTTGCACGCTCTTAACCACTTGATTGTAGGCCTTTTTCCAATCCTTGAATGAGAAGGGTTTTTCATTATCCGTTAAACGTGACTCTGACTCTAAAATATCATATTCCTCTCCTCCGCTATAATCCTCAATCATGCTCGATATCAGGCGAGCATAGGTTATCTGATCATTAGGGCTCGCTCCGCCCTCTAACATCTTCCCTCTTGCGTATACAATACCATCCTGAACAAACTCTGGGGCATGAAACCATCGCCTATTAAACACAGAAAATAGTGCCTGTTGCACAACTCCAACTCTCTCTGTCTTATGCCTCATCGGGTAAAGGTTACACTTGAAGATCATGTCTAACATCCACATATCACGGGGCAAATCGGTCCTTTTTATCGCCTAGCCTGATCCGTGTCTACCCTAGGTCATCCCTGCACACACATCATGGAATTCTACGGGTGCCGGTTAGGGTTTGATCAACTCTATATTGGAACTATAGTCTGCAAAGCACTTTAGGGCATCCGATATACAGTCATAATACATCTTATATTCCCTATTATCGATATTTGTACAAATCACTTTTTCTTCTTCTCCCACATACATGTTCTGGTAAAACAACCACACTAAACAAGGATAGTAATTATCTCTTAAGGGTTTGAGCAAATTGTTGAGTCTGCTCTTTTCAATGTAATCTAAAGCCCATTGGGTTAGTGGTATCTCATGGAAAAGTGCTAGGTCAAAGGTGTACTCCGGCATGAAATCCTTCGCTGCCCACCATGCGTTGGGTCCTTCTAATGATGATCGACACGAAGAACCCGAATGTGTCACGGGTTGCTTCGAAGTCGAAGGGTTTGCAGCCTTTTTGCTCTTCAGTGCCATTAAATTTCAAGAAAACCAAAAACTAGGGCTTGAATGCAAGAAAACTCTAAAGAAATTCGAAAGAAAGGTATGATTTTACCTTAAGGAAAGATTCATGATCAACTCGTGAAGATTTGAACTCGAATGGTTGAAGATCGACTCTGAAAGCCCCTCAATAGAAACGAAGACCCAAAAGAAAAACCTAAAGTTTTCGAGCAAACGAAAAAAATAAAACTCGATTTCCTTTTATAGCATCCGAATCGATCGATCAATTCATAAATCGATCGATCGGTTTGCTCCTTAAAGATCCTGTCAGCTTTAAAACTTAGCCTCTCGAAAAAATTTTGATCGATCGATTTTTAGTTTGATCGATCGATTTGTAGACTCCTGAAGCCTATCGACCTTAATTTAACCTGTTGAGTTTAATGGCCTGTAAGTGAATCTTGTCGACCTTAAAACTTACCTACTCGACATAATTCAATCAATCGGTTTTTGAATCGATCAATCCATTTTCTAAATTGATTGAATGATTTACATTTTGATCGATCGGTTTTTACTGATAAACTCATGTTTCTCTGTTGAATTATTGAAATGATCAGTTTTCACACTCATTCGATCGATTTCAAAATTGATCAATCGATTTTGATAGAAAACCCTTAATGTGCTTAACATTTGCTCCCTATTTTTTGTGAGTTTGAGTTCTCAATTCTAACTGAATACTATCATTAAACTCTACAATGAAGCTTTTACATAGATTAAACAAGTTACATCATTTAACACCAACTGTACAAAAATTTTTCATTAATAATTACATGACATAAAAATTTTCTCGAGTTTTATCAAAACAAATGTGGGTATTGCTCGTGAATTTCTACTTCACTCTCCCAAGTAGCCTCCTCTCGGGAATGATTCTTCAATTTTACCAATACTAGGGGAATACACTTATTACGCAATACCTACTCCTTTCGCTCGAGCAATTGAACAGGTTCTTCCCTAACAGTCAAATTCTCATAAATATCAATTGATGGTTCATCAAGAATATGAGTCGGGTCTTTCACATTCTTTCTTAACATCGACACATGAAACACATTGTGTAATCTATCAAGTTGCGAGGGTAAAGCGACCCTATATGCAGCTTCTCCAACTCTTCCCAAAACATCATAAGGACTAATATAGCATGGACTTAGCTTCCCACGCTTCCCAAAATACATTACTCATTTCAATGGTGAAAGCTTTAGGAATACATGGTCCCCAATCTGGGAGTTCACACTTGTCCGTTCCAAATCGACGTAACTCTTTTGTCGGCTATGAGCAATCTTTAATCTTTCTTTAATCCAGCATACTGCTTCAATAGCCTTTTCAAGTATTTTCGATCCCAAAATAAACTTTTCTCCTGTTTCTTCCCAATTGAGTGGAGATCTGCATCGACGCCCATATAAAGCTTCGTAAGGAGCCATGCCAATGCTCACCTGGTAACTATTGTTATATGCAATGGTAAATGTTGATCTCATGATCCTCTAAAATTGAGCATGCATGCTCTAAGCATATCTTCAATTACCTGATTTACCCTTTCAGTCTGTCCATCTGTCTGAGGGTGGAATGCTGAGCTAAAATCTAACCTCATACCCATTCCTTCTTGAAACTTTTGCCAAAACTAAGAGGTATATAACGGGTCACGATCAGAAACAATGCTCATTGGAATACCATATAATAGGATGATTTCTCTCATATACAGATCTGCCAATTTACTCACTGTATATGTAGTGTTATAGAGCAAAAAATGTGTTGATTTGGTTAGTCTATCAACTACCACCCAAATAGCGTTATGTCGGCTTGCTGTCCGTGGTAATCCCAAAGTAAAATCCATGGAAGTTGACTCCCATTTCCATTCTGGTATCGACAGAGGTTGTAACAAACCGGATGGATGTCTATGATCCACTTTCACTTGTTGACATACCAGACATCTTGAAACGTACTCAGCTACATCTTTCTTCAAACCTTGCCACCAAAAATTCTTCTTTAAGTCTTGATACATTTTGGTACCACTAGGATGAATAGCATATCTTGATTTGTGTGCTTCGTCTAAAATAGTTTGCCGGAGATCGACATCTGTTGGTATACATAGACGTCCTCTAAACATTAATGATCGATCCTCTCTTATGAAGAAATATGAATTTGTGCCTTCTTTCACCTCTTGTCTGATCTTCACTAACACTGCATCTTGCATCAGAAGTTCACATACTTGATCAAAGATCGTCGGTCTAATCATGATACTTGCCAACAAAGTGCCTAAATCTTGCACCTCGAACTTTGTATCATACAGAGAAAGATCCTCTAGTAATTTCCATCTACGAATCCCCATGATCAAACTAGATAGTTGAACTGAACTCTTTCAACTCAAGGCATCTGCCACAATGTTAGCCTTGCCTGGGTGATATTGAATGGAGCAATTATAATCTTTTAAAAACTCAATCCATCTCCATTGCCTCATATTCAATTCTCTTTATGTAAACAGATACTTGAGACTCTTATGATCTGTGAAATTTTAAATATCTTTCCATATAAATAGTGTCTCCATATCTTTAACACAAACATCACTGCTGCTAACTCCAAATCGTGCATTGGGTAATTCTTCTCATGGTCTTTCAGTTGTCTAGACCCATATGCAATGACTTTTCGATGTTGGTTTAACACATAGCCTAATCCACTGTAAGAAGCATCGCTATAAACAACAAATCTTTCACTGCCTGATGGAATAGCCAAAACTGGTGCAAAGGTAAGTCTCTTTTTAAACTCTTGGAAACTCTTCTCACACTCTTCAGTCCACTTAAACTTAACGTCTTTCCTTGTGAGTTTTATGAGTGGTTCTGAGATCTTGGAGAATCCCTCTACAAACATTCGATAATACCCAGCTAGATAGAGGAAACTGCAAATTTCTGTTACTGTCGTTGGTTGCTTCCAATCTACTACTGCCTCAATCTTTGTTGGATCCACTATGACACCTGCCTCAGATACAACGTGTCTTAGAAAACTCACTTGCTCTAGCCAGAACTCACATTTGCTGAGCTTTGCATAAAGTTGGAGTTCACGTAGCGTATGTGGAGTTGTTCTTAAATGTTGCTCATGTTCTTCCTTGGACTTGGAATAGACTAGAATATCATTCACAAACACAACCACACGCATATCGAGATATGATTTAAATACCCTATTCATGAGGACCATGAATGAAGCTGGCGCGTTGGTCAACCTAAATGACATTACTAAGAACTCGTAGTGCCTGTATCTAGTTCTAAATGTCGTCTTCTGAATATCCTCCATTTTGACCTTCAATTGATGATAAATAATCAGTCACATAATTTACCATTTTATCACTCTTAACTTAGTGATGCTAGGACTTAGTTGGTTTACTAATGAGACATTGATGTGCAGATATTAAAGATAATCAGTAAAAGAGAACTAAAGTGTTAATATTCATAAAAGAGAACTAAAGTGTTAATATTCATAAAAAAGAACTCAAAAGGTAGTAAGAATGACGATTGAGCGTAAAAGACAAGTCCTCGCCTAAAAAAAATAAAGAATCATGTTTTACAATTGTGCAGAACAACATACCAAGAAATGAGATCATAATTTATGATTATCTAAAGAAAGGCCGTATAAAGTAAAGACAATGAAAGAAAAGCAAAGAATAGTAATGAAGAATCGTTAGCTGAAAGCCATGAAAGAAGTGAAAATCATTGTTTACGATTTTCCAAAAGAAGCGAGAATAGAAATAGAAAATCATGATTGATGATTTTCTAAGTTATCTACGATTATAAAAGCTTTCCCGTTGTAATCTGCTGCTGCTGATCACGTGAGTAAGAACTATCACCACCATGAACAGAATTAGAAGATCTCTTGAATTAGAAGACTGGTAAATCACGGATCTGAGAAGAATGATGAAGATATATCCCGAAGGACTCTACTACTGAAGATTAAAGAACCTTCTAAAGCACATCTACCGTATGAAAGAAAGAAAAGATAAAATTAGGAATTAGAGTTATATTAGGATACTTTTATTTTTAGTAGTTTCTTTTGATAAGATTAGATCTCTGTAAACTGACTCCTTATGATCTATAAATAAGAGAGTTCGACATAGGAATAAGCATCGAAGAATTTCAGCATCAATTGATGCCTCAGGTTGGATTTTCTTTCGATCTGTAGTGTATACTAGTTAGAGTAGATTAGATATCAAAGGTTTCTCAAGAGCAATTGATGCCTGCAATTGAGTGCTAAAGATTAGTGTAGATATCTTAGTTTCTTAGAAGCAATTAATGACTGCGGCTGAGGAGTGAAAGATATATTTTACTTTACTTTCTAGATTAAATTTATTTGCATTGTAAGCATCTCTAAGTTTTAATTTGAATTGATGACACAGGTTGAAATTTGTAAATTAGTGTAACGATTTTTACTTTTCCATCATCAATTTTTTAAAGTTTGATTGACGCCCAGATTTTAGGAAGTTGTTGATTAGATTAAATCTGTATTGATAGGATCTTAGACTTGATTGACGACCAATGCTAGGAGACTAGAAATATGGTGTAATGGTACTGTTTATTTCTATAAATATCGATAGCTGAAGATTAGGATTGATGACCTCGATCTAAAGAAGGAGGATTAGGATTTATTTTTATGCAATTTAGATTAAAAAACCATTCATTTATTCATATTTCTCTAGTAGATTAGATCTGAAAGATAAGTAAAAGTTTTTAAGATAAGAATTTAAATAGAAGGTATAAATAAGGAGATAAATAGATAATAAACATTCGCGTGGGAACAATCCTATGCTAGTACTATAATTTCCATTGTACGCTTGTAATAGGTTAAGACTTGAATTTAACATAATATATATACATAATAATTAGCGAATCAAGTGTTTCGCACCGCTGCCGGGGAAGCGAAATTTATCTAATATTTTTGTTCTTTTATAAACCAATTTTTATCTTTCTCTTTTTATGCTTCTGTATATTTTTATTTTTCTTTGATCACTTCTTAAGCTTTTGCAGGTATATTCAGAGTAACGGATCAGAACTTCAACACTTTTGCTAGCCACAAAAACTAGAGGCACAGATTTGTTTCTCTCATTGCTTTCTAATATATATATATATATATATATATATATATATATATAATAACTTTTTATTTAGACATGCAAGGCCATAATTACCCCTCTTGGCAAAGCTACAAGCCAACCTACATTTCACAGGAGTACTCAACTACCCCGTTTACTAAAAAATAATCGAGTAAATATTTGCTTCTCAATGGGGAAGTTCTGAGAACTCCTATGTCCTTTGGTGGGGAAACTATTACAATTTTTCACAGATGACCCAGCAAAACTACTCTTATGCATATCACCAATACCCTTATAATCCCCAGCCAATATACGCCACAAATAAATTTTTTGATCAGTGACCTGTTATAGACAATGATGCCACTATTGTCCAGATTCTTCAAGATCTGCAACAGCATGCGCATCAACGTTCTAAGGAATTATCTCAACTTTTCCAAATTTCACAAGATTTATACTCCTGTTCTCAGACCATTGCAAACTTAGGAACCAACATCGAACAGATTGCTATGTAATGGGAGGAAACAGGGAATAATGATGGATTGCCAATACCAGCAACCAACTTAGGAGGAGAGTTGAGTGAAGCAATTATACTCAATCCTACACCCCATATCCAAGCTGTTCAAACTTTGCAAAGTGGTAAGGTTGTGGACAACAAGGTAGATATGCCCACACTAGTAGCCAACTTTGAGCCCCGAGAAAGAAAAATGAAATCATAACAGAAATCCCACTGCCAGAAAAAATTAAAAAATTAGAAAATAAAAAATTTGAAAGAAATGGTACACCCACCTCTGTAATAGAAGTACCCTATGTACCAAAGTTACCTTTCCCTAACGCTTTCGATACACCGTCACCTTTTAGTAAAAATCCTAAAAAACTAAAGGAACTCACAGAAATCTTCAAAGAAGTGAAAATCAATTTGCCTCTATTAGAAGCAATTAAACAAGTCCCTGCCTATGCACAATTTTTGAAAGAAATGTGTACGCAAAAACGAAAATGACGAAACAGCATCTCGTAAAAAGTTTTCTTAACCGAGCAAGTAAGCTCAGTCTTGCAAGCTAGGACCCCTCCCAGGCTTAAAGATCCTGGAGTTCCTACGATTCCCTGTATCATAGGAAACCATGCTATAAACAAAGCACTCCTTGATCTGGGAGCAAGCGTAAATTTGCTACCATACTCTGTTTATGAAAAACTAGGACTTGGATAAATGAGGCCTACTTTGATAACTCTTCAGTTGGCCAATAGATCAGAAAGAAGACTAGTAGGAGTAATTGAAGATGTCATGGTCGGAGTCGATAAATTTGTTTTTCCTGTCGACTTCCTGGTGTTAGACATGGAATCAAGTTCGAAATCCCCAAAACAAATTCCCATTATACTCAGTAGACCATTCTTGGCTACGGCTAACACTTGCATAAATTGTAAAATCAGGGTAATCGAAGTTTCTTTTAGAGATATGCGAATCCAGTTGAATGTCTTCTGAGCAGTGAACTAAATGGCTTCAATAAATGACGAGGAATGCTTCAGTATTATAACAGCTGCCATATTGTAAAACCACAATGCCGGGTATGGACACGGGTCAGGTCAGGCGTGTGCCTAACATAGGATATAATGGCCTAGTTCATTAGTAAAACTAAACAAGGTACCACCTACACTTAATTAGCATGCAGTAACTATACACTTGAGTTTTATATATATATATATATATATATATATATATATATATATATATATGTATATATATATATATATAACTAGTGTATTTGAGTTACACTAAATCTCAACTATATAATGAGTTTTGGTGCAGCAGATTTATACCTGAGCCATGCACCACCCATACACCTACTAAAGTGTAGCAAGAATTACACTTGAATTTAGTACCCAGCCATATTTTTTAATTAGTTCATTAGCTTTACACTAAAGCCCAACCTTATAAGGCTTATACATATAAACCATGCATTAGCTTATTATTAAAGCCAAGCCTAAAATGGCTTTAATAATAAGCTAATAACTATATGTCGGCAGACGACCCCTTGGTCTAGGAGAGTCCTTGCGGCCTTAAATTGGACAATTATTTCACGAACTCGATGAACTCGACACCGACACCAATTCGGCGTCGTCGTAATCAAAGTGTCCACCAAAAGGTATGCCGTAAAATGAACTGTGGATTACTTCTTATAGATTAATGTTCATTTATAATAAATTATAGGTCTTTGGTGTCGATCCCATGAGATCGAGTCGGCAGCACTGAGATAGAGGCTTGTGTAAGGGTTTCGGAGTCAAAAACTTTGATTATCTCACTTCGGAACTCTCATACCAAATTTATAAATCTAAGGGGTTCTCTGTGCGATATATACAAGATAATATATTGTATATATAGGTGGTAGAAGGCCAGCATACCACGAGAACCAAGAAAACCATAAAGGATCAAGGAGGCACCACAGCAAGCTTGTGCCTCAGGCTTGCCGTGGAAACATCACAAGGTTCCCGCGGCAAGGTGCACAGCTAACAACTTGCCGTGGCAACCCTGTTGCTTGCCAAGGCAAGCCTATGTTTTAGGCTTGTGTGTCTGTTTTGAGGTGTAGTTTGCCTATGGGTGCGTTGTGTGTTGACTAGAAGGACTAGTAATCAATAGTGTTACATATGTGGGGTCTATGGTGACCCAATAACCCAGTAAAAATGCTAAAAATCTGAATGTAAATCATAGGTGCTTAGTGCTTATGAAGAGCTTGCAAAGAAGACTTTAACTTGGATGCATGCGTACACAAGAAACAAGTAGCACGTACACTTGATTTAAGGTAGGGAGTTTACCTTGTTGAATTATGTTTTGTTTTCTCATTCATCTCTGGTTAGTAAGTTAGTATGTGTATGAATATGCCTATGTTAGTTTTGATGTATGAATCCATATGCTATTGATAGTTTCAGTTCGATGAATGTTGAGGTATGAATATGCTAGTCTGGTTGATGTATAGTAATGTATGATGATAGTAAGATCAGTTCGACATATAGTTATGCTATAAATTTTGGTTTGACATACATTTATGCTAGGACCATGCTAGTTCAGCTCGACATATGATTATGCTATGAATATGCCAGTCCAGTTTAATGAATAGTGATGTATAATGATAATAAGAGATTCAGTACCGATGAATGTTGTTGTATGACTATGCTCATGATAGTTTTGATGATGACGATAGAGTCAGATTCAATGAATGCTTTTACATGACTATGCTCATGTCAATTTTGGTTGATAGATATGTATAATAATGATACAATCAGTTTTGATGTATGACTATGAAGGATTTTGCTAATTCAGTTTAGATGTGTGGTTATAAATGATGATGTTAGACCAGTTTAGATGAATGGTTATGAATAATGATACTAAGTTCAATTTCGATATATGCTTATATGTTATTTGTTCATGATGCTCTCTCATACCTGATACCATGAATTATTCATGTCCTGTTATCCTTGATATCATGTACAGATTTTTACTTTGTTTTGAGCCAAGTGGTCCCGCTAACTCGAGAGTTTGATGTCTTGGCCCAAGTGATCCCGCTAACTCGGGAGCTGGACAAGTGATCCCGCTAAATTGGGAGCTTAATTTGTCTCGGTCCAAGTGATCCCGCTAACTCGGGGGCTTAACAAGTGATCCCGCTTACTCGGGAGCTTGATTCTCTAGTTTCTTGTATATGTATGTTTTACACCTGATAGCTTGTTTAAGCTAAACGTGTTTCAGCATGATTCCTTATATTTGTTTAGCATGATTTCTTGTATTTGTTTCGCATGTCAGCATGATAAATTATTCGCATGATTAATGACTTGTTTATGCTATATGTTGCTAGAATAGATAGAGGATAAGATATAATGTGCTTAGATTTGTAATTTGTGCATCAAGAAATGAATTGGTAATCTAACATATAAGTTAGCACTGTAAATTTCCCTACTGAGTTTCAATGATAGCTCATCCAATGACTTTATGTCTTAGCTACAGATATTGACCCTGAGCATGAGGGTGATCCCACGTATCAGCTAGAGGAGGAGGTGGAAGAAGAGGACGAGGAGGACGAGGAGGAAGAATTCGCTGAGGAATTCTTTCCTAAATAAGTTTGAGAGAGTTTTATTTTTAAAAACTTGTATAAACCACAGTATATGTTTTGATGAGATGTCTGATACTTCATGTATAGGTCTTCTTTCTATTATTTAGATGACGGGTGGCCGTCATCAGTGGAAAGCTATATATTGCATCAGTTAGTCTTTACTTTATAGTCCTTTGATAGTTTTATGCTTTTAATAGATGAATGAATTTCAGTTTCTGTCATATTATTTCATGTCAAAGTTATTAAATTACTTCCGCAAATGTAATACTTTGTACACGAGATGATTCACTTGTATGACAGGATCATGTTAGGTTATCCGACAACGTGACCTTTTTTTGGATATACTATAAGGGGAAAAGTCGGGACTTCACGGGTGGTATCAGAGCACCCGACGTTAAGTCTTTTGGAGACTTAACTCTGGCATACACATATGGCAAAGTTTTTTATGTTTGTTCAGTATTAGGATTTAGGTTGAGTCTTTGTTTATCTGATCCAGTTGTTGCTTGATCATAATAGGTTGTGATGCCTCCACTATGAGGGAGAGGAAGGGGTAGACCACCATTACCCCGTCGCACTGGCCCAAATGTAATTCCAGTGGTGGGCTATGAGCATGACACTGTCTCTGGAAGCAGAGAAAACATAAATATGGTGGAAAGTCGAACTACAATGGAAAATGTTGCTGAACATACTCCTCCTATAGCAGATGCTCATCAGATGAGGCCTGCTCTCGGAGTTGAGCAGAATGTGAGATAGAATCCGCAACTGATGGAGACCATGGTCCACGTCGTGGCCCTACTAGCTTAGAGAAGTCCCCCAAAGGGCTTTGCAGAGTTTGTACGCCTCTGACCGCCGAGTTTCTATGGTCAGCACGACCCAATGGAGGCTGAAAAATGGCTAACACAGATCGAGAAGGTGCTTCAGAGGGTTACATGCACTGAGGTCGAAAAGGTTAGCTGGGCAGCATATAAATTGGAAGGTGAAGCAGAGCCCTGGTGGCAGTCTATGGAAAGGAAGAGAATTCCCGGAGTACCCTGGACTTGGGCCGCTTTCACAGAAGCCTTCAATGAGAAGTATTTTCCATCACCCGAGTGATATCGGATGGAGGTCCAATTTGCGAGCTTAGTACAGGGCCAAATGAGTGTTAGAGAGTATGAGGCAGAGTTCACTCGCCTTTCTCGATTTGCGCCATTACTCGTAGCCACCGAGCTCATGAAGACACAGAAGTTTGAGTGTGATTTGAAGTCCCTGATCAAGGAGAGGATTTTGTTGTTTCAAGCAACGACATATGCAAATGTGATGAAGTTGACCCTTATAGCAGTGCCCGATGTCGAGAATATGTTCAAGAGGAGAGAGGAACAAAATAAAGGCAACAACGCTCAAGCTCAGGCTTTTAGTTCCGATCAAGCAAGTAAGAGACAGCGATACCCCATGCAGCCAGCATTCCAACCTGCTGCAGTAGCCTACACACGGCCCTACAATCCCGCAAATCTACCACCATTACCACCTCGAGTTCCACATGTTTTGAACCAGCCTTCTTAATCTGTATCTCGCATTTCACGAGCACGACCGACAATTTCCTGCACGGGATCTTATACAGTTTCGTCGACAACTTCAATCAATATATGTGGGAAGTGTGGGAAGGCACACAGGACAAACGAATGCTATAAGGCATCTAGTGTGTGCTTTCATTGTGGAAAGATGGGACATCGGATTAAGGATTGCCCAGAGATGGTGGGAACGACATCAAAGACGAGACCAGTTTTACGATCTGCACGGCCTACAGTACAAGGCCGAGCTTATGCTGTGTTGGCACAAGGTGCCCAAATCAGCAATGATATTATTCAAGGTATGCTTGATAATTATTATTTTATCATAAGTTTATCAATGATCTTTTAGATGAAGTAGGTGCATCAGTTTAAAATTCAGATATATATACATTTTGTATGTTGCATTATTTTCCACTAGTCTTAGAAACTTATAGTTTAGATTTGATTTGATAGTTTATAATTTCCATTAGTTCTAGCTAACTATATAATACATGTGCAATAGGTATGTTACTACTGCATCCGGAGGGTGCTTATTTATGTTATGAGACACGAGTTTTGATAGATTCTGGATCTACACTCTCATTTGTCAAACCGCAGTTTGCTAAAAAATTTGGAAGGTTGGGAGCCACTTCAGAACCTCTCGACTTTATTTCAGACCTGTTAGTCCCGACCGGATAATCTTTCACCACTGACATGGTGTATCGATCCATTGTTGTCCTGATCAAAGATTAGTGGGAATACGAAGCAGTAGTCGATTTGATAGTGCTTGATATGCAAGGATTCGACATAATCCTGGCATTAATTGGTTGTTCCATCACCATGCAAATGTCAACTGTCGAAAGCAGATCATCACTTTCCGTCCCTAAGGGAGGAAATCAGCTAAATTTTTTGGTATACAGTCAACTATACTCTCCTTCATTTCAGCAATCCGAGCATGACAATTACTCAATGATGGTGCTCAAGGGTATACCGCTTTTATTCGAAGTTAAGATCAGGAGGAAAAGAAAGTTTCACTTTCAGATGTGTCGATTGCCTGTGAATTCCCTGACGTATTCCTTGATGAGTTGCCAGGATTACCACCTGATAGGGAAGTGGAGTTTGCTATTGATTTATCCCCAGGCACCGAGCGAGTATCAAAGGCGTCATATCGAATGGCACCAGAGGATTTGAAAGAACTCAAGGAGTAGTTGCAAGAGCTTCTTGATAAAGGCTTTATTAGACCGAGTGTGTCTCAGTGGGGCACACCGGTGTTGTTTGTGAAGAAGGATGATTCAATACACCTCTGCATTGACTACCATCAATTAAATAAGCTAACGATCAAGAATCGTTACCCGCTCTCTAGAATCGACAATCTTTTTTATCAGTTACAAGGAGCACGGTGTTTTTTGAAGATTGACTTACGATCAGGATATCACCAGATGAAGGTGAAAGCTGAAGATATTTCGAAGATAGCTTTTCAGACACAATATGGTCACTACGAGTTTCTCGTCATGCCCTTCGAGTCAACCAATGTGCCTACATCATTTTTGGACTTGATGAACTGAGTCTTCAAGCCTTATTTAGATCAGTTTATCGTAGTATTCATCAACAATATACTCATCTACTCGAAGACGAGAGCAAAACATGAAGATCATCTGCATCTTGCTTTGCAGACATTGAGAGATTCACAGTTGTATGCCAAGTTCAGTAAATGTGACTTCTGGTTGAATCAAGTCAGTTTTATGGGCCATATCATCTCTGAAGCCGGTATTATCATAGATCCTACAAAGATAGAGGTTATAGTGCAATGGAAGCAGTCATAGGGTATTATCGACGTTTTGTTGAAGGGTTTTCGAAGCTTGCTGGACCACTCATGCAGCTCACTCATAAGAATGTCAAATTCAAGTGGAATTAAGCATGTGAGCAGAGTTGAAAAGGAGACTCACCTCTGCACCAATCTTAGCAATACCATCAGGCAGCGGAGGCTTTGTTGTCTTCAGCGATGCCTCGTATAGTGGGTTAGGTTGTGTATTGAATCAGAGGGAACGTGTGATTGCATATGGTTCCTGACAGTTGAAAGATCACGAGAAGAACTATCCCACTCTTGACCTAGAACTAGCAGTGATCATTTATATATTGAAGATCTAAAGGCACTACCTTTATGGTGAAACCTTCAAGATTTTCATCGATCATAAAAGTCTCAAGTATCTCTTTACCCAGAAAGAGTTGAATTTGAGGTAGAGAAGATGGATGGAGTTCTTAAAGGACTATGACTGTTCTATTCAGTACCATCTCGGCAAAACTAATGTAGTTGCTAACGCACTAAGTTGGAAATCGTCCGCTCAGTTAACTCATTTTGTGATACGGCTAAAAAGATGGAAATTGCTTAATGACTTAGTTTCATCTAGTGCCACTCTGAGGGCAACATCAACCGGAGGTTTGCTTGCGACAGTGATGATCCGATCCACACTCTTCGATAGGATCAGAGAACTCCAGATGCATGATGCAGAGCTTATCTCCATTAGACGGGGAGTGCTCAATGGGCTCCAGCCAGACTTTTCTATTAAGGATGATGGGTCCTTATTATTTTGAGGCTGAATTTGAGTACCAAATGATAGTGCCTTGTGTCACAAAATTCTCGAAGAGGCCACAAGTCAGCTTTTGTTATTCATCCTGGTAGCACGAAAATGTATCAAGATTTGAAGAAGATATTTTGGTGGAATGGATTGAAACGAGAAGTGGCGGAATATATTACCAAATGTTTGATCTGTCAGTAAGTGAAGGTCAAACACAAGCATCTTGTTGAACTATTATAGCCACTACCCATCCCAGAGTGGAAAAGGGAGAACATTTCCATGGATTTTATCTTTGGCTTGCCCCGTACGCAGAAGGGTTATAATGTAATTTGGGTGATTGTTGATCGTCTCACCAAATCAGCACATTTCTTACCCTACAGTATGCGATATACAGCATAAAAAATGGTCGAAGTCTATCTGAAGGAGATAGTCTGACTATATGAGATACCAGTGAGTATCGTCTCAGATCGTGATCCTTTATATACCTCACAATTTTGGCAGAGTTTTCAAGAAGGAATGGGTTCCAAGTTAGAATTTAGTTATGCGTTTCATCCTCAGACCGAAGGACAGACAGAAAGGGTGAATAAGGTGATAGAAGATATGTTACGGGCATGTATGCTAGATTTCTAAGGATCATGGGATAAGCACTTGCCCCTGATCGAATTCTCATATAATAACAGCTTCCAATCGAGCATCGGCATGGCACCATTTGAAGCATGTATGGACGCCGATGTAAATCTCTGATTAACTGGGAAGAAGCTGGCGAACGTCTTATTTTGAGCCCTGATTTGATAGAAAGTACGAATGCAGCTGTTCATATCATTTGTGAGAGACTGAAGAGTGCTCAGAGTCGGTAGAAGAGTTATGTCGATCTCAAGCGAACCGGTGTTAATTTTCAAGTAACCAAAACAACTATATGTATGCTTGTCACGTTGAAATTCATTTACGTGTATTATATTTTTAACATCTGCCATACAGATTGGTGATCACGTCTTTATCAAAATATCCCCGACAAAGGGCGTGATGCGATTTGAGAAATGAGGTAAGTCCTCACTACATCGGATCATTCTAAGTTTTGGGCAGAGTTGGTGAGGTAGCATACTGAGTCGCGTTACCTCCACATTTATCCAGCGTACACAACGTATTCCAAGTGTCTATGCTAAGGAAGTATTTCAGTGATTTGACACACGTGTTGGATTATCAGCCACTTGATATTCAGGAGGATTTGACGGTGACCGAAAAACCAGTCCAGATATTGGACCACAAAGACCAAATTTTGAGAACAAAGTGTATTCCACTTGTTCTGGTTCAGTGGCGTAATTATGGTCCAAATGAAGCCACGTGGGAACGCGAAGCTGATATTCGTGATCAGTATCCTCACTTGTTTACCTAAGGTAAGCACATTATTACATCCGTTAGACTAAATTCCTAATTGTAAATACAAAATTTTTTTTCTATCCATTGCCATTATCATATATAAATTAGGTTTTTAAAGTCGAGAATTAGATGAAAAATCATAATTTTTCATACATCATATAGGATATATGAATTGTTAATATATATATATATATGACACTATTTAACTTCAAATAGTCAAACAATACCCAAACTTGGGCTTAAACATTAACTAATGGATTAGTTAAACAACTTGGTTATATATGTTTGTAGAAAATAAAATAATTGGAGCACTTACAAACATAATTTGATCATCACATAATTTTGGACGATACATAGTAATGTTTGACACATAGATGTGTCAAAGTTTTCACCCAAGACCCAACATTGCATGGAAAAATGTGCCAGTCCAGACCTAATGGTCTTGCTACGGCAAGGGACGTACTGGCCGTAGCAAGCACATTGGGTAGCCGCGGCAACCACAACAGATTTAAGTTGGGCCGAGAACCCCCAAAGTTCATTTTCTGTTGTTCTATTGTAGTGGGGTCTCTGGTTTATTTCCCTCCCGAGCTACACACACCTTATTTGAGTGCAAAAGTCCCCCGATTTCGCGCCAAATTCATTGCATGTTGGAGAATCAAGCTTGGCCTAGCTTATACATCTCAATTTTCGACATTTGGGCGCGTCTTTGAGGTAAAACCCTCATTTTTGTTTATGTTATTTCCTTTCAAGTTTTTGAAAAACCATGCCTCCAAAGAAGACCATGGCTTCCCAAATGACACCCGTATGCCCAAAGGCGACGGCAAAAGCAAAGGGCAAAGCCCCATTCACGTCCCAAGAGCATGCCGATCCACCCGTGGATCGTGAACAACCCGTTCCATGGGGGAACATGAAAGCCATGGAACCCGATTGGCTGATTGAGGAATCTTTACTTGTACCGAACGACCTGAGCGCATGGTCGTTACAATACCTTGAACAAGCGCGTTTAGATGCCCTATTTCAGCCACTACATACACACTTTTATCCCCACCTTGTCCGATTATTTTATCAGCATTTAAAAATTATTGAGTTTTTCGACCAATTAGATAGCAAAATTGATGGCCGCAAGTTCTATTTCAAACTACAAGACATAGCTAAGGCTATGGATTGCAGTGCGACCTATGATGAGAGCCTAGGTCTACGAGCCCCACACCTTAAGGATGTGAAATTTAATCACATCATTGCTAAGATGACTGGAGGACAGACCTCTCGCGATCTCTCTGTTCGGCGCAACCAATTACCACAAAATATGTGGTTTCTAGATGTCGTTTTTAGATGTAATTTGTACTCTATGCAACATGAGCGTGAGTGACGCGACGATCTGTTGCAAGCCTTGTTTGTTGTTCATGAGAATCGCTGGGTTAAGACCCCAAAAGTCGTTTGGGAGGGCATTAAATATGCCAGCATACATCTCCTTAGTAACATTGCCACCCCCATGCTAGCATGCCCTTATCCGTGTCTGATTTCCCGACTCCTTGAGGGTCATCAACACGCCCATAATAGCGAACCATATCAAATACCCCCTAGGGAGGAGCAACGCATTGACCATATTCGGCCGTTTACCCCTGCAAAATGGAAAAACACATACCAACATTCTCAACTTGCAGTGCAAACTCGACTATCATGACAAGCACGAGCTACCCCACAACAGCCTCAAGCCACACCCTCGGCACCAACTCAAGAAGCCCCAATTCCCTCTCAAGTTGAACCAATCCCCTCTGATGAAGAGGCTTTTATACTTGCCGACCTTGCTCAGCAAATGAGAGAAAATCATCAATAAACCCTCCAATAATTCGATAACCTCTACCGAAACAATTATATGCTTCATCAATGTGTCGACTACATTGAAGAGGCCACCACTCTTTAAATGGAACACACCTTCAAGACTGCCTCAACCCCTGACATTGGTCGAGCATGAAACTTCGAGTCTGCGTACACCCGGAACACAGCCACATTATTGTTGGAGGTTGCTCAAAGAGATGCAGGACCATCCTTAGCCAGTCAGCGTCAGCATAGATCACAGCCTGGTGAGTATGACACTCACTTTTATATATCTTTGTTCATATATAATGATTACTACACATGGTTTTGTTTACTCTATAGTAGCATTGTTCTAACTCTGATATGTGTTTACCTTGTTATTCATCAGTAACTAGTAGTGTTAATATGATCATCCTATCACACATGTAACAATTGGACTGATTTCCTGTTTACACTGTCATATAATCTGATATATTTTTTAACCAGTCATGCCAATTGCATCAACTTCAGCAATGTATACACCATGACCTAATCTCACTTTCCCGCCTTCGTTTATTTTCGAGAATGAAAATCCCTTAAGGAGGGGAGGGTGTCACAACTGCCATATTTTAAACCCACAATGTCAGGTACGGACGCGGGTCAGGTCAGGCGTGTACCTAACACGAGACACAATGGCCTAGTTCATTAGTAAAACTAAACGAGGTACCACCTACGCTCAATTAGTGTGTATTAACTATACACTTGAGTTTTATATTATTACATATATATATATAAAACTAGCGTATTTGAGTTACACTAAATCTCAACTATATAATGAGTTTTGGTGCAGCAGATTTATACCTGAGCCATGCACCACTCATACCCCTACTAAAGTGTAGCAGGAATTACACTTGAATTTAGTACCCAGCCATATATTTTAATTAGTGTGTTAGCTTTACACTAAAGCCCAACCTTATAAGGCTTATACATGTAAACCATGTATTAGCTTATTATTAAAGCCAAGCCTAAAATGGCTTATATGCCTATACACTGAAAAGCTAAGATGGGCACAGCATGGGATTCCATCCCTTAAACACTTATAATCCTAATCTTGCTTCTTGCCTACACGGCTGCATGAGTCACCACGTAGTCCCATGCACGCTAAGTGGAAACAACCCACTACAAGAACTCGACATAGTCTTTTTCTTCTTCCTGCTCCAAGCCTTGAAGAAATCGAGTCTCCATTAGCAACCAAAACTGCACAACCAGTAGAGCAAAAAGCTAAGTAAAATCATAAAAATATACCCTTCTTGTAGCTTCTCAAACCTTGGATTCGAACCCGTGAATCACGAAGCCTACGATTTGGTCGCGAGAGTTCAGTAGACGACCCCTTGGTCTCAGAGAGTCCTTGCGGCCTTAACTTTGACAATTATTTCACGAACTCGACGAACTCGACACTGACACCAATTCGGCATCGTCGTAATCAAAGAGTCCACCAAAAGGTACGCTGCAAAATAAACCGCAAATTAGTTCTTATAGATTAATGTTCATTTATAATAAATTATAGGTCTTTGGTGTCGATCCCATGACATCGAATCGGCAACACTGAGATAGAAGCTTGTGTAAGGGTTTCGGAGTCGAAAATTTTGATTATCGCACTCTAAAACTCTCATACCAAATTTATAAATCTAAGGGGTTCTCTATGCGATATATACAAGTTGATATATTGTACATATAGGTAGTAGAAGGCCAACATACCACGAGAACCAAGAAAATTAGAAAGGAGCGAGGGAGCACCATGGCAAGCTTGTGCCTCAGGCTTGCTACAGCAACCTCACAAGGTTGCTGCGGCAAGGTGCGAAGTTGACAAGCTTGCCTCAGCAACCTTGTTGCTTTCTAAGGCAAGCCTATATTTTACGCTTGTGTGTCTATTTTGAGGTGTAGTTTGCCTATGGGTGTGTTGTGTCTTGACTAGTAGGACTAGTAATCAATAGTGTTACATATGTGGGGTCTATGGTGACCCAGTAACCCAGTAAAAATGCTAAAAATATGAATGTAAATCATAGGTGCTTGGTACTCATGAAGAGCTTGTAAAGGAGACTTTAGCTTGGATGCATGCATGCACAAGTAACAAGTAACATGTACGCTTGATTTAAGGTAGGGAGTTTACCTTGCTGAATTATGTTTTGTTTTCTCATTCATCTCTGGTTAGCAAGTTAGTATATGTATGAATATGCCTATGTTAGTTTTGATGTATGAATGTTTAGGAATGAATATGCTAGTCCGGTTGATGCATAGTAATGTATGATGATAGTAAGATTAGTCCGACATATAGTTATGCTATGAATTTTGGTTCGATATACATTTATGCTAGGACCATGCTAGTTCAGCTCAACATATGATTTTGCTATGAATATGCCAGTTCAGTTTAATGAATAGTGATGTATAATGATAATAAGAGATTCAGTACAGATGAATGATGTTGTATGACTATGCTCATGACAGTTTTGATGATGATGATAGAGTCAGATTCAATGAATGCTTTTACATGACTATGCTGATGTCGGTTTTGATGAATAGATATGTATGATAATGATACAATCAATTTTAATGTATGACTATAAAGGATTATGCTAATTTAGTTTAGATGTGTGGTTATAAATGATGATGCTAGACCAGTTTAGATGAATGGTTATGAATAATGATACTAAGTTCAGTTTCGATATATGCTTATATGTTATCTGTTCATGATGCTCTCTCATACCTGATACCATGCATTGTTCATGTCCTATTATCCTTGATGTCATGTACACGTTTTTTGCTTCATTTTGAGCCAAGTGATCCCGCTAACTCGGGAGCTTGATGTCTTGGTCCAAGTGATCCCGCTAACTCGGGAGCTGGACAAGTGATCCCGCTGACTCTGGAGCTTGACTTGTCTTGGTCCAAGAGATCCTGCTCACTCGGAAGCTTAACAAGTAATCTCGCTAGCTCGAGAGCTTGATTCTTTGATTTCTTGTATATGTATGTTTTACGTCAGATAGCTTGTTTAAGCTATACATGTTTCAGCATGATTCCTTGTATTTGTTCAGCATGTCAGCATGATAAATTATTCACATGATTAATGACTTGTTTATGCTATATGTTGCTAGAATAGATACAAGATAAGACATAATATGCTTATATTTATAATTTATATATTAAGAAGTGAATTGGTAATCTAACATATAAGTTAGGACTGTAAATTTTCCTGCTGAGCTTCGATGATAGCTCATCCTACGGCTTTATTTCTTAGCTGCAAATATTGACCCTGAGCACGAGGGTGATCCCATGTATCAGTGAAAGGAGGAGGAAGAAGAGGACGAGGAGGAAGAATTCACTGAGGAATTCTTTCCTAAATAGCTTTGAGAGAGAGATTTGTTTTTGAAAACTTGTATAAACTATAGTATATGTTTTGATGAGATTTTTGATACTTCATATATAGGTCTTCTTTCCATTGTTTAGATGACAGGTGGTCGTCATCGGTGAAAAGCTATACATTGCATCAATTAGTCTTTGTTTTATAGTCCTTTGATAGTTTACTACTTTTAATAGATGAATGAATATCAATTTCTGCCATATTATTTTATGTCAGAGTTATTAAATTGCTTCCGCAAATGCAATACTTTGTACATGACATGATACACTTGTATGACAGGATTATGTTAGGTGATCCGACGACGTGACCTTCCCGGATATACTATAAGGGGAAAAGTCGGGATGTCACAAGTATTGATGAAATTGATGAATTGGTAGAAGAAGCATTACCCTTCATCCTATCTAAGGATGTGCTACAAACCACATTATGATATACGAATTATGAAGACTCGAACCTTTAAACAGAAGAGGTGACATCTGTGTTGGACACTGCGAAAATATGGAAACCATGGATAGAACCTTTACCCATCACTTCCAGTGAGCCATTGCAACCATCTATTGAAAAAGCACCGTTCTTAGATTTAAAACCACTTTCCAATACTCTCAAGTACGCATTTATTGGGCCCAACAAAACTCTCCCAGTAATCATTTCATTTGCTCTTAACAAGGAGCAGGAGACCAAGTTGTTAGCCATACTTACAGGGCATAAACACGCAATAGGGTGGGTTGTCGCCGAACTTAGAGGACTTGATATATCAATATGTATGCACCGAATCCACTTGGAGAACAATGCCAAAACCAAACGCGAAAGCCAGCGATGGTTGAATCCAAATATGAGGGAAGTAGGACAAAAGGAAATCGTAAAGTTATTAGATGCAGGTATTATCTATCCGATTTCTGATAGCCAATGGATGAGTCCCATTTAGGTAGTCCCAAAGAAATCTGGGATTACTGTAAAAGAAAATGCATCTGGTGAACTAGTACCGTTACGCGAAACCTCGGGGGGATGCGTATGTATTGACTATCGGAAGCTTAACTCCATGACACACAAGGACCACTTTCCATTACCCTTCATGGACCAAATTTTGAAAAACTTGCGGGTCAAGAATATTTTTACTTTCTAGATGGATATTCAGGTTACAATCAAGTACCGATTTATCCAGAGGACCAGGAAAAGACCACCTTCACGTGCCCTTTTGGAATGTTTGCTGTTGCTACCCCAACTATGCTTCCTTTATTTGTTTGTGGTAAAAGAAATTTAAAATCAAAATAAAATAGGGGATTAAATCAGCACAACTGAGAAGTCCTAGACCTGCAAGATACAGGGTCCATTGTGACAAGTTTTGATAAGTAAGAGTTTGTCCCATAGGGAAAGATGATCTACAGCTCCAAGGGAGCCATCTCTAGTAGTCCCTCCAGATCTGACTACAAATCTGGCAGTCCTTAAGGGAAGGGAGTTTAAGGTCACTTAGTTTACAGATCCTAAGGTAGCTTAAGGTCTAAACTACAAAAAGGGTTGAGAGGATGGATGGAGTGTGGAAAATAAATATAAAAGGGTGAGAAGTATGTTATTGAGCCTAGATCAGAGGAGTTTTGTAACTCAGATTAAAATCTGATGTTATAGAAATCATGTCCAATGGCTACGTTATCACCACTGAGGAGAAAGAATCCAACCCATCACTATGCCATGATTCAATCCGTTAAGGTTATAACCTGTCCACTCAAATGGTCACAGACTATCCCATAGGGGAACCACAATCCAGAGATGGGTCAAAACAAGTTAATCATTGTAGGCATTATTTCATCCAGGCTACCAGCTCAAGAATCCATAGGGAACCTCAACCTCTAAAGCTCTATGTGTGGGGCTAAGGCTGTATAGGACCATGATAGCCCAAACACATAAAACTAGCAAGAGATTGAGTACAACCTTCGATCTAGCTGTCCATTGCTTGAGTGAGGCTACAATGGTCCAGTCACAAGCCTACAATCTCTATAACCAGATCAGATCTAACATCTGATAGCGGATCTATACAAATATAGGGGAGACTGCCTCTGTACAATCTCCCACCAGGCTAATACAAGCTCAGGTGCAGAGAAGAAGGATCCATCATGGATCGGTGGATTAGAATCACCCTAAAGCTATAACCTATCCACTTGAATGGTCACAGACTATCCCACAGGCTATCCTCCTCACGGAGCCCAAGACAAAATAAGAATATTGCTGCCACCACCATGGTCACAAGGCTACCAGCTCAAGCTCCCATAGGGATTTCAGATCTAGTGGGCCCTGTGGTGGGGCTAAGGCTGTATAGGACCATAATAGCCCAGACACACAGGTCACTTGGATCTGAGCGGCCCTTAGAATCAGTCCTCCATTGCTTTGAATCACAGCCAAAGCAATGGCGGATCACAAGGCAGCAGCCTTGCACAGCGCAGATCACATTAAAACACAAATCCTATAATGTAAAAATCCTATTACAAAACTTCCATTAAACTAGTTCAAAATGCATACGAAGACATAGCCAGCAAGTGCTGGACTATGGAGAGAAGGAAAAAGAAAAAAAAGAAAACTACTTACAGCTACAAAAGAAAAGAAAAATGATCTCAGATCAAATCTCCAAGAGATGAGATGTGTTCCAAGATATCTAAACCTAAGCTAAGTATGGGTTTATATAGCAGTGGTGTGGCAGCGCATTAGGGTTAGGAAACCCTAATTTTAATGATGCCACATGGCCTAATAGTGATCCTTGGATGCCTCGGGGCGCGTGCATGGAGATTTAAGCGTGGGAGTGTATGCCCTAATTGCTGGAAATTCCCAGAAAGTCCTCTGTTGAAGCGATGGAAGTTGAAGTTCAGAGCTTCGCTAGGTAGCTATTGTTTCCCAGACTTGTCGCGTGGTAGCTCTTGCTCTTCGCGAGGATGGTTTGACATTGAAGCTTCAACCGTCGTGAGGTTGCCTTGATTTGCTCTTCAGGCAGTCGCGCGGTAGAGAATTGCGCTCTCGCTGGATTGGGCTTCACGAGGTTGAGTAGACATCAAAGCCTCAGATGTCGCGGGGTTGGAGTTCAAGCAGTCGCGAGGTAGCTGCGCATTCACTGGGTTTATCTTTGCGAGGATGGATTTGAATAGCGCGAGAACTGCGCGAGCACTTCTCTTCAATGGACTTCACGAGTTTAGCTTTGTCTTCGCGAGGATGCTTTCTTCTTGAATAGTGCGAGAACTGGGCGAGGAGTTCTCTTCTAATATTTTCATCCCACGGCTACTGCGCAAAAAAAAAGAGTCTTCTGAACCTCTCTCTCCTCAGCCGTTCTGAGAGAACTGCGCGAGGCATATTCCTCCTGAATCCTCTAAAGCTTGGGTCAGCTGCGCGAGGCTCATTTCAGGTCTGGATTCAGAGTCCATCCTTCTGAGGGACTTCTGGTACCAAAATAGGCTCCTTAGCAAGATTCCTGGCCTTATATCACTGCTGATTATTACCTACATAAAACACTTAACAAGAATTTATTAGATGGCTAAGGGTCTAATCAAAGGTTAAGTTAAGGGGTGAAAAGTGTACTTTTCAGGTCTTAACACACACCCCCAAACCTAATCTTTGCTAGTCCCTTAGCAAAGCTACATTAAATCTACTACAAAAATTAGATGCCACTTTCGTAGGGAGCACGGATACATTTAGCATATGTACCAAGCCTTTTAAACCCCTAGGTGATCCCTAGTGGAGGAGTGAAGTCTCCTGAGGGTTTTCAGTCAAGACACCCACAAACTTCTCAATGAAACAGTTAACAAAAGTGCAATATCATCAATCGAAAGATAAGGAGCGTACTCTTGAATCAGTAAACATAAAAGAAATTTAATCCATTGGTTGCACAGTAATTTAAATAGCATAAACATCTCATGAATGCATAGCATTTCCAATCAGTTTACAACCACAGAATACTGCACAAGTGTGTGCCAGCATTGAGCTCATCATCAGATCAAAAATTAGGTTATAGGTAATACATAATGTAGTCAAGATCAGACCCAAAAGCTTTCCAGGGCATACTCTCTTAAGGGTCTTGTTGAGGGGTTCATTTTCTCTCAGGCTCAAGAGCAGTTACATCCCCCAAATGGGTCTGTAAGCATGAGCATAGACAGAGTTCTTAAGTGCTAACATTGTTGACAGATCCTCACCATAGATTGGATAACTCTTTATCACCACATGACAACTCACTCAACTTTGGATCACAAGGGCTTTTAACTGGGCTGGAATGTGGCTTATGGAGTGGGGTTAAAAAGAATGGAAGGTTGAAAAGGGGTTCAAAATTGAGAAATCAGTAGGTGAAATAGGTGATTCATGACTTCACCTTCTTGAATTCAGCTCCCTTCATCTTCTTTGAGATTTTCAGATTTGAAGTGATGAGTTTCTCTTCTTGATTTTGATTTTCCAATGAAAGTTCCTCATGACTCCTCTCTTACTCCTCTTCATTATTATTTTTGTTTCTTTTTTATAGAATTTTCTTCTTTTTATTTTTGTTTTTGCTTTTCTAAAATGCCACCATGTTCTCAGTTACCATACTGCTAGAATTTTGAGATACTTCTTCTCCATTCACCAAATGTTGACCATAGCTAGTCCATCTTCAACTCTTTCTCCTTTACTTTCTGAATTCTCAGAGTGAGGGTAGACTGAATCAGGTTCATAGGTTCAGGTACAAGTACTCAGGTGTATTTTGAAGAAATTTAGGATTTAAAGCTCAAAGGGGGTATGGACAAGGGCAGTTGCTTTAGAGTTGGTCTTTTTAGGCTCAAACTGTCCAAGAGAAGGCCTTGATCCTTTCCTAAGTCTCATGAGTGCTGTCAGTTGTTTCAACTTGGAGTGGCCTAACTTCTAGTGAGCACAATGACTCAGCCAGTCCTTAGAACTAGAAGAAATTGCCTTTGTTACTCCTCAAAGAATAGAAAAAAATTTTGTAGGCCCAATTCTCACTGGTTATGGTCTTCCTTTAAACTTTTAAGTATGTCCTCACCTTTTTCTCTCTCTAATGATTCACTAAGTGTTGATACAAGTGAGTTTGCTTGGTGATATCATCATGGAAATGTGAAATATTAAAAGTTTATAATGTCTAAAGTTTGTAGAAATTATAAATTTCTTATTTGTCATGATTCTTAAGTGAACATAGATCCATTTCCATATTACTCATATGACTCTGTTGCACTTAGGTTAACTATTCCATTGGCAAGGTCTGCCTGCCACACCCCCAAACCTATGAGGAGCAGTGTCCTCACTGGTTCAAAGTGAATGTGCAGCAGATTTATTGATGGTAAAAAGAAAAGAAAATAACATGGAACAAAACACAGAAATAACAGAAAGAACAGAAAGAACAAAGGTAGCTAAGCTC
Source organism: Chloranthus sessilifolius (assembly GCA_021018995.1). Lineage (NCBI taxonomy): Eukaryota > Viridiplantae > Streptophyta > Magnoliopsida > Chloranthales > Chloranthaceae > Chloranthus > Chloranthus sessilifolius. The sequence goes on from CM037584.1 coordinate 81,629,940, forward strand.
CAATTGCAGTCCAACTGTCCTTCACTGCTGCTGTCTAGATCTGCGAAAAAAAAAAAAAATTCACAAATACATCAGCAGTATCAATTATTCTTAACTACCAAAGAATAATAAAACTATAAAACTTAGGGTCTACTAATAGATCAGCTTTCCCCAGCAACGGCGCCAAAAACTTGTTGCTATCGCAGCTGTGCTTTCTTTATTTGTTTGTGGTAAAAGAAATTTAAAATCAAAATAAAACAGGGGATGAAATCAGCACAACTGAGAAGTCCTAGACCTGCAAGATATAGGGTCCATTGTGGTAAGTTTTGATAAGTAAGAGTTTGTCCCACAGGGAAAGATGATCTCTGACTCAAGGAGCCATCTCTAGTAGTCCCTCCGGATCGACTCTGAATCTGGCGATCCTTAAGGGAAGGGAGTTTAAGGTCACTTAGTTTACAGATCCTAAGGTAGCCTAATGTCTAAACTACAGAAAGGGTTGAGAGGATGGATGGAGTGTGGAAAATAAATATAAACGGGTAAGAAGTATGTTATTGAGCCTAGATTAGAGGAGTTTTGCAACTCAGATTCAGATCTGATGTTATAGAAATCCTGTCCAATGGCTACGTTATCACCACTGAGGAGAAAGAATCCAACCCATCTCTGTGCCATGATTCAATCCGTTAAGGTTATAACCTGTCCACTCAAATGGTCACAGACTATCCCATAGGGGAACCACAATCCAGAGATGGGTCAAAACAAGTTAATCATTGTAGGCACTATTTTATCCAGGCTACCAGCTCAAGAATCCATAGGGAACCTCAACCTCTAAAGCTCTATGTGTGGGGCTAAGGCTGTATAGGACCATGACAGCCCAGACACATAGAACCAGCAAGAGATTGAGTACAACCTTCGATCTAGCTGTCCATTGCTTGAGTGAGGCTACAATGGTCCAGTCACAAGCCTACAATCTCTATACCCAGATCAGATCTAACATCTGATAGTGGATCTATACAAATATAGGGGAGTCTGCCTCTGTACAATCTCCCACCAGGCTAATACAAGCTCAGTGTATCCATCTTGGATCAGTGGATTAGAATCACCCTAAGGCTATAACCTGTCCACTTGAATGGTCACAGACTATCCCAGAGGCTATCCTCCTCACGGAGCCCAAGACCAAATAAGAATATCGCTGCCACCACCATGGTCACAAGGCTACCAGCTCAAGCTCCCATGGGGATTTCAGATCTAGTGGGTCCTGTGGTGGGGCTAAGGCTGTATAGGACCATGATAGCCCAGCACACATGTCACTTGGATCTGAGTGGCCCTTAGAATCAGTCCTCCATTGCTTTGAATTATATCCAAAGCAATGGTGGATCACAAGGCAGCAGCCTTGCATAGAGCATATCACATTCAAACACAAATCCCATAATGTAAAAATCCTATTACAAAACTTCCATTAAACTAGTTCAAAATGCATACGAAGACATAGCCAGCAAGTGCTGGACTATGAAGAGAAGGAAAAAGAAAAAAAAGAAAACTACTTACAGCTACAAAAGAAAAGAAAAACGATCTCAGATCAAATCTCCAAGAGATGAGATGTGTTCCAAGATATCTAAACCTAAGCTAAGTATGGGTTTATATAGCAGTGGTGTGGCGGCATATTAGGGTTAGGAAACCCTAATTTTAACGATGCCACGTGGCCTAATAGTGATCCTTGGATGCCTCGGGGCACATGCACAGAGATTTAAGCGTGGCAGTGCATGCCGTAATCACTGGAAATTCCCAGAAAGTCCTCTGCTGAAGCGATGGAAGTTGAAGTTCAGAGCTTCGCTAGGTAGCTATTGTTTCCCAGACTTGTCGCGTGGTAGCTCTTGCTCTTCGCGAGGATGGTTTGACATTGAAGCTTCAACCGTCGCGAGGTTGCCTTGGTTTGCTCTTCAGGCAATCGCGTGGTAGAGAATTGCGCTCTCGCTGGATTGGGCTTCGCGTGGTTGAGTAGACATCAAAGCCTCAGATGTCGCGGGGTTGGAGTTCAAGCAGTCGCGAGGTAGCTGCGCATTCGCTGGGTTGATCTTCGCGAGGATGGATTTGAATAGCGCGAGAACTGCGCGAGCACTTCTCTTCAATGGACTTCGGGAGTTTGGCTTTGTCTTTGCGAGGATGCTTTCTTCTTGAATAGCGCAAGAACTGTGCGAGGAGTTCTCTTCTGATATTTGCATCCCGCGGCTACTATGCGACAGCTGCACGAAAAAAAAGAATCTTCTGAAGCTCTCTCTCCTCAGTCGTTCTGAGTGAACTGCGCGAGGCATATTCCTCCTGAATCCTCTAAAGCTTGGGTCAGCTACGCGAGGCTCATTTCAGGTCTGGATTCAGAGTCCATCCATCTGAGGGACTTCTGGTGCCAAAGCAGGCTCCTTAGCAGGATTCCTGGCCTTATTTCACTGCTGATTATTACCTACATAAAACACTTAACAAAAACTTATTAGATGGCTAAGGGTCTAATCAAAAGTTAAGTCAAGGGGTGAAAAGTGATACTTTTCAGGTCTTAACATTTCCCTATCAACGCATGCCCTTCGGACTATGCAACGCACTAGTGACATTCCACAGATGCATGATGGCCATCTTTTCTGATATGATAAATAGATTTCTGAAAGTATTTATGGATGGTTTTTCAGTGTTTGACAGAACCTTTGATTCCTATCTTGATCACCTGGCCCTTATTCTAGAAAGATGCGAAGAGACCAATCTGGTGCTAAATTGGAAAAAGTGCTACTTTATGGTCTAAGAAGGCATTGTCTTGGGACATATCATCTCCAAAAGAGGAATAGAAGTTGACAAAGCAAAATCGATGTGATAGCTAATCTACTGCCACCAACTTTGGTACGACAGATTCGATCCTTCCCTGGCCATGCTAGCTTCTACCGCCGCTTTATTAAAGATTTTTCAAAAATCTCGAGACCTTTGTGCCACCTATTAGCAAATGACGTACCTTTCAACTTTAATGGTACCTGCCTTGACGCATTCAATAAGCTCAAAGCCCTCCTCTCATCTGCACCAATTATTCAATCTCCTAACTATTCCCTACCTTTTGAAGTAATGTGCAATGCTTCCGACTATGCAATAGGTGCAGTTTTAGCATAGCGGAAAGATAAGATTCCTCATGTAGTTTATTACGCGAGTCATACATTGATTGAAGCACAAGTCAACTACACCACCACTAAAAAGGAGCTTCTTGCTGTCATATTTGCATTAGACAAATTCCGACTGTATCTATTGGGATAAAAAATTATCATTTTTTCTGATCACTCCGCACTAAAATATTTATTGGCAAAAAAGGATGCCAAACCGAGACTAATCCGGTGGATTCTACTTTTACATAAATTTAACTTCGAAATAAAGGATAAGAAAGGAGTTGAAAATGTAGTGGCTGATCATTTGTCCAGAATCGAGATGCCTAAGACCATCAGTAAAGAACCTCTCCACGATACCTTTCCAGACGAACAAATTTTCGCCATCCAAGTAACAATTCTACAGTACGCCAATATCTTGAACTATTTGGCAACAGGTAAGATCTCCCAAACTGGTCCAATCAAGATAAATATATTTTCTTTGCTAACGTTAAATATTATATTTAGGAGGACCTAGACCTATTTAAAATATACTCAGACCAAATAATCCAAAAATGTATGCCCGATAGTGACACCCACAAAATCTTACAATTTTGTCACACATATACTTGTGGGGGCCACTTCGGCTGTAAGAAAATGGTTGCCAAGGTACTGCAATTAGAATTTTATTGGCCATCATTATTTAAAGATGCTCAGAATTTTTGTCAGGCCTGCGATCGATGTCAAAAATCAGGAGTCATGTCCCGAAGGAATATGATGCCCCTACACCCAATCTTGGTCACAGAACCCTTTGACATATGGGGCATAGACTTTATGGGCACCTTTTCACCATCATACGGCTACATGTACATCCTTGGCAGCCATTGATTACGTATCCAAATGGATTGAAGCATCAGCCACAAGGACTAATGATCACAAGGTAGTAATATCTTTTATTAAGGAAAATATATTTGTACGATTTGGAACCCCACAAGCTATTATAAGTGATGGGGGTAGCCATTTTTGTAATCGGTATTTCGAGAGTTTACTTAAGAAATATGGTGTTACACATAAAATCGCAACTCCCTGTCACCCCCAGACCAGTGGGCAAGTAGAAGTTTCTAATCGTGAAATAAAGAAAATATTAAAAAGAACTGTTAGACTTGATAAAAAAGATTGGTCTCTAAGACTACTTGATGCTCTATGGGCATATAGAACAGCCTACAAAACCCCTATTGGTATGTCCCCCTTCTGACTAGTGTACGGTAAGGCTTGTCATTTACTAGGGAATTAGAGCATAGAGCTTTCTGAGCTATCAAAACACTTAATTTCGAATTAAGTGCATCCGGTGAACAACGGAAACTTGAGCTTAATGAACTAGAGAAGATTCGGAATGATGCCTATCAAAATACTCAAATTTATAAGGCCAAAACTAAAGTATTTCACGATAAATATATTTTGAGAAAAAGTTTTATGCCGGGCCAACAAGTCTAGTTATACAATTCAAGGCTAATACTATTCCCTGGAAAATTAAAAAGTCATTGGGACGGATCATATAATATCATATAAGCATTCCCTCATGGGGCTATCACTATTCAGGATCCTAGGGACAATCGTACTTTTAAGGTTAATGGGCAGCAACTTAAACTGATGGTGACTTTATAAGAAAAAGACACAGTGGTCACAATATCACTAAAAGACCCAGAGTATGTCTGATATATTTTTAGGCGACGGTCATACTACTGACTCATCCACAGTAATTTTATGTATATTAATAGTATACAACTAAGTATAAAAATATTTAGAATTAAGAGCACGAGCAATCGTACTAAGTACGATTTCTTGAACGAAGCTCTCTCTAGTGTATAATTGTAGTGCTTACGATTGCTGAGAAACCGCTACACATTTATGAAAGGCGCAGCCTTCAACACAAAAGGCGTTGCCACAATTCACGCTGCACAGACATGTCCTCCCACATTAATACAAACACCAACCGGTTGCATTCTTCAATGCCAACCATAACTTCCATTTAAAGCGACTGTTCAAATCCCGGTTTACCTATAAGAAAGGCACTGCATCACCAATAAATTCATTCCATTCCTTTTGCATATTCTTGCCATGGCGAATCCACAAAATTGGGCCGAATTCACCGAAGCATTCACTCACCTCCTCCTAAGTCACGAGGAGGAACTCTCAAAGATCCTGGAGGAAAGGAGGAAAATAATTAATGATATCATCAGCCTCTTCTCCTCCCTACCACCTCCTCCACCCCCCACTCTATCTTCCTATCCACTGTCCCCTCCCCCTAAATCATCTTAAACCGCCCTTTTCATTTTCTGTTGGATGCACCTACCTCTGGATGGTGCTCCTATTTTTTTTATAGGCGACATCTTGATAGCCGATGACCGATCTTTAATGAAGACAAATCTTTTTCTCGGACGTTGTTCCTAGTATCTTAATTTAGTGTGTCTAGATTTTTCCTAGGTTTGCTCCTCTATATAATTAGTTTTTCTTATTTTCCTTTCTGATCACTGTAAATATTTGATTCATTTTATTTTTTAATTGCAATGTTGTTATTCCCAGTGTGTGTTACTAACAATACTAACATTTTCTTTCTAACTAACCTTACTAATTTTTTTTGTTATTTATACTAAGAGCATAGGCCGTTGGCTATTTTTCTGTCAAGTTTGGGGGACGAATTTTTATCTGTAACCATATTTTTTCCCGGTATATACTCAAAGTATCAATAATTTAAGAAAATTATGTTCCCTTTTTTGCACAATGAGAATATTTTCCTATTTAAGTTTGGGGGGATATACAAATCTGTATATTAGTAGATAATAGTTAGAATTATATCTTTTAAAAAAAAATATATATATATATATATATATATAATAAATAAATTTGTATATAGTAATTTTTTTATCTAAAGTTATTCATTATATGTGAAATTACGAATAAAAAAAAATATGAAAATATGAAATTCTTAGCAATCCATCATAGTAGTAGTTCAAAAATCAAAATAAAAATAGTTACAATTCAAAGTAAAGTATCTCTAGACACTGTATCATATGAATGTTTAAAACTATATGATTGATCTGAACTGTAAATATTTTAGAATATAGTTTCAAAATTATATAACCAGTGAGGTATAAAGCCTATTTCCTCTTTTATTCTGAGAAAGAGAGATTGTTTTTATTCATGCTAAAATTTTCCTTGAACTTTTATATTATTTGGAATCTTATATTGTTGAACTTAGAATCAAGATATTCTGTAAATCTAATGATTTATTTGTTTAGAATCATTTGTTGAATATATCAAAGCAATAAAACATCCATATTAGTAAATCGTGAAAATAACCAAAGGCCATCTTTTATTAAACTAGAGCCAAAAAGCCAAAGTCTAAACTAAATTTCTTTGTACCGAAATTTCATAAACCTTTAACCATATATACTACCCAAAACTTTCTACCTTTAACCCTTACAGTTTCTGAGAGTTTAGAATGTAAAAGAAGGGGAGAAGTGGGAGTGAAAGGAGTATACGCTTGAATAGATAAAGGATCTGCTGAAAAGGATGCAAGAAAAAGAAATACAATCGTATGAAAATATGGGAAAAGAAAAGAAAAAGAATGAATCGTAAAAGAAGATTCTATAAAAAAGAGAAGCAAAAAAGCTTTCAACTAGAAAAAAAAAGGAAAAAAAAATAGGATTTATACTAGAAAAGAAATGGGAAGAAGTTATCTAGAATAGGGATACTTGTTGAAGCTGAATGTAGAAGAAGAAGAGAAAGAAGAGCTAAATTCTTAGGAATAATTTTGAATCCTTTTTACCCTTCTTTGAAACCTTCTGAAAACCCAAAGCCCCATTACAAACCGAAGGAATGACCTTTGAGATTTACGATTTGCAAAAATATAAGTCTACTAGAGATATATGAAATAAATGCTATGAATAAATAGAGAAGTTATATGATTAAAATTGATTATCTTTTTTATGAGATTTATCTTCTTAGTTAATTGTCCTTTGAAAAATTGCATATATATCTACAATATTGTGAGAACCCAAAATTTTGATTATTTTTTAGAGTATGCCAATAAGTGAGAGTTTGGATGAAAATATTTTCTAAAAACTATAATTTAGAAAAATCTATGATGAATAAACTTTTCACTGATATGCACACACTCCACGCTATACTGAATTAAAATTATTGAGTTCTTATAGAGGATGATTACAGTGATGGGAAGCTAAGGAAAGAAAGATTTGAAAATTTTTACAAAATAATGAACATATAATGATTGACTGATTATTTAATATATAAAAATTAGTTATATTTTGAATCTTAGTTTTAAATAATCTAAAAATATTTAAAGTTTGTAGGTTACTTCACTAAAAATCTTCAGGAGACTACAACTCCTCCACTAGGGATTACCTAAGGGTTTAAAGGCTTGTTGCATCTACTAAATGCAATCGTGCTCCCTACGAAAGTGACAATTTAAATTTTAGTTTTAGATATTTTATGTTTTCTTGTTTGCTAGGGACTAGCAAACTTAAGTTTGAGGGTGTGATCAGTCACATAATTTATCATTTTATCACCCTTAACTTAGTGATGCTAGGACTTAGTTTGTTACTAATGAGATACTGATGTGCAGATATTAAAGATAATCAGTAAAAGAGAACCAAAGTGTTAATATTCATAAAAAATAACTCAAAAAGAAGTAAGAATGACGACTGAGCGTAAAAGACAATTCCTCACCTAAAAAGAAATGAAGAATCGTGTTTTACGATTGTGTGGAACAACATACCGAGAAATGAGAAATTGTAATTTGCGATTCTCTAAACAAAGGCTGTATAAAGTAAAGATGATGAAAGAAAAGCGAAGAATCCTAATAAAGAATCATTAGTTGAAAGCCATGAAAGAAGAGAAAATCCTAAATAACGATTTTCCAAAAGAAGCAAGAATAAAAATATAAAATCGTGATTGATGATTTTCTCAGTTGTCTATGATTATAAAAGCTTTCCCGCTGCGATCTGCTACTGCTGATCACGTGAGTAAGAACTATCACCGCTATGAGCAGAATTAGAAGATCTCTTGAATTAGAAGACTCGTGAATCACGAATCTGAGAAGATTGATGAAGATATATCCCAAAGGACTCTGCTACTAAAGATTAAAGAACCTTCCAGAAGCACATCTACCATATGAAAGCAAGAAAAGATAAAATTAGAAATTAGAGTTATATTAGGATACTTTTATTTTTAGTAGTTTCTTTTGATAGGATTAGATCTTTGTAAACTGACTCCTTATGATCTATAAATACGAGAGTTCTGCATAGGAATAAGCATCGAAGAATTTCAGCATCAATTGATGCCTGAGGTTGGATTTTCTTCCGATCAGTAGTGTGTACTAGTTAAAGTAGATTAGATATCAGAAGTTTCTCAAGAGCAATTGACGCTTGCAATTGAGTGGTGAAGATCAGTGTAGATATCCTAGTTTCTCAGAAGCAATTGACGACTGCGGCTGCTTTTCTTTCTAGATTAAATTTATTGGCTTTGTAAACATCTCCAAATTTTAATTTGAATTGATGACTCAGGTTGAAATTTGTAGATTAGTGTAACAGTTTTTACTTTTCCATCATCAGTTTTCTAAAGTTTGATTGACGCCCAGATTTTAAAAAGTTGTTGATTAGATTAAATCTATATTGATAGGATCTTAGACTTGATTGGCGACTAATGCTAGGAGACTAACAATATAGTGTAACAGTACCATTTATTTTTATAAATATCTGATAGCTGAAGATTGGGATTGATGAACTCGATCTGAAGAAGGAGGATTAGGATTTATTTTTATGCAATTTAGATTAAAAAATCATTCTTTTATTCATATTTCTCCAATTAATTAGATCTTAAAGATAAGTAAAAGTTTTTAAGATAAGAATTTAAATAGAAGGTAGAAATAAGGAGATAAATAGATAATAAACTTCCTTGTGGGAATGATCCTATGCTAGTACTATAATTTTCATTGTGCGCTAGCAATAGGTTAAGACTTGAATTTAACATATTATATATACATAATAATCAGCGAATCAATAACCCGATCTCAAGTCGATCTTAGGAAAGAATCTTGCACCTTGTAACTGATCTAAAAGGCCATCTATTCTTGGTAAAGGGAATCGATTCTTTATGATGAACTTATTCAATTGATAATAGTCGATGCACAACCTCATCGACCCGTCCTTCTTCACAAATAAGGTCGGTGCTCCCCATGGAGACACACTGGGTCTTATGAATCCTTTATCTAGGAGTTCTTGCAATTGTTCCTTTAATTCTTTCAATTCAATCGGAGCCATCTGATAGGGTGCTTTAGAAACTGGTGCCAAGTCAATTGCAAACTCTACTTCTCTATCCAGTGGCATTCCTAATAACTCATCTAGAAATGCATCCTCAAACTCTCAAGCAACCGGAATATCGGTTATGACATTCTTCTCTTCCTTTTGCTCTTATAGAAAAGCAAGGTATCCACTACATTTATTCTTTATCAAGCGCTCTACTCGGATCACAGATATAAATGGTATGATAGTCGAACGCATACCAAAGAATCTAAATGATCTATCTCCATTGGGACAAAACGTGACAATCTTTCTCCTACAATCAACACTCGCATTATGAGTGGACAACCAACACATGCAAGGATCATGTCGAATCCTTGCACATCAAATAGAATTAGATCAACTGCTGCCTCATGAACTGTGTAATCCCTAATCACGACAACTACCGACCTACACACCATATCAATACTCATGGAGTTTCCTGTCAGAAGTGATACTGCCAAGATAAATTCTAACGGTTCAGGAACGACCGTCATCTTCCGTGCAAATTAAGGTGTTACAAATGAGTGGGTAGACCCTGGGTCTATTAACACTCGAGCCTCATAACAATAATAGTCCCCCTCCTTGTATATTTGTAAGGTACCTAAGTTTCATACGTAAAATCTATTTAGATATATACAAAATACCAAGTAGTTCTAAAGTAGCAATGAAGAAGGATAGTGAACAGTCATTATACTATACTATCGTGCATCATGCACCTTCTTCATCTAAAATCTAATAAAATAGATTGACACCATATTTAAAGTCATACCTTGGATCACATCATTGGTATGATGAGCGTCATGAGCGATGATTGCATATGCACGACCCTGAATCATAGGCCTCATGGTCCTTATCGATTGTGGTGTAGTAGTTGTAGCAGTCTTCTCCTTCCTCAATACTGGGCACTCTTTGATCATGTGTCCCATCTTTCCACACTTAAAACATCCACCTGTACCTCACCTGCACTCTGTTGCCTTATGTGCTTTGCGAGAAAGGGCACAGGTCTCTGCAGGAACAGATGATGCAACCTTCAAAAACCCCTGTGTAACTGCTACTCCCGTAGAAGAAATAGGGCCTTCATAGCGAAAGGGTCTCACTTGAGTAAGCATAGGTGGCCTAGTATAGTTTGTTTGGCTAGGTGGTCTCGGGAATGGTGCTGTAAACCTCAGCTTTTTGTTCACCGATTCATAATTTTTCGGTCTCCCCTAGTTCATCCTTCCTTTAGTTTGTTGATCTCTCCTCTTGTTTATCTTATCGATGTCCTCTTCCACCACTAGAGCTTTGCTCATTACTTCACCATAGGTTTCCAACTCAAATGCTGAAATCCTATCGCGTATATTCGGCCTTAAGCCGCGCTGTAACTTCTTGGCCTTCATCATATCTGAGGCGACATATTTAGGAGCAATCTTGCAAGCCTCATTAATTCCACTCCACAATCTCTCACAGACATCTTTCCTTGCTCCAACTGAAGGAATTTTACTTCCATCTGATTTCGTACTACCTTAGGAAAATACTATTTGTTGAACTCCTCAACAAACTCTTCCCACATCCACAACATCCCTGGAGTTGCTTGTTCCCTTGTCCTTGTTACGGATTTTCACCATGAGCTTGCTTCTCCATCCAACATGAATGTTGCCCATCTGACTCTCTCATCTTTGGTGCATGAAAGCACACTGAATATCTTTTTCATCTCACTGAGCCAATTCTCAGCTTCCATTAGTTTTGCTTGTCCTAAGAAATTTGGAGGACACATCCTCTGAAATTCTGTAAATACTGAGTGTGTTGGTGGTTGCGATGCCTAAAACTGATGATTGTTGACATTGTTAGTAGCCATCAATACCGTTTACTAAGCCATAGCAGTAGCCACGGTCTCCATGGCTTGTGTCATTCTCTGCTTATCCTCTCTCTCTCTCTCTTTATTTCTTTCTTCACTTCCCCTCTCCGGGACAGTTGTTTTTAGAATAATCCTATTACTGATTAGCACTCTATTCAAACTAGTGGGGATATCATCTCCACCTCTTAAATTCCATCTACGACAACCCCTTGGCCATCCTCTACTTCTATTAGACATACTTCTGCAAACATGAAGCCAAAGTTTCATTAGCAGACGGTCCCTATATTCTGATAAATATCTCAAACACGTAGTACATGTCTAAGACAAATAAAAAATTTATAAAGCTATGCTTTGATATCAACTGTGGCAGCCCGAATTTTCGACCCTGGAAACCCGGACCGTCTGGTCGGTTGAGAAGACCAGTTCCCGAACGGAACACTTGGCACATCCACACACAAAGTGGAAAACAAAGCAGATATCTCTAACTATGCAGATAGAATCATCATATAAGCAAAAGAAATCTCTAGTTCTACTATCAAAGTGCGCTCAAAATAACGGTTCTAATCTCATGTGTAGACACATGGATAAAAGAACCGAAAAGAACCACCGGTGATGGCCATCCATCACCGAAACATGGTTCACAAAATAATAATTTAAATAATTACATAAATCCGAATTCTAAAGAACACATGGCTGGACATACCAAGCCCTATCTACATACAAAATGTTAAAATGTATATGACCACAATTCCCTAGGGAAAATAATCCTCAGGGGAAGGTTCTAACTCCTCCTCTGGCATGAACTTAGGATCCTCATGCTCACAATCCTCAGTACCAATATCTACACCTACACCTGTGATGTATTGTCGAAGGGTGAGCTAACAGTCTAAGCTCAATAGGGAAAATATCCATAGCATGTTGATCATTACATCACACATATAATCTCATGACATATATCAAAATAATTGAATGACATATCTAATATGTAATTGAATCAAAATGAACTGAATTGTATGCAAGTTTCAAAGTTAAACACATGATTTCCAAAGCTTTTCACAATATACAAGAAGAAACTTAAATTGATCACTTAACTACACTCTCGAGCATATATAGCATTGAGAGCCACAATATACCGATGGGAATACCCACCATCATCGTTCAATGAACTATTTTACAAAGATGCCAAGCCCATGAGCTACGTTAACAGGGTCACTTGTGCTTCACATTGACCATTTGCGATTCACAATGTACGAATATCCTGCCGTACCGGATACACAATTGTACGGATATCCCACCGTACGGATCATAGATATCCCACCGCATCGATCACGGATATACCGCCGCGTCGGTTGGGTATTCGCTCACAAGCCTTAAATCAAAGTGCAAATTTAACTTATAGTTTATCACCGTGAATTGTGATAATTTATAACTAGGTTTAGAGTTTGAAAACTGAAGTTCACACACACACATGTACACATCATACTGAGTTCACACACACACATCCTTATATTTGAATCTGTGTACCAAGCTCATGCATGTTAACTAACGAAGTTTTATAATATTCACACATACATATTGATCATATCACAATTTATATGCTTATTGTAACAAAGGCATATGTTATAGGATTTTCCTTACCTCAACTCGAAGTCCACACGAAGGTCCTTCTTCGTCAAAGTACTCCTCTTATCACGCACTCGTGTTCTTAACCTAAAACGCGTCAATTCGTCAATTCATGTCTTACATGTCAGAAGTGATGAAGAAAAATGTGTCTCAAAGACCTTTTTCCTCAAAACAAACAAATGCTAGAATCTGGTAAAATCGATCAATCGAATCCCAATCCGATCGATCGGTTTCCACAATCGATCGATTGAAATATATTTCGATCAGTCAATTTCTTGTGAAAAATACACAGACTTCTGTTTATATATTCAGTCGCACACTCGATCGATCAGTTCACAAACCGATCAATTAGTTTCAAAATTGATCGATTGATTCCTAAATCGATCAATCGGTTTCCTCATAAACCAATCCCATCTTCACATCTCATCATGTCGAACAGAACGTCGACTATAGGAACTCACGAATTAACTCGAACTCCGACGACCTTCCTTCAGGCTAACCTGTCGACGTATTTCGATCGATCGAATTCTATTTCAATCGATCGGTTTCCTTCATAAAATAATCTCTTGTTGTTCTCTTCATATAACTATATCCTGTCAAAATCGATCGATCGGTTCTTATTTTGATCGATCAGTTTCGACAGACTCTCAACCACACGAGCTTTTCTTCTTAGGTTTGTTTTTCCCAAAACTCATTACATTTATTTCTTATCTTTTTAGGGCATTTATTAACCAACTATACAACACACTCACACATTAAATTCCAGTCTTTTAAGGCATTAATTTTCCAAGTACAAATCATAATTACACATGACATTCAGACATAGATTCTTACCTTAATATCAAAGATCCTTGGACATTGATGCTCTAAACCTTTAAAGCTCTGGTTCCTATTTTCTCACACATCAAAGGGTTTGAAAACCCATCTTCTTAACAACGAATCGAACACGCACATGATCAATCCCTTCCTTTAAGATGTTGGAAGCAAGAGTTCTCTTCCTCTCTTCTCTTCTTTACTAATAAGATCTCACACAACAAAGCAAGAAAACGAATTTATTATCCAAGCTTAGTTTTTATGTTCAAAGTTTTAGTTTGGGTGCTAAACCGATACATCGTACGTCGGTGTACATCGTCTCATCTAACAGTCAACTTATCCTAAGTTTTCACCCTTGCTCACTTAACGAATCAAATTCATTATCTTGAACTGTGTGACTAATCGGACACACGTACCGAGTCAGATCGGTTTGGAAATCAAAATTTTTGGGAAGTTACATTTTGTGTTTACCTCAACACTTTGTGTCACAAATCATATTAACCCGAAACTTTCGAAGACCGGGGAAGCCGAGGAAGAGTATCCAAAATATTTTCCTGAAGAAGTTGTAGCCCAACCGAAAGATTTATTTTCATATGATTCACGCTCTTCTCCTTATGGGTATTAGGGGATACTAATTTGATGACATCAATTATTGTCTCATTTTTGTTATGGATGAATGATACTAGGGTTACGAGACATATGATTAATATTTTATTGTAAATAGACAAGACAATATTTGTAGATGGTTAAATGGATAGTTAGATGTTTAATTTGTGTGATAAATAATATTAATCTTATGAAAAGACACATTTTTTGGATATTCTCATTTTCGTATGAGTATCAATCAATCAATCAATATATATATATATATATATATATATATATATATATATATAAATTAAGAAAAAATATAGGATTAGATGCCTTACAAGCTCAAGTCACGAAATTAACGACCCAGTATTCTAAATTTTTCCGCATGAAATTTTGGGTCGTTACAATATCCCAACTTGGGTATCGATTTGCGTATCGGCCAATACGTATAGAGTAGTATAACCGTCGTCCCTTGCTTTCTTCGACACGGTCAATCAATCCTCGGCAAACCGATTCCTGAGACCGAGACCGATGCCGATTTTGTAACCTTGTTTTGAACTATAAAAATCGCGAAAACCTTTTAAAACTTATAGATAATCAATATATATATATATATATATATATATATATAAATTAAGAAAAAATATAGGATTAGATGCCTTACAAGCTCAAGTCACGAAATTAACGACCCAGTATTCTAAATTTTTCCGCATGAAATTTTGGGTCGTTACAATATCCCAACTTGGGTATCGATTTGCGTATCGGCCAATACGTATAGAGTATCGACCGATACGTCTCGGTTTCGCTCGATACGTATTGGCCGAGTCGTATCAATCCTCGGCAAACCGATTCCTGAGACCGAGACCGATGCCGATTTTGTAACCTTGTTTTGAACTATAAAAATCGCGAAAACCTTTTAAAACTTATAGATAAGGTGTAAAACTCATATTCATTAACCAATTATAATATAAATTCCAAAGAATAAAAAAACAACTAACTATACTTATCTTTGATATAATGGGTTCTCGGACTTTAGAAGACTCAATCATGCATCTCCATAATAATTGATCGCATTAATTGAAAAGAATTTATAGAGCACACAATGAAAAATAAGTAAGCATTAAACTTATCTCTAGAAACTCTATCTATGTCTATCTATCTATCTGTTTCGAATTGATAACCAAACCTCTTATTTATGGATTAATAAGGTCTAAATTAACGTCCTAAAAACTAGATTATAAATCCTAAGAAAATTAGAAATCTACTTAAATTGAAACTTCTAAAATTTTGTGCTTCTTGATCAATCATGAATTTGGAATTGTGAGCTAGCATCTGAGGATAGAACCATGATGTCTTCTATACAATCTTGATTCACTGCGATCGTTGTGACTCTTTAAGAGACTTCCTATGCCAAGTCACGATCAATCATAACTCATTCTTTCCGAGATCGCAACCTACGATTGCAAGGGCTCTCTTCTCGGGAAACCTTATATTTTAATTTGTTTCTTGTCATGATCAAACTTGGCTATGTTTTCATGGAGTCACAAATCATGATTGATCGAGTTTTCTTCTCTGGAGTCTATAATTGTGCTTCTCTTGCAATCGTCCAAGGTCACAATTACTCTTCTTCAATCTTTACCCTCATGCAATCCATCATGAGTTCTGACTTATGCAATCCTCTTCAACTCTTTATTATTCGTGTGGTATTCTTTAAGATGTAAGATCTTTCACCAACCTTTGACTTTACTTTCTGATTGACCTTTTCACTTCTAGGTCAAAGTACCTTAGTAGCTTTTGATCAATTCAAACTCTAGTTCACTCTGGTATTGTTGGATCTCCTGAAGTATTATTTTAGGTGCTTTTGCACAAATTTCTTATCTAAGATCATTTACATGTTAAGATTTAAGAATAACTCAAGAGGTTACATTAGTACCTCAATTTGGACTAAAAAGGCTTTATATTAGGTATCAAAACATGTATCTTGTGTGAATGATCAAGTGCACCTAATAGCAACTCTATTTATAAAAGTAATCGATCCTAAAATTTTGTCTAGAAAAAAAGCGAAGTAGAGAACATGCTCCCTTGGTAAGTGATTATTTTTCTTTTATTAAAGCAAACTTTCTGACTTTGGTAGCATTATTCACACACCGTGAATAATCTAGAATGGAAACAGTATGATGTCCTATACTGGTTTTATACCCCCCCCCCCCATCTCCTATACTGGTTTTATATCAAGTGGAAATGTAAAAATCACCCCATCTGCTCTGGCAAGAATGATTCATTGGTTAGAAACAGATGGAGATTTCATCCCCTTTCTTTCCCAAGATGAATCTTGAGATCATGGGTTTACCATCTGATAGCCAGTTTTGATTCATAGCATACATTTCAAACAGTAACCTTTAAATCACGCTGTGCATGATGTGTACCACATGAATTTTCCAATCAGTTTTTGAGATATGTGCCATGTAGAATAAAAAATGGTGGTCTATGGTACAACAATGAAGAGCAAGATCTCAAGTCATCCACAAACTGGTTTGACCCAAAGCACAAAATGGAGGACAGATGGTTTGGATCAGTCTATCTGGCTACACTCACCAACAATCAGATGGTTTGGATAAGTCTATATCTGGCTCAATTCACCAACAATCAGATCACTCTTGTGGGAAGAACTTACCTACTAGACTCTGTGCATGATGACTAATTTCACGTGGCACACATTCCCAAGAGCGACGCTAATTACCATCAAGTGCCTAGCATTTCTATATCTTACATCTTACCTATCTTGTAAGGGACTCGTGCAATGCATGGATGAGAGTAATCTAAGAAGGACCCTCACAGGGGGAACTCGTGTGATGCGCGGCGTGATCAAAAGAAGAATTTGTGGGATAAAGGAATATTTGAGCGCAAAATTAACTTGACCTTCATAGTGCTCGTGCAGAATATCATGCCCCCAGACTCTCGTGCCCGCACATCCTGATTCACCAGCCGGGTCAACGAAACACACCTCAATTATACGGCCAACCAATGTTAACCTAACCGATATCAAATTCAGTTATTCCTTATTGAGGAATTATCGGGTTATCGTTAAAATTTTAATTATTGTAGAATAATAAATTCAATATCGAATTAAATTACTATAACGATAAAACTGAAATAAGATGTCCAATATTTATAATTAGGACCAGTCGTCATTTAAAAACAATTCACCACAAACTAGCCCTATCCAAAAACATAAAATGAAAACTGTCAAAAAGAAAATAGACCCAGCGTGCTAAGAATTCGTAGTCAAAATGAGTTGATAACTATGAGCTCTATGTTTACATAGAACCCCATAAAATGGAGTAAAATTATTGATATTGTACTCTATTTTACGACATATTCCTAACTTGCTATAATACGTAGTAATATGCACTACAAAAAATAAGACTGATAGTGACAATTTTTTTAACAAAAAACTGTTGCTATTAGTCATGTCGCTACCCAAAATTGACGCTATTAGTCATGCCGCTACGGCGCTACCAAAAAATGACTTAATTGCATGTGCCGTTGAAACCCCTTATTTTTGTAGTGAAATTTAATTGTCCGTGAGAAATGCAAGAATATTCAAAATCTAGTATTTGAATGTCAGTATGAAGAAATTGAAAATTGGAGTAAAAATTACATTCAAGTCACTTTTGGGGATGTGTGCTATGTGGAATCAACATCTGATCGTATGATGTTATATAAATTTTTCTTATTCACAACCTGTCAAACAAGCTTAGTATAGGTATGGTAGATAATTTTGTTTTTTTAATTAAGATATATATATATAATAATAAATAAAATCAAAGTTGAGTGTAGGAATCGGCCTACACTCGCCCACACCTGGCTATATCCTTGATTATATTCTCCATCTAAACAAAATTAGGATTTTGCAAAAAATGATGAGAGGGAGACCTAGATGAGAGAGAGAGAGATTTATCACTTAATTTCTCGCCTATTATCAGAGATGGGAGTCGTCATCTATTTTAGAGTTTTGTGGTAAAGAGGGGCAATCTATTTACCACCTTTAAAAAATACCCACACAACTTAATTCATAATAAAACGTTTTACCATATCACTTTTTACGTTATTTTCCTTATTTCCTAACAGGGCCTTACAAACAATATAAGCAGTTGGCCCCATCTTAGTTACTTTTTATCTTTAACTAGTTTAACATATATATAGTTTACTTTGTTATAATCTCTATTTGCTTTTCCATGATTGTCCCAAATTTTTTCCTCATTGAACCGAATCCACACCCAAATAGTTAACGAATCCAGTGGAACTTGGTTACCATGTGCCCCTTGGTGGAAACCTCAATTGTGTAGTCCACTGGCAGACATTCAAAGATCGATTTATCGGCATATCAAATGGGTCCCATGCCGATATCTATCAAATATATTAGATCGGTATCAGCCACATTCGCCAATACACATCAATATATATTAGATCTGTTAAAAGCCAAATTGGCCGATATTTAACTGCCTTTTTTCTTTTAAGAAACTTTAAAAAATGTACAAGGCATTTTTGACATTTTGTCTAGCTCAAATCCGACATATATTGGCTGATATGATCCAATATAGGCCGATACTTAACATGTTTGTCCTGATATTTGATCACATAACAAATTGGCAGTGTATGTCATATAGGTTGGGGCCTAACGTGATGTATATGCAGGGCCGGCCCTAGGGGGTATCAAGTGGGGTGGCAGACATACGCCCCCGACTCGCTTAGGTCACTGGCCCACATAAAAGTTTAAAAGAAAAATAAAATAAAATAATATTACCGATAAAATGATCTAAATATTTGACCGTCTGATAGGTGCACCATGATGTGAAGATCAATTGTGTGGAAGATTAGGACGAAAAACATTCTCCATCTTCTGATTCATGGCAGTCAACGGATTTAATCATTGAAATGAATGTACTCTTCACAAAAAAATCTAAATAATGCCATGCATTCGAGAAAAGGTGGCATTATTTGCACTTGTTTTTTCTTGTGAGAGCACACACATGTTCACCATTCAAAATCATTTACTTCCTTGAATTAGACGATGAAAATCGTTTTTCATCTCAATCTTCCACACAATAGATCTTGAGATCATGGTGCATCTATTAGACGATCAGATCTAGATTCGATGTGGCACACATCCCAAGGACAGGTCCTAAGATCTATTACGAATTTTTTTTTTTATTAATATAAATAGGTCCCATTTCAAAATCTCTACATAGACCACAAAGAATTTTAGGACCGGCCATGTACATATGTGCTCATAGGACTCATATTTAAACCATGGTGCGTGATTAGCAAGGTATAAAAAATCGGCCGATACCAATACGTGTCAATTTTTTGACAAACCGATAGGTATCGGTTCTCCAACTCAGTGTCCGTATTGGCTGCTACGTATCGGTTTGAGCCGATATATATATATATATATTTTTTTTTTTTTTTTTTTTTTTAAAGGCTCATTTGGTATCGGTCTTCTATGGACCAATTGAGTCCTTGTTTGATTGGGATTAGACAGAAGATTCTATACTCCATCGTGTGCACCATCATCATAGTTCATGAGATAAAATGCAATTAGTCTAGTCTAGAGCGCGACAAGGAAGCAGAGAAGCCGCGTGGTGGGACGTCTTGAGGGGTACGGGTATGGGCAGCTGCAGCACCCAGCCAAAAAAGAAGCCATTCCTTTGCTGCGTTATCTTCAATCAACTTTTGTATGCCGACACTCGACACGCTCATTTAACCAAATGAAAGCTGCAGTACGATATCAAAAAAGCTGCAAGTCTCCACCCTCAGTTGGCTGACCCGCTGCCCTGCCGCTTCTGTCACTAAGTAGGCCATAGGGCGTGTAGTACAAGTCAACTATAGATAACACCTTTTAGGCGGCTTCTTGACTAACAATTTATCTTTACTCCGCTATAAGGCATTTAATGTTTCATAATAAAAACAGGTAGCTGGTTTAGTGTAACTAACCGATTCTTAGAGTTTGTTATGAATGGGTCACTATTTTGTGTGAGTGACATCATTTCTTCGTCAAGTGTGATGGTTTTGATCATCAGTCGATTCATATACATATCGGCCGATAATTATCGTATTCATCACTTTCAGATCCGATGTGCCTGGTCGTTATCACCAGGCATATAGAATCAGCCAATAACTTATAAATTATCTGATAAATTAGCCGATATTTTAGTAATTCCTTCTCAATCATATCACGTCTCTCTAATTTTATATTATCAAGAAAATCTTTTAATTTGTATGTAATTTTATTAACAAACCAATTCCTTTTTGCTTTTCAACCCGAGTTGTCGTGCTTAGCTTAGATAGTTGACTCCTTCGAGTATGTCCCATATAACTCATTTTTTGCCGCAAGTATTTTTTTTGCCACACTATCTTGAAATCATGTGTTTATCATTAGATGGTCAGAGTTGATTTCACAGGGCACACATCTCAGTAAGTGACACTAAAATCATATATGACTTTGATGTGTGTCACATGACTTAGGGTTACTTTTTGAGATGTGTGTCATGTGGAATAGAAAACTGACCGGCTGATGGAACGACCATGATCTCAAGATCCGTTGCATAAAAGATTGAGATAAAAACTTATCTACATTGCCATATTCAAAGGTGATCAATGCATACCGGTTGAAGGAGATGGGGTGAGAAAGTAATTTTTTTGGAGTGAGAATAACAATATTCTTTGTATTCATTAAGAAAAGAAATCGATATTATCGGCAAATATATATATATATATCCTATAGAGAATCACGCACATGAAAAAACTAAAATTAAAATCGGCCAACTTGGCCGATAATTATCGTTATCAACCAATAAATATCGTCCAAGGTGTAGGCCGATAAGGTCGATATCAATCAATATTAAAACCTATGCAAAGGATCTAATAAAAACCACCTGCTGGGTCAAATGCTTTTAAAATGAACCATTGTTCTATAAGTATCTGTTTTCTTTGGGAAATTTACCAGATGGACCCTGTCAGATACACCTTTTCCGTTAGAGACCCTATATTTTCACCTTTACCCAAACCGACCAACTGCAAGCCTAGCCGACCCTAAGGACAATAAAATGTCCAAATTACCCCCTTCTATGATTTTCTTTAACGCACAAAAGCATCATCTTCTTCCTCATTTTAATCTGCTACAGTTTGTAAAAAGCTAGAGGTGGTGAAGGTGACGACGTCCTCTCCCTCAGTCTGAATTGCTATTTGGAAGAAGAAAATAAAGGCTTGGGAGAAGAAGCCCTTGCATTTTTTCATTGGGTAAAAAAGACCTTGCAGTTTGCCATTTTAACGCGAGGTATGTTCAGATTATCCAGTGTAAGCCACATTTTCAGTTTGTTAAGGTCTCTTAATGTTGCAGTATAAGAAAGAAAAATTATTATTTTATTGGTCAATTCTGTTAAACAGTCGATATCGATTATATAAAAATCAATATCGACTCGTTAAGCAATCAATATCGATTAGTAAAACAATCGATATCGACTATTTAAACAATTGATATCGATTTCATAATGAGTCGATATCAATTGTTTGAATAATCGATATCAATTGTTTTACTAATCAATATCGATTGCTTAAGGAGCCGATATCGATTTCTTAACGAGTCGATATCGATTGTATAAACAATCGATATGTATTAACAGTTATTTCCCTTTCGTGTCATCAGTCTTATGACTCCTTCTTTATCATTCTTAAATAGGCGATGTCGGAGCTGGACATTTCGTTTCTCTGTCACTATGATGGTTATCTTGTAAGTGATGATAGCATTTATGAAGGTGGCCGACGGAGGGTTATTACTAATTCGACGGGTATTTCTTATGAATAATTCATAAGGTGAATGTCCACTGTCAGATTTGTGAGGGCAGATGAAATAGTTTTCATAAAATTCCATATGAAGATAGTGAATACCCCTGTGGTTACTGACATTTTAAACTCTGATGATTTGGCCACCATATTTAGGTTTTATAAAGTCGGGGTGGACGCCATAAATGTATTCATCATTAAGGTATCGTTATCCTTTCGAGTCGAAGCTGAACAACTACATCTTGGCGGGACTGATTTTATGAGTAATCATTCATTTCAGCCATGTAAGTTTGAGGAGGATAGAACCATATATGATATCGTCCGATTAGGCGATGCCAACGATGTTACGGCGAATATGTCTGCCAGGAAAGCAATTATTAATTTAAACGATGCTCCAGTTGAATCGTATGATGACCTACTAAAATATATGTATGGGTCACAACAATGTAGTCAAGGGTTAGACTACACTTCATAAAGGGTGGTGGATACCGACAATTTCAGTCATATCTTTCCTGGTGGATAGAAAACTTGGTTGACTCACGAATTATGTTCTATCATGCCATCAATATGGATTATCGGAGGGGCTCAACTCCATGTTCATACACATGAGCACCCCTTCGGTGAAGGATTTAGTCAATCACATCAGAACCCCTTCGATGAAGAATCTAGTCAAGCACCTGAAAACACTGCTAGTGAATGGCGTAGTCATCGCCAACCCACCAATAAAGATAATTTAGAAGATTATGATGGCGACCCGGATGGATTTATAAAAGAGGATCCGAAAAAGTTAATGAGAGGCATTAATAATCCCCTAGTAGACGGAGATTATGAAGTGTCAGAGACGTCGGGCGACTCTGACGATCAAAAGGTGGAAACTGAATACCGAAATTGGACGTTTAAAGTTGGAGAGATCTTCAGAGATAAACAAACATTCCAAAGAGCATTGAAAGAACAAGCGCTGGAGAAAAACTTCTAAATCCGGCCCTTGAAAATTGCTAGTTATCGAGTGATAGCTGAATGCTACAAACCCAATTGTTCGTGATGAATACATGCGTCTAAATTAATTGGGCTTGACTCTTTCAAAATCAAGACGTTCAATAGTACTCACATATGCAGGCCGCTAAAATCAGACCACACGATCACCGTAATACAACAATCTCCTTCATAACTAACTATATACGAGAGAAACTTATGGAATGATTCGACTATACACTTGCATCAATAATGTTTGATATTGTAAAAATTTATAATATGTAAATCACATATTCTAAGGCTTTGAGGAGGAAAGAACTCGCCCTGAATGATATTAGAGGCAGTTGGGAAGGGCAATTTGTGGATCTATCAGCCTACGTGAAGGAGATGGAGAGGGTAGATCCTAATGTGAGAACATCCTTTCAACTTACACCTGGCGGTAAGTTCCAAAGATTTTTTAGAGTTTTGGCTCGTGCATCAGAAGCTACTGTAATACACTTTGTCACATATTACTTGTAGATGGCACACACCTACAGGGACGTTTCAAAGGGATCCTACTTATCGCCTCAGCGCAAGATAATAATGGCCATATATTACCGTTATCATTTGCCGTCGTCGAGTTAGAAAAAGAGGATACGTAGATATGATTTCTTGAATGGGTAGGTACATTTGTGATCGGTGAGTTTAGCGAAGATTTCGTTATTATCACGGACATGTCGAAGGGTTTAATAAAGGCGATAAAATGGATCTTCCCTAACGTATACCACAGCTACTATATGCGACATATGACACAAAATTTGGTACACAAGTACCCGAAGAATAGGGTGGATCTTCCTTCAGGTCGTAGAGTATATTTTAAAAATTGACCTGAAGCGTTGGTCACATGCACATTTCAAAGGAAGATAGTACGATTCACTGACTACGAATAATATTGAAAGTTTGAACAGTGTATTGAAGATAGCTCGAGAGAGACTAATTATCGACTTAACCAGAATTATTGGAGAGAAAGTCATCGATCATTTTCAAAAGTGTCGACAGATATCTAAGAAATGGAGCACCCTCCTCTGCCCGAAAGCAGATGAACACAAGAAGAAGGTGCTGTAATGGGCTGATAGAAAGAGAGTTCGACCATACGAGCGAGATCAATTTCAAGTCAATTTCGGAAATTTCATTCATCATGTCGACTTGGAACATAAGACATGTACTTGTCAACGTTGACACATTCATTGTTTGCCTTACTCGCATGCCATTGCGGCCATCAATCGGAGAAGTTACGATTATCATAACTTCTGTAAAAAGTAATTTTTTATCGCATACTTTAGACAATCATACGACGAACAATGGCTTCCCACCCTCGATAAAATCCAATTAAAATTCCAAGCTGACCAACTATCGAAAAATATGAAAGTGAGACTACCCTCAAAAGCAAGTTGGCCATCCGAGGAAGAGAAGGATATGCTCTAAGGGTGAAGTTAGGGCCCTATAGTGTCACAGGTGCAGTGAGTATAGTCACAATCACAGGAGTTGCACTGCAGTGGGACCGATGGGTTGATACAATACGTGTCTCCTTTATATAGTAAATCACTCTTTAATCCTAGCAATAAGAGTTTCGTAACGTGAGAATTTTTTTATTTACCTATCACCAGCATTTTTCTATCTATGTGCTTTTTTTTGGCAACTTAGTTACTGATATTATGTGATCGTCGTCTTAACTATTTTAAATTTCAGGAATGAAGAAGGAACCTTCGATACAAAACCATCCTTCGAAAATAGGGCACCTTGGTATAGATTTGACACAAGTAATCTACCGATGGATGATAGGCGGTGCATGGAGATAGATCACACGAGGTAAAGTTTGGTCGTAAATTCGGTTTTTAATAGTTATAAATTTGGAATGTAATAATTACGATCATTGAATATTTTTGAATGTAATAACGAAATGATTGAAAAATGCCAAAAAGTGTATTTTCTCAAAAATTTCAACAATAGGTTTATGCAATCGATTATCGATTGTCTAAACAGTCGTTATCAATTGTCTTAACAATCGATATCGACTCTTTAAATAGTCGATATCGACTATACTAACAATCGTTGTTGACTATATTAATAATCGATATCGACTATATTAACAATCGATATCGACCCCTTTAGCAAATCGGTATCGACTATATTAACAATCAATATCAACTGTCCTAAAAATCGATATCAACTATATTAACAATCGATATAGACGTATTAACAATCGATGATATATATTTATGCAATATATTTGTACATGAGATTTCCAATTTACAAATTTACAAATTCCCATTATCGGCTTTTGAATGTACTTACAAATTTATAAATTTACATGTTCACCCCAAAAAGTACATCTGAATATAATTTAATATTTAATTTACATCTGAAAAAAATCTACAAGGTGGTGCATCTGTAGGAAGTTCTTCATTGCATTGTTCCTCCACTCCATTGGCAGTGAATGTAGCAAGTGTCTGGCTAATTTTTGCCCTGATCTGACTCATATTTTCTTGCGTGAAGTCGAATTTCTTTCCCGTCATAGAGTACTCTATATACTTCAACATAAACACCCCACAGTTCCACCCATTGCTCTGTCGTGGAACGGATTTAATTCGATAGTCAGAACTTGACCAAGGATAGATGTCAGCGCTCAATGTAGTGGAGTCTCTGTATAAATATAAAAGTTCGGGAAGGTAATGGGCCAATTTAAAAAAATTGTAATGTCCAATAAGATAAATAAATAGTAAAAATTTGTAAGATTGGATAATTCATATTTTTAATAATATATTCTTACCAGGACATTCAATTGGACATAATATTTCTCATTAGAGGGCCTATCAAGAATAGGGTCGACAATCGTTATCGATCGTTCGATTACCTTCATGATCGCAAGCACCTAATGCAATGGATCGTGAGAATGAAGTGGGACAAATATCTAAAAAGAATAATATAATGTTAGTAATACGACTTGAAAATTATAAAAATTGTTTGTAGAGACATTGGTGAGCCCAGAGATCCCGTAATCGATTAAAAAAGAAGTTCTGCAACACCTTCCTACCTTTGTTTGCTTCTTCCTCATCTTTCGCAATAGGCCTTTTCCAAAGGGCATTCATGAACCTCTGCTCATCTTTCAGCTCAATCGTAACGATGGCCATTGTCCCCTCAATGGCCCTCTCTGTTTCAGATTTTATCTTCTGCTAACCATTTCGTGCGGTCCTAGGTTTCACGATAGCATATATTATTTTGGAGGGCCTAGGCCTAAGCGAGTGTCAAGTGGTTGCTCAGGTTGGGAAGAGGCTTGCTTATCACTAGTAGTACCCTTTTCGGCCTGAGACTCGGGTTGATTGTCAGCAGCTGCCACCTCCTCATGCATGGGAGGAGTTGGTCCCTTATCTGTTGATCCCTTAGATGGGATATCAAAGGCCGTAGGAGGCACCTTCGATATCACGTCCGAAATATCACCATCTTGAACATCGAAATAAAATTTGTTAAAAAACTGTAATTATATTCACTTATACAAACTACATTACAATACATACCTTAGGTGTAACCTCCAAAATTGTTTGAAGGACTTCTTTCAAAATCCCTTGGTCCTTTCTGATCAACTTGTTGGAGTGAATAATCGTCTGCATCTCTACATCCCTTGACGTGAGCCGGTCATCCAAAGAATTGCATCGTGTCAAGAGGAGCGCATTCTCTTCCTCCAAATGGTTAACTTTTTGCACCAAATGGCTCACTGTTTGAGTGAGTTTCAAGTTGTCAAGCACCATCTCGTCAATCCTCCTCAACGATACTTCATTAGAGGAGGATGGTGCACTGCCACTCACATTCTTCTTGGCCTCCCTTGTTCTCAGCCTCTCTAATTGGATGGGGCACTCTTCTGAAGACAAGTCTTTGTCTGACGTCGATTGGCTCTCAAATTCTTCATCATCAATATCTTCGACGGGAAGGTAATTTCTTTTCTTCTTCGGCGTCAAATCCACTTCCACAACTTTCTTGAGTTGTTCATCAATCTCTTTTCTCTTCCCCCAAACACCCTTTCCACACCGTAGATATTCCCTTACGACAGGTATCTCCAACTCATAGGCAATCAGTTCAAGGGGAGCACAAACCTTTTATAAAAAAGAAGAAAAATGGGAAACAACCAAAATATCAAAATACTAAAATGAATATATACAATAGAAAATCAAATATAAAATATTAGCGCAAGATATCGACTCTTTAAATAGTCTGTATCGACTTCTCAGACAATCGATATCGACTGCTTAAACAGCCGACATCAACTTCGAACACAATCGATACTGACTTCTAACAGGGTCGATATTGACTTCTTAGACAATCGATATGGACTGATTAAACAGTCAATATCGACTTTGAACACAGTCGATATTGACTTCCTACACAATCGATGTCGATTGCTAAAACAGTCGATATCGACTGCTATAACAGTCGATATCGACTGCTAAAATAGTCGATATCAACTATTTAAGAAATCGATACCAACTCTTTTAGCAGCCGACACCGATTGTGTAGGAAGTCGATTCTCGCAGTGGTACTCTTTATAGTCCTTATAAATTTAAAGTAAATAGACATCATACCTTATTGTTCAACATCTTCCCGACAGTATAGCCTTTTATCCTCGTTTGCGCCTTATCCTCCCATTTCAACAATCGGGGGAAAGGGTTATTCAGGGGCGTTCTCTCAGTTGATATTTCTCACTGCATCTTATAGGCCCACCATTGAAGAACACAAATACAACCATAAACATTATACGGCTTAAGGGCTTTATCCTTGTCGGCGGTCTTTCTATTCGCCACGCCCTTCTCTATATACTCTAGCAAGTCACGGAACATGTAGAGACCCCATGGAGTTTGTTTGAAGTTCTTGAAGTCATCGACGAGTTCAACATGCTCTTTTGACAGTTGATGGTGGGACCAAAAAAAAAATATATACACAACACAAATAGAAGAGCCAACTTAACGAAGTCCTCGTCACTTTGCGCTAGCCTCATTCCATTTTCTATATGAGACCAAATAATTTTCCTGGTAGGCAGTCCACGAAAATATTTGTAGCGAATCAATTTCTTTTCCAGTGGTTTAACGAAAGGGGTATACTATTGGGGTTCAACCACGGCAAAGCCCAATATTAAAGCAATGTCCATCTTCCAAAGATAAACATCTGTCTTCCCGATTCGAAAGAGGTTCTTTTCAAACCAAAAATTCAGCATCCCATCGACGACATCTCTAACAAAACACACACCCTTTGGCATTTGAATTATTCCACTGAAAACTGATGTTCTCAGCAACTCCTTCTGCTCTAGGCTAACGTCATCATAGAGCTTGGAAATTCCAGTAGGGGAACATTTGCCAACAGCACACTGCACGACTATCTTGAAGGCTTTTTTAAATGACCTATAATAAAATTGAAAGGAGTGACTACCATACGAAAATAGATTGCTTAAACGATCAATATCGATTTTATTAACAATCAATATCGATTGTATTAACAATCATTAATACAGTCGATATCGATCGTTAAGACAGTTGATATCAATCATTGTTATAGGGAAATAAAAAAAAAATTAATTCAAAACATAGATCGTTGAAAGAAGAAGAAGAAATTCTATAGCAATGGAAGATAATTTGATTTCTAACTTACAGATTTGGTAGCTTGAAGATTGAACGATCGATCGTCACCAACTTTGAAGCAACTCCGGCTTCCACTGACCTCGAACGAAAAAGTAAGAAGTAAAAAAAGGTAAATAGTAATTATTTGAATAAAGGACAGCTATTTATTACCTTAGAGGTAATTTCGGCATTTTGTAAAGGCGGGCGATGGCTGGGCTTGCAGCTGGTCGGTTTGGGTAAAGGTGAAAATATAGGGTCTCTGACAGAAAAGGCATATCTGACAAGGTCGATCAAGTAAATTTCCCTTTTTCTTTATTAGTAAGCTCGGCTCAAATGTAGGACCTTCTGGTTGCAGATGTTTTTGCTAAAGGCTCCAGCCCTACCATGTAAATATCTAAAACAGGTCTTAGTTATTAGCTATTAATCTAAATGGCACTACAAAAATAAGGTGTTCTAGTGGCACTTGCTATTAAGGCAATTTTTTATAGCGGCAAGACTAATAGCAGCAGTTTTTGGTAGCGACGGGACTAATAGCAGCAATTTTTTGTTAAAAAACTACCGCTAATAGTCTTATTTTTGGTAGTTTGGGTTTTGCCAATTAAAATCACATGATAAAAAGTTACAAGCTATCTCTATGCAAGCCAAAGCCAACACTAAAAACTCATTGACTGCCTTGAATTTGATGGTTGGGAACTTTTTTCAACCCAAGCGTTCACATGATGGATCTTGATACCATGAGCATGCCATTAGATGATTACTTATTTTATACCACATGGCAAAAATTCCAAAAAAGTACTCCTAAAATCATGTTGCACACATCACACTCAAATCTATTTTATGGCCACGTTTTTAGATTTGTCTCACGTGATATGAAAAAGTAACTGTTGGATGGTATGTCCATGGTCTCAAGATAATCATCGTAACAACTGTGGCGAAAAAGGATCTCTACGAGCAGAGTCAAAGTAGTCCATGGGTTTTCAATGTTGGTACCCCAGATAATTTAGCTAGTGCGCATTGAGGTACCCAATTTTTTTTATTTTTGAGATCAGAGGTACGCAAAATTACTTGCATGGAAATGCCATTATTATATATCATTCAAAGTGCATTTTGAACTCTAGACCATAGATTTTCGTGAGAGCTCGTTTCTTCTTCCTCCTCTTTCCATTCCCGGGAGAGACAGTTCTCATGGAGGATCCTCCTTCTGCTGTAACTGGGAGATGGGTTGCGTTCTTCTCTTTTTATAAACTGGCTGATTCTTGTTCTAAACTACAAGTTTTGTAGGGTGATGGACTTGGTGTTGATGGAACTGTGTTTTGTCCTGAAGATGAGATTTAGGAAGAATCCTTGCGGTGGCAGCATACGCCTCTGGGATATGTATTGGGATTGAAGGCAGCGATAGGAAGTCTTTGGAAAATTAAAGGATCTGTGGACATCATTACTTTTGATGATGGTTTCTTCCTTTTTAATTTCCAAAATGAAGACGATGCGATATTTGTTCATAATGTTGGAATTTGGACAATTGGAAGAAGTCCTCTTATTCTGAGGAGATGGGAGCCAAATCTAAAGCCGGAGCAAGAACTGTTGAATTTTGTTCCCATTTGGATTAAATTTCCAAGGCTACCAATCCACTTTTGGTCTGTTAAAACCCTAAGTCAGATTGCTAGTACTCTTGGGACTCCGATACACACCAATGGCCCTACGGCTTTGAGGTCCAGATTAGCGTATGCACAGTTTTGTGTTGAGATTGATGCAAAATATAATTTTTCAGATTTGGTCCTTTTGAAATGAGAGGATGGCTCTGTATTCTCACAAAAGATTGAATATGAATGGAAGCCAACAGTATGTAAATGTTGTTCTTCTTTCAATCATGGGTCAGAGCGCTGCCCGGTGGGGCCTAAACCTATTGTTCGACGAGAATGGATTAGGAAGAAAGCTATTGTGGAATC
This sequence comes from Chloranthus sessilifolius, assembly GCA_021018995.1. Classification (NCBI taxonomy): domain Eukaryota; kingdom Viridiplantae; phylum Streptophyta; class Magnoliopsida; order Chloranthales; family Chloranthaceae; genus Chloranthus; species Chloranthus sessilifolius. The sequence goes on from CM037584.1 coordinate 81,660,654, forward strand.
AGATCTAGTGAAGGGGGCCATGGATAGTCATTCGGAAGATGGTCCCACAAATCTAAGAACGATGGAAGAGGTAGTGCTCGGCCATAATAACAATGTTCATGGATTGGATGGGGAAGGCAGTAGCACCAAATCAAGAAAGGAGGAGTCCAGTACTGAAGAGCTTTGGAAGATGAATCTAATGCCAATGATCTGGACTACATGGACTCTGAGGAACTTGAAGAAAGGATAGCTGAGACCCCATAAAATAGTGAAGGCATGGATATACATGGAAGTTCTCAAAGGTGGCTAGAAATTTAGGATGAAATCTATCGATACTATCATGAAAGTGATTTTCTAGATGGTGTGAATTTGTCAAAATATCAAGGTGGAATCTCTCGAGATTGCCGTGATGGTGGTTTTCTGGATGGTGTGAATCTGGAAGGTGTGGAAACCGGTTAGCAGACATAGAGGAAAAGTAGGAGTTTGAATTCTCCTTCTAAAAATTTAGGAGAACTTGTGGGTTGCGATTCTTTTGTGTCTAACTTTAAGAAACCTGTTATCACAGAGAATAAGTTTGACATTCTCGACAATGATCAACCATTGGTACTGCTCGCTAATAGTAAGGTGAAGATCTCGTCGCTTACAAAAATCAATAAAAATTTAAATTCTAAAATTGGTAAGAAGAATGATGCCAGAAAATGGGTTTCTAAGACCAATCCGAGCATAAGAGGGTCGGTCCAATCTAATTTTTCAAAATGAATCTTGCCAGGTGGAATGTTTGAGGACTGATCATTCACATAATATACCATTTTATCACTCTTAACTTAGTGATGCTAGGACTTAGTTTTATAACAACTGCCACATTCTAATCCCGACAATATCGGGTAAGGACTCGTGTAAGGTCAGGCGTGTCCCAAAAACATGACACAAAGAATTGATTTAGAATTTTAATGATGACTGTTAAATAGTGGAACCTTAGTGGCCCAGTAAAATTTGTTAGTAAAAACCAGCTTTCAATGCACTAAAATATAGTATATTGAGTATACACTTAAAATTTAGATCATCCCATATAACTATAGTGGTGTGTATTAGCTAATACACTCGAGTTTGATATTAGTATATATATACACTTAGTATATTGGAGTTACACTGAATCACAGGTTCTTAAACTATTTAGTGTAACAGGATTACACTTCAATATAATAACCAGCCTTATGCCCTAACTAGTATAGAAGCTTTGTATAAAATATAAGCCTTTGGCTCATATGGGTATACACTACATAACCAAGTGCATGCACTACATGGGATCCTATCCCTTGTAAGCTTGTAATATAAATCTCACCAAAAAAACTACACGAATGCATGAGTCATTCTCGACTCCATGCACGCAAGAGCAGCTACACCATTACAAAGCTCGACAGCCATCTTCTTGCTTCCATTCCTCCGCAACCCAACTTTGCCGATACATGTATTCACAGCCAGTTAAATAAATCTTAGTAAATTATAGAGAAAAGAAACGTGAGATCACAAAGTGAACCAACGATACAGTCACGTAAGTTCGGTCCTCATTCTTCGAGCTCGGAGAACTCGGTACCAAGTCGGCGTCGTAACCTCGTGTCCACATTAAGGTATGTCATAAACAAATAGAATTGGTTAGGTCAGTAGTTAATTTAGATAAATTATACATCTATGGTGTCGATTCACTAAGACCAAATCGGCAACATGAATCACAGTTTGAAATGGATTCGGAACCCATATGGCTCATAAAAACTACACCAAAAATTTCACACAAAACTGAATAAGAAAATCCTAATTTTTGTGCAATATATATATGAAATATATTATCCATATGTATACAAAATACCCGGCCAATTGCCTAAGTAAACAAAGCCAAATTGAAGCAGAAAACACCCCAGCAAGCCAAGCCTGATAGGCTTGCCATGGCAACTTTACAGGCTTGCCGCGGCAAGGTGCTCAGACTTGCCGTGGCAACATTATGCTCAGACTACTATTTGATATTTTAGTCATAACTTTTGATCCTGAACTCCGATTGGTACGATTCTTAATGCGTTAGAAAGGGGACAACGAGCCCTACAACTTTTATGAAGTAACAAAGTTTTGAATCTAACATTTAAAAGATAAAAAATTGGTGACAAGTAGCGGCAACATGCTCAGTTGTAAAGCTTGCCGCGGCAACCTTGCATCTGACGCACTTGATGACACCTCTGTCAGGGGTTTGTGCTGGGATGACTTGCTGAGTTTGACCATGAGACTTGGGATCATAAATGGTCCATATTTTGGGTCTATGTTGACCCAGTAAACTATTAAAATTATTAAAACTATGACCATAAATCCTAGGTATTTGGTGCACATGATAAGTTTGCTTGAAGACATGCGTGCACGGGTAACCAGTTACATGTAAGCCTGGTATAAGGTAGGGAGATTACCTTACTGACTTATATTTTAGTATTTCATTGCGCTTCTGAGTAGCATGATAATTATGTTGTATAGTCAGTGTAAATTGATCATGCTCATGATGCCTCCATATATTTATCAGTATTTATGTTCGATACATGATCAAGGATTATATGCATCTGAGAATAACTAATAGATAAAGGATATCCATGATGAGATGTCTATGATTGCACAATGATACCAAATTGAACGTGATGTATATGGATAATATTAGTACACTAGATACCTACATAGGTGCATATCGGATTGAACGATGATGATTGATATATATATATATATATATATATATATATATATATATATATATATATATATTCAACCTGGTATAAAACGAAGATTGTCAGTTAATTTGGGATAGTAGTTATTGTCAACAAGTTCCATGAGTACATGATGATTTGCAGACATGATCTATCTTATTCTCCGTCATGTCTTATTTTTTTCTGATTAGCAGGACAATATAAAAGATGTAGAGATATCTCATAACTCGTGTTAACTAGTATGATGGTAGTTTATGTGAAGATAGAAAAATCCGATAACTAGTGTAAATCCGATATCTAGATCTGATATATGAGAGCATGTCAAAAGATTATGCTAAGTACAGCTCAGTGATGAGCCAATTTTGATAAAGTTAGTTAACAAAAATACTTTTACCTCACTAAGCTATGTCAGCTAGATGAAACGCCCATTTAGTTAGTTTTGATGGATTATCCCATATGCTTATTAGAGTTTCAGTTCAATGAATGGTTAAGCATGAAAAAGTTAAATTCAGTTGGATGTATAGTAGTACATGATGACGAGAAGATAAGTTTAGACGTATACTTTTGTATAATTATTTATGATGCTCGATGTATAGTATACTGATGATACGATACTTAGGATTTTTATTTAACTATGCTCATGTCAGTATTGATAATGATGATAGAGTCAGTTGAAATGATTATTTTTGCATGACTCGACTCATGATGGTTTTAATGAATAAATATGCTAGTTCCGCATGATGGTAATAAGATCAGTATTACATATGGTCATGCTATGAAATTTAGTTCGATATATGATTATGCAACGACAAAATAGTTCAGTTCTATATATGGGTTATGTAAGGATGTTACTAGATCAGTTTTAATGAATGTTGATGAATAATGATGTATGTTCAAATGTGACGTATGATTATTGTATACACATGCTAGTTTTCAATGTATGACTATGACTGATGGTGTTAGATCAGCTTAGAGAGCTACAGACTTGATGTACGCTTTGCATAATTATGATGCTAGTTCAGCTTGGATACATGAATATCAATGATCATGATAATTGCAGTTATATATGATCATGTGAGTTCAATTATTCAAATCAGTTTTACTATATAATATCTATTTACGGTATGCTCGCATATATGTTACCATGCATTGTTCATGTCCTGTTATCCTTGATGTCATGTACACGTCTTTGTTTCATCTTGAATCCAGTGATCCCGCTAACTCGGGAGCTTGATATCTCATCCAAGTGATCCCACTAACTCGGGAGCTTGATATCTTGTCCAAGTAATCCCGCTAGCTCGGGAGTTTAATTTTCTTGGACCAAGTAATCCCGCTAACTCGGGAGCATGACAAGTGATCTCGCTAACTCGAGAGCTTGATTTTCTTGTTTCTTATATATATCTTGTTTCAGTATGATTTCTGTAATTGTCCAGCATGATTCCTTGTCAGTATAATTCCTCGTATTTGTTCAGTATGAATCTATCAGCATGATATAATATTTGCATGATTTATTATTTATTATACCATATGTTGCTAGAATAAATGCTAAATGTTGCTAGAATAGATACAAGATAAGATATAATGTGTTTAATTTTGTAATTTATGCATCTAGAAGTGAATTGGAAGTCTAACATATAAAGTAGCACTTTAAATTTTTCTGCTGAGCTTTGATGATAGCTCATCCTATGACTTTATGTTTTAGCTGCAGATATTGCTCAAGACCCTGAGCACGAGGCTGTTCCTACCTACTATCAGGAGGAGGACGAGGGAGACAAGGAGGAAGATTTTGTGGAGGATTTCTTTCCTTCAGAGGTTTGAGAGAGTGAGAGTAGTGATTTTAAACATGTATAAACAGCAGTGTGGTTTGAGATAATTTACAACTTCATGTATAGTTTATTTTTTGTTTATATTTCCTGTTCAGTTTATTGCTTTAGATAAAGGAATGGATATCAGTTGTGCCATATTTCTTCGTATCAGAGTTAATTCAATTCTCTTCCGCATATGTAACACTTTGTACATGATGCTCTTGTAAGAAATGACCATGTTAGGTTATCCGATAGCGCGACCTTTCCCATTTACGAGAAGGAAAAAAGTCGGGCTGTCACATAGTTTGCTACTAATGAGTTGATGATGTGCATATATTAAAGATAACCACTAAAAGAGACCCGAAGTGATAATCTTTGTCAAAATGAACCCAATAGAGCAATAAAAAGATAATTAAGTGTAAAAGACAATTCACCGCCTATTGTAGAATGAAAAATCATGTTTTACGATTTTGCAGAATGAAAGTGTTGATGAAGAAGAATCTTAGAAGGACTATGCTGCTAAAATAAAGGAGGAAATTCAGAGTACATCAACTATTCGAAGCAAGGAACTATAGAATTAGAAGTAGAGTTATATTAGGATAGTTTAATTTCTTTTATTAGAATTAGAACTTGTAAACCGACTCCTTATGATCTATAAATAAGAGAGCCGAGTGTAGGAATAAACCATTGAAGAAATTCTCAGCATCAATTGGCGACTGAGGTTAGGTTTTCTTTTGATCAAAATTAGAGTAGATTTTTATTGCTTTGTAGATTAGATATCCAAGGTTTCTCAAGCGCAATTGATGACTACTATTGGAAGCTGAAGATTAGAGTAGATATCTGTAGTTTCTCAGAAGCAATTGACACCCATGGCTGAGGGGTGAAGGATATATTTTATTGCTTTCTAGTTTAGACTTTATTTTCTTTTATTTTATGCTTTATAAACTTCTTCAGATTTTGATTTGAATTGACAACTCAGGTTGAAGTTTACAGATTAGTATAATAGTTTTTACTTTTCAATCTTCAATTTTCTAAAGTTTGATTGACGCCCAAGTTTTAGGAAGTTGTTGATTAGATTAAATCTGTATTGATAGGATTTTAGTGTTGATTGATAACCAATGCTAGGAAACTTGAGATATAGTGCAATGATACTGTTTAATTTTATAAATATCTGTTTAGCAGAAGATTGTGATTGACGATCATAATCTGAAGTTTTAAGATTAGGATTTATTTTCTGCACTTTAGATTAATAAATAAATTCTTTATTCATATTTGTCCAATATATTAGGATCTTAAAAGATAAGTATAAGTTTTCAGAAAATTAAATTAATATAGGATAACCTGTCTCTGTGGGAACGATCCTTTGCTAGTACTATGATCTCCATTGTGCACTTACAATAGGTTAAGACTTAATTAGATACACGTATAAGTAGCCAATCAAGTTTTTGGCACCGCTGTCGGAGATAGTGTTGTTATATATTAATTCAAGAAAATAAGTATTTATCTTTCTCTTTTTATATTTCTTTATCTTTTTAATTTTCTTTGATCGCTTCTTAATCTTTCACAGGTTTATTCGGAGCGACGACTCAGAGTTTCAACTTTTCTTGATCAGAGAAGCTTGAGGCTTAGATTTGTTCTCTCTCCCTACTTTCTAGAATAAAAATTAAATAAAGTTAAAAACATACCAAAAATAGAGTTTTTCTTTTTATATGCATCACACCCGATCTTGAAGTCTAGATTTCTTCGAGTGTGATCCATAAATTAAAAGGACTCTCCGACGTAATTTGGCAGCAAATCGAATTTTCGTAAGAGAGTCCTTAACCATGGCTGACGATTTATCAATCTAGGCACATTTCAGTCCAATAGATTTGACCGAGCCCTCTTGTATAGTTATACCAGAGGTGCCTGTAGGTCAAAATTATGAAATCAAGCTCCAAACACTTCAATCTGTACCGACCTTTCATGGGCTTGATCAAGAAGATCCCTACCAACATCTGAGGGACTTCATAGAGCTTTGCATTGTATTACAACTATCACCAGCCAATAAAGAAGTCGTAAAGCTACGTCTGTTCCCATTTTCTCTCAAGGATAGAGTGAAGGCATAGTTAATTTTATTTCCTGCCAGAAGTATTACCACATGAGAGGAATTATGGTTCAAATTTTTAGGCGAGTACTTCCCAATTGGTAATACTAATCAAATACGCCAAACAATTCAAGACTTCAGGCAAAAACCAGGAGAATTATTTCATGAGAGCTAGGAACAAATGAAGGATCTGTTACAGAAGTATCCTCACCACGAGGTACCGAATTGGTCGATAGCGTAAAGTTTCTACTAAGGGCTAACTGAGACTAACCAGTCTATAGTCGATGCCGCTAGTGGAGGAGCCTTTATGGCTCAGAATGGTCAGCAGTCCTAGAACCTATTCGAGAAACTGGCCAATAACTCAAACAAGAAATAAGCTCTGCTTAGATTTGATCCAGATGTCACTCGCCCTACCCTACTCGTGAGGGGTGGATATTACGATATCAGCAAAGATAAAGTAAAGGAGGACATGAGTGTAAAAATTTTGGCTCTTGAACATCAAATCGCGACATTAATGGTAGCCAAACCTAGCATTTCGGACAGCTCTTTGACAAGATACTCTAATAGCCAAACTCACAATTTTGTGGAAAACCCAGCTGCGCCACCATATCAGGAGGTAGTAGAAAATGAACAAGTAATGTCTTTTCAGAGGGGAGACTATGGGAACACCTATAGCCTGTTGTGGAGGAACCACCCTGGATTTAGTTATGGTTCCACAGGGGAGCACAACTAGTACCAACAGTTGTGCAGCCCAGATTCCTCGAGACTCAAATTTTCCATCAAAGACCTCAATTATTGGTTGCACCACTCCAATTTGGACCATAGAGAAATGCACCTGATGCCAACAGTTGTTCAAATCCTTTGGGATTTGCAGCAATAGTCGCATCAGCACTCGAAAGATTTACACCAGCTTGCTTAATTCTCCCAAGTACTTAAGTCACACACGCAGTCCATTTCAAAGCTGGAAGGCCAGAAAGGCTAGCTAGCTTCTCAAGTGGCCAAAAGGGAGAGTAGTAAATTGCCTACACAGCCACTAAATAATCCTAGAGGACAGGTGTTCTTGGGGGAGACATTGCCTCCCCAAAATTAAGTACAAAAAACCTCTTGGATTGTGGAGCTACTGACTCATCCGTAGCACGAATTGTAAAGTATGTAAATTATTTCTTTTCTTTTCTCTAGGTATTCTAATACGACCTGAATCGTTGGAAAATGATAGATCGTAATTCATACCTACTGTATATTATAATGAACAATCGTATGGATTTACGATTGATCGTCATTGTGTCAATTAGAATTGCATCGATTGCGATTCTTATTTACTGTAGGCTTGAATGAACCGATGATTCTAGGTTAAAACTCATGTGATGGCCGGCTTAGCAAGTTGTCACTAAAAACAGGACCTACATATTCGTAAAAAGGATATGTCGGTCCCATTTTCAAAACCTTTCAGTTTTTTCCCTCCTACCTTCCCTCTCTTTTTCAAATCGTCTGTAATCTCAACTATTCTTCCACTCAACCCAATTGTTTATTTTCCTATAAACCCCTTACTTTCTCTATTTCATTTCAGGAAAACCTTACGAGCATTCTATTATACAATTACAAATTAGGGTTTCAATCGTCAAGGAGGTAAGATGACGATTGTAATGGTAGAATGGAAGGGCATCTGCAAGAATTTTTTTTAATACATGGAATTTAAGTTTAATTAATTGCATTGTTATTAACTTTTGTAGAGAAGAGTTGAAGTATGATGAACAAGACAGGTAAACGACAAAGGGAAGAGGAAGAAGAAGAAGAAGGTAATAGTTATGATAACACCTCAATTATTCACGTACCGTATCGCACTATCTGCTGCCCTCAAGGCCAAATTAAAAGCAGTAGACCCACCCAAGAAGAAGTCCAAATCTTTTGAGGTAGTTATCAAAGATAATTCTAAACACACAAATGAGACAGAATCTGTCTGTCCTTGGTTGAATTTAGATAAAGGTAAAAGGCCAGCATCCTCTGCTATGCCAGTAGATAGACTCCCTACTTCAATGAAACATCATTTCGTGGGAGTCAAAATTATAGTAGACGTTGAGTCTTTAGAAATATTGGAAATGGGTGGAGAAGCTATTAAATATTTTAAGGATGTCAGGATGAACTATTACTTAGAGCCAGGAGTCACACCAGTCTATCATAGATTGGTGAGGTTGTTTTACAAAAATATGATCAAAAGCAACCAGGAACCATCCCCAGTCCTCTCCACTAGTATCGTTGGACTTCCAATCTAAATTACAAAGGAAATGGACGCTAGGGTAATGTATGCTCCCTTGGAAATACCACAATTGTCCTAAGACAACCTAGAGGCCATCCTTTTGAGGATGCCATCAAATACCCTCCCTAACTTTATCAAAATGGCAACTTTTTGGAAATCCTCCATGGGATAGGTCCCTTTTCCTTTGAAAGGCCTGGAAGCAAGGAGTTTATCACTTCACTTCTTTGACGTGTTAATTCATAAAACCATTCACCCCACGGGTCATAAAACACAGAGAAGGATATTATTTTCCAAGACATTATACTTGATGGAAAATCGTTATTGGTTCAATGTGCCATCTTACCTATTTGACCTAATCACCACCGTGAGGGAGAAACTGAGTCAAGAGAAATACCTGACGAAGAAGTTGACCCTACCATTTTGAAGCCTTATCACAAATCTGCTGATGAATGTGGGTATAGTAAAGACCCCAAGGAAAAAGTTTTACCAAGAACAGAGAAAGGCTTAACAATCTCAGCCTATAGGAGAACTTTAGGTGCCGAAAATAAAAAGAAAATCCCACTTACTCCTCACACCAAAAGTACCCCCTTTGTATCACATGTCCCACAAATTCATGAGGATCGAGAAGAGATTGTCATAGAGCAGCCAGCAGAAATCGTAACCCCAGAAGTAGTTATGGAAGAAGGTGTGAGTACTTCTACTCAACCTCAGGAAGGAGCAGAGATTAGCCCTCCAGCATAAGAAGGAATAACCGAGTTAAGAGTCTTAGTTGCAGACCAAGCCAGTCTGTACGACCCTGCTTTGGACTCACTAATAGGGCCTACTATGCCCCCTTCAACAGAGGCGGATACACTACCAGCTACTACTGAAGCAGACCCTGTGAGCCCAAATGATGAGATAAACTAAGAAATTCCTCCAATAATTGATCAACAGATTGTGGCTACTTCTAGCCACACCCCAATAGAACCTGTTACTCAACCTATAATTATAGCCACTACAGAGCAAACCCTCATAGTTCGAGTTATTGAAGAAGAACCAAACTCCAAGTTATCAAGAGGGAGTTTTACAGAATTATTAAATAGAGAAGAAGCACCCCCTGAGGATCCTCCAGTCACCACCACATCAATCCATAAGTTAGAAAGGAGATTGAGGGCAGTCGAGCAATGATAGCGTATAAATGAACCAAATCTATTGCCATTCCCAGCCGTAGACAGAAGGGTGAGAGAACTAGAAAAATGAACCTCTACAAATGCCCCGACTTTGATATAACTGCCAAGTATAATAAGAAAGTGGATGGATGACTTTCAAAGACTAAAGAAGAGAGTCTTTGATACTACCTTGATGGCTCAAGAGCGAGCAGAAATAATGGAAAGCTTGCAACGAAAAGTTGTACAAGATCAAGGTGCAAGATGGACAGCAAAAACAGAGAAGAGAGTTCAAGAAGCCACTTCAAAAGAAGGTATATGAAGATAAAATTGCTAGCTTGCTTGCACAGTTTGGAGGTTTGATGGTAGTCCCAGATGATGTAGAAACAGTAAAGGAAAAAAGTTCTTAAGGACTACTAGCAACAACTCCACCAATAGCTGCGTGAGAAGGATCACTTATGATTGTAGCTAAAGGAAAATAGTGCAACTACAAGAAGAAAGAGATTCCCTAAGCTCAGTCAATGCTAAACAGAAGCAAGTAATCGAGTCACAAACAAAGTACTTTGCCGCATTAGTAAAGGAACAAGACAAGGCAGAAAAACTGAGAACAGAGGTTCACCTAAAATCTACCGTAATTAAGAAATTGACTACGAATCTTGAAGAAAAAGAAAAGGCTGCTAAGGAGCAATAGTGTTCGGAAGGAACTTCTTGCCGAAAGATTAATGAAAAGGAGGAGGCTGAACTGGCAACACATGGGGACTCACCAATAGAAAAAGATAAAGATGATTATTCAACAGATGAGGTGTCAAATTGGGAAGATGACCCCGCCACTATTATCCTTATACCATATCCTACATCACCAAGTGAATAAAATTATCGCAGAACATTACAAACCTCACAGGTATGTTCCCAATAGATTTTTCCTAGGTTTATACTTTTCTGTAATTAGTTTTTTTTAGTTCTTTAGTTTTTACCTTTCTGCTCATTGTAAATATCTAATTAATATATGAAATTTTATTTTTACTAACTTTCATTTTTTTTACTAACAGTGTGAGTGTTACTAACCTTTCTTTTATTTTTGTTGTTGATATCTTTGAGAAGTAAATCGATGTGTTTCCCTTCAAGTTTGGGAGAGCATTCCTTAGAGAATTTTTTTTCACATCTGTTAACGATTAGTTATATCAATAATTTTTAGGAAACATTTTTTGTAGTGTCCCCTACTTTTACATAATGAGGACATTGTACGATTCAAGTTGGGGGGATACACAATTACTATGTATAATAGTTAGTATTTTTAGTATATCAGTAGTTAGTTTTAGTTAGTGTTTGAAAAAAAAAAAAAAAAAATTTAAGTTGATCAGTACATATAAGATTATGATATAGAAAAAAATTGCAAATCTTGAAAACTTACGATTCATTATAATGGAAGTTTAATAATTAGCATTTAGAACAATTACAATTTATGCTTAGCTCGTTGAATACTATATTAGAATGGATGTTTGAAACAATAGATTGATCTAAATGGCAAAATTTAGACTATAGTTTCAAAATTATAAATCAGTGAGATTTTGAGCTATATTTCCTCTTTTATTCAGAGAGAGACTGTTTCTATTCAATCAAAATTTCTTTGAACTTCTACATTGCTATGAAATCTCATATTACTGAATTTAGAATCGAATTATTCTATGAATATGATGAACTGATTTTTTGTCTAGTGCTGTCTATTAGAAATATCAAAGTAATAAGGCATCTATGCTAGTAAGTCGTAAAGATGATTTAAGGTCATCTTTTGTTTAAACCAGAGCTAAAAAGCCAAAATCTCAAAAATATTTTATCTTTTGAACCCATATTAGAAGTCTAAACTGAATTTCTTTATACCAAAAATTTATAAACCTTTAACCATACGCACTACCTAAAGCTTTCTACCTTTAACGCTTATAAATTTTGAGAGTTTAGAATGCCAAAAAGAAGGGAGTGAAAGGAGTATAAGTAGAACAGATAAAGGGAATGTTAGAAAAGATGTACAGCTGAAGAAAATAAAAAAATGGGAAAGGAGTGAAAAATCGTAAAAGGATAATTTTTGAAAAAAAATTTACGATTTAGCTAAAAGCTTTCAAAAAGAAGAAAAATAGTAATTGTGCAACCATGGATTTTTATCAAACTCGTTGCGACGATACGCTCGTATGAAAAAAATAAAGAGTCACCACCCAGAGCTTTTGGTGTCCCGGAAAACTTAAATCAATTCTATAAGACCGAAGTGCCACAAATATGACTATGATTTATCGATTCACACCAAAGACTCTTGGGTAGGGGCTTCGGTTATCGATCGGGAAGGTGTTAGGCACCCGATCAACCTACTTTAGAGCGGTCTCTACTTATGGCCAAAATGAAAATAAAAATGAAAAGAAAAGAGCACTTCCCCTTACCCTAAGGCACTTGGATACTATTTGTGCCCCTCCGCTCTTGTCGAGATTTCGGCAGTGTAACGGCACAAAAGAGGTAGAGGAGTAGAGGATAAGGGAAAAGCAAAAGAGGTAGAGTAGAGGGGAGAGCCGAAGCTCTAGGGCCCTTATTGCACCGGTGTGGACCTTTGCGTAGGTGTGTTTCGGTGAGCTTCCGATGGCTTGTATGGTTGGATAAAGGGTTCTAGCTCCTAGGGCTTGAAGGCTAAGAGGTAGAGAAGGGAAGCTAGAGGATAGTTCTCACCTAAACTTAGAGTTTTTTAAGGAAAGGTGAGGTCTAAAGGGGATATTGGAATTCTGGAATTTATATGGGAATGGAACACCAAAGGGGGAAAGGGAGAACTTTCTCTTTTTTCTCTCTTTGAAAATTTTTTAAGCCCTTTGCAAGGGGGGATAGCTCTCTATTTATAGGAAAATGGGAGGTTAGGAGGGTACTTAAAGGCTAATTAGGGATAGCAGTTAGGTAATCTCCTAATCTAAGGTTTCCTAGGGTTTTAAGAGCTTGGAAAGATGGGAAATGAGCTTCAATGGTAGATCATAGGGTGAGATTTCAAATGATTAAAGGGTAAGCATGGGTGCAATAGTCCTAATGAAACCCATCCCACACTTTGAGATGGTCAACAAGTCAAACTCTAAAAATGAAATTCGATCCAAAACTAGGTGGTTACTGTAGCTAAGCCTGGCATAACTAATATATGCGCCAGGCAAAGCTACAGTGCATGGAAGTTTAGAGCCCGCGAGGGGCCCACCTAGATGTGGCGCAACTAATAGATGTGCCAAGCCATTTCTAAGGAAAAAATGGCTTGGCGCATGTATTACATGTGCCAAGTATGCATTGATCCTCACGAAGTTCTCACGTGGCTCAATGCATGCCTCGCGAGGTTCAACTCATGCTCATTTTGGTGCCTAACCTTCGAATCGCCGTAACTTTTGATGTACAGCTCGGATTGGAGCGATTTTTGGCTTGTTGGAAAGCTGAGAACCTCTACTTTATAATGATATAATTTTTAGTCTTAGTATAAATTCTTTCCAGCCTTGGTGCATCTCTTTCAAACCATTGCTCGGGAGGGTTATCTAAGGGTTTGGAGAGGTTTCTAAGGTTTGAGATTGTTTCTAAAGGTTCAAGGAGGGCTCTAAAGGATCTAGGGTGACTTCTAAAGGTACGGGGAATGCTATCAGAAGCTCGGGGGTGTGCCTCTCTCGAAGTATGTCTTGATCAGGCCTTGGGCCAAATTTGGGTGTCTACAGATGCCCCTCTTTGGTATCCGATCACTAATGATCGAATGCCAAAGACAAGAGACATTTGAAGAGACCCAAGGCATCACTGATGGGTCTGTTGTATTCAGAAGGAACCTTTAATATCAGATGAGTAACATGGTGAGTAAACGAAAGGTCTGTATATCAGGAAAAACATCCATTTCTCAAAGTTATCGGTCCCCAAGCGCTTAGCAACATTACTGGGCATAACCGAGATGGAGCGAGTTGAGAAAGCCCAATATACTGGAAAAAGCATCCGTTTCTCGAGATGATTGAAGATGTTTGATGTTCAAGTTTCATTTTGAATTCAACAACTTCGTAAGTGAGGGGGTGATCGACCCATACTTAAAGATAGGTGCGAAGCAGATATGTGAAGGTCCACAGTTTGTGTCAAATCATGTGAGGCATTGATTACGCCATTTGATTGGTCACGAGTGCCCCTGCATGATGCAGGGTTCGAGGTCTCTAGGCGAGCCCGTTGATCTCGAAGTTAATTTAGCATGACTACCCAAGTGGAGCGAATTGATGTTGCAACGCTTTCTGGGAGTACATGCCGCTTTTTATTTTGCAGATTTTTTTTTTTGTTATTTTATGTGGATTTTATGCGAATTTTTTTTTTGTGATTTTATGTGGATTATTTGGATTTTTGTTATCATTTTATGTGGATTTTTTGGACTTTTATTATCATTTTATGTGGATTTTTTGGACTTCTATTATCATTTTATGTGGATTTTTTTGTTATCATTTTATGTGGATTTTTTTGGATTTTTGTTATCATTTTATGTGGATTTTTTTTTGAACTTTTGCTATCATTTTGTGTGGATTTTTTTGAATGTTTGTTATCATTTTATGTGGATTTTTTTGGATTTTTGTTATCATTTTATTTGGAGTTTTTTGGCTTTTGTTTTTTATGTCGTTCGGGATTCTGAGTAAGCTCATTGATCCAGAACCGTTGATTCTAGCACATCTACCCAAGCAGGTCAAATGGAGATCGATGCATCGTTTGGAGGGGCATGTGCACTGGTAGAGCAAAACAGGGATCAGGTCGAGCGTGCCAAGCCCAAATCCAGGTTGTACACAGGCCGGGCCGAATTGGGTTCAAAAACTGCTTGGCGCATGTAATACATGCGCCAAGCCAAAAGTGGGGCGAAATATGCTTGGTGCATGTAATACATGCGTCAAACAAAACCTGGGGAGGTTTTTAAAACTGCCCGAGCTCGAGCAAAAAGGGGGGTTCTTTCAAATTTTCTTTTCTTCCCTCTCTCCAAACTGAAATAGGGCTTTCTCCTAGGGTTCCCTTGCATTGATTTCAAGCGCTCTTCATTGTTGGTGTTTGCTCGCGCCGATTAAATCCTCGCTCCATGCCGAAACAAAGATCCATTTGTGAAGGTAACCATTGTTTTATTTCCATTCTCTTTTAATTCTTCTTGAATTATTTTGCCCTATGTTAATGATTCTTGCCATTTTGAATGGGTGGTCTCTCTTGCAAGCGTGATATATTTTATTCGATGTAGATGATGCCCTATATTTTTTGTTATTAGTTTTTCTTGAGCCATTTTATGATTGGGGTATTTCCTTTTGGATCTAACTGTGGGCATATTTCTCTTTTCTGTTTATTTGAACATAAAAAGGGATTTTTCTTCTCTTTTTTTTTTGTTTTTTTTTTCGTTTATTTTTAGATATAAAAAAGGATTTTTCTTCTCTTTTTTGTTGTTTTTTTTTTTAGACATAAAAAGGGATTTTTTTTTTTTTTTTTGTGTTTTCTTTGTTTTTCTTTAGACATGAAAAGGGATTTTTCTTTTTCTCTGTTGCACATGGAGAGGAGATTTTTGTTTGTTTGGAATATGGGTGATATTTTTGGGAAAATGTGGGCGCTGACGAGTGATGGGTTTTTTAGGATGATGAGTGATGATTTTTGTTGTTGTTTTGTTTTGAAGATAATGGGTGGTTTGATGATGATGATTAGGAAAGGGGCCTACTTACTTCCCTGCTAGTTTGTTAACAAGTGGTTTCTTGCTACGGATATGCCTATTGCTATTGCTTGTATCTGTCTCAGCATGTCGGGTGATAAAGAGCACGTGCAGGAGGAAGAGTAAGAGGAGGGGCGAAAGTGGTTTACGGTCCCCGAGGGGAGCAATTCTTTGTAGTGTGACGCCCTGTCGGTTATTGGTATGAAATGCAAGTGAGGCTGCCCGCACCGGTCTCCTTCATCAGCAATACGTTCACATCTCCAACTTTGGCATCGCCGGCAAGGTAAAGAACTTAAGCTTTGTTTCTATTGTTTCATTGTGAGCTTGCCATATCTTCTGGATCTGATACCTCCTTATTTTGATGCAGGATTTGCCTCACATTGTGTTCCAAGGAGGTTGGCTGGACTTTTAGCAATTTTATCTCTACCTCCCTCCGATCGTTAAGTTCCTATTCACCTAGGCCGGCTTTGGAGACTTCCTTTCATGCCCGGCCATGCTGGTCGATGCAGCTTATCTAAGAGCTCTGATCGAGCGTTTCCGCCCCGAGACCATGACATTTCATATGGCCATGGGGGAGATGACTCTGACCCCCGTTGACTGGTCAATGATTACGGGGATTCGGATGGGGGGGATACAGGTGGCCAACCTTCCTGTGCCTAGTCGAGATGAGGGGATACAGTTAATTGGTGATTACTCGACCTCCGTGAATCTGCACGGCTTCGAGGTCAAAATGACCTGCCTATCTGCTCTATTTGGTGTGAACGAGTTGGTAGACCTGGGGCAGCCGGATGCGGATATCTTCATTGAGCCCGTGCGGGCCGTGATGTTGGCTTGCATCTCGCTCCTCCTTGTGTTGGGCAAGACCCTATTTTCTAATGCCAGTGGGGGCGAGTCTCATGCTAAGCCTCATGGGGAATTGGGATGACGTGGGTCGATACGACTGGGGCGGGGCCGGATACACCTGACTGATGTCTAGCATAGCTCAAGCCTCCATTGGGATTGTCTGTTGTTGGCTTTTGGCCTACCTTAGAGGTATCCCTTGATTCCTTTGCTTTCCTTGGTTCATTGGCCAGCCATTCGCTGCTTCTGACATATCTTGTATGTATACTGCTCGTTTCAGGTCTGGGGATATCTGCACTTCCAGGCGGGTCGCCCCCTCCTTCACTCTGAGGTATGCACCTATCCACTTTTGAGTAATTAGAGCTCGAACAGCCATAAGGACGTTGGTATGAAGCATCTGGAGATGGGCCTGAGATCTCAGTCTGACTTGCTGATCTCTGAGCAGGTATAGTTTTTTCTCTCTCAGCACTTCCTTTTATGCAATATGTTCGGCTGATAGGCCACCTCTCCCATGTGGGCAGGTCATTTTTGACCCTTACATTGGTTCCCCTTTTTAGACCGAGCTGTTGTGGGCTAGTTTCTCTTTTTTATTGACCATCGTGCCATTTTCTTCTATAGACCTTGGGCCAGGGCCTACTTTCTGGGGGAGAGAGTGGTACACCAGTATCGGGGCCACCTTGTCGTGCCCCAAGCTCCTCCAACAGATATTATGATGACTATGGGTACAGTTGAGGAGCTCTCCACCGGATTTCTTCATCATGGGGTCCCTGTTAATGATCTCCTTGTGGCCGAGAGTTATGAGTTGTGGTATGAGTCCCTGCCTTACTGATTCCTTCTACCGCATTTCGTTCCTGGTGCCAACTTTTTAGCTTTTGGTGATCGGCTGTCTTAGGTAGTTCTTCTTCTCTTTTAGGCTAGTTTCTATTTGGCTTAGCTTTCTATTCTTTTGCTTTGATTGATTGACACCCTGCTCTTACAATTATATCGGAAGGGTGATTCAGATGATGATGATGAGGAGGAAATGGGGCAGGTCCTTCTGAGCCTACGGGTGCTGGCCCCTCAGGCCCTTCTGACACGGGTGCCTCAGGTAGTTCTACCGCTGGGGTCCAGGGGACCTTTAGGCTCCTTGACGATGCCTTTCTCATGGGTTTATGTGCCACGATCGATGAGCAAGCCTATATATCTGCTGACGCGGAACAGGTTCCTCCACCTGAATTAGTCCCCGGGATAAGCCTTCCTTCCTTTGCTTGTTAGCTCTCTGTATTATGATTCATGCAGCTGACCTCTTTTTGGTTCTTCTCCCCTGCAGGATTACGAGTCGGCGGTCCATCAGGCAGAATATTATCGCAATCTTCATGGTCTTCAGAAGGATGAGATAGTAAGTGTCTCCTTGATTGGCCTGGATGGTTGCTTCAATATCTTTATCTTTCGATTGCTATTGATTGATGGGTTCTGGTATGACTTTGCAACGCGTTCAGGAAAAAGAATCACGCTCTTTGCTCGGCCGACTTGCACAGGCATGGACCTGAGTGGGAGATACCTGGACATATCAGAGCTTGGTGCACAATCGCAAAAAGTCCAAGGGTGCCAGAAAGGAATAGGCTCGGTTTTTGGAATTTTAGGCTTTCAGACTTTTTTTTTTCTTTTTTTTTTGGGCCATATGTATGTTTGTTGGATTTTGAGGAAGTGTGTAATGGATGATATGTTATTTTTGGATGATTTTTTTTTGCTTTTCCAGATGAATGTTAGTATCCTTTGCATACTTTATCTCTCCTTTGTCTGCTGTGGTGTGTCGAATTGTTTGTAGGATGGGCTCGCTTCTTTTCAGAAAGAAAGGCCTCTGAGGCTACTTACTTCGCTTATACTCGGCCTTTACCTCCACACTTGTGTGGGTTTTCCTGCATGAAGATTTAAATAAGTTAGGTGTAACCAAAAAATATTTCGCCTCTGCATGCGATCTAATGCTCTTCTAACTAAAACAGGTAGTGAATGCACCCAACCTGGCCAGGGGACTAGCATAAACAAAACCTCCCAAAATTGTTCTCGGGTGGGGGCAAAATTGTTTGGCACATGTATTACATGCGCTAGGCTATTCTGGGGAGAAAATGGCTTGGCGCATGTATTATTACATGCGCCAGGCCAAACCTGGGGGCAGTGGGGCCTTTTAAGCTCGGGAATGCTCCTTTTTCTTTCTCTTTTCATTTAGGCTTAACATTTTTTGCTGCCACTTTTCTCCTTGCTTTCCCAAGGGTGGGTCCATTGTCTTGCATCGAATTTTATATCGTTGAAAAAAATATTTGTATGTCAATGGGCCCGCTTTCCAACCCTCCTGTTCATGGGGGGTCCGGAACCAATTTACTCCCCTCTTTTTGGGCATGGGGCCCAGTTTTCTAAAAAATTGGCTTGGGAGTTTGAATGAGAGAGAGCTCATGGATCTGGATCGGCTTGGAATATCATGCCTCTCATCTTTTCTCGAGGTTCCTCCACGATGGGACCTACTTCATGCAGCAGCCTCCTTTTGGGAAGTAAATGTCCATGTGTTCCGTTTTGGGAAACGACAACTATCCCCCACACTTGAAGAGCTCTCCAATCAGTCAGGCTTGAATCTTCATAGAGGCCTTGCAAGTGTCATGCCGAAACCGGGTTATGCTAAAGCCATCCACCTTACTCTAGGTTTGAAGAAATTTGATTATGAGAAAAGTCTCATTGGTGGGCCCACCAGGCGTTCGTTAAAATTCCTAAGAGAACTTTTTGGTGATGAGAGCCTACGAAAATTACCTGTTTGAAACATTTTCAACGTAAAGGCATTCACTATCTGTCTTATCTCTGAGGTTCTTTTCTTTACCGAGGGAGAGAGTTTCTCTCTTACTCTCTGCGATGTCTTGACAGAGTTAGAGAGGGGCTGATCGGTGATGCATATGGACTTGGCCAAACTCTATCATTGCCTTGATGCGTTTGCTTTGGGCAAGGTGGGTACCTTAGGGGGTGTCCACTTCTGCTCCAAGTCTGGTTAGGGGAGCATCTTGCCATTTTGGGACCAGTGCCTCGATTTTATATCGTTCGTGGTGAGGTGGCCCGATGCTTTTTGGGCAAGTGCCATGCGCTTCCACAGGGAGATGTGTCAGAGTTGAAGCTTTGGTTGACCGATGCTGAGTTGGTATGGCAACATCCTTGGTTAGATCGGACCTTCCTAGTGGTTTGTTCTAGAGATCATGAGGGCATCACCCTCCTTGGTTTGATAGATAGTAGTACCTTCTACTTCCCATATCGGGTGTTGCGTTAGTTTGGCTGTTCACAGCAGGTGCCTTGTGAGGCGAAACCCCCTTTATGTGACTTGATCTTTTCTCGGGGGTCCTCTAGGGATATGGACCTAATAGCTGCTCTCTGGGAGAAGCGTCAGTCATCGCTCATGTGTGATTTATAGTAGGGAGACTCGACTCTGTCCACCCCAGAGTATGAGGTTTGGCTATTGTCTAAGCAGCCTCTTGTTGGTTGCCTGGATTAGGCAAAGAGCAGTGATGTGGCGGGGCCTTGGCCGACGAAGGAGTCACTATTTTGATCCCGCATTGAGCTGCTGGTGGATGAGAAGTGCATCCTGCATGATTATTCAGAGAAGTAAAAGGTTAGAGCAGAGGCGGCAGAGACTAGGTCAATGCGGCAGAAGCCAGTGCTGACGCGCCTGAGTGTGAGGTCCTTTGTCTGAAAAGGGCTTTGAGCGATGCTCTTGGTGCTATTGACGCCTCTCGAAAATGGTATAGAAGTCTTCATGGCCGCTGGATGACAGAGCGGGACACATAGGAGGATACTTTATGTGCAGAGATCTGCGCCTTGAAGCGCGAGTTGGATCGTTGACTCCATCCTGCACATACCTTTTTACATGGATCAAAACCATAGAAAGGGGCATAAGAAACCCCTAATTAGATACATCTTTTTGGTGTACATATTTTCTTTATGTTTTTGTTGTTTTCGCATTTTTGGAAAAAGAAAGAAAGAAAGAAGTCAGACATCACACACATTATTTTTTGGGATGTGGTGTCAGCTGTATACAGGTTGGTAATATGAGAAAAGGGAAATCTATTATCTTGCAAACAAAGTGTGTTTTCCTCTCTTTCTGATTTGATTTGATGGACTTTTGTTCACTGAACCTGTTTGAAAAAGGACACTCATCATTTTTACAAAAGTGGCCTCTCCGATCATCGAACCAATCATCCCGAAGTAGGGCGTGCACAGTGGTGACCTAAGAATGGGAAAGGGAAATTTATTATCTTTTTAAAGATTTTCTTTGGTGCCTTAAGTGCAAGGGGGAGCAATGGGTCCCAATTTGAGCATAGTCAAACCCGTCTGTGGTCGGTCTTGAGGGGAAGTTTAGGGTTTTAAGGGCCGGAACGTCCATCCTTTTGGATTGAATTGACCCTTTTTCCCTACCCTGGGTCATACGTTTGACGGTGCAGTCATGAAGACATCCTTGGTTGGGACTTGATTTGATCTAGCATGAGCCACCGAAAAAGAATTGGGTAGTGTGGGAGAGGATCGTAACATATCCGACCGGTGACCCTCTTTCTCTCTTTTTCATTTCTCCTCATTCCCTCTTCTTTTCAACTTTCTTACTCACAACGCCCAAGGTGGGTGTTTGTCGTGCCTGTTGTTTCCTTATTTTTACCTACAGCACCCTCTCAGGTTTTTACTACATCCATGGGTTTGCATTTTCACCCTAGGCACCCTTTCGAGTTTTCACCTGGTCCGCACAAGCTCACTGTTTTTACCCATGGCACCCTTTCGGGTTTTCACCCCGTCCATCTTACTTTGAGCTTGTATTTCCTTTTTTACTTTGTTTTTCTTTATTTTTCTTTTCTTTTATCAAAGGCCACGACACGGATGTCGATTCCATTATAGCCGGCTGGATGGAGATTCTTTTGTCTCATAGCTTGGCTCATGTTGACTAAATGGATATTGTGACTACTCGTAGTCCTTAAAGAGGGTTTTTTCTCAGGCTGTATCGTGGCCATGGGTAAGGTTAGGAATTTTGAAGGTATTCTGGGTTAAAAAGGTTTCCTTGATTGGGTTCCAGCTGCCATAATGCACTTCTTCCTTGGAGGATTTTGACTGTACATGCCCCACCCTTTCTATCTTTTCTATATATATTTTTTATTCTTTTCCAGGCATCTCCTTTTTGGGATTTTGCTTTTCTTCTTTTTTTAGATTTTGACACACTCTTTTTCTCTATTTTTTGCTGGTACATACATTCTCTTTTTCTGGGGAGGCGGGGTAATGAAAGAAAAGGCCAATGGCTAAACGGGTGTAGCAAAAGGAATGAATATTTAGGGATGCTCTTTTGGCTACTTGGCTTTGAAATGATGGCCTCTTTTTAAAGGTTCTTTAAGCAGTCACACATCCATTCTTATCAATACTTACCTTATCGCGAAGACTAAGAGTAGAACCGTTGGACGTACCTAGCGTTGATGGGCTCAGGAAAGTGATCTCCGTCCATGGTGGCGAGGCGAAGCCCATGCCTCGAGAGTACTTCTTGAATGACATAAGGTCCTTCCTAGTTGGGCTTGAACTTCCCTCTCGGATTGGCGTGGAGGGATGGGAAGATCTTCTTGAGTACTGTGTCTCTTACCTTCAGATCTCGACCGCGAACATGTTTGTTGTAAGCGCATGTGATTCACCCTTATTAAACTTGAGTGTGACACAAGGCCAGGAGCCTTTTCTCCTATAGCAGGTTCAACTGTTCAAAGCAAGACCTCTCTCTTTTCGCCTCGGGTAGGCCTGATTCAAGGAGTATGCGGAGCGAGGGTACTTCAACTTCTACTGGTAAGACGGTCTCAGTTCCATACACAAGGGAGAATGGTGTTTCCCCTGTAGCAGTACAGATTGACATTTTATAGGCCCATAATGCAAATGGCAACATTTCGCTCTAGTCTCGATAGGTGACGACCATCTTCTCAAGGATGCAGACTGGATAGTTTTATTAGCTGCTTCCACATCTCCATTGGTTTACGGTCGATAAGGCGACGAGCGATGGTGCTTGATCTTGTACTGCTCATAAAAGGCCTTGATGCACTTATTTGCGAAGTTCGTGCCGTTGTCCATGATGATGTCCTTGGGTACGCCAAATTGACACACAATGTTACTTTTGATGAACTTCTCGACGTGACTTGCCGTGATGTTCGTGTAGGATGTTGCCTTTACCCATTTGGTGAAGTACTCAATGGCAATCAGGATGAATTGATGTCTGTTTGAAGCTTTCGGATTATCCTTTCTGACAACATCGAGACCCCAAGTAACAAATGGGCAAGGAGTGGTCATGCTATGTAGATCTATAGCAGGGGCATGGATCATACTGGAGTGCTCTTGGCATTTGTAGCATTTTTGAACGTGCTTGCAGTAGTCGATTTCCATAGTGGTCCAGAAGTACCCTTGCTGTAGGATCTTCTTGGCGAGCATATGCCCATTGATGTGGGCCCCGCATACTCCTTCGTGAATCTCCTTCATGATTTTTGCCGCCTTGCCTTCAGTTAGGCATCAAAGTAGGATATTGTTATATGACTACTTGCAGAGATACTCACCGCAAATGACGTAGTTTACTGCTAAATGTTGAATGGTCCACCTGTCCGTCTTGGACATACCCTCAGGGAAAATTTGAGTTTCAAGGAAATTCTTAATATCAGAGAACCAAGGTGGCTCATCATCTAGCTTTAGGGGTTCCTCGATCTGGAAGCAGAAGGCCAGGTCGTTGCTCTATTCAATCATGATCAGCTTCATCTCAACGCCATACAGAATCTCTACCATTGATGCCAAAGTGGCCAATGCGTCGGCGAAGCGATTCCTTATCTGCGGGACATACGAGAATGTGACATTCGTGAAGCACGCTATCAAGTCCTGGAGGTGTTCATGATATGGGATTAGTTTCTCATCCTTTATCTTCTAATCTCCATTTGTCTAGCATATGATCAACTGCGAGTCACCAAATATCCTGAGATGAGTTATGTTCAGGTCCAAAGCCGCTTGTAGGCCAGCTATGCAATCTTCATACTCAGCCATATTGTTAGTGTAGGGAAAGTTGAGCTTGATAGAGACCGGTACATGTGACCCTTTCAGCGAGATTAGGATAGCGCCCACTCCTTGGCCCTCGACATTTACTGCCTCATCAAAATGCATTACCCAGTGCTCCTCTGTCTCCGTTGTATCATCCTCTGTCATAAGCAGGATGCCGTCATCTGGGAATTCAATTCTCAAAGGCTCACAATCGGGTAAGGGATTGTCGGCAAGATGATTGATGAGTGCTTGCCCCATGATTGACTTCTGCGTGACATACGTGATGTCAAATTCGGATAATAGAAGCTGCCAATGTGTGGCCTGCCCAGTAAGTGTCAGCTTTTCGAATAGGTACTTTTATAGGTCCATCCAGGCTAGGAGTAGGATGGCCTGAGATGGCAAATAATGGCGGAGCCTCTGTGTAGCCCATACGAGAGCCAGGCATGCTTTCACCAGATGAGAATAGTGCATCTCGTAGTCAGTAAATTTCTTACTTAAATAGTAGATGGCCTGCTCTCTTCTTCTTATCTCATCATGCTGCCCTAGGACACATCCTATCGAAGAGATACATTAAGAGTGGTCTCCCCGGCTCAGGTGGTACTAAAGTTGGTGGATTGAGAAGATAGTCCTTAATTTTATCGAATGCTGCTTGGCAGTTGTCGTTCCACTCAAGTAGTAGCTTAAAGATCGGCGTGCAAATAGGAGTTAATTGTGCAATGAATCAGCTGATGTACTATATCATGCCCAAGAATCCTCTGACCTCTTTCTCGGTAGACAGTGGTGGCATTTCTGTGATGGCCTTTACTTTGACTGGGTCAACCTCGATGCCTCTCCTGCTGATGATGAATCCTAGCAATTTTCCTGACATGGCACCGAATGTGCATTTCTGAGGATTCAGACGTAACCTATACTTCCTCAGCCTCTCAAATAGCTTCTGGAGGTTTATCAAGTGGTCACTTCTCTTTTGTGACTTAGTGATCATGTCGTCGACGTACACCTCAATCTCTCGGTGTATCATGTCATTGAATAGCGCAGTCATGGCTCTCTGATAGGTTGCCCCGACATTCTTTAATCCGAATGGCATGACACGGTAACAGAAGGTTCCCCACGGGGTGATAAATGTTGTCTTCTCTCAATCAACTTCTACCATATTGATCTGATTGTATTCGAAGAATCCATCTATGAACAAGAGCATCTCGTGCTTAGCAGTGTTATCGACCAAGATGTCGATGTGTGGCAGCGGGAAGTCGTCCTTTGGGCTTCCCCTATTCAAGTTTCTAAAGTCAGTACACATGCAGACCTTTTCGTCCTTCTTCGGCACTGGGACAATGTTGGCTAGCCACTGCGGGTATTTGGAAACCATAAGGAACCCTGCATCATATTACTTGATGACCTCATCTTTTACTATCAGCATCCATTCTGCTCGGAGATGTCTCAACTTCTGCTTGACCGACTTAATATCAAGGTAGAGTGGCAGCTCATGCTCGACCAAATTAGTGTCCAAATCAGTGTCCAAATCAGGCATGTCCTCGTACGACCATTCAAAGATGTCTCGGTATGACCGAAGGAAGTCAATCATGCCTTTTCTATCC
This sequence comes from Chloranthus sessilifolius, assembly GCA_021018995.1. Classification (NCBI taxonomy): domain Eukaryota; kingdom Viridiplantae; phylum Streptophyta; class Magnoliopsida; order Chloranthales; family Chloranthaceae; genus Chloranthus; species Chloranthus sessilifolius. The sequence continues at coordinate 81,685,811 of CM037584.1, forward strand.
TGAAGAGATAGTGACATTCTGATCTTGGTGATTCTAGGAATCTCCTCAGTCCCTAGGCTGACATCTTTTATTTCTTCGACGATAGGGGTAGGACCATGCTCAAAGTCGACAAACCGCTTTAGGAGTTCATTGGGGAGCTCCTTCGTAGAGGCTTCCTCATCCAGACTCGTGAGGAAAGGGGTCGACTTCATGTGGAACAGGAATTTCGATTAAGACATCCTTTTCTTTGATTTTATTAGAAATTTTGAAAGACAATATTTTGGGTTTTATATTTTTTCCATGTTTTTGGGATTTTTGTTTTCTTCGAAAGCAGGTCCTTGGCTAAGCGAGTCCCTATATATACACGATATTGCCTGCCAAGGGCTTATCTCACTTTTTATAGGTTAATTTTTTTTTAGGAAATCGATGTCGAATTTTAGGCCACCTATCGCTTCCAGAGTTTGGGGCATAGATGCCCAATTTTGTACCTGAGATGCTGCTCCTTTACCTTTTTGGATGGGGGGGGGGGGTTGGTTGATGTAGTTCCTCAAAGTCAGCCTCCATCATGTTAATCATAGGCTCTCCTGGGATCTTGTCCTCAAACCTCAATAGAGTCCTGTAGAGGTTTATCATAGGGGAAGATTGTGCATGTATGGAACATTGCTCCTCAAATAGGGTCAAAGCAGCTAGATCTATTTCCAGGTTGGGGAGGATAATTTGGGGATTGATGGGATGGATAGGGGTGCTAGTTTGTGTGAGGTTAACTAAGTCGCTCCATTCTGATCTACTTTTATTGTCCCGACACTCACAAAGGTGTTCCGAATGTGAGGTCTAGGATGGTGTTTCTCTTCCAAGTATATCCCTTTGGCTTTTATTGCAGCGTTGGTTTGGGCTTTCTCCTTGGCTTCTCACACTTCTTCTTCTATGGGCTTCTAACCTAACTCAAACCTAATCTGCTGCCCCCCTTTTGCCTTGAAGGACTCTCTTCTCCCTTGCAACCGGGGTCCCAATCCTTTACCATTTCTGGAGCATGACCACTGTCACTATCATTCCGCCTTCGATTTTTTATGTGATGTTCTCAGGGGGCTCCGGGACTACTGTTGATACCTGATATTCAAATTTGAGGAGGTCGGTATCCTCAGTTGTGTGAGGCACGTCCAGTACCTGGGGGTTCTCAATGCTGTGGGTGGCCTTTTCTTTCTCATCATGTCCCTCACCGATGATTGTGATGAACTTCTGCCCGGACACAAATTTGAGCTTTGATGTAGTGTCGATAGTATGGCCCCAACTTCATGCAACCAAGGGCACATTATCAAGAGGTTGAAAGAGGACTTGATGTCCATTACTTGAAATAATATGGAGAAGGTCATTGGCCCAATTACTAGCTCAAGGTCAACTTCTCTCATTATCTCTCTTCTGATATTGTCAAACTCTCTGGCACTAGTTCTTGTTGGTCTCAACATGCATGAATCTACCCCTATTTTGGTGGCAGTTCTAAAAGGGAAAATATTTAAAGCAGAACCGTTATCGATTAATACCAAGGGGATTATCATGTTTCCAGATTCTACAGTAATATTGAGGGATTTAGAATAGCTATTTCCCTCTTCCGATAAATCTGCATCTGAAAAGGAGATGGCATTAGGAGCCATCACTTGTCCAATTATTTGCCCAACTTCATCTGGGCTCAGTTGAAGAGATACATGTGCGTTCTTCAATGCCCCCATTAGAGTTTGAAAATGGAGTGGGGACGTCATTAGCAGGTCTCAAACTGTGTTATGGGTCGGCATTCTTCTTAACTGAGTTTTCAGTACATGTTCTCGGCTCATTTTTTCAAAGGGATTCACTACAGTATCTTTCTTCCCCTCTTGCGCTGATGCGTCGGGCTGCTTAGAAATCTTCTCGGACCGGGTGACAAAGTCGATTGCCCCTTCCCTGCTACTACCGGCATTGGCGTCTGTTTGCTCGTAACTTAGTGGGACTTGATGTGGATTGTAGGTTAGTCCTAGGATCTGAAATGGAGTGGCTTCCAATTTTTATATTGGTGGTTTAGGGAAGATGCGCAAAGTCTAGTTAATTTCAGTGATAGATGGGTAGGTGGCAAAAGTGGACCTAATGGAGCTAGCAACGTTTGCGGATGGGCGTGCCGGGGGTGATAGGATAGGGGTGGGCCATTGATAACTGATGGGTGATGGAGGTGGATGGGGGACATAATCAGCCATTGGGTAATTAATGGGGGATGTCGCGTACGGTTGATAGGAGTTAATCTGGATGTAATTGATGAGAGTCGATGCTGGAAAATATGCCCTAAGATCTAAGGGTTCTATTTGCAGTGCGGGGTTGGGGAAGTAATCTGCCAAATTCAAGGGTTCAATTATCCCGATGCTTCTATCTTCCCCATCTCTCTGTAATGGTGCTACAAAACTTTTCCGGTCACTGATCTAATCCGATGGATCAAACTCTAATTCTTCTTCATCCTCTTCGATCATAACAATAGTGGGTCTCGGACTTGCCCCTCCGGGAGGGTGTGGGGGCAACAGTACTTAGTGAATGTTGGCATGCTTGGTGGCTTGGGGAAGTGCCAAGGGATGATTTTATCAGCCTCGATCAGGTCTTGTATTGCATACTTCAATGGGAAGCAACGATCTATCGGGTGGCCTGGTCCCTAGTGAAAGTTACAATGGGTATTGGGGTCATAGTTCCTTGGGATGGGATTCCGTGGAGGTCGCAGTTGGAGAGCTGTGACCAACCCTTTTTCTATCAACAGAGGCAACAAGACATTCAATGAATATCCCAAGGGTGTAGAAACTCAGTCAAAGCGAGCCTTTCTCTGTTCTGGGGTCATTTGAGTCCCCTGCCCATTCCCAGTTCTCTATATTGGCTCACTTCTGACTGGAGTTGGCTGTGCGACTGTAAATTGAAATGGGACTATATTGGTGTTGGGCCTGGTATTTGTGACATTCTGCACATCTGCCACTATTTTTCTATCATTCCTCTGCTCTGAGAATCTCCTAACCCCGCTGGCTCCACCAGATACATTCTTACTTAGATGCCCTTCTCTGATAGCATCCTCACAACGATTGGCGTTCCTCACCAAATCAACAAAGCTAGACTGCTATTGGTAGACGAGGAAGTCTGAGATAACTGGCAAGGTATTCTTTGAGATTATCTCAATTTGTTCGTCATCAAGTATTCTGTTTCTTACCTGAGCTGCCGGTGCTCTCCAATGCTTGAGGTAGTCGCTGAAGTTCTCATTAGGGTTCTGCTTTAGTTGGGCCAATTCTGACTTGCGAGGTTTAATGTCTATATTGTACTCATACTGCTCTTAAAATAAATGCATCAGATCCTTCCATGTCTTTATCATGGATGGCTCTAAAGACGTAAACCATCTCAAGGTCGGGCCAATTAGACTTTTCTAGAAGACTTTTATAAGCAGCCTTTCATCCCCTCCATATTGGCACATGTCCCCACAATAGGACTTGAGGCGTGCAATAAGATTGTTGTGCTGTTATACTTATCAAAAACTAGCATTTTAAACTTTGGGGGCAATGGGACTTCAGCAAATAAACACAAGTATGAAAAGTCCGTGGCATGGATTTCGCCTCCACCCATCTTCAATAGCTACTTCTAGATTTTATCTAACTGTTCTTTCAACTGTTCCGACTCTTTAGACATTGGGGCTATCTTCTCAGCAGTCGGTCTTGATTCGCTCTATGCTACCAAGGGGTGGTGGTTATGAGTGGAGGATTAATGATGGCCAATGCCTCGGCATAAGCCCTGCTGTTCCTGATCTCGTCCTCTTCATATTGTTAGTCTATATATGGTGTAGTGAGGGCGAGATTTTCCTGTTGGTGCTGCATGGACTAAATGGGGGTCAGGTGGGACCATTATATGTGAGGAAGATTTCGCGGGGTGATAGGATGGGTGGAAGTTAGATATTGCGTTGGGGCCTGTTGGGGCCATTGTATATGGGGGAAAGCTTGGAGATGGCTTTAGAGTGTTGGGACATGGGTGAATTAGGGTTGCTGCAGGGTATGTGTCTGAGCAGGGATGAGGGTTGTGGGTGTGTGAAATTTTGCAGGAATTGTGAAGGGTATGGATGTGAGGCTCCAAGGTTTGGGCCTTGCTAGGCTTGGGTGTAGGGTAAAGAGCTTTGATAATTTTGGGCCATGAAGCCTTGGGAAGTTTGGGTTATGAGGCCTTGGGAAGGTGGGGCCATGGGGCCTTGTGAGGGTTGGGTCATGAAGCCTTGGTGGGTCTGGCCCATTGGGTGTTGGTTGGTCTGGCACATTGGGCCCTAGTGGGTTTTGCCCATTAGGCCCTGGTGGGTCTCGCCCAACTGGCCTTAAGGGGTATGGGTGATGGGGGTTTGGGCCATTGGGCCTTGGTGGTATAGATGATAAGGGTTTGGGCCATTGGGCCTTGGTGGGTTTGAGGTAATGAAGCATGGAGGCTTGGGAATGTGTGTGATGGGTTGGAAGGTGTATGGTGACAATGGGGGGGATGTTTTGGAAAGCTTTCCAACTAGTGTAAGCCAGACCATCTTATCCATCATGGCCATTGGGGAGGGATCGGATGGAGGTAGTTCATTTGAGGGTATTTGGGGAGTGGATGAGGTAGGTGTGTGGGAAAAATTGGGTATGGCCTCGATAAAATTGGGCATAATCTGGGTAAATAGTGGGATATGGGGTGGGTTGTAGAAATTAGGTGGGGAATTGGTGAATGTGGGTGGATTAGGTATGTGTTGGGAGGATGGGAAATGGGGCATGGTAGTGAAGGCGGGAATTTTGGTCGGGTTTTGAATGGGTGTGGATGGAGGATGGGATGGGTTTGGTATGGCCATGGAAGGGGGAATGGGCATGGTTTGGGAAAATGAGGGGGAATGGGGGGTTGGATTTTGGGAAGGAATGGAAAATTCGAGTATAGTTTGGAAAAATGATGGGGAATGAGGTGTTGGGTTTTGGGTGGTGGTTTGAAAAATAGGAGCTCCAAAAGGTCCGATAGCAGTAAAGGGGGTTGGGTGAGGGACATGGAGGTGAAGGTCTCTTCAAAATGGGAATGGGTTGGGGAATGTGGTGGGGATGAGTCGGGATCGTCGTATGCCGGATCCACTGCCCACGACATGGCTTGATGGCGGGTGGGGTACGGGTGCCTTGGATGGGGCCCGTAAAGCTTTCTCCTTCTTCCCCTACTGGAGGATGGAGGGTAAGGCGATGTCGTTGTGCTGGCACCACAAATCTACTCTTTTTCAATTTTTTGGTTTATATAATTTTTTGAAATTTTGGAAATAGATTTTTATGATGAACAACTCCAGGGAAGGGAACCCTTTGATCTATAAAGGCACGGAAATTAACATAAACAACCCGATCCCCCGGAGCAAGTCAATAAGAGGTTACCCTCTTTTGATCGGCGGAGGCGTATTGGGTGTTGGATAGTGCGAGACCTAATCAGAGACGCTAAAACCACTAAGTGGGGGACTCAGGGTGGTGAAATAGGCCTCAGCTTCGGGCTGCACTGCTCAGTGGGGACTGTTTATGCTTGGCGCATGTAATAGATGCACCAAATGTAAACCTAGAGGATTTTGGCTTGGCACCTATATTAGTTGCAATAGGAAAACAGTGGGTCAAATATTTTGACAGCAGAATAGCAGCCCGAGATTAGTCTTTTTCCTTGGTTTTTTGGGAAGCAATGCTTTCGGGGACTGATTCCTTAGCTCTATCGGGTTTCTCCTCACCGAACCTAGCGATACGAGTCTAGTATAACTCAACTAATGTGCTCCCCCAAGGGTTTTAAGCTTTGTAATAGGATAGGTTAGCCACCCGATATACCTCCAGCGCAAGCGCCTTCTCAGATACTAGGTGAGCTAGTACTTTTTCGAATCATCACCACTAGGGGCTGCCGCCGTACTAAGAGCCGAGTGTTCGTATCTTTGTCTAAAATCCCAACCCTTTGAAAATCTACTCCTGTAAAACTTCAATTATGTCCACTTCTTGATTCAAATTTAATTTCCAATATTTAATGGAGTTTTCTTTTAAGTCCAAAAACAGGTGGTGAAGCTCCAGTGCCGCCTCTACGGGCCGACGTCCACTGGTAGTATATGATTGCGAGAAATATAAATGCACAAGTAGGCCCGCCAAATGGCTAAGACGTGTAAATGATGAAAAAGTAAATAAAATGAAAAGACTAAGCACAAGTAGGCCCGCTAATCGGCTAAGACACGTAAATGACAGAAAAGTATGTAAAATGTAAAGGCAATGCGCAAGTAGGCTCGTCGATCGATTAAGGCACGCAAATGATGGAAAAGTAGGGGTGAGAAAAATCGACGGAATCGTACGGGTGAGCAAAATAATACAAAAATAGCAAAAATGTTAGTGAAAACAAATGAAAAGGCCAAGTTTCAAGGGGAAACTCTACTAGCTACTCCCCAACAGAGTCGCCATCTGTACAATCATGGATTTTTATAAAACCCATCGCGATGATGCGCTCATATAAAAAAAATAAAGAGTCGCCACCCGGAGCTTTTGGTGTCCCGGAAAACCTAAATCAATTTTATAAGCACCGAAGTGCCACAAATATAACTTTGATTTACCGATTCACGCCAAAGACTCTTGAGTAGGGGCTTCGGTTATCGATCGGGAAGGTGTTAGGCACCCGATCAACCTGCTCTAGGGCAGTCTCTACTTATGGACAAAATAAAAATAAAAATGAAAAGGAAAGAGCACTTCCCCTTGCCCTAAGGCACTTGGATCCTGTTTGTGCCCCTTCGCACTTGTCGAGATTTCTGTAGCGTAACAGCACAAATTAGAGGATAAGGGAAAAGCAAAAGAGGTAGAGGAGTAGAGGGGAGAGTCGAAGATCTCGGGACCTTGTTGCACAGCTGTGGACCTTTGTGTAGGTGTGCTTCGGTGAGCTTCCGATAGTTTGTATGGTTGGATAAAACGGTTCTAGCTCTTAGGGCTTGAAGGCTAAGAGGTAGAGAAGGGAAGCTAGAGGATAGTTCTCACCTAAAGGTGGAGTTTTTTAAGGAAAGGTGAGGCTTAAAGGGGATATTGGAATTCTGGAATTTATATGGGAATGGGGCACCAAAGGGGGAAAGGGAGCTCTTTCTCTTTTTTCTCTTTTTGGAAAATTTTCAAGCCCTTTGCAAGGGGAGGCAACTCTCTATTTATAGGAAAATGGGAGGTTAGGAGGGTCCTTAGAGGCTAATTAGATTTAGCAATTAGATAATCTCCTAATCTAAGGTTTCCTAGGGTTGTAAGAGCTTGGAAAGATGGGAAATGAGCTTCAATGGTAGATGATAGGGTGAGATTTCAAATGACTAAAGGGTTACAAATAGGGTAAGCATGGGCGCAACAATCCTAATGAAACCCATCCCACTCTTTGAGATGGTAAACAAGTCAAACCCTAAAAATGAAATTCAAGCCAAAACTAGGTGGTCACTGTAGTTAATCCTGGTGCAACTAATAGATGTGCCAGGCAAAGCTACAGTGCCTGGAAGTTCAGAGCCCGCAAGGGGCTCACGTGGATGTGGTGCAACTAATAGATGCGCCAAGCCATTTCTAGGGAAAAAATGGCTTAGCACATGTATTACATGCGTCAAGTATGCATTGATCCTCGTGAAGTTCTCGCGTGGTTCAATGCATGCCTTGCGAGGTTGAACTCATGCTCATTTTGGTGCCCGACCTTCGAATCACCGTTACTTTTGATGTACAACTCGGATTGAGGTGATTCTTGACTTGTTGGAAAGTTGAGAACCTCTACTTTCTAATGGTGTAAGTTTCAATATCAGTAGAGGTACCTACCTACCTTAGTGCATCTCTTTCCAACCATTACTCGGGAGGGTTATCTAAGGGTTCGAAGAGATTTCTAAGGTTTTGGATTGTTTTATAGAGGTCCAGGGAGGGTTCTGAAGGATCTGGGGTGACTCCTAAAGGTACACGAAATGTTATTAGAAGCTCGGGGGTGCGCCTGTCTAGCAGTATGTCTCGATCTGGCCTTGGGCCAAATTTGGGTGTCTACAGTAAGATACGATTTTACAATTGAAAAACTGGAATGTAAAGAAAAAGTAAATGGGAAAAAGTTATCCAATTATGGATACTTACTGAAGTAGATAGAAAAGAAGAAAAGATAGGAGAAAAAAGAGCTAAATTCTTAAAAAACTTAAATCCTTCTACCTTTCTTTGATGCCTTTTTAAGCCCAAAACCCCATTACAAGCTGAAGGAAAGACCTTTCTGATTTATGATTTGCAAAAGCATAAGCCTAGTAGAGATATGAATATTATATACTATGGATTATACAAGGAATCATAAGAATAGAATAGGTTATCTTTTCTATGAGATTCATTAATTCTTGCAATTATCTTTGACTGAAGTTTTCTGAAAAATATGCTGAGAGAACCTAAAAGTTTTGATATATTTTTGAGAGTATATCAATAGCGCATTTTGAATGAAAATATTTTCTAAAACTACAGTTTAGAAAATTTTATGAAGAATAAACTGCTCACTAATGCATTTACACTCTGTACTTATTATGAATTGGAATTGCTAGAGTTCTAATCAAAGATAGCTGTTGTAATGGAAAGTAAGGATAAAAGATTGAAAATTTTAGAAAATCGTAATAAACTATGTATTGACCAATTTGATAATTTGATCAATTAGGTAGAGTAGATTAGTTAATTTAATTAGTGTACAAAATTAGTTTAGAATTTTAAATTTTTTTTGAGAAATATATTTTGAAAAATAAAAAATATTTTAAATTTGTAGGTAACTTCACTTAAAACTTTCAGGAGACTACAACTCTTCGACTAGGGATCACCTTGCGGTTTAAAGGCTTGTTGCATCTGCTAAATGAAATCGTGCTCCCTACGAAAGTGATATTTAATTTAAGTTCTTATTTTATATTTTTTTGTTTGCTAGGGACTAGCAAAACGTAAGTTTGGGGGTGTGATCATTCACATAATATACCATTTTATCACCCTTAGTGATGCTAGGACTTAGTATGCTACTAATGAGTTGATGATGTCCAGATATTAAAGATAACCAATAAAAGAGACCCGAAGTGATAATCTTTGTCAAAATAAATCCAATAGAGCAATAAAAAGATGATTAAGTGTAAAAGACAATTCACCGCCTACAGAAAATGAAAAATTGTGTTTTATGATTTTGCAGAACGATTGTGCTGTTACTAAAGAGAACTATAGGAAATCATAATTTATGATTCTTCAGAGAAAGAGTATAGAAGAAAAGCAATGAATCATAATTCAGAGAATAGTCTAATAAGAAAGCTATGAAAGATAGAAAATCGTGATTTATGCTTTTCCAAGAAAGAGAAGAGATAACCGTGATTTACGATTATGATTATGAAGCTTTCCTATTGCTGTTAATGTTGCTGATTACGTGAGAATTTCTACCACCAGGAATAAATTTATAAGAACTCTTGAATTAGAAGTTTGGTTGATCACGAATCTGAGAGATTGATGAAGAAGAATCTTAGAAGGACTCTGCTGCTGAAATAAAGGAAAAATTTCAGAGTACATCAATTTTTCGAAAAAATGAACTATAGAATTAGAAGTAGAGTTATATTAGGATAGTTTAATTTCTTCTATTAGAATTAGAACTTATAAACCGACTCCTCATGATCTATAAATAAGATAGTCCGGTGTAGGAATAAACCATCGAAGAAATTCTCAGCATCAATTGACAACTGAGGTTGGGTTTTCTTTTGATCAAATGTAGAGTAGATTTTTATTACTTTGTAGATTAGATATCCAAGGTTTCTCAAGAGCAATTGATGACTGCTATTAGAAGCTAAAGATTAGAGTAGATATCTGTAGTTTCTCAGAAGCAATTGATGCTTGCGGCTGAGGGGTGAAGGATATATTTTACTGCTTTCTAGTTTAGATTTTTTTTTTTATTTCCTACTTTGTAAACATCTTCAGATTTATATTTGAATTGACGACTTAGGTTGAAGTTTGCAGATTTGTGTAATGGTTTTTACTTTTCCATCTTCAGTTTTCTAAAGTTTGATTGACGCGTAAGTTATAGGAAGTTATTGATTAGATTAAATCTGTATTGATAGGAGTTTAGTGTTGATTGATGGCCAATGCTAGGAAACTTGAGATATAGTGTAATGATACTATTTAATATAAATATATGATAGCAGATTAGGATTTATTTTCTACAATTTAGATTAATAAACAAATTCTCTATTCATATTTCTCCAGTAGATTAGGATCTTAAAAGATAAGTATAAGTTTTCAGAACATTGAATTAATATAGGATAACCTGTCTCTGTGGGAACGATCCTTTGCTAGTACTATGATTTCCATTGTGCACTTGCAATAGGTTAAGACTTAATTAGATACACGTATAAGTAGCCAGTCAAGGACTCAATCACCCTACAAAGAGGGCGAAAATTTGAAGAATGCTGAGAGCAAGGATCAAAATTTCGATTTCGGGCATGATCGAAACTGAAATCGAAATCCTATAACTTGGCCGAAATCCGAAAATTTGGCCAAAATTTTGATCCCCATACCAAAGTGACCGAAATTTCGGTCCCAAATTTCGTTTCAGTGGGGACCAAAACCGATAATTTGGACTGAAATTTTGGTTATTTAGGTTGAAATTTTGATCCTTGGCTGAGAGAATACAAGATAAGCATTTTCTGTGTAGTCGAGACTAAGGTCAAAGTCAAATGAGCTGAGAAAATTATATGCAATATCAATAGGAGATGATGCTGGCTCAATAACTTTTCTTCTCATGATCACGATAGAATTTGGATCCTCTGGGATCCAGCAAAATTCAAAAATAAAAAAACTTTTGAGAATGACCAGATGGTTCAGTGTTATGTTCAAACATTATTGGATGGGAAATTTTTTTATCTCACCGGTGTCTATGCGTCAAATTTGGTATCCGATAGGAGGAATTTGTGGGCTTCTATGGTCAACATCTGTCCCACAGTTACTAGACCTTGGTTTGTGTTTGGGGATTTCAATTATGTTAGATTTCAAACTGAGAAGATTGGAGGACGCGTTGTGCCGAGTAGGATCTTGAATGAATTTAACTAATGTATTGATACTTGTGGGTTGTTTGATATGAGAGCTATTGGCAATACTCTATCTTGGAGTAATCACTCTCTTGGGCAGAGACATATTATATGTAGACTGGATAGAACTCTCACCAGTGATGACTGGCGTTGTCACTTTCCAACTGACATTGCTGAAGATCTCTCGGCTGGTATATATGATCATGCTCCTATTTTGATCAGGGTTCATCAAGCGAAGGTGGATAGGCTAAAGCCATTTAAATATTTCCCAATGTGGAGCCATCAACTGGGTTTTCGAGATATTATTGAGAAAGCTTGGAATATTTGTGTCGAAGGTACCGATCTTTTCATACTACATCACAAGCTGAAAAATGTTAAAGAAGCGATTCGGTGTTGGAACATTGATAAGTTTGGATCCATCCATACTAGGGTGGCTGATGCAAGGCATTCCTTTACTCATATTCAAGCTTCCATTCAACAAGACCCGTTGAACTTGAATCTTGCGAAAGAACAGAGGGATGCAATGGTCTCCTTGAACCAAGAATTGGATCTTCAGGAAAGTTTCTACAAATAGAAGGCTAAAATTCATTGGCTTAATGACGCAGACATAAATACTCAATTCTTTCATGCTTCCTGCAAAAGCCGTATATCTCATGATAGTCTCTTTGAGCTTGAAGATGTGGGAGGGAATCGCCTTTCGGATCCGAATTCTATTAGTAACTTCATTACCAACCACTATAAAGATACCTTCAAGCCATCAAGCAATGCGGATATTCCAACTATTCCTTTCAAGCTTAGTGGGGAAGAGAGTTCTATGTTTTCTTTGCCAATCACTATGGATGAGATCAAGGAGGTGTGTTTAATTCTCCTACTGGCAAAGCCCCAGGTCTAGATGGGTTTTATGTCGAAATTTTCAAATGCTTTTGGGACATTGCTGGCAAGGATGCCTACAAAGTGGCGAGCAACATTTTTAAACAGGGTAAATTGCTTAAATCTCTTAATGCTACGTTTATTAAGTTCTTTCCAAAAGAAAATGATGTTAAAACTATTGATAAACTTAGATCTATAGCCTTGTGCAACTTTGTTCATAAAGTTATCACTAAGATTTTGGCTAATAGGCTGGAGGTGGTGCTCCCTCGATTGGTTAGTCTTAATCAATCAGCTTTTGTTAAGGGTAGACGAATTATTGAGAACATTCTCTTAGCCCATGAGATGGTTCGAAATTATCATTTGAAGTATGGTCCAAAGGCTTTGTGCATCAAAATTGATCTCAAGAAGGCTTATGATAGGGTACAGTGGGATTTTAGTTTGGAAATCCTTAAGTTGTTAAATTTTTACAGCTCCTGGATTGGGTGGGTTAGGAAATGCATAACAACCCCTTACTTTAGAAGCAAGTGCGACATCCAACAAGGCGACCCTTTGTCTCCCCTTATTTTTACCCTTGTTATGGATGCCTTTTTTGCTATGATGGATCACAAAGTAGAGGTGGGACACAGTAAATGCCCCCCTCTACATGGTGGTCCTATTGTTTCTCACTTGCCTTTTGCAAATGATTCCTATAAAATATTTGGGTTTGCCTCTCTTTACTTCTCAAATGTCTCACTCTCTATGCATGCTACTGATTGATAAAATTTGGAAGAGACTTGAAAGTTAGAAGGGTCATCTTTTATCTTATGCCGGCAGGTTACAGCTTATCGGATCTGTTCTAAGCAGTTTTCAAGTCTACTAGACTGGTGCTTTTATGATGCCAGTGCGAACTATAAAAGAGATTGAATATATCTTTGCTCGATTTCTTTGGAAGGGTCTTACACTTGGGCAGTCGTTGCATCCTATTAAATGGTTTAAAGTCTATAAGCCCAAACATGAAGGGGGCTTAGGTATCAGAAACTAAGAGATTGAAACTTGGTTGGCATGGCAAAGCTATTTTGGAACCTCCAAATAATAAAGAATCCCTTTGGCCTCACATTATGAGGCGAAGTACATCAAGAGTGAGAGTATTTGGTAGTGTTCTCTTCCGTCTGAACCATCTTGGGCTTGGCAGTCCATTTCTCAGGCGAGAGATATGGTCAATGAGCAGTCCAGGGTTGTATTAGGTGATGGTCTTGATACCAGTTTTTGGTTTGACCCATTGGTGGATAGTAAATCTCTTATACCCAGGCTTAGTAGGCGGTTGATTGGTCAATCTGGAATCACCGTTGAGGCGCGTGTTCATGATATTATCTCTACTGGCATATGGAGTCTTCTCAATCCCTCTACCAAGCAAATGGAAGAAGCATGGAGTTTGAGGCGCAAGTCCCTGATGGAAGCTATAAGGATAAGATGATCTGGGAGGTAGCAAGCAATTGTTTATTCATGTTAAATTTTTCTTGGGAGGTTCTTCGAGAGAGCGCCACTCAAGTTGATTGGGCCATTTTTGTGTGGAGTAGTGCTAATATTCCGAAGTAAGCTTTCTATGCTTGGCTTGTTGTAAATCATAGCCTTCTGACTACGGATAATCTCTGCAAGAGAGGTTTGATTATCCCATCTCGATGTGCGTTTTGTTGGGGACATTCCAAGGACGTTAAGCACCTTTTCTTTAAATGTGGTTTCTTTATAAGGATCTGGAAATCCTTGAAACGTAGGCTTGGTATCAAGGGCATGGGTGATTCCTTAGATGATGAGGTAAGACTCTGTATGGATGAAGCGAAAGGGAATAAAAAGAGGGTTGCTCTTGTTAGCATTTCATTTTATGTTGTTGTGTTGCATATTTGGCATGAACGTAATGGCAAAATCTTTGATGATGAGCAAAAGAATAAAAGGGAAATCCTAAATAATATTGTTGATATTATTATTTACATGATGACTGGGCTTGAGTATGCTGAAGTGAGCAAGTTTCTTTGCTATATTTTGCAAGTTCCGGCGTCGACGAGGATTCATATATCTTGTTCCTGGGATTGTCCATCTGAAGGTCAAATTAAACTGAATGTCGATGGAGCACTGCTTAATGGGAAATCCGCAATAGGTGGTATTATCAGAAAAGCAAAAGGGGAGGCGATATGTTCAGCGCATTAGAAATCATTTTATTCAAGGGTGGATTGGAAGAGTAGCGATGTTGTTTGGCGCATTAGAAATTATTTTATTCATTTTTAATAGCATTACTTTCAAACATGTGTTCAGAGAAGTTAACTCATGTGCTGATTTTCTTGCCAATCCATCGCACCACACTACTAGTAGTGTAGTACAATGGATTGGGGATGTCGGCTTAACTAATGGTTTGTACTCTCTTCTTAGAAATGATGTAATTAATGTTTATTCTCATTTGTAATCTTTTCTAAGCAACAAATAAGGGTGATGCCCCTTCAACCTCAGCTTGTCGATAAAAAAAAAAACAATCGATCCATTCCCAGCTTAGATTTGTAAAGCCACTAAATTTTAAACATGAAGCATTATATTTTTATCAAGTGTGGCATGTGATGCATCGACCGCGATCTGAAGATATTTCTTGTCAAAATTTGCATAAAAAAATGGTTTATCATATGTTCAAAGTAGTCAAAGGAAGTTAATTAAAATGCATGGATACTATGTCAATCTTTAAAATCAATTTTAGTCATTGATTTTGGAGTTTGATTGCTTTGAATCAAACGATAGATAATGCTTTTTCGTAGACAGTGTTATAAGGAGGAAAAATTTTATGTAGACAAAGTGCAGGTGACTGATGTGGCGCGATGCAATTTGCTGCAAGTGTGGTGGGACTCAATTAATGTAGGTTGATGTAGCCAGCCACGTCAGCTGCCTCCTATACGACCTGTGCGAGAGTCACTGCTCGAGCCGACCATGTGAGGGTCACCATAATAGCTTACTACCATAACATAATGCCCTCCATAACATACTCATACATCCCATCCAGCCTAATGGGGAGACATGGCCAATCATAACTCATAACATACTCATACTATCTCCCAGAGACCTGTCTTGACTGTAAGACATTGTGGCCTTTATTAGGGCTACGTAAGGAATGATGCGTACAAACTTAAATTATTAATCTTACGTTGGCCTATATAGCTGTGCATTATTATTATACTCGTAACTTATCTTATCTTACATACTCAAATCGTAACATGTCCTTACAACTTAATTCTAGGACGAGCTATAGTAGGATAACTTCACTAAATCACGCTTCTCATGAAAATTTTTTTATAGTAACCTAGATGTACTTCATGTGGCAGCCCATACTATCTTATAGAGGGGTTGCATCTGTATATGAACGCCTACATTCTGAATTTCATGTAATCGTAAAAAAAATCTCACTACAACTAAGGCCTAAGGGTCGAATCTCATATCTTAACTTATATAAAACTCGGGGTGATAGCGTCACCGTATATGCCACCGTATACGAGACTACATTGAATTCACACTCAGCCTACTCGTCATGATGTCCCATACCACAATGTGCTATAAGCTATGCGAATACAATGTATTCCTCACTTCGATACCATCTCAGCGAATCACCACACCTAAATGTTGGCATGATCTCATACTATACATATGATCTAACATATCCCTAACTCGTATAACATAACCACGATTAAAGTATGAAACTTATTTTACTAGAGAATAAATTCGCATTCAAGATTTCATTATGATTATACGTATATATTTACATAGCACACTAATACAACTATAGAATAGGGTAAGTATTAGTGAAATTTTGAGAATGTGGAGGTCAAAGTTTGATTTTAACGAGGGTATCAAATTTCTAAATCTTCATGCTATTGAAGATATCGCGTTGAGGCGACAAAATTGATATATATATATATATACTATAATTTATAAGTTAAGATTCATCACGGCCATCGATCGAAAGACCTTATTTAAGATATAATATACATAAAAATTTTGGTTATAAAAATTAAAAAATAACATTAAATTTATGTAGCCTTGGATAATTCAAAACTGATCCTGACTTTTCGTTCTATTTTGACTTCTAAAATATCAGACTCTTGAAATGCCTATGACACACAAAGTTGTGATGCTCAAGGCCTTCTTTCTAATTTTGTAAGAATCAGGTCAATCCGAGGTCGGAGTAAAACGTAATGCCTAAAATACCGAGTCTAATACATCAATGGTCGCGAGTTCGAGTTCATAGTCGCGAGTTCGAGTTCATGGCCGTAATTTCGGACCCGAAAGTTCATGATGGTGCAATCCCAATCATTTTAGCATAAATTTTTATCTACTAAACCTTTTAAAATATGACATCAGATCCTATATCAATTAGTGTCTTCCATACTATGTCTTATAGGTTCATTATCTGAATTCGAAATAAGATAAAAAATAAATTAAATAAATAGAATAAAATTATAGTTAGCGTTAGCCATGTTCTTCTTTTATAATAATATTCATGTATATAAAAAGAGAAAGAAATATAGGAAAAAATAATTAACATAAGATCTTAATTAGGGAGATCGAGAAATATATGAAAAAATAATTAACATAAGATCCTAAATAAGATAAAAGGAACTAATTAAAAGAAGATTCTAATTAGGGATAAAGAAATATACAGGAAAATAATTAATATAAGATCCTAATTAGGGAAAAAGAAATATACGAGAAAATAATTAATATAAGATCCTAATTAGGGAGAAAGAAATATACAAAAAAATAATTAACATAAGATCCTAATTAAGATAAAATGAACTAATTAAAATAAGATTCTAATTAGGGAGAAAGAAATATACGAAAAATAATTAATATATGATCCTAAATAGGTAAAAAAAAAATATACGAGAAAATAATTAACATAAGATCCTAATTAAGATAAAATGAACTAATCAAAATAATATTCTAATTAGGAAGAAAGAAATATATGAGAAAATAATTAACGTAAGATTTTTTTTTTTTTTTTTTGAGATGAATTAAAATAAGGTCTTAATTAAGGGGATGGCCAAAAGGGATTTGTCTAGCAAATTAAATTACGAAAATTAATAAATTGAAAGACACGTATACAATGTTTAGATCTACAAAATATAAAACTTTCAACGGAAAGCATAATATTAAACATGCAAATCTATCAATTTATGAAATATTAAAGTTTAAATAATATTTTTAAACCCGTTGATGCACGATCGAACGCATCATACGCGACGGAAATTGAGAAGAATAAGATGGATTGATGGGTAGCCACCTCTTGAAGCATGAACGATAGATCTATGGCGATTAGGGTTAAGGACATTGATGTCCAACACGATAGGTCGTCCGAGATTTTTTCTTCTTCTTCTTCCTAGATCTTAATGGTAGAAATAAATTGCGGTGGTTCTTGTGGAAGAACACATAAGAGTTTTTAGAGAATAGATTAGGGAGTTTTAGAAAGGGATGAGTTGAGAAGAAGTTGTGACAAATAGCGTTTCTTAAGAGAAGAAAGAATAAGCGACGACTAGGGTTTCTCAAAAGAATAGAATACGAAAAGAGTAAAGTGTTACGTAACTTAAATAAAGTTTTCTAAAATAGGGTAGGTTCCGGTGCAAAACGTTATCACCGTGCATAGTACAAAACACATTTAACACCATTAAATAGATTTAAGAAAATCCCGGTCGTTACAAATATGCTATTAACTAAGCAACTAAAAATACTTGATATATATATATATATATATATATATATATATATATATATATATATATATGAATAAATGAATGATGATTAATTAAGATGGAATGAATGCTGCTGTCATTTGTAGAAACTGAAAATCTTAAGTAAGCATGTCATGTGCATCGTGACAAATTTCATTTTCGGCAAGTTTTCGGTGGGGTACATTTCGGATTAATTTCGATAACTTTCGGAAATTTGTTTTGAAAATTTTGGAGATTAAAAATATATAGAAAATATATTTCATATTTTACAAAAATTACTAACATATATATAAAATTAATCACATATTTAAAATAAAAAATAAAAACTTTTAAGTACAAAAAAAATTACCAAAAAGTACCGAAAATTTCCAAATTTTGTCGAAAATTTATGCAAAATTGCCAAAATTTACAGAAACTTTCCCGAAAATTTCGGTTGACCCCCTTTTCGGTGAATTTGGGCAAAATTTTACTAAATTTCGGCGAAATTTGTCGCTATGGTCATGTGAGATTTTATTGATTTATTTTTTAAATTTGGTTCACATATTTTAGGGACCGATCGCCAATCACGTTAAGTGAAGTAAGACAAGTTTACTTATTGCATTGTTAACAACATAGAATCTTATGTCACTACAAAAAATAAGACCATTAGCGGCAGTTTTTTGCAGCGAAAAATTGCCGCTATTAACCAAAAAACTACTAAGACTATTAGCAGCAAGAGTATTAGCAGCTGTTTTTTTGTTAATAGCTGTAGTTTTTGGCTGCCGCTAATAGTCTTGTTTTTTGTAGTGTGTCCTTATGCAAGATAGTTTTACGGGCCAAGACGAGTTAGTATGAGAGCCAGATATTATTTCGTTGAGGACTATGCGAACCAAATTTATTGAAGGATTTTGATTGACGATAACTTGTATAGACTGAAACCTAGTTATATCACAAAGAGTTGGGGAATTAGATCTTACTACGTTCTATTGAGACTTGAGATCATGCAATCTTTAGTAGCTTAAGGTATGAATAGATTATTATTATTATTATGGATATCGATGCATCAATTTGTAGGGCCTTTACAATCATCAATGATTATTTGAAAGGTAGTTTCAAATTGATCTTGCACTGATTCAGTCATTATATTGGTAAATATTGCTCCAAGAGTTGAACTAAGGCGATTTCAAATTAAGAAGAATTAAAATTTTAAATGGATATGCTATTGACAAAACAACTATTATCAGTTCAAGGTAGGATTGAGGCTACTACTAATGGCAGGGCACTACAACAAAAAAATTCTTTATTGAAGAAAATGTGTATGAATCATGAGAGAAGAGACATACAACAGTTTGAAATGATGGAAATTTCAAGATCTAGGCTCGAATCATACGATCAAATATATATCTTTATAAGAATACACGTACCTTGTATTTATTTTCGCGTCGATGCGCTAGTGATCTCCACATTTAAAACGATGATCTCCTCAAGAGAGTTCGAGTCCACGTTACCTCTCTTCTTCTCTAAGGCCTTATTTGATAACATGGAAATGTAATTACATAGGTGGAAATGAAATTATATGGTATCCGATGAATGCCTTTCACCTGCATTGCATTAACCATCCCAAGCTCTTCATCTTATCTTATGAAGAATTGCTGTTAGCATGTGTTATGATCAATCCCCTAGGGTAAGCTCTTGAACTCATTCTATCCATTGCCGTAGCCCCCACCAGGTGATGTAATATTGAACTTCGGCATGATGTGTTCTATTTTGAATTATTCATCATTGTGTACTTTTTATCAAGTGTGGTGATTTCCAACTTTAGCATGACATTTGTTCCATTTTTAAATGTGCGTCTTTGTGTGCCTGTCTTTCATTGTCTCTGTTGCTATTTCGTTTGTTTCTTTGAAAGAGACATTTATTTAGCTTGTTTCCACTTTCCATACATGTATAAATACCATATATTCTGCTGAACAACTTTCTTGTGACTATAGTTTAAAAAGAAATGTTTTTTTGTCTGTGTGTTGTGTAGGTGCCACCTTATTTATCACGATCTGTGGTTGGTAGCTACGACAATGAAGCTGTAGCAATATTTTCTTTGATCTTCACCCTTCTATCTTTATATAAAGGTGGTCATAATGGCCTAATCTTCTATTTTTATTATCATCTTTTTGCAATTTCGATATTAACACAAAGGCTCGGGCATGAAAAGAAAAGATCATAACTATTTTTCTTTATTCAATGTTTCAATTTGTTCTTCATGAGTGGTTTTATGTTGGATATGAACTTAACAAGCATAATTTTAATCCTTCTGGGATCTTTGATCTAATAATGTTTCAAAAATGTATGTAGACCTTGAACACTGGATCCCTCTTTTATGCCACTTTAAATGCTCTGTCATACTTTTACATGGTAAACTTGATATGCTTAAGGTGTTGTCATTCTCTTTTGTATGTCATATTTATGTATTCCTGTGGAATTTTGTTTCTGTTTTTTTCATGGGGAGGCTACACCTTTATTTTTAATCTTATGCCAATGTGACGTGGGTTGCAAAGCTGCGGTTGTAGGGGGCATGAGCTTGACGAATTTGGTGAGGGTTTCAGTGTCGTCGGTGTGAGGGCCGATGGTGAAGACAACAAGGAAAGTGAAGGGGAGCTTCTCAAAGCTCATGGCTTGGACTTCGATGGGGTAGTTTATGGGGGCGACGTTCATCCAATAGTAGAAGATTGTTATTGGGGACGGCTTTCAACTGTCCCCAACATGCGTTAATATGGCAATGGAGACGACTTATGTCAGTCTCCAATGAGCTCAAATATTGCGGACGGCCAAAAGCCGTCTCCAATGAACATATTTTTTGTAGTGATTACTTAGGGATTAAAGATCCGACTGAAGCTATTCTTATGCCAGAATCGTTACTATATTTCGACAGATATCTCTTCTCTGTTCTTTGAAGGACTGCATCCTTATTTTTTATAGCGTGTTGGTTGTGAAAGATCGTGTTTGATCTTGAATGGAGTTTCCACTAGAGATAAGATAGTGTGTGCATTGTAAACTTTCACAAATAATGCATATACTCCAGTGGATGTAGCCGTAGCTTGAGTAAACCACGTAAATCTTTTGTATTGTGTGTCATTGTTCTTTTGCATCTTCTTATTTTTCTGTATTCCTCGCGATCGGGAGTTGGGTAGAGTGGGTAAAATTCCTAACACATCAGCCATTACATAGTATACCTAAACTTTGGCTACAATGTGTAAGGAATTCTAAACTGAAGTCATCTAATCATTTACTTTATTGATAGCTTGATTATAATTTAGAAGTTTGACAATCCTAGGAATTCTATTCTCGTAGAAATTATTTTCTATTAGCATGAAAATGTTAACAGAAAATTTTTTGTTTTTGAAAATTAGTATGTTCTTATCTCTAGTGTTGTTCAGTTGGTCCATGTTTCTAATTTCCCCTTTCCCATAATTTCAAGAAGCTATATGTAGAGTTGTAAGTACAACATTGTCTTAGTTTTATCATTATAATTCAAATCAAATTGCTTACTGGTCTGAGCCTGCTTTGCATCTTTGTTTAACTGGCACCTATCTTGACTGATCATGGCAGTAAGTAATTGTGGTGGTTGATCTCATCTTCAATAAATGCTCTGCATATTAGCATTGTGTGTGTGTACTTGTTACGACAATTTGTTTGTACTTGTTAGGACAAACATCGATGGAGAGCACTTGTCTCGTCTACAAAGTTCTTGTTACTTGTTATGTTGCCTAGATCTCCTTAATCTTGCTTAAGAAATTTAAGTTAAATGAGGAATAATGGGGAAAAACCATATATTATTTGCTGCAGTTGCCCCACCTACCAAGTTCCTATACTTGTGATATGACTAGTTATCTTAATTTTGCTAAAAAAATCAAGTGCTACACTGGTTTTGCTCACTACTTACTATTTTGATTTTTTTTGTTTTATTGTACGGCTTTTATGTAGAGCATATATGGCTTCCGAATATGCGATGAGGGGTTACTTGACAGACAAAGCAAATGTTTACAGTTTTGGAGCCGTTGCTTTGGAAATTTTCAATGGAAGGACTAATGCGAATTATCGGCCTAAGGAGGATTTTGTTTATCTTCTTGATTGGGTAAAGTACACTTTCTTGCCATTCAGATTATAAAGTAGGAATCTTTTGACACTTTTTTAGAAAACAAATTCTTGGTAGCCTACTATGTAAGTGAATTATTGATATATATTTATTTATTGATATTTGAGTAATATATTTCTGTAAATAAGATGAATTGGAAATGCAGCTAACTTCCGATCAACCTAACTGCGACGAGTTAGACTTCGAATTCCTCGGAAATGTAACCGAACAGCCCTATATTCTGCAGACAAATGTATTTGCTGATGGGTTTGATAATAGAGAGGAGAGGATATACCTATGGTTTGATCCAACAGAAGACTTCCACGCTTATTCCATTCAATGGAACCGCCATCAAATAGTGTAAGCCAATAATTAAGAATTGCCAATTAATCATAAGAAATCATGGGCTTAAAATTAAACCCATCATATGATCCCATCCATCCAAGGGATGCACTTTTTTAATGACATATTGCCCAAAACTTGATGTGCCATTTGATGGTGCATCTGACAATTCATTTGTTCATTATAGCAGAATACATATGATCACTAATAAGAAATTTGACTAATTGTTACTCTTATGTGTTACTCCTGTTGCAGATTCATAGTCGATTGGGTACCCATCAAAGTTTAAAGAAACCATGCAGATAAGGGTGTTGCTTTTCCTAGATGGAAGCCCATGGGACTCAAATTCAGCCTATGGAATGGGGACAGCAGGGCGACACGTGGCGGACACGACAAAATTAACTGGTCAAAGGGTCCTTTCATAGCATCATTCAGAAACTATAAGATTGATGCTTGTGTTTGGAAAGGGAATACATGGTTTTGTAGGGGTCAGAGCACAACTAATTGGTGGAACAAGCCTAGGTTTAGCACTTTAACATGGGCTCAGAGGAGACTTTTCAGATGGGTTAGAAAGTACCATCTCATATATAATTACTGCCAAGATAACAAGAGGCTCAATAACACTACCCTACGCCGACGGCTGTATGATTCAGCCGTCGGCGTAGGTGGTGCTGACGGCTCTAGGCATCGGCTTTGGGTCTCCAAGCTATGTTGACGGTTGTAGCAGCCGTCGGCTTATCTATTAGCCGACGGAGCTATTGCCGACTACTTCCACATCATTGGGTCTCGCAGCCATTTGCGTACTCTACACCGACAAGTGTGGGATCCTACGCCGACGGCTGATAGCTGTCGGCATATTGTAGTGAATGTTGTTGAATGAATATGCTATTAATTAAGCACCTAAAAGTATTTGATATATATATATATATATATATATATATATATATATGAATCAATGATGTTTAATGGGATTTCTTGAGGATTTCTTAAGGCCTTGTTCGAGGGCCAAGAAAATGGGATTTCTTGAGGATTTTCTGCAGAAAATGGAATTTCCTGAGACTTTTTGAGGTTTTCCTATGTTCGGGAGTTCTTATTGGGCTGCGGGTTTTCAGCCCACTTTCCTGAGAAAGCGATGTTTTGTTTTCGGAGGTTTTGGCTTAGGAAAGCTCTGTTTCTGAGTCAACATTTTTATTTTTCATATCCAAGTGCAAGTTTCAATTACTTTTATTTTCTTGCCAAACATGCATAACTTTTGTGGTATATCACTCTCGATGTCAAAGTTGCACAGTTTTTGTTGACAATATTGATATAAGAGCCGCGATCTTGCAACAGAGATGTCAACTGCCGTTTAGAGGTCTAATGGTTAAACTCAACAATATTATGAAAGGTTTTAGGTGTGCTAACAAGTGTTAGGTAAATTTCATGCACCATGAAGACCTTTGTGAAATTGGACTAATATTTATATGCTCAACCACACGATCATAAGTTGATCCCTGAACCAAGAACCATGGCTCTTCTACAAAGGCTAGTCATAAACTTTCTAATTTAAAAGGGTGCTTTTATTTCCAAGATTCTTCCTTCTCAACCCGGGTTTCACATGTTTAAACCATTGACTGCATTAAATTAGACCGATGGAGATACTTTTTCATCTCAATCTTCGACACAATCGATATCAAGATCATGGACCTACACTACGTCAAAATCATGATAAAACTACTTTTGTGATATTCAAAAGAACCACTGATGTAGCAATAGTATAATAATCAACGGTTAAAAATAGCAGCTTAATGCATTAAAGCAGTGGTTTAATTTATTAATCCTAAATCTCACGCTATAAGGTATCGTGCAACATTAATTCTATTTTTTCGAATTCTGAAGCCGGCTCCTCCCCTCTCTGCCTCTCCTTCGAAACCCTAAGCTTCTATCTCCCTCTTCTTCTCTCTAATGAAATCCGACACCCAAATCTTCAAATTCTCAGTGCCCTAAGAAGCCGATCTGGAGAGCAGCGTGGTTCCGGCGACAACGAGAGTCTCGTCGAGGTCGTTGGAGGTTCTGTTTTCGCCGGAAAAGAAGAACAACGAGCAAAGAAGAACTATATTTCACGAGCAAAGAAGAACAACGAGAAAATCTCTACATCATCCCACTCTTCCATATACATCAATATTTCACAGTCGAGCAAAGCTTGAGATCTCCTCCGCAAATCCTCCAAATCCTCAACGCTATAGATCCGAACCTCTTTCGATCCTCAAAGCTTGCAAGATCGAACTCTTCAGATCCTCAATGAGGGATCACCGCTAAACCATCGCTTGAGATTTTAACCAATTACAGGTTAGTGTAAAAAATCAAGGCATTTAATAGCTTGCTCAATAATTAAAGTTGAATGCAGCGGTGAAAGGGCCCCAGAGGTCAACTGGACTAAGCTTATAGAAGTGAAAGGAAAAGTAAGGTTAGAGGCTTTTGAAAATTATATTCAAGAGCTTCCTCGCTCTCGTAGTCATGCATTGATGGTAAGCATTTAGTAATTTACTTCCGATCATTCATTCGACATTGTTATTGCAAAAACTGTAGTTGATAGAGCAAAATGATAGGAGGTTTTAAAACCAAACGGACAGGTGGTAATTTGATCACAGTTTGTCAAACCTGCAGATAGGAGAACAAAAATTATTTACAGCGATGTTAGTGGATGAAAACGCCAATTAGGAATTTTGTGCCATCTATGATTCACTTATTTCGTAGTCTTTGGTCATTGGTAACTTAGATAATAATCATAGTTGAAATTTTGTTAGCATCTTTTGCACTTGGTATTTTAACCAACTGACCTTAGTTCCGTTACTTTTATTCACACTCTATCTATGTTATTCAATACACTTTGGGTCTGTACTGAGGCATATATTAACATCGTAGTAAATTTAACTTCTTTGGGTCCTAGATTTTGACCCACCTTTTGAATTATAGAAGAGGAAACTCATGCTGTGATGTCCCCACTTTTCCGGATGATAAAATTTTTTTCTCCAAAAGGGAACTTGTAAGACCAGAGTTTACATAAAATCAGTAAAAGGAGACAATGAGAGAGGAAACTTATTGAAAGAGAAGAAATAATTGGTGAGAATAGTAACTAGTCAAGGAGGGAAATTATTCATCTCCAAGTTGTAGTTGATTCTCATGTTAATTATAATCATGCGGTACCATTTTGTGGTTGTTTCTCCTCAGTTCCTTATTTTGTGTTTGTTGTGTTAATCTTTGTATGCCTTGGATGAATGAATATTGGTATCATATCTTCTAGAAATTGATTGGGATAAGTGCAGCATGAGATCAAGTTTTGATGTAGCAACCAAGCCTTCTCCTTGTTTCATGGGAGTACTTGTATTGCCTTTGTTCATGTTTCTGCTTATAGAAAAACAGGACCTTCTAATATGATCATTTTTATTAGAAACACTACGTCAAAATGATAAGAAAATCACTTTTGCAATATAAAAAAGAACCACTGTCCAAGAAGTGGTGTAATAATCCACTCCCAAAATCAATTGTTTATGAAGTTAAAACAGTAGTTTATTTCGTTAACCCTAATATTAGGATTAATCCCACGCCCAAAAATTGGGCTGCTTAAAAAAATCATTGCAATGCCTATAAAAGCTCCCTCGAGCGTTTTTTTTTCCCTCTCGAGCTCCTGGTCTCCCGTCTTCCCTCCCTCGCCAAAAACCCTAACTATCGCCAACCACCCATTCCAAATCGACGAACTGATTCTCAATCTCAGATCGGTGAACTCCGAGCTCCAATCTTCATATCTTCTTCTCCTCCTTCAAAGCTCTGCAAGACGACTCCATAGAAACTCTAGCTCGCCGAAAATCGATGTTGCTCGATCTTCTGTTTCTCTTTCTTCAAATCCCTGCAAGACGACTCCATGGAAACCCTAGCTCGCTGGATCTGTTAAGGTGTCTACGTATTGGTGTTTCCACTTATCACTCGCCCTAGAGGGAGACTCAGCAGTTGAGCAGAGAG
Organism: Chloranthus sessilifolius; assembly: GCA_021018995.1. Taxonomy (NCBI): domain Eukaryota; kingdom Viridiplantae; phylum Streptophyta; class Magnoliopsida; order Chloranthales; family Chloranthaceae; genus Chloranthus; species Chloranthus sessilifolius. The sequence continues at coordinate 81,711,885 of CM037584.1, forward strand.
CCCGAGCAGTGCTGAAGAAGGCTTTTAGAGACTTCCCAAGGTATTTTGGTAGGGTTTATAGTTCTGCATTTTTTCTATGTGGAAGAAGCTAGGTTTCTACGTGCATTTATGGTAGATATCATACCCCTTTGCAGGCATTGCAATCCCTGTTCACGCCATCTGAAACTATGGTGGACCAAATCAAAATTTCAGATCATGAATCGTCCGGTGCGGATCAGGTCTCCAATGCACAACCAGAGTATACACCAAATGAGGACTCTGTGTCAGGTATTTCGTCTCAAGAATCAGTGTAGATAATATATTGAATATGGTAGATTATCAATTGTGATTCAGAATATGGTTTTCCAAAGTTATCGTCTAAGGTAACTGAATTATCAGTTGCATATTTAGAAAGGAATCAGACTATATAGTTACTTCTACTTAAACTCACGTTTCAACGAGATAAACAGTAAGCTTTACACTACAACTAACCATCCTGTTAGAATGACTTCATTAGATCCTTCAACAGCTGACTTTTACGGATTTTAAGGATCCTGAAAATCTATGAGTTGACACCTCATCAATCACCAAAGATAGTGTTTGGATCAGAAGTGAAAGTGAGTGAGTGTGCTGGTGCTTCACCCTTGAAAGCTGTGAACATCAGTCTTTGACATGATTTGATGGCTACAGGTGCTTCATGACCTCAATAACTTAACTGTTCCAGTCAGCACCCATCAGTAAGAGTTGGTATTAGGTGGATTGCTACATGCACCAACTGTGTTGCATTGCTCATCAAAGCCATACACGTGGCATACATGTTCATCAACACCGCATACAAAGCACACATGGCCATGTTTATATGACCGTTAGAAGAATCTCTATAGTGTCACCCTCTGTCTCAAATTTCTTGGAATCAATCAAAACTTCAAAAAAAAATTTGAATAGGACTGTTTTCTTTTCAGCTGCTAATTTCCATTTTGAATATGACTCAAAAATTGAATATCGTGGGCAGCAATTAAAGAAGCCTCTAGACCAGTTATTTGTAGTAATTGGTATGACTTTTTGAGATTCATTTTTTAAGTAGGAGACTAGGAGATAGACTATTTTAGAACCTGTAAGCTATCTATGGTCATTGTACAACATAATAGTGATGATGATTATTTTGAATTTTAATGAAGCTTTGTTACTTTTATGCCTTTTTATTGTGGGTGCTATTCAGCCTATTTTTATACTGATTATGTTGAATTTGAATGTAGATTTTTACCTTCTTTAATTTTTCGCCTAATTTTGCATGTATTTCTATTTGGGCGGAGCTTTGTTACTATAATTTTTCCGCTAGCTTTGTTACTATAATTTTTCCGCCTAGATTTTTACCTTCTTTAAACTCATTCAATAGAACCATTTGAATTTGAGCGTAGACGCTCATGCGAAATTGTTAGAGATTCTTTCGACTTAATTATAGTCTAAGTGCTTGACTTGTTTGTCACAATTTTTGGTTCTTTTGATGTTTCAATGTTGTACAAACTCTTAAGGTTGATGTGGCTTTTAACTTCTCAAGATGTTTTACATTCTTTTGCTTTACTTTACATGTGATCAATATCTTTTTCGTGAATTGTCTTGATCATTTTCATTCTATTGATGATTTTTCTTCATGTCGACTTCTGAAGAACGAAAACTAGATTTGCTCAAGAACCTTCAAAGTTCACCTTATACAACACCACGTGATTCACGCCATCTTCTTCCATCCATTGTTCATGCTAAAGGTACAAACTTTACTAGGTTTAGTTGGTAAACTTGAGCACATGTTTAGGTATAGTCATCTATTCGGACTTTGAGTTCTAAAATTTTACTCTATTTGTCTCTATGCTTGGGCAAAATCATATTTTAAATATTTCAGCTCCTCCGATCTTGACATAAAGTTTTATGCAGTGGGAGCTTTACATCTTTAATTAACCTGTTCTGTTAGGAATAAATATTTTTCCTTGAAAATTCTTAGACTAGCTGAATTTGTCTTGGGTTCCTGTGTTATGCCTTTGCTGCTATTTCACATCTTTCAATACTTGCTCCATGAGTGGTATAAAGTCTGTATTGAATGGAAGCCTTTTGTCTCCAGACTTGGTATTAGGTGCCCAACACATGCACTAAGCTCGTACATGGTTCAATCTCCTCCACCGGATCGGTCAAAGCTCAGTAGTTGCACAAATATTTATGACCGCCAAATCAGTGAAAGGTAGAAAATGTACTTTCACTGATTTTGTGCTCACAAATACTTGTGCATCTCCCAATGTTTGAAGTTTAGTGGTTTTCTTATCTGAAGGTTATTCAATAATAAATATGTTCTGCTGGTTCTTTGTGTGGACTTTTTCTGGGTTGCCCTTGTTAAAATGTTTCTATGTTCTATATCCTTCAGACTCTAACACCACAAATAGTCTTTGTGGGTACAAAATAGTGATCGCCAACCATCGATAGGCTTGGGGAGGATTTTTCGTATTAACTATAAAGATTTCATTGAGAGGTAACTTCTTATCATCCAAAGATTCTTGTCTTTGAAGTGACTCTTAATGTTTTGAACCTTTATGCATAAAATATGAAAAAGATTCTTAGCTTTAGTGACTTATTTCATACACTTAGTTTTGCTTCTATTTTGTTTCGTTCTGCTAATCAAATCTAATAAATGTGTTTAAAAGCTAAGAATCTTTGTGAAGGCATCGGAAGTTGCATTTACTTTTTCTAGAATGTGTCAAATATAGAACAAATTATTACTAAGTATATGTGGGGGTGGGGATGTGGGGGTGTTTTTTTTTGGAGGGGGAACTCTACACTTGAGTGCTAGATCACATGGCACATGATTGTGACTTGCACCATATCCTCCGAGGTTCACTCCCTCTAGGCATTGATCAAAATATCGTCCGATACCAATACGTATCATCCGATGTGTATCTATTTTGGACCTCACCGATACGGTACATTCAAGGTACCGTGTCGGTACCTCCTATACAACAGAGCAAATTACCGGACGATACATACCAATGTGTCATCCGGAATTGATACGCATCGTCCGGTACGTATCGGTTTTGGAGCTGGACGATACGCATCGTCCGGTACGCATTGTCATGTGGATATAGATGTTGAAAATTTTAACTTAAATTGATGCAAGTTTTGGTTATAAAAAATATATTAGTTAGAATTATAGTAGCATGAATGTGTAGATAATTAGATTGCAATAGAGTTGTGCATTTTTTGTTGAACAAATTGTCACTTTTAGTTTTTAATGGCTAATATTGTTGATACTTGTCTTTTCCCTCAATTCTCCTACTTGAGTTTTTTTTTTTTTTTTGTAGAAGGTGCCTCCAGCAATCCCATACAAAAAATGGATGACAATAGTAGAACGTCATCTTTTCCGAATATCTCGATGATGGCGTTGCATCATTTATTTTGTTTGCAAAACAAAATGTTGAGGATGCTAATTGGTGTTGTTGTCCGTGTGTTAAATGTCGAAATTTTCAAAAGCATAACCTTGAAACCATTATGGAGCATTTAATTTGTGATGGCATGGATAGTTCGTACACGACGTGGACGGATCATGCGGAGTCGTCTTCTACAAAACGTGTCGCGTTGGGGTTTCTAGTAGTTCAACTAGTAACCAAAATAATGATATGTTTCCAAGAATGGAAGAAATGTTGAACAACACATTTGGACATGTTCATCTTGAAGACTTACCTGAGGATGAAGATGATGATCAGGATGAAGGTGATGATCAGGATCCACATGATTTACCTGAGGATATGGAGTACAGTAATTTGAAGAAACATGCATTAGAACCACTATATCCGTCATGTAAGGGTGAGCATACGAAATTGTCAACTACAGTTGAGTTGTTGAGTATGAAGGCTAGACATCAGTGGTCTAATAAAAGTTTCACGGAGTTATTAAAAATGCTAAAAGAAATTTTGCCCGTGTCAAATACTTTACCTGATAGCACCTACGATGCAAAGAAGTTAGTTAAGTCTTTGCGCATGAAACATGCGATCATTCATGCTTGTCGCAATGATTGTATATTATATTGGAGAGATCATGCTGATAAAAATGAGTGTCCTACATGTGGTGAGAGCAGATGGAGACCCGTGGAAGCTTCAAAGCCAAATTTTAAACAATTACCGTCGAAGAAGTTAAGATACTTTCCACTAACCCAAAGACTTCAAAGATTATATAGTGTACCTTGGATTGCAGAGACGATGACATGGCATGCAAATGCAATTGAAAATGAAAGTTACATGGGTCATCCAGTGGATTCTTCAAGTTGGAAATCAATCAATGCTCGTTGGAGTGACTTTTCTCTTGAAACACGTAATGTTCGTTTAGGACTTGCAACAGACGGATTTAATCCTTTCGGAAACAAGAGTAATTCTTATAGTTGCTGGCCTGTTATGATTGTTCCATTTAATCTTCCTCCATCTATGTGTATGCGAAAAGAGTTTACAATGTTAACTCTATTAATTCCAGGCCCAAAAGGTCCAGGGCACAACATTGATGTCTACTTACAGCCACTGATTGCAGAGTTAAATGAATTATGGTCCGCTGGTGCTACAACATATGACTCTTATAAAAAATCTATGTTCAACATGAAAGCAATTCTATTATGGGCTATACATGATTTTCCAGCATATGGCCATCTTTCGGGATGTAGGACAGCGGGAAAGTATGGTTGTCCTGTTTGTAGTGAAGAGGTTGATTCGGCATGGTTATCACATGGAAAGAAATATGCGTACATGGGCTATAGAAAATTTCTTACTGATATGAGTCATCCTTTCAGAACTCAAAAGTCACAGTTTAATGGGAAGGAAGAACATAGAAAGCATCCCCGCCGGTTGAGTGGTTCTGAAGTACTATGCAAAATGAGATGTATCAAAACAGAATTTGGAAAGGTAGCAAGCAAGAAGAGGAAGAGATCCGAGACTGAGCATGAAAAGAGCAGTGCGTGGTCAAAGAGATCAATCCTATATGATTTACCATATTGGAAGGTGGATAATTAATATATTTTATTTTTCTAATATGAAATTTATACTTCACTTCACTCAAATATTAATACATGTCCTTTATGTTTGTAGGATATTCTTATTCGTCATAATTTGGATGTAATGCATGTGGAAAAAAATGTCACAGAGAACCTAATTGCAACAATTATGGACACAAAGGGTAAAACCAAAGATGGTGTTGAAGCACGTTATGATCTCAAAGATATGAATATAAGGAAAAATTTGTGGCCCGTGGAAGTAAATGATAAGTTGTATTGTCTTAAGGCTCCATTTTGCTTGTCACGAGAAGAAAAAGAAATAATTTATAAAACCTTGCACAATTTGAAGGTTCCTATTGGATACTGGAAATTGGAAGGACAAGGTATGTTTGAAGGAATTCCAACTCAAAGGCTTGAAGTCACATGATTATCATATCCTCATGCAACTTGATTACTACCGGTCTTTATTGATGCATGCATTCAAGAAAGAGAAACCATTGAGTCGCTATTCGACAATTGTCAATATTTTTAATGTCCTATGTTCTAAGGTTATCTCTCGTGTTGACCTTTTGAACATGAAAAGGCATATAGTCGAAACACTATGTGTATTTGAAAAGTACTTCCATAGTCATTTTTGTTTCTATGATACACCTTGTTGTTCACTTAGCAGAGGAAGCGCTTGTTTGCGGACCTGTCCGATATCGATGGATGTATCCTTTCGAGAGGTAAATTATTGCAATAAAATTAATAACTTCTTTTAGTTAATAACGTTAACATTGATATCTAATTGAAAAAAATGTGCAGGATGATGAAGACATATAAGCATTATGTGAAAAATCAGACATATCCAGAGGGGTGTATTATGGAGCAATATCTCATGGAAGAATGTATGAGGTATTGCATGAAATATATGCCAAATTCTAGCAGAGGAAGCCATAAGAAAGGAGAAAATGCGTTCGTGGAACAAGATGTTACTTTTGGGTACCTTATCGATGGAAGTGGAAAAACTTATCTTCTTCAACATGTGCAGTATGAACAAATACGTAGATGGGTTCTAAAGCATTATCCAGAAAATATTGAGTGGAAGAAGTAAGTAATTTATTTTATATTTTTAAATTATATATTTTATTTTAAAAATGATATAATATAATTAAGAGTTAATATTACAGGAAGTATCAGGCTTATCTTCAAGATCACAAGTCAAGCAATAAGCATCAGAGGGACAACTACATTCCTTGGTTAAGAAAAGAATTAGAAAATGAAGAGAATTCTATCATGAAGAGCCTTGGTGATGGTCTAGACTTCAATGCCATGTCATATAATGCTTACATGATCAATGGTTATCGCTTTGTACCGCATAATCGAAATGAATAAAAGCACACAAAATAGTGGAGTATCCATGAAGGCTTTAACTAGCTTCAAAGTTAAGTGCGAAGATAAGAACCATGTGGAAGAAGAAGTTACTTATTATGGTATTATCAAACAAATACTTGAGTTAGATTATGGTTACTTTAAAAAATCTTCTCTGGATGGGCTCAGATAGAAGATAAAAAAATGGTTATGTGGTTGACCTGTAAATCAAGGGTTAGTGTTTGTTAATCTTAGGAGATTTATGAGGATTTCACATTAAAATGATTTCCCCTTTATTCTTGCCTCTCAAGCCACTCAAGTCTTCTATTCTAAAGATCAAACTAGGGATGATTGGTATGTCGATTGGATGCTCCAAAGAGATTGACTCGGTATGTAGATGCCTATGAAGATCCCTTAGCACTTGAAGGAAGACCAAAAGCAGATGCTTTAGCATTGGCATTAGCAACTGATGTTGTGGATGAGGACGAGGACGAAAATTAATCTAGTTCGTTCATATTGTTCACTTGAACCTTATTTCTTCTATCCAATAATTGTAACAAAAGAATTACTTATATTTCTTGTTGTTGATTTTCCTATTTTAATGTTGTTATAAGTTAGCTACAATTTTCAATTATCTTATTAATGCATTTTATATCCTTAAATGATAGTTTGATCAACAACTAGAGTTTGCCAATGTTTTCAGCAAAAGATAATGGCACAGTTTGGGTCAGAACCGAGTGGATCTGAATCATTGGAACTCAAGAGAGTGGTTAGTTTATTATTTTCTTTTGTTTGGTAAATGTTATTTACAAATTATTAACAATATTTTATTTATCCAGTGCAGCGTTTGAAAATTGGATGAATGAACATGGGCAGCCTATTGGAGATGCTTCAACGCAATTTGCCACATTTGTTGGTGGGATGACGAGGACTCATAGTCCACCTGCATATGAGTCTTGGAAAATTGTACCTGTTTCTATAAAAGAGAAAATATGGCGCTTTGTCTCAGTGAGTGTATGTTGTTCATGCAATTTTCATTTAGTTATTCTACAAATAATTTTGATATCGTTTTATTTTCATTATAGGATAAATATAATGTTCCAATTAGTCAAAAAAAGATGGTCTTAACGAAAGCGAATTTAACTTGGAAGCAATGGAAACATGACCTTCGCACCGTTTATGATAAATATGAAACGGACGTAGAGCGGATGAAGTATCGACCAAAGAATGTGAAGGAGATGATTGGAGAGCATTTATTAAAATGTGCTCGAGAGGAAGATAAATACGCCGAGAAAAGGGGAAGACTTGTAGGAAAATGATGATGAACCCACACACCACTGGTAGACGAGGATCAGCTAAGATGGCAGAAGAGATGGTAAAATCTACCACATAAAATTTTTAAATAAATATGTTAGAATATTCACAATTGCTTATGACCTTATTTATGAAAAAAAGTAGTTCGACCGGTACACAAATATTTTTAGCCTCTCATACTAAGAAGGATGGGACGTCCTTGGGCACACAAATTGTAAGATTATTTTAATTATTCATTTGCCATTGATAAATAATTAATATTGATCTTTAGGATCACTATATTTAACCATTATTTATTTTATTCAGGATGAAATTAGGAGGCTTGCCTTATCTGATCCATTCCTCAGAGAAAAAGATTTAGATAATGACCACATTGCTATGGTTTGTGGCGTGATGGAAGGGGCAACATACGGGTATGGGTACGGTGTATCTAAGACCTCCATTCAAGCGTCCCTCGTGCTAGGGAGATTGCTCACCGTGAAAAGATAGCACGTGAGAGCATTCAATCACAGTTGATATGCTTAGACATGAGCTTGATGAGGAGCGTGAAACGCAAGATCCTTGAGGAAAAAGTGAATTTACTATCACCTCTAGCTCCTTCTAAAGGGACATCTATATCGACATCGGTTGACCAATTCGATTCTTATCAGGTATAAAGTCAATGTTATGAAATAATAATCATTAGAGTTGTCATTGTCATATCTTATTGAAAGCACTTTTGCATTGTTGTTTTAGTCTCTCTTAAACTCTATAGTTTAAAGGCTATAATTTTTAGGAAACTCGATCATCGGTTCAAATTTGAGATACTTGTGAACCAACCATCCATGCGCTGCCTATTGAAAAACTTAAAGAATAAAGCCATTGGACTAGGGCGAATGCATAGAGAGGCGACAACGTCAAGAGTTTCATACGCCATCATAATTGATAATATTTTCGAGGTCAATACAGAATTATATGCGAAGGAACATTTGGCGATGTCACAATTGGTGATATTATTACTTGGCCCAAGGGACTTGTAGATTTTATTTGATCTTGTTTAGGGGTAAATTTGATTCTATTTTACTAAGTGATTTTATTTTCATAAATATGTTTATATTTCCATCTAGCCTACTCACATTTTCAATTATAAAATAAAGCAAAAGTTGAAGTTCTCACTTTTCTTGTTGTAGCCCAAGACCCAAAAGGCAAAGGAAGAACAATAAAGATCAAATGAAGAACTGCGATCAAATGAGATGATTTAAGAACATCTGCGAATGGTCGGCTTTTATATGCCATAGCTTTTCAGAGGATTTTTTTTTTTTTTGTATTTGGAGAAAATTGAGAAGAAAAAATCGAACTCCGACTTTTATTTCTTTTTTCAGACTTTAACAAAAAAAAAGCAATACATGAAATGAACTAGTCATCAATCTTTTTTTTTAAATATCTTATTCATCACCTACTTTAGGGCTGAAAAATTGGCCGCTGAAAAGGTATGCATGGCTTTATTCCCTGATCCAATATTGACTTTTCTTGTATTGAGTCGGAGGTAATTCTATCTATTTGAACACTATTTTTTAAATATCTTATTCTCTCTCTGCGAGCGAGAACGATTCTTTGATTATCATGACATTGCTCTTGCTATTATCGTCATTAATTAGATTTTTTCAGTCTTTATTGTGACAATTTTGGTCATTTTATTTTCCATCACAGTTCCATGATTCAGAACATGATAAAGGAAGGAAAGATTGTCCCTTCTGAGATTACAGTTAAGCTTCTCCAACGGGCAATGAGGGCTTTTAGTCCAATTGTTAGGTGCTAATTATAGGATTTGGTCTCCCTAAATTAGATGGCATTTCCCTAAAATATTTTCCATATATCGTGATGGGTTTCCTTTCTGCTCCAAGCAGAAAGGAATCCCATCACAATAAGGAAAGCTCTCTCTCTCTCGGATCGCTAGTGCTAAAAAAGTTATACGATATATATACTTGTGACCTGCTAGAATTTGTGGCTAAGACTGTTGTACACTCATACGGATCTTTCTATAGATGTGTTTTTCACCGTTCTCATGCTTAGGCGTTATGTAATTGAGCATTGTGATTAATTTTGTTCTGCATTAAGGTTGCTGCATCAATGAACAAGGAAATCGATGCTAGGTAACACTACCGATCGTTCGATTGTGTGCCATGTGGCTCCCAACTGGCAGGTATGCAGCGTCCCAGGCTGCACACCCGTGCACAGCCCCACACCTGTCTCTTTCTCTCTATGTTTACACAACACACACACATTATATATATATATATATATATATATATATATATATATATATATATATATATATATGGGGTATCTGGGTTGTAATCCAGCATTTAAACCGTGGATTACTGCCCAAATTCGGTTGCCACTTGTACCTACTAGATTTCTGGTGCCTTTGTGCTTTTTAAACATTCAGGTGTGGTGATTTAGAAGTTAGCATTTCTTGTCTAGCATATTGACTTTTACTTCTGTTGATTGGATCTTACTTTTTCTAGGCTTGCCATCTGCTATGCTTACTATCAAAAGAGCTTTTGGGAGATTTTGAGACTTGTGCTGAGATGTTTATTCCGGTATGGTTTCCTTTCTTCCTATAGTGCAGTAATTTTAAATGAGTTAATAATTTCTGAGTTGTCTTTCCTGTACCTTATTTCAGGTACTTTTCAAACTTGTTGTTATAACTGTACTTGTAATTGCTGAATCTGCAGACAATTGCATAAAAGCAGTATGAATCGGATAGCATTTTATCCTGAGGCTGGTGTTTAGTATGCTTTCTAGAATATCTTGTTTGCTTTCCAGATGTTGCGTAACTGCAAAGTTTCCCGTGTACTTCCTCGAATTGCTGATTGTGCGAAGAATGACAGAAATGTTGTGCTCCGTGCTAGGTATGTCTTTGCCTCATGTCAAAGATAAGTCATACAAGCATGATTTTTACATATTGTCCAAGTCACAGACCATCTTATGACCGTTGCATAGAACATAAAATATGCTGACGTAAAATACGTACTATCAAATCCTAGCACTTCAATATGATCCCTACATTCGATATGAACAAGGGTTCATTCTAACCTTCCCAGATTTAGTAGTTTGAACACTTGATGAGATTATTTTTTTTTGGCTGAGTGATTTCATATGTTGTTTAGCCACTTGGATAACTTGGATTGCCCACAAAAGTCCATCACATGGCCCAAAAAGTGGGACGGTGAGGGTTTTATCTTATGCCAAAGGTGAGCTTCCATTAATCCAATCATATCCCATTTTAGTAGTTATGTAGTTACTAATTAGTACATTCCCATTTTATATGTTGGCAATTATAGTTTAGACTTTGGTTGCTGTAGAGAAGGGGACATTTCTGTTATCTGCTAGAAGGATCAAGCACTGGTCTTTGGTCTTTGGTCTTTGGTTTCCAGCCCTTTCATCCACTGTTGCAGTCCATAATCCAGCCATTAAAACAACTTCAAAATTGCCCCATCGTGCACTGCATCATATATGATTATGGGGATTTAAACCAGATCAGGTCAGCTCAGCTCATTCGGGTCATGTATGATTATTTTCAAATATATAAATTTCTTTTCATATATAGTAGTTTATTTTCCCAATTAAAATCCAGTGATGTTGAGCCTCATTGCTGCGCTATGTTCTATTACTGTTTCAGGAATGTGGAAAGTCACAAATCGGGGAATTACTTCAATAATCACATTCATTAATTGGGGTGGTGGATCAAATGCTTAAATCATTTCATTTGTGAATTCGGGAACCCGACATGTTTGGCTAATCACAAAAACTATGCTGGTTGGTCATTAGATACTGTTGTTCGCCTCCAATCACAAATGAGATGATTTTAGGTAGAACCTATTGCCACCATCATCATCATTACCTTGCTGAATCCATTTGGGTCAATTTTTTTACTTTTACGATCTCCTCCCAGTTTTATTTAGGGCTGAACTCACACACTACCTCCTTCTGTATACTCAATAATGCTCACAGCAGTCTCACCTTATACTGATGTTCAGATCTGATATTCTCTTACTGAAGGAGTAGGACTGTAACTATATTCCTGTCTTGTTTGTGTTGGATATGGGAGATTAGCAATGAAAAAATGTCACGGAGCTCCAAGGATCAAGAAAGAAGGAACATTGATGAAGCCTGGAGGTATGGTGACCTAAACAACAACAACAACACTGGCATTGTAGTTGTGGCTTTGCACTTTGCCTGTGCCATTGGTATACAATATTTGTTATTTCTCATTTTTCTTGGTACTCTGTTTTTTTCTTATAATGAAGTTCATAAAATTCTATAGTATTATGCAATTTTTAATCAATATATTTAAAGTAGATTATTATTAAGATCCTGCACTTTTTGGCAGGCACTTTGGAGACTTTCTTACTTGTAGGATTGGTAGGCAGAATACTTAAATCTTGAGCTCGATGTTTTGTCTCTAGACAAGAATGTAAAGTTGCCGTGTAAAAGAGAACTCCGATCAATTGACTGAAGTTACCAAGAACACATACACTTACAATCCACAATGTTAGCTATTCATGATCCCAGGTTTATTTTAGGATGGCGTTGCTGCTTTGATATTTTATTCACTAATTATTGACATCTGGGATTTCTATTTTTTTTTTGTTTTTTTATTTAGTTGGATTTGGGAAGCATAATATATTTATTTATATGTGTTTATATTTATTATTCTTATTCTTTCTTTTGATACCTCACTCTGATGATTAGGTCTTTTTACTCAGTTGTGTTGGGTAGCATGGTAGATTTTTATTGTTTTGGGAATGAAGGCAACATGTTGTGCACTTAAGAGTAAGATGCTTTTATATACATAAGTCTATCACTACAAACAACCATTTGAAAATGGTTGACCAATGGGGTACAGCTGCACTCACCTTTAAATCAGAGTATAACTGTACTCCATTGGTCAATCATTACCATGGTGCTAATGGTCATATATTTATATGTGTAGGAGCAGCTTGTACACTCCAAAGGTACAACATGTTGCCTCTTGTTGATAGTAGTTTTGTTTCCTTTTATTTTTGACTTGTGACTTGTACATACATTCATTTTTTCAATTTCCTTCTAATGTCTTTCAAGATACTTGAAAAAGCTAGTACAGATTGTGGTTTTCTTCTAACAAATGCCTTTTTCTTGGATGTCCCTTATTTAAGTCTTGGATAAAATAAGATCCTCGCTTGGGCGTTGATTGTGTGCTTGTGAGAATGTTTATTCGCCTGAAGTTGGTTGTCTTTATGGGTAGTTGGGTCAGTTTGCTTAGATTGATGAGAAAATTGTGTTTTTCTTATTACTCCCTCTCTCTCTCTCTCTCTCTCTCTTTTAATTATTAGTCTTCACACTATTGCTGCAAATCTTTCTCTAGGATGCCGATGAACGAAGGAGAACCTCAAAGCAAGACTTAGAGGGTCGACAATGAAGGGGCACGAGCTCATTGTACATTGCATGATTTTCTTTGAAAGCAATTATTTGGCTCAGTTTAGCTTCGTCCGAACTAATGTTAATATATGAAGGTACTTACCTCACATTTTATATCATCCAATTCTTATAATGTATATTAATTTATGTATCCCATCTTATTTGTCAGCTTATAGCATCGACTTTTAGATTGAATTTAGCATAGAAGGGAGTGCTGAAGTTATTACCTACAAAATGTGTCTTTGGCATAATTAAGAGTGGCTTTGTGATTCACTTTGATGTCTGTCATTTTGGAATTAGACTACATGCTCTTGATTTGATCTTAATTTTTGAAATGATCTTTTTGTAAGACAATCCTCCTTCTATGATCACTTTGGTCTGTCTTATTAAATAGTTTGTAGTAGTTGATATATAGAATTCACGCTACTAGCTAAGCACATTTTCTATTTCGATAGGCGTTATATCTTTGTATATTTTTCATTCATCTCAATACTATGGTTTCTCTATTGTAATGCGTGAGTCGTTTTCATGCTACGAACCCGGTCACGAAGTTAGCAATATTTAACTATTTTTTGTTTGAAATTTGTCGAACTTATAGTTCATAGAAGGCATTGAACGATGGTTTGATTTGCTTAAAATGAAAGGGCATCATATAACAGGTTGTTATATTTAGGAATTATAATTTAAGTTTTAGTGTTCTTCCATATTGTATATCATTGAGTGTGACTACTGTTCTCACTGGCAGAGCCAGGCGGGTGAGCTGAGATGTAAGTTTAATCCTTTCTTTTTAACTCACACACATGAGGTCAGAATTGTAGCATGGTGATATGGTTACTTGAATGGAGATGTGGGACATTACTCTTGTTTCCACTTTCAAAGTAACCATATCACCATGAGGGCATGTATAAATTAGCGTTGTATGTTAGAACCATGTTAAAATATATGGAAGTAAGGGTACATAGTATGTTCCAATTACCCATATAATGGGAGGTGGCCTTGCTATATACCTCTGACGAGGCAATGGGCTACTTGAAAATGCTACTTCTATGAACCTTTTGTTGTGCATTTGCATCGATTATTTGTTATGTGCTTAGAGTATTATTTATTTGAGTCCTTAATATCATCAATATCTTAATTTACTTGGTTAATATTATAAGTATTTAATTACGTTCTCCTTTCGATTTGCAAAGCTTTTTATTTGAAGCTCACCTCAAACGGATTACTAGGGATGGGGATATTTGGCAGGAGAGGCGAAGCATATATATATTTTTTTAATTATGAAACTAGGTCATGGGGTCCTTAGATTGTTAACTCTTTTTTTTTTTTTTGGAATAAAAGGATTGAGCATGTAAAGTTTAAAATATTTGGTTGATTTGAAAGGTTGGATCATAGGTTGAAATGCAATATTTTGTTTGAATAAAAGAATTTGGCATCTATTTTATTTATGGATGTGCTTGAATATGAGATGAATAGCTTTTTCTTTATATTATTTTTTTTAAAGCATTAAAAATTACATTAAAAAAAAGTATTACAAAAAGCATAAAAAATATTGCATTAAAAAAAAGCATAAAAAAAATATTATTTAAAAAAAAATTTCATAAAAAATTGTCGACGTAATTTTTTTTAAAAAATTTTTTGGATAAAAAACGTTTAAGCATTTGTAAAAAAAGGTGGTTTTATTTTACCACTATACAGACGGTTTATGATCTACATAAACCACTGCCTTGTATAGTGGTAAAAAAACCACCTCCTTTTTACAATTGTTTAGGCAAGCGATGTTGAAAAACCACTATCAAAGACAGTAGTTTTTTGAAAAAACCACTATTTAAGGCAGTGGTTTTTTGGGCTTTTTCACGTAGTGCTACCATCAGACGAACAGTTTTTATTCCACGTGGTACGTCCCTAAACATGGACATGGTCATGTTGTACAAATCACTTTTCAGTATGTGTGCCACCTGGAATCAAAATTTGGTAGTCTGATGGTAAGACCATGATAGCAAGATCTATTGTGTGAAGGATTAGGATGAAAAATGATCTCCATCGTCTAATTCAAAGAAGTCAACGATTGAAGCCGACTTGAGAATAAAGGTTCCCAAACTACAATCGCAATCGGTTGGAGGTTTTGAGAATGCTACCATAAACCACGTTTTAATTGGTTTTCTCATAATCTGACCGACAAAAGTCTTCAACACATTGCCGATTGGACATCTATAAATTTTGATGATCATTCGATCAATATAATCACTTTGATGAAGGTCATACATACGTACGGCTATAGGGTGTGGAAGAACACAATGCACTTTCTTGACATTTTCTTGAGAAAGTGTAGAACACAAGAAAATGTCAGAAATGCTAAGAAAATGGGTTTCTGAGAAACATAAAAACAACCCACTTGGAAAGTGACTTTCCGCAGAAAATGAGTTTTTGGGCAAAAACTCATTTTCTTCAGAAATGGGTTTCTGGGCAGAAACTACCAAATGGGCCCTAAGTAAGCATGTCATGTGAATAGTGAAAAATTTTATTTTCGGTAAGTTTTCGGTGAGGGGTCCTGTCAGTACATTTCAGATTAATTTCGGTAACTTTCGAAATTTTCTTTTGAAATTTTTGGAGATTAAAAATATATAGAAAATATTTTTAATATTTTAGAAAAAATTACTAAAATATATAGAAAATTAATCACATATTTAAAATAAAAAATTTTAAGTATAAAAGAAAATTACCATAAAGTACATAAAATTTACAAATTTTACCGAAAATTTCATAAATTTTGCCAAAAATTACCGAGGTAGATCCCCTTTTCAGCGAATTTGGACAAAATTTCACTGAATTTCGGTGAAATTTGTCACTATGGTCATGTGAGATTTTATTGATTTATTTTTAAAATTTGGTTCACCTATTTTAAGGACCGACAATGACGTTAAGTGAAGTAAGACAAGTTTACTTATTGCATTGGTAACAACCTAGAATCTTATGTCCTTGTGCAAGTTAGTTTTTCGGGTCAAGACGATATAATATGAGAGCCAGATACTCACTACAAAAAATAAGCCTAATAGCGGCAGTTTTGTTGACAAAAAACAGTTGCTATTAGTCCTGTCGCTATCAAAAACTATCGCTATTTGTCCTCCCGCTAGTAAAAACTGCGTTAATAACAAGTGCAGCTGTAGCACCTTGTTTTTGTAGTGACCATTTCTTTGAGGACTATGGGATTTTAAACAAGCATACCTACTTGAAATTGGAGATTTATTTAAGGATTTTGATTGACGATAACTTGTATTGACTAAAACCTAGCTAAGAGTTATATCACAAAGAGTTGGGGAATTAGATTTTACAGCGTTCTATTGAGACTTGAGATCTTGTAATCTTTAGTAGCTTAAGGTACGAATACACTATTATTATCCTTTGTTATTATTATTATTATTATTATGGATATCGATGCATCAATTTGTAGGGCCTTTACAATCATTGATGATTATTTGAAAGGTAGATTCAAATTGATCTTACACTCACTCAGTCATTATATTGCTAGATATTGCTCCAAGTGTTGAACTAAAGTGATTTCAAATTAAGAAGAATTAAAATTTTAAATTGATATGCTACTGACAAAACAACTATTATCAGATCAAGGTAGGATTGAGGCTACTACTAATGGAAGGGCACTACAACAGAAAAATTCTTTTGTGAAGAAAATGAGTATGAATCGTGAGAGGAGATGTGCGACAGTCTGAAAACCTCAATTAGGTAATCCTTCCAAAATTAGGCCATCGACTAGATTTTGCATATATTAATAGTTAGTTTACAATGAGTGTATCATGGGTGGATATGACACTCCACACATTTATAGACACTCAAATTTGGCCCAAGGCCCGATCGGAATACACTTTGAGAGAGGCACGCCTCTGAGCTTTTAATGGCATGTATAGAACCCTTAGGAACCCTTTTGAAACCTTAGGAACCCTCCCAAACCCTTAGGACTTACCCTAGATCCCTTAGGAAACTTCTCGAACCCTTAGAAACCAATCCCGACCCTTAGAACTCATTCCAGACCTAAACCTAACTTTCTCGAGCAATGGATGAGGAAGGGTGCACTGGAACTAGCTGTGACCTTCTACTATGATCAAATCTTATACCATTGAAAAGTAGAGGTCCTCAGCTTTCCAACAAGCGAAGAATCACCCAAATCAGAGTTGTATGCGAAAAGATATAGCGATCCGAAGTGCAGGGGTAAAAGGGTAAAAACACACTAAAACCCCCTTTCTCAGAAATAGTCTGGCGCTAGTTGCGCCAGTTATAGGTGGGTCCCCCCACGGGCAATCAACTACCCAAAGCCACTGTGCAACACTGTTTTACTGTGCATATGTTTGGCGCAACTAATAATTACACCAAGCATATGACCAGTGACCTCTGATTTTTGCCTCAAAAATTATGATTGGGGTTTAACATATTGACCACCTCGATCCTTGGGGTATATTTTGATAGTTCTGTTGCACCCATTCACTACCTATTTGCAACCCTTAAGTGATTTAAAACACCAACCTATCATCCACCATTAGAACTACCTTCACACATTTTCAAGCTCTCAAAATCCTAGGAAATCTTAGATTGGAGATTAACTAATTGCTAATCCCAATTAGCATCTAAGTAGCCTCCTAATCCACCCTTTTCCTATAAATAGAACCCCCCTCTCCTTGGATTAAAGGTTGAAAATTTTTGCCTAAGAGAGAAAAAGCTTAAGTGAGAAGATTTTTTTCCCTTTGATGCACCATTCCCATACAAATTTCATAATTCAAAAAAATCATTTAGACCTTAGTATTTCACTAAAAACCTCTAAGTTGGGTGTGTGTGATCCCCTAGCCTTCCTTCTCTACCTCTTGGCTTCAAGCCTTAGGAGTTAGAATCTCATTCTATACCATACAAGCCTTCAAAATCACACCAAAGCAAGCCAACGCAAGGCTCTCCGAGAGCTCCGGCTCTCCCCTCTACTCCTTTACCTTCTCGGTCATTCCTCTATCCTCCCATCTGTGCCGTTACGCCACCGAATTTTTGGTAGAAATAGAGGGGCACAAATAGGATTTAAGACCCATTTGGGTAAGAGGAAACCATTTTCTTTTCTTGTACATTATTTTTGTTTTCGCCTTTAGTAGAGACCGCATTAAGCAGGTTGATTGGGTGTCTAACACCTTTTCAATTGATAACCGAAGCCCCTACCCAAGAACCTTTGGTGTGGACCGGATTCAAAGCCATATTTGTGAACTTAGGTGCTTATAAAAATGATATAGGTTTTCCGAGACACCAAAATCTCTGGGTGGCGACTCTATATTTTTTCGTTAGAAAGCATATCGTGACGACGGGATCGTCAAAACTCTCACGGTTGCACAGATGGCAACTCTGTTGGAGAGTAGCTAGTAGAGTTTCCCCTTGAACTTAGCCCATTTATTTTATATTTTACTAACCTTTTTATTGCTGATTTTTTTTTTTTACTCACCCCTCCGATTACGTCATTTTACTTACCCTTACTTTTACGTCGTTTATGTGCTTTAGCCTTTTGGTGGGCCTACTTGCAAATTGTCTTTTAATTTTCTTTACTTTTCCGTCATTTTAGTGTCTTAACCGATTGGTGGGCCTACTTGCACATTGCCTTTTAATTTTCTTTAAATTTCTGTCATTTAAAGTGTCTTAGCCGATTGGCAGGCCTACTTGTGCAAGTATATTCCAATAGTGGACGCTGACCCAGAGCGGCGGCACGGGATCATCACCCCCGATCTTTGAACTAAAGAAAACTTCCAAAGAAAATGATTTAAAAAAAGAAAAATTAAAATTGAACCAAGATAGGGAACTTAATCAATTTGTTTTACGGGATAGATTTTTAAAGGGTTGAGTTTAGACACACATACAACCACTCGGGTCTAAGTATGGCGGCAGTCCTTAGTGGTGATGATCTAGAAAAGTCCCAGCCCACCTAGTATCTGAGAAAGCGCTTGCGCCAGAGGTATATCAGGTGGGTTCCCATTCCTACAAGCTTAAAACCTGTTGGGGAACGCGCTAGAGAGTTATACCAGACGCAAACCCTTAGGTTTGGTGAGGAGAGAACAATCCATTAAAATCGATCGATTTAGAGCCCGGCTTCCATAAAAACCAATTTGGAGACCAATTTGAGGCCTAAAATTCACTGGCCAACATCAAACAATTTGGAAACCAAATTGCAACTATTAGTTACGCCAATGCAAAATGCCTCAACAGTACACTAGCGCTACTAATAGTTGTGCCAGCTTTAAATCTGACTTTTTTGACCTGACACATGTATTAGTTGCGTTAGTGTAGTTTTGAGTAGCAATAGTTTGGATCTATGGCCTTTTCTACATCCTAAGTCTCCTAATTAGTGTCTTAGTGCCTTTGTTTGGGCCCTGCCATCTCCAACGCCCAATATGCCCCTATCGGTCAAAAGAAGGTAACTTCTTTCTGACTCATTTTGGGGGCTCGGGTCATTTGCCTCGATTTATGTGCCTTCAATAGATCAAAGGTCTTCGTTTGATTCTTTCGAAGTGCTTCAAAATCGTCGCCGTGGGTCCTAAATTAGGTATAAAAGCCACTCAAGAAGGGAACTCCAAGGCCTTGAAACCTTTGTTTTCACTTATAAATTTTTTTTTTTTTTTTAAGAGTTAAAAATGAATAAACCTAAGAAATATAGTCTTTGTGGTCCTGGCACAACTACATCACCCTACCTTCCATCATCCCATAGGGAAAGAAGGAGAAAAGTTTTCGGGCCTTATCCAAGGCACCAATACCCAACCAAATACCAAGACATGTCGTGGGCAGTGGACCCGGCTCACGCCGATCCTGATTCATCCCCGCCACAATCTCCAACCCATTGCCATTCGGAAGAAGGTTTTTCCACCATCCCCCTCACCCAATCACCCTTTGTCATTTCCGGCCCCTTTGGCACCCCTATTTTTCCATCCACCACCTCCCAAGTTATTCAAAATCTACCCCCCAATTTCCCATCTTTTGCTCAAACCATGCCCACTTTTCCTCCCATATCCATGAAAAAACCCATCCCACCTTCCATCCACATCCATGCCTGATCAACTTCTTCCATCCACATCCATGCCCCATTTTTTGTCTACCCCCTAAAGACCCAATCCACCCACATTCACATATACCACTTATGCCTTATCCATCCCCCCCACAAATCTCCCCATCTATCCAGGTCATGCCCATTTTTACCGAAGCCATGCCCGATTTTTCTCACCCATCCACACCATACCCCCATCATCCCAAAACATACCCAATACATCCCCTCATCCCTCCAATCCACCCCATATTCCATCACTTACCCGAATCATGTCTGATTTTATCAGGGTCATGCCCAATTTATCCTTCACATCCATCCCGTCTATACCCCATCACCCCTTAAATCCACCATCTCCATCCAACCCTCCTTCCATGACCATGATAGAGGAGATGTTCTAAGCCTACTCTTCGTGAAAGGCTTCCCAAAATACCTCCTCTCCTCCACACCCAATATCTATGAACCCATCACATACCCTAGCCAATCTCCATGCCTCATTCCCCCATGACCCCTATCAACCCCCCATAATCCACACCATCCAAACCCCCATTACCCCCATACCCCAAGGCCCATGACCCAAACCTCCATTTCTCACATGCCCCATGGCCCCATGGCCCAAACCTCCATTCCCCACATGTCTCAAGGCCCCATGGCCCAAAACCATCAAGGGTCCATAACCCAAACCTATCAAGGGCCCATGGCCCAGACCCATCAAGGCCCAATGAGTCAGACCCACCAAAGCCCAGTGGGCCATACCCATCAAGGCCCAATGAGCCAAACCCATCAAGGCCCAATGGGCTAGACCCACCAAGGGCCCATACCCCAGACCCACCAAAGCCCAATGGGCTATACCCATCAAAGCCTAATGGGCCAAAACCCTCCAAATCCCTGACCCTTTACCCAAACCTTGAGGCCCCACACCCATACCTCCCACAATACCCCCAACATTCCACCCACCCCTAACCTTCACACCCGGGTCAAACCTATGCCATACTCCAAACCTAATTTTCTCATGGCCCCATACCCCAAGACCATCTCCAAACTTTCCCCCATGCCCAATGGCCTCATTAGGCCCCACCCCTAAGATAGGAGGCACTGTGTTGAAGAAGATCTTCCCATCCCTCCACACCAATCCAAGAGGGAAGTTCAAGCTGAACTGGGAAGGACCTTACATCGTCCAAGAAGTGCTACTGGGATATGCCATCCGCTTCACCACCATGGACGAAGATCATCTTTCTGAGCCCATCAATGCTGGATACATCCGACGGTTCTACTCTTAGTCCATCACGATAAGGTAAGTATTGGTGAAGCAGATACGTGACTGCGTAAGAACCACCCAAAAGAGGTCATCATTCTAAGTACAGTAGCTAAAAACCATCCCTAAAAATGATAATATCCTTTGCTATCCCATTTTGAGCCTGGGCCTTTCTTTCAATGAACCACTTTCTTGAAAAAGAAAAAGTGTGTACATATATAAAAAAAAAAGGAAGTAAAGTTACCATCAAAATAAAAAAAATTGGAAAAGCAAACCCTCTAAAAGAGATTGCCTGAAAAGAAAAAGAAAAAATATATATAAAAGAATCATGGGGCATGTAAAGTACAACCCCCAAGGAAGAAAGTATGTTGTGAAAAATTGAAGTCGTATCAAGGAAATCCTTTCAGCCCAGCATACCTTCAAATCTTAACCTAACCCAGGCCCAAGCTACACCCTAAAGATAGCCCTCTTTTTAGGTTCACAAGCAATCATAATATCTATTAAGTCAACACAAGTCGAGTTATGAGACGACACCAGAACCCCATCCAGTCGGCTATGATGGAATCAACATCTATGTTGTGGCTGTTAAAAAAATAATGATGAAAAAAATAAAATAAAATAAAAATACAAGCTCAAAGCAAGATGGACGTGGTGAAAACCCGAAAGGGCGCTACGAGTAAAAACAGTGAGTTTGTGTGGACTAGGTGAAAACCCGAAAGGGCGCTTGGGGTAAGAAAGCTAAACCCATTGATGTGGTGAAAACCCGAAAGGGCGCCACGGATAAAAAGAGGGCAAAAATGGGCACGACGAAAACCCACTTTGGGCGTTGTGAGAAAAAAGGATTAAAAAGAAAAAATTGAAAAAGAAAGGTTTGAATGGATTGATAAGATTGATGTTTGAGGAGCCCGCTTGGCTACTCTCCCTGATCCCCTTTTTCCGACTGGGCCACTCATGTTAGTTCAAATCGGGTCCCGACCAAAATTGTCTTTGTGAAACTGCTTTGTCAAGCGTATGACTCAAGGTAAGGAGAGGGTTTGACTCAGTCTAAGGGGATTGGTGTTTCAGTGTTGATAAAGCTGTTGAAACTTTCCCAGGCCCAACCATTTAAGAAAGGGGGTTCGACCATGCTCAAAAGAGGACCCGAGATCTCACCCATTGATTAAGGCACCACACCAAAGAAAAAAAATAGCAAACACAAAAAAAAAGAAGAGAAAAGCCCTTATGAATATAAAAGCTTTTCCTGTTTCATTCACAAATGCACCGCTTACACCACATCTCAAAAAATAGCCGATGTGATGTCTAGCTTTCTTTCTTTCTTTTTTTTCCTTTTCACAAAAAGCAGAAAAAATAAAAACATCAGGAAAATATGTATACCAAAAAAGATGTGTGTATCTATAAAGGGGTTTCTTACACCGCTTTTCTATGTATTTGATCTATACAAAAAGCTATATATGCAGGCAGGAATCAATGGCCCAGCTCGCGCTTCAGGGCATTAATCTCTGCTCGAAAACCATCCTCCCGATCATTCCACTCGGTCAGCCAATGACCATGCAAACTCTTATACCTCTTTCGAGAAGTATCAGCGGCTCCAAAGGCAACACTCAAGGATCCTTTCAGAAGAAGGACCTCGCTCTCTGCTATCTCTACTCTAACTTTTTCTTGTGCCAAAAGCTCTTGCAGGACTCTATTCTCATCTTCCAATAGTTCGATACGAACTCGAAGCACCGTCTCCTTTCTCAGCCAAGGGGCTCCCATGTCAACGCTCTCCGTCTAATCCAGATGATCAACAGCAAGCTACTCAACTGATAGCCAAGCCTCATACTCAGGAGAACACTGAACCGAATCTCCCTGCTCCATATCACACATCAGCGTCGACTGACGAGTCTCCTAAAGAGCAGCAATCCGATCCACGTCTCTGGAGGACCCCCTAGAAAAGATCAAGTCACATAGAGGGAGTTTTGCCTCACAAGGCACCTGCTGAGAGCAGCCAAACTAATGCACCACCCGGAATGGGAAGTAGAAGGTGATTCTAGTCAACCCTAGAAGGGTGACGCCCTCATGGTCTCAGGAGCGAACTATTGGGAAGGTCCGGTCCAACCAAGGAAGCCTCTATACCAGCTCGGCGTCGGTCAACCAAAGCTTCAAAGCTGACAGATCGCCCTGCGGGAGCAAGTGACACCTACCCGAAAAGCATCGAGCCGCCTCACCTCGGGCAATATAAAAATGGGGCACGGATCCCACGATAGCGAGATGCTTACCTAACTAGACTTGAAGCAGTAAAGGACATCCCCTGAGGTTCTCCACCTTGCCCAGAGCAAAGGAGTCAAGGCATCGGTAGAGTTCGGCAAGGACCAAATGCATCACTGATCGGCCCTCTACCAACTCGAGCAAAACGTCACAAAGAGCAAAAGAGAAGCTTTCTCCCCCAGTAAAGAAAAGGGCTTTCAAAATGAGACTGAGAGTGAAGGCTTTCACATTGAAGATGTTCCTAACCGACAATTTTTGAAGACTTTTGTCGCTGAAAAGTTCTTTGAGGAATTTGACCGAACACCTTGTGGGCCCCCCAACGAGACTTTTCTCGTATTCAAATTTCTTCAAGCCAAGGGTGAGGTGAATTGATTTAGCGTAGCCCGACTTCAGCATGACTTTTGCGAGGCTTTTGTGAAGCTTCAAGCCGGATAAATTGGATAGCTCCTCAAGGGTTGGAGTTAGCTCCCGCTTCCCAAAACGGAACACATGGGCGTTTGCATCCCAAAAAGAAGTTGTTGCATGTAGTAGGTCCCACCGCGGAAGAACCTTGAGGAAGAAGGGAAGGCATGATAGGCCAAGCCGCTCAAGCTCAGCAAGCTCGCTCTCATTCAGGCTCCCAAGCCAACTTTTAGGAAAATTGGGCCCGAGCCCAAAGAAATGTATAAATTGGTTCCGAGCCCTGCATGTAAGGGAGGGTTGGAAAGCGGGTCCATAGACGTACAAAGATCTTTCAAGAATATAGAAAACAATGTATGTTGATTGACCTTCCCTTGGGAAAGCAAGAAAAAAATTAGTTAAAAAGACCAAGCCAAACAGAAAAGAGAAGGATTGGCTCGGGTATGTAAGGCCCCACAGCTCCCCAGGCCAAAACAGGCGCAACTATTAGTTGCGCCAGTGTAATTCAACCCAGATTTTTGCCGCCAGCACAAAACCCTCCCCTAGGCCACTTTTTCTGAGTTTCTTTTGGAATTTTTGTGAGCCATTGCTGGCCCCCACAACTTGCTGACCTATTTCACCTGCTTTATAGAAATAGTTGCACCTAAGAGTTAAAAAGGCATCTAACAGTTAAAATTAATCTAACTCTTGTGCAGGAGGAGCCCACACCATGACATGCGGCATCAAGGGCCACTTTTTCAAACGTTCATCAAAGGTCTTCCCGCGAGCAATCAGATATATGCAAGAGAGGGATAACATTGCAATTTACAAAAAGCATTGGACATGTCCAAACATACAATCATCCAACCGATACCATAAATTTCTCTTAATAAAACTTTTCAAAAAAAATTCCCAATTGTCTCAAAAGGTACTAAAATGTCGGAATTATTTAAATGCAGAAACTAGGGCCTAATCTTGGCTGGCACCCTTTGACTTCTTTCGCCAACGTGAGGAGCTCTGGTAAGTCCGCATGTCTCCCACCCAAGACCATGCCTAAGAGATCCTGCTAAGCAATGATCGTGACTCCTTGGTGCATGCACGTTGCAAGTCATAGCCAAAATCAGAGATCAGGACCACCTAGGGGTCAAAAACAAAAAAAATGATGGAACTAATAGGAAAAGCAGAGTAGTAGAATACTCACTGTCTCCACATCCCGAAGCTCCACAAGGTTACGATGATATGCCACATACTCCATAGCCGAATCAAAGTTCTGCATTCAAAGGGATACAACGTCAGCTACCAGGGCAATTACAAAACATATGTGAAAAGAGGCCAAAATAAAAGAGAGACGGGCCATCATAGGGCTTACCCTTGGGATCACCTCAGGAGGAGGGACCCGGGCCGCTTCAGCAGAGATACGTGCCTCCCTGTCCACATCGGCACACAGGTCCAAGAGAAAGCTATCATCCAGGCATCGAAAAGTCCCATAGATCACGGTCAGATCACCACTAGGAGCACCCGCATAAGAGATACCCAACCGACCAGCTCCGGAGGGGCCCGCTCGGGAGGAGCCGTCACCAGAAGGACCCTCACTAGAAGGGCCAGCACTTGAAGGACCTGCCCTTGAGGAATCAGTGGTACCCGCCACCGCCCCGCCTTTATTATCCGAGCCATCCCTTTGAGCAAACTGTGAATGAAATAAGAATCTGCTTAGAAAGAATGAAGGCCGAATTAAAAGAAACGGAGACTAATCTGAAAAAGAAAAAGGAGTTACCTGCCCGCGTGGGCCACCAAATGCAAGGAAGTTAGCGCTAGGGATGAACCGATATGGCAAGCATTCATACCATATGTGATAATCTCCGGGCACAAAGAGGGCATGGATAGGGAGCCCATTATTAAGAAAAGCTGCGGTGAGCTCCTCAATGCTGCCAATAGGGTCCAAAACATTGGCAGGTGGATCCGTAGGTATGGCATGGTAACCCTGATGCTGGTGCACCACCCGCTCCCCCAAGTAGTAAACCCTCGCCCACGCACCATAAAAGAAAACAATGCGGTGGTGTTGAGGAGGCGCGATGGGCCTACAAATGGCCAATCCCAGAAGATGGAACTAAGTCAAGAGGTGGCCAATCAATCAGACAGGCAACGTAACTAGTCAGGGAGAATTGCTGAGTTGAAATAAACGAAGTTGAAAGGGGCTTTACCTATTCAGGGACCATTAGGTCAAGCTGGGACCTCAAGCCCATCTCTAAGTGCTTTAGGCCCACATCACGGCACCGGGTATGGTTTTAGTTACTAGGAAGAGGGTAGGTGA
The DNA here is from genome assembly GCA_021018995.1 of Chloranthus sessilifolius. Taxonomy (NCBI): domain Eukaryota; kingdom Viridiplantae; phylum Streptophyta; class Magnoliopsida; order Chloranthales; family Chloranthaceae; genus Chloranthus; species Chloranthus sessilifolius. Next base: position 81,738,241 of record CM037584.1, read on the forward strand.
ATGCATCCAAATGAAGAAGTGGGTGCCCAGGGTGAAAATGATGGTACCCCCATACCTGAGAAGTGCAGTGAACAAAAGAGCAAGTCAGTAGCATATAAAGATCATCCAAGAGAAACTAATAAAGGCAATAGGTTAGGGATTACCTCGAATGCTGCCCAAAAGCCAACGACGGATTTGGATTCCCCGATAGCTGCCCGGGCTACGTCGTGCATCAACCATGCATATCCAGCCCTGCCCCAATCATACCTATGGACGTCGCCCCAGTTGTCCATAACGCTCAGCAATGCTAGGCTGACTCGGCCGCCGCTCGCATTGGTAAAAAGGGTCTTACCCAGCAGAAGCAAGAGAGTGATGCAGGCTAAGATGATCACCATTTCGGGCGTAATGTAAAGCACCCTATCTGACTGCCCTAGATCCACCAACTCATCAGCCACGAAGAGGCTAGATAACCAAGACATCTTAACCTCAGTGTCATGTATCTGACCTCGAGGGGGATAGGCCCCTATCAATCGAATGGTGTCCTCTCTGCTTGGTACCATGAGGCCAGCTATTGGTATGCCCCCCACCCTAATACCTGTAATCATTGCCCAATCAACGGGCGTCAAGGCCATCTCAGCATACGGCATGTGGAAGGTCATCGTCTTAGGGCGGAACCGCTCAATCAATGCCTCAGATATGCAGCATCATCCCTCATAGCGGGGCAAGACAGGAACTCCTCAAAGCCCACCTGCACCACCAAGAACTTCACCACAGGGGGGGACATAGAGGTAGAAATCATGAAAATCCAGCCATCCCCTGTGGAATACAATAGGGGGTAGGTCCTACGTTGGAAGAGAAAAGTGCATCAAATCATGGGAAGAAAGAAAAAGCTGCACAAAGAAAGGAAGAACTGAACCTATCTTTTACCTTGCCCGCTATGCCGAAATTCGAAATGTGAATATACTGTTGATGTAGGAGGTCGACTCGAGCAGCCTCGCCCTGCATTTCAAGCCAAGGGTCCGCTTTCCGCTCTACTCAAAGGAACTGCTCCCCCCGCGGACCATAGACTATCTCGAGCCCCTCCTTATGGCCCTCCTCGGGAACATACTCATCATCATCTGACATTCTGGGGCAACAGAAAGCAATCAAATCAGAGCAGATCAGTGATAAAGAACAGTTTTAAGCTACGCTGCAAAGTAAGATAAGTAGTGCTCACCCTTTTTTTTTCAGAAACAAAGATACACACGCAAAAATAAAAATAAAAACCAAAAAATCCCTTTACTTTATTTGCAAAATAAAAATAAAAATAAAAATCCCTTTACTTTATTTGCAAAAATAAAAACAAAAACCAAAAAATCCCATTACTTTATTTGCAAAAATAAAAACAAAAACCAAAAATATCCCTTTACTTTATTTGCAAAAATAAAAACAAAAACCAAAAAATCCCTTTACTTTATTTGCAAAAATAAAAACAAAAATGAAAAAAAATCCCTTTACTTTATTTGCAAAAATAAAAACAAAAACCAAAAAAATCCCTTTACTTTATTTGTAAAAATAAAAACAAAAACAAAATAATCCCTTTACTTCATTTGCAAAAATAAAAACAAAAAACCAAAAAAAAAATCCCTTTACTTTATATAAAAACAAAAATAAAAATAAAAACCCCTTTACTCTATTTTGTAAAAAAAAAAAAACAAAAACAAAAATAATAAAAAACCTATATATATATATATATATATATATATATATATATATATATATATATATATATTTATGTACTAAAAATCCATAAAACCAAAAAAATATAGGGCATCATTCATGCAATGAAACTCATCATCAATAAGCATGCGTACAAGAGAAACAAATCATCTATCATCAAAAAAAAAAATGCAAGACCATATTTGCAAGGAAAAAGCAAGAAAAGAAAGAAAGAAGGGTTTTTGATGGTTACCTTGTGAAGAAGACGAGGTCTTTGATCTAACGTAAGACAACAAACGGCAACGAGGCACGCGTGGATGCAATGTAAAGGAACCCTAGGGAGGCCGGCTTTCGGTTTTGAAGAGAGGGGGGGAGAAAATTTTTGAAAAATTGCCTTGATTGCCTGAGCTCGGGCTGTTTAAAATGATTCCCCAGCCAGGCTTGGCGCAACTATTAGTTGCGCCAGGCAATTTTGGAGCCCCTTTTGGCTTGGCGCAACTAATAGTTGCGCCAACCATTAACAGATAGGGTCTTGGGCCTAGTACTGGCTGCTTGCATGGCCCGGTACCCCCTTTTTCGTTATTTGTTACTCCCGACAGATGCACGCACTCCCAAACGGTGCGTCGATCCTCATTCAACTTGCTCAGGAAGTCGTGCTAGAATAAAATGGGTTGAGAGCAATAGGCTTCCCAATCCTACATAGAAAAACATGAAGAAGTAAAAAAAAAAAACCCAACAAAAAAAGCCAAAAATAATAAGATAACTCACAAAAATTTTTAGAGTAATTCGCATAAAATAATAACTCTAAAAAAAAAACCAAAATAATAATAATAACCTTGAAAAACCAAAAAATCCATAAAATAATAAATTTAAAAATTCACTTTGAAAATCCAAAAAAATCACATAAAATGACAGAAAAATCATAAAAATAAAACACATAAAATAATAACCTATTTGTGTTTCCCCACAGAGCAACGCACATGCATAAGGCGGTGAAAGGTCAGTATTTTATCAGTAATACAGCTGTGCCATATTAAAGTTCAGAGTCTAAGATTCACCTCGGCTCTTTGGATCCTGCTTTAAAGTAGGAACAACGGTGTCAATCATGATCAATCCATCAAGGTTTCGATCGAGACGACTCCACTGCTAAATCTTCGAGCTAAGCGCTCTGTTTTGGATTCATATGAACTTAAGTGTCTTAAGCTTCAGATTCTTCGTTGGAAAATGTCAATCGTTGGTTGAGACCAACCTTTTGAGAATGAGATTATGTATCAATCAAACTATATACAACCATGCATCCAGAAGGGTTCATTTCTCATTTATTTTCTGCAGGCTTAAAACCTATATTGGCTGCAGTATCCCTGTAAAGTGTATGCTATGCGTCTTGGTATCTGTATGATGGTCATTTGTTCCCATAATTATACCCGGATAGGTCCAGCTCGGGGCTTCCATCGCCTTGGTTGCTTATCCCCCCTAATGGGTGTATGATTATGTATAGGTAAATGATATTTATGATCATTGTTGGCAGAGACCAGGATTGGATGTCCCTTTGGGGAGATACCCAATATTTGGTTGGACCTGATCAAGGTAGTTGAAGCTAGGTGCTCTAGGTCATGTTGATCTAGGGCACGTTTTTAAAAATGGCACGTATTCTCAAAAAGCGTTGCGACATCTATTCGCCCCACTCGGGTAGTCATGCCAAATAAACTTCGGGATCGATTGGTTCGCCTAAAGATTTCGAACCAGTCAAATAGGGCAATCAAATGCCTCATAGGATTGGATGCAAACTGTGGAGCCTTTCGTAGTTTTATTTCGTGCCTATCTTTGAATGTGGATCGATCACCCCTCTTACTTGCGAAGCTGTTGTATTAAGAATAAATCTTAAACATTAAATACCTTCAAATTACCTCGAGAAGTGAATGTTTAGCCTGACATACAGGGCTTTTACAACTCATTCCACCTCGGTTATGCCCAGTAATGTCGCTAAGCGCTTGGGGACCGATTACATTGAGAAACGAATATTTAGCCTGACATACAGGGCTTTCGCTTTCTCACCATGTTACTCATCTGATGTTTGAAGTTTGTTCTGAATATAGCGGACCTATCAGTAATGCCTTGGGCCTCTTCGGATGTCTCTTTTCTTTGGCATTCAATCATTAGTAATCGAATACTAAAGAGGGGCATCTGTAGACACCAAAATTTGGCCCAAGGCCTGATCAGAACACACTTTGAGAGAGGCACGCCTCCGAGCTTTTGATGACATGCATGAAATCCTTAGGAACTCTTCTGAAACCTTAGGAACCCTCTCAAATCCTTAGGAATTACTCTAGATCCCTTAGGAAACTTTTCGAACCCTTAGAAACCAATCCCAACCCTTAGAACCCATTCCGGACCTAAACCTAGCTTTCCCGAGCAATGGATGAGGAAGGGTGCACCAAGACTAGCTGTGACCTTCTACTATAATCAAATCTCATACCATTGAAAAGTAAAGGTCCTCATCTTTCTAACAAGCCAAGAATCACCCCAATCAGAGTTGTGTGCGAAAAGATATCGCAATCTGAAGTGCAGGGGTAAAAGGGTAAAAACACACTAAAACCCCTAGGGTTTTGGCACAACTAATAGTTGCGCCAGGCCATTTTTTCTCAGAAATGGCCTGGCATAGCTAATAGTTGCACCAGTTATAGTGGGTCCCCCCACGGGCAATGAACTTCCCAAAGCCATTGTGCAGCACTGTTTTACTATGCATATGCCTGGTGCAACTAATAGTTGGGTCAGGCATATGAACAGTGACCTCTGGTTTTTATCTCAAAAATTGTGATTGGGATTTAACTTGTTGACCACCTCAACCCTTGGGGTGTGTTTTGATAGTTCTATTACACCCATTCACTACCTATTTGTAACCCTTAAGTGATTTGAAACACCAACATATCATCCACCATTAGAACCACCTTCATACCTTTTCAAGCTCTCAAAATCTTAGAAAATCTTAGCTTGGAGATTACCTAATTGCTAACCCCAATTAGCATCTAAGTAGCCTCCTAATCTACCCTTTTCCTATAAATAGAACCCCCCTCCCCTTGGATTAAAGGTTGAGAATTTTTGCCTAAGAGAGAAAGAGCTTAAGTGAGAAGATCTTTCTCCCTCTGGTATACCATCCCCATACAAATTCCAAAATTCAAAAAAATCTTTTAGACCTTAGTATTTCACTAAAAACCTCTAGGTTAGGTGTGTGTGATCCCCTAGCCTTCCTTCTCTGCCTCTTAGCTTCAAGCCTTAGGAGTTAGAATCCCATTTCATGCCATACAAGCCTTCAAAAGCTCACTGAAGTAAGCCAACGCAAGGCTCCTCAATGGTGCAATAAGGGCCTGAGAGCTCCAGCTCTCCCCTCTACACCTCTACCTTCTCGATCATTCCTCCATCCTCCCATTTGTGCTGTTATGCCGTCAATTTTTTGGTAGGAATGGAGGGGCATAAATAGGATTTAAGACCCATTTGGGCAAGAGGAAGTCATTTTCTTTTCTTTTATATCATTTTTGTTTTGGCCTTTAGTAGAGACCGCGTTAAGCGGGTTGATTGGGTGCCTAACACCTTCCCAATCGATAACCGAAGCCCATACCCAAGAACCTTTGGTGTGGATCGAATTTAGAGTCATATTTGTGGCACTTAGGTTCTTATAAAAATGATATAGGTTTCCCGGGACACCAAAAGCTCCGGGTGGTGACTCTATGTTTTTTCGTTAGAGAGCGAGCGCATCGTCGCGACGGGATCGTAAAAAATCCCACAGTTGCACAACATCTGTGTGACTGCATGGCATGCATGGATTTCTAATGCATGAAAGTCCATGTAAATCATGCAGTCACATAGATTGTGGACTACTTTAGTGCAGATCATGGGTGGACACCCATTGTAGATTAACTCTATATTAATAAATTGAAATGTATGGATTATTTGATTATGAAACATAATATAACTATTTTTGTATATATATACTACCTGAGGTATCCTAAGATTTTCGAACTCCTGAACCTCAGGTGATTCTTTTTATCTTAACAGATTTCAAGTGATTGAGACTCATTTCCATAAATTAATGCAATTAGTTTCGACTCCTATAATAAAGAGCGTAGGAGCCTATCTCCATATTATACAATAATAGTAAACATCAGATGTGGTGATGATCAAGACTCTCAAAGTATGTACGGAGATAGAAAGATGAATGTTGAAGCCATATCTTAAGCACTACTTACAAACGTCGATTAGTTGAACATTAGATAGTTTTATTCAACCAAACTTAGTATTCTAAGCTTTGATGCCTTGATATACGCTTCAATTCTCAAAAACAAGCTTCACAAATCGACCTTCAATTCCTAAAGTACTTGTAATAACTACTATCGTTGAGAGATTGACTGTCAAAACGCTATTAGTAAAGAAAATGACTAGCCATTAACATCAATAGATAGCAACCTACCATGCCCTAACACTTGTAGTGTCAGAGTTTGGCTCTAACTTAGGTTTACTCGCTCGAGCGGGAACCAAATCTGCTTGAGCGAGGTGTGCACTATTCGAAGGCAATTTTTCGAGTTTTAGTCGCTCGAGCGACCCGTGATGACCCAGTTACGACTACACTTAGGATTTGGCCTGTTTCCTTTGGGTTAGAAGAAGGATTCGTGTCTTCTATATATAGGGAAAGCTCTTAGCCGAGTGGTAACATTGAGATATCAATGAATGGCTTAGGAAAACATATCTAAGGTTTTGAGGAGAGAGCTTTGGTGAGGCTTGAGTATTCTTGTATTCTTGTGTGATCATCAATATAATGGATTATCACTGCCCGTGGACGCAAGCATATTGTTGGACCACGTAAATATTATCTCTTGTGTATTTGTGGCTGATTTTCTTCTGTTTTGATTTCTTATTTGATCGTTCATCGTGAGAACGTTGACTAGTTTGTGAGCTTCCGCACAACAAATTAATATCAAAGCTATTAGGTTTATGTTCTATGAACGGAGATGGCAACGATGTCCACAAAGGTTTTGAATGCCACGTTTGAGGTTGAGAAATTCAATGAGAAGATCAATTTTAGCTTGTGGCAAGTACACGTCCATAATATCTTGATTCAACAAGGGCTGCACAGGGTATTAAAATGGCTTTTGGGTAAACTGGCATATATGTCTGATTGTGATTGGGAAGAATTTAAACTTCAAGTGTGTAGTACGATTCGGTTGTCTAGCAAAGGAGATTACATACAATGTGATGCGAGAAAATTCTGCGGCCTCGCTGTGGGCCAAATTGGAAAGTTTTTACATGATGAAATCTCTAACGAATCTGTAGACACCCAAATTTGGCCTAAGGCCCAATCGAAACACCTGTCGAGAGAGGTGCACTTTCGAGCTTTTGATGGCATGTATAGAACCTTCAGGAACCACCTTAGAACCCCTAAGAACCCTTCCAAACCCTTAGGAATCACCCTAGATCCCTTAGGAACCCGCCCCGAACCTTTAAAAATCAATCTCAACCCTTAGAACCCGTTCTGAACCTAAACCTAACCTTTCAAGCCTTGGAAAAGGGAGTGGTGCACCAGGACCAACTACGACCTTCTACTATGATCGAATCTTATACCATTGAAAAGTAGAAGTCATCGGCTTTCCAACGGTCTAAGAATCACACAATCAGAGGTGTACATCAAAAGATATGGCAATCCAAACTCGGAGGGCAGAAATGTAATTTCATGTGGGCCCCCTAGGGATTTGGCTCAACTAATAGTTGCGCCAGTTATAATTTTGCTTGGCGCAACTATTAGTTGCGCCAGGCCATTTCTCCCAGGATTTAAGCCTGGCGCAACTAATAGTTGCGCCAATTTTAATTATGGACCCCACCCTTGCGAGCCAACTTTCAGGCACTATTCAGTACTGTTTTACTGTACATTTGTCTGGAACAACTATTAGTTGCACCAGGCAAATGAATAGTGACCTCTAGATTTTGCCCCGAAATTTGTGTCTGGGGTTTGACTTGCTGACCACCTTGATCCTTGGGGGGTGTTTTGCCAGTTCTGTTGCACCCTTTTAATGCCTATTTGCAATCCCTTAAATGGCTTAAGGCCTCACCCCATCATCCACCATTAGAGGACCTTCTCACACATCTCAAGGCTCCAAAAACTCTAGGAATCCTTAGATTTGAGATTACCTAACTGCTAAACCCAATTAGCTCTTAAGTGATCACCTAATCCACCCATTTCCTATAAATAGAGGCCCCCGCCGCTTGGTTTAAGGGTTGAGAATTTTGCTTAAGAGAGAAAGAGCTCAAAGTGAGAAGTTCTTTCTCCCTTTTGTGCACTATTTTCACCTAAATTTTAGAATTATAAAACCTCCTTCCAAGCTTGTTCTTGCATCCAAAACCTTTAGTCTAGGTGTGTGCTCCCCTCTAGACCTCTCACTCTACCTCTTAGCTTTAGGCTTTAGGAGTTTAGAACCTTATTCCATGCCATACAAAGTCTTCAAGAGCTCGTCCAAGCAAGCCATGCAAGGCTCACCTACAGCGCTACAAGGGCTCGAGAGCTCCGACTCTCCCCTTTCTTCTCCTATCTCTTTCTAGCTCCCTCCATCCTCCCATTTGTGCCGTTACGACGCCGATTTTTCGATAGGAACGGAGAGGCACAAATAGGATTCTAAGCCCTTTTGGGCAAGAGGAAGCTATTTCTTTTTTTATTACTTCATTTTATTTTTGGCCATTAGTAAAGACCGCATAAAGCGGGTTGATAGGGTGCCTAACACCTTCCCGATCGATAACCAAAGCCCTTACCCAAGAGCCTTTGGTGTGGACCTGAATCAGAGTCATATTTTTGACACTTCGGTGCTCATAAAAATGATATTAGTTTCCCGTGACACCAAAAGCTCCGGGTGGCGACTCTATATTTTTTGCAAGCGAGTGCATCTCCATGACAGGACCGTCATGGATCCCACGGTTGCACAGATGGCGACTCTGCTGGGGACAGCTTATAGAGCTTCACCTTAAAATTTGGCTCTTTATTTTTTATTTTACTAACCATTTTTGCTGTCTTTTTTTTTAAAAAATTTTCTCACCCCTACTTTTTCGTAATTTACATGCCTTAGCCAATTGGCGGGCCTACATGCGCATTGTCTTTAAATTTCTATACTTTTCCATCATTTTAAGTGCCTTAACCGATCGTGAGCCTACTTGAGCATTGTCTTTCAATTTCCTTACTTTCCCGTCATTTAAAGTGCCTTAGCCGATTGGTGGGCCTATTTGTGCAAGCATATTCTAACAGTGGACTCCGGCCCGTAGTGGCGGCACGGGATCATCACCCCCGGTCTTTGAACTAAAGAAAACTTTCAAAACGAAAGGAGAAAAGTTTTGAAAAAAATTAAAATTGAACCAAGTTATGGAGCTTAATTAATTTTCTTTTACGAGGTCGATTTTAAAAGGGTTGGGATTAGGCAAACACACAACCACCCGGGTCTTAGTATGGCGGCAGCCCTTAGTAGTGATGATCCAAAAAAGTCCCAGCCCACCTAGTATCTAAAAAGGTGCTTGCGTCGAAGGTATATCGGGTGGGTTCCCATTCTGAAGCTTAAAACCCTTGGGGAGCACGCTAGCGAGTTATATCGGACTCAAACTCGTTAGGTGCGGTATGGAGAGAATCGATCACCGAAAAATAGCTCAGTTCCCGGAAGTTTAGCTTTCACAAAACCCAAAAATGAGACTCATTTTGGGTTGCTGCTTCTCCTGTCATAACATTCTGGAACCCCATTTTTGCTTGGCGCAAGTATTAGTTGCTCCAGTGCAAAACTTGGGAATTTATAACTGGCGCAACTAATAGTTGCGCCAGCTTTAAAATTCCAAAATTTACCTTAACGCAGCTAATAGTTGCGCTAGTGTAAAAGGGGAGTCCTGCAACCGGGGCGTATGTATTAGTTACGCCAGGTATGTTCTGCATAGCTCCAGCCCGAATCTGTGGCCTTTTTCACCTCCCGAGTCCCCCAATCAGTGTGCTTAGTGCCTTATTTGGGCCTCGCCATCTCCGATACCCAATACACCCCCGTGGGTTAAAGAGGGCAACTTCTTTTTGGCTCATTCTGGGAGATTGGGTTATTTGCCTCGATTTTTGTGCCTTCAATAGATCGAAGGTTCTCCTTCGATTCTTTCAAAGTGCGTTGGGGTTGTTGCCGTGGGTCTTGAATTAAGGTACGAGAGCCACTCGAAAAGGAAATTCTAAGGCCTCAGAACCTTTGTTTTTTCAAAAATCATAAAAATATATAATAAACAAATGAAAAACCAAAAAATATATATATAGTTTGTGGTGCCGGCACAACAGCATCATCTTGCCCTCCGCCGTCCCGTAGGGGAAGGAGGAGGATTTTTTGGCGTTATCCAAGGCACCCTTACCCAACCGTTCCCGAAGAATGTCATGGTTAGTGGACCCGACTGACGCCGATCCCGATTCATCCCCGCCACATTCTCCTACCCACTCTCATTCGGGAGAAGTTTTTTCTACCATCCCCCTCACCCAACCCCCTTTTTCCGTTACTGGCCCATTTGGTGCCCCCATTTTCCCAACCATTACCCCCCACACTATCCAAAGTCCAACCCCCATTCTCCATCTTTTGCCCAAGCCATACCCATGCCAAATCTGACTCATTTCCCTTCCACATCCCTACAAAACCTAAACCCATTCTCCCAATCCACATCTATGCCTCATTTCCCATCTTCCCCCTATAGGCCCGATCCACCCACATTCACATACACCACCTCCGCCCTATCCGATCCCCCACAAATCTCCCCATCTACCCGGGTCATGCACCTCTTCACCGGGGCCATGCCTAGTTTTTTCCAAACATCCACACCCCCCAACCATCATCCCTAAAAATCCCTAATCCCTCCCCATCCTTTACACCATCTCAACTCTCCAATCCACCCCATATCCCACCTCCTATCGGGCCCATGCCCAATTTTCCCCCCATCCCACCCATACCCAATCATCCCTTAAATCTACCATCCACATCCAATCCTCCTTCCATGATCATGATGGAGGAGATGCTCCAAGCCTACTCCATGTGGAAGGCTTCTCAAAACACCTCCCCTCCTCAACACCCCATGTCCGTAAACCCATCTCACACCCTAGCCAATCTTCATGCCTCACTCCCCAATGAACCCCATCAACCCCTCATAATCCACACCACCCAAACCCCTATTACCCACTTGCTCCAAGGCCCCATGGCCCAACGCCCCACTACCTACATGCCCCAAGGCCCAATGGCCCAAGCTCCCATCTCCCATATGCCCAAGGCCCATTAGCCCAAACCCTTTTTTCCCAGGGCCCATTGGCCCAGTACCCTACCACCCAAACCCATCAAGGGCCCATGGCCCAGACCCATCAAGGGCCCATGTCTCAGACCCACCAAGGGCCCATGACCCAAACCCACCAAGGCCCATTGGGCCAAACCAATCAAGGGCCCATGACCTAGGCCCACCAAGGCCCATTAGCCCAAACCTACCCAGGGCCCATAGCTCAAACCCATCAAGGGCCCTCCGCCCAAACCCATCAAGGGCCCATCGTCCAGACCTACCCAGGGCCCATGGCCCAAACCTACCAAGGGCCAATGGCCCAAAATAACTAAGGTTTCATGGCCCAAACCCAAACCCCCCACTCATACCTCCCACAATACCCCCAACATTTCACCCAACCTCCACATCCAGGTCAAACCTTACTCCAAACCCAATTTTCCTATGGCCTCACACCCTAAGGCCATCTCCAAACCTTCCCCCATACCCAATGGCCCCATCAGGCCCCACCCCAAAACCAAACTTCCATTTATCCCATCACCCAACAAACCTTTCCTCACCCTCAATGGGCTCACCCAACCCCCACTCATGTCATTCCCATCCAACCCACGCAACACCCACAAGAGAATCCTACCTTCGCTGCACAGTATGCCGACTAGCAGTATGAGGAGGATGAGATTAGGAATAGCGGGGCATATGCCGGGGCATTGACCAGCCCCTCCCATAATTTCTCACCCCTTGGTGGCCCAAACTGAAGTCCAACCAACGGCTGAGAAAGCAACCCCTGTATCGAAAGAGTCAGAGCAGCTGAAGAACAGTTGGACAAAATACAAAAGCAGTTAATGAAAATGGGTGGTGTTAAAATCCACGCTACGAACTTCACAGATCTATGTTTGTTCGTCGAAGTCCCCTTACCTCCCAAATTTAAAATGCCGACCTTTGACAAATTAATAGCACCGACAATCCTATTGCACACCTGAAGTCCTACTGTGGGGACATGTGCCAATAGGGAGGGGATGAAAGACTACTGACAAAAGCCTTTCAGAAGAGCCTAACAAGTCCGGCCTTGAGGTGGTCACATCCTTGGAGCCCTTAATGATGAAAACGTGGAAAGATTTGATGCACCTCTTTCAGGAATAGTATGTCTACAACATAGACATTGAGCCGCGTAAGTCAGATTTAGTCCGTCTGAGGCAGAACCTAAACGAAACCTTCAGTGATTATCTAGGGCGATGCAGGGCACTAGCAACTCAGGTTAGAAACAGAATACCTGATGATGAGCAAATAGAGATGATCTCAAAGAATATTCTGCTAGTGATCTCGGACTTTTTGAAGTACCAGCAGCAATCCATCTTTGCTGATCTACTGAGAAATATTAATCGATGTAAGGATGCCATCAGGGAGGGCCGTCTAAATAAGAACATGCCAAGTGGACCCAGTGGGGTTAGAAGATTTTCAGAACAAAGGAACGAGAAGAGAACAAGGGCCGATGTTCAGAACATTGCCAATACCATGCCCAATAACAATACTACCTCGTTTCAATTTCAGGTAGCCCCGCTAGCACCAATTAGAACTGAGCAGATGCAGAGAGTAGGGAATGGGCAAGGAATACAAATGACTCTAGAACACAGAAGAGCCCGCTATGATCGAGTGTTCACACCCTTGGGGCAATCACTGAGTGTACTTTTACCTATTTTAGTGGAGAAAGGATTAGTCATTATTCGTCAACTGTAACCTCCTTCCACTCCGATCCCGAAGAACTACAACCCAAATACCCACTATAATTTTCATTAGGGTCCGCGTCACCTGACTGATCGCTGCTTCCCATTGAAGCATGCAATCCAAGATTTGATCGATGCTAAAAAAATCATCCCCCCTGCACCTTCTCAGCACGAGAATGTTCACCAGGTGCCACTACCCCCACATCCTACCGGAGGAGCAGGTCCCAGACCCACCGTCAGAGTGATAGAAAATGAAGAGGAGTTTGAGTTTGATCCATCCGATTACATCAGTGATTGAGAGAGTTATGTGGCACCGTTGTCAAGAAATGTTGAAGAAAGGAATATCGGAGTAATTGAACCCCTGAATTTGTCAAATTATTTCCCCAACCCGACTTCGCAAATTGAACCCTTGGATCTCAGGGCATACTTTCCATCACCCACCCCCATCAATTATGTACATGTCAATGCATACCAACCATACACCACCACCCCCATCAATTACCCAATATGCCAATATGCCCCCAATCCTCCACCGCCAATAAACTACCAATGACCTGTGCCCACCCCATTGCCCCAAGTTCAGCCACCTACAAACTCCACCACCTCGGTCAATTACCCAACGGCCCATCAAACCCCCATCACCCACCAATACCAACCAACTATCAATGGCCTACTTTTACCTCCTTGCCCTCAATACTACCACCCTTAAGCTTCACCACCCCCATTTGGCCCAATTTTTCCACCCAACCTGTGACAACCCGGATTTCGGGACCCTGAAACCCGTGCCATCAGCACGATCATCTTGACCGTGCCCCTTAGCTATTCACGGAACATTGGGATATCAAGCAATGAACTGCACTGAAATAATGAATAAAGCTGTGGAATTAAATTATCATTGAAATATTTCTCAAAAGATAGTTATATCTTCATGCCTCTGCATAAATGGAGAACCGATCCGAACCATCAATGATCGCTGATCATCAATGATGGTTCGCCCCAAAAGAATAATCGCATGACTTAATTACATTGTTTAACGAAAATAAGGCTTGACATACCAAGCCGCACAAAACACGCTCACAAAAACTCTCAAAGCTGCACAACGGAGTCCTCTAGAAGAAGTCCTCAGGAGGTGGCTCCAACTCGTCTCCAGGTGTCGAGTCTGACTCACCAGGGTCAACATCCCCTGAAGTGTCAACAGCAGCTAACAATGGACCTGCGACACAAAAATAAGGCTTGACATACCAAGCCGCACAAAACATGCTCACAAAAACTCTTGAAGCTGCACAATGGAGTCCTCTAGAAGAAGTCCTCAGGAGGTGGCTCCAACTCGTCTCCAGGTGCCGGGTCTGACTCACCAGGGTCAACGTCCCCTGAAGCGTCAACAGCTGCTAACAATGGACCTGTGACGTATAGTCTAAAGGGTGAGCTACATCCTAGCTCAATAGGGAACAGAACACAATTGAACATATAAATTACAACTCACATATATTCCATGATATGCCATGCATGATGTGTCTATGCAGTTACTGATGAAAAATAGTTCAAAATAATCATATTTTACTAGTAGTTTACTCATGTCTTTTAATTATTCATGAATGGCATTGAAAAGGCCTAAAGCAAAACTTAACCTTTCAACTTAAGTAATCCCCGAGCAATATAGCATCGAGCCCCGATGAGATACCCTTCATTGTCATCTATATAGACAGTTTTAAACGTATTCCCTGGGAATACAATTAGTACCCAAGCCCCCTTTCCCCTGGGGATCGGTGGCGGGGTTTCAACTTATCTCAATTCAACACCCGTGGGGTGTGCTTACTGTGTACGGATATGCCTCCGCACTGGCTTATGGTTTCGCCGCCGTATCGGTCACGGATATCCTACCGCGTCAGTCGTGGATATCCCTCCACGTCGGTGGGATATCCTATCAAATCTTAAATAACAAAAATATCAGGTGCTTTACATATAATTATTCACCGTGTAAGTGTGTTATCTTATATCAGTTACGCCTTATCAGACATAATTCAATCTTGGATGCATCCCTGGGATGTATCCATTCACTTGCATCACACCCGATGCTCTTATTTCTTTACTTCCTCATCCCCTGGGGATGGCTCATTATGATTACTCTTTTAGATGTCACACACGCACACTTTTCACAATTCTTAAGAAATAAAAATAGTTTGAATTGAATTCTATATCACTACATATATGCTCTTGCAAAATAAAGTGCATGTTCAAGGTGTTCCCTACCTCAAGTCTCTGTTTGATCATGCATCAAGGTCCCACGTGGCTTCTTGTGCCCAAGCTCACACGTACCACCTATGGTACCACATAACATATGAAATACATCACTAAAGATGTAACAAAGAAGGTCCAACACCCTCCAAGAATCTTAAAGTCAAACTCAAAAGTCCACAAAAACTGGCACATTCGATTAATCGAACTCCAAAATCGATTAATCGAATCTGATTTGATTAATCGATTTCCAAAATTGATTAATCGAAGTTCAAAATCGATTAATCGATTCTCAAATCGATTAATCAAGATTCCCATTCGATTAATCGAATCCCCATTCGATTAATCGAAATTCTTCACTCTATCCAGTCGATTCTCCATTCGAGTAATCTAATTCCCAAAATCGATTAATTGATCCCAAATCGATTAATCGAAATTCTAAATCGATTAATCGAAATTCCATTTCGATTAGTCGATTTCTCCAAGTCCTTTTCTTCCCTCCACTAGAGTTCACTGGAGGTTCCTAGTCGATTAATCGATACCAAAATCAATTAATCAAAATTCAAAGTCGATTAATCGAAACTCGATTCGATTAATCGAAATCGGGGTCCTCTGACTTTTCAACTTCTTGGCAAAAATTGATTAATCGAAACCTGATTTCGATTAATCAATTTGGCCAGATTCAGCCCCCCTTTGGGCTGTGCTTCCAAATCTTTTTCGTACTCTTTTTCCTTCATTTTTCTAAGTACTTAATCTATCATTTTAAACATTCTTTACTGAATTTAAACCTCTATATCCTATGCATTTAATTCACAAAAATTTACCTTTAATCCATCTCAAATTGATTGAATCAAGTGGTTTGAAAGGCTAGGGTTCCAGCTTTGCTTCTAGCGGATCCCCCGCGTCGAATCCGGTGTTAAATGCTCAAATCCCCCCTTCCAATCAGTTGCAATAACTCCTTGATCACCCACGTTCTTTACTTCTCTCTCTCTCTCTCTCTCTCTCTTCTTTACTTCTATCTCAACAACCAAACATCTATTTTAGGGTTATTAAACCCTTTTTATCTCCCCCTAGTTTGCGTGTTGAGCACATGCACCGTAATAGGTGTATGTGACTTTAGATTTTCATCACACTCCCCATATTCACTCGAATTCTCACATCTCATCCGTTCATCGCACCCTATGCCAACTATTGAACTCCTATTTGGTCAAACCTATGACCAGTCAGGCACGGATCTCGAGGTCACTATTTAACGTGATTTGTTGAGATATTACACAACCTGCTACCACCGAAATAAATCAGGTGTTGCCCACACCTCCTGAGCCCACAGTACAAGTACCTCAAGTACCAGCAGCCATACCTTTCCATCTCTCGGGACCAACCTATGATCCTCATCAGGTCCCACTATGCTACGAGCAAATAGATATCAATGCCGACAGCAGCAACAAAGAAGGGGTAGTGGACTTTGTCACACGGTCTGGGAGGATATCGAAGTAGCTAAAAGCGCCAGCAACAGCACAGGCCCAACCAGAGGGGATGAAAGACAATGCTGTGAACCCCTTCGAAAAAATGAGTCGAAAACATATACTAGAGACTCAGCTGAGAAGAATGCCCGCCCATATAACCGTTTGGGATCTATTGATGACGTCCCCACTCCATTTTTAAGCATTAATGGGGGCGTTAAAAAATGCTCATGTGTCACTTCAAGTCAGCCCGGATGAAGTCGGACAGATAATTGGGCAAGTGATGGCTCTAAATACCATTTCATTCTCTAATGCTGATTTACCTGAGGAAGGATGTAGCCATTCAAAATCCTTAAACATAACCATTGAGTCTGGAAATATGGTCATTCCCTTGATTTTGATTGATAACGGATCCACATTGAATATATGCCTATTAAGAATCACCACCAAGATCGGGATCGATCCATGCATGTTGAGGCCCACGAGAACCAGCGCTAGAGGTTTTGACAACACCAGAAGGGAGATAATGGGAGAAGTTGATCTTGAGCCATTGATTGGGCCAATGACCTTCTCCATATTATTTCAAGTAATGGACATCAAATCCTCATTTAATCTATTATTGGGGCGCCCATGGTTGCACGAGGTTGGAGCAATCCCCTCCACACTACACCAAAAACTCAAATTTGCATCTGGGCACAAGATCATCACGATCATCGGCGAGGGGCACAGTGAGAAAGAAAAGACCGCCAATAGTGTCGAAAAACTCAATATATTGGATGTGCCACACACTTCTGAGGACGTCGACCTCCACAGTTTTGAATATGAGGTATCATCGATACTCTCAGAGACCATTGGGGGCATCATGTCTAAAACAGGAGGCGGTATGATAGCAGCGGTGGCTATGCTCCAAAAGTGGGGCTATCAGAAAGGCCGAGGGCTCGGGCCCAGATTACAAGGCAGAAGAGAGCCAGTTGTTGCTAAGGGGTAGAAGGTCCTATTCAGGCTAGGATACAAGCCCACAGAGGAAGAGGTCCGAGAGGCCAAAGAAAAGGCTCGCATCACAGCAGCTGCAAGAGCAAGGGGAATGAACATAGAAGAAAAGCCTCGCCCTAGGCCGCACATCAGGGATTCCTTTGTTAGCATTGGGGTCAGAAAGATTGATCGAAATGGGGTAACCCATTTGACCCCACACAAACCCATAACCCCTATCCATCCCACCAATCTCCAAATTACCCTTCCTAGCTTGGAGATAGATTTGGCTGCGTTGTCCCTTTTCGAAGAATGATGGCCGGTACTTGAACAAACCCCCCTGTGGTAAATCACCACGAAACTGAGTTATCATTTAAGGACATCCTCTCGAACAAAATGGGGATCAATATGATGGAGGCTAACTCCAAAGAGCCATATTAGTCAGCACCCTTCATCCAAATAGGTAAAGGAGCGGCCTCTCAGGTACGCGACTGGGCATCTTTGCCCCAAACCTTGGAAGCAAGGAGTGGCCTAACATTTGGCACTCATTTTCTAAACAAAAATAACCTATAAAAAGTGAGATAAGCCCTTGGCAGGCAATACCTTATATATACACAGACTCGCACTGCCAAGGGTCCGTCTCCGAAGAAATATAAAATCTCAAAAACATTGGAAAAATATACAATCTAAAAAACATTGAAAAAATACAAAATTCAAAAATATTGTCATTTAAAATTCTAGATAAAGTCCCATAAAAAGATGCCTTAATTGAATTACCCGTCCCATGTAAAATCAACCCCTTTCCCCTAGAAATACAAGAAGAGGTAAGAGTTATGAGTCTGGACGAGGATATCACCTTGGAGGAGCTCCCCAATGAGCTCCTTGACTGGTTTGCCGACTTTGAGCATGGCCTTACTCCAATTGTCAAAGAAACTGAGGACGTTAATCTAGGCACCGAGGAGATTCCCCGAACCACCAAAATTAGAACATCGTTGTCTCCCAAAGAAAGAAAAAGCATGATCAACTTCCTTCGATCATACTAAGACGTTTTTGCCTGGTCATACGAGGATATGCCTGGTCTGGACACTAATTTGGTCAAGCATGAGTTGCCTCTCTATCCTGATATGAAGCCGGTCAAGCAGAAGTTAAGACGTCTCCGACCCGAATGGATGCTGAAAGTCAAGGATGAGGTCATCAAGCAATATGATGTGGGGTTTCTCATGGTATCCAAGTACCCGCAGTGGCTAGCCAATATTGTGCCTATACCGAAGAAGGATGGAAAGATTCGCATGTGCATCGACTTCCGCAATTTGAACAGGGTGAGCCCGAAGGACTTTTTCCCACTGCCACACATCGACATCTTGGTCGATAATACTGCTAAGCACGGGATGGTTTCTTTCATGGATGGATTTTCAGGATATAATCAAATTAAGATGGCCGAGGTTGATCGCGAGAAGACTACGTTTATTACCCCATGGGGAACCTTTTGCTATCGAGTCATGCCATTTTGGGCTGAAGAATGTTGGTGCAACATACCAGAGAGCCATGACTGCGCTATTCCATGGCATGATGCACCGAGAGATTGAGGTGTATATTGACAACATGATAGCCAAGTCACCGGAGCGAGGCGATCACTTGGTAAACCTTCAGAAGCTATTTGAGAGGCTAAGAAAGTATAGATTATGCTTGAATCCACAAAAGTGCACATTTGGTGCTATGTCCAGAAAGCTGTTGGGATCGTCAGCAGGAGAGGGATCGAGGTCGACCCAGTTAAAGTCAAAGTTATTGCAGAAATGCCACCGCCGTCTCCTGAGAAAGAGGTTAGAGGGTTCTTAGGCAGAATACAGTATATCAGTAGTTTCATTACACAACTAACGCCTATCTGCATGCTAATCTTCAAGCTGCTAAGGAAGAACTTGTCCGTTGAATGGAATAACGACTGTCAGGCAGTGTTCGATAAAATCAAAAGCTACCTCCTTAACCCACCTATGTTGGTACCACCCGAGCCAGGGAGACCACTCTTAATGTACCTCTCCACGACGGAGGTCTCAATGGGATGCATCTCAAGGCAGCATGACGAGATAGGAAGAAGAGAGCATGCCATCTACAATCAGAGCAAAAAGTTTACTGATTATGAGACTCGCTATTCTCATTTGGAGAAAGCATGCCTAAGTCTTGTATGGGCTACTCAGAGGTCTTCCATTACTTACTATCCAAGGCCGTTCTACTTTTGGCCCGAATAGACCCGTTGAAATACTTGTTTGAGAAGCCGGCCCTCACTGGACAAACTGCGCAATGGCAGCTTTTATTGTCTGAGTTCGACATCATGTACGTCACTCATAAGTCGATTAAGGGGCAAGCACTCGTTGATCATCTTGCCAATAATCCTTTGCCAGATTATGAGCCTTTGAGAACTGAGTTCCCTGATGAGGACATCCTTTTTATGACGGAAGATGATACAAAAGAAGCAAAGGAATCATAGGTAATGCACTTTGACGGGGCCGCAAATGCCGAAGGTCAGGGAGTTGGTGCCATTCTGATTTTTCTAAAAGGATCCCATGTACCTGTCTCTATCAAGCTCAACTTCCCTTGCACTAACAACATGACTGAATACGAAGCTTGTACCGTTGGTCTACAGGCGGCCCTCGATCTGAATGTAACCCACCTTCAAGTGTTTGGCGATTCACAGTTGATCATATGCCAGACTAATAGTGACTGGAAGACGAAAGATGAGAAAGTGATCCCTTACCATGAGCACCTCAAGGATCTGATAGCTTGCTTCCAGGATGCCACTTTCTCTTATGTCCCACCGATAAGAAATCTCTTCGCTGATGCACTAGCGAAGTTGGCATCAATGATAGAAATCCCGTACGGTACTGAGATGAAGCCAATCATGATTGAGCAGAGGAATGAGCCGGCCTTCTGCCTCCAGATTGAGGAACCTACAAAGCCTGATAATGAGCCACCTTGGTTCGTAAATATTATGAATTTTCTTGAGACCCTAACTTTCCTTGAGGGTACGTCCAAGACGGATCAACGAACCATTCAACACCTAGCAGCAGGCTACGTCATTTGTGAGGAATGCCTTTACAAGCGATCCTACAATAATATCCTACTCAGGTGCCTTACTGAAAGTGAAGCGATCAATATCATGAAGGATATCCACGAGGGAGTATGCGGAGCCGACATCAGTGGTCACATGCTCACTAAGAAAATTTTATGGCAGGGATACTTTTGGACCACTACAGAGTCAGATTGGTACAAACTGTTCAAAAATGCTACAAGTGTTAGTAACACTCCAGTCTGATACATGCTCCTGCCATCGATCTTCACTACATGACCACTCCTTGGCCATTTACTACCTAGGGCCTAGACATCGTCAGAATGATTAACCCAAAAGCATCAAACGGACATCAATTCATCCTTGTCACCATTGAATACTTCACCAAATGGGTGGAAGCTGCGTCATATGCAAACATCACAGCCGATCACGTCAAGAAATTTCTCAAGAATAATATTGTGTGCTGGTTTGGAGTCCCCAAAGATATAATCACGGACAACGACACAAACTTTGCGAATAAGCGCATCCGAGTCTTCTGCGAGCAATATAAGATCAAACACCATCGCTCGTCACCTTATTAGCCTCAAACTAAAGAAGTCGTGGAAGCCGCTAGCAAGACAGTTGTCCGCATCCTTGAGAAAATGGTCGTCACTTACCAAGATTGGAGTGAAATATTGTCGTTTGCTTTGTGGGCCTACAGAACATCGATCCATACCGCTACAGGGGCAACACCATTCTCCCTTGTATACGGAACCGAGGCCATCCTACCAGTTAAGGTTGAAGTACCCTCGCTTCGAATCCTCATGGAATCAGGCTTACCTGAAGCAGAGAGAGAGATCCTGCTTCGAACAACTGAACTTACTTGACGAAAAGAGACTCCTAGCCTTGTGTCACACTCAGGTATACCAGGAGCGAATCGCACTCGCTTACAACAAACGTGAGATCTAAAGGTAGGAGACACTGTATTGAAGAAGATCTTCCCATCCCTCCATGCCAATTCGAGAGAAAAGTTCAAGCCGAACTGGGAAGGACCTTACGTCATTCGAGAAGTGCTGCCAGGATACTCCATCCGCCTCACCACCATGGACAGAGATCATCTTCCTAAGCCCATCAACGCTGGATACGTCCGGCGGTTCTACTCTTAGTCTATCACAATAAGGTAAGTATTGGTGAAACAGATGCGTGACTATTTAAAAATCACTCAAAAGAGGCCATTATTCCAAGCACAATAGCCAAAAAGCATCCCTAAAAATGATGATATCCTTTGCTACCCTGTTTGAGCCTGGGCCTTTCTTTCAATAAACCCCTTCCCCAAAAAAAAATGTCTATGTACATATACAAAAAAGGGAAGTAAAGTTACTATCAAAATCCAAAAAAATCAAAAAAAGAAAAATCTCAAAAAGAGATTGTTTGAAATGGAGCAAAAAGAATAAAAAATGTAGAAGAATCACAGGGCATGTACAGTAAAAATCCCAAGGAAGAAAGTATGTTGAGAAAACTGAAGTCGTATCAAGGAAACCCTTTTAGCCTAGCATTCCTTCAAATCCTAACCTAACCCATGGCCAAGCTACACCCTGAAGAAAGCCCTCTTTTAGGTTTACAAGCGGTCATAACATCTGTTAAGTCAATACAAGCTGAGTTGTGAGACAACACTAAAGCCCCATCCAGCCGGCTATGATGGAATCGACGTCCATGTCGTAGCTGTTGAAAAAAAAGAAATGAAAAAAAAGATAGAGAGAAAAATAAAATAAAAATACAAGCTCAAAGCAAGATGGATGTGGTGAAAACCCGAAAGGGCGCTACGGGTAAAAAAAACGAGTTTGCGCGGACCAGGTGAAAACCCGAAAGGGCGCTTGGGGTAAGAGAGCTAAACCCATGGACGTGGTGAAAACCCGAAAGGGCGCTACGGATAAAAAAGGAGATAAATAAAAAGAAAAAAAAATAAAGAAGAAAAAAGAAAAAGAGGAAGGGTTTGAAATGATTGATTAATGTTTAAAGAGCCCTCTTGGTTACTCTCCCTAATCCCCTTTTCTGGGCCGCTCATGCTAGTTCAAATCGAGTCCCGACCAGAATTGTTTTTGTGAAATTGCTTTGTCAAACGTATGACTCAAGGTAAGGAGAAAGGTTTAACTCAATCCAAACGGATTGATGTTCCGGCCTTGGTAAAACTGTTGAAACTCTCTCAGGATCAACCATTCAAAGAGGGGTTCGACCATGCTCAAAAGAGGACCCAGGGTTCCACAAGGTTTCACCCAGTGATTAAGTCACCACACCAAATAATGCACAAAGCAACAAAAAAAAGAAAGAATAGACAGAAAAGTCTCTGTCGATATATATATAATAAACTGCCTTTCTTTTACAAAATGCACCACTCGCACCACATCCCAAAAAATAACCGGTGTGATGACTAGCTTTCTTTTCTCTTTTTTTTTACAAGAAACAAAAAAAAAACAACAAAGAAAATATGTATACCAAAAAATATGTGTATCTGATCTATGCAAAAAGTTATGTGTGCAGGAAGGAGTTAGCAGCCCAGCTCGCACTTCAATGAACTAATCTCAGCACGAAGGTCATCTTCCCAGACATTCCACTCAGTCAGTCAGCGACCATGCAGGCTCTTATACCTCTTTCGAGAAGAGTCGGCGGCTCCAAAAGCAACACTCAAAGACCCTCTCAAACGGAGGACCTCGCTCTCTGCTATTCTGCTCTGACTTTTTCTTGTGACAAAAGTTCTTGTAGGACCCTCTTATCATCCACCAATAGCTCGATACGGGCTCAGAATGCCGTCTCCTTCTTTGGCCAGGGACCTCCAGTAACAATGATCTCTGACCATCAAGAATAAAGCCGCCTCAATAGCCGGTCTCAGTACTCGGGAGAAGATCTCAATATCCCATATCAGCGTCGACTGACATGTCTCCCAAAGAGCAGCAATCCGATCTATGTCTCTAGAGGACCCCCTAGAAAAGATCAAATCACATAGAGGGGGTTTGGCCTCGCAAGGAACCTGCTGAGGGCAGCCAAACTGATGTAACACCCGGAATGGGAAGTAGAAGGTACTGCCAGTCAATCCTAGGAGGGTGATGCCCTCACGGTCTCTAGAGCGAACTACTGGGAAGGTCCGGTCCAGCGAAGGAAGCCTCCATGTCAGCTCGGCGTCGATCAACCAAAGTTTTAAAATTGATAAATCACCCTGCGGAAGCAAGTGACACCTACCCAAAAAGCACTGAGTCGCCTCACCTCGAGCAATATAAAAGCGGGGCACGGGCCCCAAGATAGCAAGATGCTTGCACAACTAAACCTGAAGCAGTAAGGGGCACCCCTGAAGGCCCTCCACCTTGCCCAAAGTAAATGAATCAAGGCATTGATACAGCTCGGCGAGCACCAAATGCATCATGGATCGGCCCGCCTCCAACTCAATCAAAATGTCACAAATTATCAAGAACAAGCTCTCCCCCCAGTAAAGAAGAGGATTTCATAAATGAGACGGAGTGCTAGAGCTTTCACGTTGAAAATATTCCTAACCAGCAATTTTTGGAGACTTTCGTCACCAAAAAATTCTTTGAGGAATTTTAGCGAACACCTTGTGGGCCCCCCAATGAGACTTTTCTCATACTCGAGTTTCTTCAAACCGAGAGTAAGGTGAATGGATTTGGAGTAGCCCAGCCGAGGTGTGACTCTTGCAAGGCCCCTATAAAGCTTCAGGCCGGACAGGTTGGATAGCTCCTCAAGGGTTGGGGTTAGCTCCTTCTTCCCAAAACGGAATATATGGAAATTCACATCCCAAAATGAAGCGGCAGCATAAAGGAGGTCCCACCGTGGAGGAACCTCAAGAAAGGAAGAGAGGCGTGATAGCCCAAGGCGCTCTAAGTCGGCGAGCTCACTCTCATTCAAGCTCCCAAACCAAGCTGTTAGAAATTTGGGCCCCAAGCCCAAGGAAGGGGGTAAATTGATTCCAGGCCCTCCACGTAAGGGAGGGTTAGAAAGCGGGTCCATAGACGTACAAAGATCTTTTGAGAGGATAAAAATAAATGTATGGTGATAGACCCGCCTTGGAAAAGTAAGAGCAAAAAGAACCGGTTAAAGAGGCCAAGTCAAACAAAAAAGGAAATGATTTTTGGGCTAACTCGGGTATATAAGGACCCACTGCCCCCCCAGGTTAAGCATGGCACAACTATTAGTTGCACCAGTGCTTTTTTACCCAGGTTAAGCCTGGCGCAGCTATTAGTTGCGCCCATACTTTTTGTCCCCAATTTTGCCTGACGCAACTATTAGTTGTGCCAACACAAATTTCCGAGGATTTTAGCTTGGCGCAACTAATAGTTGTGCCAGACTAAAGGTTCCCCCCTCTTCAGCCATCTCGGGACCTAATTGTGGGGACTTACACCCCTTTTGTTTTTTTACATACACACCTCCTATCACTAACGGTTTGCCAATTACTTCATTTGTTCATGTGCAGGATTGATCCTACATCAAAGCATACGACCTAAAAAGTCGCTTTCTGAGAGCATTTTGGGCAAATGCATCCTGCAGAGAAACAGATCCGATGCAAAGAAACCATGACATCAAATCAAAACAGAAACACTAAAAATATTTTTCGAAAAATAATAATCCAAGGTGTCACATCAGCCATCCCCAAAATGTTTAACAAATCCAAATCAAATCCCAAAGAGTACTGAGTTTTTAAAGCAAAAACTAAAAGCCTATTCCTTGCTTGCGCCCTTTGATTTCTTACGACGGCGAGAAGAGCTCTGGAAGGTCGGCATGTCCCCCACCCTAGACCACACCTGCGAGATCTTACTAAGCAAAGAGTGCGACTCCTTGGCACGGGCACGGAGCGAGGCACAGTCAAAATCAAGAGTCAGGATCAGTTAAGGGAAAAATGATAATGAAATAAATGAGAGGAGTAGAGCATCAAGGTACTCACTGTCTCCACCTCCCTAAGCTCCGCGATGTGACAATGATATTTTGCATACTCCATGGCCGAGTTGAAGTCCTACGTTCAGAACGATACAACATCAGCTATCAGGGTAATCTTAAAGCATGTGCAAAAGGAGACCGAAACAAAGAGAGATGGGCCATCAAAAGACTTACCCCTGGGATCACCTCAAGAGGAGGGACACGGGCCGCCTTAGCAGAAAGTCGTGCTTGTTGATTCACATCAGCGCAGAGGCCCGAAAGGATGCTATCGTCCAAGCATCGAAAGGTCCCGTAAACCACTAGCGGATCGCCACCAAGGATACCGGCATGAGAGGTACCCGACGGACCAGCACCCGAAGAGCCCTCGCCCGAGGGACCCACACCAGAAGGGCCAGCACCGGAGGGATCTACCCCTGATGTGCCAGTCGCACTTGGACCGCCTTCACCGTCCGAATCATCTCCCGGAGTAAACTGTGAACAAAACAAAGATCCGCTTAGAAGGGATAAAGGTCAAACTAAAACATAAAGGGGACTAATCCAAGCTAAGAAGAATTACCTGATCAAGTGGGCCACCGAATGTAAGAAAATTAGCGCTAGGTACAAAGCGCGGCAAGATAAATCGGTACGGCAAGCACTCGTACCAAAGATGATAGTCCTCGGGCACATAGAGAGCATGGATGGGAAGCCCATTATTGAAAAAGGTCGTCGTGAGCTCCTCGATATTGCCAACGAGATGCCAAACATCCGTCGGAGGGTCCACAAGTATGGCATAGTAGCCCTGGAACTGGTGCACCACTCGCTCTCCCAGCTAATAAAACTTGGCCCACGGTCCATAGAAGAAAATGATGCGGCGGTTGTTAAATAGGTGAGAGGGGCCTACAGCTGCCCGGACCCAGAAGGGGGATGCAAGGTACGGGTCAGGAAGGATCTGTCTAAGT
This sequence comes from Chloranthus sessilifolius, assembly GCA_021018995.1. NCBI lineage: Eukaryota > Viridiplantae > Streptophyta > Magnoliopsida > Chloranthales > Chloranthaceae > Chloranthus > Chloranthus sessilifolius. The sequence continues at coordinate 81,764,516 of CM037584.1, forward strand.
TGAAAAAGGGCCAAACAGTTAGCACATCAATCAAAGGGGATTTCCGAGCTAGAACAAATAAGTTGAAAAAGGGTTTTACCTACTCAGGAACCATCAAGTCGAGTTGGGACCTCAAGCCCATCTCCAAGTGCTTTAGACCTACGTCACGAAGCCGGGCCTGATTCTAGTTGCTGAGAAGAGGATAGGTGAGCTCCTCTGAGTTAAGAAGCGGGCGCCTAGGGTGAAAGTGATGATATCCTCATACCTGAAAAGGGGCAGTACACAAGAGCAGGTCAATAGCATATAAAGATCATCCAAGGAAACTGGCAAAAACAAAGAAATGAGGCATTACCTCTAGGGCGGCCCAAAAACCAATAGCAGATTTGGAATCACCGGTCGTGACTTGAGCCAGATTATACATCAGCCATGTGTACCCGGCCCCTCCCCAGTCATACCGATGGACGTCATGCTCAACAAGGCTAGGCTGACTCGGCCACCGTTCGCATTGGTGAAAAGGGTCTTACCGAGCAGGACCAGGAGAGTGATGCAGGCGAGGACGATCGCCTGCTCTGGCGTAATATAGAGCACCCTGTCTGGCTGACCCAGATCCACTAACTCGTCAGGTGTATAAAGTGTAGTCAGCCAAGACATCTTGACCTCGGTACCATGTGTCTGCCCACGAGGGGGATAGGCCCCAATCAATCGGATGTTGTCCTCTCTACTCGACACCGCGAGATCTGCTATCGGTATACCCCCTATCCTGATGCCGGTAATCATGGCCCAATTGACGGGCGTCAAGGTCATCTCTACATACGACATATGGAAGGTCATCGTCCCAGGGCGAAACCGTTCGATCAAGGCCTTCAGATAAGCAGCGTCAGCCCTCATGGCAGGGCAGGATAGAAACTCCCCGAAGCCCACCTATGCCAGTAGGACCTTCACTACGGGAGGGACATAGAAGTAGAAGTCTTGAAAGTCGAGCCACTCACCGCGGAATATAATATTGGGCAGGTCCTGCACCCAAAAAAAAAATGCGCATTAGATCACAAAGGCAAAGCAAAACTGCATAAAGGCAATAAATTGAACATCTCTTTTACCTTGCCCACTATTCTGAAATTCGAAATGTGGGTATGCTGTTGGTGTAGGAGGCCGACTCGGGCGACCTCGCCCTGCATTTCGAGCCATGGGCCCGCTCTTGGCTCTACCCAAATGAATTTCTCCCCCCGCAGGCAGTATACTATCTCGGGCCCCTCCTCGTGGCCCTCCTCAGGAATATGCTCACCCTTGCCCGACATACTAGGGCAATAAAAGGCAATCATATTAGAGTAGATCAGTGATAAAGAACGGTTTTTGTGCTACATACCATGGGAAGGTAAGTATGCTCACCCTCTTTCTGTTCATTGTCAGGAAATAAAGATACATGCATACATAGGCAAGAAAAAAGTTAAAAAAAAAAAATCCCTTTTAGGTTGAAAATGCAAAAAAAAATCCCCTCCTTTCGATCTTAAAATGTAAATAAAAATAAAATAAACCCCCTTTCTTTTATGTTTAAAAATAAAAGCCATTTGAAATAAAAAATCATCACCAAAACCAAAGAGTCCTTCCTTTATGTCAGGAAAAAAAAATGGGGGGTTTTAGAAAAAAAACAAACAAAAAAAAAGAAGTCCTTCCGTTTAGGAAAACAAAAAAAATCCATCATCTTATGTCCCTATAATCATAAAAACAAAAAAAGAATCCTTTCTTTATGCCTTGAAAATCAAAAAAATCTGTTTTTCATGTTTAGAAAAAAATAAAAAATAAAAAAAATCCTTTTCTTCATGGTTCATAAAATCAAAAAAAAAAAAAAAAAACCTCTTAAAAAAAAAATCCCTCTTTTTTTGTCCATACAATCACAAAAATCCTTCTTTTACAAAAAAACTAAAACCAAAAATATATATAAATCAATGCCTTAGTTTTTAAACAAAATTTTTTTAGAGAGGGAAAATCCTTTTCCTTAATTAATTGTAATCGAAAAAAAGCATTCCCCTTAATTAGTTATCAATATATATAGGAACCAAAATCGTTTTTTAATTAACCTTTCAGAAAAACAAACAAAAAATTTTCCCTTTTCCTAACTAGTTTTCAAACTAGTATCCTTGTTTGGTATTCAAGATAGAAACAAAAAAATAAAAAACAACACCCCTTTTCTAAGCACAAATAAAAACAAAAAAACTATTGTTTACATTATTATGCATAAAACCACAAAAATAAGGCACTATTCTTGAAAAACCATTCACACATCATCAATCAACATGCTTACAATGGAAATAAATCATTTTTTCATCTGGGAATGCAAGATCATGATCATATTTGCAAGAAAAAGCAAGAAAAATCCAAGAAAATAGATGTTAAATGGTTACCTATTGGAAGAAAAGGGGTCTTTGATCTAGCGCGAGCCTTCAACCGATCCATACAAGCAACGCAACGGCAATGGGGCATGCGTAGAGGCAATGGAAAGGAACCCTAAGAGGGGTCGGTTTTTGTTTTCAAAGAGGAAGGGGGGGAGAAAATTTTTGAAATAATGCCCCACAGCCCGAACTCGAGCTGTTTAAATTCCTCCCCAGCCAAGCCTGGCACAACTAATAGTTACGCCAGGCAAAATTTTGCCCACCTTTTGCTTGGCGCAACTACAGGCACTTAGGCCGGGTCTTGGGCTTGGTACGCACCAGATATGAAATCCGGTCCCCCCACTCCTTTTTGTTTGTTTTGTCGCTCCCAGCAGATGCACACGCCCCCAGAACGGCATTTCGACCATCTTTCGACTTGCCAAGGAAGCCGTGTTAGAATAAAAGCAGGCTGAGATTAATAAAACACCCTGGTCCTACACAGGAAAATATAAAGAAAAGTTCAACAAAAATCCCCACAGAGAAGCCGAAAGTATTCACAAAAAAAAATAATAATAGGAAAAATCACATAAAATAATAGTTTGAATAATCCAAAAAAAATACATAAAATAATAGTTGAAAATTTCAAAAAAATCACATAAAATGATAGGTAAAAATACCAAAAAAATCACATAAAATAATAGCTTTAAAAAATCCCAAAAAATCACATAAAATGATAGAAAAATAAAAAAAATAGATTTGTATCCCCCTGCAGAGATGCACAAGCATAAGGCAGTAAAATGCCAATATTTTATCAGCAATGCAGCTATACCATATTAAAGTCCTGAGTCGGAGGTTCACCTCGGATCTTTGGATCTTGCTTTAAGCTAGGAGCAATGGTGTCAGTCCTGGTCAAACAATTAATGTTTCGATCGAGTCGACTCCACTGCTAAATCATTGCAATGAGTGGTCTGTTTTGGACCCATATGAACTTAAGTTTCTTAAGCTTCAGATTCTCTGTTGGAAAAGGTCAATCATTGGTTGAGACCAATCTGTTGAGAATGAGATTACGTATCAATCCAACTATGTGCAATCATGCATTCAGAAGGGTTCATTTATCCTTTATTTTCTGCAGGCTTAAAACCTATATGGGCAGCGGCATCCCTATAAAGTGTATGCCATGCGTCTGGGTATCCATATGATGGTCGTTTGTCCTCGTAAATTATACCCAGACGGGTCCGGGTCGGGACTTTCATCGCCTTTGTTGTTGCTTATTACTCCTGATGGGTGCATGATTATACATAGTCAATTGATGTTTATGATCATTGTCAGCAGAGACCAGGATTGGATGTCCCTTTAGGGAGACACCCCAATGTTTGATTGGATCTGTTCAAGGTAGTCGAAGCTGGATACTCTAGGTCATGTTGATCTAGGGCATGCTTTCAAAAATCGCATGTCCTCCCTAAAAGGCGTTGTGACATCTATTCACTTCACTCGGGCAGTCATGCTAAATAAACTTTGGGATCGATGGGTTCGCCCAAAGACCTCGACCCCTACTTTCAGCAGGGGCACCCACGAACAGCCAAATGGGGCCATCAAATGCCTCGTAGGACTGGACGCAAACTATGGAGCCTTGCGTATATTTACTTCGCACCTATCTTTGAACGTGGGTCGATCACTCCTCTTACTTACGAAGTTGTTGCATTCAGAATGAATCTTAAAAATCAAGTACCTTCAAAATCATCCCGAGAAGCGAATGTCTTTTCCGACTATAGGGAGTTCGTAACTCATTCCACCTCGGTTATGCCCAGTAATGTCACTAAGCGCTTGGGAACCGATTATCTCGAGAAACGAATGTTTAGTCTGCCATCCGAGGCTTTTGTTATCTCACCGTGTTACTCATTTAATGTTTGAAGTTCGTTCTGAATGCAGCGGACCCGTCAGTAATGCATTGGGCTTCTTCGGATGTCTCTTTCCTTTGGCATTCAATCATTAGTGATCGGATACCAAAGAGGGGCATCTATAGACACCAAAATTTGGCCCAAGGCCTGATCGAAACACTTGTCAAGCGAGGTGCACTTTTGAGCTTTTGATGGCATGTATGGAACCTTCAGGAACCACCTTAGAACCCCTAAGAACCCTTCCAAACCCTTAGGAATCACCCTAGATCCCTTAGAAACCTGCCTCGAACCTTTAAAAATCAATCTCAACCCTTAGAACCCATTCTGAACCTAAACCTAACCTTTCAAGCCTTGGAAAAGGGAGTGGTGCACTAGGACCAACTATGGCCTTCTACTACAATCGAATCTCATATCATTGAAAAGTAGAAGTCGTCGGCTTTCCAACGGTCTAAGAATCAACCCAATAGTTGCGCCAGTTTTAATTGTAGACCCCACCCTCGCGAGCCAACTTCAAGGCACTATTAAGTACTGTTTTACTGTACATTTGTCTGAGGCAACTATTAGTTGCGCCAGGCAAATGAACAGTAACCTCTAGATTTTGCGTCAAAATTCGTGTCTGGGGTTTGACTTGCTGACCACCTTGATCCTTGGGGGGTGTTTTGTTAGTTCTGTTGCACCCTTTTAATGCCTATTTGCAACCCCTTAAGTGGCTAAAGGCCTCACCCCATCATCCACCATTGGAGGACCTTCTCACACATCTCAAGGCTCCAAAAACCCTAGGAATCCTTAGATTTGAGATTACCTAATTGTTAAACCCAATTAGCTCTTAAGTGGTCTCCTAATCCACCCATTTCCTATAAATAGAGACCCCCACCCTTTGGTTTAAGGGTTAAGAATTTTGCTTAAGAGAGAAAGTGCTCAAAGTGAGAAGTTCTTCCTCCCTTATGTGTACCATTTTCACCTAAATTCTAGAATTCTAAAACCTCCTTCCAAGCTTGTTCTTGCATCTAAAACCTTTAGTCTAGGTGTGTGCTCCCCCCTAGACCTCTCACTCTACCTCTTAGCTTTAGGCTTTAGGAGTTTAGAACCTTATTCCATACCATACAAAGCCTTCAAGAGCTCGTCCAAGCAAGCCACACAAGGCTCTCCTACGGTGCTTCAAGGGCCCGAGGGCTCCGGCTCTCCCCTTTCTTCTCCTATCTCTTTCTAACTCCCTCCATCCTCCCATATGTGCCGATACGCCGCCGATTTTTCGGTAGGAACGAAGGGCCACAAATAGGATTCTAAGCCCTTTTGGGCAAGAGGAAACTATTTCTTTTTTTATTACTTCATTTTATTTTTTGTCATAAGTAAAAACTGCATAAAGCGGGTTGATTGGGTCCCTAACACGTTCCTGATCGATAACTTAAGCCCCTTTCCAAGAGCCTTTGGTGTGGACCGGAATCAGAGTCATATTTTTAGCACTTCGGTGCTCATAAAAATGATATAGGTCTCCCGGGACACCAAAAGCTCCAGGTGGCGACCTATATGCTTTACAAGCGAGCGCATCGCCCCAACGAGACTGTCACGGATCCCATAGTTGCACAGAGTCATCTATATCTCAAGAAACAACTATACAAGTTGCACATGAAGGCAAACACTTCTCTCAACAAACATCTTAATGAATTCAATTGAACAATATCTGAATTATTAAATATTGGATAAGAGGTTAAGGATAAAGATAAAGTACTATTATTTTTGTCTTCTCTCTTCGATTCCTATGAGCACCTGGTTACTATGTTGCTCTAGGAGAAGGATATTATTGAATTGGAGTCGGTTACAATGGCACTGTTTTGTAATGACATGAGAAAGAAAGGTTTAGATAGTGATACACAAGCATATGGCTTGTTGATTAGGGAGAAGTAGAGAAACGTAAATCCGAAAGGGTACTCAAAACTAAATCCAAAATAGAAAGACAATAGAATGCTACAAGTGTCACGAAAAGGGTCACATCAGAAGACATTATCCACAGTTATAAACAAAGAGGGATGATGCTCAAGATAAGAAGCAGAATGAAGCTGTTGATGAGGCTGGTATAGCTGAACAAGCTTCGGATGATGATGGAAATGTGTTGTCAACAGTTTCAAATAGATACCCGCAGAATGCATGAATACTTGATTCAGAGTGCTCCTACCACATGTGTCCAAATAGGGATTGGTTCACGTCTTATAAAGAGGTGGATAGTGGAACGATTTTAATTGGTAATAATATGACATGTAAAATAGTTGGAAAGGGGAGTATCAGAATAAAGATGCAGGATGGGGTTGTGATAACATTGACCAATGTACATTATGTTCCGGAACTGGAGAAGAACCTCATATCGCTTAGTATACTAGGCTCCAATGGGCTCAAGTTTGTAGCTCAAGGTAGAGTTTTAAAGATGACAAAGGGATCTCTGGTTGTGATGAAAGTGGAAAAGGTTTGAAACTTTTACTTTCTACCAGAGAGTACAGTGATAGGTGGAGCAGCAGTATCTACGTCAGATGATAGTAGTTTGTCCTCTACACAATTATGGCACAAGCGCGTAGGGCATATGTCAGAAAGAGGGATGACAAAGTTGAGCAAACAGGGCTTGTTGAAAGGTATAAAAGCAGAAAAAGTTGACTTTGGTGAGCATTGTATCTTCAGGAAACAGTGCAGGGTTAAGTTCAACACAACAGTTCACACTACGAAAGGCGCATTACACTACATACATTCAGATGTATGGGGGCCTTTAAAATTTTCTTCTGAAGGTAGTGCTAGGTACTTCGTCTCCTTCATCGATGATTACTCTCAGTATGTATGGATCTACATGATGAAGAGTAAGGATGATGTGTTAGAAATCTTCAAGAGGTGAAAAATATTATTTGAGAAATAGATTGGAAGAAAGGTCAAGCGGTTAAGAACCAATAATGATGGTGAGTATACCAGTGGACAGTTCCAGGAGTTTTGTGAAGAGAATAGTATTGCTAGGCACTTCATAGTGTGAAATACACAATAACAAAATGGGATAACAGAAAGTATGAATTGAACTGTACTTGAAAAAGCAAGATATATGTTATCCAATGCGGGATTGGGTAGAGAGTTCTGGGCCGAGACAGTGAGTACAATGTGCTATCTAGTAAATAGATTACCGTTTACAACAATAAAATGCAAGACTCCAATTGAGATGTGGTCAGGAAAGCTAGCAGATTTGTATTGAGGGTTTTTGGTTGCACAACTTACTATCATGTCAGAATAGAAAAATTGACCCAAAGGCTATGAAAGTGATTTTCTTAGGGTATGCAAATATTGTAAAAGGATATATGTTATGGTGTCCTGAGAAGAAAAATATTGTGATCAGCAGAGATATGACATTTGATGAATCTGTTATGCAAATTTTTAGCAAATAGATCATGAAAATTTGAGAAAAGGTGGCGGAAGATCAGTTTGAGGTGGAGTTAGAAACTCCTACAATTATTATCTCAGAGAATAATGTAGAAACATTTGAGAGAGAACTAGAACAATCTTTATTAGGTGGAAAATCCAAAAGGAATGTTAGAGCACCAATTTATTACGGTTACGAGGGCACTACAAAAAAATATATTATTAGCGGCAATTTTTTAGAGTAAAAAACTATCGCTATTAAAAAAACTATTAAAGACTCTTAGCGGCAAAGGTATTAGGGACAGTTTTTTATTAATAGAGGTAGTTTTTGGCTGCCGCTAATAGTCTTATTTTTTGTATTGAGATATGGTCGCCTACGCATTGACGTTGGATGACAATGAGTCGTCTTCATTCAAAGATGCAATCAGTAGTAAATGTGCACGGAAATGGAAGACCACAATGAGTTAAGAGATATATTCTCTTTACAAGAATTAAACCTGGAAACTGATAGAGTTGCCTAAGGGAAAGAGAGTGATTGGGTGCAAGTGGGTTTATAAGAAGAAAGAGGGTTTTTCGAAAAGTAGTGGCGCAAGGTACAAAGCACAGTTAGTTGCAAAAAGCTCTGTGCAAAAGAAAGGCATTGATTATAGTAAGGTGTTCTCACAGGTTGTGAAGCACACTTTAATCCGAGTTTTATTGTCAATTGTAGTACAGTTGGACTTAGCGTTGAAGCAACTCGATGTGAAAATAGCGTTTTTACATGGTGATCTGGAAGAGATCTATATGAAGCAACCTGAAGGGTTCAAGTCTCCTGGAGAAGAGGTTAGTGTGCAAACTGAAGAAGTCCTTTTACGGGTTGAAATAGTCGCCAAGATAGTGGTACAAGAGGTTTGACACAGTTATGGTGGGCCAAAATTATATTTGAAGTAAATATGACAACTGTGTTTACTTCAAGAGCCTAGCGAAGGACTCATTTATTTACCTTCTCTTTTATATTGATGACATGCACATAGTTACAAAGAGCATGGTGGAGATCAATAAGTTAAAATCTCAACTTGGCATGGAGTTTGAGATGAAGGATCTTGGCGCAGCAAGAAAGATTCTTGGAATGGAGATTTAGAGAGACAGAAAGAAATGGCAGTTCTGTCTGACACAAAAGAGTTCTCTAGAGAAGGTACTCTCACGATTTGGGATGGAGAACTCAATGGCTCTGAGTACTCCATTAGCAGCTCACTTCGGTCTTTCGGCTAGCATATCTCCTACTACAAATGAGGAGCGTGAGTTCATAACTCATATTTCTTATGCGAGTGCGGTTGGTAACTTGATGTATGCTATGGTATGCACTCGACCAAATATTTCACAAGCAGTTAACGTGGTTAGCAGGTATATGACTAATCTAGGCAAAGAGCATTGGCAAGTGGTGAAATAGATTATGAGGTACATACGTGGTACCAAGGATGTCAGGTTAGTTTTTTGCAGTGGTCCAGGTCATTAGTTATGTGGATACGTAGATTCAGATTATGTGGGTAATGTGGATAAGCTTCAGTCTACAACGGGACATGTGTTTATGCTATCAAGAGGTTCGATTAGCTGGAGGTCGATGTTACAGGATACAATGGCTTTATCTACTATAGAGGCAGACTATATGGCAATAACAGAGGCAGTGAAAGAAGAATTATAGCTTCAGAGCATAGTTGGTGATTTGAAAATCGCACAGGAAAGTGTTGATGTGTTCTGCGATAGTCAGAGTGTTATTTACTTAGCAAATAATCACATACATCATGCTCGTACCAAGCACATTAATATACGGTATCACTTCATATGGGAAGTAATTGAAGATGGCGAGATATCTTTGAAGAAGGTTAGCACGAAGGACAATCTTACGGATATGATGACAAAGGTGATACTTGCTTGTGGTCAGGACTAAATCTTGTTTGGATTTTATCAATGTTCAACAGGTTTGAGCGCCCTCGGGGTACTGGTGGCAATGGTGATAAGAGTATAGCGATGAACTGAAGAAAGGGTACATAGTGAAGCTTAGAGTCAGATGGAGAATTACCAGAGTTTGGATCTAACTTAGGTTGCTCGCTCGAGTAGGAACCAAATCTGCTCGAGCGAGGTGCGCACTATTCGAAAGCAATTTTTCGGGTTTTAGTCGCTCGAGCGACTTTGGTTCCTGCTCGAGCGACCCACGACGACCCAATTATGTATATACTTGGGATTTGGCCAGTTTATCTTGAGTTAGAAGTAGGATTCGTGTCTTTTATATATAGGGAAAGCTCTTAGTCGAGTGATAAGGTTGAGATATCATTGATAAGCTTAGGAAAACCTATCTAGGTTTTGAGGAGAGCTTTGATGAGACTTAAGTATTCTTATATTCTTGTGTGATCATCAATATAGTAGATTATCGCTCCCCATAGACAGATATATTGCCGAATCACATAAATATTATCTCTTGTATGTTTGTAATTGATTTTCTTATGTTTTGCATTCTTTTTTGATCGTTCATTGTTCATCGTTAATTAATTTGTGACCTCTCGCGTAACATGTAGGCAATGAGGTACCACATGGAACATATCTTTTAATAATCTAACTCACGTTAGTGGTAAGACATGACAAAACTGTAATCCATACTTAAAAGAAAATGGCCACTTGAGGATTTTTGCCATTTACTTTGAGTATTTTAATACTGACAAAGTAGATATGAATGCGAGTCGATAATAAAGTATCTAGATCTTTGAAATCTTCATACCGTTACACTTTTTAGACCGATATCATTTACATATGCTATTTTGCCACTTAAATATGAACTACATTTCATATATATCTATTTCCATTAAAGTAGGACACACTATAAAAATAAGATGTTTTTGCTGCACTCGCTCATAAAGTTAATTTTTGGTAATGACAGGACTAATAATGATAGTTTTCGGTAGCGATAAAACTAATAACAGTTTTTGTTGTAGCGACAAGACTCATAGTAGCAGTTTTTGGTAGCGACAAGACTCATAGTAGCAGTTTTTGGCAGCGACAAGACTAATAACAACAATTTTTTGTTAAAAAAAATGCTGTTAATAATCTTATTTTTTTATAGTGCCATTTTGTGATATCCCTTACCAACTTGAAGAATTGGCGAGGACCCTTATCAACTATGAGAATGGGTGAGATTTCTTATCTAATCATTTTTGTGATGCTAACTACCTATCAAATATAGATATACTAATGCTACTGTTGCCTTTTCGTTCAACAATTAATGACTTATTTTTTTTGTACAAATATTTTTAAAATGAAATGTATGTCGTTTTAAAGTGGTTGAAGAGCGTTTAACCGCTTGATTTCTCAACAGTCAACTCACTACAAAAGATAAGATTATTAGTGGCTGCCTCTATTAACAAAAAATTATTAAGACTATTAGGGACAATTTTTTTATTAATAGAAGCAATTTTGACTGTAGCTTTTAACAAAAAACTATTAAAACTATTAGCGACGAGGGTATTAGCGATAGTTGTTTTTGTAGTGACTGCATAGTAACCATGTAGTCAAAAGTCAAAACCCAGTGAAAACTTGGTCAACAAGAAGTACAGTTTTCAGTGTTTCAAGGGAATATATGAGAGGGGAAAGGTCAGGTCCTATCAGGCATAATCAGATTTTCGGTATTACTCATCTGCTGCTCTTGAAAATTAGAGAATCTTGACTTTTTTTATTTTTACTTTTTATACATAGCATGACGTACAGTTAATATATTCTCTTATTTCCAGGGACATCAGATGAGATAGGACTGGAATCCGATTCTACCTAAGAGGACCTCACCATTGCCCTATTATGAGAAACCAGGTTGTGCTTAAGTTTCCCCAAAGAAGTACGAACTGTAAGGAAATTAAAGTTGTTCCCGCTGCATGAGGAGACGCTTAGACTGAAAAATGAAGAATTCAATCTTTAAGCGAAAACAAACATTAGCAGCCCATAAAGCGATTTTACTTTTGTTTCCATCCCTCTATTCTTTTTATAAAGAGACCAAATTATGGTCTTAATAAAATATTAGTAATCACCAATGATTTGAAGTTCAAAACATGATAGATAGTGCTCCACTTACATAGTTTTTAGGTAGAATATTTGGAATGCTCATTTAACTTTTGGCCTAGTAGTGGATGTCACGTGGCATGCATGTGGTGAGAGAGAGAGAGAGAGAGTATGGTGCATAACATTTCCATCTGTACTACCAATTGTCTGGGCCATTCGATCGATGAGTCGACTCTTGAAAAAGTCATACCAAAATGGAAATTTGGGGTTTTCACCATTCATCTCTATTTCCAGTCACGGAATTGTCCAGTTCCGTTGACTCTTGCACTATATGGACTATCTGAAATGTGTCGATCACTACAGTTAGAAGAATATTAATTAAATAAATGACGGTATTGAAAGCCTCATTCCAATAAGTGAAAGTTTGGAATGAGTAAGTAAAGTCAAACATGTTTCCATTATGTGCGTATGTTTCCGCTCAACAATACTATTTTGCTGGGTGTGTGGAGGCAGGAAATGCGATGCACAATCCCATTATTTTGTAAAAAATTAATGAGTTGTGCATTGAGAAATTCACCGCTCCCATCAAATTGAAATGCTTTAATTTTACATGACAACTGGTTCTCAATCATTAATTTGAATTTGATAAAGCACTCAATAACTTCAGATTTAGAATATAAGAGAAATAATCACGAAAAACGAGAAAAGTCTTCAATAAAAATCACATAATAACGGTAACCACTAATAGACGAAATCGGAGACATCCAAACATCAGAGTGAATTATTTGTAAAGGGAAAGAAGAAACGGTAGTAGAATTGGAAAATGGTAATTGTTTGCTTTTGCCCATTTGACATGGTTCGCATACCCCTGGTGAGTTATTTAAATCCTTAAGGGAGATAACTTTTATTGCAACTAAATATTGAAGAGTTCAAGTCGCGAGATGACCAAGATGAAGGTGTCATGTTGGCGAAGGAATTCATGCACTTTGAAAGGCAACAAGTAGGGATGCACAAGAGATTTTATTTTGGAAATGGATGGGATATAAGCCACATTCACTCGGCCCTTGAAGAGCAGTCTTCCCTGTGTGGTTGTCCTTCACAATAAAACAATCAAGAGTGAATATAATATGACAGTTATTATCAGAAGTAAACTTATGAACTAAAAGTAAATTGATAGAAGCAGAAGAGCAACGAAGAATATTATTTAATGAAAAATGAGAATTTGGAGTAGAAGCAACTGAGGATCCAGTGTGAGTGATGTGTAAACCTGTACCATTACTAACAGCTACGTTATCGGCACCATGAAAATCATTTTGAACAGACAAATTTCAAGATCATTGGTGCTATGATTGGTTGCACCACTGTCTGTATACCATGTATGATTTGAGGAGGCTGCATTGGTGTGAGCCACCATTGCTAGAAGTTGTGAGGAGGATGATGACCTTGGTTGGCGAAGTTCATTCTGTGAAAGCAATCAAGTGCTTCATGTCCAAAACGGTGTCCGATTTGGTAAAATGGATGACCTTTGGAGCTTTGAGAAGTAGCACCAGCAGGAAGATCTTTTGGTGGAGTAGCAAGTGTTATCATGAGGACTTGATGATGAAGGTTGCTGGAAAGACGACCCATGTTTTGGGCGAATAAGTTCTTCCCTTCGTGGTGTGGATAGCCTGATTTTGATGTATAAAGAGCGATGGAAAAATTTTCAAATGGAAGAGAGATCACATCGGAATGCCGCATCTCGGCACTAAGTAACCCATCATCAATAGTGACAATGACTTCACGAGCTTGAACATAATTTATGGTTGCCTCATATAAGGGATCTACACCATTCATGATTAAGGTAATAAAGTCATCATCATCGAAGGGTTTGCTTGCGAGAGCCAAGTTATCAACTATGGCATTCATCCTATCGATGAATTTAGTAGTGGATTAGGTACCTCGCTTGGTGGTTCAAAGTTCATTTTTTAATTGAGCTTGAGATTGTGACGCATATCATTTCTCAGGAGATAACCAGTCCTCACGTGAAGAGGTGTACTGAGCCACAGTAGACAACACACCGGGAGTTAAAGTGGCATTAATTCAGCTTGAAATGTGTTGATCTCGTTGTTGCCAAGTGAAATATTGAGGATTGATCTCAGATAACAAATTACCATTGGCATCATATAGAAATTGCGCTGGAGAGATATTTATTCCATCAACGTATCCCATGAGTCCATTTCCCTTGAGAATGGGAACAAATTATGCCAACCAGAGTCGATAGTTGGTTTTATCCAACTTGATGGAGGCTAGTGTGGTGAAGTTTGTAGAAGGCATTGAGCTAGCAGCCATGAGATTTTTAGAAGCTAAAAATAAAATTTGTTAGAAAGAAGGCTTTGATACCATGAAAAGTTTACGGTAGGAAGAAAGTGAGGTTAATAATTTTTCACCTTGATCATTGAGGTTTAATCCTCTCTAATATCTAGAGTTACAAGTTGGTTACAGATAAGTATTGGTAAAACTAAATAATAGTAGTAGATAACTATTAGTAATTCCTAGTAACTGACTGAGGTTAACATTCCCTGATTCTTGGTGATAGTTGTTCAGCTAATTGTAGGATTTTGAAACCTTTGTTGACCGGTTGTTGAGTCTTAGCAGAAGATCTGCTAACACTATTTGTCTCATGTGATTCAATAGAGTCAAAACTCATCATCTAATTCAATAGTTGACTATGTTAAATCAGACGATTAGAGATGATATTTTGTGAAAATATTTGGTACTAAAGATATTTTACATCATGACCTTCAAATCAGGCTACTTAGATTGTGTTCAACCGCTGCACAGATCCCAAAAATGTCTGTCTTTCTTTTTTAACATGCTCAACAGCCTCCAAAAAAAAAAATGCTCAACAATACAAATCTTGTGTTATGTAGTCGGTCACACGTTTAGTTTTAGTTTAAAAGTTAAAGGGTACTTCAATTTACAGCCAAAAATTTTACATTCGCAGCTCAGGGTTTCCATTGTTAACATTGTCGACTACCTTGAATCAGATGTTGATATTAATATTTGGAAGGACATACGAATTCTAAGGGAGACCACTTTTAAAATTTTCACCACAAAGTGTGATAATACTAGTGAAAAAGTATCGGAGCTCATTAATTCAGAAACTCATCAGTGGACGTAAAGTGTAACATCCCGAAAATTTTTTGAAACCATAGGTCCTGATTAGGTACGTGTCTATTAATAAGCGCTTCACCGTTTCTGATTTTTCAAACGAGATCATTTCATGTCTGTTTGAGTTTCGTGTAAGGTTTTTAGACCAAGGCTCATACACCGTGGTGGTGTATTGGCTTAACGTCGGATCCCGTGTAATCTGTGATTTGGGTGTGCAAGCTCCGCACCAAACCAGAGATCTTTTGGTGAAATACGAAATGCCTTGCTTAGGTGTATATGTTCCACACCGAAACAAGTCTGTGGATAAGGCTAACACCCAAAAGGGTGTTTGTGTTTCACAAGGGAAACATCCCCTTTAACTTATAAAAGGCTAGGCTTCTCAAAGAAGCTTCATAGGTTCACAAATTTGCTTGGGGTTTTGGGATTTCTAGAGAGAGAGAGAGAGGAAGAGAGAAAGAGCTTTAAGAGATCGTCGTAGACGTTCGAAACTCGGATCGTTAGTTGTGTGCTGCGAGAAGTCGTTGAATTCTGACGCAACTGAGATCCCTGAAGGAACGAATGTTTTATCCCTTCAAACCCTCTTTTGATTCGGATATTTTGAAGTCCCAAAATCGGTGGATATTGCAAGGGTTTGTCACGTGTAATAGGAGTTTAAGTTTTGATTATGCCGAAACGATCGCGAGAAGGTGGGTTTCAAACCCATTTGGTCGTGTGTGGCACAAGAACCGGTGATTTCGATCTCCGTACATCATATGTATTGCCCTCGCGAGATTAGATAGGTAAGATTCATGATTTAATAATTTAGATTAAGTTTAGCTTGAGTTGTGGATGATTTGAGATGTGTGTACATGATTTTTAGGGATTTTTGTGGAATTTGGGGAAGAAAATGGGTTTTTAAAAGAGAAAAATGTGCGGAATCGCTCATAGTCGTGCGCGCGAGCTACACATCAGAAACAGGCTAAAATAGTGCTAAAAATAGTTGCTCGCACGAGTTTGGAAAGTCACTCGCGCGACCTTGAAAGTCGCTCACACAACTGTGATTGAAGGGCCGACACTGTCTCTGTATTTTGATCATAACTTTTTACTCCAAACTTCGATTGACACGATTCTTACGGCGTTAGAAAAAGGACAACGAGCTCTATAAATTTTGTGAATTAACAATTTAGTGAATAAAATGTTTTAAAGGTAAAAATTGACCAAAAAGTTGGATCAAGTTCTGAGGTAGCATGAACTTGCCCATTTCCGCCTCGATTTTGAGAAAATACTTAAATACGTCAAAAAATTTAGTAATTAGAATTACGCCTTAATACATTATTATACATGTAATGTAGATTGGGAACGAGAGGCCGTATGTGAGGACCATTGGATCGCTTTGTACGGCTCCTAAATTAAGGTAGGGGAAATTCAATGTAAAATTACATTTTATGAATTTAGTTCATAGGTTCTTTGATGTATGCTTTGATCTGATGGTTTTGATTTGATGTTCGACCTGATGCTTTGTTTTCATTCTGATATGTTATATTTCTGTCTTGTTTTCGCATATGATCTAATTGTTTTATTTTTCGCTTTTGATCTGATTCGTTTCATTCAGTTATGCATTGATCTTAATAATTCTAATGATCTATTCGTTCTGTTTAATCTGATTCGTTCTTCTTTTGTTTGTAATTTGATTTGCTTTGTTTTCGTACATGACATGATTAGTTGAAATTGCATACAACCTTTGAATTCGAAATAGAAACTATGGGAAGTGAAAATCTAATTATGGGTGATGCAATCTGACTATATTTGAATCTTTGAAGATTTTGACCAGGAGTTTTGGAATTTGATTAGAAATTGAAAGATAAATCATTAGTCGTAGTGAAATTTTAGAGTATGATGATTGGACTCTGAACTTCAGAAACGAGATAGAATTATTTTGAGTCATTAAGTTAAGTATGAACCTTGAACCCCGTATCTGAAAGTGGATGTGAACACTAAGAGTGTATCTGAACTTTGATAGGGAGTGAACATTGAGTGAGCATTGTAGTGGACCGGTACGGCAGTTATCCATACACAATGTATAGTGCATAGCATACATAGTGGACCAGTACGGCGATTATCCGTACGCATTGCATAGCATGCATAAATAGACCTGTACGACAGTGATTCGTACACCTCGCATAGCATACATAAGTTAACATAGTGAATGAGTGAATACACTGTGAATGAGCCGATACACCGTGAATGAAGTGAATACAGAGTGAATGATGAAAGTGAAGTGAATACAAAGTGAATGATTAGAGTAAAGTGAATACACTGTGAGTGAAGTTTAGGCATTGAATCATCAAATAGTGATTGATGAAATCTGAGTAGTTAATTAGTGAGTTGTGTATAGTGAATAAGAAAATCTGAGCTTTGTTCTATCATCGAATATTGCTCTGTTATCACTTTTATTTCGGTTATCAAATCTCTTTTCTATTATCATTTCTATTCCTATCATTGAATCCATGTTTTGTTTTCATATGTTATTGATTGGGCTACATATATGTATAAAATTAAGTCTGAACCTATTGCAAGTGCACAACGGAAATTATAGTACTAGCAAAGGATCGTTTCCACAGAGACAGGTTATATTATATTAATCTAATTTTTCTGAAAACTTATACTTATCTTTTAAGATCTTAATCTATTGGAAAAATATGAATAAAGAATTTGTTTATTAATTTAAATTACAAAAAATAATTCCTAATCTTCAAACTTCAGATTATGGTCGTTAATCACAATCTTCTGTTATCAGATATTTATAAAATTAAATAGTATCGGTACACTATATATCAAGTTTCCTAGCATTGGTCGTAAATCAACACTAAATTCCTATCAATACAGATTTAATCTAATCAACAATCTCTTAAAACTTGGGCGCTAATTAAATTCTATAAAACTGAAGATGGAAAAATAAAAATCATTACACTAATCTGTAAATTTCAACCTGAGTCATCAATTCAAATTAAAATCTAAAGATATTTACAAAGCAGAAAATCTAAACTATAAAACAAAATAAAATCTAAACTAGAAAGCAAAAGTAGAACCATCCAAAGGGTTTATCTTGCAGCTTTCTCAGCCTTGGTTGTCAAACAAGACCTTAGAGAACTGTGGACGATGTTATTTTATAAATCCTAAAGTACTTTGATTGGGAAAAAACACAGACCTCAGTTGTCAATCGATGCTATGAAATTTTTCGATAATTATTCCTACACCAAGCTCTCTTATTTATAGATCATAAGGGGTCGGTTTACAAATCTCCTAATTCTAATAAAAGAAATAAAATTATCCTAATATAACTCTACTTCTAAACTTATAATTTCTTACTTCGAATAGTTCATGTACTCTGAATTTCTTCCTTCTATTTTAGCAGTAGAGTCCTTTTAAGATTCTTCTTCATCAATCTCCTAGATTCGTGACCAGCCAAACTTCTAATTCAAGAGTTCTTCTAATTCTGTTCATGGCGGTGTAGATTCTAACGTGATCAGCAGCAATAACAGTCAACGGGAAAGCTTCTATAATCATAATCGTAAATCACGATTATCTTTTTCTTCCCTTTCTTAAAAAATCATAAATCACGATTTTCTATCTTTCATAGCTTTTTTATTGGACGATTCTCTTAATTATGACTCATCGCTTTTCTTCATATCATACTCTTTCTCCGAAGAATCATAAATTACGATTTCCTATAGTAACAGCACAATCAGTCTGTAAAATCGTAAAACACAATTTTTCATTCTTCAGTAGGCAGTAAATTGTCTTTATATCGTCTTTTTATTGCTCTTTTGGGTTCATTTTGACGAATATTATCATTTCGAGTCTCTTTGACTATTTATCCTTAATATCTGTACATCATTAACTCATTAATAACAAACTAAGTTGTGCAACTGTGGGCTCTTGCGAGTCCGTCACGACGATGCGCTCTTCACTACGAATTTAGAGTCGCCACCCAGAGCTTTTGGTGTCCTGAAAACCTAAATTAATATTAAAAGCACCAAAGTACAAAAATCTGACTATGATTCATCGGTCTAATGCCAAAGGCTCTTGGGTAGGGGCTTCAGTTATCGATCAGGAAGGTGTTAGGCACCCGATCAACTCGCTCGGAAGCAGTCTCTACTTATGGCCAAAATGAAAATGACATATAGAATAAAACAACACTTCCTCTTACCCGAAGGCACTATGATCCTATCAAGCTTTCTGCAAACACTGAAATTCAACGATGTAACTGCTTGAATCCTTGGATAAGGGAAAAGGAAAGAAGGTAGAGGAATAGAGGAGAGAGTTGGCGCTTTCGGCCCCTTGTAGCACAGTTGTGGACCTTCGCGTAGGTGCACTTCAATGAGCTTCCGATAGCTTAAGGGATTGGAAGATGGGTTCTAACCTCTAAGGCTTGATAGCTAAGGGGTAGAGGAAGAAGGCTAGGGGCTAGATCTCACCTAGGCTAAAAGGTTTTTGATGGAAGATGGGGTCTAAAGGAGGATTTTGAATTCTGGAATTTGTATGGGTTTGGTGCACCAAAGGGGAGAAGGGGATCTCTTAATCTTTCTCTCTTTGAAATTTTTCAAGCCATTTGCAAGGGGGGGAGCCTCTCTATTTATAGAAAAGGAGAGGTTTAGGAGGGTACCTAAATGCTAATGAGATTAGCAATTAGGTAATCCTAAATCTAAGGATTTTGGGTTTTTAAGGTTATCGAATGTGGTAATAGGGTTCAATGGTAGATGATAGGGTGGGGTTTCAAAAGGCACAAGGATGGCAAATAGGCTAAATGGGGGTGCAACAGTGTTGGCTTAGTTTATATTTAGATTGCTTAACTTAGCTACTGATTTTTATTTGGAAAACACAGTGTGGTTTAAAATATAAAACAAAACAAATGGAGTTAGCATGGACTGGAAACACAGTAGCAAACAGCAAGTCTAAAATATAAATCACAGTCCTGCAAGATCCAGGGCTGTTGTAGCAAGTTTTAAAGTAAGTAAGAGTTTGTCCCACAGAGAAATTGATCTAGAACCCAAAAAGGGTTGTATTAGTAGGCCTCCAGATCTGGCTACAGATCTGACAATCTTAAAGAAAGGGAGTTGGGTGTCACAACTAAACTAAACCTAAAATAAGAGAATAAAAGTGCAGTCCTATACTAAAGAAAGGGTTTATAAAGAAGGTGATGATGGTGTGTGATAAAATAAAGACAAAATGGCGAGAAGTATATAGGTAGGAGTAAATCAGTGATGCAACTCAGATTTAAATAAGATTCTGTAGTAGCCCTTCTAATGGCTACAAGCTCATCAGCAAGGTAGAAAAATCCAAATCAACCCATGTGATTTAGACTACTCTTAAGGCTATAATCTGTTCACTTAAATGGTCATAGACTATCCAAGGGAGGAGCCTCAATCACTTGAATGGATTTCCTAAGGCTATAATCTGTCCACTTGAATGCTCACAATTTATCCTAAAGATTTCTTCCAATCAATGGATTAAATCAGAATAGGAAAACCATTGCAAACCCTATGTTTGCAAGGCTACAAGCTCATGCATCCATAGGAGCAAACAATCCTTAAAATTATGTGGAAATCGCCTCGAGTCAAAGACTAAATGGGGCTCTAAAATCAGCTGGTCATTGCTACAAAAGGACTATAAGCTCACAAGTCTGCAATCACTACAAAGAATCAAATCTAAACTCTAATTATGGCATTGCAATACACAGTGGAGTTTGGATCGGCAACTATCTCTCACAAGGCTATAAGCCCAAGTGCAGAGAGGAAGAATCCATCTCAGGTCTGTGACTCAGATCAACCCTAGGGCTATAGTCTGTCCACTTAAATGGTCACAAGCTATCCACAAAGATTATCTTCATCATAGATGACTGAGAGAGAACAAGATCATTGCTACTACCACCATGGTTGCAGGGCTACAAGCTCAAGCAACCATGGGTGTATTAAATCCATAGAAACCCATGTGAAAAACACAGACAAATATAGATTCAAGTAAGCTATAAAAACGGCATTGCATTGATTGAGCTGCGCGACATGTGTTCGCGACGCTCATTCCCTGGCCACTTGAGCTGCGCTTTATAAGGAATTCAGTAGCGAGGCTTGCTTTCGCTCGATGCAAAGGTTCTGAAGCATCGCAACACTCTCTTCTGTTCTAGTCCTCATTTCTCTCATCCAATGGACTTTCAGAGGCCACCTAGGCAACCAAAATAGTCACCATGGTGTTTCATCTATTCTTGGATCTGGTTCACAGTTTGGCTTTAGAGCTTCTCTTTTTGACCTCACAAAGGTGATAGTTGTGCTAAGCTGCAATGGTTATTTCTAATTACAAAACAAACTCAAAATGCAATTATTAGATGGCTACAAGGAGTAGTAAAGGCTAGGTTAAGAGGTGAAAAATGGTATTTTTCAGTGCTTAACACACCCCCAAACCTAATCTTTGTTAGTCCTCAAGGAAAGGAAAAATTAAACAACTACTCTAAGAATGTAGATGCCACTTTCGTAAGGAGCACGGATGCATTTAGCTTATGCATCAAGCCTTTTAAACCCCTAGGCTATCTATAGTGGAGGAGTGATGTCTCCTGAGGGTTTTCAGTAAAGATACCCACAAACTTCTCAACAAAATAGTTAACACAAGTGCAAACATTTTCAAATCAGTTTCACCAAATAAAGTATCAGTCTACCTTTGATTTTTCACATTGGAGGAATTCTAAAATAATATATGCAACCAATTTACACAAAAAATCCTACATGTATGCACATTACTTCCAGTCAATTCACATCAGAAAACAATGTAAACAAATAAGTACTTACCTTATCTTTAATTTGAAATAGAGGTTTAAAAAATACCCAATCAATTCAATCTCAGACCCAACGCTCCTCATCTCCATATGACAGTTCATTTGACTTTGGCTCACAAGGCATTTTAATTGGGTTGGAATGTGGCTTATGGGTGAGGTGTGAAGAGAATGGAAGGGGTAAAAAGGATTCTAAATGAGAAATCAGCAGGTTTAGGTGGTGATTCATGACTTCACCTTCTTGAGTTCAGCATAATTCATCTTATTTGACATTTTTCATATTCAAAGCGGCCAGCTTCTCTTCTTCATTTCAATTTTTAGATGAAATTATCCTCTTGACTTGCCTTTTCTTTTATTTTTTTGTTTTTTTTTTTGTTTTTATGCGATACCACTCACATACCACTATCACACTTCTGTTTATAAATTGTTTCTCTTCTCCATTCACCAAATGTTGCACCCAGCTTTCTTTTTTTCAACTTCTTCTCCTTTATCTTTTGAAATTTCAGAGTGAGGGTAGGGTTGAATCAAGTCTACTGGTTGAGGTGCAGGTACTCTGGTGTATCTTGAATAAAAAATGATTTTCCCAAAAAGTGTATGAAAAAGGATAGTTTCAATGAGTTGGTATTTTTAGGCTCAAACTGTCCAAATGAAGCCCATGAAATGTGGCTGGGGCATTGCATAAACCAAAAGGCATTCTCCTATAGGCAAAAGTGCCAAAGGGATATATAAAGGTGGTCTTCTCCTGGTCTTGAGGATACACAAGTATTTGGTTATAACCTGAGTATCCATCAAGAAAATAGTAAAATGCTTTCCCAGCTAATTTATCTAGAATTTGGTCAATGAAGGGGAGAGGAAAGTGGTCTTTTCTGAATTTGGAGTTGAGCTTTAAGTAATCAATGCAAACTCTCCAACTAGTAGTCTCCCTGATTGGCATCAACTCCCCAGAATTAGAAGTGACAACTGTTATGCCTGACTTTTTGGGAACCACCTGAATAACAGGTGATACCCATTCTGAATCTATAATAGGGTAAATTACCCCTGCATCCAACAGTTTCACTATTTCTTTCAAGACCACCTCTTGCATGTGAGGATTTAACTTCCTCTGCATCTCCCTAGAGGGTTTTGAACCCTCTTCCAGGTGTATTTTGTGCATACAAACTGAGGCATCAATCCCTCCAAATTCAGTAGTCATCCAACCTATTGCCCTATTATGCTTCTTGAGAATACTCAACAATTCCTCTTCCTGCTCACCAGTGACAAAGGAAGAGATAATCACTAGAAGCTTTCTTTTCTGCCCTAAGAAGGTATACTTTAATGTGTCTGGCAGCTACTTAAGCTCCAGATCAGGGGGACTTTCAATGAAAGGCAACAAAGGTGCCTTGGTAGTTTGAGGAAGGGGCAGTACTATAGGTTTCCAGCTGGAATGCTGCACTAGGCCCATAGAAGACTCTATTATGGTGCTATCTTCTGTCATGAAAGCTTGGGCCTCCTCCTCAACCTCACTCCAAGCATTTTCTAGGTTCTCAACAATATTATCTCAATCCAGCAGATTAGATAATTCTTCTTTTACAAGGCTATCTAGTACATCTATTGCACAGCAATCCTCAATGTCCAGCTGAGGTTGCTTGTCAGCATTGTACATCTATTGCACAGCAATCCTCCGTCACCCCAGACCTATATTGAATACAAGCATTGGCAGTAGCCAAAAATGGCCTGCCCAAGATGACAGGAATTGGAGTTATACTTTTGCAAGGGTCCATATCCAAAACCAGGAAATCATCAGGGTAGTAGAACTTATCCACCCCCACCAACACATCCTCCACCACACCCATAGGTCTTCTCTCAGACCTATCAGCTAGCTAGAGCACAATTGGAGCTGGTTTTAGCTCCCCCAAACCTAGCTCCTCATATAGAGAATATGGGAGCAGGTTTACACTGGCCCCTAAGTCTAAGAGGGCTTTACCTATGGTGTGGTTTCCAATTATACAGGGGATGATAGGTACCCCTAGGTCCTGCAATTTTTCAGGTGTGGCTATGGACAGCACTGATTCCACATGTTCTGTAGCCAAGACCTTTTTAGACAGCTGCACCCTTGTTTTCCTCTTTTATGTACAAAGGTCCTTTAAGAATTTGGCATAGGCAGGGACCTGTTTGATGGCATCAAGCAGGGGTAAATTAATCTTAACCTACTTGAAGGTCTCCATCATTTCCTTCATCTGATCATTCCCCTTATCAAAAGGAGATGGGCCAACAAGTGCATGTGGAAATGGCAGCTATGGTACTGTTGGTACCACAGCTGCATGCCCAGCAATTTTTTGTTTTTTTCTCTTTTCTTCATTTATTACTTATTGTTGAGGCTCAACATCAGCCCCCTTATTTTGTTCCTACTGCTCCACAGCAAGGGATGAATTCCATTCTTCTTCTACACTTATATTTATTTCTTTTTCACATTCTATGGTCTCCTCAGCTGCCCTGCCCACTTGGTTATCAACCACCCTGCCACTCCTTAGGGTAGTGATTGCATTAGCCTCTTTATGAGTAGAGGAGCCTTCTCCAATCATGTACTGCCCTTTAGGGTTGGCCAAGGGTTAACTAGGCAACCTACCCTCCTCTCTCTTATTCAAAGTAATTCAGATTTGACCCAACTGGTCCTCTATTTTTAATGATTTGCTCTTCAAAAGAAGAGGATCTAGGCTGTGATAGGGGCAAAACCAATGATTTGGTTGTGGGGCAGGCAGTTGAAAATTCTGCCTAGGTGCATATCCCTACTTGAATTAATGTTGGGGTCTGTATGGTACTGCCAACCATTGTTGCTGGGGCTACTGATATGTGTCTTGCCTCTACCTCAGATTGGGGTGGCTTCTCCAGGTGTACCCAGCAGGTTGCTGCCCATATGCCTGGGCAGTTGAAACTTCAGGGAACTGGTTGGCTGATGAACATTCTTGAAGTAAATGTGTCAGAGATTGGCATATCATATATGCCTCTTCCACTTGTGCAGCCAGTCTAGGCTGCATCACATTCATCAATTTATCAAATTTTAAGCTCAGGTTGTCCACCTTCCTCTCTAATTCACTCTGCACCTTGACCTCATACATGCCACTCTAGAGGTGGATTCTTTCACCATTCTAGTTGGGGTCTGACTGTCATTATGAGACAGTGACTCCTGCTGCATGAAATTCTCACTTATAATGTCAAACAAGTCTCATGCCTCATCAGCTGTCTTGTGGAGGTAAGTACCCCCACAAGAGGCATCCACCATGTCCCTATTTTTAGGATTAATTCCTTGGTAGAAGACTTGCACAAGTTGCCACTACGGAATTTGGTGGTGGGGACATTATTTTAACATTTCATGAAACCTTTCCCATGCTCCATGAAAATCTTCAGTTGAGGATTGAGTAAATGAAAGCATGCTCATCCTCATCTGACTAGTTTTATTCATAGGGAAGAATTTTGCCAGAAATTGGCATTGGAGATCATTCTATGTCTGTATGCTGTTGGCTGGGAGCCTGGAGAGCCAAGTGATGGCTTTATCCTTTAGGGAAAAAGGAAAAAGCTTAAGTTTAGTGGTTTTCTGTCCCAAGCCAGCAATGTTAAATGTGGTACAAAGTACCAAGAACCCATCGATGTGCTTGTAAGGATCTTTCTTATTGAGCCCATGGAAAGACGGCAGCATGTTGATGGTGGAGGACTTAATCTCATAATTTCCCTCAACTGAAGGAAATTAAATGCAGAAGGGGGATGTATATGCCCCAGGTGCATTATATTCCTTCAGTGTCCTCTGTCTCTCAGCCATCATAGCTGGCACAATTTCAATAACAGGGGCTTGTGTGGTGTTTCTCAGTTTAAGGACCCTCTCTACCTCAAGATTTGGAAATTCTAATTCAAGGTTATGGGACCTTCTACCAAGCATACACACACAGAACAACAAGTAAAGAAAACACTCATAGCACACTTAAAAAAATTTTATAAACAAACAGAAATTACCAACAAGTACTCTGAGCGACTGGAAATCAATACAACAGAAAATGAAACTAAGATGTAGAGGGAAAGAAATGCAAACTAGAGGTAGCAAAGCTCCAGCTGCAGCTCTAATTTTCTCCCTTCTGCTACTGTCCAGATCTACAACGGCTAGTCAAAAATCAGTAGTACTTTTATTCAAAAATAGGCACTGCTATAAATGAATATAGTACACAACATATACACTCGGGTCTACTAAAAAGATCAAAATCCCCGACAGTAGCGCCAAAAACTTGTTGGCTCAGTTTATACTTAGAATGCTTAACTTAGCTGCTGATTTTTATTTGGAAAACACGGTGTGGTTTAAAATATAAAAAAAAACAAAAGGAGTTAGCATGGAGTGGAAACACAGCAGCAAACAGTAAGTCTAAAATATAAATCACAGTCCTGCAAGATCTAGGGCTGTTGTAGCAAGTTTTAAAGTAAGAGTTTATCGCATAGAGAAATTGATCTAGAACCCAAAAAGGGTTGTATTAGTAGGCCTCCAGATCTGGCTATAGATCTAACAATCCTAAAGAAAGGGAGTTGGGTGTCACAACTAAACTAAAACTAAAATAAGAGAAAGAAAGTGCAGTCCTATACCAAAGAAAGGGTTTATGAATAAGGTGATGATGGTGTGTGATAAAATAAAGATAATATGGTGAGAAGTATATAGGTAGGAGTAAATCAGTGATGTAACTTAGATTTAAACCAGATTCTGTTGTAGCCCTTCTAATGGCTATAAGCTCATCAGCAAGGTAGAAAAATCCAAATCAACCCTTGTGATTTAGACTACTCTTAAGGCCATAATCTGTCTACTTAAATAGTCACAGACTATCTAAGGGAGGAGCCTCAATCACTTGAATGGATTGATTATAAGGCTATAATCTGTCCACTTGAATGGTCATAGACTATCCTAGAGATTTCTTCCAGTCAATGGATTAAATCAGAACAGGAAAACAATTACAAATACTATGTTTGCTAGGCTACAAGCTCATGCATCCATAGGAGCAAACAATACTTAAAATCAAATGGAAACCACCTCAAGTCAAAGACTGAATGGGACTCTAAAATCTGCTGGTCGTTGCTATAAAAGGACTACAATGGCTCAGCTCACAAGTTTGCAATCACTACAGAGAATCAGATCTAAACTCTAATTATGGCATTGCAATACACAGTGAAGTTTGGATTGGAAACTATCTCTCACAAGGCTACAAGCCCAAGTGCAGAGAGGAAGAATCCATCTCAGGTCTGTGACTTAGATCAACCTAGGGCTATAGTCTGTCCACTTAAATGGTCAGAAGCTATCCACAAAGGTTATCTTCATCACAGATGACTGAGAGAGAACAAGATTATTGCTGCTACCACCATGGTTGCAGGGCTACAAGCTCAAGCAACCATGGGTGTATTAAATCCATAGAAACCCATGTGCAAAACACAGACAAATATAGATTCAAGTAAGCTATAAAAACGGCATTACATTGATTGAAACAAAACTTACAAAGTTTTACCCTCAAGGCCACAGCCATTGCAGACTCCAAATCAGCACCCAATGCTCATACAATCCCCATTACAAAATTGAAATTACCTATCTACTTGTAAAAGAAATTAGCCAGCAAGTGCTGGGCTAAGGAAGAAGAAAATGGAGAAGATGACCCAATCTAACCCTAATCTGCCTTACGCTCGCAACCAATTTTAGGTTGAGGAAGTGATGTGTTTCTAAAAGTTTATAGCTTATATACTCAGTCACTAATGCCTTGGCCAATAGGGAAGAAAACCATAATTTCATTGCATGCATGGCTCCTTTGCAGCCCTTGGATGCCTCGAGATGTGTCGAGATAAATCAGGGCCTTGGGATGAGTGCCCTAGAAGTGTGGAAATTCCCAAAGGGTCCTTGAGAATGGAATGAGAAGTGGGAACCCTCTTCGTGTAGCTGGAATAGCATGAATTCCCAATTCACGTGGCTCTAAAGTCTACTTGCTAGGCTGAGATTTACTTGAAAGCATATGGCTCGCGCAGATGGCTTCAGGTGATTCCAGTCACGAGGGTCTCGCGTAGCTGGTCGCTAGGATAGGTTTGGCTTGTCTCACGGTTGGAGTAGTCTTGAAGTGCCTTTCTCGTGGCTCTGTAGACTGGTCGTGAGGCTAGACTTAGCACCTTAAGAAGATCGTGAGGCTAAACTTTCCTTGAATCATACAGCTCACGAGGCTGCTTTTATATGAAAGCTCATATCTCGCGCATATGGCTTTTCTTTGAAGTGCACGAGAGTTGAAGCTCGTCTTTGCAACAACTGCGCGATGCGTTAACGCCTGGTATAACTGATCTATGCGTTGAACCTCATGACGGTTTCAACACAATCACCTTGATGAACTATGCTCCTCAAGATCTTCACGAGAAATATTCTAAAGCCCTTTCTCCACTGATCCGTGTGACATGTGCGTGAGGTTAAAGTGTGCTGCAGGCTCCTAGCCTTGCGATGTGTTTGCGAGGTTCATTCCCTGGCCACTTGAGCTGCATGACAACTTTGTGAAGGTGAATTTAGCTGCGCGAGGCTTTCTTTCTGTCTCTATGATGTAGTGTCTGTGCTACTGCAGCACTCTCTTCTATTCTAGTCCTCATTTCTCTCATTCAATGAACTTCTAGGGGCCACCTAGGCAACCAAAATAGTCACCATGGTGTTTCATCTGTTATTGGCTCTGGTCCACAGTTTGGCTTTAGTGCTTCTCTTTTTAACCTAACATAGGTGACAGTTATTTCTAACTATAAAATAAACTCAAAATGTAATTATTAGATGGCTACAAGGAGTAGTAAAGGCTAGGTTAAGAGGTGAAAATTTGTAATTTTTAGTGCTTAACAAACAGTCCTAAAGTAACCCACCCTAAACATTGGGATGGTCAATAAGTCAAAACCCAAAAGTCATTTTCAGGCAAAATCCAAAAAGTACTGTAGCTAAGCTTAGTGTGTATATTACACACGCTACGTATATGTACAGTACCCGAGGTCGGAGCCTGCCCTGGGGTCCACAGCATCTCGAGAAGAAGGCATATTTTACCTAGTGTGTATATTATACACGCTAGGCCAAATTCTGGAAAAAATGGCCTAACGTGTATATTATACACGCTGGGCAACATTTCTCCAAAAATGGCTATGCAAGATAACCCTAACTCCATCTAAAACTTTGGGTCGCCATAACTTTCAGTGTGTGACTCAGATTGGGGTGATTCTAGGCTTGGTGGAAAGCTAGGAACCTCTACTTTTCAATGGTATAAGATTCAATTTCAGTAGAGGTCCTAGCGAAGCTTGGCATATCTTCTTTCAACCACCACCCGGGAAGGTTCAAAATAGGTTCGGGAGGGGTTCTAAAGGTTAGGGTTTGATTTTGAAGGGTTGGGAATCAGCTTCTAAGGGTTTGGGTTAAGTTTTAAGGGTTCAAGAAGTACTATCAGAAGCTCGGTGGTGCGCATTTCTCGAAGTATGTTTTGATCGGGCCTTGGGTCAAATTTGGGTGTCTACAGATGCCCCTCTTTGGTATTTGTTCACTAATGATCGAATGCCAGAGAAAAAAAAAGACATCCAAAGAGGCCTAAGGCATTGCTAATGGGTCCGTCGTATTCAAAGCGAACCTCAAATATCAGATGATAACATGGTGAGTATACAAAAGCCCTGTATGTCGGGAAAAATATCCGTTCCTCAAGGCTATCGGTCCCCAAGTGCTTAGCGACATTACTGGGCATGACCGAGAGGATTAAGCCTAGCGTGTGTAATATACATGCTAGGCCAAATCTGGCCAATTTAAGCCTAACGTGTATATTATACACGCTAGGCCAAAAAGAGATTTAAATAAGTCAGGCCCAAAGAGCAAGGGTATTTTTTCAAAATTTTCTTTCCCTCTCTCTCCTACACCAAACCGGGAGGCTCCCGTTGTGCTCCATTGATTGGATTCGAATCCCGACATTACGCCGGTGTTCAATATTGTCGATTAATCACAGTTTCTCCCGTCGATTCTAGGGCTTGTTTCTCCTTCAAAGTAATCATTTTAAACCCTATTTTCTTTTATTTATTTTGATTTATTTCCAATGTGGTTAGGGTTTTTTGGATTTAGATGATCACTTTCTTGTGTGATTTATTTTGTGAAGGTTGCCCCCATTTTGCATGATTTTTTTCTTAAGAAAAAAGTGTATTTTTTTGTTTTGTTTCGCTTTTGTTTATTTTATTTTTTTATTGATTTTTTTTCTTTTCTTTCTTCTCTTTTTTGAAATTCTTTTTGAAAAATGGATGGTTTTATTTGTTCGAAAATCTTGATTTCCCTCTACACAAATGTGATTTGATTCTTGAAATACATGAGAGGGGGGGGGGGGGGGGGGGGGAAGTGGTCCGATTTTGGATTGATTTTTTTGAATACATCCCCACCCATAATACATGTGCATTGGGGGGATTTTTTACTGAAATGTTTTGGAAGGAGAAAAGAGTTGTTTTGTGTGTGTGTGTGTGTGTGTGTGTGTGTGTGTGTGTGCGTGTGCGTGTGTTTTTGTTGCTGTTTCTTTTCTCTCTTTTTTGTGAAACGTATGGGCTGTTTTGAGTTCGTCCTTTGGCGGCCTTTCTGATCTTAACACAAAATGGTAAGGATTTATTTTTTCATCATTTTGGATTGCAAAATTATTTTTTTCTTTGAATGAGGCATACTTACCTTCCTTTGATCTAATATCTTGAGAGCGCCCTTGATGATTTGAATCTGATTTTGGTTGATGATGATGATTATTTATGCGCCTGCTGCCTGTTCCCCTTTTAGGATGTCAAGTGAAGAAGAGCGGGATTAGGAGGCTGGTCCCGATGTGACTTATGGTGCCAGATTGGAGCGCCTTATTCAGGTGCAATGCTCCTCTTGCGACTGGTGGGAGATGCAAGGTGAGGCTGCATGCCGTGGGTTATTGCATCAGCAGTACACCCATATTTCTAACTTTGGCATAGCCAGCAAGGTAAAAAGGTGAATTATTATTTGTTTTGGTCAAACCTCTTTGCTTTTGAATCTGACATTCCTTGTTCTCTTAATGCAGCCCCTGCCCCCGATCATGTTCCGTGGAGATTGGTTCGATCTTCAGCACCTCTATTCCCACCTTCCTCAGGTCGTAAGGTTCCTCCTGGCCCAGGCCGACTTTGGGGACTTTGTGTCATGCCCTGCTATGAGGGTTGGCATGGCCTATGTGAAGGCCCTAGTGGAGCGGTTTCATCCTGAGACTATGACCTTCCATATGTCTGTTGCAGATATGACCATCACCCCTGTGGATTGGTCGATGATTACCAGGATCGAGATATGAGGGATACCAGTAGTTCCTCCCCACATACCAGATCGTGCTGAGGTGATCGAGTTGATTGGGGATTACCCTCCTAGGAGAACGTGCATTGTTTTGATTAGGGGGTACCTTCACTTCCCATGGTTTGTCTTTTTGCTTTCTTCTACCATATTTTCTTGTTTGTCCATTCTCTTAGGTTTGGGGGTACCTTCAGTTCCAGCCGGGCTGCCCTCTCCTCTTTTCTGACGAATTCACCTACTCTTTGATGAGTAGCTGACATAAGAGCCATCGCAGGGACCTGGGGATGAAGCATTTGGAACTGGTCCTGAGGTCTCAATTTGACCCGATGATCCCAGAGCAGGTTTCCATTTCCCCCTTCTCTCTCTCCTTTTTCCTTGGTTTTTTTAGATGGTGTTGCTTTGACTGATAAGGTCCTTCTTTTCTAAGCAGGTGACGTTTGATCCTTATGTTGGCTCCCCTTTCTGGGATCATGCTTTCGTGGGCCAGTCCCACCTGTTTATTGATCGTCACATCACTTCTTTTATGGCTCCTGGTCAGAGCATATTACCTAGGGGAGAGGGTGGTGCATCAATACCAAGACAACTTCGAGGTGCCGCAGGGTCCTCCTAGGGATGTTATGTCACTGAAGGGTACGATTGAGGAGCTTTCTGATGAACTCCTTCACAATGGGCTCCCAGTTGATGGTCTCTTTAAGCACAGAGGGTATCAGATGTGGTATAAGTCTCTACCGTACCGGTCCCTCTTCCCACACTTTGTGTCAGGTGACAACTTTTTGGCATTCAAAGGCCCGCGATCTCAGGTATTATTCCTCTTTTCTTTCTTCTATATGCATTCCCATTGGTTTTGATCTTTCCATACTAACTAAGTTTCTACCTCTCTTTTAGGTGAGGGAGAGGATGATTCGAATGAGGACGTGGCAGAGGCGGGTCCTGCCGAGGTGTCAGGTGTTGATCCTTTAGACCCTTCTGGTGCGGGGGGCTCAGGGGCCTCGACTGTGGGGGCCTACGAGACCTTTAGGCGTTTCGATGATGTGCTCCTCTGGAGCCTCTGTGCTGATGTGGCAGAGCGGCCTCGCATATTGGCCGAAGCAGTTAGGGTCCCACCTCCTGAGCTAGTTCCGGTGGTGAGTTTTCTTTCCTGCCTATTATTTTGAGGGCCTACCTGCCTTTGTATTGTTTCCCATGCAACTGATCTTTCTTTCCCTTTGCTCCTTACAGGATTATGAGTTGGCCATCAACCTAGAAAAGTACTACCACAACATTGTTGACCTTCGGGACGTGGAGGTGGTGAGTATGGCACTGATTGACTCTGTTTGTCGCTTTGCTGCCCTATTTTCACTCGACCTTGACTGACCTTTTGGTGCGATGCTTGTAGCGTGCTTGTGAAAAGGAGTCGCGCTCCTTGCTCAGTAGACTGTCCCAGGCATGGTCCTGGGTGGGGGATGTGCAGACCTATCATAGTACTTCGCGCCAGCGAAAGAGGACCAAGGGCACCGATTAGGAGCAGCCTACTTTTCTTGTCCTGCTTTTATAAATGCTTGAGACATTTTGGTTTTATTTTGGGAATTGAATGTAATGGATGATTGAATGCATTTTGGATTTTTTGGAATGAATGTTATCGCTTTCCCCTTTTACTTGTTTTGTCTCTCCCTTCTGGATGTGAGGTGTTTGATTATCTGCAGGACGGGCCCCGAATCGGGTAGTTGGCCCTTGGGTCATGTATTTGGTTTAAAATGGTAAAACCCTATATATCTATGTGGGTGGTTCCTGAAAGAAAGCCATGTAGATAGGTTAGATGGAAAATTTTGGTATCCTAGCATGTGATCTGGGGTGCTTTGTATGAGAAAAAGAAAGTGTATGTGGGCTGGTTAAAGAACCGGTCAAAATAAACTCCCAAATCCCCTCTCTCTTTTTTCATTAGGGGTTCTGGCCTAGCGTGTGTAATATACACGTTAGGCAAAATTTCTTCAGAAATGGCCTAGCGTGTATATTATACACACTAGGCATTTGTTGGGGAGAAATTGGCTTAGTTGTATAATATACACGCTAGGCAAAATCTGGGAGATTTTGATCTAGCGTGTGTATTACACACCCTAAGTATCTTTTTAGGATTTCTACTTCCATTTTTTCTTTTCTCTTTTTCGAGGATGGGTCCATCGTCCTACATCGAATTGTGATTTCTCAAAACATCTTCGTATGACCATGGACCGGCTTCCGATCCCGCCCCACTGGTGGGGTCCGGGACATTCACACTTCCCTTTTTGGATGTAGGGCCCATCTTTTTGATGAAATGGCTCTACAGTCTGAATGAAAGCGAGCTTGAGGGTTTGGATCAAATCGGGCTGACCCGTCTCCTGTCTTTCCTTAATGTTCCCCGCTCTGGGATTTTCTCTATCCCTGCTCTGGGATTTTCTCTATGTGGCGGCTGCTCATTAGAACGTGGATACCCACGTCTTCTGGTTTGGGAATCATGAGCTAACTCCCACCCTTGAAGAACTCTCCAACCTATCAGGCTTGAAGCTACACAGAGGTCTTGCCAAAATAGCGCTGAAACCTAGTTATGCGACCTTGGGTTTGAAGAAAATTGATTATGAGAAGAGCCTTGTCGGTGGGCCCACCAGGTGTTCGATGAAATTCTTGAGAGAGCTTTTTGGTGATGAAAGCCTGTGAAAATTTCCAGTTAGAACATCCATAATGTAAAGGCTTTCTCTCTCTACCTTCTTTCAAATGTACTTTTCTATACTGGGGGGAACAGTTTCTCTCTTGCACTTTTCGATATGCTGGCGGAAATGGAGGCGGGTCGCTCTGTGATGCAAATGGTATTGGTGGAGCTTTTCCGTTGTCTTGACTCTTTTGCTTTGGGCAAGGTTGAGTGCCTCCGGGGATGCCCCGTTCTACTCTAGGTTTGGCTTGGGGAGCATCTTGCAATTTCGGGGCCTGTGCCCCGCTTTTATGTGGTTCGTAGAGAGGCGGCTTGCTGATTCTTAGGTCGATGTAATAAATTGCCCCAAGGGAATGTGTGCTAGCTAAAGCTTTGGCTGGCTGGGTCCAAGCTGGTGTGGAGGCTTCCATGGTTGGACAGGACCTTCCCTGTAGTTCGATCTAGAGATCACGAGGGGATTACCCTTCTTGACATGGCTGGTAGCACCCACTATTTTCCTTCTCAAGTATTGTGCCAGTTTGGTTATACTAAGCAGGTGCTCTTCTCAGAGAGACCTCCTCTGTGCGGATTGACCTTTTCTCAGGGGTCCTCTAGGGACTTGGATAGGATAGCCGCTCTTTGGGAGACATGTCAGTCGACGCATATGTGTAGTTTGGAGCGAGAGGATTCTCTTCTGACTTCTCCGGCGTATGATGCCTAACTACTATTTGAGAGGCCCTCTGCCCATTGCGTAGATCAGGGGGAGAGGAGTGGTGCGAAGGGGCCTTGGTGGTGGAAGGAGTCAATGCTTCTAGCTCGGATTGAGTTGCTGGCAGATGATAAGCGGGTCCTACATGAATGTTTAGAGAAACACAGGGTCAGAGCAGATGTTACAGAAGCAAGAGCCAGTTTTACAAAGTGTGAGGTCCTTCATCTAGAAGGATCCCTGAGTGATGCTCTTGGTGCTACTGAAGCTTCCTGAAAGCAGTATATGATCCTGCATGGCCGCTGGATGACAGATCGGGATGCTCAGGAGGATGCCTTACGCGCTGAGATTCATGCTTTGAAGCGCAAGTTGCGTCGTTGACCTAGACCTACACATACCTTTTGCATAGATCACATTACCACAAGAAGGGGCATAAGAACCCCTATTAGATTTTTTTTTGGGTATATATATTTTCTTTATGTTGTTTTTTTTTATTGCTTTATTTTTTTCTTTTTTTTTGTAAAAAGGTACGCAAGGCATCAAACAGATTATTTTTTGAGATGTGGTGCAAGTATAGCATAGACATGTAAATGGAAAAGGGAAATCTATTATCTTACATAAATTCGGTCTTTCTCTATTTTTGTAAAGGAGGAAACTGGGTATTATGCCGATCATCCTTTTGGGATGTGGTGCACACAGTGTCGGCCTGAAAAAGGTAAAGGGAAATTTATTATCTTTTGCAAATGTGGTCTTTCCGGTCATCAAACCAATCATCCTAGAGTGGGGTGTGCACAATGCTAACTTGAAAATGGGAAAGAGAAATTTATTATCTTTTACAAATGTGATTTTTCTGGTCATGAAACCAATCATCTCGGAGTGGGGTGTCCACAGTGCTAGCCTGAAAATGGGAAAGGAAAATTTATTATCTTTTGCAAATGTGGTCCTCCCTTCTTCATTTGTTTGATGCCTCAACGATGAGTCCCAATCTGAGCATAGTCGAACATGTTCATGTGGTCGTCCCTAAGTGAGGTTTAGAAATTTTACCGAGGTAGGAACATCTATCCCTTTGGATAGGATTAACCCTTTTATCCTTACCTCGGGTCATACATCTGACGGTGCGATTGAGAAGATTTGCCTAATCAAGATCCAATTTGAGCAAACATGAGCTACCCAGGTGAGAATCAAATGGCCTGGGTTGTAACCAAGTAGTAACCGATGAATTTATCTTTCTTTTCCAACCTTTTGTACTCATAGCACCCAAGATGGGTTTTCGCTATGCCCATTGTCTTCCTCTTTTTTTTTTTTACTCGTACTGCCCTTTCAGGTTTCCACTACGTCCATGGGTATGCATTTTTATCCTAGGCGCCTTTTCAGGTTTTAAGTTGGTCTGCACAAGCTCGTTGTTTTTACTCGTGGCGCCTGATCGGTTTTAAAGTGTACCCTTGCAAGTGCACAAGTTCGATTGTAGCACGGCGAAATTAAGGGTGTCGAACCCATAGGGAAGCGCAAAATTAGATTAATTTTAAAGAGATTTCAAAGACCCAAGGAAGTACCAAGGGTGAGAGATTTCATTGTCAAGATTTACCACTACACATTGCAATAATCAAAAGAACTAAATCAAGCTATGCACGGATGAACTATGATTAAGAAATTAACAATGATGAAATGATCAAGGAGTTGCTAACCCTAGATATATAACTTTTCTACAATCAACCACACAATTTCATGTTAAATCATTATACCATCATTTAACTACAAGAAAAACGAATCGATGAAAATGCAATTATTGATTCGGCATACCCTATCCGAACACTATGACGCATCCAATCACGGCATGCATCATGCAAAAGGCATAGCGTATCTCAAATTCGAAATCACAACCATAAGAATCAATCGCACGGCATCCTATATCGATCTACAAGATCGATCTAGGTGGAATAATTCATTTATTGTCGCCGATCACACGGTCGACGGCTATAAACGAGTATTCGATGATAACACAATGAAGCACACACTAAAAGCCGTACGATTCAATAATTCTAACAAGAAATTGTAAGCTTAAAAGTAAGTTAGTTACTCATCTAGGGGTCGCTTCCTCCTTGAACGAGGGGTTTAGCCGCTCATCCTTGATCCACACGCACAATGTAAATCGAAAGCCATCACAAAAATTGCTCTTTTATTTATCAACCGCTTGATCTTTTTGGAGAAGATCACAACCTTACACAGCTTTTTATCTAAATACAAAACTAAAAATAACAAAGAAAGAAAAATTGCTAAAATCCCTAAGAAAATCTACCGAGCAAAAGTCCCCCTTGAACCCTAAACATCCTGTTGTTTAAATAGGGCCCGGGCTAAAATTATTCCATATCCGAATCAATAGATTGAATTTTGAAATCAATCGATTGAATTTTGAATTCAATCGATTGAATTCAAAATTCGAATTTTGGAGGCTCATTTGCATTCCCAAAATCAATCTATTGAATTTAAGGAATTCAATCGATTGATTTTCGAAAATTAATCTATTGAATTCCGAATTCAATCTATTGATTTTGGAAATCAATCTATTGAATTCCAAATTCAATCTATTGACTTTGGAAATCAATCTATTGATTTTTGGGCAACTTTTTAAACTCAATCGATTGAGTTTCAAATCTCAATCGATTGAAATGGGCATGTGACATATTTAACTCTTGAAATTGTGGCTAGACCAATCAGTCTTTTTCACGGATTTCAGTGCTTCCGCTGGCTCCATGGTCCAAAGTTCATATAGTCCCTTAATTTTATTCACTTAAGCTCTTTCAATATCCCACGGTCCGTAACACCTGAAACCACTAAAACTATACAGCAGCCGTTAGAATGCCTTCATCGGATAGCTAAATGTTAGTATTTAGGGTGCGAAATATAGTCATATTTCGACATAGATCACACCCCCAAACCTACACTTTGCTAGTCCTCGAGCAAAGAGAATGATAAATATGTCAAGGCAAATTAAACTAACATCCTAACAAAAATTAAATGCCACTTTCGTAGGGAGCACGATTGCATTTAGCATATGCAATAAGCCTTTAAACCTCTAGGTGATCCCTAGGGGAGGAGTTGTGTCTCCTGAAGGTTTTCAGTGAAGATACCTACAAACTTCAAAAAAAACAGTTTTCAAAGTCATCGATAGAAGAGTTTTCAAAAATCGGTTTATATAATATATATACCTTTAAAATCAAAAACCAATAATTATTTCAGCATGCAAAAGTTCATTCTCAAATACCAATGGCATGATAATTCCACTGTTGTTTATTCCAATTAACCCAATGCTCTGATTTTTAGACCAATTTTTTTATTTATGCCTAGAATGTCGTGTGCACATGTGCCAATGCTTAAATCATTTCATTGTTGGATTAATCCAAATCGGGAATCATCGGATCTAAAGTTTCGACTCAATCCTCACCTTAGGTATACACTTAAAACAAAATCGCTCCGATAAATGATTTACTTTTCGCACACATGTGAGAGAGTTATAATACAAACAAAAAGGTCTCACATGATATAAGAAAGACGGTGCATCAAAGAATTAAAAGAAATCTCATGGTGGAAGATATTTGTATCTTAAGCACGCTATACCAACCACCATAGTCATTGCATCATCACTCTCCACAAGGCATTTACCAACTGAGATCAGATCACGAAGGTCTTTTCTATGGTTGTAATGGGGCTCGGGTGAAGGTTATGAAAGAAAGGGAAAATTGGATTCAAATTTCTCTGAGAAACTAGAAAAAGAAATACAATTTAATTTTCTAACTTTCCACTCATTCTTTCTCAAATTTTTCAGAATTTCTGTTTCTTTTCAACCTTTTTTTTCTTCTTTTCATTCCTTTTTTTTTTTTTTTTTTTTAAATTATTTTTATGCACATATTTTTCTGCCATATGCTCCTTGCAAGCATTATCGTCATGACTCTCCACTTTCTCTCTTGTTCTTGTCCCTCTTTCCTAATTTCTCAGAGATTGAAAGGTAAAGTTTTGTATTCTTATTTTTTTTTTTATTTTTTTTTTTTTTCAAACTAGTGTGGGGTATGGTTAATATAGCTTCACAAAAAATTTTCAATCAAGGCTCAAAAGGGGGTGCAACAAGGAAAATCAATATAAGGTGGGGCATTTTAGGCAGAAACAAGCCAATGATGGCCTTTGATCATATCCTTTCACGATGGTAATGATGCCTATTTGTCTTGAGTTTAAATGCAATGAGTTTTAGCGCAATGATATAAAGCATGTGAAATAAACAAACCGAGATAAAATGTATGAGATTTCAACAATTAAGCACGAATTTCAAAGATACTCCGAATTTATTTTAGCACTCATCAAGAATGAGGACAAAGTTCTAAATCTCACGGGTTTAGTCTTTCTTAGGATCCTAGAATTCCAAATTTGGACTAATCTTTTAATTTCCAGATTCAAGCATGGCGAAGTGCAAAAAAAATTTCTAGGCATAAAATTCAAATTAATCTTTAAATATTCACAATGGAATTAATTATCCTAAACAACAGTTTATCATGGCATAAATTTTTGAAAATCAAAATTTTATATGCTTCGGTGTTTAAAGTTTGAAAACTACGCCAAAAAATAAACAACGATGATTTTTTATTTTTTTTATTATTTTTTATTTTTTTATTTTTTTAGTATTGAAGGTGCATATAAAATGTGGTCAAACATATACTGCAAAAGTTAAAATCATGAACCACGATTTGAGCACCACCCCCAAACCTGATGTTTCCAATGTCCTCGTTGGATTGTTGCAGGACCCGCAAACCTCTTTTAAATTTAATGCAATCAACTCCCGACGGCGATCGTCCTGCCGGAATCCATTCCATGTTCTGATAAAATAATCGGACGATGCGAGTTAATATCCATAAAAAAATATATATATATTTCACAATTATGCTAAAAATATCCCGAGTCAATCAATTGACTTAGATCTTTTAACACAACAATCAAGGACCATACAACTAAAATCTATCCCACTGGGTTGCCTCCCAGGAAGCGCTGAGTTTACGTGTCGACAGCTCGACCGATTCTTCATCACATTGGCGGCTCAATGAGATCTGTTTCTTCAGCCATCATTTGAAACTTTGACTCCAACAGCGGTTTAAGCCGTTGACCATTTACTTTCAGAATTCGATTATCTTTGATGTCTCTAATCTCGTGACACCAAATTCGAGGATGTGGAAATGACACGAAAGGTCCCTCCCATCTTGATCGTAATTTTCCGGATGAAATTTTAACTTTGAATTGAGCAATAAACTTTTGCCGGATGAAATTCCTTTACGGAGATTAACTCATCGTGAAGCCTTTTGGATCTTTCCTTGTAAAGTCTAGCATTCTCATATGCATCATAACGTAACTCATCGAGTTCATTTAGTTGCGCATTTACGGTTTGATCCGAGATTGCATGTCAAAATTAAACCATTTGATTGCCCAAAAGGCTTTGTGTTCAATTTCAATCGGAAGGTGACACTTCCCAAACACAAGCCAAATGGAGACATTCCAATTGGTGTCTTGAATGTCATCTGTATGCCCAAAGAGCATCCGATAGGCGAAAGAGACCAATCCTTTCTATCTGCTCGGCGGTCTTTTCTAAAATTCGCTTGATTTCACGATTCGACACCTCAACTAGTCCACTAGTTTGCGGCTGGTAAGGTGTTGCCACTTTGTGAGTGACTCCATATTTCTTCATTAAAGTTGCAAACTGGCGATTGCAAACGTGTGAACCTCCATCACCGATGATAGCTGGGGTATTCGAATCGATTGAACAGGTTCTCCTTAAGAGAGTTTAACAGCACCTTGTGGTCATTCGATCGAGTGGCTATAGCTTCCACCCATTTTGAGACATAATCTACAGCCACCAAAATGTAGAGAAACCCAAATGATGGGGGAAATGGTCCCATAAAGTTGATTCCCCAAACGTCAAAAATTTCGACAACTAAAATCGGGTTCAACGGCATCATGTCTCGTTTAGAAATATTTCCCAATTTTTGACATTTTACACATCCCTTGCAATAATCCATTGCATCGCGAAAGATAGTGGGCCAGTAGAATCCACTTTGTAAAATTTTGAATGCGGTCTTTCGTCCCCCAAAGTGACCTCCACAAGCTCCATTATGACAGAAATTCATCACGCTTGATTGTTCTTCTTTGGGCACACATCGTCGGATTATCTGATCAGAGCAGAATTTAAACAAGTGTGGTTCATCCGTAAGTAGTGTTTCACTTGGGAGAAGAACAAATTTTATCATTTTTACCCCACTGCAATGGGATTTGACCGGTAACCAGGTGATTGACAATGTTTGCATACCACGGAGTTCCATTTAGAGCCGCACGGATAACCATCAATTGCTCATCGGGAAAGGTATCACGAATAGGTTCTGCAAAAGATGTTGCCGTGAAGTATCACGAGATGATGGTCTCAGAACCACATTTTCAACTCCTTTTGTCTCGTATCTCAAAATTGAATTCTTGCAGCAATAGAATCCATCTGATCAGTCTTGGCTTTGTATCCTTCTTTGCCAATAAGTACTTAAGTGCGGAATGATCAAAAACTACGATCTTGGACCCGAGCAAGTATGACCGAAACTTGTCCAACGATAAACTACCAATAATTCTTTCTCCGTGGTGGTGTAGTTTATTTGTGCCGATCAAGATTTTTACTTGCATAGTAAATTACATGAGGTAATTTATCTACTCTTTGGCCTAAAACCGCTCCAATTGCATAATCGTCGTCGCATTAGTTCAAAGGGAAGCGAGTAATCCGGAGGTTGAATTATGGGAGCATTGGATAACAGTTCTCTTACTTTCAAAAATGCCTTCATGCAATCATCATCAAAGATGAAAGGAACATCCTTCCCAAGCAAGGTACATAATGGTTTAGCCACCTTGCTAAAATCTTTGATAAATCTTCTGTAAAATCCCGCATGTCCCAAAAATGATCGGATTTGTCTAACACTCCTTGGTGGTGGCAAATTAGCAATTAAGTCGACTTTTGCCTTGTCGACTTCAATTCCTTTCTTGGAAACGATATGCCCTAACACAATTCCCTGTTGAACCATAAAATGACTCTTTTCCCAGCTTAAAATAAGATTAGATTCTACACAACGTTGTAATACCTGTGTCAAATGGTTCAGACACATTTCAAAGGTCCTCCCAAAAACCGAGAAGTCGTCCATGAATACTTCGATAAATTTGTCAACCATATCTGAGAATATTGCTAACATACAACGTTGAAAAGTGGCCGGCGCATTACAAAGTCCGAAAGGCATCCTTCGATATGCAAAGGTTCCATAAGGGCAAGTAAAGGTTGTCTTTTCTTGGTCTGATAGAAATACAGGCACTTGATTGTATCCCGAGTAACCATCAAGAAAACAATAATATTCTTGTCCTGCCAACTTTTCTAGAATCTGATCAATAAATGGCAGGGGAAAATGGTCCTTTCTCGTGGCAGTGTTCAATTTCCGATAATCGATACATACACGCCATCCAGTGGTCTCACGTGTAGGCACCAATTCCCCCTCGGTGGTCTCCTTCACTGTTATTCCCGATTTCTTTGGAACAATCTGAATTGGGCTTACCCATTCACTATCTGAAATTGCATAAATGATTCCTGCATCAAGTAATTTGATAATCTCTTTCAAAACAACTTCTTTCATGTTGGGATTCAGCCGTCTTTGTGCCTCTCTTGATGGTGTGCTACCTTCTTCAAGGTGGATCTTGTGCATACACACCGACGGATCTATCCCTTTTAGATCGGCTAATGTCCATCCGATTGCTCTTTTGTAGTCCTTGAGTACTCCAATTAGTTCTCCTTCTTGCTTTTCTGACAAAGTTGCAGAGATTATCACCGGAAGTGTTTCAGATGATCCCAGGAAAACATACTTAAGTGAATCATTTAACTGTTTCAACTCAAGATTTGGTGGTTGCTCAATTGAAGGCATCAATTTGGGTTTTTCCACCACGGGTAATGGTTCAATTCGTGCCTTCCATGGCTTCTTCTCCTGAGACATTGAGATGGTGTTCATTTCCTCGAAATTTTGCTCAACACTTCCTCCCTCATCATAGATTGCCAGCAAGGCGGTTTCAAATTCCTCCTTAGTGAGCATCGAGGGAAGCGCTTCTTCAACCACTTCATCAACCTGGTCAATATAAAAGCAATCAACTTCTTCTTCGTTGGAAAAATGGTTCATAGCATTGAACACATTCAATCTCACTTTCATATTTCCAAAGGAGACATCCATCACTCCTATAATGACGCTTAATACGTGCATTTGCGAGAAGGAAGGGACGTCCAAGGATAATGGGGATTTGGTTTTCTGATTTGACTCGTTGTTCCATATCCAAAACAATAAAGTCCACAGGAAAGACAAATTTATCGATTCCTACCAAGACGTCCTCGATGATACCCCTAGGTCGTCTTTCAGACCTATCTGCTAATTGAAGTGTTATCGCAGTCGGTTGCAATTCACCCAGGCCTAATTTTTCGTACACCGAGAATGGGATCAAGTTCACACTTGCTCCTAGATCTAAGAGTGCTCTTTCAATTGTTTGTCCACCAATAACACATGTAACAGTTGGGACTCCAGGGTCCTTAAGCTTTGGTGGCGCATTCAACTTCAAGATGGAACTGACTTGATTAGTTAGGAACACTTTCTTGGACACATGTGTACGTGTCTTCCTCTTTCGGGTGCATAAATCCTTGAAGAACTTGGCGTACGCAGGAACTTGGTTAATGGCATCGAGCAAGGGAAGATTAATCTTTACTTGCTTAAACGTTTCGAGAATATCGTCCATTTTTGAAGGACCCTTCCCAACTGGATGGAGGTGTAAGGCACTGTGGAATGGTGCCTTAGGTGTACGGGATTTGTTTCCATTGTGGATCCACTTCAAGTTCCCCGAACATTTTGGGATTTTCGCTCTTCTTCCCTTTCTCTCGGTTCTTCTTCCTTTTCAAATTTTTTTTCTATTTCTTCAAATTTTAGATGGAATTTCAACTTGGTTGTCGACCACTAAACCACTTCTCAAGACCGTTCTGACCTTGGTGATGGTCGGTTGATGGCCCTTCACCGAGATGGTGCGTGGTCATGTGGTTGTTGATAGGTTGGCTAGGAAGCCTTCCCTCTTCTCTTTGACTCATTTGGTTAGCCAATTGACCGATCTGATCTTGCATTTTAGCCATGGACTGCTGGTACGCTTGCATAGTTTGTTGTTGAGCTTGCAGAGTTTGCATCAATTTTTCTTCAAAATCAGAATTCCTTGAACTTGAAGCATTGGGTTGGTTGAAATTCTGATGTTGACGATGCTCAGAATTTGGGTGCTGCTAATTCAAATTTTGTTGGAAATTCGAATTTCGTTGGAAGTTAGAATTCTGGTGTGGATGAAGACCTTGTTGTCCACTTGATGTATTTGCTTTATACTGCTGGTTTCCTTGTCCAGTTTGACTTGATCCTCCCCACCCTAGGTTAGGATGGTTTTTCCACTCAGGATTGTAGGTGTTTGAATAAGGATTCCTATCTTGCCATTGATATGGTGAGTCACATTAACTTGCTCCGGGATTTGATTCTTGAAAAAATCATCGAGTGGTTGGACACCGTTAGATGTGTGACCTTGATTCTCACAAGCGCATAACAAGAGGGCATTGAGGGTTTTAGCTGTTGACGAGTTGCGGCAAGCAACATATTCATTTGTTTTGACAACATATCCACTTTTGTTGACAACTCAGGTATTGTTGTTAACGCCAAACAACCCTCTTTTGTCAACACAAGAGACTTTGTTGATAAATCACGGTTAACACGTCCCAAAGTTTCGCTTTGCATTGAGGTTTGACTCAACCTTTCGAATAGAGTCCAAATTTCG
Organism: Chloranthus sessilifolius; assembly: GCA_021018995.1. NCBI lineage: Eukaryota > Viridiplantae > Streptophyta > Magnoliopsida > Chloranthales > Chloranthaceae > Chloranthus > Chloranthus sessilifolius. Next base: position 81,808,657 of record CM037584.1, read on the forward strand.
TCATGCTCTTTTATGGAATAGGATCCTCCACACGATGCATTGACCATACGTCTTTCTTCTGGGATCAGTCCATTGTAAAAACTCTGAACTTGTTGCCATCTTGGAATATGATGATTAGGGCAGCTTCTAAGCAATTCCATAAAATGCTCCCAACATTCGTGAAATGTTTCAGCAGGTTGCTGAGCATAAACCAGAATTTTCTGACGTAACTCGTTGGTTTTACTCATGGGAAAATATTTCTTTAAAAATTCACGTTGCAACTCAGTCCAACTCGTGATGGATCTTGGTTCTAACGAATTAAACCACGATCTCGCCTTATCTCGCAAAGAGAAAGGAAAAAGTCGCAATTTAGCTATTTCGTCAGTCACATTATGAACTCTAAATATTTTGCATACCCCAACGAATTCAGTCAGATGAGCATACGGATTCTCATTACTCAATCCGTTAAAGATGGGCAACATTTGAATCATTGCCGATTTGAATTCAAAGTGATTCCCTAGAATGGGAGCATGAACAATACTATCTTGATCCTCGTAAGGACCAGGATCATAGTATTGTTCCAACGTTCGGGGTCCTTCTGGTGGTTCATAATGGTTTTCACCATTATTGTTGTTGTGTGCATTCCTTTCTCCTTCTCTTTGTCTTTGATCGGCCATAACTTCGGAGTTATTACGCAGAATCCGATTGCTCTTTTGATTTGTTTTACAAGCTCGCTCGATTTCTCGATCCAACGGTTGAAGAGTTGGGCGATGAGATCGGGTAAAGCTCATACACCAATGAACCAAAACAAAATAGACTCAAAATGCCACAGTTCGGAATTAATCAATTGATTTTTTTATTTTTTATTTTTTATTTTTTACAATCGATCGATTGAAACAGAGTGGGAAAAAAAATAAAATCAAATAATTCAATAGATTGAATTCCTAAAATCAATAGATTGATTTTATCAATTCAATAGATTGAATTCCCAAATTCAATAGATTGAATTTATAAATTCAATCGATTGAACTCCCAAAATCAATAGATTGAATTCTGGAAATCAATGGATTGAATATATCAATTCAATCGATTGAGAATGGGAACAACCAATAATTTCAATCGATTGAGACAAAAGTACTCAATCGATTGAACTTATAAATTCAATTAATTGATAGGACATTCAAATGCAAAAAATCTGACTGACAAGCACAGTCAATCGATTGAAATTGAGAAGTCAATCGATTGACTAACAAACAGTGATGTATTTTATATTTCCACTAGAAATTTTGCAATCAACTCAGAACAGAAAAAATTGGGTTTTTTTTTTTTTTAATAAAAAAAAATGAAACAGGGAAATGTGCACAGTTGAAAATCGATCGATTGATTTTTATAAATCAATCGATTGATTATCAACAAAGAATTTAATGAGATGCAATCTTCGCTTCTCAGTCAATCGATTGAATATGAAAAATCAATCGGTTGACTGGCAACTACAGAATAAAAATCTCCTTAAAAAAAAAATAATAAAATTTCGTCAAGAATCCCGTGCATAAAAACTTGATCGGTTTTAAAGTGTACCCTTGCAAGTGCACAAGTTCGATTGTAGCACACGAAATTAAAGTGTCGAACCGAGGAAGCGCAAAATTAGATTAATTTTAAAGAGATTTCAAAGACCCAAGGAAGTACCAAGGGTGAGAGATTTCATTGTCAAGATTTACCACTACACAATGCAATAATCAAAAGAACTAAATCAAGCTATGCACGGATGAACTATGATTAAGAAATTAACAATGATGAAATGATCAAGGAGTTGCTAACCCTAGATTTATAACTTTTCTACAATCAACCACACAATTTCATGTTAAATCATTATACCATCATTTAACTACAAGAAAAACGAATCGATGAAAATGCAATTATTGATTCGGCATACCCTATCCGAACACTATGACGCATCCAATCACGGCATGCATCATGCGAAAGGCATAGCGTATCTCAAATTCGAAATCACAACCATAAGAATCAACCGCACGGCATCCTATATCGATCTACAAGATCGATCTAGGTGGAATAATTCATTTATTGTCGCCGATCACACGGTCGACGGCTATAAACAAGTATTCGATAATAACACAATGAAGCACACACTAAAAGCCGTACGATTCAATAATTCTAACAAGAAATTGTAAGCTTAAAAGTAAGTTAGTTACTCATCTAGGGGTCGCTTCCTCCTTGAACGAGGGGTTTAGCCGCTCATCCTTGATCCACACGCACAATGTAAATCGAAAGCCATCACAAAAATTGTTCTTTTATTTATCAACTGCTTGATCTTTTTGGAGAAGATCACAACCTTACACAGCTTTTTATCTAAATACAAAACTAAAAATAACAAAGAAAGAAAAATTGCTAAAGGCCTAAGAAAATCTACCGAGCAAAAGTCCCCCTTGAACCCTAAACATCCTGTTGTTTAAATAGGGCCCGGGCTAAAATTATTCCATATCCGAATCAATAGATTGAATTTTGAAATCAATTGATTGAATTTTGAATTCAATCGATTGAATTCAAAATTCGAATTTTGGAGGCTCATTTGCATTCCCAAAATCAATCTATTGAATTTAAGGAATTCAATCGATTGATTTTCGAAAATCAATCTATTGAATTCCAAATTCAATCTATTGATTTTGGAAATCAATCTATTGAATTCCAAATTCAATCTATTGATTTTGGAAATCAATCTATTGATTTTTGGGCAACTTTTTAAACTCAATCGATTGAGTTTCAAATCTCAATCGATTGAAATGGGCATGTGACATATTTAACTCTCGAAACTGTGGCTAGACCAATCAGTCTTTTTCACGGATTTCAGTGCTTCCGCTGGCTCCATGGTCCAAAGTTCATATAGTCCCTTAATTTTATTCACTTAAGCTCTTTCAATATCCCACGGTCCGTAACACCTGAAACCACTAAAACTATACAGCAGCCGTTAGAATGCCTTCATCGGATAGCTAAATGTTAGTATTTAGGGTGCGAAATATAGTCATATTTCGACATAGATCAGCGCCTTTTCGGGTTTTCACCACATCCATTTTACTTTGAGCTTGTATTTTCTTTTTCTTTTCTCCTTTTTTTTTTAAAGGTCATGACATAGACGTCGACTCTGCCATAGCCAGTTGGATGGAATTCTTTTGTCGTCTCTTAGCTTAGCTCATGCCGACTCAAGGGATATTGTGACTACTCGTAGACCTTAAAGAGGGCTTTCCTCGGGGATGTATCTTGGTCATGGGTTTGAAAGGGATAGGTTAGGAATTTGAAGGTATTCTAGGATTAAAAAGGTTTCTTTGATTAGGTCCCAACTGCCATAATACATTTATTTCCTGGGAGATTTTTACTATACATGCCCCATGATATTTCTATCTTGTTTACATATATATTTTTTCCTTTTCAAGCAATCCCTTTTTTGGGATTTTGCTTTCCTTTTTGTTTTTGGATTTTGGTGGTAACTCTTTTCTCCTTTTTATGTTTGGTATATACACTTTTTCTTTCCTGGGAAGGGTTGATGAAAGAAAGGCTAATGGCTTGACTAGTGTAGCAAAGGATATGAGTATTCAGGGATGCTTTTTTTGCTATTGGACTTTGAAGTGATGACCTCTTTTAAAGGATCCTTAAGTAGTCATGTATCTATCTTATCAATACTTGCCTTGCCGCGGAGATTGGGAGTAGAATCGGCGTATGCATCCAGCGCTGATTGGCTCCGAAAAGCAATCTCCGTCCACGGTGGCGAGTGTTGGTGCGCACTTTTTCTGGGTTCCTCTTAGTTCCCTTTGAATCAGTGGCTCCAACTCTGTCCAGGTGGACTCTAGTGATGCAGTGTTTGAAATGGTGAAAGTAGATAAAAAGAAGGAGGGTTTTCTAGGGAAGTTCCTAGTTTGATTGTGATCGCCAGCTGCAGATATTTAACGACACTGCAACACGTCAATGATCACGCTATGAAGCAGGTGTGGATTACTTCTATAATGAATCGTCCGCCTGCGAACGTTAGCAGTAGTGTTTCCCTTTAGTCTAGTTAGTTTAATTCTCTTCTTATTTCCCGTTGTAATTATAGCTCCGGTCAATTTAGGTTTCCCAATTCTATTATTATTATGACCTGGTTATGTGAGTTTATTAAGGTGAGTTATCTTAGTGTTCTGATGCTATCAAGAGTCCAGTGGGCATCATTACTAAAAGTTCAATCAGTTTTCAGTCTCCTGCTGATACTAGGAGTGCATATGTATCAGTTCCAATAATGTTCTAATTAAATTAATCATGCCAATTGTACTGGGATTCTAACCAAAACAAGCATATGAATTGTACTGCAATTCTATTCAAAGCAATCGTAAAAATTCTACTATAACTCTAATTGAAATAAAAAGATTGATTCTTCTACGATCCTGATTATCACTGAATTAATTAAAGAAAGAAAAAAAATAACTAATCATGCATAAATTGAACTTCCTAAAATTCTAATTTAAAAACAATTAATTAACTAAACTAAAGAAGAAGAAATTTTAATTTGAATATTCTAACAATTACATTAAGGCCTAATCAATACGAATAATCAATTATATCTAATTACTGAGTAATCAAGACAATTAATTAATCCTAAAATTCTATAAAAAAAAAGGGGTTGAGCCCGCTATGCTAAGGAGGATGGCCTTGTTCCCGAGTACCCTCCGTAAGCACCCTTGGACAAATCGGATGGCTAAGATTAAAGATAAAAAATTGAATTTTGAGTTATGAAATAATATTTAGATTTTTTTTGAATTGTTTTCAGGATTGTAGGGGTGAACTAAATTTTAAAAATAGGATTAAACAACTAATGATTGGAAGCGGTAAAAAAAATAATCTTAAAATCTAAAATCTAAAATTCTAAGACTGAATTCAGATACGAAATCAGAAAAATCAGGCTGTATGATTAAGGACTAGTTCTGAACTCTGAGAGTTAGAACCAAAAATTAATGATAGGACTGTAAATTGTGATTTTAGAGGAGAATTTGGTCTTAGGGGTCAGTATGTCGGACCGTTAAATTTAAGGACTGGTTCCTAGAAACAGAAAACTAGAACTAGATATAGAGAATTTTGGTCCGAAAAAGGGTGCTACGGTCTAAGACTGAAAATAAAATTAATACTAAATTTAAGAACTAGAAGCTATGGTCGGAAGCTAAAAATTAAATTCCTACCTAGGGTCGGGGCTGCGGAGAAGAATCATCGGAAGTTCGGGGGTTTGAATCTCGAAATCATGGTTTTGGTCCCCTTCTCCGTTCGTCCTATTCTCGAAACTCTTAGTCGCTCGAATTCCAAAAAAAAAGTCCAAACAAAATCCAACCTCTCCAGGTCGAATTGAAAAAGAGCTTTTATAGGTTTTCCTTTAATTATGTGCCTGTTTTCAGGCGTTTAATTGAATTGAGCGCCTAGTTATCAGTGCTTAATCGCTTTAAGTCGGTCACCGACTTAGTGAGCGACAGACTGACTTGCTCAGCGAGTTTTCTAATCCTAACAAAATTAGGGCTAATTGCGCGCACATTGTCGAGCACTTAATCTGATTAAGCGCTTTACCTGGAGTGCATAATCAAGGAAACTTAAGGGTCAAGGGTAGTAAGACTAGGTCGGGCGTAGGCCAATTGCATGATGGTGGTGGAGCGCTCAATCTGATCATGCGCATAGATTCAGGTGCGTAATCGAGTCTCGAGACGGTCTAGGAAAGAAAGTTTGGTCTGAAAGGGGGACTGATCACACGTTGTGGTTTTGCGCATGATCGAATTGCGCGTTGGGTTTCTAGCGTGGAATTTGGGGTTGTCCGGGTTGGTGTCTAGTATGAAATGCAAGACTATTGTTTCAGTCTGCATTTTGGCTATATACTGTTATTTCAGTATATAGTCTCCCTATGCTGGGATCTGAGCCACAGAACTATTATTTCAGCCTGTGTTCAGCCATGCACATTGCATGGTCCCACACCGAGGGTTAAAAGGGTCAAAGGTTGATCGAACAAGTTTTTATACTCTGATAAGGCAAAATGGGAGTGTCTACAGCGAGGCAGATTGCTATCCCAAAAGTACCTCTCTGATGACGTAAGGTCCTTCCCAGTTGGACTTGAATTTTCCCTTTGCATTGGCATGGAGAAAAGGGAAGATTTTCTTGAGTACTGTGTCACCCACCTTTAAATCTTGGGTGTGAACACATTTGTTATAAGCACGTGCGATCCTTCTCTGATAGGCCTGGGTGTGGCACAAGGCCAGGAGCCTTTTCTCATCTAGTAGGTTATGTTGCTCAAAGTGGGACCTCTCTCTTTCAACTTTTGGTAGATTAGATTCTATGAGAATGCGGAGTGAGGGTACTTCAACTTCAACTAGCAGTACTGCCTCGATTCCATACACAAGGGAAAATGGTGTTGCCCCTGTAGCGGTTCGGATTGATGTTCGATAGGCCCATAGTGTAAATGGTAACATTTTTCTCCAATCTCGATAGGTGATGACCATCTTCTCCAGGATGCAGACAATTGTCTTGTTAGCAGCTTCCATGGCACAATTCGTTTGCGGCCTATATGGTGATGAGCGATAATGTTTGATCTTGTACTGCTCACATAAGGCTCTGATGCGCTTGTTCACAAAGTTTGTACCATTATCTGTGATGATATCCTTGGGTACATGATTGGTTATGTTTGTTTGTATATATTTTTATTAAATTCAAGTCTTAACCTATTGCAAGTCTACAATGGAAATTATAGTACTAGCATTAGAATCGTTCCCACAAGGAAGTATTTATCTATTTTATCTTCTTATTTATATCTTCTATCTAAATTTTTATCTTAAAAACTTCTACTTATCTTTAAGATCTAATCTACAGGAGAAATATGAATAAAAGAATATTTTATTAATCTAAAGTGCATAAAAATAAATCATAATCCTCCTTCTTTAGATTAAGGTCATCAATCTCAATCTTCAGCTATTGGATATTTATGAAAATAAGCGGTAGCATTACACCATATTTCTAGACTCCTAGCATTGGTCGTCAATCAAATCTAAGATCCTACCAATACAGATTTAATCTAATCAACAACTTCCTAAAATCTAAGCGTCAATCAAAACTTAGAAAATTGAAGATGGAAAAGAAAAAATCGTTACACTAATCTGCAAATTTCAACCTGAGTCATCAATTCAAATCAAACCTTAGAGATGTTTACAAAGCAAATAAATCTAAATATATCTTTCACCCCTCAGCCGCAGTCGTCAATTGCTTCTGAGAAACTAGATACACTAATCTTCAGTACTCAATTGCAGTCGTCAATTACCCTTGAGAAACCTCTGATATCTTATCCACTCTAATTAGTATACACTACTGATCGAAAGAAAATCCAACCTCAAGCATCCATTGATGCTGAAATTCTTCGATGCTTATTCCTATGCCGAGCTCTCTTATTGATAAATCATAAGAAGTCAGTTTACAAAGATCTAGTTCTAAAAGAAGAAAATAAAAGTATCCTAATATAACTTTAATTCCTAATTTTATCTTTTCTTGCTTTAGTTAGTTGATGCGCTTTTGAATTGTTCTTTCTTTAGCAGCAACAGAGTCCTTCGGATTAGATCCTTGTCAACCTTCTCAGATCCGTGGTTCACCAAACTTCTAAGTATAGAGATCTTCTAATTCCGTTCCTGGCGATGATAGTTCTCACTCACGTGATCAGCAGCAACAATAATAGTAGGAAAGCTTCTTTTCTGGAAAATCGTTAATCACGATTTTCTTTCTTTCATAGCTTCTTTTGAAAAATCGTTAATCACGATTTTCTATTTCTCAAAGCTTCCTCCTAGTTGATGATTCTCTTAATTGCGTTTTATCGCTTTTCTCTTTTTGTCACTTTTAAAGAATCGTAAATTACGATTCTCTGGCTTTCAGTAGCGAAAAAATGTCTTTTTCGCTCAATCGTCTTTCTAATTGCTATTTGAGTTCATTTTGTCAAAGATTAACACTTAGACTCTCTTTTACTGGTTATCTCTTATATCTGCACATCAGCATCACATTAGTAGCAAACTAAGTCCTAGCAACACTAAGTTAAGGGTGACAAAATGATAAACTATGTGACTAATCAGTACACCAAATTGGTAAACGATTTTGTTCTTGATGAACTTCTCGACATGAATAGCCATGATACTCGCATAAGATGCTGCCTCTACCCATTTTGTGAAGTGCTTGATGGCGATAAGGATAAACTGATGCCCATTTGATGCTTTCGGATTGACTTTTTTGACTACGTCAAGGCCCCAAGTGGCAAATGACTAGGGAGTGATCATGCTGTGTAGATCTATAGCAGGAGCATATATCAAACTAGAACGTTCTTGGCATTTATAGCACTTCTACACGTGCTTGCAACAGTCAGCTTCTAGGTGGTCCAGAAATACCCTTGCCATAGGATCTTCTTGACAAGCATGTGTCCCTTGACGTAGGCCCAGCATACTCCCTCATGGATCTCATTCATGATGTTGGCTACCTCACCCTCGGTAAGGCATTGGAGCAGGATATTATTATATCATCGCTTGTAGAGGCACTCACTGCAGATGATGTAGTTGGCAAATAAATGTTGGATGGTCCGTTTGTCTTCTTTGGATGTCCCCTCAGGGAAAGTGTGAGCCTCGAGGAAGTTCTTGATATCTGAGAATCATGGTGGCACATCATCTAACCTTGGGGGTTCCTCAATCTGAAGGCAAAAGGCAGGTTCATTTCTTTGCTCAATCATGATCGGCTTCATCTCAACACCATAGGGGATTTCGACCATTGATGCTAATGTTCCTAGTGCATCGGCAACATAATTTTTTACTCGTAGGACATAGGAGAATATAACATCCTCGAAGCACGCTATCAAATCTTCGAGGTGCTCATAGTATGGGATCAATTTCTCATCCTTTGTCTTCCAATCTTCATTGGTTTGGCATATGATCAGTTGTGAGTCATCAAATACTCTGAGATGAATTACATTCAGGTCAAGAGCTACTTGTAAGCTGGCTGCACAGGCTTCGTATTCGGCCATGTTGTTTGTACACGAGAAACCAAATTTGATGGAGACCGGTACGTGAGATCCTCTTGAAGAAATCAAAATAGCACCAACTCCTTGACCTTCGGCATTTACTGCCCCATCGAAGTGCATTACCCAAGCCTCCTATCTCTGTCGTGTCATCCTCTATCATGAACAAGATGTCCTCATTTGGGATTTCAGTTCCTCGTAGACAGGTAAAGGATTCTCGGTAAGATGATCGGCAAGTGCTTGCTCCTTGATTGACTTTTGGGTGACATATGTGATGTCAAATTCTGATAGAAGGAGCTGCCAGCATGCAGTTCAACCAGTGAGGATCGGTTTCTCAAATGAGTACTTTAATGGATTCATTCACACTAGCAAGAGAACGGCCTGAGATAGTAAGTAGTGGCAGAGCCTCTGTATAGCCCATACGAGAGCCAGGCATGCTTTCTCCAGATGAGAATAGCATATCTCATAATCAGTGAATTTCTTGCTCAGGTAGTAGATGGCATGCTCTCTTCTTCCTGTCTCATCATGCTGCCCTAGGACACATCCCATCGAAACTTCCATTGTGGAGAGGTACACTAAGAGCGGTCACCCTGTTTCGGGTGGCACCAAAACTAGAGGATTGAGAAGGTAGCCTTGGTCTTATCAAATGTTGCTTGATAGTCGTTATTCCATTCAACAGGCGAATCTTTTCTTAGTAGCTTGAAGATAGGTGTGCAGATAGGGGTGAGTTGTGTAATGAACCGGCTAAGGTACTGTATCCTGCCCAAGAAGCATCTGACCTCTTTCTCGACAGATTGTGGCAGAATTCGACAATGGCCTTTACTTTCACTGGGTAAACCTCGATGCCTCTTCTGCTGATGATGAAGCATAGTAGTTTTACTGACATGGCACCAAATGTGCATTTCTGAGGGTTCAAATGCAACCTGTATTTTCTCAGCCTTTCAAATATCTTTTAGAGGTTTATCAAATGGTCACTTCTTTTTTGTGACTTGGAAATCATGTCATCCACATACACCTCAATCTCTCGGTGCATCATGTCATGGAAGAGTGCAGTCATCACTCTCTAATATGTTGTGTCGGCATTCTTCAGTTTAAAAGGCATGACTCAATAGCATAAAGTTTTCGCCAGGGTAATGAACGTTGTCTTCTCTCTGTTGGCTTCTGCCATCCTGATCTGATTGTATTCAGATAATCCATCCATGAATGAGAGAATCCCATGCCCCACAGTGTTATCAACCAAGATGTCGATGTGTGGTAATGGGAAGTCGTCCTTCGGGCTCACCTTGTTTAGATATCAAAAATTTATGCACATTCGAACATTTCCATCTTTCTTCGGTACCGAGACGATGTTGGCTAGCCATTACGGGTACTTGGAGACTATGAGAAACCCCCCATCATACTATTTGATAACTTCATCTTTTACTTTCAGTATCCACTCAGGCCAGAGACGTCTTAACTTCTACTTGACCGGCTTAACATCTGGATATAGCGGCAGCTCATACTCAACCAAATCGGTATCCAACCCAAGCATGTCCTCATATGACCATGCGAAAACATCTTGGTATGACCGAAGGAAATCAATCATGCTTTTTCTTTCCTTTCCTCAGGAGATAGTGATGTTTCGATCTTGGTGATTCTAGGAACCTCCTCTATCCCTAGATTGACGTCCTCTGTTTCTTCAACAATCGGCATAGGGCCATGCTCAAAATCGGCAAACCATTCAAAGAGCTCATAGGGGAGCTCCTTAGCAGGGATTTCCTCGTTCAGACTCATGGCTCCTACCTCTTCCTGTATTTCTATAGGAAAGGGATCAGTTTTATGTGAGACAGGTTTTTTAATTAAGGCATCATTTTTCTTGACTTTATCAGGAATTTTGAAAGACAATATTTTTGGATTTTGCATTTTTCAATTTTTTTAGGATTTTCATTTTCTTCGGAGATGGGCCCTTGGCAAGGCGGTTCTCTATATGCACATGGTATTGCTTGCCAAGGGCTAACCTCGCTTTTTATAGGTTTTTTTTTTTTGGGAAGTTGGTGTCGTACTAATGACCACACGACGCTTCCAAAGTTAGGGGCATTGACCCTCAATTCCTTATCTATGATGTCACCCCTTTACCTGCTCAGATGGAAGAGGCTAATTGATACAACTTTTGGGAGTCAGCCTCCATCATGTTTATTCTAGGCTCGTACGGGACCCTGTCCTCAAATGTCAGCATCATTTTGTGGTGGTTTACCACAGAGGGGACTGTATAGGCATATTCAAAAAGGGATAGGGAGACCAAGTCTACTTCAAAATTCTGAGGGATGATTTGGGGATTGGTTGGGTGGATCGGGGGTGCTGGCTTGTACAAGGTTAGCTGTGTTTGCCCCATTCTAATCAATTTTTATGACCCCGACGCTCATGAATGTATTTCGGATGTGAGGCGGTGGACGGGGTTCGTCCTCCAGGTCTATTCCCCGGGCTTTTGCAGTAGCAGCGGTTCGGGCTTTTTCTTTGGCCTCTTGGACCTCTTCCTCGGTAGGCCTATAGCCTAGACCAAATCTGACCCATTGTCCACCTTTGGATCTAACTGGGTCTTTTCGTCCTTCCAACTATGGTCCCAATCCCTTACCTTTCTGATAGCCCCATTTCTGGAGCATGGCTATAGCTGCGACCATTCCGCCACCGGTCTTCAAAGTGATTCTCTCGAGGGGTTCTGAGATTACTGCCGACACATCATACTCAAAGCTATGAAGGTTTATGTCTTCGGAGTATGCGACACATCCAATACCTTGGGGTTCTCGATGTTGTGGGTGGCTCTGTCTCTTTCCTCCTGCCCATCACCCAAAATGGTTACAATCTTTTGCTCTGCTATAAATCTCAGCTTTTAGTGTAGGGTGGAAGGTATTGCCGTGACCTCATGTAATCAGGGTCGCCCTAATAGTAGATTGAAAGTAGATTTGATATCCATGACTTGGAATGGTATGGAGAAGGTCATTGCCCGACGACGAGCTCAAGGTCAACTTCTCTAATTATCTCTCTTCTGGTGTTATCAAATCCTCGGGAACTTGTTCTCGCTGATCTGAATGCAGAGGGGTCCACCCCTATCTTGGTTGCGATTCTGAGCGGGCACACATTCAAGGCTAACCCATAGTCTATCAGCACTAATGGGATCACCAAATTATCGGCTTCCACCATGATGTTGAGGGGTTTGGAATGATTATTTGCCTCATTTGGTAAGTCAGCATCAGAAAAGAAAATGGCATTAGGAGCGAATATCTACCCAATTATTTGTCCTACCTCATCTAGGGTTGCTTGGATCGATACATGCGCATCCTTTAATGCCCCCATCAAAGCTTGGAAATGAAGCGGCGAGGTCATCAACATGTCCCAGACCATGATGTGTGCGGGCATCCTTTTTAATTGTGTTTCAAGTATATGCTCCCGGCTCATTTTCTCAAAGGGGTTTATAGTTGCAGGTTCTTTCTTCTCCTCTGGTCGGGTTGGTACTAACACTTATGATTTCCTTGAGATTTTTCCTGATCGAGTGATGAAATCCACTGGCCCCTCTCTACTGCTGCCCATATTGGAATCTTTCTGATCGTAACTGAGCGAAACCTGATGGGGATCGTAGCTTAGCCCCAAAATTTTAAACAGAGTGGACGTAGGCCTCAAAGGTGCTTGAACTAGCTATTTGAAATGGGTTGACAACACCTAGTTAACTTCTATTGGACAGACCGGGAGGGTGGCAAAGATAGGTTGTGCAAGGTTAGTGGGGATTGCGAATGGTTGTATTGAGGGTGGTGTGATAGGCCATTGATAATTAGCCGGTGCCGAAGAGGGATACGGGGAAAAATCAGCCATCCGATAACTGGTGGTGGCTGCTGTTGTGTATGTTTGATACTGGTTGTTTTGGACATAGCTAACAGGAGCTGATAATGGAAAATATACTCTCAAATCTAAGGGTTCTATTGGTAGTGCAAGATTAGGAAAGTAATCAGCCAAATTCAAGGGCTCAATCACTCCGATGCCTTTATCCTCTCAATCTCTCTGTCTCGGTGTTACAAAATCGTCCCGGGTGTGGATGTATTCTGACGGGTCAAACTCCTCGTCATCCTCCTCTATCATGCTGACGGTCGGTCTTAGGCCCGCTCCACTTGGTGGATGTGGTGGTAACGGCACTTGATGTATGTTGGCTTGCTGGTTGGCCTGGGGAAGTGCTGGAGGAATGATCTTGTCGGCCTCTATTAACTCTTGTATCACATGCTTCAAAGGGAAGTAGCGATCGGTTTCTTGGCTTGGTCCTTGATGGAAATTACAATGGGTTTGGGTCGTAATCCCTTGGAATAGGATTCGGCGGATGTCATGACTGAAGTGCAGTAACAAGACCTTTCTCAATTAATAAGGGCAACAAGAGGTTCAAAGACTTTCCTAAAGGTGTGAAGACTCGATCAAAACGGACCCTTCTCTGTTATGGGGTCATCTGTGCCCCTTGCCCATTTTCGGTTCTTTGCATCGGCTCGCTTCTAGCTGGAGCTGGATGTGTGGCTTTAAATTGGAATGGGGTTATGCTAGTATTGGGTCACATATTTATGACTGTCTGTTCAATGAACCTTCGAACCCCACTAGCCCCATAAGACACATTCTTACTCAAACGCCCTTCTCTAATTGCATCTTCGCAACGGTTGGCATTCCTTACCAAATCAGTAAAGATGGCCTGTTGTTGGTATATCAGAAAATCTGATATGACCGGCAGGGTACTTTTGGAGATCATCTAGATTTGCTCATCATCGGGTATTATGTTCCTGACCTGAGCTGCCAATGCTCTCCACCACCCAAGATAGTCGCTAAACGTCTCATTGGGTTTCTATTTTAGTAGGACTTGAGATGCACAATGGGATTACCTGTGCCGTTGTATTTGTCAAAGATCGGCACTTTAAATTTTGGGGGTAAGGGGACCTCTGAAAATAGGAATAGGTGGAAAAGTCTGTGGCATGAATTTCAGCTCCACCCATCTTCATTAGCTGCTTTTGGATCTTGTCCATTTATTCTTTCAATAGCTCTAACTCTTTGGATGGTGGGGTCGTCCTCTCAGCAGGCGACCTCCATTCAATCTGGGCTGCCAGTGGGTTAGTGATTATGGGTGGTGGGGGGTTGAAGATGGTGAATGCCCCTGCATATGCCCTGTTGTTCCTGATCTCATCTTCCTCATACTGTGGGTCTATGCATGGTGGAGGAAGGGTGAGATTATCTTGTTGGTTTTGCACTGGCTTGGTGGGTACTTAGTGAGACCACTATATATGGGGGAATCCTTGGGGATGAGTTTGAGAAGTATGTTGGTGGGCGCACTAAGGGTGGTTGAGGTCATGGGATGGATTCCGGTGTTGAACCGGGTAGGGGAGTTGTGGATGAGTGAAGCCCATGCTGGGTTAAGGGCCTTACTGATATGGGTGTATTATTTGGAGTGGTATGGGGGGCCGTTGGGGGTATGTGGGATGCTGGGGGAATGAGGGAGGATGGGAGAGTGGGGCTTCCAGGTGTGGGCTTTGATGGATTTAGGTATGGGTTATGGGGCCTTATTAAGTTTGGTGTGTTGGTCCTTGGTGGGCTTGGGCCATTGGACCTTGGTGAGTTTGGGCCATTGGGCCTTGGTAGGTTTGGGCCATTGGGCCTTGGTGGGTTTGGCCCATTGGGCCTTTGTGGGTTTGGGCTTTTGAGCCTTGGTGGGCTTGGGCCATTGGGCCTTGGTGGGCTTGGGGTATAGGGACCTGAGGCCCACTCAAATGACCCCATGGTTGATGGGGTCTTGGGTGGTATGGATAATGGGGGTTGATGGGAGCTTAAGAGAAAAGGGGCGTAGAGATTTGGGAGTGTATGAGATGGGTTTGTTGGGGGTGGATAAGGGAGGCTGCTTTGTGAGGCCTTCCATGTGGTATAGGCCTTAACCATCTCATCCATCATGGGCATTGGATTGGCTAATGGGGTAGATGTTAATGGTGCATCCGACGGAGGGGGAATGTAGGGTATGAATGGGATAGGTGTATGGGAAAAATTGGGCATGACTCGAGTAACATCGGGCATGACCTGGGTAGATGGGGGGGTATGTGATGGGTTGGTGTTGATGACTTCTGGTGTGCTTACATTATTGGTTGGTGGTGAAAGTTATTTAAAAATTAAAGACAGAGTAAAACAGGGGGTGAATCCATCACAACTCAGAAGTCCTAGACCTGCAAGATACAGGGTCCTTTGTAGCAAGTTTTGATAAGTAAGAGTTTGTCCCACAGGGAAAGGTGATCTAGAGCTCCAAGGGAGCCATCTCTAGTAGTCCCTCCAAATCTGTCTACAGATCTGGCAGTCCTAGAAGGAGGGGAGTTTAAGGTCACTTATTCTAAGTATTTTAATATCTAAACTACAGAAAGGGTTGAGAGGATGGATGGAGTGTGAAAAATAAGTATAAAAAGTGTGAGAAGTACGTTATTGAGCCAAGGTCAGAGAAGTTTTGTAACTCATATTCAGATCTGATGTTATAGAAATCCTGTCTAAAGGCTACATTATCACCACTGAGGAGAAAGGATCCAACCCATCACTCTGTCATGATTCCACCCTTAAGGCTATAACCTGTCCACTTAAATGGTCAGAGATTATCCCATAGGGGAGCCACTATCCAGGGATGGGTCAAAACATAATAAGTAAATCATTGCAGGCACTATTTCATCCAGGCTACCAGCTCAAGAATCCATAGGGAACCTCAACCTCTAAAGTTCTATATGTGGGGCTAAGGCTGTAGGACCATGATAGCCCAGACACATAGAACTAGCAAGAGATTGAGTACAACCTTCGATCCAGTTGTCCATTGCTTGAGCAAGGCTACAATGGTCCAGTCACCAGCCTACAATCTCTATAACCAGATCAGATCTAACATCTGATGGCGGATCTATACAAATATAGGGGAGTCTGCCTCTGTAAAATCTCTCACCAAGCTTCTACAAGCTCAGGTGTAAAGAAGAAGGATCCATCTTGGATCGGTGGATTAGAATCACCTTAAGGCTATAATCTATCCACTTAAATAGTCACAGACTATCCCAGAGGTTATCCTCCTCACGGAGCCAAAAATAAAACAAGAATATCGTTGCTACCATCATGCTCACAAGGCTACCAGCTCAAGCTCCCATGGGGATTTCAGATCTAGTGGGTCCTGTGGTGGGGCTAAGGCTGTAGGACCATGATAGCCTAGACACACAGGTCACTTGGATTTGAATAACCCTTAGAATCAGTCCTCCATTGCTTTGAAACACATCCAAAGTAATGGCGGATCACAAGGCAGCAGCATTGCACAGAGCATCTCACACATAAACACCAATCCCACAAAGTACAGATCCTATTACAGAACTTTCATTGATCTAATTCAAAAATACATATAAAGGCATAGCCAGCAAGTGCTGGACTATGGAGAGAAGGAAAGAAAAAGAAAATTACTTACTGCTAAAAAGAAAGAGAAAAGAAAAAAAATGATCTGAGATGGTTTCCCAGATACCTAAACCTAAGCTAGATATGGGTTTATATAGCAGTGGGGTGGCGGCGCATTAGGGTTAGGAAACCCTAATTTTAATGATGCCACATGGCTTAATAATGATCCTTGGATGCCTCGAGATGCGTGCACAGAGATTTGAGCATGGGAGTGCGTGCCCTAATCGCTGGAAATACCCAGAAGGTCCTCTGCTGAAGAGATGGAAGTTTAGGGTCAGAGCTTCGCTAGGTAGCTATAGTTTCCCAGACTTGTCACGTGGTAGCTCTTTGCTCTTCGCTAGGATGATTTGACACTGAAGCTTCAACCGTCGTGTGGTTACCTTGGTTTGCTCTTCAGGCAGTCGCGCGGTAGAGAATTGCGCTCTCGCTGGATTGGGCTTCGCAAGGTTGAATAGAAAACACAGTCTCAAGTGTCGCGGGGTTGAAATTCAAGCAATCGCGAGATCGCTCGGTCTTCGCTGGGTTGATCTTCGCGAGAGTGAATTTGAGCAGCGTGAGAACTTCACGAGCACTTCTCTTTATTGGACTTCGTGAGTTACCTCGCGAGGCTCTACTGAGTTCTGAACTGCGCAAGGTTCTATGTCTCACTTGATCTTCGCGAGGTTGGCTTTGCCTTCGCCAGGATGTTTTCTTTCTTGAATGGCGTGAGAACTGTGCGAGGCGTTCTTCTTTTGATGCTCTCTCTCCTCAGTCGTTCTGAGCGAACTGCGCGAGATTGAGAGAGGTCTGCTTTGAACTGCGCGACACTGCGTGATGTGTTCTACTCTTGAGCTTCGCGAGAGCTGCGCGAGTTTGAGTTTCTAAAGCTCTTCAGTCACTCATCTGCGCGAGAGGTTACTGTAAAGTCTTGGGAAGCTCAGTTGAACTGTGCGAGGCATATTTCTCCTGAATCCTCTAAAGCTTGGGTCAGCTGCGCGAGGCTCATTTCAGGTCTGGATTCAGAGTTCATTTTTCTGAGGGATATCTGGTGCCAAAGCAGGCTCCTTAACAGGATTCCTGGCCTTATTTCACTACTGATTATTACCTACACAAAACACTTAACAAGAACTTATTAGGTGGCTAAGGGTCTAATCAAAGGTTAAGTTAAGGGGTAAAAAGTGGTACTTTTTAGGTCTTAACACACCCCCAAACCTAATCTTTGCTAGTCCCTTAGCAAAGCTACATTAAATTTACTCTAAAAATTAAATGCCACTTTCGTAGGGAGCACGGATACATTTAGCATATGTACCAAGACTTTTAAACCCCTAGGTGATCCCTAGTGGAGGAGTGAAGTCTCCTGAAGGTTTTCAGTGAAGACACCCACAAACTTCTCAAATGAAACAGTTAACAAAAGTGCAATATCATCCAATGAGCAGTTAAGGAATCAGATTTAGTCTACTCTTGAATCAGTACACATAAAAGAAATTTAATTCATTGGTTGCACAGTAACTTAAACAGCATAAACTCTCATGATTGCACAGCATTTCCAAATAGTTTGCAATCACAGAAAACTGCACAAGTGTGTGTCAGCACTGAGCTTATCCTTATGTCAAAAAATTAGGTTAAGGTCATACAGAATTCAAGTTCGTAAGTTCCCAAAAGAAAACTTTGCAGGGCATACTCTCATAAAGGTTTGTTGAGGGGTTCATTTTCTCACAGGCTCAAGAGCAGTTACATCCCCCAAATGGGTTTGTAAGCATGAGCATAGGCAGAGTTCTTAAGTGCTGACATCATTGGCAGTTCCTCACCATAGATTGGATAATTCCTTATCTTCACGTGACAGCTCACTCAACTTTGGATTACAAGGGCTTTTAACTGGGCTGTAATGTGGCTTATGAGATAGGGTTAAAAAGAGTGGAAGGTTGAAAAGGGGTTCCAATTTGAGAAATCAGTAGGTCACAGAGGTGGTTCATGACTTCACCTTCCATAATTCAGCTCCCTTCATCTTCTTTGAGATTTGTTTATTTGAAGTGATCAGTTTCTCTTCTTGATTTTGATTTTTCCAATGAAAGTTCCTCTTGACTTCTCCCTTATTCCTCTTCATTATTATTTTTGTTTCTTTTTACTGGAGTTTCCTTCTTTTTGTTTTGTTTTTGCTTTTCAGAAATGCCACCATGTTCTCGCCACTATATCGCCAGATTTTTGAGATCCTTCTTCTCCATTCACCTAATGTTGACCATAGCTAGTCCATCTTCAACTCTTTCTCCTTTACCTTCTGAATTCTCAGAGTGAGGGTTGGTTGAATCAGGTTCATAGGTTCAGGTTCAAGTACTCAGGTGTATTTTGAAGAAATTTAGAATTTAAAGCTCAAAGGGGGGTATGGACAAGGGCAGTTGCTTTAGGATTGGTCTTTTTAGGCTCAAACTGTCCAAGAGAAGGCCTTGATCCTTTCCTAGGTGTCATGAGTACTGTCAGTTGTTTCAACTTGGAGTTACCTAACTTCTAGTGAGCACAGTGACTCAGCCAGTCCTTAGAACTAAAAGAAATGCCTTAGTTACTCCTCAAAGAATAGAAAAATTTTGTAGGCCCAATTCTCACTGGTTATGGTCATCCTTTGAACTTTCAAGTATGTCCTCACCTTTTTCTCTCTCTAATGATTCACTAAGTGCTGATACAAGTAGGTTTCCTTGGTGATATTATCATGGAAATGTGGAATATTAGAAGTTTATAATGTCCAAGGTTTGCATAAATTTTAAACTTCTTAATTTCATGATTCTTAAGTGAACAGAGGTCCATTTCCATATTGCTCAGATGAGTCTGCTGCACTTATGTTAGCTATTCCATTGGCAGGGTCTGCCTGGCACACCCCCAAACCTATGAGGAGCAGTGTCCTCACTGGTTCAAAGTGAATGTGCAGCAGAACTACTGAGACTAAAAAAAAAGGAAAGAACAGGGAACAAAACACACAACAGGCAAAGCAAGATAGTAAAGACAGGGGAAAAGTCTATGAAAAATTAGAAATGTACAAAATACAAGAAAACAGTTACAAAAGAAACAGAGAAATTCCTAGGTACAATCTAGTTAGAATCTGTCTCAAAACTTGTCCCATCCCATCTTCTTGGCATGCTCTTGCAGGAGAGCCTCTTCTTCTTTCTTCTTTCGTTCCCTCTCTACCTTTCTTTGCTCGAGAGTTTTGGGTATGGTTGGAGCCGGGACCCTCATTTTTCTCTTCTTGGGTTCAGGAGGGATCTCCGAAGATTTAGCAGTGGTTGGCTCAGGGGGTTTGGTGGGAGATTTTCCTTTGGGGCCCTTACCTTTGGAGGCTTGCCGCGAGAGGGGAATAAGAGGTGATTGGGCTGGTGCTGGCTCAGGAGGGGCAACGGGGGATTTAGCTTGGGCTTGCACCTGAGACAGGAGAGGACTTTTCCCTTTTTCTGGTTTAGGGGGAGCCACAGGAGATGAATCTGGTACTTTGGCTGTAGGAATGGCAGGGCTCGTCCCTTTCACGGGCTGGCTTAGTGGTGGTGCCTCCTCAAACTGGGCAGATGTTTCTTTTCCAATTTTCAAAGAGCGACTTGGGGGAGTACTCCTCTTTGCAGTAACTTTCCTTCGCTGAGGATAGGATTGTGCAGCAGGGCCGAATGAAGGAGCAGCAACAGTAGGTTGGGCACTGGGATCCGTAGGTGGTGCAGCATCAGAATCTGAGTCAGAAGGAAAGAGCTCAGTAGGGTCCAATCCAAGGGCAGCAGCAGCCTGTCTGCGTTCTTCTTTAGAAAGTAGGCGCCCATGGGGATCATCCTGAGCAGAAGCTCTGGTGACCTTTGGAGGTGGGGATGGAGGGGCCGGCCTTTTGCCTTTTTGGGCTGCAGTGGCTCTTTTAGAAGTGGGCTTTTTCTTGGAAGGGGTGCATTTTCTTTTGAGAGCAGAAGAGGGAATAGGGGGGGCACTGAGGGAGGAGCAGGAACTATAGTAGGGATTGGAGCAGGAGCAACAGGTTGTGTAGGTACTGCAGAAGGAACTGCAGTAGGCATTTGAGGAGGAACAGGAGGAGCTACCAGAGTGGGGGCTATGGGAGTTGGGGGAACATATTGTGTAGGGGTTGGGGTAGGGGCAGTGGAAGAAGATGGGCCTGGTTGTGTGGAAGAAGATGGGGCCTCAGGGGGAGCGGTGGCGATGGGGGTGGCCTGTATAGGTTGGGACAGTAGGAAGGCAATTCTCTGTTCCAAGATTTCAATTTTCTTGTTAGCCCACTGGAGATTGGTATCTGCAAGCTCCTTACTGAGTCGGTTGATCTCCTGAGCATTGTTCAATTTTTTCTCTAATAGCCTATTGTGCTTTTTCACCCTCTCTGCATTGTCCTTTTCAATCTCAGTAGTCATTCTGTAATACGTTGCTGCAGCCTTGTTCGCATTTGATGTCTCCAAAATTGCCTCCCACCCTTTGGAAATATCTCTCTCACCGTCATGGGTGAGCAAGCTTCAAGTCACTAAGTTTCGGCAAGGGGTATTCAGGGCTTGATGAGTTGGGCCATGCCATTGAGAACATCCCTCTTGATATAGGGATTATCCCTCATGGCATGGAGGAGGGTGAAGTAGGGAGGGGTGTAGTAGGAGTGTCTGGGCAAGATTGGTAGAAATGGAGTGGAAGGAGGAGATGGTGATGGATCCTGGGGGAGAAAAGTGGGGGCTGTAGAAATGGTTGGGTTAAAAATGGTCATGAATTGAGGAGGGGTGGGAGAAGAGGGGAATGGAAGGTGGAAAGTGAAATGAAGGAAGGGCGAATGTGGATGGTTCAGGGTAAGGGAAGAAGGGATGGTGAAGGGTTGAAATGGAAGGTGGGGGTGAAAAAGGGGGGTGGAATGGGAAAGGTGGATGGGAATGGAATGGGGCCGGTTGGATCAAGTGTTGGTAAATTGAGGGGGAGGTAGTATTAGAGGGGGTAGGATAGGTAGAGAGGGAAAGGAGTGGTCGGGTATGGTGTCATGGAGGAGGAAGGGTGGAGGTAAGTCAATGTGGGTGGGGTCTGTTGGAACTGGGGAGTCAGAGGTGGAAGGGGGTTGGGTCAATGGGGTGGTAGGAGGTTGTGTTGGGATTGGTGGGTTTGTCAATGTTTGAAGGGTGGATTGTATGGTGGTTATGTCAGTTTGCATTTGGGCTTGGGTCTGTGTGGTGTTGGATAGTTGGGTTTGGATGTCATGTATGAGGGAAAGGATATGAGTAAGGGTATCTGAGGTTGGTTGAGGTGGAGTATGAGGATAAGAAGGAACAGGTTGGAAAGGGGAAGTGGGGGCATGATGGAAAGTGGTAGGGGGGGAAGGTGAAGGGTCTAGCGAATGATGTGGTGAAGGGAGAGGGGACTCAGGGAGAGGGATCAGATGATATGGGAGAGACTGGGGCTGTGTATTGAGGTATGGGGGTGAAGGTGGAGTGTTGTCCTGGGGTTCAACACTTTCTTCCCAGGTACGGATAATAGTGGGAGGTGGAATGGAAAAAGGAGATAAAAGAGGGAAAGGGAGAGATGGAATGGGTGAAGAAGGTAGTGGAGAGGCAAGTGTGGTGGGTGGAGGGATTGCTGTAGAAGCTCGCACCACTTTCTTTGGGGCAGGGGTTTTAGCCTTCTTTTTAGGGGCAGGGGTGGCCTTTGCCATAGCAGCTCCCTCTCTCTGCTCGGAGACATTCTGAGCTTCAGCCTTCTTCTTCTTCTTCTAGGGATCCATTAGACTTCTGCTGATCCCCCATTGTCTTTTGGCAAAAGTGGTGGGAGTGAGGTCAGCAGATAACTCCCCCACTGGTATCTTGTACCCTCCCCTCAGAAGTAGTCTGGTGATGAGTCTTCCATAGGGGAGAGTGTGGACCTTCTTTTGCAGCCCAAGCTTCACCATCATGTCTTTCATAGCTTCAAAAATCAACCATGCAGCATTAAATCCGTGGCCCAGAGAGAAAGAGTAGAGAGCATCAGCAATTGGT
This sequence comes from Chloranthus sessilifolius, assembly GCA_021018995.1. NCBI lineage: Eukaryota > Viridiplantae > Streptophyta > Magnoliopsida > Chloranthales > Chloranthaceae > Chloranthus > Chloranthus sessilifolius. The sequence continues at coordinate 81,831,076 of CM037584.1, forward strand.
GTCCTCCTTTCTTGCTGATGGCCGGAGGAGTAGATATTCTTCCGTAGCACTTGATCGATGAACAGCAGCTTGGGATCCAAATCCCTTCTTCTGATGGAGTCCCCTGTGGCTTTCAAGCCTCTGGTAATGGCTTGGGCAATGGTATCGAGAGAGGCACTCACAGGGGCACCATATCCGCAGTTGGGATAAAAAATGGCCGAGATGCCCATGACTTCAGCAATTAACTCTGGGCTAAGCAACATCTCAAAATTATCAACTAACACAAGGAGGCCTGGCTGCCCCTGTGTGTCTGGTCTGACCCTAAGGTGTTGGTAAAAGAGTTGCACTAATCTAGGATAGGCTAGTGCAGGAATCATTTGCATCAAGGGGAACAAACCAGCCTTGCGCAAGAACTCAATGGTAGGTGCTGACAACGGCTCTGATTCAAAGAAAGAGATATCGAAAATGGCTTCAGGCTCTAAGGGAATGGAAATGAGGAGCTTAGAGGGTGTAGAATAATCAGGTGTTTGTGCAGCCACCTCAGGAACCACCTCCTTCCCTTTGTGTTGTGTCGTAGAGGACTTGGCTTTCTTAGGGCTTCCACGGGCCTTGTCCCTAGCTCTCTTCACAGGTGCGCTTTTAGGAGCCATCACAACTCTCCTTGGTGAGTGTGCAGTTGAAATTTTGAAAGGAAAGATCAGGAGCTGAGTCTAAACCTAAAAGTTAGGGTTCTATTCAATTGAACGCACGGTAGATCTCAAGAGCTCTTAGTAGGGGCAACTATTGATGGAAGCTTTAAGAACAAAAATCTAGAATTTCAAAGTAAACAATGAACTGTAGACAAGATGCTGGAGGAGAGAGGTTGAGAGGAGTGGGAGCTAGGGTTTCGCTGGTAGGAGAGGAAAGAGAAAGCAATAAAGAAAAGCAGCGCGGGGTGGGATTTAAATATCGCGAGGCTCGGCGCGCTTTGAAAATGTCCACTCGCTGGCTGGGAATGAATGGGTCGCGAGATTAGATGTCCCCACCCAGTTATATCTTAAACTCGCGACAGCAAAACAAAGTAGTTCATTATGAACTACGCGAGAGGGGACCAAACCCATTATTTAGAACCCTGCGATGGCTTAACCGAGTTAGAATTCACTCACCCATGAGTCAGTTGTTTGACCCTGACTTTATGGGTGGATTCGCTCACAGACTCTCTTCCAGGGACACCCCCAAGCATTATAAAGCATTTATAAATTCCCATACTTTCAAGGCATTAAATTCATACATCATGAAAAGCATTCAAATACTACATTATCATTCAATCACTTGAAATTATCAAACAAGGGGAGCTGGTATAAAAGTAGGCATTAAAGCACTAAACTCAGATTCCAACAAGATCGCTAACAATTCCTATCAACTGTAAAATACATATCATACAACGGTGCACAGTTCTTAATCATTAATTTAATGAAAGATCCCCCTCAGGGTTGGAGGATCCTTCACCAATCAAAAATTGGCCCTTGGGATTAACCACTGGTTGACTGGGCAATCTTCCCTCTTCTCTTTTGGCTAAGGTGTTCGCTAGTTGTCCAATTTGTTCTTCCATCTTTTTGATGCTCTGACCATGAGAGTTCACAGTCTGAGTCAAGGAACCCAGGTTTTGCAGTGATGTCAAGACCTGGTCCTCGAAAGAAGTGTTTCTAGGTTGAGAAGGGGGTAAGACCAACTGATTTTGCTACTGATGGGGCTGCTAATGGTGCTGGAAGGTAGACCTAGGGGCATTACCTTGATTGAACTGTTGTTGTAAGGCCAACATCTGCTGGGGCTGCATGTAGTTGTCCTGCTTCCACCTCAGATTTGGGTGGTCTCTCCATTGGTAACCAGCATTTTGGTGCTGGTATCCATATGGCTGCCTATTGTAGCCCCCAGATTATTGCCGGCCATAAGATTGAGCAGCAGCAGCATGTTCCAACATCAATTCAGGAAATTGCCCTGCAGATGGACATTCCTCCACTGTGTGCTGTGGGGACTGGCATATCAGACATGCCTCAGCCACATGAGCAGCCCTTCTGGGTTGCATCACAGTCAATAATTTATCAAACTTCATAGAAAGGTTTGCCATCTACAGCTGCAGGTCATTGTTCCCAGACACCTCATAAACTTTTCCACTTGATCTAACAGCAGGCACCACCTTTGACTCAAATTCCTGACTAGTTCTTGCCAGGGATCGCTTTTGAAAAGCATTCTCACTAATCACCTCAAACAGTTCCCATGCCTCCTCAGCAGTTTTGTGCATGTAGGATCCACCATAAGAGGCATCGACCATATCTCTATTTTTCTCACCACTCCCACTGTAGAAGCTTTGTACAAGCTGCCACTCAGGAATCTTGTGGTGGGGGCATTGTTTGAGCATCTCTTTAAACCTATCCCAGGACTGGTTAAAATCCTCAGTTGGGGATTGAGCAAATGCAAGAATCTCCTTCCTCAACTGGCTAGTTTTGGTCTCAGGGAAGAACTTGGTTAGGAATCTGGTCTGCAGGTCTTTCCATGAAGTAATGATTTTGTTGGGAAGAGTGGTCAGCCAGGTACTGGCCCTATCCTTCAGAGAGAAGGGAAAGAGTCTGAGCCTAGTAGCCTTAGGTCCCAAACCAGTGATATTAAAAGTGGTGCACAAGGCCAAGAACTGGTCAATATGCTTGTGAGGGTCCTCTTTGCTAAGCCCATGGAAAGCTGGCAGCATCTGGATGATTGAAGTTTTTATCTCATAGTTCCCCTGAACATCAGGGAATTGAATGCTAAAAGGGGAGTTATAGTCATCCGGAGCATTCAACTCCTTGAGGGTTCTGGGCTGTTCTTCACCCATAATTGCTGTCATAGATTCACTTGGGGGCTCTCCTGTGGTGTACCTGTCTCTTCTAAGTCTCCTTCCCCTTTCTAACTCAGGGTTAAGAGGCTCTAAAGCAGGGCTGAGGGATCTCCTCCCTAGCATACAAGCACACCAACAGCAAGGAAAGCTTCTTGCAAGCACATCGCAAAAGAATGATTGTACACTAACAAATTTATCGAACTAGTTTACAGCCATTCAAAGAATACATTTAAACTATCCTAGATACTAAAAAAAAAAATTTTTTAAGAAAGATAGACAGAGCTTTAAAAGTCAGGGAGTTTGCAAACAAAGGTAGCTAAGCTCCAATTGCAGTCCAACTATCCTTCACTGCTGCTGTCTAGATCTGCAAGAAAGGTTTAAAATTATGTCAGCAGTATCAATTATTCACATGTGCAAAGAATACTAAGAATACAAAAACTAAGGGTCTACTAATAGATCATCTGCCCCCGGCAACGGCGCCAAAAACTTGTTGATGACTTCTGGTGTGCTTACGTTATTGGTTGGTGGTGAAAGTTATTTAAAAATCAAAGACAGAGTAAAACAGGGGATGAATCCAGCACAACTCAGAAGTCCTAGATCTGCAAGATACAGGGTCCTTTGTAGCAAGTTTTGATAAGTAAGAGTTTGTCCCACAGGGAAAGGTGATCTAGAGCTCCAAGGGAGCCATCTCTAGTAGTCCCTCCAAATCTGTCTACAGATCTGGCAGTCCTAGAAGGAGGGGAGTTTAAGGTCACTTATTCTAAGTATTTTAATATCTAAACTACAGAAAGGGTTGAGAGGATGGATGGAGTGTGGAAAATAAGTATAAAAAGGGTGAGAAGTACGTTATTGAGCCAAGGTCAGAGAAGTTTTGTAACTCAGATTCAGATCTGATATTATAGAAATCCTGTCCATAGGCTACATTATCACCACTGAGGAGAAAGGATCCAACCCATCAATCTGCCATGATTCCACCCTTAAAGCTATAACCTGTCCACTTAAATGGTCACAAATTATCCCATAGGGGAGCCACTATCCAGGGATGGGTCAAAACATAACAAGTAAATCATTGCAGGCATTATTTCATCCAAGCTACCAGCTCAAGAATCCATAGGGAACCTCAACCTCTAAAGTTTTATATGTGGGGCTAAGGCTGTAGGACCATGATAGCCCAGACACATAGAACCAGCAAGAGATTGAGTACAACCTTCGATCCAGCTGTCCATTGCTTGAGCGAGGCTACAATGGTCTAGTCACCAGCCTACAATCTCTATAACCAGATCAGATCCAACATCTGATGGCGGATCTATACAAATATAGGGGAGTCTGCCTCTGTACAATCTCTCACCAGGCTTCTACAAGCTCAGGTGTAAAGAAGAAGGATCCATCTTGGATCGGTGGATTAGAATTACCTTAAGGATATAATCTGTCCACTTAAATGGTCACAAACTATCCCAGAGGTTATCCTCCTCACGGAGCCCAAAACAAAACAAGAATATCGCTGCTACCACCATGCTCACAAGGCTACCAGCTCAAGCTCCCATGGGGATTTCAGATCTAGTGGGTCTTGTGGTGGGGCTAAGGCTGTTGGACCATGATAGCCCAGACACACAGGTCACTTAGATCTAAATGGCCCTTAGAATCAGTCCTCCATTGCTTTGAAACACAGCCAAAGCAATGGCGGATCACAAGGCAGCAGCCTTGCACAGAGCATCTCACACATAAACACCAATCCCACAAAGTACAGATCCTATTACAGAACTTTCATTGATCTAATTCAAAAACACATATAAAGGCATAGCCAGCAAGTGCTGGACTATGGAGAGAAGGAAAGAAAAAGAAAATTACTTACTGTTAAAAAGAAAGAGAAAAGAAAAAAAATGATCTGAGATGGTTTCCCAGATACCTAAACCTAAGCTAGGTATGGGTTTATATAGCAATGGGGTGGCGGCGCATTGGGGGTTAGGAAACCCTAATTTTAATGATACCACGTGGCCTAATAATGATCCTTGGATGCCTCGGGGCGCGTGCACAGAGATTTGAGCATGGGAGTGCGTGCCCTAATCGCTAGAAATATCCAGAAGGTCCTTTACTGAAGAGATGGAAGTTTAGGGTCAGAGCTTCACTAGGTAGCTGTAGTTTCCCCGACTTGTCGCGTGGTAGCTCTTTGCTCTTCGCTAGGATGATTTGATACTGAAGCTTTAGTCATTGCGAGGTTGCCTTTGTTTGCTCTTCAGGCAGTCGCGTGGTAGAGAATTGCGCTCTCGCTGGATTGGGCTTCACGAGGTTGAATAGAAAACACAGTCTCAAGTCTCACGGGGTTGAAATTCAAGAAGTCACGAGATCGCTCGATCTTCACTGGGCTGATCTTCGCGAGAGTGAATTTGAGCAACGCGAGAACTTTGCGAGCACTTCTCTTTACTGGATTTCACGAGTTACCTAGCGAGGCTCTACTGAGTTCTGAACTGCGCAAGGTTCTATGTCCCACTTGATCTTTGCGAGGTTGGCTTTGCCTTCGCTAGGATGTTTTCTTTCTTGAATGGCGCGAGAACTGCGCGAGGCGTTCTTCTTCTGATGCTCTCTCTCCTTAGCCGTTCTGAGTGAACTGCTCAAGATTGAGAGAGGTCTACTTTGAACTGCGCGACACTGCGCAATGTGTTCTACTCTTGAGCTTCGCGAGAGCTACGCGAGTTTGAGTTTCTGAAGCTCTTCAGTCACTCATCTGCGTGAGAGGTTGCTGTAAAGTCTTGGGAAGCTCAGTTGAACTGTGCGAGGCATATTTCTCCTGAATCCTCTAAAGCTTGGGTCAGCTGCGCGAGGCTTATTTCAGGTCTGGATTCAGAGTTCATTCTTCTGAGGGATATCTGGTGCCAAAGAAGGCTCCTTAACAGGATTCCTGGCCTTATTTCACTGCTGATTATTACCTACACAAAACACTTAACAAGAACTTATTAGGTGGCTAAGGGTCTAATCAAAGGTTAAATTAAGGGGTGAAAAGTGGTACTTTTCAGGTCTTAACAATTGGTCATGGTATGAGAAAATGTAGGAAAGTGGAGAATGTGTTGGGAAGACGAGAAATTGGGCATGATTGATGGGTGAGGTATGTGTGCGCTTAGAGCAAATGTGGGGAAATGGGGTGTAAGTGGGTTTGACACGGGGAAAGAATGGGATAGATTTTGATTGGTGGTGGATGGGGATGGGGGAAAATTAGGGTGATTGGAAAAATGGGGTAAACAATGGGGTGGATGTGGATGGATTTTGAGTAGATGTGGGTGGGGATAGGGATAAACTTTGAGTGGGTGCAGATGGAAATATGGATGCGCCAAAGGGTCCGGTGATGGTAAATGGTGGTTGAGTGAGCGGAATGGAGATGAAAAGTTCCTTCGAATGAGAATGGATTGGGGAGCGTGGCGGGGATGAATCAAGATCTACATAAGCCGGATCAATCACCCACGACATGGCTTGGTGGCGGGTTGGATACGGATGCCTCGAATGGGGTCCGTAAAGTTTTCTTCTTCTTCCCCTACGAGATGACAGAGGGTAAGGCGATGCCATTGTATCAGCACCATAAGCTATTCTTGGGGTTTTTATTTTCTTGATTTTTTGTTTGTTTTGGTTTTTGGATAAATCAAATGAACCTTTCTAGAATGTGTTCCGAGGCCTTGGAATTCCGGTGTGGCGTTTGCTCCCCAAATATTTTCCACGGCGGGATCCCGACGCACTTCGAAAGAATCAAAGGGAAACCCCTTGATCTATGTGAAGGCACGAGAATCCACGCGGTCACCCGATCCCTCAAAAAAAGTCAATAAGAGGGTGACCTCTTTTGACCGACGAGGGCGTATTGGGTGGCGAGAAGTGCGGGATTTATCGGAGGCACTAATCCACTAAGTAGGGGACTCGGGGAAGTGAGAAAAAGGCCTCAGATTCGAGCTGCCTAGCCAGAATAAGCTTAGCGTATGTATTACATACGCTAGGCCAAAATCTAGAGATTTTGGCTTAGCATGTATATTATACACGATAGGCAAAAATCTGAAAATTTTTCGCTTAGCGTGTATATTATACACACTAGGCAAATTCTAAGGAATTTTGGCTTAGCGTGTATATTACACACGCTAGGGAAAAATAGTTTATATAAACTATTTTAACAGTAGACAACAGGCCCAAATTTGGTTTATTTTTTAGTTTTTGGGAAGCGATGCTTTCGGGGACTGATTTTCTTTCTTGCAGTGGGTCCCTCCTCTCCGAACCTAGGGATACAGGACTGATTCGGGATGACTAACGCTCTCCCCCACAAGTTTTAAGCTTCATGATTGGATCAGTCACCCACCCTATATACCTCCGGCGCAAGCGCCTTCTCAGATACTAGATGGGGTGGCACTTTCCCGGATTATCACCACTAGGGGCTGCCGCCGTACTCAGCACCGAGACATTTATATAGCTGCCTAAACTTCCAACCCTTTAAAAGCTACCCCGGCAAAAATGATTTAAGTTACTTAATTCACTTTTAAGGTTCAATTTTAATTTTTAAATTTTAAAAGAAAGTTTGCTTAGGTTCAAAAATGGGTTGTGATGATCCTATGCCGCCTCTATGGGCTGGTGTCCACTATTAGTATATGATTGCGAAAAATATAAAGCTCAAGCAGGCCCGCCAAATGGCTAAGGCATATAAATGCGCAAGTAAGCCAGCCAATCGACTAAGGCATGTAAATGACCAAAAATAAATAAAAGTAAAGGCAATGTACAAGTAGGCCCGTCAATCGGCTAAGGTACGTAAATGACAGAAAAGTAGGGGTGAGTAAAAATAGACGGAATTGAAGGGGTGAGTATGAAAGAAAGAAAAGAACACAAACAAATATTAGCAAAAAATAGAAATAAAAATCAACAAAAAGGGCCAAATTTCAAGGGGAAGCTCTACTAGCTACTCCCCAGCATAGTCGCCATCTGTGCAACCGTGAGCTCTCGCGAGTCCGTCATGACGATGCACTCTTCACTATGAATTTAGAGTTGCCACCGAGAGCTTTGGTGTCCCATAAAACCTAAATCAATATTAAAAGCACCAAAGTGTAAAAATGTGACTCTGATTCACCGGTCTAACGCCAAAGGCTCTTGGGGGGCTTCTATTATCAATCAGAAAGGTGTTAGGCACCCAATCAACCTCCTCGAAAGCGGTCTCTACTTATGGCTAAAATGAAAATGAAAAATAGAATAAAACATCACTTCCTCTTGCTCGAAGGCACTATGATCCTATCAAGCTTTCCACAAACACCGAAAATTTGGTGGTATAATGGCTTGAATCCTTGGATAAATGAGAAATAAAGAAGGTAGAGGAATAGAGGGGAGAGTTGGAGCTCTCGAGCCCTTGTAGCACAGCCGTGGACCTTCACGTAGGTGCACTTCAATGAGCTTCCAATAGCTTAAGGGGTTGGTAGATGGGTTCTAACCTCTAAGGCTTGATAGCTAAGGGGTAGAGGAAGAAGGCTAGGGGGTAGATCTCACCTAGGCTAAAAGGTTTTTAATGGAAGATGGGGTCTAAAGGAGGATTTTGAATTCTTAAATTTGTATGGGTTTTGTGCAACAAATGGGAGAAGGGGATCTCTTAATCTTTTTCTCTCTTTGAAATTTTTTAAGCCATTTGCAAGGGGGGTGCCTCTCTATTTATAGAAAGGGGGAGGTTTAGGATGGTACTTAAATGCTAATGAGATTAGCAATTAGGTAATCCTAAATCTAAGGATTTTAGGTTTTTCAAGGTTATGGATATGTGGGAATAGGGTTCAATGGTAGATGATAGGGTGGGGTTTCAAAAGGCACAAGTGTGGCAAATAGGGTAAATGAGGGTGCAACAGTCCTAAAGAAACTCACCCTAAACATTGGGATGGTCAATAAGTCAAACCCCAAAAGTCATTCTCGGGCAAAATCCAAAAAGTACTGTAGCTAAGCCTAGTGTGTATATTACACATGCTAGGTATATGTACAGTACCGAAGAGGTTCAAAGCCTGCCCTGGGATCCACAGCTTCTCGAGAAGAAGGCAGATTTTGCCTAGTGTGTATATTATACACACTAGGCCAAATTTTGGAAAAAATGGCCTAGTGTGTATATTATACATGCTGAGCATCATTTCTCCTTAAATGGCTTAACGTGTATAATATACATGCTACGCAAGATAACCCTAACTCCACCCGAAACTTCGGGTCGCCATAACTTTCAGTTCATGACTCTGATTGGGGTGATTATGGGCTTGTTGGAAAGCTGGGAACCTCTACTTTCCAATGGTATAGGATTCAGTCCCAGTAGAGGTCCCAGCAAGCCTTGTCATATCTTCTTTCAACCACCGTCCAGGAGGGTTCAAAACCGGTTCTTGAGGGGTTCTGTTGGTTAGGGTTTGATTCCGAAGGGTTGGGCATCGGCTTCTAAGGGTTTGAGTTAAGTTCTAACCGTTCGGGAAGTGTTACATAAGTCCTAGTATCACTAAGTTAAGGGTGATAAAATAGTATATTATGTGACTGATCACACCCCCAAACTTACGTTTTGCTAGCCCCTAGCAAACAAGGATATATAAACTAAGAACTTAATTGTCACTTTCGTAGGAAGCACGATTGCATTTAGCAGATGCAACAAGTCTTTAAACCCCTAGGTGATCCCTAGTGGAGGAGTTGTAGTCTCCTAAAGATTTTCAGTAAAGTTACCTACAAACTTTAAATATTTTTATTTTTCAAAATATATTTTTTTTAAATTAAAAATTCTAAACTGATTTTATTAACTAAATTACCTAAGTGGTCAAATTGTCAAATTGGTCAATGCATAGTTTGTTACAATTTTCTAAAATTACCAATCTTTTATCCTTACTTTCCATTATAACAGCCATCTTTGCTTAAAACTCTAACAATTTCAATTCATAATAAGCACAGAGTATATATGCATCAGTGAACAATTTATTCTTCGTAAATTTTTCTAAACTGCAGATTTAGAAAATATTTTTATTCAAAAGCTCACTATTGACATACTCTAAAAAAGATATTGAAACTTTTGGGTTCTCTCAATATATTTTTTAAAAAAATTTAGTCAAAGATACTTGCAAAAATTAACGAATCTCATAGAAAAGATAATTTATTCTATTCCTATGATTCTCTGTACAATCGATAATATCTAATATCCATATCTCTACTAGGCTTATGCTTTTGCAAATCGTAAATTAAAAAAGTCTTTCCTTCAGCTTGTAATGGGGCTTTGGGTTTGAGAAGGTATCAAAGAAAGGTAGAAGGATTCAAAGTTTTTTGAGAATTTAGCTCTTCTTTTTTTCTATCTTTTCTTCTTCTTCTATTTTAGTAAGCATCCAAGATTGGATAACTTCTTCCCATTTACTACTTTTTTTTTTATACATCCCAATTTTTCAGTTGTGAAATCGTATATTACGATTTTTCTTCTTTTTGAAAGCTTTTTCTAAATCGTAATGTTTTTTTCAAAAATCGTTATGATTTTTCTCTCCTTTCCCATATTCTTTTCTTTTTCTACATCTATACCTCTTCTAGCATTCCCTTTATCTGTTAATTTATACTCCTTTCACTCCCTCTTCTTTCCTTCTTTTATATTCTAAACTCTCAAAAATTATAAGGCTTAAAGGTAGAAAGCATTGGGTAGTATTTATGATTAAAGGTTAATTAGATTTTGGTACAAAGAAATTCAGTTTAGGCTTCTAATATGGGATCAAAGGATAGGATATTTTCTAAAATTTTAGCTTTTTGGCTCTGATTTAAATAAAAGATGACCTTAAATCATCTTTACGATTTACTAGCATAGTTGCATTATTGCTTGATATTTCTAATCGATAGTTCTAGACAAAAAATTAGTTCATCATGTTCATAGAATAATTCGATTCTAAATTCAGCAATATGAGATTTCATAACAATGTAGAAGTTCAAAGAAATTTTGATTAAATAGAAACAGTCTCTCTCTAAATAAAAGAGGAAAAATGGCTCAAAATCTCATTGGTTCATAATTTTGAAACTATCGTCTAAATTTTTATAGTTTAGATCAATCTATTATTTCAAACATCCAGTCTAATACAGTATTCAACGAACTAAACATGAATTGTAATTGTTCTATATTATAATTATTAAACTTTCACTATAATGGATCGTAAGTTTTCCAAGATTTACAATTTCTAATTGTAACTGTTCTATATTCTATCATAATCCCTATGTACTAAGCAATTAAAAATTTTGAATTTTTTTTTTTTTTTGTTACAAAAATAAACTAACTAAAACTACTGATATACTAATTATAAAACTACTATTATACACAGAAATAGTGTATCCCCCCAAACTTAAATTGGACAATGCCCTCATTGGCACAAAAACAGGGGACACTTAAAATTATTTCCTAAAAATTATTGATATAACTGATCGTTACCAAATGTGAAAAACAATCTATAAGGAATGTTCCCCCAAAATTAAAGGGAAACACATCTTTTTACTTCTTAAAGATATCAGTAACAAAAATAAAAGAAAGTTAGTAATAATCACACTGTTAGTAAAAAAAATGAAAGTTAGTCAATTAGTCAAAAGAAAATTTCATATATTAATTCAATATTTACAATGAGTAGAAAGAAAAATAAAAACTAAGGAACTAATATATATAAAAAAAAAAAAAAAATTACATAAAAGAGAATAAACTTAGAAAAAATCTAGACACACACTAATTTATACATGACACTGGCAATAACGTCCAAAAAAAAATCTTTGATAAAGATCGGTCCTCGGCTTTTATCCAAAATTATCCTGTCAAAAAGATGGTTTGCCCTCCTGGTTCCGGGATGTCCTCAACTTCCTGCTCTTGGAAGAGGAACTGTAAGCCAGGAAGGGGGATAGTAGGGATTAAGGAGAAGGATGCTGAGCAGGTGATGGATGGAGTGAAGAGGAGGGGGAAGATGACGGGGGAAGAGGTGTACGAGGCAGTGAGGTGAAGATGGAAGTTGTATTAAAAGATGTGGATGGTTCCATCTTCTTATTTTTCCTTTTCTTTCTTTTATTCTTTTTCTTTTCCTCCTTGGATAGTATACAATGTACTTTCTCTTACTCATCCCACAGGAACTGCAGAGGGTCTAGTTCCTTCGATGGTTGTGGGTCCCCCTAGATCGGAAAGAAGTTAATTGGATTGTTATTGGGACCGCCGTCCTCCATGGTTGTGGGTAGGGACAAACTGGTGGGGTCAAAAGGGAACAATTGCGCTAGGGATGAACTAGTCCTATATTTAAAGTGCTTGGGTGGTGGAATACAAACCGTCGCATTAAATTTTCTCATCCTTCCGAGCTTAATTGCTATAATGATTTTATAGAGAGTTTGTCAGCAATAAACTATGCGTCGGCTGGGCTAATTATGAAACGTTGTATGATTTACTATGGCTAATGATACCGTCGAGGACATATGATGGGTAATAATTGTTTCCCTGCGGCGACAAAATGCTTGTTCAGTAGTATATGAATTGCTCACGTAAAAGGATGAACTTGAGTGTGGTTTCTTTACCAACAAACTACTTATTTTTGTGTTTTTGAGAGAAATAAATCTGAGCCTCTAGTTTCTGTGGCCAGCAGAGGTATTGAAGCCTCTGATTCGTTGTTCCGAGTAAACCTACAAAAGCTTAAGAAGTGATCAAAGAAAATTAAAAATATAAAGAAATATAAAAAAAGAAAGATAAATTCTTGTTTTCCTACATTAATAGATTAAAATGGTGTCCCCGGCAGTGGCGCTACAAACTTAGTTGGGCTACTTATATGTATCTAATTAAGTCTTAACCTATTGTAAGTACACAATGGAAATTATAGTATTAGCAAAGGATCGTTCCCACAGAAACAAGTTATATTATATTAATCTAATTTTTCTGAAAACTTATACTTATCTTTTAAGATCCTAATCTACTAGAAAAATATGAATAAAGAATTTGTTTATTAATCTAAATTACATAAAATAAATCCTAATCTTCAAACTTCATATTATAGTCGTCAATTATAATCTTCTGCTATAAGATATTTATAAAATTAAACACTACCGTTACACTATATATCAAGTTTCCTAGGATTGGTCGTCAATCAACACTAAAATCCTATCAATATAGATTTAATCTAATCAACAATCTCCTAAAACTTGGGCATAATCAAATTCTAGAAAACTGAAGATGGAAAAGTATAAACCATTACACTAATATGCAAACTTCAACCTGAGTCGTCAATTCAAATTCAAATTTGAAGATGTTTACAAAGCAGGAAATCTAAACTATAAAGTAAAATAAAATCTAAACTAGAAAGCAAAAGTAGAACCATCCAAAGGGTTGATCTTTCAACTTTCTCAACCTTGGTTGTCAGGCAAGACCTTAGAGAACTGTGGACGATGTTACTTTGTAAATTCTAAACTATTTGATTGGGAGAAAACACATACCTCAGTTGTCAATTGATGCTGTAAAATTTTTCAATAATTATTCCTACACCAAGCCCTCTTATTTATAGATCTTAACGGGTCGGTTTACAAAACTCCTAATTCTAATAAAAGAAATAAAACTATCCTAATATAACTCTACTTCTTAACTTATAATTCCTTGCTTTGAATAGTTGATGTACTCTGAATTTCTTCCTTCTATTTCAGCAACAGAGTCCTTTTAAGATTCTTCTTCATCAATCCCCTAGATCCGTGATCAGCCAAACTTCTAACTCGAGAGTTCTTCTAATTTTGTTTATGGCGGTATAGATTCTCACGTGATCAGCAGCAATAGCAGTCAACATGAAAGCTTCTATAATCAGAATAAAAAATCACGATTATCTCTTTTCTTCTCTTTCTTGGAAAATCATAAATAACAATTTTCTATCTTTTATAGCTTTCTTATTGAACGATTCTCTAAATTATGACTCATCGCTTTTCTTCATATCATTCTCTTTCTCTGAAGAATCGTAAATTACGATTTCCTATAGTAACAGCACAATGGTTCTGTAAAATCGTAAAACACGATTTTTCATTCTTCAGTAGGCGGTGAATTGTATTTTTACACTCAATCGTCTTTTTATTGCCCTTTTGAGTTCATTTTTACGAATATTATCATTTCGGATCTCTTTTACTGTTTATCCTTAATATCTACATATTATTAACTCATCAGTAACAAACTAAGTCCTAGTATCACTAAATTAAGGGTGATAAAATGGTATATTATGTGACTGATCAGTTATCATATCTGTTTTATACCTGCGTTTGACTCTATTCATTGATATGATAAGATGTAACTGTTATTGATTTTCTTCTACTGAGCTTAGACTATTAGCTCACCCCGACTATACGTCACAGGTGTAGTTCTTGATTTGGACCTTAGACTTGAGGAGAATCCAAGTTACCTACTAGAGAGAGAATATAATATCTCCAAATTTTTGGGCAAACACATAAGTCAAATTGTGGTGTGAGTGATTCACAAGGGAACCCATGAAATTTAAAACACACTTTGGTGTTTATGTGACTCACACCAAAGGAATTAATGGATAAGTGAAGTACAGAAGTAAGGTGTATGTATTTAACACTAAAGGAATAAGCGGATATGTGTAACACAACCCATGTGATTGTGCTTTGCAAGGAAACAAAGTGTTTTTCTTGGAAAAGAGGTGAAACCCACGTGTGAGACCCATTTGAGGGTTTGCTAACTTGGTTGTTTGAGAGAGAAAAGAAAGATGAAAAGGGTTTGAAGAAAAGGGGAGGGATTTTTGATTTCTTGTGTTATGATCCACTGATCATAGTGAGATTGTGAAAAGTGTGTGGGTGAGAGATCAACATACCATTGTGTCGACGTGGTGGTGATCGTGGAGCTCAGTGAGATCGAAATGGGTCTTGGAAACCCCTTTGCTTGCAACATTAATGAAAATTCGATCCTCGTGTAAAGTGTAGAGTTAAAGGTGAGAAATCGATGCCTTAGTGTGTGAATTTTATTAATAAAATGTCTTATGTGATGGGTGCGAAGTGTGGAATGAATGTGATGAAGATCAGGTTGAGAAAAAAATTCAGATCTGGAATAATCTCTGGTTCTCGCTTGCCCGAGCTTCAAAGCTCGCTTGCGCGAGAAGCCTTTAGTTAAGAATATGTGCCTGACAAGCTCTGAGACTCGCTCGTGCGAGGACTTAAGGAACTTAAGGCTCGCTCGTGCGAGGCCTCGCGTGACTGACAACAGCAAGCCAAAATCCAATCTGTCGGGCCAGTTTTGAGGTATGTGTGAGCTCGTGCACCCGAGCTCCAGGGCTAGCTCATGTGAGAAACAAAGTCAGATTTGTTTTGACTCTTTTGATGTGAATTCTTTTGAAATGTGTATCTTAAGTTCTTCTTAGAAATGTATTTAAGTTAATGCTTTAAGTTATGTCAAATGTTTTAAAGCCGAGTATATGATTCAAGCATGTGTGTGATTCAAATTTGCATATGAAATTCAAATGAGATAAAATGTGGAATGTGTCTGAGAAATCAGTTATGTGACTTCATGCTTGTGATATGAGATTTAAATGTTACTAACGTTTTCCCCTATTGTGCTTGGATGTAAGCTCACCCCTATTCGACTATAAGTCACAGGCGAGGATTTGAGAAGGAATTAGAAGAGGAGGATGATTCAAACTACAATCTTGAGGAGGAGATTGAGCCTCCGCCTAAAGACTTCTTTCCTATGTAGATTGAGTTTGGAGTGTGTAGTTAGAAGAGTATATTTTGTTTGGCTTGGTATGTCCAGCCACTTTTGAATTTACGTTGGTTATGTAATATATTATTTTGGATATTATTGTGTGAACCATTAGTTGGTGATACATGTCTATCACCGATGGTTCATTTCAGTTTTTACATTCATGCTTTTGGCATGAGGCTTAGAACCGTTATTTTGATCAAGTTGACGTTTTAGAACATAATTTCTTTTGAAGCATTTTGTGTATCTATCTTCTTATATGAGATAATTTTGAGGAATTAGTTTTGCGTAGATGTGCCAAGTGTTCGAGTAAGCATGGGATAGCCCTAACGGGTGATCTGATGGCACGAGTTTTGGGGTGTTAAAATTCAGACTGTCACAGAGAAGCTCAATTAGATTTGGTACGGAGGCTTATGAAATTTGAGCTTGGTACATTAGATATTCAGTCTTTGTATATATTTATATACCACTGTTTAAGCGATGATTAGTCATCACCGATGGTTTATTTTAGTTTACTGTTCCTGTTAGATATTAGAACTGGAGGTTTTAATTATGCCCTTTGTATTGTCTGCTTTGATTTTCGTATGTTTGTGAATGTACCAAATAACTCTTGTTTTCAGATTGTGATCTACAATCTGGCGATCCAGGTATTCCCATTTGGTTTAAAAGTAAAGAAAAAAAAATATATCACTTAAAAAATTATGTTGGGAAAATCCGAGCTATCTCATAAAGAGGATGTAGTGCGGGCTGTATTCCTACCTAAAGATGCACATGCTCTACTTAATATCCTGTTACCGTGGAGAAAGCAACCCAATGTCAAAGCCTAGGCACTTAAACCCAATGGGACCTTCTCTATTAAATTTGTGATAGCCCGAATTTTCCCAACCTAAAATATTCTGAGATATATATATATTTAAAACCAAATGGAAAAATCCGGACTGCTAGATCGCAGAACACAATATGATACAAAATACTTGGTATATTCACACACATTACGGAAATCAAAGCAGTTACAGTATAATGACCTACAGAAACTCTATAACATACCAAGCTCAAATCTCAGAAGTCACTGTGCCAATCCAAGTGAGCTTTTCCCCCCAGTAGGCAAGTTCGGATTCTTCTCAAGTCCAGGGTCCCGAAGCTACCAGACGCTATACCTGTGACGCATAGTCGGGGTGAGTTAACAATCAAAGCTCAATAGAAGAAATATCAACAATAATTACAGATTATCATGTCAATACATAGAATCGATGACAGAGTTCAAAGCAGAAGCAGATCAGATATTCGATGACAGAACAAAAGCGATAACAGAGCAGAAATTCTATGATAGAAACAAAAGCTCGTATTTGCTTATTCACAATATACTATTCAATAATTTAATGGTCAGGGTTCAGATTCCATCAGTCACTTTTCAATGATTCCATGTCCATTGTTCACTGTGTTCACTACATTCACTCGTTCACTACACTCACAATGCACACTTATGTATGCTATGGAATGTGTACGGATAACCGCCGTACTGGTCCACTATGTATACTATAAAATGCGTACAAATAATCATCGTACCGGTCCATTATATATGCTATGCAGTGTACAATGTGTACGGATAACCGTCATACCGGTCCACTATGTATGCTATACACTGTGTACAATGTGTACGGATAACCGGCGTATCAGTCCACTAGTTCACTATGTTTTGTCGTTCAAAGTATATTTACAATTTCTCATTCTTACTCATTTCTCACTCTCACTCAATTTCCAAGTTTAGATTCGCCTTCAGACTCAAAGGTCATATTTAGTTCATGTTCATATTCTGACTGCCAAGTTCACGTTCGGATTCAGATTTACAACTCCGATTCAGATTCAGACTCAGAACTCAGATTCACCTCCTTATTCATAGCTCAAAATTCAGTCACAAAGCTAAGACCCTTATTCGGATTCAAATTTCTTGTGCAAAGACTCATAGTTCGGATTCATATGCATATCAGATTCAAGGTTCAAGTTCAAATCGGAAAGTTCAGGTTCAAACGGAAATAAAATTCAGAACAAGTTCAAATCTATTATTCGTCTTCAAAGTCGCATTCTACGCTAAGAAATATAGATTCATATTTATATTAGATTCAAAGTTCGAATTCAATGACTTACAGAGTTCAAAATTCAAAACTCGGAAAGCAAAGAGTTCATGGTTCAAAGTTTCATATCGACATTCTAAATTCAAAGAGTTCAAACGGAAATGAAATTCAATGTTCAGAGAGTTCAATGCAATTAAATGAAAGTTTGATAGTTTAATTGCAGTCAGGTTACAGCACGATATCTATGAATTCAAGTCAAAAATGCAATTGGTAGTGAGTTTCCCCTACCATAAACTAGGAGCCATTCAAAGCAATCCAAAGGTCTTCATCTGGATCTCCCGTTCATAACCTAGATCACATCAAGGTTGTACTATGTGTCAATAGAGTCAAAAATAGATAGCTCAAAGCTTCTTAGAGTTTTTCCAAAGAAAAACTGAAAACAAACAGAAACAGGGGAAATCAATCAATCGATTTCCAAATTCGATCGTTCGATTTCAAATTCAAACGTTTGATTTCTTTAAAAAAAAAAATTGAATATCAATCCTGTCAAAATCGATCGATCGATTTTCAAATTGATCATTCGATTTCAACATATTCTGCAGCCCTTCGGGCTTCGTCTTTGTCGGCTTGTTTTTCTCCAAAACTAATCCGATTATTTTCTATTCATACATACTAACTACTCTAAGTTCAAAAACAATTAATACAATATTAAAATACTAATACGCTCATCTTTTGAGTTCAATTACAAGGCTTCCGATGACTTCTATCGAAAGGGGTTTCGGAGTCAATCTTGCATATTCTAATGGCAATAGATCTCAGAACGAGATCTACATTAGCACGTATTGATCTTCACCCCTCAATTCTCGGAATACACACTCGCTACGGCTGGTTCACACTTACTCGTAACTACCCTCCCTCAAGCTCCTCTATCTAACAGATATCAGACTCAAAGGTTCCAAATGGTCGAAATCTGTGAGAGCGGAACTCTTGTAAGGCAGCGCAAAGTTTCTTCGCGAAGAACATAGAGCCTACGGTGCGATCTCGCGGTCGAAATCCAAGGAAGGGGTGGAAGTTTTCTCTTTTTTCTCTCTCTCTCTCTAGAAACTCAAAACCCCCAATGTTTGCAAATGGTGAATGGCTTCTAAAGGAAGCCTTGCCTTTTATAAGTGAAAGGGGTTGGTTCCCTTATTAAACACATACACACATTTGGGTGTCAGTTCTTATCCATAGAACTCATTTTCGTGTGAAACGAATACACCTAAGGTGTTGCATGTTTCACCAAAAGATCTTTGGTTCAATGCGGAGCTTGCACGCCCGAATCACAGATTACACGGGATTTGGCGTTAAGCCAATACACCACCACGGTGTATGAACTTTGGCTCAAAATCCCTACACGAAGCTCAAATGGACACAAAATGATCTCATTTGAAAAATCAGAAAAGGTGAAGCATTTCTTAATGGACACATACCTAATCAGACCTATGGTTTCAAAAAAATTTTGAGATGTTACAAAATTAGTCTATTATGTTGAGGTTAACTCATCTCATGAGGTTGGGAATCAAGCAAGTTGTAGCAACTCTACTGTGAACCCTCTCTAGCGAATAATTTGGGACTGTCGTATGCCAAACAAAACATAAATATTTGGATGGAGATCCTGCAAAGATTAAGGAGAAACTTTTCGAGAAAAAAAAAAAAGATAACCACTGATAAGTTGTCATCTTTGTGAAAAGGATCTTGAAACGGTGATACATGCATTGCGTGATTCGGATATTGCCTCGAGAATCTGCTTTATTAGTTCTTATGGGGATACACACACACACACACCTTTGTTACTCCAAGTCTTTTGCTAAAAAGGCAATGCTGGTCTTTAAAAAAGGAGCCCCAGAGTTCCTATGCCAATTTTTTACTATCGCCTAGATGGTCTGGCACAATAGAAATTGTGTACTTCATGGAGATAAAATTAAAGATCCAATGTTCTTAGCAAACTGGCCGTGATTATCTTCGTGAATATGATGAAGCACACAAAGGTGAAAATAGCAATCAAAGCATCAGAGACAATGCCAAATGGGTATTGTCGGGCTGTATTGTTGTCAAAGTTAACTAAGATGGAGGATGGATTGAAGACTCCCATGTGGCGGGTGATCATTCATAGAATATACCAATTTATCACCCTTAACTTAGTGATGCTAGGACTTAGTTTGTTATTAATAAGTTACTATTGTGCAGATATTAAAGAAAAATAGCAAAAGAGAATCAAAATGATAATACTTGTCAAAGTGAACTCATTAAGCAATAAAAAGATGATTAAACCAAAAGATGGATCTTCACCTACTGAAAGGATGAAAAATCGTGCTTTATGATTTTGCAGAACGATGCAAAGTAAAAGAGAGAAATAAGAAATCGTAATTTACGATTTTGTAAGAAGCCGCTCAAAACTGAAGTGCGATGTACAAGAAAGCGAACAATCGTATATGGAGAATCATCTAGAAAATCGTTCATTAGGAAGAGATATAAAGAATAAAGAACAGAAAATCATGATTTACGATTTTCTAGAAAGAAGCTTTCTAACGTTGCTGATCATGTGAGATTAACACCGCCATGAATAAAATTAGAAGAATTCTTGACTCTAAAGTCTGGCTGATCACTGATCTGAGGAGATTGACGAAGAAGACTTTTAAAGGACTCTGCTACTGAAATAAAGGAAGAAATCCAAAAGTACATCAACTATAGAAAGTAAGGAAAGATAGAATTAGAAGTAGAGTTATATTAGGATACTTTTATTTCAGTAAATTCTTTTATTAGAATTAGGAGTTTTGTAAACCGACCTCTTATGATCTATAAATAAGAGGGCTTGGTATAGGAATAACCATCGAAGATATTCTCAACATCAATTGACAACTGAGGTTGGGTTTTCTTCCGATCAACTTAGAGTAGATTTTTATTGCTTTTTAGATTAGAAATCCAAGGTTTCTCAAGAGCAATTGACGACTGCAATTGGGAGCTAAAGGTTAGTGTAGATATCTATAGTTTCTCAGAAGCAATTGACAACTGCGGCTGAGGGGTGAAAGATATAATTTTATTGCTTTCTAGTTTAGATTTATTTTATTGTAATTTCCTCTTTTGTAAACATCTTCGAATTTTAATTTGAATTGACGACTCGGGTTAAAATTTACAGATTAGTGTAATGGTTTTACTTTTCCATCTTCAATTTCTAGAATTTGATTCACGCCCAAGTTTTAGAAGATTGTTGATTAGATTAAATCTGTATTGATAGGATTCTAGTTTTGATTGATGACCGATGCTAGGATACTTGAGATATAGTATAACGGTATTTTAAATTTGTAAACCTTTGATAGCTGGAGATTGTAATTGACAACCACAATTTGAAGTTTGAAGATTAGGATTTATTTTTTGCAATTTAGATTAATAAACAATTCTTTATTCATATTTCTCCAGTAGTTTAGGAACTTAAAAGATAAGTATAAATTTTTAGAAAAATTAAATTAATATACAGATAAACCTGTCTCTATGGGAACGATCTTTTACTAATATTAGAATTTTCATTGTGCACTTGCAATAGGTTAAGACTTAATTAGATGACACAAACAAGCCGCTAACAGCGGGTATAGGAGTCATCATACGTGATATAAAGGAAATCTTGTAGCAGCAATGGAAAAAAACTTAAATGATGTAGCATCGACAAATAGTTGTGAGGCACTAACATTTCGGTAGGCTGTTTTGCTTGCAAAACATCTTCGTCTCAATAGAGTGATCTTCGAATGTGATTTCCTCATTATACCCTCTTCTTCCTTATTCCCAGAGGACTTTTGGGGTGACATTAGGTCTCCGATCCCTCATAGCCCTTGGGGGATTCCCCCCCTAACTATGTTGACTAGGATTCTTAGTGCATCATCCAGTTCCTCTGGCGCCACTTGGTTTTTATGCAATTTTTTTGGGTTCATGCTATAGTTTTTCCCTCTTCCCTAGCCTGCTTTTATGGCGTCTGATGACACAATTTATAGAGACAAAGGAAAGTAGACTTCATTGTTTCACTCGAATCACACTGCTACGTCTACTGTTGCTCAGTTTGGTAGATTGGATTTCATTGAATATTGTAAACAGCTTGATACAATTTTATGTCCTAAAGATGATATCCTTGAGGAAATAAGATGATGGAAGCACACTTTGGTGGGGTATTTGCTAGGTACGATACCATATGATGAGTGTTGAAATATGATCATATTTCACACCCTAAAATATACATTTAGCCATCCGATGAGGGCAATCTGACAGTTTTATGAAAGTTTTGATAGTTTCAAGAAAATTTGGCCATTGGATGTAATTGGAAGCATAGAAGAGCATAAAGCTGATTAACGCCGAAATATGGGACCAAAGAAACTGTTAGGCCCTGATATTCGTGAAAATCGATCGATCGACCACTGGTCTCGATCAATCGATTTTGAATTTCAAATTTCAAACTTTGAAATGAGACCCTATTTAAGCAAACTTGGGAATTGTTTTGGGGGTCTCTTCCTTTAGGGAGTCTCTCATTTCTTTAGTCATTTTTAGGTTTTCCTAGCTTTTTCTTTCCATTTTTGAGCATTGTTTTTCAATTTCTTAGATTTAGTTTAGACTAATTTCAATTTCTGCAACTAAGGAAGGATTGTACCTATTTGGATTAAAGCGTTTGTGGAATTTATTGGAGCCATTCTACGGTGTTTTAATGTCTATTTCAATCCATCTTTCAAGTGCGTTGTTCATTTTAGTCATGCATAGCTAAAATTTTTTTGGTGGATGGGGATCTAATGAATCTCATCCTAGAATCTCATCCTAGGTTTTTATTTATAATAATATAGATATGCGGTTGAGATACTATTTATCATAGATGCCTTGATCTTTAATGTATTTTTACTCTTGCCGATTTAGTAAATTCCGATTGTCATCTAAGATATGGGTTTAGTCATGCACCGCCCATGATCCCGGATATGCAATGAGGAATTTACTCTAGGTTCTTTGTTGATAATATTTGCGGCATTAATTCATAGTCATTAGAGATTTCTTTTACGGTGAATGCTTTGACCCATCTCTTTTGCGGTTGTAGGAAGAGCATACATTTAGAATTATTTTTGTGGATTAAGCGATATATTTTTCGTAAATATTTGATTGAGTTGAATATTTATGTGTATTGCATCTTGTGATGGTATCACATTTCAACTAGTAGATTTATATTTCATAAATGATAAACCAAGGATGGGAGGAGTTAGCATCACGGTCCTCTCTCTCATTCTTCATTTAATTTAATTTTATTGCTTAGTCTTTATTTTGTCTATCAACCTGCTCAGAAATCATAAACTAGTTTAAATATTATGCTAAAACTGTGGGAACGATCTCGTACTCCGCACCCATTAACTATAAATTGATTCGTGCACTTGTGAGTAAAACAAGATTAAAATCACAACACCATACTACCAGGGCTTGAAGAATGCGGTTGAACGAATGTGGAATCTTCAGGGACAGGTTCAAATTATTTCACTAGAAGATGAATTCTTTCTCTTTAAATTCTTTTTAGAGGAGGATTATTTGAATGTTCAAAACAATGGTGTTTGGACTATTGGTTGACATCCTATAATATTTTGTAAATGGAGTCTTGATACTAAGCCACTGAGGGAACTATTATCGTCCATACCAATATGGATTTGCCTCCCCAAAGAGCCATTAATTATGTTTCTGGTGCAAAAAAATTGTGAGTCAGATTGGGAATGGACTGGGTATTCCCATACATGTTGATTGGCCTACGACTAACCACTCTAGATTATCTTATGCGCGGACATATGTTGAGATTGATGGTGCTTTCATGTTCCCAATTAGTGTAAAGCTTCAGAAAGAAGATGGAGAGATATTCAATCAACCCATTCATTATGAATAGAGACCCAAGAACTATTCCGGGTGCTCTGTGTTAGATCATGATGATAGTACGTGTCCTAAAAAACCAGCAAGATTTGTTAAACCGGCAAAGAGATGGACACCGGTGAAGAGAACCATTAAAGTGGGAGAACCAGCAACAGTAAATGATCCAGAGACCACTGGAGATGCTAACCCAGAAGATGAAGAACCGATCAAGAATGCAATTCAGGTGATGGATGATTAGACTGATGTACAATCATCTAGGGGTTCTGAAAATTGTGAAGATGAAGATATTTGAGAACCAATCAAGAATGCTATTCAGGTGATGGATGATCATGCCAATGTACAGTAATCTAGGGGATCTAAAAATCGTGAAGATGTGACACCACATAATTCTGGGGACGAGGAGGAAGATGCGCAGAAGATCACTTCGTCGAGAATCTTGGATACCAGCAGGGTATTAGAGACACAATGCAACTTTGATGGCGTAGAAGGTGGAGTAAATGCTTCAAATTCCTTTCAACAATTGGATTTATTTCCTGAATTAAACGTTGATTAGAGATTGAGAATAATCAATTATTCTTATCTCGCAACAAAAAAGGAAATAAAGGAAAATGATACAATAAGTAGCTAACCATCATTATCCAAGCACTATCTTTTCAAATCGGGCAGTCAGCGGAGAAGATTAAGGAGAGAAGATCAAGTAGGATCCCAAGAAATCAAAAGTGATACCGATTGCTAGCTAGAATATACGGAGGATGAATCATCCTGCTAAGAGAGAGGAAATTAAAAAAGTAATTAGTTCCAATAATATAGGTCTTCTGGGAATTATGGAAATCAATATTTTAGAAAGGAGAAGTCATAAGGTACTTAGGAGAATCTATCGTGACTAGCATGTTATATTCAATTATGAGGCTAATCACTATGGGAGAATCCGGATCATCTGGTATCTACAAATTTTTTAGGTCCATAAAATTTCACCATTCAAACAGCACATGCACACTAAAATAGTCAGGCATGCCAATAACTTCAAATTTGAATATACTGCAATTTATGGCTCAAACCTAGCTATGGACAGAATTGTGGGTTGAACTTCAGAATTTATCACATACCATTACTGATCCATGGGTTGTAATGGGAGGTTTTAATTGTATCAGATATCATTCAGAAAAAATCAGAAGTAGAATGGTACCGGACCATATCCTTAATGAATTTAATTGTAGTTTGGAGGCCTCGAGTCTCTCAGACTTAAGGGTAATTGGCAATACATGGTCTTCGAGCAATCATAAAGCTGGGCTACGAAGAGTCCTTTGTCGTTTAGATCGAGCTCTTGTCAATCCACAGTGGAAAAATCTGTAGCCGAATGGGGATGTGAAATATCTACCGGCTAGCATCTCAGATCATTCCCCTCTATTAATCGAATTTACAAATCCTCCTACTGGACCTAAACCATTCAAGTATCATAGTGCTTGGAATAACCAGCTTGGGTTTAAAGAGATAGTCAAGGAAGCATGGTCTATTAATGCTCGAGGAAATCCGGCATTCATAGTGACTCAAGTTGAAAGAAGTCAAGCACTTGGTTAGAGAAAGGAATGCTAACAAATTTGGTAGAATCCAAAACCGGGAAAAGGATGCTAGAACTTAACTCACGTTAGTGCAAACAAATATCCAACGAGATCCTTTGGATGATACTTTGGTTAATAAAGAGAGAAGGTTGGCTTTAAATCCTCAAAAAGAACTCAATGTTGAAGAAAAATTTTACGGGCAAAAAACCAAGGAACATTGGATCTCAGAAGATGACAGGAATACTCATTTTTTTCCATGCGTCTATCGCGACCATAATTTCAAGGAATATCATCTCTGAAATAAAATTACCCAAAAGTACTAGACTGGTGGATACCTTTGAAGATTATTTCAAAGGTATTTTCAGGCCTAGCACAAACGGCCCAATCCCAATGATTCCTTTCAAAAGCAAAATTGATCAAGAGGAGTCTAAAATGTTGTCTATCGAATCACATACGAGGAAATATGGAAGGTTATTTGTGAAGTGCCTACAAACAAAGCCCCGAGGCCAGATGGGTTTCCGATTGAATTCTTTAGAGATCACTAGGACATCATTGGCATGGACATCACTAAAGCTGTAAGGAACTTCTTCTTAAAAAGGCGTCTGGTAAAATCTCTGAACTCCACCCTTATTACTCTAATTCCTAAAGAGGAATATGCGATTATGCTGGACAAGTTTAAACCAATCTCTCCATGCAACTTTTTGTATAAAGTGATTGCTAAAATCCTGGCTAACAGATTGGCACTAGTTCTCCCTAAAGTTGTTAGCCCAAATCAATCTACTTTTGTGAAGGGAAGAAACATTTCTGAGAACATCTTACTCGCTCATGAGATGATTAGAAAGTTTCATTTGAAGAGCACCCCGAAAAGGTTCTGTGTCAAGATTAATATACAAAAAACCTATGCCCGTGTCAAATGGAATTTCATTCTTTAGATCTTATACCAGCTTGGGTTTGATGAGACGTGGAAAGACTGGGTTAAAGAGTGCATTACTACTCCTAGATTTTCAATTAATATTAATGGCACCCGAAAGGTTATTTTGATAGCCAATGTGGATTAAGACAAGGATATCCCCTATCTCCTCTCGTATTCATATTGATAATGGAGGCGTTTACCTGCTTGCTAGAAAAAAATATTGGTGGTGAGATAGTTAAAATATCCTCTGAAATTAATTGTCCTCTAGTTTCCCACCTAATATTTGCGAATGATTTGCTCATTTTCTCAAATGATGACGTTGGCTTGGCTGAAGGCATTAAAAGACCTCTAAGAGAATTTTATGAATGCTCTGGTCTCAAATTAATGAACTCAAAAGTACTATTATTTTAAGTGAAGGTTGTGTGAACAAAGCTGCCATTTGTAATGCACTCTCTTTCAAGGAAGGTAGTTTGCCATAAGATATTGGGGCTACCTATGTTCTCTACTAGAATGAGATATGTTGTGCACCACTCATTGAGAAAATCAGTGATCGCCTAGAAAGTTGGAAAAGACACTTTCTCTCTTATGCTGGGAGGGTGGAGTTGATCATCTTGGTCTTAAACAATTTCTGAGTATTTTGGTTTGGAGCATTCCACCTTCCAAGAAAGGTGTTGGATAAAATTCAAAAACTATTTTGTAATTTCTTATGGGGTGGCCCAGAATTAACACATAGATTACATCCCATAGTTGGGAAATGATTTTTCGTACAAAAGTTGAAGGAGGTTTGGGGATTCGTGTTCTACGGAACTAGAATGAAGTTGGCATGGTCAAGCTCTTGTGGTTAATAATTCGAAGTCCCTATGGGTGCAGTGGGTGAAGGCTAAATAGATTGGCAATCAAAATGTATGGACTTGTAACCTCCCTAATGATTATTCATGGGCGTGGCGAGGGATCATGAGGGCTAGAGGCACCATTAAAGAGAATATTTTCATTAATGTTCGTGATGGGAGAAATACTAATGTGTGGAAGGATCATTGAAGTGGCAACTATTCCGTAAATGAGAAATATGGCAGGAGAGTCAAAATACAAGTTGGCCTCGAAGATATTGTTAATGTGTGTGATCTGATTCAAAATGGGGAATGGAATCTTCCTGAACCCACCACTTTACGCATGAAAATGGCCTGGAACGAGATCAGAAATCAACCTATCCCAATCGAGGGATATGATGATAAGGTAATTTGGATGGCTTCAAATAGGAGGGAGTTCTCGTTGAAATCAGCTTGGGGGCAAATTCGGACATCTACAAGTAAGGTCAATTGCAACTAATTCATTTGGCACCCCAAATTCATCCCAAGACATTCGATGTATGCTTGGCATGCGATTCACCAGAGGCTTTCCACAATTGAAAATCTGATGCAAAGTGGATTCTATATACCGTCAAGGTGTGTGTTGTGTTGGAGTGATTGTGAAACTAACAATCATATTTTTTACCAATGTGAATATAGTAAATTGGTCTGTAAGTCTTTGATGGATAGATTACACAGTAGAAGACACAATATTGGAACCATTCAGGTTGAATTGGAGTATGTTATGGAGATCACAAAAAGAAAAGCTATTAGTAATGATATGGTCAGATTGGGGTTTGCAACATTTATCTGGCATATTTGGGCCAAACGAAATAAAGGAATCTTTGAGAAAGAGCAGACGCACAAGAAAGAGGTCCTTAAAAGAATTCTGGAAGACATTACAATCAAGATTGAGAACTCTAAGATGGACGGTATCATCATTGAAGATCAATCATTCTCTCTTAATGGAACATTGCCCATGAACTTAAAACAAAAGAAATTAAATGTCGTCGCTGGGCCACTCCTGATGTCGGGTACACCAAGCTCAATACTGATGGGTCGTTCTCTGATGATGCGGCCGGATATGGAGGTATTTTTAGCGATGGCCAAGGAAATATGGTGGGCAGCTATGCAGGACCATATGAAGGCATTGATATTCTAGAAATTGAAATTCACTCTATTCTTTATAGAGTACAGTTTGCACGAGAATTGGGAATTGACAAGCTACTTGTAGAATCTGATAATCAAATTGCCCTGCAATGTATTCAAGGAAGGTGTATGGTTGTAGTGATTACTTTTCAAAGTAAGAAAGATAAGAAGCATCCAAGTTCAGTTTGACAATTGCAAATTCAATCATGTGTGGAGAGAGGTCAACAAATGTGTCGAATGGTTGGCGAATCATGGGACAGAGATAGATAGTATACAACAATGGGCTGATTCTATTAATTTTCCGATTTCTTCTTTGTAATCTCTCTAGAAAAGATCTGTGTAAAAATTATAATCGGTTGTAATATTCTCTTTTTTTTTTTTTTTTTTTTTCCAAAAAAGGGTGGGAACCCATCAACCCTGCGGAACTACCAAAATATAAAAAAAAAGAAAAAAAAAAAAGAAATCAATACAAAATCATGATGAAGATCGATATCCGTTTCAACCCATAATAGGAGACATAAGCGGAGGCCCAAAGTTTATCTATTTTCGCTATCAGTCATGCCCACCGGGAGGCCAATAGAGTGGCTGATGCATTATCTAAGTTGACCTTGAGGATGAGTGGTTCTATGATCCGGATGGAGGATTATCAAGTTTTATGAATGTTTCTCTATTTCCTAGCTATTAAGAAAATAATGATATTACACCATTGTCAAACATGGATTTTTATTTTTTTTTATTATGAACTTTCCGGTAAACCCAAATATTATGCAGGAAAGGCACTTTATTTGCTAAAAATCATTATGGCTTGTAGAAGGATCCAACATAAAAGCTAATTAAAGTAAGATAAAATTGTCATGCTCTTTACCGTAATACTATATACATAACCCTTAACTCAACACATGATCAAACATCCGTGCAGCATTAATGCCACTTTCACACCAGCTTTTGCTGTGCATACACCCTACTAAAGTAAGGTTATTGAGGTTTTCATGTAACAAATTAAGTTGGTGCAACATTAGCAGCACTGTAAGAGATTTATCTAAGTTTTTTTTGAAAATAAGAGATTTATTTAAGCCGAAGCTAGATGTTACGCACTTTAGTTCACAATTTTTTTTTTCTTTTTAATAGATAAGCTGGTAATAGATAAGCTGGGATTGAACCTGCAACTCTTAAGTTTGCTATGCACATGAATCTTGTCCAACGATTTAAAAAAGATACATATCTATGCTACCCCGTTAAGTGGGATTTCTGCGATTGTTTGATGAACACTACAAAAAATAAGATCATTAGCGGCAGCCATAAATTGCCGCTAATAGTTTTAATAGATTTTTGTTTAATAGCGGCAGTTTTTTGTAGCCAAAAACTGCCGCTAATAGTCATAACTTTTGCCGTGGAAGTTTAATCCAAACACGTTAAGTCTCCTAGAGATGACAAGTAGCTAAGAGTTTTGGCTATAAATAAGTGATGCATTATGTGCCATTTTAAACTATAAGTGTGTTCCAAATCAAATTGATAGGGAAAGAGATGTGGAGCCTAGTGAGGAGTTGAATTGTGTAATACTAGCACAAGTGAGGCAAAATGGTCTAAACCAACCATTGGATGGTTGAAAGTTAATACTGATGCTTCAGTGTATGGGAATTCGGTTTATGGGTCCTTGTTTAGAAATAGTAATGGAGAATGTATTCAAGCAGAATGTGGTCAGACCAACTAGTGAAAATAGTATATGTTTGGAGAAGCAGCATGATGCTACTTCTCCATCTTCAACTAGAGGTGGCCAACTCCTTGAGTGGAAAGTACTTGTCAGCTGCAGATTACTTAGCGGATTTGGGAGCTAACAACTTTAGTTCCATTAGTTGGGATAAAGACTTTCTGGTTGACTTGATTTGTATATGTTCTAATGATTTGTAATTTTTTGAGTTTCTAGATTAGGATATCTAGGTTTTAATGTGCTTGTAAGGCTTAGTTGTTCTATTCTAATATTTTTGTATTCTTTGTATGTTTCCCCACTTCTTTGCTTTACTAGAAGGGAAAAAAAGCCACCTCGACGATGCCTTTACGTAGTAGGTGACGTGTTTAACACAGGTTACGGGCACTCAAATGTGCCCTTATTCACTTACTATTTTCCATCATCCTAGGTTTTTTTTTTCTTTTTTGTGTGTGTGCGCGCGCGCGTTGTGGGGGTGGCTCTAGCTAGTCGTAGCCACATATAGTATAGTCGGGGCCGAATCCCCCATTTAGCCTTTGAAGATGTTACAGAAAAGGCTTTTGATACAGCCTTCTTCTATGTATAACCCCCTAAATCGATGGTGTATCAGCCTCCAAATGTGCAGTAAATAATGATAATAAATGCCCTCACATTTGCAGGCAAAGGACAGAGGCACTAGAGCCTCAACATACTGAAAGAAAATGGAGTACAGTCTGGTTAGTAAAGTGTTGCACTATGCTCTCCACTCTCCCCTATATATAATGACCCATCAACCCACTCAAAATAATAATCCCCTCTCTTCTCACCCTAACCCCATGGCTCGACCATCTTCTCTTCTCCACACCATCCTACTAGCCCTCCTTCTGCTCCACTCTGTTCTGGCGTTCCAGCCAAAGTGCGCATCACCGCAACATGGTTCCACCCTCACCATAATGCACGCCTACGGCCCCTGCTCCCCCTTCCGCCCCCCTAAAACACTCACATGGGAGGAGACCATCCTCGACATGGGAGCCAAAGACGAAGCTCGGCTTCTCTATCTCTCGAGCTTGAGAGTGAAGAAGGCGATCGTCCCAATTGCCTCTGGAAGGCAGATCCTACAGACCACAACCTACATAGTTCGCACCAATGTGGGTACACCACCCCAACCCATGCTCATGGCTGTGGACACGAGCAGTGACGCCGCTTGGATACCGTGCACGGGCTGTGTCGGGTGCTCGTCTTCCGTCTTTGCGCCAGCCCAATCCACCACCTTCAAGACACTTGGCTGCCATGCCGGCCAATGCCAGCAGGTACGAATTTTCGGCCTCTAATAGAGAAGGCATTAAACTAATTGAGCTATATATTAGGTGAATTCAAGTGGAAAGGTGAAAAGCCTTAATACTAGTTCAGGCGTCCCTGTTTGGTTTGGTTTGGCTTGAGGCAGCTTCTGGCTTTCACTTAAAATAGACTCCGACGAAAGCCTGGTTTTGGCCGCTTCCAGCTTTTACCCATTTTCAGCTATTAATAGTGTTGGCGGAAGCTATTTTAAGTGAAATCAGGGTGAGAATCTATATTAACCATACAATGTCTACCAAGGTAGTGCTGCTTTTTACTATCAGGACCCAGCGATCGAGCCACGCCAAACAGGAGTGACCTGTAGATCTACACAACAATATGCTTAAATGGCGATTTCTTTTTCTTTTTTTTTTGGCTGATCGAACAGGTCCCCAACCCCTCGTGCTCCGTCAGCGGCACGTGCTCCTTCAACCTCACCTACGGTTCCTCGTCCGTCAGAGCTAATCTTTCCCAAGACGCCTTCTCCCTCGCCCGAGAAGTTATCCCTAACTACGCCTTCGGCTGCCTGCAACAAGTCACTGGTGGCTCAGTGCCCCCACAAGGCCTCCTCGGCCTCGGCCGCGGACCCATGTCCTTTCTCTCTCAGAGCCAAAAATTCTACCACTCAACCTTTTCCTACTGCCTCCCCAGTTTCAAGTCCCTCAGCTTCACCGGCTCATTGAAGCTCGGCACAGTAGCCCAACCCAAGAAAATTCAGTACACCCCACTCCTCTACAACCCGAGAAGGCGCTCCCTCTACTACGTCCGCATGACCGGGATAAGCGTCGGCCGCACACTCGTCGACATCCCGCCAAGTGCATTGGAGCACAACGTGACGAGCGGTGGGGGCACCATACTCGACTCAGGAACAGTCTTCGCTAGGCTCGTCGCGCCCGCTTATGTGGCGGTGAGGGACGAGTTCAGGAAGCAAATTACCGGGACAGTGTCATCGTTGGGGGGGTTCGACACTTGCTACACGGGGTCGATAGTGGCTCCGGCCATCACGCTGCACTTTACGGGCATGAATGTCGTGCTACCAGAAGATAATGTGCTGATACACAGCACAGCGGGGAGCATCACGTGCTTGGCCATGGCAGCTGCGCCTGATAATGTGAACTCTGTGCTGAATGTGATAGCTAACATGCAGCAGCAGAATCACAGGGTTCTCATTGACGTGCCCAATTCCAGGGTTGGCATTTCACGTGAGCCATGTACCGTATAATATAAGAGGAGAGAGAGAGAGAGAGACAGAAGCTTTGTCGGTGGCTCACCTTCTTCTTCTTTCTCTTTTCCTTATTAGTGTCGTAGTGTGATTATAGATTCGGGGTAATCTGTCGTTTCTTTTGTTTTGTGTTTTTTTTCTTGGGTCTTCACTGTATTGTTGTTGACTGTTGCCTGTTGGACAGGGAATCCTAGGCGAGATCGCTAAAAGTAATAAGGTAAAGTAGTTTTTTATGGCACGTGAAATGCACGTGATTTGAACTTTTAGAAGATATTTTGGAGGAGTTTGGAACATGGTACATTGCTATTGTTTTTTCCTATTTGCAGTGGTATAATTTAATTTCGAAAGAGGCCCGAGATTATGTGTCTAGATGTAGAAAAATCTCTCCTATCAGTTGGTCATCATATGCCTTCCATCTTGAGTATCGTGTGCTACAGTAATTTAAGCAAAGTCGATCAGATCCTATTAAAAATAAATAAATTATTTTTATAACTTTTCCACCGCTATAACCGCAGTTAAAGTTGGAAAGAATTAATACACAAACTTTTGAGTCATTACCTTATATTTGACCCATCAAATGAAAGGAAAAAAAGGTAAAATTATTAATATTTTTTTTTTAAATCACATGTCCAATGGTTGATCAACCCATGGGGCATGATTAATTTTGAGTTGATTATTAATTTTGGATTAATCATGTCACGTGACATATGATCTGGACACTGGACACACAAATTGATGAAGCTATGTGTCACGGGGTCGCACTAAGAACCTCACCCCCGGCGGCACTCTAACGACGCTTCGCTAGGTCACCTTACCGATACCAACAATGGTATGCCCTTCGACGCCACTAACTGCCAGTTCGCCATCGCATGCAACGAAGCCAACCCATCTACACATCAGCTCTGATACCACCCTCCTAGAGGACGGGAACTCCCCCAACATGGTTACCTCTATTTCATGGCCTACCATCCAACCGTACCGTGCCCCTTACGACACGCCATCTGCACCACTGTGCTAAACTTGGCCTGCTCAAGTTTCACCCTATGCACTGCACTAGTACCTCGCTCGCAACAGTCATGGCATGCAGCTTCCCATGCCACCATGTCTCGCTCACATACCGAACCAAGCCCACAGCCTTATGCATCGCGCTCGCGTGCCCAACTGAGTCCTACGCAGCTGGCCTTCATGTGCGTTCCGAATTACTAGCACCGTTCATCCTTAGCCCACATGCTGTCGTTCTCAACTGAGTCCCACGCAGCGCCCTGGTATTGTCACGAGGTTGCCCAGCCGTATGCACCGCAACGCGTAGTTCGGGGCCATACTTCAACCTCCCTTGGGTGCCACACGGCATCGCTGTGTCGACGTCCTAGGCCCACCCTTTCAGGCCTAGGAGACACTTGCGCCCCCTCTGGCAACACAAGGCCCCGTGTGGGTGGGAGCCAGTCTCCACCAACTCTCCCACATAGAAGGGTAAAACAGTCATTCAGCCAGAATGGCAGGAGAACCTCAAACCCCTTGGTTTGACATACCGCAACGCCTCTTACATCGCTAGCCCACCTTGGCTATGTCGCGACCATGTCGCCCTCGCGTCCTACCCTCATGCGACCGTGTCGCGTCCTCGCAGCGCGACCACGTCGTCAGGCCCACTTGGCCCCATGTCGTGTGCCCTCCTGGCACCACATGTCGTGTCCCAAGCACCATGCTGCAAGCTCGAGTATTGGCCCCGTCACATATGGCTCATTTAGAAAGTGGCCAAATATGTTAGGTTAGCAGTTTTTGCAGCCAAAAATTATTGCCAAGCAAGTTTCACGATTCACACTATTGACTGCCTTGATAGAGGAATGCTTTGTCTTAAATCTATCACACATTAGGTCCTAAAATCGTTTCCCACAAAATAAACTGAGAATGTTGATTACATGTCCACAACATCACCAAAGTGACTGATCATTAGGTATCATGGTGCAGTGTGATCATTGTTTTTTGCCCACGTGAAATCAACATCTGACTGTTTGCTATGTGGAACAGGATCTCAAGATGTAATTTGTGCAAAATTAGGACAAAAAATAGTCTCTATCATATGATTCGAGGCAATCAAGGAGTGAATGGTGGAACCATCAATTGCGCCGCAAGAATATTAGGTTGCAATCTGCTACCAATTATGCTAATGGCATTAGATTGATGATTCCATAAATTATTTATTTGGCAGAGGATACGCAATCAGGTGGTGGTGGAGGTGGTGATTGGGACAATCTGTTCATGCTAACTTGCCTAGTGTTCCGATTGTGTACTCTGCTAAATATAGCCACCGGTTAAACCTTGATGAATCATGTGTTTTTTTTCGCTGTCACCACCCGACTAAGTCTCTGGGCACGACTAATACCCGAGCATCATATGTTCACCTAAATAGATAGATAAATCCCTGTGGATTGTTAAGGGGTGGGATTCGAACTCAGGACTTCCGCTTTTAATCACGATTATCATCAGCATCGCAACTTTATCTCATTTATTTAGGTTCTGCTTATTAAACATTAAAAAAAATTAATAATAATTAATTAATAAATAGATAAAACCATCCCCTAAGTATGAACATTGGGTTAAATCTAACTTGTTCCCCTACCAACCATACATTTCGATTGATGGACTAGTTGTATCCAGTGAATAGAATTTAGAGCCCTAGGTGGTGGTCATCAAGTCAAATATATGCATCATAAAACAAGCAATTGGCCCGCTCATTCTCAAGTGTGAATGGATCCACAACTTATTTGTAACCTTTTATTTTTATAAGAAACCTGCAGATATATCATTGAAATTTATCAGAATTTACATCAAGTAAGATCCGGTGGGGAAAACCCTCTAGCCAAATGGTAGACACAGACACATTTAGGGCCATTTTGGATAATACATCAGCAACCTTGTTGGCTTCACGCTTAATATGTCAAACCTCACAGAAATCAAAGGATAGAAGATCCTCTTTGATGTCCTCTATTAAGCTGTAGAGCGGGGATAAGTCCTTCTCTTGAGCAGTCACAACCTTTAGAACTCGAAGAGAGTCACTTTCAAAGATAACTCGATTATGGCCCAAACGTTTTGCCTAAAGAATCGCCTCCCGCAACACAAGAGCTTCACTATAAATATTAACCGAGGACACATCTATCACCCTATCGCCATGGCTGCAACTAGATCCCCATTATTGTTTCGAAAACTTATGCCGAGGCCTGCCACTCTAGAGGTTCCAATCCAAGCTCCATCCGAGTTTACTTTCAAGACAGATTCAATCGGTAGTTTCCATGATGAGCGATCACCATTCTGTGGGTTGTTGACATCAAGTGCTAAATCTGCATCATACTCGGACAGATAGTCATGAACCTTTCGAGCAATGATATGCGGGTCCTTCAATTTTTCTCCATGCACGCGTGCAGTTTCTGTTATGCCATATCGGCAAAGCCAAAGTAAAGAATCTCTTCAACAGGTCTAATCCCCCTCTTTTGTAGACTGACAATGCCCAATGTACAAAAGATGTATGGTGAACAAACTGCATACGAATTCCTAGGTCACTACTGAACCAAATTCTAGAGCTGATATCGCAGTCACGAAATGTGTGGATCAAGGATTCGGGTTCTTTCCTGCATAGCTGGCAGATTGGGTCGGTAGTAATTTTCTTCTCGTCGAGTTTCTTTTGCATCGGTAGGATCTTCTGGCGAGCATGCCATGCAAAAATTTTAATTTTCTTGGGCATGCGGCAATTCCAGATTTGCCTCCAAATAGGATTTGACGTACCGGAGTTGCACCCAACCTGATAACGATGATCCGGAGAGGAATTGAGAGCAACATAGTAAGCTGATTTTACTGAAAATTTTACTATTTCCTGTGTGAGCCCATGCCTGAGAGTCCGGACAATGGCGTTATGGTAATGGAATGTTGATGATGACTGTGGCATCATCAGGCTGAAACGTCGAACGAATCAACTCCTCCTTCCATTGGTGGGTAACAGCGTTGATGAGTTTTGCTACCTTTTCCAACCGACTAGCGCCCTTTGGAGAGAAGATTTTGAAGGTAGATGCCCTCAGAAGCCACCGGTCTCGCCATATGTTGATGTTTTTTCCATTTCCGACACACCAAATGTTCCCCTTTTCAAAGCCATGTTTTGCTCCGCAAATGCTTTGCCAAGTGTCAGAGCAATTTTAACCTTTGGTGGCATTTAAGAGATTACCGTGGGGGAAATATTTAGCCTTAAGCAATTGAAAACCATGGAATTGGGACTGTTTTGCAAGCATGGCCTCATTAAAGACAGCCAGGTTTCGGAAACCGATGCCCCCTTCGTACTTTGCAGTGTGCAGATTTGTTCAAGACATCCACTGAATTGCTCTCCCTTCTTTGTGGTGGCCCCACCAAAATCTGGCCATCATCATTGAGAGTTCATGAAAAAAACCCGATGGGAGCTTGAAACAGCTCATTGCATATGTTGGGATAGGTTGGGCGACCGCTTTAATTAACACCTCCTTGCCGGCTTTTGATAGGAGATTCGCTTTCCACCCTTGAACTCGTTGCCAAACTCTATCTTGTATAATCCCAAAAATTTGATTCTTGTTTCGTCCGATCATTGATGGCAAG
Source organism: Chloranthus sessilifolius (assembly GCA_021018995.1). NCBI lineage: Eukaryota > Viridiplantae > Streptophyta > Magnoliopsida > Chloranthales > Chloranthaceae > Chloranthus > Chloranthus sessilifolius. Next base: position 81,867,888 of record CM037584.1, read on the forward strand.
CCAAGGTATTTTTCATAGTTGTTTACCCCACGAACCTAGAGGATCCTGCGAAGTCTTGTCATCTTCTCTAGATCAACATTTTTGTTGAAGGACATGGCCTACTTTTGGAGATTAATTTTCTGCCCAGATGCTTCCTCATACAGTTTAAGGATTTGAAGGATTTCTCGACACTCCTCCTCAGATGCCTTAAGGTATAAAAGGCTGTCGTCCGCAAACAGTAGATGTGAGATTGAAGGCGCTCCTCTACAAATCCCGATACCTGCAATTTTATGCTTACGAGTAGATTTGTTAAAGATTGTAGAGAAAATTTTCGAACACAATATAAATAGGTAAGGGGATAGAGGGTCCCCTTGCCTAATCCCCCTCTTAGGGATGACATTGCCACAAACATACCCATTGAGAAGAAAAGAATAGGGTATCGTAGAAACACAACTCATAATCAAGAAAACCCATGTATGAGCAAATCCAAACTTTGTGAGAATTTTTTCTGAAAAACACCACTCAACACGATCATACGCTTTGCTCATGTCTAGCTTAAAAGTGCAAAAACCACTTTTACCTCTCCTTCGATTTTTTAGGAAGTGGGCAATTTCAAAAGCTGTGTTAACAACTTTTGAAGATGCTTTGAGAATCAGATACAAGGTGAGGAAGGATGAGTTTGAGACTGTTCGTGATAGCCTTAGCGAGAATTTTATATACAACATTACACAGGCTTATGGACTGAAATTCATAAATATGTTTTGGGTTTCTTACTTTTGGGATTAAAACGACATTTGTGTGGTTAATTTTTTCAATAGATGAAAATTCATTTAGGTAAGAGAGAGCTGTTTTAATAACTGACGGGCTAACAATATTCCAGAATTTTTAATAAAATAAGGCGGGCATACCATCAGGGCCTAGAGCTTTGAGGGGATGCATCTGAAATAATTCTTTATGAACTTCCACCTCCGTGAAGACTTTGGTGAGATATGCATTTTGCTCAGCAGTGACTCAGGGCTCCATGCTCTCAAGCGCCTCTTCAATTCGTCTCAGGTTATCAGAGCTGAACAGGTTTTGAAAATAAGATGTGCCTTCCTCGTCCATCAAGCCGTCAATCGTATTACACCTTCGCCTTTGAGTAGCTCTAGCGTGGAAGAAATTTGTATTTTTATCTCCATGTTTATGCCATAAATCGCGAGATCTTTGATGATACATGATTTCATGTTTGTTCAAAAGTTCATTTAGCTCTTTCTTAAGGTACTTCTTCCGCTGGCATGTAAGATGCTCCTATCCTTTCACCTGATTTAACGCTTTGTAGGTTGCCGAGAATTTCTTAGTGGCATTTCCAAACCTGGTGTTGTTCCACTATTGAAGAACCTCTCCCATATTTGATGTAGGAACTTACTAAATGCAATGCTAGGGCTGAGATTAGGATTAAAATTAATTTAATCAATTAAAAATAATAATTTCTCATAACAAATTATCACAGAAATTTCTAGAAATTCAATTAGGTGATTAAGTTCCGATCCAAAATAGCGTTACTGTAGTGTACATTCCCTATCGCAGATCTAGAAGACTATGGTTCTTACGAACGGCTAGATCTCTAATAGTTTTAGGGCGTCGAACGAACTCGCAAGCGGGTTCTCTCAATACCAAACGAAAATAAAATGTTAATAAATCTAATGATAAATAAAATATTGATTTAGGGCTTTTATGAGATCAATAAAATAATTAAAATTACGCTACTTACGCAAACCGTAAATCTAAAAAAGATAGAGATGGAAAAAGAATTGGCCTCGCACCAAACCGCAAGCGAGAATCGAAGAATCGCTCTCCGTTTTGAGATAATCACACCCTCACAAAAGTTTAGAACTCTCAATTTGCATAAGCAATTTTCATTAACAAAAAACAAATAATAAAAGTGTTTACATGCCTTGAAATAGGCTTACCAATGCATAAAATTAGAAATCTTAGTATAACTCTAATTCCTAATTCAAATAAAAGAAATATCCTAATTCTTCTAAAATAATAAAGTCCTAAACAATAAGAAAACTAATCCTATTTCTAATAAAAGAATCAACTCTTACTTTCTAAAATAAAATAATAAAAGAGACTAATCCTAATTCAACTAGGATTCTTGAAATTCATCACTTTATGTGTAGCCTCTGAAAATTAATCATAACTTCTTCAATACTTGTTGGAATTGCTCAAATTTTAGCTCATTGGAAAGCTACTTCGATAAGCTTTCAAATATGACCAATTTTGTATCAATCTGACTTCGTTTGATAATTCAAAATAGGTCATATATAAAAGTGACGGGTTTAAAGTTGAAGACCCTAATAAATTTGAATTTTTTTCTTTCTGATCAAACGGGTCTTTAACGGGCCTTTCTTTAAAAACCCATTCGCGGGTCCACTTTTTCTTTTGACATCTCTTTATCCGACCACAATTCGAATAGGTGGATCTAAAGTTCGCCTCAATCCCCTCTACTTTGAAAAAGTTTGACCTCGAACTTTGGTTGGCATGAACTTTCACGGTCGCGATTATAGACAATATATATATAGGGAATCTCGATCGGAAGCGGCTTGAATTGGACATCCCCATCAACTCTCCCTGGGTTAGAAGGATGCATTCCCGATGAATACTGGTTGTGATAGAGCTCCAAGGGATCCGGATCAACCTGCTGAAACTTTTGTGTAATCCACGTGTTCTCTGAATCACTCTTGTTCTTCCACTTGACCAAATACTTCTGAAGTCCGCCTTGATTGGTGGATACAATCTGATCTTCCAGTACATCTTCGACAATCGCACGAATTTTCCAAGTAGGTGGGGTAGTGGTGTGGGTAGGGGAATTATTGATTTATCAGATATAGAAGGCTCAAAGGGATTGGCAGGGATGGTTGAAGGGCCATGGAATGGAACAAAGTCCTTCATGTTGAAAGTCGTGCTAATCCCTAATTCCGGTGAAAGATCTAAGATGTAAGCATTAGAACCGGCACGCTTCAAGATCTGATAGGGTCCAGCACCACAAGCTTGTAACTTATTTGCAACTCCTTGCGGAAATCGCTCGAGTCTATTCTGAACCATTACAAAATCATCCTCTTGGAATTCTTTGAACCGTTTATGAGAATCTGCAGAGAACTTGTATTTTTCATTCTTTAAATTAATTATTTTCTTAGTTTCAGCATGCAACTCATGAATGCGATGCGCAAATGTGGATGCAGATTCTGATGACCTTTAATGAATGGACATCGAGAGAAAATCTATGTGAGTTCTAGTGTTCGGCTTACCCTTTCACTGGATAAGGTATGCCTGATATTTCTCAGATTGCTTTCTCTTTGTAGTCCAAGTATTGTCAATTTCGGTTTACCTTTCCATTTAGGAAGATACTTTTGATATGCTTGATGTATCTTTACCTTGGTAACAAAATATGGATTTGCCAAAACTTTTCCATCTAACCTCTTCAGATATTGTTCAGGCGGGTATTTGGAAATCAATGAGTAGATAGGATTGGGCTCAAGTGGATGGACATCAAGGAATGTGTCTAAAGGTTTTGTTGTTGGGCCTAAAAAAGGTGTACATGCATCTACACTCGACTCGATTAACTGGTGTGTACTCGCTTCAATCAAAACCAAAGACTCAGGGATACTCGATTCAATTGACCCTAATGATTCTTGTGTATCCAGTTCAATGGACTCACGTGTACTCAATTCAAGGGGCACCAACAAGCCGTGTGCACCCAACTCTACGGATACCAATAACTCATAGGCAGGTGACTCGATTGATTCACGTGTGGGTGACTCAACATCACTACTCACAAGGGAAATAGAAATTTCTTTATCACAAACTAGACTTTCTTCAGCTTCTTCTATCTCCTCTTCACTCAGTATGGTACTAGAGTCGTACGCTTCTTTCACTTCCCTATTCTCCGGCTCCTTAGGACTCACTCTTTTAGTCAATAAATTCGGAGAGAGAAATTTTGTGGGGCATTGGTATGCAAAGTGTCCAAACCCTTGACACTTAAGGCAATCAGGACACTTATTGTGATAGCCCGGATTTCCACACCCGAGAATCCGTGCCATTAGGATCATACTCTGGATGATCCCCGGGACAAATCATAAAGTGTCTGCCCGTATAGCGAAACCAAGCAGACACTGTCCAGCAGTGGTGGGTCGAGTCATCACATAAGACATTTAAAATAAATGAATAGAATAATAAAACATGTATCTCTATATATGCCAAAAGAATACACATTCTCAAAAAGGAACCAAGAAGAACCATTGGTGATGGACATCCATCACCCAAACAATGGTTCCTGATAGTGGTTCTGAGTATAATGTATAAATAATACAATAAGTAAAGTCTACTAAAAATATATACAAAAGTGGCCACCAGGCACACAATAATCCAAATGTCAAAATGCAAAACATCAGACTCAGTACCCAGGCTACGGATAGAACTCGTCACTTTGGATGTAAAATCTCCTCGTCCTCGGCCTCGACCTTGAATTGTTTGTGTCTGGAGTCGCTCTCGGTCTTCAGGAACTCTGACCTCAGAACCTAAAAGTGATTTAGAAAACAGGGTGAGCTACATCCTAGCTCAATAGAAGAATTCTAACTAAAATGAAGTGAATATGTAAGACATGATATCTCAAACAGGAAGTCAAATCAGAATGTGTAAACAGAACAAAAACATATTAAATACTAAGCTGGTAACCAATAAACAGGTGTTATGCATGTATATCATTAATGACTTAAAATGTGAATATTTCTAACTTAAGAAACTCCCGTGACTATATAGCATGGAGTAAACAAGAATATTCCAATAGGAAACCCCAACCAATTGTCGTTCACATAAGCAATTTTAAATTACAACAATGTCTCATCTATGGAGTGCAATTGTGCCGAGGGATTTCAAGCAGATGCACAAGTGTGTCAGGCATTGAATATACCGCCGGGTCGGTGAGGATCATCTGGTTAAATCATCAAATCACATACATACATAGACCTCACAGATCAGATAGCAGAAATCAGGAGCAGGTTTCAGAATACAAATCAGAAATCGGATATGCTAACATGCTTGCTAAAATAGAAATCAGGGTGCAGATATGAAATAAACATGAAATCATGCTCAAAAATAGTTTAGGTTGGTTTTCCCCTACCTTAGGTCACGCTTCTTTCTAAGCAAATCCAAAGCTTCTTAAGGCGTCATGGTTTGATCCTAGACCATAAACATAGTATTCTACATGTCAGAATGTCGGGGTGTGAACTGGTACGGTGTCCAGTAGTATTCAACTCATAAAATTAATACAGGCCAAAAACAAGGGTGATTGATCGATCACCACTCTTATTGATCGATCAATACCTCTTGTTGATCGATCAATAACCCCATTGATCGATCAATAACCTCTTAGCTCTCAACCAGGAACAGAGTCAATTGATCGATCAATAGCCTCTATTGATCGATCACTACTCATCATTGATCAATCAATACCCTTGTTGATCGATCAATAACCTCTTCTCTCCTCACTTTAACACTGCCTAAATTGATCGATCACCAGCTTGGTTGATCGATCAATGCCTCCTATTGATCGATCAATGCCCTCATTGATCGATCAATAACCTAATTTTCAAATTTCCCACCTTCTGTTCACATTTGACATTTATACAGATTGATCGATCAATGAGTTCATTGATCGATCAATACCCTCCAGTGATCGATCAATATCTTTATTGATCAATCACTAACTGCCATTGATCGATCACTCTCCTGTTGATCGATCAATTCCCAGGATTGATCGATCAACACCTTAATTGATCGATCAATGTATTGATCGATCAATGCTCTTCGAGCACTGAACTTCCAGAATTCTTAAGTTTCTGTTCTCTTTTATGTCCTATATATATTGATCGATCAATGGTCTTCATTGATCGATCACTACCAGTCATTGATCGATCAATACCTTCATTGATCGATCAATAATGACAGAACTCCTGTCATTAATGGAGGTCATCTACAACCCTATTTTAACCCATTTTCATAAATGGTTTCTTACAACCATTAATACACACTCACTTGCACATATAAGGGCATCCAACTGCCCATTTTTAAACACACGGACTCACCTTTTGTTGGGCCCTTTCGGGGTTTCAGCAAATCGATCCGAACGAGGGTTTCGGATTCGGCTCTCGTAGTTTATCGCCGGTATGCCTCCGTCAAGGAGACTTTTGGCTCTGGTTCAACACGCTGAGGTTTCACACTCTCATAGACTATACTTGAGTTCTTCTTGTTGAACTCTACATACCCTAACTTAGACCACTCACCATCCTGGGTATTGCTAACCCTATTTTTCACGAGGAACTCGCTCAAACCAAACCTAGCTCCAAAGTTTTGTTCAAGAACCAGAGGAAGAAGAAGAAAGGAGATCTCTCTAGGTCTCTTCCTTCCCTTATAAGCTACCAACTGAAATATCCTTGATATTTCAGTTTTCCCTAATTTAGACTTCGGTGTGAAGCACGAACACGGTCGATGTGGTGTAGCAAGCCGTCTCGACGTCTTACATAACTCGGATTTAAGTGAATTCATACGTGAATTCACCTAATTACAGGCTAATATTATTTCTAATAATATAATTTCAAAGTTTTAAATCTGTCTCGATTCTCGTGCTGGGCACACATCGAAATAGTCAGGTTCTTGTTCAGAATTTTTGGGCTATTACATTATCCCCCCTTTAGGAATTTTCGTCCTCGAAAATGTCTAAGAGGTGTGGTGAGATAATAGCTGGGTCTAAGGCTAACAGACAGATGAAATGCAGAAGTACGCAGTCAAGGTATCATGCAGAAATAAATAGGCATGCAGAACGAAGTTTATACGAAAAGCAGAATAATTTAGATACAGATACAAGTAGTATAAGAACAGCATATAAATAGCATAGTTATACCTGTAGGGACTTCAGATGGTCCGGCCTCGTCAGGCGCGGGTCGGCTGGGATAAGGTGGCGGTGTGCGGTAATCACGAGGGTCCACGGTATGCTGACGGGCATGGGCGATCATCGGCATGGACGTGGTGGCGTATAGGTGCTGCATGACGAGCTCATGCATACCCTCGTGGTAATCCAATCGACGGTGAATCTGTCGCTGGAACGCCTCCATGCCATCCAACCGCTCGTGTATACATCGGTTACCCTCCACCAGCTCACGAAGCATCGCTGCAACGTCGTCTGTGGAAGGTGGCGGGGGATGTGATGGGGTGTGGCAGAGCGGTCGACAGGGTGTAGTGGGGGCCGGTCGTGTAGACACCTCAGGCGGAGGTGGTGGATCACTTGGGGCCTCCCCCTCTCCAGATATAGGCTCGATAGGGGCCGAACCCTCAGCGACGGCGGGTGGAATGGGCTCAGCGGCTCCCTCCTCCTCCTTCGGAAGCCGTCGAACTAACAAATTGTAACTCTTGCTCCAGTCTTTCAGGTGAAAAACTTTGGTGTTGTCGACCAAGCGAAGCTCGTGAGGAGCCAAAGCATATGCCTCGCATAGACCGGCATATTGCTCTACCATCTTGGTGATGAGGCGGGCATAGGGGATTTGTTTCTTAACCCCCGACTTGACCTTTTTGGACATAAGGTCATTGGCATTGATGATGCCCTCGATGACCAAGTCGGCCATAGAGAACCAACGGTTCTCATAGGCAGAGAATAGTGCTTGTTGCACCACACCAGTTCGCGAGGACTTGTGTAAAAATGGGTTAAGTGCACACTTGATGTATGTATCAAGCATCCATAATTTATCGGGTAATTGGGCCCGAGATATGGATTGGCCCTTCCCGTGTTGACCCTGGGCCATCTTGGTGACCACATCCGTGAAAGAGACCTCTTTGACATACGGGGCATCCAGGCCACACGTCTCAACGTAAGCGGACGGGCATTGAAGTGCCGCCGCGACATGGAAATGGTTGAATTTGTATTCGAACCCATCTATGGTCGTGATGAGTCGATGTCGACTATCACCCCATCGAAGGTTTTGAAAGAATAGTCTCACAAGACGTGGATAATAGTGGTCATGGAATGGTTCTAGCAAGGGTTTCAACCCGAGCTTCTGGATATAACCCTTGGTCCAAGCCATTTCGGGTCGGTCCTCGTAAAGTGAGGACGCAAAAATGAACTCGGGTAGGAATGTTTTGGAAGCCCACCAAGGCTTGGGGACTTCACGTTCGATGGGAATCAGAACGGGGGTCTGAATGGGTGGTACCACGGTCGAAACTGATGCCACAGGTGGCACGGGTGGTTGGGGAACGGGAACGGAGGGCGGTACAGGTGTACGAGCCCGAGACCTGGGTACCTTAGGCGAAGCGTTCTTCGTGGGAGGTCCCATGGTCAAATCTTTGCAAAAACGTGAAAACGAGAACCGAAATGAATGAGAACGAGAGATTTACCGAGCGAATGGCGCAATGTCCACTCAAATCAAATCGGAGGAAGGATGTAGATGGCCGAAAAAGAGTTGGGAAGGTGGTTGAACGGTCGGAGTCCAAAAACCCTTGATCGATCACTCTAATAGCTTCGTGTAAATGACCGTTCGAAACCCCACTTCTTAACTTAAACCCCAGGATTGATCGATCAATGCTTTTATTGATCGATCAATTAAGCATCTTTTGCCCTAAATCGATGCATTGATCGATCACCAACCCTTGTTGATCGATCACTGATACACATATTGATCGATCAATACCCATGTTGATCGATCAATGCCTTCCTTTTTACTGTCAAATTTGATCGATCACCAATCCTTGTTGATCGATCAATTGAACAATTATTGATCGATCACTACCTTTATTGATCGATCAATGACTCATTTTTGAGTACAAGCTCTCACTTACCATTGATCGATCACCTCATTATGTTGATCGATCAATTACTAAATTGATCGATCAATGCCTCCTGTTGATCAATCAATGCCGGCTATGACATTGTTTCTTAACACAGTCAACTATTCAAAGCGAACAGTCCGCACTCCGAGAATAAGGGTATATGTACATCACATACCGAACCCACTGAAGGAGATTTCTCGAGCCAATGACGCAGGCTCACACACAACAACATAATTATGGTGACGAATCTTTAAGCGAAAATAACTAAGAATTTACCTTTCTCATCAGGTAAACAAGTGTGGATACTGTTTGCGGATTTCGGTTGCGCGCTCCCAAGTAGCTTCCGAAGCTGAATGATTTCGCCACTTGACAAGTACTAGTGGAACCAACTTGGTCCGCAAAACTTGATCTCGATGATCCAAGATCGAGATCGGTTCCTCAATCACCGTCAAATCCTCTTGTAGCTCAATCGGCTGGAAATCCAAGACGTGAGTCGGATCGCGCACATAGCGTCGTAGCATAGACACATGAAAAATGTTATGTATGCTTGCCAACTGCGGTGGTAAGGCAATCCGATAAGTGACTTCACCAACCCGTCCGAGTACCTCAAATGGGCCGATATATCGAGGACTCAGCTTTCCGCGCTTTTCGAAGCGCATCACACCCTTGGTTGGCGAGATTTTCACAAAGACCTTGTCTCCAACCTGAAAACAAGTGTTAATTCCATAGCAAATCAATTTAACTATGGACTTATGCTTCGTCTAACGTATTTGGTTATACCTGAAACTCCACTTGTGTCTGATGGAGATTGGCATAGCTCTTTTGGCGACTTTGAGCAACCCTCAATCTTTCGCGTATCAACCTTACCGTCTTAGTGGTACTGTCCACGATCTCAGGTCCCAAAACAAGCTTCTCACCGACTTCTTCCCAATTCAATGGAGATCTGCATCGATGTCCATATAAGGCCTCATAAGGCGTCATCCCAATACTTGACTGATAACTGTTGTTGTAAGCGAACTCGATCAGAGGCAAGTGTTGATCCCATGAACCATGAAAGTCCAACATACATGCACGCAACATATCCTCTATGATCTGGTTCACTCTCTCAGTCTGCCCATCTGTCTGAGGATGAAACGCCGAGCTGAACTCCAATTTAGACCCCATGCCTTCCTGAAATCGTCGCCAGAATTGCGACGTATAGAGCGGATCCCTATAACATACAATGCTGACTAGTATGCCATGTAACCGAACTATCTCCTTCAAGTACAGCTCTGCTAGCTTATTGGCTGTGTATGTAGTCTAATAAGGCAGAAAATGTGCAGATTTCGTCAGTCGGTCTACAATGACCCAAATAGCATTATTCTTTCTCAATGTGCTTGGCAATCCTAGAATAAAATCCATAGAAATGGCTTCCCATTTCCACTCTGGCACTGGCAATAGTTGTAACAAACCTGCTGCATTCCGATGGTCCACTTTCACCTGCTGGCCGACCAAACACCGAGAAACATAATCTGCAACATCTTTCTTCAGTCCTCTCCACCAAAAACTTCGCTTGAGATCTTAGTATATCTTGGTACTGCCAGGATGTATAGCATACGTAGACTTATGCGCTTCTTCCAAAATTGTATCTTTTAGGTCCTTCGTATCAGGTATGCACATCCGATCTCGAAATAGCAAAGTGCCATCATCCTTGATGGTAAAATCAGGCCTGGTCTGGTTGATCACATCCTTTCTAATGGCCATAAGCTCACCATCAATTATCTGGAGCTTACGCATGTTATCAAACAGTGTGGGCCGTATCACAATAGTAGCCATTAATGCCCTTGAACCTCTGACATTAATCAGCATATCGCACAAGGCCAGGTCCTCAAGTAGATGCCACTGCTGTACTCTGGTGATAAGATGTGTCAACTGAGTTGAAGACTTCCTGCTCAAAGCATCTGCCACGACGTTGGCCTTCCCAGGGTGATACTGGATGGAACAATCGCAATCCTTCAAGAACTCCATCCATCTGCGCTGTCACATATTCAAATCCTTCTAGGTAAACAGATATTTAAGGCTTTTGTGGTTGGTGTAGATATCAAACGTCTCACCGTATAAACAGTGCCTCCAAATCTTCAAAGCGAAAATCACCGCCGCTAACTCCAGATCATGAGTCGGGTAATTTCTCTCATGTTCCTTAAGCTGCCTAGAGCCATATGCGATAACCTTCTTGTGCTGGTTGAGGACACAACCTAACCCACTATATGATGCATCACTGTAGATAGCAAAACCTCCTCTGCCAGAAGGTATAGCCAATACTGGTGCTGTAGTCAAACGTGTCTTCAATTCCTGGAAACTCTTCTCACACTGATCAGTCCAATCAAACTTAGCATTTTTCTTAGTAAGCTGAGTAAGTGGACTCGATAGATTGGAGAACCCCTCTACAAATCACCTGTAGTATCCTGCCAAACCAAGGAAACTACGGATCTCAGTTACTGTTCTCGGCTGTTCCCAATTCACGACGGCCTTGATTTTTGTAGGATCAACTATTATACCCTTAGAAGAGACAATATGGCCCAAGAAACTAACTTGGTCCAGCTAAAACTCACACTTACTGAGCTTCGCATATAATTTGTGCTCTCTGAGGGTCTGTAAAGCTACATGTAGATGCTCTTCATGTTCCTCATTTGTCTTGGAATAGACAAGGATGTCATTTACAAAGACAACCACTGACTTGTCCAAGTGTGGTTTAAACATTCGGTTCATTAGGTCCATAAATGATGGAGGTGCGTTCATCAATCCAAATGGCATAACTAAGAATTCATAGTGCCCATATCTGGTTCTGAACGTCGTCTTCTCAATATCTTCAGCTTTGACTCGTAGCTGATGATAACTTGATCTCAAGTCAATCTTCGTAAAGAACCTCGTTCCTTGTAACTGATCAAACAGATCATCGATCCTAGGGAGTGGGTAACGATTCTTAATCGTCAACTTATTCAACTGCCGATAGTCAATGCATAGAAGTGATGGGATTAAGCTTTCAAATATGACTAATTTTATATCAATCCGACTTCATTTGACACTTCAAAATAGGCCACACATAAAAGTGATGGGATTAAAAGTTGAAGACCCTAATAAATTTAAATTTTCTTCTTTCTGATCAAACAAGTCTTTAACGGGCTTTTCTTTAAAAACCCATTCGCGGGTCCACCTTCTCTTTTGACATCTCTTTATCTGACCATAATTCGAATAGGCGGATCTAAAGTTCGCATCAATATTATTGATTTTTGCTGCCATATCTTCAATAGGATTTGCCATAAAACACAAGTGTTAATTATACTCCACAAGAGAAGTGCATTCTGATTCTCTGGTCTACATTGCTTCAAATAGAAAAAGCTTTGATCTGAAAGGAGACGTATGTTGTCGCAGGGACGTATGTTGTCGCAGGTTTGTACTAACCAAAATTGGCAAGTTGTCAGAGGTTGAGGATATGATGTTACGAACATTGTGCGTGTGGAACATCTGCAGCCATTGGTAGTTTGCTACTACTTTGTCTAGATGTTCTTCAACCAATTCATTCCCTTCTTGTCCATTGGACCATGTATATTTGATGCCCGAGTACCCCAAATCCGCAAATCCACAGTCATCAAGAGTGTTTCTGAAAGTGAAAATCTGGGACTAGTTGCCAAGTCGGCCCTCTTTCTTTTCCTTTTGTGCAAGTATCTCGTTAAAATATCCAACACATAACCATGGTAAGGAATTCATCGCATTAAGAGATTTGAGGAGATCCCAAGATCGCTGCCTCCTTGCTGCAACTGGTTCACCATAAAAGCCCGTGAGTCTCCAAATATCCTGACCTTCCTCATGACCAACAATAGCATCAATGTGTGAAACTGACGAGGTTTGAGGGATCAAGTTAATGGTATTTCTCCAATATATAGCCAGCCCTCCCGATCTTCCCACACAGCTAATATAACTACCCATCGGGAAGCCAATTTTAATCCGAAGCTTCTCCATTTTTGAACAAGTCAGTTTCGTTTCCATGTGAAACAACACATCAGGATCTTTTGCCCTGATTAACTGACAGAGAGCACGAACTGACCAAGGGTTCCCAAGCCCCCGACAATTCCAGCTTAAGAGAATCATTGTGGCCAAGGACCTAAAGGTTGGGAACTGCCTTCGTCTTCCATTTCTTTATCACCTGAGAGGCCTCATCATCAACATCAGGGGGGGTGTGATCATTCAGTGTTTTTGGGGCTACGATACAAATTTTGGTGTTTTCTCTTTGTTGAACGGGTGTGTGGGTCAACAATTTGAGTTTCCTATTATTACGCTATGCGTACTCCTCCAAATTTGCCGACGCTGAAACTCTGGGGTTAAAAACCGGTGTTTTGGTGACCGTTCCATCTTCCATGGCATGGTCAGCCACATTTTCCACAATAAATACCTCCTTTCCATTCATCATATCCAGAGACATACCATAATTGTCCCTCGTACATGCAGGTAGGCCTCTAGCCGGGTTGGAAGTAGCTTTATATGTTTGGTGGAGTGGGCCCTCATCTTCCATATTGTCGCTTACAGTAACGGTTGCGGTTCGTTGAAACCGAAGACTCGTTTGACCCTTTGTTGTTTTTGCCTAGTTGACTCACTGAGTCACTCAGTAGGGTGCCTTTTTCCTTCTTCCTCCTGGGTATGCCATTAGTAGCCAGTAAAAAAAAATTTTGTCTTTGCGTATTGGTGGAACTCGAAGCCAATCTCCGTATTGTTTACCTTTCTCCGCATCGGTCTGATGTACTTCGAGTGGGCACTGTTTCTCATTGTGGTCGATTATACCACAATCAAAGTAAAATGTAGGTAGGCTTTCATATTGAAAAGAGACCCATAGAGGGTCCTTGCCATGCAACTGGAAGAGTGTACCCCTCCTCAAAGGTTTATGGATATTAATCTTCACACGAACACGAAGAAAACGACCAAAACTAGTACCATCGTCCTCCACTTCCATAGAGTCAGCTTGACCAATATGATTCCCAATCTTCATTCCCACTTCCTTATTCATAGCTCCACATGGTAGTCCATTCATTCGAATCTAGAAAGGAACCGTGTTGAAAGACACTTCGTTGACTGTCTGGCTGGAAATCTGCAATGATAATGAGATGATTTTCGTAGGACCATGGTCCCATTTTTTTTTCCCTAACCATATGTTGTGTTTCCAGGAATTAGAATAGGAACGTGTTTTCTGCCATCTCCTTACGTTTCAGTGGCCCCGTAAGCTTTCATAGCATTAGTAATGGCCTCTCTGTTGGCCCTTCTAGTAGATAGGAGTTTCCCCAATAAGCAGTTTTTGCCCGCGTCCAAGATGGAAGTAGATTCTTCCTGATTGAAGATAATCTGTGATTTCTCTTCCGTTGTCAAACAAAGTTTTTCTGCCAGAGAAATAACCATGTCCTCCATTGGAAATACCAAAAAAACGAAGAAATAAAATAGTACAATTGGTGTAAAACAAAGAAAAAGCACCCACACAGAGGAGAGAAAAAGCAAAACTGCCCTCTCCTGCAACTCAATACTTACCTTGCATTCAAAGCAACAAAACTCTTATATCCTCTTATCAGGCATTTCATCAAACACCTGAAGAGCCAACGCCTCTAAAGACCTTCCCTGCTGGCTGGTTGGGGGTCAATTTTCCTATAACACTATGTTTCCTTCAATAAAGAGTTTCCTCTAATATAAGAAAACAAAAAACAAAGCAGGACACTAGTAGAATCACAAAGGAGCTCCCACAAAGAGGAGAGAAAAAGCTTCTCACGCGGGTGCTAAAAGGAGCTCCCACATAGAGGAGAATGGAAGTTGGACTTAGAATAACCTATTATGTATACTTTATTTAAATAAAAGGAGTACATATATACTTATTTGTAACCTGGGTGAGTGGCCAACATTCGCAATCTAAATTGTGAAGAAGGGATGCTACGCCCACATCAATATTATTTACACACATCACTTAATAATTTTTCTTAAAACACCCCAAATATCACTGTCCGCACACCAATCAATGAAAAAACATAAAAATTAAATTTTACATATATTTGGAAGATCAAGACCCTTATTATAGAATGAAGTTGGTAATGTCGGATTTGGGGAAGTAGAAACCCGAAGGTTTCTGAACCTGGAGAAACCACTCGAGTAGATTTTACCCTTTAAAAAAATCGCTTGAGTGAATTACCTTCAGAAGCAAGGAGGAGAAATCACTCGTGCGTGATTTTTCCAGGAAAAAATCCTCTAGAAAAATTCGCTCAAGCAAATTTCAGTGTACCACTGGGAATCTAGGGAAATCGCTCGATCGGATTTTCACCCTTTGGAAAATCGCTCGAGCGATTTTCCCTGTTGATGGGTCACTTTAGTTTTCTTCGGAAAAAGTTTAGAGATGTTTTGAACCATTGATCTCTCCATCATTGACACGTAGTATATGGTCATGATATGATCTAGGATGAAAATGGGAGACCGCAGATGAGAACCATCATATTGTTTGAACGGCACCGAAACTAAGGTAGGGAAAACTCAATGCACACTTTCATTTTTAATTTGATTCATAGACTCCATGATGTGATTGAATGTCAACTTCGAGAATAATTTGAAGATGATGTTGGTTTATCTCAGGTGCTGTTATTTTATTGATGAGAGAACAGTGGTGAAGAAAAATACATTAAAAAGTGAAGAGTTGGAAATCTGTTAAATAGCAAGTCTGAAATACATAGCCTGCAAGATACAGGGTTGTTGTAGTAAGTTTTGAGTAAGTAAGAGTTTGTCCCACAGAGAAATTGATCTAGAACCCAAAATGGGTTATATTAGTAGGCCTCCAGATCTAGCTACATATCTAATAATCCTAGAGAAAGGGAGTTGGGTGTCACAACTACACTAAACTAACACTAAAAGAAGAGAAAGAATGTGCAATCCTATCCTAAAGAAAGGGTTAAGAAGAAGGTGCTGATGGTGTGTGTTAAAATAAAGATAAAAATGATGGGAAGTAGGCAATTAAGCTAAGGTTAATACAGCTATTTAACTCAGATTTAGGGTTGTCTCTACAACAATCCTTCAGATGGCTACAAGCACATCTGCAAGGAGGAGGTATCTAACTCAACTCTTATGATTTAACCTGGTCTCTTAATGCTATAATCTGTCCACTTAAATGGTCACAGGCTATCCAATGGAGAGGATCAAACCACATGAATTAAATCAGAAAATCAATCTGATCCAAGGGAATGGACTAATCCTAAGGCTATAACCTGTCCACTTAAATGGTCACAGATTATTCAATAGATGTCCTCCAACCAATGGATCAAATCAGAATATTAACATCATTGCAGATGCCATGTTTGCTAGGCTACAAGCACAGACATCCATGGGAGCAAATAGCTCTTGAAAAACCAATGGAAGCCATAGTTGTTCAAAGGCTATTTGGAGACTTAAAATGCAGCTGATCATTGCTACTAAAGGCTTTCAATGACTCAGCTCACAAGTCTGTAATCTCTACAGAGAAATTAGATCTAACATCTAATGTTGGTCAAGTAAAACAGAGGGGAGCTTGTTCCTGCAACAACCTCCCACAAGGCTACAAGTTCAAGTGCAAAGGAGAAGAATCCTTCTCAGATCTGTGGCTTAGAATCACCCTAGGGCTATAGTCTGTTCACTTAAATAATCGCAGGCTATCCACATAGGTTATCCACACCACAGACGACTGAGATAGAACATGAAAATTGTTGCTACCACCATGGTCCCAGGGCTACAAGCTCAAGCTTCCATGAGTATTTCAAATCAGCTCAAATCTTAAATGCATGGCATAGATTGAACAAAACTATGGGCAAATAGAAAAATAATAGAATGAATAAGCATTTAGATAGACATTCATTGAATAAACCAATACTTACAATGAGATGTCCTCAAGGCAACAGCCTTGTGCATAACAGCTCATCAACAAATCCCAATGTTCACAAGACCCATTACAAAAACTAATAAAACTAAGCCTAATTGATTACAGAGAACATAGCCAATAAGTAATGGGCTAAGGAAGAAGAAAAAAAAATGGAACAAGATGTGATCAAACCCTAACCCTAATCTGCTCGAGCTCACAGCTGACTGAGGTTGAAGAAGAGATATTTTTCTAAGTTTAATTTACAGCTTATATACTCAGTCACTAATGCCTTGGCTAAAAGAAAATTAAACCCTAATTTTTCAGCAGACGTGGCTTGGTTACAACCCTTGGATGCCTTGAGATGTGTGCATCGAGATCAGGGCCTCGAGATGTGTGCCATGGACCTGGGGAAATCCCTAAAAGGTCCCTGAGTGAAGAATGAGAAGTGGAGAGTCCGAGCTTCACGGGACTGGCTTTGTTCTTTTAATGTAGTGGTGAAATTATAGAGTGCTCGCGAGGTGGGGGTTGGCTTGGAAGGTTTATCACTTGCGCAAAAGGATTTTCCATGTTGCACAGCTGAGCTTCAAGTATTTCACTCGCGTAGGTGTCGCGTGGATGCATCACTGAATTCTGCACCTCGCATGGATAATACGAGTTTCAACGGTTGTTTGCGGGAATTTTAAACCGCATGGTGGCTTTATCCTTTGCGGTCTTGCGAGAGCTTTTCTGGGCTTCTCGCTCTTCCAGAGCTACGCGAAAGCTATGTGAGCAGCTGGAGCCTTATATCTAAATGAGCTGCGTGAGAACTCTTCGCGCAATATTTCTTAGGCTTTTCTGTCATGGACTCCGCGAGAGCCTCATGACATGAACTGGGAGTGAATTGCCCTGACTTTGCGAGAACTTTGCGAGAAGGATTTCTGAAGCTCCTCTTCAGTGAGCTTCGCGAGAGCTGTGTGAGTTCTTCGCGAGTTTACTTAGGCTGCAGGTATCAGCTACGCGAGGTAACTTTGCTGTGAACTTAAACTGCGCGAGGCACACTCCTAACTGCGCAAAATAACAACTCTGCTCCTCTGCTGTAATGCATATGCTATTGTTGCAGCCTTCTCCACTCACATCTATACTTCTCTCATCTGCTAGACTTCCTTGGACCATCATGACATGCAAAACAATCACCGTGGTGTGTGCCATCATGGTTTTCCATCATTCTTTGGCTCAGTAATCATCCTTGACTTGAATTCTCTCCCTTTTGGCATCAAAGGCATGAACTTTATATTAAGTTGTACAAATTATTATTAACTACAAAACAAGCTAAGCAAAGAGTTATTAGTCGGCTCTAAGGTGTAGTAAAGGCTGGGTTAAGAGATGAAAAGTGATACTTTTCAGTGAATAACACACCCCCAAACCTAATATTTGCTAGTCCTCGAGCAAAGTAAAATTTAAACAACTACTCTAAGAATGTAACTGTCGCTTTTGTAGGGAGCACGAATGTATTTAGCCTATGCATCAAGCCTTTTAAACTCCTAGGTGATCCCTAGTAGAGGAGTGAACTCTCCCGAGGGTTTTCAGTGAAGATACCCACAAACTTATCAATGAAACAGTTAACAAAAGTGCAACATTCATTAAATCAGCTTTCAATAAACAAAGCATCAGTCCACCTTTGATTCTTTTCAAAATGTGAGGAATTTAAACAAATGAAATGCACAGACCATTTAGTATAAAAAACTCTTACATGTATGCACATCATTTTCAGTCAGCTTACACAAAGAAAAATAACAAATGAATGTCAGTACTGAGCTCACCATCAATTAAAAAATTAGGTTTAGGCAATGCCCAATACATTCAATGTCAAACCCAATGCTTACCAAGGCAGTCTCTCACAATTGAGTTTGAGGGTTTTCATTTTCACACAAGCTCAAGAGCAGTTACAACCCCCAAATGGGTCTACAAGCATGAGCATAGGCAAGGCTCCTAAATTCTGGCATCATTAGCTATTTCTCACGATAGATTGGACAACTCCTCATCTCCACATAACAGCTCATTCAACTTAGGATCACAAGGTCTTATGGCTGGGTTGTAATGTGGCTTATGGGTGTAGGTTACAAAGAATGGAAGGGTGAAAATGATGTAAAATTGAGAAATCAACATGTGAAGGAGATGATTCATGACTTCACGTTCTTTAATTCAACCTATTTTATCTTCTTTGATATTTTTCAGACTTGAAGTGGCTAGCTTCTCCTCTTATTTTAATTTCTTCCAATGAAATTTCCTCTTAACTCCTCTCTATTCCTTTTCATTAAATTTTTTTTCTTTTTTTTCTTTTTTTTCTTTTTTTTTTAAAATTTTTCTTTTGGATATATTTTTTTTTCTTTTTATTTTTAGTTTTCTGAAATTCCACCATCTTTCTAGCTGCTACACTGTTGTCCTCTTTTTGTATTTCTTCTCCATTCACTAAATGTTGACCCTAGCTTGTCCATCTTCAACTCCTTCTCATTTACCTTCTGACTTCTCAGAGTGGGGATAGGTTTGAATCAGGTTCACAGGTTTAGGTGCAAATACTCAGGTGTATTTTAAAGAAAACTAGAAATTAAGGCTCAAAAGGTGTATGCACAAGGGCAGTTTACTGGGTTTGGTATCTTTAAGCTTAAACTGTCCAAGAGAAGGCCTTGATCCTTTCCTAAATGTCATGGGTATTGTCAGCTGTTTCAACTTGGAGATGCCTAACTTCTAGTGAGAAAATAGACTCAGCCAGTCCTTAGAGCAAAAATAATTGCCTAAGACACTCCTCAAAGAGAGAAAAATAAATAAATTTGTAGGCCCAAATCTCACTAGGTATGGTCTTCCATTGAACTCATAGGCATGTCCTTACCCTTTTCTCTCTTTAATAATGGTTCACTAAATGTTGACACAAATGAGCTTTCTTGGTGTTCACCTCATGGAAATGTTAAATTTTAAAAGCTTTTAATGCCTAAAGGTCTGCAAATTTTTTTTAAATCTCCTCATTTTTAAAGTTGCTTAGATGAACTTAGCTCTATTTCTATCTCACTCACTTGGTCCTGCTGCACTTAGGTTAACTACATCATTGAAAAATCTTGCCACACCCCCAAACCTATCAGGAACAATGTTCTCACTGTTTGAAAGACAAGGGACATGTGCAACAGGGCATAGTTATAAAAATAGCACACAAAATAAAGCAAGTAAAATTAATAAACAAAGCTCACACAAACAAGAAAAACAAACAAGTAAAACAGCAGAAATAAAGTAGACCAAACAAACTCATACAAAAGCTACAAAAAAGAACTTTCATTAATAAGCAGTAATATGTACAATGTTACTAAAAATAACTATAAAAACATCCTAACTAAATACATGTATACAGTTTAATCATCTGAATTTTCTGCTGCATCAGCCTTGTGTTGGACACCTTTTCCTTTTGCTTTCTTAAGAGTAGCAGCAGTGGACTGGGATCTCTTTGAAGTAGTCCTCCTCTGCTTGGTGCTACTTCTCTTTTTGGGAGTTGGTTCAGACTTTGGAGCAGGTTCTTTGAAATTGATTTCAGGCTTTATTTTTCTAGTCTCTTTGGGTTTAGGAGCAGTTGGCAGGGGGGCTGTACTAGTGAAGAGCTTGGCAGCTACTTCTGCTAAATCTCTATCACCAATCTCAGATAAGGTCTGCTGCAATGCTGCAACAGTCCTAGCATGATCATTGGCTCTTTCCTCCACCAACCTCAGTGTCAGCTGCAGGTTCTTTATCATATCCTCCATCCCATCAGCTCTATTCTTCTCTTCATTGTATTTTAGTAATATCTCCCTCCAACCATGCTTGATTCTCTCTCTCCATCTTGTGTGTTAGTTCCAAAAATTTTATTTTATCTAGGAAGGGCTGCTTAACTAAAGTTCTGAGATCAGTCATGCCTCTAATCACAGCTCTTTTGATGTAGGCATTTTCCTTCATGACTCTAAGGAGGGTGGAGAATGGAGGCATGGGGTTGGAAGAGGTAGGTAGGATGGGTTGCTCAGCCTTTGAAGAAGGGCCAGCAAGCAATGATGAAGGCATGGATGATGGCATGAGTAGGGTGGAGATAGAGGTTATAGGCTGGGGGACTTCAGATTCTGGTAGGGTAAGGTCTATTACCTCAGGGTTAGTTTGGGAGGCTTTGGAGGAAGTGGGGAACAGGTCATCCACATCTGTGGCAGCATCAGTTATTGCTAGTGTAGGTGGGGTTGCAGGTTGGGGTTGTGGATAGTAGGTGAGTTCCATAAGTGGGATAATAATGGGTGGCTGTATAGGGTCAGGTTTAGGTATAGGTTCAGGGTTAGTTTGGGTTGAGGCAGTGATAAATATAATTGGAAGGGCTTCCTGAGCAGGTTCAATGGGTGTAACAGCAACTGTTGTTACTGCTAAGGTTAAGGGTTGGAGAGATGGGGGTGGTGTAGGTATATGGGTAGGTGGAGGGATAAATGGTTGTTGGGAAGGTTGGGTTAAGGTTAATAAGGTGGATTGGATGACTTATAAACTGATTTGAATGGAGGTCTGGTTTTGGAGGGTGGAGTGCATGGCCTGAAGGTTGGCCTCTATGGGTGTTTGGGATTGGGTGTTAGCCATCACTTATATTTGAAGGGAAAGGACGAGGTTGAGAATTTGGGGTAGGGGATCAGCTATGATAGGGGTTGTGGGTTGGGTGATTGGAATTGTTTAAAATGGTGAAGTGGGTGCATGATGGAAGCTGGTTGGCTATGGTGAAGTGGGGTAGGGATAAAATGATGAGGCGGTGATAAATCAGGAAGAGGGGTGAACTCATAATTGATGTCTCCTATAATAGAGTCCATCATGGCAGAGTATCCCTCTGATGAGAAGGGGTCTTGATCATGTGAAGGAGAAAATGGAATAGAATGGAGGGTTGAGTGGGATGGGTTGTGGTTGCAGGGGAACTGTGTGGGATGTCAGTGAGCTGAGGCTCACTCTCATTATAGTGGAATGGAGATGAAGGTGATTATGGAGGTTATGGGTGATAAAGTAATGGATGGTTGCTGAGGTAATGAAATTGTTATTGCTAAGGTACTGGGTGTATGGATGGTTGGTACAATGGCAGGCAAGGGAATGGAAGTGGGTGTGGAAGTACTGCTGACAACTGATGATGGTGGAATGGAGAATGATGGTAATGGGATGGTGGCAATGGGTATGGTAGGTGTGGCTGGCACACTTGAGGTGGCTGCTTGAGCTGAAGTAGTGACTGCTGCAGAGGGGGCCACAAAAGCAACAACAACTATATCTTGAATTGTGGGGGCTGCTTGAGCTAGCAGCTCCTCCTTCCTCTTCTTCTTCTTCTCAATTAAAGTTTCACTAATCCCCCACTGCTTCTTTCTACATTTGTTGGGGCCCAGGTTTAAAGTTTCTTCATTCATTTGGAAGTGATAGCCCCTCATCTTCAGCAGGGCTGTAATTAGCCTACAATAGGGCAAGGCATGGGGCTTTTGCTCCCTCTTCACCTTTTCATATATATCTTTCATTCCTTCAAAAATTAACTTTACAGAATCAATATAATGGTTGCAATGGAAGGAGTAGAGGGCATCAGCAATTGTGGCCCTCCTCTCTTGGTTGTGCCCAAAATAATATACATTCTTTCTCAGCACCCCATCCATAAACTTCAGACTAGGGTACAAGTCTCTCTTCCTAATGGACAACCCAGATGCAATAACTCCTCCAGTGAGCTCCTTGGCAATTTCTGAGATTGTGGTTGTCAATGGTGCACCCAATTCACAATCATAATTGTAGGTGGCTGGTATCCCAAGTATCTCAACAATTGCTGCCTGGTTAAACAGCATCTCAAAGTTATCAATCAGAACCAGCAATGCAGGGTTCCCATCATCCCCAGTCTTCACCCTGATGTTTTAGTAAAATAGCTGCACTAGTCTAAGGAAGACTAGCTATAGTGGGGGCCTAAGAAGGGGGAGTAGTGAGGTTTTGGTGAGGCATTCTATGGAAGCAGCAGTCTCAAGCTCTTCCTCAAAGAATGCTTTGTCAAAAGCTATCTCAGCTTCAAGCTTGATTGTAGCCACAAACTCAGAGGAAATTTTGAGTGACTCGTCATCTTATTCATCCTCTTGGGCAATCTCAGGGATCACTTCCTTGCCTTCTTTTATTTTTTCTTAGGTTTCTCAGGGCTTTTAGCAGGTGGGTGGGCTCTGGCTCTCTTTTTAGGGGCTGACTTCTTTTTGACAGCATGGGCATCAGAGGCCACAGCCTTGGCCTTCTTCACAAGGGCAGCCCTTTTCTTAATCACTTCCACTTAGGGTTCCACAATTGGTGTAGGTATCTCAGAGGTCTCCACAGTGGAAGCCTCTACAATCGTCACAATTTTTTTAGTGGCTACAGGGCTGCCAGTAGGGGGAGGGCTCAGCATGGTAGCCAAGGTATCAACAAACTTTGAATCTATGGCCATGGCTACTCAGATTTTTAAAATATGGGTCTTGAATGACACAACTTGGGGAGTTCACACTCTAAGAAAGGTTTTGCCCAACAAATTCTCTCTACTCAATCACTACTATAGCAGATAAATCAAACCAAATGGAAGGCCAAGAACACTTACCACCAAAATGCTAGGGTTCCACTTCAAATGTTCCATAGTGGATCAAATTTCTCCAAATCAAGTGCAAATAACCGGGAATTATCGTGGAACACAATAGTAAGAGCAGAGTGGCTGAGTTGGAGTGGTTTAGGCAGTAGAGAAGAAGGGATGGAGAAGGAAGCTCGGTGGTCGTGCAATGGGAGCTAGGGCAAAGAGGAGTGACTGAAGAAATGAGGATTTCGTGGGGTATAAGTGCGTGTCCCCATGATTCGCGTGGTTCTCACCAAGTACTCAAGGGGCACAGTCTTCTCGCACGGCTCAAAAGGGATCTTGTGAGAATTGCAGTTATGGAGAAGAAAATTGCCTCGCAAGGAATGTATTTTAAGAGATCTATGAGTCTCGCGAGGTCACTCGCAGAGCTGACTCGGGTCTGAGCGTGCAAGAGGACATTTGTATATTTCGCCCAGCTGAGCTTTCAAATTCGCGAGACTCATAAATTCATAGCATTAAGGGCTTCGCGAGGCAGTTAGAAGTGTAGACTTCAAAATTTTAGCTCGCGAGGAACAAATACATGACTTCCAATTATCGTGCAGCTCAATGTCGCAGAGAAGAAATAGGCTCGCGAGGATCAATCTCAAGCCTTCTTCAAGCATATCACTCGCGAGGCTCTCGCGAAGTAACACAGTTCATTACAGAGCCCCGCGAGAAAGCCCAAAAATGACTCACGAGTGTAAAATAGAGGTCATTTAGCCTCGTTATAAGGCAAATATACTCTTTCTCAGTGTTGCACATTGGCCTGTGCATCAATACTGACATGCACCTCGCCATTGTGCATCAACACCAACTTTTCTTCACATTTCATCCATTTCACCTTTGATAAGTTCATGCCCATTACCAACATATGCACAGAATAAATATGCTAGCATTCAAATGATTTCAATTTGTAACAGATTCATGCACATTTAAATGGCATCACATCAACCACACAACAACAACAGGACATGCATAACAACATCAGGTCCATGCACATTAAATTCAGATGACAAACTTATACATCAACAACAACAAAACACAAAACCAAAAATACATGCACATCAACACACAACACAAACAATACATGACAGATATTTAAATAAAATAACACACAAATTCACAAAGTATGGTACACAGTATACAGAGCTATGGGTCACTAATCAGTGGGTGGTTCATGCAGGTGAATAGTCTGAGGAGGCTCCACAGAATTTTCTACACAAATTTTTAGCCTTTGACCATTCACTTTCATGATCTTCCCAGACATGGGATCCAAGATCTCCACAACACTAGATGGGGAGGCATGGATGATAGTGTAAGGTCCATCCCATCTGGATTTAACTTTTCTGGAAAGAATTTTAATTTAGAGTTAAACGAGCAAACCTTGGCACTAGCATTGAAGTCCTTTCTCATTAGTTTCTTGTCAAAGAATGCCTTGGATATCTCCTTGTAAATTCTTACTTTTGTATAAGCTTCCAGTCTCAGCTCATCAAGCTCTAACAGTTGCAATTTCCTGTGTGAATCAGCAGTAGTTAGATCAAAATTTAGTGTTTTAATAGCCCAGTAGGCTCTATGTTCCAACTCTACTAACAAGTGACAGACCTTGCCATAGACTAGCCCAAAAGGGGACATACTAATAGGAGCCCAGTAGACTATGTTCCAACTCTACTGGCAAGTGATAGGCCTTGCTATAGACCAGCCTAAAAGGGGACATACCAATAGGGGTCTTATAGGCAGTCCTATAAGCCCACGGTGCATCATTCAGTTTTTGTGCTCAATCCTTCCTATCTGCCCTCACAGTCCTCTCCAAGATGTGTTTGATCTCTCTATTAGAAATTTCAACTTGTCCATTGGTCTGTGAGTGGTAGGGAGTTGCAATCATGTGTGTAATAGAATACATTTTGAGCAGATTCTCAAAAGGCCTGTTACAGAAATGACTCCCTCCATCACGAATGATAGCTCTGGGGTGCCAAATCTTGAGAAGATATTGTCCTTTAACATTTTGAGGATAACTTTGTGATCATTTTTCCTTGTGGCAATGGCTTCAATCCATTTGGACACATAGTCCACTACCACAAGTATAAAGTTGAAACCCATAAAAGGATAAAAGGGGCCCATAAAATCAATCCCCAAGATGTCAAACAGTTCTACTACAAGGATGGGTTGTAATGGTATTAAATTTTTTTTAGAAATGCCTCCCAACCTTTGACATCTTGCACAGGGTTTGCAATGTATGTTTGTATCTCTAAACAAAGAGGGCCAATAAAACCCATATTGCAATACTTTTGCAGCTGTCTTTTGGTCACTAAAGTGACCTCCACAGGCCTGCTCATGGCACATAGAAAGAATGTTGTGGAACTCACTTTCAGGCACACATCTCCTAACAATCTGGTCTGCACAATGCTTATAAAGGTATGGGTCCTCCCACATAAAGTATTTGACCTAAGAGAAAAACAGGTCTTTATCCATCTTGGACCAGTGAGGAGGGATCCTACCAACATCAAGAAAATTCAAAATGTGTGCAAACCAGGATACACTAGACTACATAGAAAATAGCTGCTCATCAGGGAACAATTCATTGACAGGTACTGCTGCACATCCTTCCAACACAATTCTAGAGAGGTGGTTAGCCACCACATTCTCCACTCCTTTCTTATCCTTGATCTCAAGATCAAACTCCTGCAACAAGAGGATCCATCTGATCAGCCTTTGTTTAGCATCCTTCTTAGCCAACAGGTATTTCAGGACTGAGTGATCAATAAAAATAATAATTTTAGACCCAAGCAAGTAGTGTCTAAACTTGTCCACAACAAACACAACAGCTAGCAGCTCTTTCTCAGTTGAGTTATAATTGAGCTGAGCCTCTGCTAGTAATTTGCTTGCATAATAAATCACTGCAGGCAGCTTATCTTTTCTCTGTCCTAAGACAGCACCTATAGCCAAGTCTAATGTATCACACATCAGTTCAAAGGGGAGTGAGTAATCTGGCACCTGAATTATAGGAGCAGTGGTAAGGCACTTTTTTAAGACCTCAAAGGCCTCAAGGTGCTCAGCAGAAAATTTAAATTTCACATCCTGACATAGCAAGTGGCACAGTGGCTTTGTAATTTTGCTAAAGTCCTTAATGAACCTCCTGTAAATCCAGCATGTCCTAAAAAGGATCTGATTTGCTTGACAGTCTTGGGTGGGGGAAGGTGTGAAATCAAGCCAACCTTGGCTTTATCTACCTCTATACCTCTGTAAGAGACCACATGGCCTAACACAATTCCCTGTGTTACCATGAAGTGGCTCTTCTCCCAACTTAAGACCAAATTGGTCTCTTCACACCTGTGCAAAACCAGGTTAAGGTGACTCAAGCACTAACTAAAACTGTCCCCATAGACAGAGAAATCATCCATAAATATCTCTAAGAACTTATCAATCAAATCAGAGAAAATTGCATACATGCAACTCTGAAATGTAGTTGGGGCATTGCATAGACCAAAAGGCATTCTTCTATAGGCAAAAATGCCAAAGGGACATGTAAAGGTGGTCTTCTCTTGATCTTGAGGATACACAGGGATTTGATTATACCCTAAATATCCATCAAGAAAGAAATAAAATACCTTCTCAGCCAATTTATTTAAAATTTTGTCAATGAAAGGGAGAGGGAAGTAGTCTTTCCTGATCTTAGGTTGAGTTTTCTGTAATCAATGCAAACTCTCCAGCCAGTGGTCTCCCTCGCTGGCATCAATTCTTCAATTATGCAGGGGATAGTAGGTACCCCTGGGTCCTGCAATTTCTCAAATGTGGCTATGGACAACACTGATTCAATATATTCAATAGTAAAAACCTTTTTGAACAGCTGCACCCATGCTTTTCTCTTTTGTGAGCAGAAGTCCTTCAAGAATTTGGCATAGGCAGAGACCTGTTTTATAGCATCAAATATGGGCAAATTGATTTTGACCTGCTTAAAGGTCTCCATCATTTTCTGCATCTGAGCATTCACCTTATCAAAATGAGATGGGCCAGCAAGTGCATGATGAAATGGCAGTTGTGAGACTATTGGTGCCACAGCTGCATGCCTAACAACATCATTGGTCAAATTTTTGTTTTTTTCTCTTTTCTTCATTTATTGCTTGTTGTTAGGGCTCAACATCAGCCCCTTTATTTTGTCCTTGCTGCTCTACAGTAGGGGATGAATTCATTGGTTCTTCAATACTCACATTTCTTTCATTTTCACTCTCTATGACCTCCTCAGCTGCCCTGCCCACTAGATTGTCAATCATCCTTCCACTCCTTAAGGTAGAGATTGCATTAGCCTCCTCATGGGTAGAGCAATCTTCTCCAATCATGTATTACCCTTTAGGGTTGGCTAAGGGTTGACTAGGCAATTTGTCCTCCTCTCTCTTGTTCAAAGAATTATAGATTTGACCCAACTAGTCTTCGATTTTTTTAATGCTTTGCCCATGAGAATTCACAGTTTGTACTAAATTTCCTAGATCCTGCATTAATGCCAGCATTTTCTCTTCAAATGAAAAGGATCTGGGCTGTGGTGGGGCAGGCAATTGAAAATTCTGCCTTGGTGAATATCCCTGGTTGAAATGAGGCTAAGATCTGTATGGAGCTGCCAACTACTACTGTTGTGGCTATTAGTATGTGTCTTGTCTCCACCTCAAATTGGGGTGATTTCTCCATGTGTACCCAGCAGGTTACTGCCCATATGCTTGGGAAGTATTGGCATGTTCTATAATTAATTCAGGGAACCGGTTGGCTGATGGTCATTCTTAAAGTGAATGTGTGGGAGATTAGCATATCATACATGTCTCTTCCACTTGTTCAGCCATCCTAGGCTAAATCACATTCATTAATTTATCAAATTTAGACTCAGATTGTCCACCTTCCTTTCTAATTCACTTTGCACCTTGACCTCATACATTCCACCTCTAGGGGAGGATTCTTTAACCAATTTAGTTGGGGTCTGGCTGTCATTGTGAGATAGTGACTCCTACTACATGAAATTTTCACCTATGGTGTCAAACAACTCCCATGCCTTATCAGCTGTCTTGTGGAGGTACCTACCCCCACATGAGACATCCACCATGTCCATATTTTTTGGATTAATTCCTTAGTAAAAGACTTGCATAAGTTGCCACTGTGAAATTTGGTGGTGGGGACATTGTTTTAACATTTTTTGAAACCTCTCCCATGACTCATAAAAATCTTCAGTTGAGGATTGAGTAAATGACAATATGCTTGTCCTCATCTGACTAGTTTTATTCATGGAAAAGAATTTTACCAAAAATTAGCTTTGGAGGTCACTCCATGTCTGGATGCTACTAGCTCAGTTTCAACAATAGGGGCAGGTGTGGTGTTTCTCAGTCTAAGGACCTTTTCAACCTCAGGATTTGGAGGTTCTAAAACAGGGTTAAGGGACCTTCTACCAAGCATACACACACACAATCAGCGGGTAAAGAAAATACTCACAGCACGCTTAAAGAATTTACAACAAAATAACAGCTAAACAGATTTATAGCTAAACTAAACATAAGGAATTCAACACAAATGGACTAAGTTTTAGGGAAAAAGAAGTGCAAACAGAGCTAGCTAAACTCCAGTTGCAGCTCTAGCTTTTCCCCGCTACTGTTGTCCAATTCTGCAAAAATTTCATAAAAATCAGTAGTACTTTTTATTCTATTTAAGGCACAGCTACAAAGAATTTTCTAGATTGAATTACAATACAACAGAGGTCTACTAAAAAGATCAATATTCTCTGGCAGCGATGCCAAAAACTTCTTCGTTTATCTTAGGTGCTGTTATTTTATTAATGAGAGAACAGTGGTGAAGAAAAATAAATCAAAAAAGGAAGAGATGGAAATTGGTTAAAATAGCAAGTCTGAAATACACAGCCAGCAAGATACAGGACTGTTGTAGTAAGTTTTGAGTAAGTAAGAGTTTGTCCCACAGAGAAATTGATCTAGAACCCAAAATGGGCTATATTAGTAGGCCTCCAGATCTGGCTACATATCTGACACTCCTAGAGAAAGGGAGTTGAGTATCACAACTATACTAAACTAACACTAAACGAAGAGAAAGAAAGTGCAGTCCTATCCTAAAGAAAGAGTTATAAAGAAGATGGTGATGGTGTGTGTTAAAATAAAGATAAAAATGATGGGAAGTAGGCAATTAAGCTAAGGTTAATATAGCTATGAAACTCAAATTTAGGGTTATCTCTGCAGTAGTTCTTCAGATGGCAACAAGCACATCTGCAAGGAGGAGGTATCTAACTCAACTCTTATGATTTGACCTGTGCTCTTAAGGCTATAACTTGTCCACTTAAATGGTTACAAGCTATCCAATAGAGAGGATCAAACCACATGAATTAAATCAGAAAACCAATCTGATCCAAGGGAATGGACTAATCCTAAAGTTATAACCTGTCCACTTAAATGGTCATAGATTATCCAATAGATGTCCTTCAACCAATGGATCAAATCAGAACATTAACATCATTACAGAAACCATGTTTGCCAGACTACAAGTGCAGACATCCATGGGAGTAAATAGCTCTTAAAAAACCAGTGGAAACCACAGTTGTTCAAAGGCTATTTGGAGACTTTTAAATGCAGCTTATCATTGCTACTAAAGGCTTACAATGACTCAGCTCACAAGTCTGCAAATCTCTACAGAGAAATCAGATCTAACATCTGATGTTGGTCAAGTAAAACAGAGGGAAGCTTGTTCTTGCAACAACCTCTCACAAGGCTATAAGCTCAAGTGTAGAGGAGAAGAATCTTTCTCAGATTTGTGGCTTAAAATTACCCTAGGGCTATAGTCTGTCCACTTAAATAATCACAGGCTATCCACAGAGATTATCCACACCACAGAGGACTGAGATGGAACATGAAAATTGCTACTACCACCATGGTCCCAGGGCTACAAGCTCAAGCTTTCATGGGTATTTCAAATCGGCTCAAATCCTAAATGCATGGCATAGATTAAACAAAACTATGGGAAAATAGAAAAATAGCATAATGAATAAGCATTCAGATAGACATTTATTGAATAAACCAATACTTATAATGAGATGTCATCAAGGTAGCAGCCTTGTGCATAACAACTCATCAACAAATCCCAATGTTCACAAGACCCATTACAAAAACTGATAAAACTAAGCCTAATTGATTACAGAGAACATAGTCAATAAGTGCTGGGCTAAGGAAGAACAAAAAAAAAATAGAAAAAGAGGTGATCAAACTCTAACCCTAATCTACTCGAGCTCGCAGCTAACTGAGGTTGAAGGAGAGATATTTTTCTAAGTTTAATTTAGAGCTTATATACTCAGTCACCAAGGCCTTGGCCAAAAGAAGATTAAACCCTAATTTTCTAGCAGATATGTCTTGGTTACAACCGTTGGATGCCTTGGGATGTTTGCATTGAGATCAGGGCCTCGGGATGTGTGCCCTGGACCTGGGGAAATCCCCAAAAGGTCCCTGAGTGAAGAATGAGAAGTGGAGAGCCCGAGCTTCGTGGGGCTGGCTTTGTTCTTTTAATGCAGTCACATAGTTGTAGAGTGCTCGCGAGGTGGGAGTTGGTTTGGAAGGTTTATCGCTCACGTAGAAGGATTTTCCATGTCGCGTAGCTGAGCTTCAGGTATTTCGCTCACGTAGGTGTCGCGTGGATGCATCACTGAATTCTAAACCTTGAGTGGATAAGCCCTGAGTTCCCGTGCGGTGGTTCGCTCGGGCGGATTTGTCACTTCGCGTGGCTGGCTTTGTCACTATAGTGCGTGAGAGGTGCGCGAGAGCTTGTTTGGGTGTCTCTCTCTCTTCCAGAGCTACGCGAAAGTTGAGCGAGCGGCTGGAGCCTTATATCTAAATGAGTTGTGTGAGAACTCTTCGTGCAGAATTTCTTACGCTTTTCTGTCATGGACTCCGTGAGAGCCTCGCGACATGAGCTGGGAGTGAATTGCCCTGACTTCGCAAGAACTTCGCGAGAAGGATTTTTGAAGCTCCTCTTCTGTGAGCTTCGTGAGAGCTGGCGAGTTTACTTGGGCTGCATGTATCAGCTGCGTGAGATAACTTTGCTGCAAACTTAAACCGCGTGAGGCACACTCCTGACTGTGCGAAATAACAACTCTACTCCTCTGCTACAATGCATATGTTGCTGTTGCAGCCTTCTCCACTCACATCCATACTTCTCTCATTTGCTAAACTTTTCTTGGTCCATCATGACATGCAAAATAGTCACCATGGTGTGTACCATCATGGTGTTCCATCATTCTTTGGCTCAGCAGTCATTCTTGACTTAAATTCTCTCTTTTTGGCACCAAAGGCATGAACTTTGTATTAAGCTGCACAAATTATTACTAACTATAAAACAAGCTGCACAAATTATTACTAACTACAAAACAAGCTAAGCAAAGAGTTATTAGTCAGCTCTAAAGTGTAGTAAAGGCTAGGTTAAGAGGTGAAAAGTGGTACTTTTCAGTGAATAACAGATATCTTTAAACACTAAATCGAAATATTAAAACTTTGAATCTAGAACCTTTGAACTTGAACATTGAATGTGAATTCTTTGAATTTTGAATATGAACCTTCAAACTTTAAAGTTAGCTAAGCATTAGAATTTCGATTCAAATATTACGTACTATTATTGCATGATGATTTAAGATTATATGAACGAAAACCCTACAGTGGACCGGTACGGCGGGTTATGCCACACATATTGGACCAGTACGACGGTTTATACCATACACATTGGACTGGAATAGCGGTTTATATAGTACAAAATTGGACCGCGAAGGTCGTGTTGAAAAGTGTTCATTGAACGAAGCTGGTTAGGGGGAATCCATCAAAAATTTGGCTCTAATGCTATATGTGTTAGAGATTATTTAAGTTATGATTTAAGTCTATTATGGATGAAGGATTTCATGTAAAACGTGAAAATGTATAAGAACCAAAATTTTTATGAAACACTGAACTCTGTTGTATATTGTTTTCAATTTAAAGCTCTTTGAATTCTATTTTTAAATATTAAGTGACCATTGAATAACTCATTGACATTCAGTTTTGATACAATAATGTTCTTATCATAGCTATTGAATCTATGCTCTAAATTGATGAAATGTGAGTTGGTATTAATCTTTTTCCTATTGAGCTTAGACTGTTAGCTCATCCCGACATTTATGCCACAGGTTTATATGTGAATCAGGATCTTGGAATAGAGGAAGATCCTGATTGCATACCAGAGACAGAAGAGGAGCTTCCGCCTAAAGATTATTTTCCGTAGGGATAGTTTCTGAACTTGATACAGCATAGGAAATTCATTTTGTGTATATACGGTCGGCTGTCACTAGTGGTTTATTTTATTTATTTAGGGTTAACATGTTGTATAGAAATGGAATCCAGGTTAGTGTCATATGATATTAGCTTTGGTTTTGTATATTTGTGACTGGACTTACTCGATGGGCCAATTTTCTCCAAATTCCACGTGGAGAGAATCAGACTATTATAATGGGTAAGTATCAGAAAGCACCGAATGATCCAATTTTTCCTAGGATTAGGTGTGGGGAAAAATCAGATTGTCACCTGACAATTAGGGTTTTCCCAAAAATTCGTGAGGAAAAAGTCAAGTTGTCATAGTTGGTATCAGAGATATGGTTTTAGATTCGGATTCCATGGGACTTTAGGCTTGATAGTTAGTGATCGGTGTTGATTGGTACTTTTTTCCAATCACGATAGATCAATATGCGCCCACGTGGCAGACTGAGGATGGTCCGCATTAGAGACATTCCGAGTGGCAAAGGCACATCGAGTGGCGAAGGAATCACCACTGGTCCTAAAACCATCCCATTGGGTGGTGGGAATAACACCATCCCATTGGCTGGAGAACGCAGCAACGAGCTGCATGGGCAATTGTTGGAGACTATGGTCAACACAATGGCCAAACTTGCAACGAGACACCCACCTTTCAGATTCTAAGAGTTCAGGAGAATGAATCCTCTAAGCTTCCAAGGCCTAGATGATCCACTCGAGACATAAGAGTGGTTAAATCAAATGGAGAAGCTTCTTTGGTTGATTCAATGCACCGAAAAAGAAATGGTTGATTGGGTTGCTTTCCAATTGACAGGAGCAGCAGACGCTTGGTGGAAGTTTGCAGAAAGGACCAGACTGCAGGAGATCCCGAATGCCCCATGGACATGTTTTTGGTTTGTGTATGAGTTTAATGAACAATACTTCCCTAATGCTGTAAGAGATCAATGGGAAGTTAAGTTCATCTCATTGGAGCAGGGTTGGATGACTGTGAGTGAATATGAGGCCGAGTTTATTAGGCTTTCGAAATTCACACCCCTTCATGTCGCCATGGAACTTATGAAGGAAAAGAAGTTTGAGCATGGTTTGAGGCCAAATATTAAGGAGAGATTGTCATTATTCATGTTGAGGACTTATGTAGAGGTTATGGAGTTGGCACTCATTGTCGAACAGGATATAGAAAACATGTATAAGAGAAGAGAGCTACAAAGCAAGAGCAGATCGAGTCAGACACAAACCTATGCTTCTGAATAGACAAGTAAGAAACAGAAGATCTTAACACTGGTATCAAGTCAACCTACGCATTTCACTTATTCAAGTCATGCTGGGTCGGTACTGAGTCAGCCTACTCATTCCACTTATTCAAGCCCAGCTGGGTACAAGGCAATTCCACCTTTCCAATCCTACTACTATCAGAGCGTCAAGAGGACAACTGGCTTCATGTGCGCTTCGTCAGCGCCATTTGAGAGGTGCACAAGGTGTGCACGGCCACACAAGACAGAGGAATGTAGGCGGACGACATTTGATCAGGGATTGTCCCAAATGGAAGAAAGGGTCAACAACGTCAGCAATGAATAGAGGCCCTTACGACTCACAGTTCAAGGTCGAGCCTATGTTGTCTCGGCACAGGATGCCTAGGCAACAAATGATGTGATCCAAGGTATGATTTCATCATTAATGGTTGAAATTATTACCTTATTATAATTGATAAATGTCTTTAGAAATTTGTTTTTAGTTAGAATATTTCATAAACACTACGACATCATCATAGATACATTTAATTGAACTACATTATTTTAAAATATAGATACCTTACACATGCACCAGAGAGGTGAAATCTATTATCACAAGGCACGAGTGTTGATAGATCCAGGGTCTACTCACTCTTTTGTGACATCTCAATTTGCTGTCGAATTGAGTATCAATCCCGGGCTACTGGACTTCGTCTTGGCAATGTCAGTCCCCACGGGAAACTCAATAAATACGAACACAGTGTGTCAATCGGTCATCATTGGAATTGAGGACCATGAGACCGTGGTTGATCTGATTTTGTTAGATATGGAAGGATTCAACGTAATCCTCGGTATGGACTGGCTATCTGCTTATTATGCGAGCATTGATTGCCACCGAAAGGTGGTTATCTTTCACCTTTCAAAGAGAAAATCTTTTGATTTCACAACATTAAGTCCAGTGTCACTCTGTTCATCTCCGCCATTCGAGTAGTGCATCTGATGAGTAGCGGATGTCATGAATACCTGATCGGTCTCAAAAGTAGTTTAATTTTTCCCCAAATCTCAACCTCGTTAGCCCTTATTTGACTACTAATGTTTACTTTTAATCTGTGTTGTGTTACAACAGGTGTAAAAGCGGGATAAACGATAAATGGGTTAAAAGAGCAAAGTTAAGGGAGTTTTGAAGCTCTGGCAAGAACCTACTAGAACAACGGAGAGAAAGAAGAGTGCCAAAATTAATAGATAGATATTTTGAAGTTAAGCCTACCATTGGAAAGAAGACTTTCTCAGTTTTCCAATAAGCTAAGAATCACCTGAATCCGAGCTGTAGATCAAAAGTTATGGCCGACTGAAGTTCGCACAAAAAGGTAGAAAAGTGCAAATTATGCAATTTCGACCGGTCGAAAATGCAATTTTGATCGGTCGACTTTGCGATCTCCAGAACGCAAATTGGTACCGCCCCAACCCTTTTAAGCTTCATAAATCTTATTTGTGACCTATCGAAATGTCCATTTCGACCGGTCGAAACCAAAAAACAAAGAGGGCTTTCCCTACATATATAATTTTGACTGGTCAAGCCTCATTCTCGACCAGTCAAAGTTGGGATTTTATGCGGATCTTCAGGCACGCAGATTGGGATTCTTGCTGATTTTCAGGCGCGAACAACTGGATTTCTTCCTAAAATCAAGACTCCGGGATCTTCTACCTTCCTAGTTTAGATAAGATTTATTCTAGGGTTTATTTCCTAATAGAAATCGATGTTCTAGGCCCTTATACATCTATAAATAAGGACCCTAGGTTTAGAATAAAGAGAGCTTTCAGCCATATAGCTTCAGCCGTAGAGATTTTTGCTTGTAGGTTTTAGGTTTAGATTTCAGATTTGCGAGAGTTTGTGAGATTGAGGGCTTTATAATCATCGTTCTATGATCGATTCAGCGATGATGAAGATCATGGAAACGATGCACGACTAAAATGTCCCAAAGCTTGGGATCTCTTGTACGATCAAAGATAAGTAAATAATTTAATTTTTGTTTCTCTTTTATTTTGTTTTCCATTTTAATGGTACGATTGCACGTTCAAGGTTCCGACTAGATCAAGAATGAGATGGTAACATTATAATTCCATTTCGAATAATCTCATTGGCCTTGTAGGGATTGGGGTTAGCCTAGATAGGATATTCACTGACGGACTAGGCCTTGTAAGGTAGTCTTAGTTGGTTACGTGCAATGATGCTTAAGGATTAGGTTATCTAACTCGCGATTAGATCTCTCTAAGTCATAAACGACGCAACTGAGCTTGTAGCAAGGAACTGGGGTTCTTGGGATTCAAAATAGGAAAAATAGGATTTTATTATTTATGAATATGAGATCTAAGAGATCCCAGGGTTGTCTCTCTATATTTTCCAAATCAGTTTTCTTTGCTAGAATAATTAGAAAAACTACTTCTATAAAAGCCCCCTTTCTAAATAAGGTTTTAGTTTAAAATAAACAACTAGTCCCATGGTTCGGCACCCTTGTACTCGCCCAAGTACATTCAAACTTGTGCACTTGCAGGTTTTGAAATAAAACGATCAAGCTTTTGGCGTCGCTGTCGGGGACTACGGTTTTATTTGAACTATTGCCTTTTAGGTAGTCTATATTAGTAAGTTGTCTAATTATAGTTAATTTTTTTTCATATTTGGAGATCGAGGTTCGCGCCTATCAAAGCTTCGAAGGGGACACCCGCGAGAGGCCAAGGTACGTGCCTTTGTTTTCAGATCTAATTAGGTTTTTGCATTTTTGTTTCTTAGTTTATGACTGTGTGTTATGAAGTCTCCTACAAATTCGATGCCCCCATCGTCTTATGGGTTTAATTATGAGACTCCATACCACTATTGGGATGGACATGGGGACAATGGCCCAAATCATTGGGTCTCGAATCGAGGTTGTGAATTAAATCAGCCTGTTGGGCCAAATTTTTCTAACCAACCTCAATGGGACCCACAATATTCACGATCCCCATGGAGTACCGATTTCTTACGGAATTTGATAATTAAGGTGATAGAACTCCGCGTCCAATTGGTCAATTATTTTCAATTATATATCCAGTGTCAAGCGAGAGTTGATCATCTAAAGAAGCAGTGGGCCAATATTATGGACCACTGTTCAAAATATATTTCGCAAGGCCAATGGAGTTCTGGTTTAAAAGACCGAATTTTATCTATGACAAAAGTATTCCACTCCCAATCGGTCAACTATTTTGAATTATATAACCAGTCTCCTACGGAACTGGAACATCAAATGCGGTTGTTGACCGTTGTTATGGCTAGGAAGGTTGATACCTCCCCTAGCCAACCAATAAAAATCCCGTATGACTAGGAGTTGAATGGAGAAACTACCCCTGCCCATGAGCCTGAGGTTGAAACCATGACCCTTATGGGGGGACATGAGGTAGATTTCAAGGAAGATGTGGTTGGCCTACATAGGATTGAAACACCGGAAGATAGCCAACCAATTTGTGTTAATACCTCAAGAACAATTGCATGAGGAGGACACAAATCATTGTTTTACATCGACTAAGGAGCCGAGCATTACATATGAGGCACCTTATGTGCCCAACAATCCATTTTTACAATGCTTCGACAAGCCCTCAAGTCGAATGATTTTAAGTAATGACTTATTCAGTGCTCTTAAATTCCCAACACGCAATGAATCCGAATATGTCATGGTGTATAGGGTGGATGAGCTGGTTGAAAGTCCACCCACAAAAAGCCTTAAGCCCCTAATTCATAGAAAGGGCAACCAAAACATGCCAGATGAATGACCCTTTCTAGTTCCTATTGAAGCTTGAGGGTGGTCTGACTGAAGACCACAAAACAAAAACTTAGCGCTTCTTGGGAGGCAACCCAAGCCCTTGTATAATATTAGTTTAGGATTTTTGCTTTTCTTTTATTAGATTTAATGGAGTTGGTGTATGTGTAGATAGTAGGGTTGTAAAATAAAGAGAAAAAAAATAATCCAAAAAGAAAAAATTTAGGAGAGTTTCTGTGAAATCTGGGCTGGGAACCATGTTCTCCACCAGATTTCAACCGGTCGAAATTGATTTTGACTGTGCAATGTACTCAGAGCCCAAGGAAGATTAGTGCAACAATACACCAAAAGGTTATTCTGACTGGTCGAAATTGAAGTTTCGATCGGTCAGGATCGCGCAGCTGGAGAGGAAAACAGAGGAATTAAAGAGAGTTCGAGTGGACTGGTCGAATTGGCTATTTCGATCGGTCAACACACTTGGTAGCTTCAGAAGTCCTAAGATGGTCTGGTCGAAATCGATTCTCGATCGGTCAATACTAGGGAACATAGCTTCACAACAGAAGCTCCGATGGAGAAATCGACTTTCTCCCATTTTGTAACCGGTCGATATGGTTTCAACCGGTCGAGTTCTATGGGCCCATGGCTATATAAAGCCCTGAGACCAGTCGAAATTCCATTTCGACCACTCAAAACACTAATTCCCTTTCCTTCTTTTTCCTTGAGCTCCCGCTGTTTTATTTTTGAATTTCTTTTATTCCTTTGTTGTCATTCCACCTTCCACGCCACACACATTCATTCCCTCCACCACTTAAGCATACATCTACACCACCTTTCCACCTTCCACAGTGCATTGTCGATCGCCATTCTGTGTATCGTTTCCCCACACCTATAAATTCAATGCGAGGGATTGACTCTTCACATCTTGTGGCCGCAATCGACGATTTTCACGCTTCAAAGGTAACTCTGTGCTTTTTCTTTCTCTTTTGGTTAGTTTAGATTGTGTGTGCTTAGATGGTGTGTGTGTTGTATATTATAGATTATCCTCTTGTTGTTTTCATTGCTAATGGTTTTTTGCAATGAGTGCATTGCACCATTCAGGTTTGGGGGTGTTGTGCTTATTGAGTGGTTCATGTTTCTAATTTCTGCATCCTTTGTCTAGCCACGATTTAAATACACGTTCAACACCATAGTTTTCTTTAGTTTTTAAACCATCATATGCCTTATTTTCATGTAGTTTTCAAACTGTAGTTGTTTATGCATGTGAGTTGTAATTTTAAAATATTAATGCCATGTTAGGACGGCTGCTGCTTAGGATTATTAGCTCTACTGTAAAAATTCAAAAATAAGGCTAAACTTCATATTTAGAAAAAAAAAAATTCTTTACACTTCTACCATGCTTAAGTCCGAAAATCAAAGGATTAATTTAACATTTTGAATCCTAAGATCCTATCAAAGACTAAACCCGATGAGCTTTAGAACTCTTTCCTCAGTCTTGATGAGTGCATATAAATTTGAAGTATCTTTTGGAATTCATGCTTACTTGTTTAAATCTCAAATGCTTGTTGAGAACCAGAAAATACCTTTCTCCACCCTTTAACCTAGGCCTTGATAGACCCTTGAGAGAACTAAATAAGTGTTTTAAGTGCTTGTGTTACAGCTAAGAATAAAGACAGGCTTAACCATGAAAGCAACTTAAAAGTGCCAAAAAGATGATAATCCATGTCGATCCAAAGGTAGAAAGAGAATGAACAACCTCACTAGCTGTTAAAAGGCCTGAACTGAAGAGACAAAGACCTGGTCTCAACCCAGAAAAGAAATGTGGAGCAATTCGAACAGAAGAATGCACTACAGAGTGCTTTTCGAAAAGAATCTGAACTTTTCGAAAAGAACCTGAACTCTGCGAAAAGAACTAAAAGCTCCAGGCTTAGTTTTCGAAGAGCACCTAAACTCTTTGAAAGGATGATTGACCTTTTCGAAAAGAAGAGAACTCCTTTCGAACAGAACCTAAACGTTGCGAAAAGAGCTTCAGGAGTCACAGTACCTTACGAAAAGTCCCCTAAACTATGCGAAATGGTATTCTGGAGATTCCCAGCTTTTGCAAGGGTAATTCAGTAATCTTTTTCACATGTCCCAATGCATTTAAAAACCTAGGGACATTCCAGAAAATTCTAAGCATGAAGCGAAGGCATATTCCACCCCATGTGAGCACCCAGAGATGAAATAACTTGGCGGAAACTTCTAGAAGCTCTAACAGATTTTCAAAATGCATAACAGAATTGATGCTTATGTCGCCTGATTGGCTGAACCAGATCGAGCAATTCTGATTGGCCAGAATAGATCTGGATCCTTATGCTCGACTATCATTGGTTGATACAGACCTGAGCACTTCTGATTGGTCGATACGCATCTGAGCTAGACCTGGGGAAAACTATAAATAGATGAACCATTTGCCCAATTTGGGCATCCAGATTTTGAGTTTCATTCCTATTCCCCCATTTCCAAATCAGATAGTTTGTCTGAAATCCCTGTAATAGCCTCACTTTTACTTGCAATTGAGAGCTGTGAGATACTTCTGTAATTCAAAAGAGAGTTGTATTCAAGACTACAAATCTGAGAGTTGTTTAAGCTGTGCTCTGTAATTGTAATGGTAAATTTGAAAAGGTTGTTGTAAACCGTACATTCTCAATTGGACTCATGTTAAGGGTTCCCTCTAATCTCCTTATTGCATTAGACTCCTTTAGATTTACTGTTTTTCATGTAATTTCCCTTGATTCATTAATCGTGTGGGAATTAGTGTTTGTAACCTAATCTCTCACAGCATTTATAGTGATGTTTCTTATTCTAAATTAAGGGTTTAGATTAAAGACTATTGGATGGTCTGTGGCCATTGAAGTGGACAGACCATAGCCATAAGCCTAAATCTAATCCTTGAGTTAGATTTATTTCTCTTACATCTGTGCTTGTAGCCAGATGAAGATTGGATCATTTCTCATTTGATCTGCAGTCATTCTCATTGTTTTTCAAGGACCAAATCAAAGTTAGATATTATTTCTCCATTTTTATATGTTTACCTCAAAATTCCCCCAACTCAGATCTGGATCATTTAGTTTAACTTTTACTTTTATCATTTAGTTAATGTGACAATTTCAACCTCCCATCTTATGTGCTTTATAGATAGGATAAGAGGCCAGATCTGGTAGCTCAAATCTGGAGGTTTATCTTACATTTTAAACAAATTCTCTGTGGACGATCTTTTACTCATTTACATTTAAAACTTGCTACAATTGACCCTGATCTTGCAGGCTAATTCACTTCTCTCTGTGCTGATATTTCTTTACCCTTTTTTATATTTCAGAATCAGTATAACTTAGCAATTACAAATTTGTTTTCAAAACACAAATAAATCATGCACACTTAGAGGCAACAACAAGTTTTTGGCGCCATTGCCGGGGAATTTGTTTTAAAATAGGTAGACCTAAGTTTTCATTTTTTTTATATCAGTACTAAACTATTCTATTGTTTATATCTGTGCAGTTATTCATATCCATTTTTGAAAGAGGGAAACTACTTAAAAAGGAATTCTGAAGGTTTGCTGTGAATAATCTGATTTTTTTTTGTTCTATGTTGTATGTTTGGTAGGACTCTCAGCCCTGAGATTGTCCCTCTGAATTTAGAAGTTGAAAGGCTATTACGAACCAGACAAACAACACAGAATTCTGCTGAAATAGTTACTATGGGTGAAGAACCTCGACTTTTGAGGGATTACTTTGCACCTGGTGCTTATAATTCTCCCTTTTGCATTCAATTTCCTACTGTTTAAGGAAATTATGAGATCAAATCATCGACTATCCAAATGCTTCCTTCTTTCCATGGGTTGAGTAAGGAAGATCCATACAAACATGTGGATGAATTCTTGGCTCTTTGCACCACATTCAACATAGCTGGACTTGGTCTAGAGGCAACCAAGCTTAGGCTCTTTCCTTTTTCATTAAAGGACAAAGCTAGAGCATGGTTGTCTATGTTAGCACCAAATAGTATCACTTCTTGGAATGATTTGCAGTGTCAATTTTTAGCCAAATACTTCCCAATGTCTAAAACAAGCCAATTGAGACAAAGTATCATTTCCTTTTCACAAAACTCAACTGAAACTTTCCATGAAGCATGGGAAAGATTTAAGGAACTTTTAAGGCAATGTCCTCATCATCAAATTCCCAGATGGTAGCTGGTTCAAAGCTTCTATCAAGGAATTGATCAAAAAGGCAAGAATATGGTGGATGCCTCCTGTGGAGGCACCTACTTGCAAAAAATAGTTGAGGAGGTTTGGGACTTATTTGAAGTAATTGGTGAAAAACTCAACTCAACAGGAATCTCTGTCAAGAGATATTGAAAATCCTGCTAGGTTGAACAATCAGCAAACCACCAAAGAAAAGATTTATGAGGTGAATGAGTTGGAAAGAAAGATGGATAATTTAACCACAAAGTTTGATAGATTGATGGACTCACTTAAAAATCCAATGGTTGCAAGAGTAGAGGAGGCATGTCTGATATGCCAGTCCCCTACTCATTCAATTGATCAATGTCCTGCTGCACCACAGTTCCCAGATCTAGTGGTGGAACATGCTCATGCTGCCCAATCATTTGGACAGGTGCAATCAAATGAATATCCATGGAGAGGGCACCCCAATTTGAGGTGGAGTCAGGGGAATTATCAATCACAACAGCAGCAGCAACCAAAGAACCAAATGCCTTTCAAAACTGCGCAGCCTTATCAACAGAATTTTTATGCCAAGCCAAATTTTCAGCAGCCCATTCCACAACAACCTGTGCAGCAATCTGCTCCAGTTCAAATCCCTTCCAGGTCCCCTTCTTTTGAAGATCAAGTCCTAAATTCACTCCAGAATTTAGGATCTTTAACTCAGACTGTGAACTTTCACAGTCAGAGCATAAAGAAGATTGAAGAAACTTTGGGTCAGCTTTCAAATACTTTGGCCAAAAGAGAGGAAGGAAAGTTACCCAGCCAACCTTTGAACAATCCCAAAGGACAGTTCATGGTTGGAGAAGCTTCTATTTCACATGAAGAAGTAAAAACTGTCACAACTTTGAGAAGTGGAAGAATTATAAATAACAAAGTGGGTACTGAAGAAGAAAAAAATGAGGAAAATGATAAAGATATGCAGCAAGAGCAGCATAATGTTAGCAGTGGGGGTGCTGATGTACCTCAGAAAAATCAAAAAAATGAAAAATAAAAAAATCAAAAAGATTCTGATAATGCCTCTAAAGCTGTAGATGAAGGACTAGTTCCTCATTTACCATTTCCTCATGCAATGAAATCTGTATCCCCTTTTGATAAAGGGAACACAAAAATAGATGAAATGATGGAGACTTTCAAGCAAGTCAAGATAAATCTACCTTTCCTTGAGGCAATCAAACAAATTCCAGCATATGCAAAAATTTTGAAAGATGTTTGCACTCACAAAAGACAGTCTAGGATATAGTTATCCAAGAAGGTTTTTGCTGTGGAAAGAGTTAATCAGGTGTTGTCTATTGCCACACCTCCTAAACTTCAAGATCCTGGAATCCCCACAATCCCTTGCATTATTGGGGAACATACCATTGAAAAGGCTTTATTAGATTTGGGTGCTAGTGTCAACCTACTTCCATATTCTGTATATGAGAAACTAGGTTTAGGAGAATTAAAACCCACTCATGTGGTGTTACAACTAGCAGACAGATCTGAAAGAAAGCCAGTTGGGATGATTGAAGATGTATTAGTGGGAGTAGATAAATTTTTCTATCCTGCTGATTTTCTAGTTTTGGACATGGAACCTACCAAAAGCAAAACTTTCATCCCTGTCATTTTGGGAAGACCATTCCTGGCTACAGCAAATGCTTGCATTCAATGCAGGTCTGGTATTATGGAAGTCCCTTTTGGAAACATGAAGGTAAAATTAAATGTTTATAATGCAGTCACAAATTTCAATTCAAATTTCTCTGAGGAATGTTTTCATGTTGATCTATTGGATGAACTGGTAGAAGGGACTTTACAACAGTTTCTGCAGTGTGAAGATTTCACCACAGATTCTAAAGAATCTTGGGGAAATTTCGAGGAAGAAAAAGTTTGTACCTCAAAGTCTGAGGAAGTAAATGTTGTGCAAGGAACTCATAATCAATCAGCAAGTTTCTCTTCTTGGAAACCTGCTACTCTTCCCCTTCCACAAACAGCTAAGGTACCTTTGTTACCTTCTTTTCTTAGCCCACCTGATTTAGAATT
The DNA here is from genome assembly GCA_021018995.1 of Chloranthus sessilifolius. Classification (NCBI taxonomy): domain Eukaryota; kingdom Viridiplantae; phylum Streptophyta; class Magnoliopsida; order Chloranthales; family Chloranthaceae; genus Chloranthus; species Chloranthus sessilifolius. Next base: position 81,911,787 of record CM037584.1, read on the forward strand.
GAAACAGTTGCCAGAAAATTTGAAATATGTATTTTTAGGAGATCATAAATCATTGCCTGCGATTATTTCTTCCTCCCTCACAAAGGAGCAGGAGGAAGAGCTGTTGATTGTTTTGAAACAACATAGAAGGGAAATTGGCTGGACTATTGCTGATTTAGAAGGAATCAGTCCAGCTGTTTGCATGCATAAGATCCATTTGGAAGAAGATGCAAGGCCTTCTAGGGAAATGCAGAGGTTGAACCCTCATATGCAAGAAGTGGTCATGAAAGAGGTTGTTAAGTTATTGGATGCGGGGGTCATTTACCCCATTTCAGATTCAGCTTGGGTGGCACCTACACAGGCGGTACCTAAGAAATCTGGGATCACTGTTGTAACCTCAGATTCTAGTGAGCTTATGTCAACCAGACAAACAACTGGGTGGAGGGTCTGTATTGATTACAGAAAATTAAATTCAATGACCAGAAAAGACCATTTTCCTCTCCCATTCATTGATCAGATTTTAGATACGCTAGCAGGAAAAGCTTATTACTGTTTTCTTGATGGTTACTCTGGTTACAACCAGATTCCTGTGTACCCACAAGATCAGGAAAAGACCACATTCACTTGCCCTTTTGGCACTTTTGCCTATAGGAGAATGCCTTTGGTCGTTGTAATGCTCCTGCTACCTTTCAAAGATGCATGTACTCCATTTTCTCTGATATGATTGACCAATTTATGGAGATTTTTATGGATGATTTTTCAATCTGAGAGTTTTCCCAGTGTTTACATCATCTCAAATTGGTGTTACAGAGATGTGAAGAAACCAATCTAGTTTTGAGCTGGGAGAAGAGCCATTTCATGGTCACCCAAGGCATTGTCCTTGGCCATGTTGTTTCCCACAAGGGCATTGAGGTGGACGGAGCAAAAAATTGATTTAATTGCGCATTTACCACCTCCCAAAATTGTTAAACAGATCAGAAGTTTTCTGGGACATGCTGGATTTTACAGAAGGTTCATTAAGGACTTCAGTAAAATAACCAAGCCTCTTTGTCATTTATTGTGCTAAGATGTCCCTTTTGTTTTCAATAATGAATGCATGAAGGCATTTGAATTCTTACAAAACTGTTTGATTTTAGCTCCAATATTGCAGTCTCCAGATTATTCACTACCTTTTGAACTGATGTGTGATGCATCAGATTATGCTTTGGGAGCTATCCTTGGACAGAGAAAGGATAAGCTGCCTCATGTCATAGCTTATGCCAGTAGATCAATGATTGATGCACAGCTCAATTACACAACAACTGGGAAGGAGCTGCTGGCAATTGTTTTTGCTTTAGAGAAATTCAGGTCATATGTCTTGGGTTCACAAATAGTGGTGTTCACTGACCACTCTGCCTTGAAATAACGACATCTAAGAAGGACACCAAACCAAGATTAATCAGGTGGATCCTCCTATTACAGGAATTTGATTTACAGATCAAAGATAAAATGGGTGTGGAGAATGTGGTGGCTGATCACCTGTCTAGAATTTTAACTGCTGAGATTGATAGGCTGCCTATCAATGAATCTTTTCCTGATGAGCAACTTTTTGCTATTAGTATACACACCCCTTGGTTTGCAAACATAGTCAACTTTTTGGTTACTGGAAAAATTCCTCAACATTGGAATAAAATGGATAAAGATCTTTTCTTCTCAAAGGTTAAACATTTCATCTAGGAAGATCCTTATCTGTTTAAGAGTTATGCAGACCAAATAATAAGAAGATGTGTCCCTGACCAAGAATTTCATAGAATACTTTCTATGTGTCATGAACAGGCCTGTGGAGGTCATTTTAGTGGAAATAAAACTGCTGCAAAGGTTTTGCAGTGTGGATTTTATTGGCCTACACTTTTCAAAGATGCTCAAAGACTTGTAAGTCTTGCCGTAATCGCCGTAAATTGGGCAGTATTTCTAAGAGAAACTCAATGCCTTTACAGCCTATTTTGGTAGTTGAATTGTTTGATGTTTGGGAGATAGACTTCATGGGTCCCTTTCCTCCTTCCAATGAGTGTAATTTCATTTTAGTAGCTGTGGATTATGTATCCAAATGGGTTGAAGCCACAGCCACTAAAACCAATGATCACAGAGTGGTTCTTAAATTTTTAAAGGATCACATTTTTTCCAGGTTTGATTTTCCCAGAGCTATTATCAGTGATGGGGGAAGCCATTTTTGTAATAAATATTTTGAAACTTTATTGAAAAAATACTCTGTGACTCATAGAGTAGCTACTCCATATCATCCACAAACCAGTGGACAAGTGGAGATTTCTAATAGAGAAATCAAACATATACTGGAAAAGACTGTGAAGAAGGACAGAAAGGATTGGTCCTTTAAGCTGAATGATGCATTATGGGCATATAGGACAGCCTATAAAACCCCAATTGGCATGTCCCCATTCAGGTTGGTCTATGGCAAAGCATGTCATTTACCAGTGGAGTTAGAATATAAAGCCTTTTGGGCTATTAAAACATTGAACATTGATCCGACTCACCGGTAATCACAGAAATTGCAACTTCTTTGAGTTGGAGGAGCTGAGAATGGATGCATACACAAATTCAAGATCTTACAAAGAGAAAGTCAAAGCCTTCCATGATAAAAATTTGTTGAGAAAAGAGTTCACAGCTGGCTCTAAGGTATGGTTATTTAACTCAAAACTTAAGTTTTTTCCTGGAAAGCTGAGATCCAGATGGGAAGGGCCATATACTGTCATTCATGCAGCTCCTTCTGGAGCTGTTGACATTTTAGATCCAAGTAATGGAAGAATCTTAAAAGTAAATGGTCAGAGGCTCAAACCATGCATTGAAAATACCGAGCTGTCTTTGCCCATCTATCATCAAGAGCCTCCCCAAATCTGATGGTATACAACTGTACAATATATTTTTATTCCATAGTTTTTTCTTAGTTTTCTTTTTCTTTGTTTTTATTCATGTTTGTTCTCTTTTCGCAAGGTCTAAATATGTAAAAAGTTAAGTCGCAAAGTAAAAATTGTCTTTTCACAAAGTTCAATTTACTTTTCGAAAAGAATCTGGATTTGTAACGAACTGCTCGAAAGCAAGGATTTGCTTTTCGAATAGTTGTGTCTGAAGCCATTTTCTTTTCGAAAAGTTGTTTCTGAAGCCATTTTCTTTCGAAAAGTTGTTTCTGAAGCTATTAGCTTTTCGAATGGTACTGATGCCATTCTTAGTTGTAAAAAGGTCTGTTTTGGAACTTTTCGAAAAATTAAAAATGACTTTGCGAAATTAACTTTGAGCATATTTAAACCCTTTCGAAGTAAGGGTTTCATATTCGAAAGCTTTCTGAGAACGTCCTGTTCCACAGAAACCCTATTTCTTTCTTTCCTTGCGTGATTTTAGAATTCAACCACACTTTTCTTCACATTTGTTCGATCATTTGAGCTTTAAGAGAAAGATTTTAGCTTCTGGTCTGGTGGATCTCAGCAAGCAAGCAATACATTCAACCCAAACCCTAGATTTCGATATTTTTCTGCGCATTTCCTCTGTTTATCATTTGCAAAGTTTGATTGTGTGTCAGCATTTGTTGTGGGCATTTTTATACACAACTTTAGAATGGGGAAAGCGAAAAAATCACTGGCTGCCATGTTCCCAAAATCTTCTGCTAAGAAAATTAGCAAACCTACCCCAAAAGGAAAAACCAAAACTTCAGCGAAAAGAAAACTATCAATGGATAGAGCGGATAGGATTGAGAAAGAGAAGAAAGTTAGACATGAGGAACCCATCCCTGCAGCTGCTAGTCCTGAGCCTGAGCTTCCTCCTCTGCCTATGCATTTGGTACTGCCAAATCCATTCATTGAAGCTCGTGATTCTCGAGCTTATTGTGATTTAAACTTTTTCGTTAACAACCGGATCATCAACTATCTTTAAGATACATGAGGGATGCCTCACTAAGCAATATCCTTACCCCTCTGCCAGAGAAAATTTATCCGCGAATGGTGAAATTATGGTACCAAAACCTGGTAAAAGTAACAGAAAAAGATGCTGATGTCCCTACAATTGTTATCTTTATTGATGATTGTGATCTAACTGTCACATATGAAGACATTGGGAATGCTTTGGGGATACCTTTTCAATTTGATCCTTCTGGTCCATTGGCTGCACCAGAAGCAGCCTCCTTCAGAGAAATGGCTGCACATTTAACCCAAGGGATCATTGGCACTGGACAGTCCATAATGAGGAGAGACCTAGCACCTCAATTTTTATTAATGGATTCAATTTTGAGGGGAAGTTTTTATGTCACCGGGCACAGCCAAGAAAGGAGGACACCAATTTTAGAGGCTCTCTTTCATTTTTCTAAGGGGCAATTTTTCAATGCCCCTATGTTAATTTTTGAAGCCATGGCTGATATTAGTGCCAAGTTGAAAAATGAGCAGAAATTAGCTGGAATCCCATTTGGTAGACTGATCACATCCCTACTAAGAGCTAAGTTTGACATTGATGATCAGGAGCCATTTGAAGTCATAGCCCCTCATACTTTTGGGAAAAAGGCTTGGACTACAAGCCAAGCAATGCTGAAAAGACTAAGAGAGGAAGGTGAGCCTGCACCTGCAACATTTGTTAATAAACACCCTGCAACTCCTTAGAACCGGCTTTGCCACCACGAGGTGACCCGGCTCTTTAGCACCCATTCTTGAAGAAGTTGTCCTTCCTATGGTGACCACTCTTGGTGCACCAATTCTTGAAGAAGTTGGCCTTTTACCCTCCTCACCTTGTCCACTCCGCCACTTCACCTATCCCAATTTGTCCCATCTCCCATACCCACCATTATCCCAATTGCAGATTCTACACCAACCACTCCAACCATACTCACACCACCAATTTCTCCCACCAATGCCCAAGATTTGGCCACGATTTTATTGAACAATCTCCTTGCACTCCTCGCTCCAAAGCCTCTCAAGTTCACGCTCCTTGACCCACACACAGAAGTATCCCATACCCCAACTGAGCCTTTCACTCTGAGAGGCTTATTCCTCATTGATGGGGTCTATTTTGAAAACGTTGGGCTTGAACTGTCCCTATACGACCCTCCTCATTTCACTCACTTGCCTACTTCTCCTTCTGACCATTTCACCCATTGCACCTCCACCATCCACTTCAGTTTTACTAGCCCTTGCTATGCATACCTCCCCCACACCTGAATCTATTAGCCAAATACTTACCTTCCTCCAATCCATCCAAGCCCAACTACAGATCAACACAAATAACCAGTTTGTGACCAATGACCTTCTCCAAACCTTAGCCTCCACATCCCACACAACTACCATAACCACTGTACCTGCTGTTGATGACCATGCTACCCAAACTGAACCTGAGGTAGTATTGGTTGATCTGCCCACCCTCACCACTACTGCCCATGCTACCCAAACTGAACCTGAAGTACCTCTGGTTGAGTCCCCTTCACTACTCCTCACTTTCTCTGATCAAGCCAATCAGACCGACCCTGAAGTCATCCTTCTGGACACTTCTTCTCCCACTCCCACAGCTGGGATACCTTTGGTCCCCTACCATTCCATTCCCCTTCCCAGATTTGCCGCCCTCAGAAGGGCCATGGAAGAAAATCCATATATCTGTAGAGATGTCCTCAAGGGGTTAGCTGATTTGCAAGCTTATATTAGAACCCCTTATGAAAACCAGATTCGGAAATTGGAGTTATTCATGAAATTTGAGAGAGAGAAAATGAAGGACCTGCTGGGTCAAACTTTTCAGATGGTTAGGAGTGAGCAGCACAAGGTGACCATATTGCAAGCACAGCTTGACCAGGAAAAACTGAGGACTACTAGACTTGCAAAGTACATTGGCCTCACCAAAAAGATCAAAGCAGAGGAATACACTGTGCTGCAAAACACAATCCAGGAGAAGGCTAAATCCAGTTCAGACTCCAATACTGATTCTAGTTCTGACTCTGACAGTGACTCCAGTTTTGATCCCATTGAACCAACTTATGATACAGATTTTGACCCCAGTTATTAGATCACACTATTGCTTATCGTATGTTATAAGTTTGTAATATTAAATTCTGGTTTTTCTTGTGTAATTACTGTGCATTTCTGTTCTTTCTTCTTGTCATTATCATTTTTTTGATTGCTTCTTTTCTTTTCTTTGGACCAGTGTGGACCCTGCTCCCCTTAGGTTTGGGGGTGTGGCAGAAATATCAATAATTGAGTTAACATCAATGCAGCTTCTGATCAGTGGAATTTTTGAAAATGAAGTATACTCACACCTGCTGTTTTGAAAAATGAAGAAGTTAAAAAAAAACTTTTTGAAATTAATTTCTAGTGTAATTCTAATACTTTCATGAAGTGAATGTCAGAAAATTTCCAAAAGAAAATTGATATTTTAGTAAACCTAAAAAGAGAGAAAACAGTGATGATATACCTCAGAAATTTGATAGAAAACCACACCCAGTGAGGTTTGGGCCTGAAATGTATTCTTTGGAGGTATGAATTGGCAATTTTTTTCTGCTCTAGGGACTGACTGAACCTGCTTGCTTTCAATAGAAGTTACACATATCCAAATTAAAATAATTTGACAGCAATCGTGATATTAAAGACATGATGTAAGGCCTCCTTTTGGACAATTTGAACCTTACAAAGCCCCACCTTTTGAAACTGCCCTTGATACACACCATTTGAGCTTTACAAATCTAAGATTTCTTTGAAACCTCATCAAATAACCTCATCAACTTTATTTAGCCTAACCCTCACTCTGAGAAGTAAGAAGATAAAGGGAAGGAAGCTGAAGAAAGGAGAATTGAGTAACAGTTTGACAAAAGAAGAAGAATAATAATTGAAGGCAATGATGTATCAGCAGAAGAAATGTGGCATTCCAGTCAATGCTACTTTGAAAAAAAAAAAAAAAGAGAGAAGGCATTTCATTGAAAGTTTGAAAAAGAAAGAGAAAAAGATGGCCACTTTGGCTCTGGAAATTCAAAGAAGAAGATGAAAATATGCTGAATTAAAGAAGGTGTATTTATCACCTCCTTACCTTGACTGACTTCTCAATTTTGAACTCCATTCCACCCCTTTATTCTTGATAAATTTCACCCATAAGCCACATTACAATCCAAGTAAAGTCCTTACTGATCAATGATGGATTGAGCTGTCACATAGAGATAAGGATTTGTGTAATCTATGGTGAAAAAAAAAAAAAAAGCAGTGAATTCAGAACTAAAGCAATACCTATGCTCATGCTTACAGTTCTACTTGAGGGCTATAACTGCTCTTGAGCCGTGTGAAATAGTACAACCCTCTTACTTGCATGTTGAGTGAAAATTCTGGAGAGAGTTGGGTTTGAAATCAACTCATTAGGGTAACATCAAAGCTGGATTCTTAAATAGAAGGCAAGCTGTTCATTAATTTTTCTTGTAAATAACTTTTTGACACAAATTGACTGAATGGTAAAAGGAATTACAGCAGAATTTTAGTTTTGAACTGATGTTTTCTTGAAAATCTTCTTACAACATGACTGATGCAGGTGTGAATAATCAGATTGGATGAAAGTTTGCTTTAACAGAACTGCAGTGATCTTAACTGATTTATTAAAGAAGTTTGTGGGTACCTTCACTGAAAACCCTCAGGAGACTTCACTCCTCCATTAGGGATCACCTAGGGGTTTAAAAGGGTTGTTGTATATGCTAAATGCAACTGTGTTCCCTACAAAAGTGGCTTTTTATTCTGTTTTTTAATTTTGACTTTGCTAAGTAACTAGCAAAGCTTAGGTTTGGGGGTGTGTTGAGAACCAGAAAATACCTTTCTCCACCCTTTAACCTAGGCCTTGATAGACCCTTGAGAGAACTAAATAAGTGTTTTAAGTGCTTGTGTTACAGATAACAATAAAGACAGGTTTAACCATGAAAGCAGCTTAAAAGTGCCAAAAAGATGATAATCCATGTCGATCCAAAGGAAGAAAGAGAAGGAACAACCTCACTAGCTGTTAAAAGGCCTGAACTGAAGAGACAAAGACCTGGTCTCAACCCAAAAAAGAAATGTGGAGCAATTCGAACAGAAAAATGCACTACAGAGTGCTTTTCGAAAAGAATCTGAACTTTTCGAAAAGAACCTGAACTCTGCGAAAAGAACTAAAAGCTCCAGGCTTAGTTTTCGAAGAGCACCTGAACTCTTCGAAAGGATGATTGACCTTTTCGAAAAGAAGAGAACTCCTTTCGAACAGAACCTGAACGTTACGAAAAGAGCTTCAGAAGTCATAGTACCTTGCGAAAAGTCCCCTAAACTATGCGAAATGGTATTTTGGAGATTCCCAGCTTTTGCAAGGGTAATTCAGTAATCTTTTTCACGCATCCCAATGCATTTAAAAACCTAGGGACATTCCAGAAGATTCTAAGCATGAAGTGAAGGCATATTCCACCCCATGTGAACACCCAGAGATGAAATAACTTGGCGGAAACTTCTAGAAGCTCTAACAGATTTTCAAAATGCATAACAGAATTGATGCTTATGTCGCCTGATTGGCTGAACCAGATCGAGCAATTCTGATTGGCCAGAACAGATCTGGATCCTTGTGCTCGACTACCATTGGTTGATCTGACCGAGCACTTGATTGGTCGATCGCATCCGAAGCTAGACCTGGGGAAAACTATAAATAGATGAACCATTTGCCCAATTTGGGCATCTAGATTTTGAGTTTCATTCCTATTCCCCCATTTCCAAATCAGATAGTTTGTCTGAAATCCCTGTAATAGCCTCACTTTTACTTGCAATTGAGAGCTGTGAGATACTTCTGTAATTCAAAAGAGAGTTGTATTCAAGACTACAAATCTGAGAGTTGTTTAAGCTGTGCTTTGTAATTGTAATGGTGAATTTGAAAAGGTTGCTGTAAACTGTACATTCTCAATTGGACTCATGTTAAGGGTTCCCTCTGATCTCCTTATTGCATTAGACTCCTTTAGATTTACTGTTTTTCATGCAATTTCCCTTGATTCATTAATCCTGTGGGAATTAGTGTTTGTAACCTAATCTCTCACAGCATTTATAGTGATGTTTCTTGTTCTAAATTAAGGGTTTAGATTAAAGACTATTGGATGGTCTGTGGCCATTGAAGTGGACTGACCATAGCCATAAGCCTAAATCTAATCCTTGAGTTAGATTTATTTCTCTTACATCTGTGCTTGTAGCCAGATGAAGATTGGATCATTTCTCATTTGATCTGCAGTCATTCTCATTGTTTTTCAAGGACCAAATCAAAGTTAGATATTATTTCTCCATTTTTATAAGTTTACCTCAAAATTCTCCCAACTCAGATCTGAATCATTTAGTTTAACTTTTACTTTTATCATTTAGTTAATGTGACAAATTCAACCTCCAATCTTATGTGCTTTATAGATAGGATAAGAGGTCAGATCTGGTAGCTCAGATCTAGAGGTTTATCTTACATTTTAAACAAATTCTCTGTGGACGATCTTTTACTCATTTACATTTAAAACTTGCTACAATTGACCCTGATCTTGCAGGCTAATTCACTTCTCTCTGTGCTGATATTTCTTTACCCTTTTTTATATTTCAGAATCAGTATAACTTAGCAATTGCAAATTTGTTTTCAAAACACAAATAAATCATGCACACTTAGAGGCAACAACAATGCTTCATTTCGGTTTGTCTATTTTGCATGACTTTATATCACCGCACTAGACCTCATTGCATTTGAACTTAAAACAAATAGGCATCATTACCACCCAATGAAGAAATGATCAAAGGTTATCTATTGGCTCGTTTGTGTCCAAAATGCCCCACCTTATACTTATTTACCTTTTTAGCACCCCTTTGAGCCTTAATGAAAATTTTGCCTTAAAATGTTTTTTGTTAAGCCTTATTAGCCATACCCCACACCAGTGCTATAAATGTAAAACCTTACACGTCAATCTCTGAGAAATTGGGAAAGAGGTGTAAAAGTGGGATAAACCTAACTATAAATGTAAAACCTGACTAATATGTACTTTTAGTCCATGTTGTATTACAACAGGTGTAAAAGTGGGATAAACGATAAATGAGTTAAAAGAGTAAAGTTAAGGAAGTTTTGAAGCTATGGCAAAAACCTACCAGAATAGTGGAGAGAAAGAAGAGTGTTAAAATTAATGCATAGATCTTCTGAAGCTAAGCCTTATACCATTGGAAAGAAGATTTTCTCAGCTTTCTAACAAGCTAAGAATCACCTGAATCCAAGTTGTAGATCAAAAGTTATGGCCGACTGCAAGTCGCACAAAAACGTAAAAAAGTGCAGAATATGCAGTTTTGACCGGTCGAAAATGCAATTTTGACCGGTCAAGTATAGGATCTCCAGAATGCAAATTGGCACCACCCCAGTCCTTTTAAGTTTCATAAATCTTATTGGTGATCGGTCGAAATGGGGCACCACCTCAGCCCTTTTAAGCTTCATAAATCTTATTTGTGATCGGTCGAAATGTCCATTTCGATCGGTTCAAACCAGAAAATAGAGAGGGCCTTTCCTACATGTATAATTTCGACCGATCATGCCTCATTCTTGACTGGTAGAAGTTGAGATTTTCTGCGGATCTTCAAGCGCGCAGATTGGGATTCTTGCTGATTTTCAGGCACGAATAACTAGATTTCTTTCTAAAATCAACACTCCACGATCTTCTACCTTCCTAGTTTAGATAAGATTTGTTCTAGGGTTTGTTTCCTAGTAAAAATCGATTTTCTAGGGCCTTATACATCTATAAATAAGGACCCTAGGTTATGAATAAAGAGAGCTTCCAGTCGTATAGCTTCAGTCGTAGGGCTTTTTGCTTGTAGGTTTTATGTTTAGATTTCAAATCTGAGAGAGTTTATGATATGGAGGGCTTTGTAATCATCGTTCTATGATCGATTTAGTGATGATGAAAATCATGGAAACGATGCGCCGCTAAAATGTCCCGAAGCTTGGGATCTCTTGTACGATCAAAGATAAGTAAATAATTTAATTTTTGTTTCTCTTTAATTTTTTTCTCCTTTTAACGGTACGATTGCACATTCGAGGTCCCGACTTGATTGAGAACGAGATGGTTACATTGTAATTCTATTTAGAATAATCTCAGTGGCCTTGTAGGGATTGGGGTTAGCCGAGATAGGATATTCGCCGACGGACAAGGCCTTGTAGGGTAATCTTAGTTGGTTACGTACAATGATGCTTAACGATTAAGTTATCTAACTCGCGATTAGATCTCTTAACTCATAAACGACGCAACTAAGCTTGTCGCCAGGAGTTGGGGTACTTGGGATTTAAAATAGGAAAAATACGGTTTTATTATTTATGAATCTAAGATCTAAGAGAGACCCTAGGCTTGTCTCTCAATATTTTCCAAATCTGTTTTCTTCATTAGAATAATTAGAAAAATTACTTCTATAAAAACCCCCTAAATAAGGCTTTAGTTTAAAATAAATGACTAGTCCCTGTGGTTCGACACCCTTATACTCGCCTAAGTACATTCGAACTTGTGCACTTGCAAGGTTTTGAAATAAAACGATCAATACCATATGATTGTAAAGAGTCAACAGGAAGAGGAAATCAATGTCACCGACTTTCCTGTTGTATCCAAGATCCCAAACGTATTTCCTGAGGACTGCCTGGACTACCACCAAATCGAAAAGTCAAGTTCGTAATTGATTTGGCTCTGGGCACCGAGCCATTATCGAAGGCACCATACCGTATGGCGCCGGCAGAATTGAAGGAGCTTAAGGAGCAGTTGCAAGAGTTGTTGGATAAAGGATTCATCAAATCTAGTGTGTCTCCATGGGGCAGTTTTGCTTGTCATGAAGGATGGTTCTATGTGGGTTTGTATTGATTATCATCAATTAAACAAGTTGACGATCAAAAACCGCTATCCACTTCGTCATATTGATGACCGCTTCAATCAGCTGCAAGGCGCGAAATTCTTCTCAAAGAACGACTTGAGGTCAGGCTACCATCAATTGAAAATCAAAGCCGAGGATGTTTTGGAAACCGCATTCCGCATAAGGTACGGACACTAAGAGTTTCTGGTGATGCCATTTGGATTGACAAATGTGCCAGAATCACTCATGGATTTGATGAACAAGGTGTTCAAACTACACCTCGATAAATGTGTGGTGGTCTTCGTGGATGAAATCCTCATCTAGTCGAAGATGAAAGAAGAACACGAGCAACATTTGTGGATCACTCTCTAGACGCTTCTTGATCATCAGCTGTATACGAAGCTAAGTAAATGAAAATTTTGGCTAGAGCAAGTAAGCTTCTTAGGACATGTGGTCTTTGAGGCTAGCATAATCATTGATCCAGCCAAGATTGAAGCTATTGTGAAATGGGAACAGCCGAAGATGGTGACGGAAGTTCTTCCTTGGCCTGGCTGGGTATTATAGGAGATTCGTCGAAGGCTTCTCCAAGATTTCGGGTCCGCTCACACAGCTTACAAGAAAGAATGTCAAGTTCGAGTGGTCCGAACAATGTGAAAAGAGTTTTCAAGAGCTTAAGAGTACGCTAACCACCGCCAATGCTTGTCATACCATCAAGCAGTGGAGGTTTTGCAGTGTACAGTGATGCGTCACATAGCGGATTGGGCTGTGTTCTTAATCAGAATAAGAGAGTCATTACTTACGGCTCTCAACAGCTCAAGGACCATGAGAAGAATTATCTGACTCATGACCTTGAGTTGACGGTTGTTATTTTTGCCCTGTAGATCTGGAAGCATTACCTTTACGAGAAGACATTTGATATATTCACAGATCACAAATGCCTCAAATACCTTTTCACACAGAAAGATTTGAACATGAGGCAGAGAAGATGGATGAAATTTCTCAAGGATTATGATTGTTCCATTTAGTATCGAAGGCTTACGTAGTGGCGGATACACTAAGCCGAAAGTCTTCTAATCAGTTATCCCACCTCATCACGAGAGTGCACAGATGACGTTTGCTTGAAGACATGGCCCTATGTAACACAAGGATTGATGTTAAGGGCTCGAGAGTTTTTATGGCTACCATTGTTATTCGGTCAACACTTTTCAAGAACATCTACAGTCTACAAATGATCGATGATGACCTTATGGCCATCAGACAGGATCTGAATAGGGGGAATCGGCTTGATTTCTCCATCAGGAAGGACGGACACTGCTATTTCGGGGCCGAATGTGCATACCAACCAATACCGAGCTTCGTGACACAATTCTAGAAGAAGCTCATAAGTTGATGTACGCCATCCACCCTGGGAGTACCAAGATGCACGAGGATTTGAAAAAAAGTTTCTGGTGGAGAGGTTTGAAGAAGGATGTGCCGGACTTTGTTTCAAAGCGCTTAGTGTGTCAAGAAGTGAAGGTCAATCATCAAAACCCTTCTGGTCTATTGCAATCATTGCCGATACCGGAGTGGAAATGGGAAGTCATATCTATGGACTTCATTCTTGGATTGCCGAGAACAATGAAAGGGCATAATGCTATCTGGGTCATCGTCGATCAACTGACCAATTCTGCCCACTTCCTACCATACAAATCGAAGTATACTGCCAGAAAGCTTACAGAGTTATACCTCAGAGAGATTATCAGACTGCATGGTATACCTGTCAGCAACATTTCAGACAAAGACCCACTGTATACGTCATAGTTGTAGCAACGTTTTCAAGAAGGAATGGGTACCAAGCTGGATTTCAGCTCGGCATTTCACCCTCAGACTGATGGGCAAACCAAAAGGGTGAACCAAATAATTGAAGACATGCTTCAGGCTTTCATGCTCGATTTCCAAGGATCCTGGGACAAGCATTTACCCCTGATTGAATTTGCATACAATAATAGTTATCAGACGAGCATTTGAATGGCTCCATTTGAGGCTTTACATGGCTGGAGATGCAAGTCACCTCTCAATTGGGAAGAGGTTGGTGAGAAACTCATTTTGGGTCCAGAGATAGTGGAAAGCACGACCAAGACAATTCGGTTAATCCGCGAGAGGTTGCGAGTTACATATAGTTGCCAAAAGAGCCATGCCGATCTCAAGAGAACCAATGTCGAATTTCAAATTGGGAACAACGTGTTCATAAAAATCTCACCGACTAAGGGCATGATGAGTTTCGGAAGATATGAGAAGCTAAGCCCGCATTATGTTGGCCCTTTTGAGATTATGGGCTGGGTCGACAAAATCGTATACTGGATTGCTTTGCCGCTGCAACTGTCAGGCATACACAATTTATTCCACGTGTCAATGTTGCAGAAATATGTGAAAGACCCGACTCACGTCTTGGACTACGAACCCATTGACCTCCAAGAAGATCTAACCATAGAGGAAGAGCCGATACAGATTTTGGATCATAACTTGCAGACCTTGCATACCAAACAGATTCCACTTGTGCTAGTAAAGTAGAGAAACCACTCTTCAGAGGAAGTCACATGGGAACGAGAAGAGGATGTGTGAGACGTGTATCTGCACCTTTTTGAGTAATGCAGGAAACCGCAAAGAATAGGAATTAGTGCTTTAGTGGTTAAATTGAAGATTTCCATGAGATGTGTATAAAACTTAAATTTGTATGTATTGGTGTAATGAATTCAAGCAATCGAAGACCCAAAATTTTATACAATGTGTTGTGCATAAAAATGTGTGTGGGTATTTGAGTAGAGAATGCAGGTATGGAAGGAAATGGAGGACTTAAAACCCTAAAAAACAGTCAATAAACTGTTTCCATACAAGGCATAGCTGAAGGAAACCGCTCGAGCAAATTTTATAAGTCCCACGAGCGATTCCTTTAGAATTTCAAGCTTGAAGGTTTCTGGAAAAATGCTCGAGCAATTTTTCCAGGCAAATTTTTTTGGGAAAAATCGCTCGAGTGATTTTCTCGAGCGGCTTAGTACAAAACAGAAACCGCTCTAGCGATTTTGGTTTCCGCTAGAGCGGATTTGGCGGTATAAATTGGGAAAACGGGCCCACTTTCCTCATTCGCATGAAATCGCTCCTTGATATTTTAGGGTTTTCTCCTCTTCTCCACGAGATATCGGCTCATCTCCTCAAGGTTCACGAGAGCTTCGATTTCTCCTGCAAGGATTTTATTCAAACACTCCAAAAAGGTAAACCTTACCTTTTTCTTGAGTTTATTTCTTAACTTTTCGAGTTTCTTTCTTCAATTCCTTTGAACTATCAATGGCACCCAAAAAGAAGGTCGCCATTAAGAACCCCACATCAAAGAAACCCGCATCGACGGTTGCTTCCTCGAGGTGCACCAATGTCAATCCCCCATCACCACCACTACCACAAGAAAGAGATCAACCCGAGGAATGATCATTCGATAATGAGCTTTTCGAAGATATGGGTATTGAGATCGAATGATCATTCGATAATGATCATTCGGTATGGGTTTTGAGACCGAATGGTCATTCGATAATGATCTTTTTGAAGATCAAGACATGAATGATATGACCAAATGGGCACATGACTACATCACTCCGGTCGGGCTATTATTCTTGTTAGCCCCTTTTCACGGTTATTATTTTCCACAGCTGGTAAAACTCTTTTATCAGAATTTTTCCATCGGGGAAAATACTGAAAAATAGTGCACTAAGATCGATGGCCGAACATTTTCATTCGACGTTAATCACATTGCCAAGGCAATGCATTGTCCCTCAATCTTCATTAGGAATCAGAACCAAGACCAGTGCCATTTCATCGGGTTATGGCCAGTATGACAGATGGACAGCACGACTCAAGAAAATCTGTCAGGAGAACCCAATTACCACCCCACCTGTGGATGTTGGATACCATTTCCAGACTTAACTTGTACCCTTTGGGGCATGAGCAGGAAAGAGCAGGAGTGATTCAACAAGCGTTGTACTCTGCCTTTGGAAACTGATGGTTCAGTGCACCCAAGGTAGTTTTTTAGGGTTTAAAGTATGCCCGTAAACAGATGTTGGAAACCAGGAAAATGGCATTGAGATTGATGTCGTACGCTAGTCTCATCTCTTGAATGATCGAAGAGTACGAAGATGACGAAGAAGATGAAAATTTTGAGATAGCGCAAGATGAAGAAAAACGGTTTGATAATGTGAAGAGGTACGAGATAAACGATTGGAGCTTAAGTTACAAGAAATTAGAAAAGAGTGTCCTCAATCATCAGCATGAGTACGAGGTAGAGCAAGCACAACAGGGGGCAGCAACACAACCAGGGCAAGCCACCCCACCTCAGCAGCCACCTACCCCACATGCTAATATGCACATGTTGGAGGAAATTAATCAGTACCTGAATGCGATGGGCCAACAATTGGACCGACTACTAGATTTTCACGAGGCCTTACTGATGGACCTCATGCACCATGCCTACCTGACTACCTTTAGTCAACGCATAGGGATAGCTCGCGGCTTTACTACTGCCCCATCTACTTCTCGAGTCGGAGCGCTGTCGCGGATCAGGGAGGCGAGCTGACGGACTATGAGGTAGATCAGTGAGGAATCCAATTGCAAGTATAAATTTTGGTTTTTGTCATGTGAGGAGAGAACTTTAAGTCCTTTTTATTGCTCTTGAGAACTATTGGGTCCTGGAGGCCCCACCTTTAGTTTAGTTTTAAATCTTCGATGGTTTTGTGGATGGTTTATGGTAATGGGTTGGTGTGAATATTTAGTGTTTATTGTGGATGTTTTTTTTTATATATATGGTTGTGAATGGTTAATTTAGTTGTGGATATTGATGTTTAAATTGTGGATGTCGTGGAAGTTTAATGTGGTTAAGGATGTTTGTTCTTGTTGTGGATCTTATGGTGTGTTGGTTTAGTTGTAGATATTTTCTTGGATTATTGCAGGTTTGTTCGGTTGTGATGGTTGTGATATATCGCAGGGATAATTAATGGTTGGTACTAGATGTACCTTCTTGTTTATCATTATGTGTGTATTCTTTTAATTAAATGCATGATTGGATGATTGTGATTGATTGAATCCCAATTTAGTGAGATATTTTAGATGGTGTTAAAGATTTTGAAACGATTGTTGATGTAATTTGACGAGCCAAAGAGCACATAAGGAATTTTCGGGGACGAAAATTTCTTAAGGAAGGGAGAATGTAATAACCCGGAAATTTCAAACCCGAACGCGCCCGACTGCGTGTACGTGTTTGGCAAGTTACACGATGCCACCTTGAATTTAGGATAATTAACTTACAAGAATATATTTTTTTGTATGAAAAGTAAAGCTAAACCACATCTTTGGCCTTTGATAGAGAGTCATGCACCGACTCACGGTATGTCGGCTTAACACCAAAGCAGGCCCCATAAGTCAAGAGGATAAGACCACTTGAACCAAAATATCTTTGATATTTCGGTTTATTGTAAGAAAGAGAAGAGAGAAAGAGCTCACATCCCTCTCACTCTGCTCCCCTTCTCAAACCCTCTCGTGAAATCCAAGCGGGAGATTGCTCCCCAAGCTTTGTCTTCTTCGCAAAGAACGTGACGTCTTCGTCGCAAGAACTCCGTCTTCTTATTGATGCCAAAGGTGAGAAATCTTCTAAGCGTGATATCATTTAGATCAAGGAAAGGGAGAGAGCATAGCTTCGAATGAGCTCGAATCGACCATCGTAAGCGAGGTGTGCATGACTTAGAAGGGTCAATATGTGCTAGTGTGGAGCTTTGTTTTGAGCCTCATTTTGATCCCGATCGTTGTGAAACTATGCAAGCTTGACGCCGGAAACCCTTTTCGATAACGGTTATTGCGAGCTTCGTGTGCGCAATCTAAAAGGTTAGCATCTTAGAGTTATCGTACAAATTAGTTTTCGAACATTAGATTTAATGTGTGTGAATTAGGATGGTTGATGTGAAGTTGGGAATGTCGGATTTGGGGAAGAAGAAACCCGAAGGTTTCTGAATTTGGAGAAACCGCTCGAGCGGATTTTACCCTTTGGGAAAATTGGTCGAGCGAGTTAGCTTCAAAAGCAAGAAGGAAAAATCTCTCGAACTTTGAGAAAATCACTCGAGCGAGTTAGCTTTAAAAGCAAGAAGGAAAAATCGCTCGAGCGATTTTTCCAAGCAAAAATCCTCTGGATAAATTCGCTTGAGCGAGTGTACCACTAGGAATTTGGGGAAACCGCTCAAACAGATTTTCACCCTTTGGAAAATCACTCAAGCGATTTTCCCTATTAATGGGTCACTTTAGTTTTCTTCGGAAAAAGTTTAGAAATGTTTTGAACAATTGATTTCGCCATCATTGACACGTAGTGTATGGTCTTGATATGATCTAGGTTGAGAATGGGAGATCGTAGATAAGAACCATCGTATTGTTTGAATGACACCGAACCTAAGGTAGGGAAAACTCAATGCGCACTTTCGTTTTTAATTTGATTCATAGACTCCATGATGTGATCGAATGTGAACTTTGAGAATAATTTGAAGATGATCTTTGAACACTAAATTGAAATATTAAAACTTTGAATCCAGAACCCACTACAAAAAAAAAGACTATTAGCAACAGCCATAAACTGCCGCTATTAACAAAAAAACTGCCGCTAATACCCTTGCTGCTAATAGTTTTAAGAGTTTTTTTGTTAATAGCGGCACTTTGTGACTACAAAAAACTGCCGCTAATAGTCTTATTTTTTGTAGTGACCTTTGAACTTGAACATTGAATATGAAGTCTTTGATATGAACCTTCGAACTTTGAAGTTAGCTATGCATTAGAATTTCGATTCAAGTATTACGTACTATTATTGCATGATGATTTAAGATTATATGAACGAAAAATCCTTCAGTGGACCGGTACGGCGGGTTATACCGTACATGTTAGACCGGTACGGGGGTTTATACTGTACAAAATTGGACCACAAAGGTTGTGTTGAAAAGTGTTCATTGAACAAAGATGGTTAGGGGGAATCCATCGAAAATTTGGCTCTAATGCTATATGCATTAAAGATTATTTAAGTTATGATTTAATTTGATTATGGATGAAGGATTTCATGTAAAACGTGAAAAAAAATTTATGAAATATTGAACTCTGTTGTATATTTTCAATTTAAAGCTCTTTGAATTCTATTTTGGAGTATTGAGTGACCATTGAGTAACTCATTAACATTCAGTTTTGATACAATAATGTTCTGATTATAGCTATTGAATCTATGCTTTAAATTGATGAAATGTGAGTTGGTATTGATCTTTTTCCTACTGAGCTTGTTAGCTCATCCAGACATTTATGTCATAGGTTTAGATTTAGATCTGGATCTTGGAATAGAGGAAGAACCTGTTTACATACTCTAGAGGCAGAAGAGGAGCTTTCGCCTAAAGATTATTTTTCATAGGGATTATGGTTTCTGAACTTGATACGGTATAAAAAATTCATTTTCTGTATATATTTATTTTGATGCACCACTGTTTAGGTGACGGTCAGCCGTCACCAGTGGTTTATTTTGTTTATTTTGGGTTTACATGTTGTATAGAAATGGAATCCAAGTTAGTACCATATGATATTAGCTTTGGTTTTGTATATGTGTGACTGGACTTAATACCCCACAGGCCGATTTTCTCCAAATTCCGTGTGGAGAGAATCGAACTATTATAATGGGTAAGTATCAAAAAGCACCGGATGATCCGATTTTTCCTAGGATTAGGTGTGGGAAAAAATCGGATTGTCACCTGACAACTAAGCTTTTCCCTGAAATTTGTGTGAGAAAAGTCGGTCTGTCACAGAGAAACAGAAGAATTTTTTATAATCAATAGACTCACAGGGAAATCTTACTTAAAAAGATAGTGAAAGATGTTATCGTCCGATTTGAAGGGGAAGATTGTTTTGTGAAACTACAAAGTGATGATAATCTCCTTTCGCGATGGAATATAAACCACCAAAGATGGATCTCTTATGAATATGGGAAATTAAAAAAATCAACGAATGGAATCATCAAATTGAATACTGATGGGTCTTTTGTTGATGGGAGGCGGGTATTGGAGGTATTTTTTAAAACCATGAGGACACGGTGCTAAGAAGATTCAGTGGGCCATTCACTGAGGAGAACAACATCGAGGTGGAACTTAAAGTTATACCCTATGGGCTATTAGAAGGAAAATTACACTAGAATAATGATTGAATCTGATATCTTAATTGCGGTTAACTGCGTCAACAAGTTGTTTGAGATTCTGCGGAGGGTTAGGATCTTGACTTTGCACATTCAGGAACTAGTGACAGCGTTTGAAGAGTGCACATTGGTGTACATGTGGAGGGAGCTGAACTAGCCAACGGATTTCCTTTCAAAAATTGGGAAAGATGTGCCTCAAGTCAAATCATGGCTAGATCTTGAAGACTTTTCGGGTGTTTTGAAATCTCTCCTAAGGGATGATTTATTTATTGCTTATACGAGAATGTAATTGTTCCTATTTTTTTTAATCTTTCAATAATAAGGGTGAGAACCCTCCAACCTCAAGCTGGATTACCAAAAAAAAATTACAATGATAGACTGTCACCTACCCTCCCTCGACTTCTAACACCATCTTTGACTACTGAGAACCTAGTTTAAACGACAATAAAGCCATAAAGGTTGATGGCAAGGACACCACCTCCAACACAAACGTTTTTAAACATAATTAAACTCTATCCATGCTACCTACGGAATACCAACCATATCCTTTTGATTGATTGCGCCTAAATCTTCTAACAATTATGTATTTAAATCATCACCTCTCTCTCCTCCTCCTAGGAAGCAAATCATATGTCAGGCTTTCTCTCGAGATATGATCATGATATGTGATCAGCAGTGGCGAAATCAAGATTTTCACCCAACCGGAGCATAAGTGATAGTGACAAATTTCAACAATCTTCTCCGAAATTCATTAAAACAGGGTTCAAACGAAATTTCATTCATTTCTCCGAAATTGCAAAAATTGCAATGAAATTAACGAAATTTTGCCAAAATTAATAAAATTTTATTAATTTTAGTCATTTTTAAATAATAAGAAAAAGTTCTATAAATATTATATATATATATATATATATATATATATATATATATATTCATTTGGATTGGTAAGACGATGCAATTTAATTAAGAGAGAAATTACATGATGGCTGCAAAGTGAGATGGCCTAAACACCAGCATATTGTAAAAAAAATTACAAAAATAAAATAACAAATAATAATGTTAAATTTCTATAATTTACATAAATTAAACACAAAATCCATCTCCACCTACACATCTAAACAAACAAAAAATTGAATTTCGAACATAAACCCTAAATTTTCCCCTCCGATTCAAAAGCCATAGCAATAATAAAGGCACATATAACGAAACACAAAACCACAATGAAATCGAATTGGGTACCTTTGAGGGATCGACTTTCTGAAAGTTCTTGATGACTGAGATTATGCGATCGGAGACCAACTCTCCTAATAGTCATGTAAGCACTAAAATGTTGTTTAAATGATCTTACCCCATTAATGGTTTAAGATGTAGGTGATCCGAACCATTAGGCATTTAACATGTGAATTCTAGGTCCTAGGATCCTAGAGACATCCAATCATCTTAAATAATACCTATATTATTACAACTCAAAGACAAAAACGAAACTAAACCATAAAAATGGTGTACTTTAACTTTAACCATTGAAAAAAGGAACAATGGTTTAAGATATGGGTGCCCCGTAGCATCAAAGCAATAATCATAGAATGAAGAGCAACAGCCCCAAAAATAGTGTTTTATGGAGAGATTTAGACCATCGGATCTGTAGACTATAACGTTCACAAATCTGATAGTCAAAATGCAATTAACACTTGCAAAAAGAAAGCAATAAAAAAAAAATTGCAGGCCCAGAAAACAACCCATAATAATACCCCTTAATTAAAAACAAACTAGAGAAATAAAAATCATAAATCAGCGGAAGCCCAAATGCCCATTCAACATATAAATATATAAATTTACATTCAAAAAATATGCCACATTCCAAACAAAGAGACCCAAGTAGCCAACTAAAATTTCAGATATCAAAAAACAATTAGAGTAGAGTAGAGTATGATCATAAAAACTTAGAGGGAGAGAGATAACATGATGTAAGAAAGCTTATCCCTAAATTACAATTAGTGGAAAAATAGGATTTACCGATTTAGATTACTCCAAATAGATTACAAAACTAAAAAACTCCAAAAAGATTACAAAAAAAAAAAAAAGTACATATATCTCCAATTGTACCAAACCAGAAACCAACAACCAGCAAGTTAAGCCATTAACAGCTGAAGTAGAGAAGAAGCATTGAATGAAAAAAAAAATAATTATTAGAAAAAGAGAAATAGGGGTTACTTGTAAATGGCTTAGAGTTTCAAAGGATGCCTGATTTGGAGCGAGAAAGAAGACGAAGCCGAGGAAAAAGAGAGAGAGAAAAGAGGAAAGGCGCAGGTTTAGAGAGGGGCAACAATGAGTTTAGAGAGAGAAGAGAGAAAAAGAGGGAGGGTGTGGGTTTAGGTTTAGAGAGAGAAAAAGAGGGAGGGAGGGAGGGAGGGAGGGCGTGGGTTTGGATTTAGGTATAGAAAGGGCATGGGGAGGGAAGGCGTGGGTTTGGGTTTAGAGAGGTAACGTGCTGGAAAGCTAAGTTTTATAATATTAAAATAAAAAAAAAAGGATTTGAGTGAGGGCGCTCGCCTGCACTCATGCGTACATAATTCCGCCACTGGTGATCAGGTACATATTTCCAATTCCGAAATGAAATTGATGGATTATTTTGGCCAACCACCTGAATATGGTCAATTCAAGTCAGGCCAACTATCGGAAGATGGTGAATTTGTCAATCATAACACCAAATTAGATCTTTCTACGGCTCACCAAAAAGTTAATAAAATAATAAATCTTTTCTTAGATAAGATTGATCAGGTATCTCCTAAAAAATTTAGACAAGATCCAATAAGTAAACACCTCTGAAAATATGATAAAAAAAATCCATAAAATCAATCCAAGTTAGTTGGGCTCTTTGACCATCAAAGGAATGGCAAAAAAGTTCATTTTTATTTTTTAAATCATGTCTTATGACTAGTCAACAAAAAACGAGCATTGTTTTAGATCCATCATGCCACTTGGCTTCTGATTTGGCATCCAAATCTAGCCATACGTCAAGATGCATTTCCCCCTTCTCATCTCAAAATGGCCAACTCGTCGAAATAAGTTTGCCAATAGAAGGGCCAATTCATCGAAATGACGGCCAATTCGGTTCTTTAATATTTTATTCGAATAAATCATGCCACCTCGAAAGGACTAATTTGACCTCCAAAGGACTAATTTGTCCGCATAGGCTCCTCACTTGCATATGCATGCCAAATCATATTGCACTGACACATGAGGTCTTAACTCTGTTTTTACCCGAGCTTGGACCTGTAGCACGGTGGAAAGTTCGACAATATTGCAACCTAGGTTGCAGGTTCGAGTTGAACTTATCTATAAATATAAAAAATAATATATATATAGAGATATCTATAAATATAAGAAATAATATATATAGAGAGAGAGAGGACCGAAGATATGCATTCGAGTGTAAAGATATTTTTGCGCATATTAATAAGAGCTCGACACGTAGCGCCTCCGTCACTGATGCGACAGTCTCATTTTTCTAATTTCATCATGCTTTAACCATGGTTACCACTGACACTGACAAAATCAGAAAGAAAAAATGTGACGAGACACTGGGAGTCCGTGCTTCACAGTGTGATTTTGTCAGGATTATATTCGAAAAAACATAAGAGAAGACCACCTGATTCGAAGTGCTTATGTTTGTATGAAGGAGGTGATTGCGCTTCCTATACGACGCGCTATCGCGATGTGTGATGTAATGTCATTAATTAAAAGTGAGACATGATATCGTGATTTTCAATGGTGATCATTACATTTCAAATTTACACTTAGGTACAAAGCGAAAACGCTTCGTTCAACGCTTCTGAACGAAGCGTTTACGCTACTAACCGAAGCGTTTACGCTCCCTTTATGAAATGAAAGGCGACTTCCTTCTGACACGCAGTGCGTCCGACCTTACTTCATTTATTACCATCGTCAAAACATTAAATAAGAAGCAGGGCATGACGTCATGGTTCTCATGTGAGATAATTTCAAGGAATCATGTTGAAACAAGACATGTACAAAAACAAGAACAAGAAAGTCAAGCTCCCAAGTTAGTGAGATCACTTGTCAAGCTCTCGAGTTAGCGGGATCACTTGTCAAGCTCTCAAGTTAGCGGGATCACTTTGACCGAGAAAGTCAAGCTCCCGAGTTAGCAGGATCACTTGTCAAGCTCCTGAGTTAGCGGGATCACTTAGACCGAGATATTAAGCCCCTAAGCTAGGTTAACACGGTCACTTGACTCAAGAAGTCAAGCCCTTGAGCTATGTTAGCAAAGTCATTTGGCACGAGACTGGTCAAGCCCCTGAACTAAGGTAGCAGGGTCACTTGGCTCAACATGAAACAAACGAGTATCAAGAATCAAGATGTGACTATGTAAGAGATCAAGTATGCTAGAGCATCATTCAAGTATGCGACATCATGCAATAACTTAAAATCATATCCAAGCTTGCCCAACATAAATGAACTAGCATACTCAACAATGACATAGCATGTTCATATCCATTTATTCCGCAAAACTGAGCTAATACTTTATCAAAATTGACTTATCAAAACTGCACTTATCAAATCTGAACTTTACAACCAAACTCTCAAACGAACATAACTAAAACTATCATAGCATGGTCATACTATTTACTCAACAACACTGAGCTAGCAAATTATCAAAGCTGAACTTTCAAAACTGTCCAATCACAATTGAACTCTCGAAAGCTGAACTATCAAAGCTAGCATATTCAAAGCTAACATAGCATGGTTCTCCTACTATATACGTCTTCAAAATGAGCATATCGATATAAAATCAGATATCACATTAGGACACAATCTCAAAACTGATATCTATCATCTTGATTTAATAATGCAGAATTATCATATTTTCTGGTACTAACATATTCATACCTAATTAAAACTGAACTGAACTCCTATTAACGTCTCTATCATAATTCATGCCAAAACTGATATGCATATAAGTCTACATATGCTCATGTCAATAGCTTGCTTAACTAGACAAGAATCAGAAAATACTACATAAATTAGGAAGGTAATTTTCCTACCTTACACCAGGTTTATGTGTAACTAGTTTCCCGTGCACGCTCGTCTTTAAGCAAACGCGTCATATGTACCAAGTGGCACCTAGGAATGTTGTTCATAGTTTTAGTATTTTTAATAGTTTATTGGGTCAACATAGATCCCAATTATGGATCATTTATGGTCTCAAGTCTCATGGTCAAACTCAGCAAGTCAATCCAGCACAAACCCCTGACAGAGGTGTCACCAAGTGCTTTAGATGCAGGGTTGCCGCGACAAGCAACATAAGTTGCCTCAGCAAGCTCTTCAGCTGAGCATCTTGCAGTGACTTATTACTAATTTTTTACCCTTTAAACGTCAGATTCATAACTTAGTTACTTCATGAAAGTTGTAGGACTCGTTGTCCTCTTTCCAACGCATCAAGAATCGTGCCAATCAGAGGTTGGGGTCAAACGTTATGATTAAAATACTGACCAGTAGTCTGAGCATACTGTTGTTGTGACAAGCCTGAGCACCTTGCCGCGGCAGGAACCATGTAAGGTTGCCGCGACGGGAACCATGTAAGGTTGCCGCGGCAAGCCTTTCAGGCTTGGCTTGCGGAGGTATTTTCTGCTCTACTTTGGCTTCTTTTACTCAGGCCTTTAGTTGGGTCTTTTGTATGATTATAAAGATCATATATTTTACATATATATTGCACAAATATTAGATTTCTTATTCATTTTTGTGCGAAAATTTCGGTGTAGTTTTTATGAGCTATATGGTTTGTATTTCTTTGTCCTGTCGATTCATCAATCTTATGGAATCGACACCACAGATTGTTATTTGATCTTACATAATGAATGGAATGAACCTAGACTAGTCTGTGATTCGATTACGGCATACCTTTTGGTGAATTCATCATTCTGATGACGCCAAACGTGTGTCGGTATCGAGTTCGCCGAGCTCGTAAGTGTATGAGCACTTGGCTGGCTGCAAGGATCCTCCCGAGACCAGTGATTTCTGTCGCAATTCTTGTGATTGAAATGCAGGTCACCTTGTGCTCCTTCTCTGATTTTAAAATTTCAAAGATTGAGAGATAAGAGAGTTTAGCGGGAGGTTTATCTTGCTTGCACTTAACGTGCATGGGAGTCGAATGTGACTCACACCCACGTGGAGTCATTTGGTGTTTTGAAAGGTTATAAGCCTTATAAGGCTTAGATCTCATGTGTGGCCTATATAGCTTATATATATATATATATATATATATATATATATATATATATATATATATATATATATATATATCTTATATACTATGTATTGCCTCTATAATAATATAACATGTATACAGTCTATCAGTTATAACATATGTATTTCAGTGTATATGGTTTTCAGGGTCTAAGCCTTTTAAGGCCTAACTTCCATGTACTGTATATATAGGTGTATATGTGTGTTGGCGGTTAGTGTATCAAGTGTATACCTGATACACATAGATTATGTATCATTATTAAGAGTATACCTGATACACATAGATTAGGTATCATTATTAAGAGTATACCTGATACACTTAGTACATACATATTCATAGTTCAGGTGTCTTGTTACTATAGAAATAATGAGTAAATGGGACCAATGCCAGTCATCCATCCAATCCAAAACAGCTCTTTGTGTCCAGTTTTAGGCACAAGGCTGAACCTACCCGAGTCCGACCCGGTCTTATCAGACTCAAGTTTGGCAGCTATTACAGTCTTTGTTTTTAACCATGTGCCACGGTACAAATCTCGTGTGTGAGTATTAGCTCCCTTTTTTATGGCATGGCACCGACAAACCCTGACATGCATATATAGTAAAATGTAGTCGGTAAAATGAAGAAATTAGATTTTTACATCCCCTAGGTGATAAAATGTCATAGGAATAGAATCTACTCACTCCAACACACAGTGGCCAAATTCTCCGACTTTTTTTAAAAATGACCAATAATTTATAAATTTTGAAAAAAAAAAGAAGCAAAAATTTCTTGAATAATTTGAGTTTCATGAATAATTTCTTGAATAATTGTGATTTTTTCGACTTTTACCAATATTTTCTTGATTTTTCTAAATTTTTTATTTTTATAATTTCAGTAATTTTTAATTAATTTTTATAATTTATAATTTTTCTAATTTCTTATTATCTTAGCTGAATTTGATGAATTTTTTAAAGAATTTTTCCAAGTGAACCCGCTTGATAACCTTGCCCAACCAAAAGACGACTTATTTGCAAATAACTCTTCATGAGGGGAGTGATTCGCAAATGAGTGATTTATCCAAACAGGGCTAAGGTTTTAGAAAGATAAAGACTAGTGTTAGTGCCACACCACTTTATGCTACACCCACTTCACATGAGAAAATCTAACAACTGCTTTGAATTAAATATTGGATATCATTTTTTGTCCCATTCTTTCACAAAAGAGTTTGAGATCGTAGGACTACCATGAGATGATTGATTCCATGTGGCACAAATCCCAAAAAGTGAACTTGAACCACATTTGATGATATAGCATGCTCACATTTACTTTTTGAGATGTGTGCCACGTGTGATCAACATTTGAAGAAGCTCATGATCTCAGGATCTACTGATTGAGAGGGAAAACAATTTCCGTTTGTCTGATTCAAAGTAGTAACGACTTTTTACTTCTTGGATTGAGTGAGGTAGTTGCAAAGAAAAATCATTGCTAATAATACTTTGTTCCCATTATTGATGATGGATAATATTTTGATAAATCAAGAGGAACCAAAATCTATCTTCCCTTGATGATTTCATCGACTGTTAAGGATGGGGGAAAGAAGGTGAAGTTCTTGTGGTAAGCGAAGGTCGCATCTTGACAATCTGTTCTTGGTCCACGCCCATCGTCTTTGCTAATAAGCCGGCTTCGAAGAAGCGTTTCACAGCATTCTCCATGTACTCGTATCCTTCTCGGACAGTCATTTCCTTCCAAATGTTTTTTATGCTGTTGAGGAGATTATCGCCGGTTAACACCGATGCGAGCTGAAGGAGTTCTTGCTGAAACTCTGTCACTTTCGCCTCCTCATTGGCATCCCCATCCCTAATCTTCACTGGTGTAGGGAGTTGCACTACATAGATTAAGAATTACTAAGGTTAACAATCCAATTCATTTGCTTCTCAATAGGAAGTAAGGATGCCAAGGCCAATCTAACTAGAATCTTAATTGGAAATACCTATCCAATACATATCGGCCAAACCGGCCGACACCATTGAGGATACTTTCGCGATAGAAAAGTATTTAAAGAATATAAATTTAAAATTTTTAAATCAACAATAAAATTTTCCATTGAGGGTGTTTTTTAGATTTTGTCCCATTTATATCGGTCTTTTCGGCTGATATATATGACCTGATGTGGGCCAATATGTACTGATATTTTACTCTATACCAAATTTGGGGTAATATTGTATGTGGGGCTTAACCCGATACATACCTGCTGCATAGGCCGATATTTAAAACCCATTTGCACATCTAAATATTAGTTGAAGCAAGATGTTCTATATTTACATCTTGAAACTTTTTTATTGATAAATTGCAAAAATTTCATCAAAAAAGATAAATTGCAAAGAACATAAAACAGTTCTCCAATTGGCCTTCAGAGGTTAGGAGCTACAGCATCGCCATCACCCCACAAACCTTAGAAGCCCAAAAAATAAAAGCAAAAACTAATACTACCGTAAATCTTTATACATCAATTAAACCAAGTAAATCCAATATGTTCTATATTTATATCTTGTACAAAATGTGTTGGACTCATAAATCTTGTACCATCAATCAGTCCCTTGAAGGGCAACGTTTAATGCAGCCAAACACCATCCAATATAGTTGTACTCCATTTTGATAGCTTGAGATTTGTTCATACAGCCCATTTTTATATACTAGGTGAACTTTGTGAACTTTTTTAGGCATAATTATCAAAACAGGATTGGAAATATAATTTTTGAAGTAATATATCAAAACGGAAAAGTTTTGCATAATCGGGATGCACCCTATTCTGGTGTCCTTGAAATCCGTGAATACTAATTTGAAACTGTGAATACTCAAAATTGTAAACCCAAAAAATCCGTGCAATCCTGATTACGCAAAAGTTTTTGAAGTAATATAATAGTACCGAACTTTTACAATATGAATCCTCTTTTCGCTAAGTGCCCCTTTTTTTAACATTGAAATTCCAAAACGACTCTACTAAGATCCGTTATGGCAGTGCTTGGCATCATAGTCACCAAAGCCGGGTTCGGCAATAGTTCGGTGAGGTTAAAGTTCAGAAAAATCTGACAAATTCAGGAAGTTCGGGGAAATATTCGGAGGAAAAATCAGTGAGAAAAATTAAAAATAAAAATAAAAAGATTTAAATTAATATATATATATATATATATATATATATATATATATATATATATATATATATATATATATATATTAAAAAAATTAGTTTGTCACAATTTTTTTGAAAAATTTAGGAATTATTCGCAAATTTCGGTGATTTGGCGAATTTTTGAAAAAATCGCTAATAATTCGTGCTTAATTCGGGGGACTTTAAATTCATGAATTATTCGTGAAGTTTTCAAAAATTCGGCGATTTTTGTGACTATGTTTGGCATTACTCTTTAAGAGAGTAGAAAAGAACAGCAACTGCTCTTTATCATTGTAAATAAATGTGGGGAGAAAAGGATTGAAAAAAGATAAAAGGGAGGTTGTTCTTTGAAATAGGAAAAATAACCCTTTTAAAAGAGCATGATTTTTATTTGCAACAAAAAGTAGCAAGTGCACTTTTATACTCTTCCAAAGAATAATGCCAAACACGGTGTGTAAATTTTAGGAGGAGACAAATAAGTGCATTTAATAGAGTGAGAAGTGCGAAAAAAAAAAAAAAAAGTGATAGCTATAAGCAGTGACCATTGACCATAATGATGATGAAAGTTGTTGGGTGTTATAACAACAGTTGACGATTTAATTTGTTTATGCTCCCGATGGTAGTAAGTTTGATGCACATGGCATGGTGTGGACAATGGCAACCCCAGGGTCCATCCTTAAGCTTGGGACACCCTATGTTATCAAAACAGATAAAGGAAATCGTTATACCCACCTCAGGAGACTGCTTTCTCAACCCATAAATGAAAAAATAACAAAAATAAAGTAGGGTGTAAGTTTTAAAAGAGTCTATCTTTTAGTGGGGTTTTTCAAGAATGGGGTGAGAAAGCAGTCTCAAGGGGTGTAAATAGCGGTACCCATAAATAAATATATAAATAAATAAGTCGATAAAGTTGAGAAAAAACGGGTTGTGTTTGGCATGGGAATCTTTTTTTGGCCAATTATATAGTATAGATGAGCTATATAACGTGGTATGGCCCATGTTAGTTGTAGTGTCAAATTTGTGGGTTCTAATCCATTGGCATTCATACGTCCATATGCTAAAGCTATATTAGACTTCCATAAAACTACTTCTATGTTGCATTATAGTAACTGTTAGTAGAAATATGAACATACAATTGCCTTTTCAGAGCAACAGATGGATATATGGAGGAGATGAACCATGGCCCAAAGATCTAACCTCCACGACAGCTCATGCATGAGTGTGATTTGTTGGTTGTAGACTGAATACACGATGGCTTGCCGCTTGGATGGTCCATAAATTAACATAATACAAAGAAGGCATGTGTATAACTAATACATGGAATCAAACTTTGTGTCTATCTCAAACCATCCATTGGTGGTTCAATAAAATGGTGCATGACAACTGTTTAAACTGTGGAGTACATCTATTTACTAATGAAATGAGGTCAGTTAGTAATTATGTGGCGTCTATCATGAGAATCGGATGTCACGGCAACTTAAGTAAGATCGATTCGATCCCATTAACAAAAAGAAATTATTTTATGACTTTTCCACCATTAAAAAAGTGGTCAAAGTTGAAAAAATTAATGTATCAAATTTTTGGCCATTACCTTATCTTTGTCCTATCAAACTTGGAGCAAAAAAATCAAAAAGATATATATTTTTTTTGTACACCCATGTGTTATGTGATATAACTAACCTAAAACGAGAATTATTTTTGATTCATCATGTCACGTGACATGTGATATAACTATTAGATGCACGGGTCATCCCGTGCCCCACGCCCCGCTCATTCTCCCCTCTGTCTAAACTAAAAATACTCACGAGAGTAAAAGATATCACTAATCTTCCTTATGGGAGTAGATTTGTCCGCTTTTGAAAAGATCCTTACAAGTAGGGCCACACCAAAGCACCTTTTTCAGCAGTTTGCTAGATTCAGCAATAGACGTCAAAGTGTTTCAAGTCCGTGATGCTTTGTAGTGTATCCATTAATAGACGTATCTACGTTCAGTTAATATTACGAATCCCACTTGCTCTCAGTGTTCGGGTCACTTTTTGGAATGTTGGCGATGTAGAATTATCATTAATTAGATGTGTTTTATGTCATGATCTCAAGATCTATGAAATAAAAGATTGGACAAATAAAATATTTCGGTCATCATTCAATGTGATCATACTATATATCTAAAATTAATGATATGTTCAATCTATATAACAACAATTAATTTTATATGACATTTGATGATTTTGAATCAAATGATAGAGATGAGTCAAGTTTGGGTAATATAACTAAAAGGGCACTTTAGAAAATAATGTCTCAAAAACAAATTTTGTAGCAAAAAAGACTCGACCTCAAATGTTTTAGAAAAATCGTGCTTTCACGAATTTTTGAATTTCAGAGAATTGTGAAAGCACTGTTTAAAAAAAAATTAAAATATAGTGTTTTCACGATTTTCTAAAGTTTTAAAATCCGTAAAAGCACCGTTTTTCTAAAATATTTGAGGTTAGGTTTCTATTGTAAAAAAGTTTATGTTTGGGACATGTTTCTCTAATTATCCCTAATTAAATCATGGACAGTATTATAAGGACAATTTTTTTATAGACAATTTTACAAGCAACATATATGATACGACTTGGCTAACTGCACATGTAGTGCGGCTTAGAACATTGTGTATCAAAAATTATCTATCATTTATAATTTTCCATTAAACCATAATTACTTGCCACTTGGATGATGGCCATCAAGTGGACAATGGGTAGGGTAGTAAAATTCAAGCTATGTATAACCAAGGGGATCAGTTGTACCTAACCACCTCCTTTGAAGACCCAACCCGTATATTGAAACTTTCAGCCCCCACCCCCACCCCAACCCCAACCGACAAGTTTAGAAAACACTCAGGTCAGTTAGCAAACTAAGTTAAAATATAAGGGAGCAAGTCATGACCGGTCACGTCAGGTTTGGTTTGAGTTCAGAATTCTAAGCCCAACCCATATAACAAATGGGTAGCTCTAAACGCCACGCATTCTCTAAAAGCGCCTACGTCAGAAACCCTTTAAAACCATTGATTCTGTTGTATCAGATGATGGAGATCGTATTTCACCTAAGTCTTCCACAAAAAGAATCTTGAGATCGCATCACACCTATCAGACGGTCAATTTTTTATTTCACATATCACGGATCCCTAAAATATGGCCCTAAAATCACATTTGAGCGTGATGTGTGCCATTGCACAGAAGGGACATTTTTTGGGGATTTGTGACATGTTTAATTAAAAACTGATCGTTCAATAGGTGCAATATGATTTCAAGATTCATTTTGTGGTAGATAGGGGTGAAACACGATCACAATCATTAGATACGAAGCACTCAACAATTTTTAAAGGGTTGCACACGTGACCACTTTCAGAGAACACATGGGCACAAACAGAGCTACCCTTAACTCGATCCAACCCAACAGTCAAGAATCTTAACTCAGACCCGACTCATTGCTGGGTCGGGTCATGTGACCTGTCCAATTGACCCGACCCATTTGCACCCCTATTATAACGAATATAAGTAATCAAACTTGTGGTCTATCTCAAACAATCCATTGAGGGATTAGTAACAAGGATCAAAATTTCAGTTATCATTTTAGTTTCGGAGGGGACCGAAATCGAAATTTTGACCGAAAATTTGATTCCCATATAAAACTGACCCAAATTTCAATCACTTCGGCCGAAATTTTGATCCTTTATTAGTAAAATTAATGGTGCACGGCAACTGCATTAACAGTGGAGTACATCTGTTTACCAATGAAGTCAGGTCGGTGAACTAAAAATATCCTCATTAAATAAACCGTTATTTTAACTCTCCTGTTCGTCATTTAAGCTCCAAATGGTGTTTAAACAATGTTACACAATTTATTGACTTATGATTTTAGAAATTCATGTCGTCAATATATCATCAATTGAAAAATCAAGGTAAAAAAATTACACTTTTGAGAGATTCAAATCATTTGATCTATGCACTTTAATATCAATTATTATTCTTCATTTTTATTGCTGATATTAAAATTTACTTATCAGACAATTTAAATTTATCATACATGTATGCCACATGCGGCGATAATAAATCACACCTGAGATAAAAGGAGTCATTATCCCCAACCAACATAATAATAGTAGTAAGTGAAAATCAGATGTCCAATCTTATGAAAGTGGATTTGTCCTTTTTTCAAAAGGTCGGCAAAAGTAGGACCACACACAAGCAGTTATAGCTGGATTCAGCATTAGACGTCAAAGGGTTTCAAGAACCCAAAACAAGCGTTTGAGGCATATTTACCAAGCAGTGCATTGGTAAACATCATACAAATGCCAAAACAAGCGTTTATAGGCACTTTTAAAAGTGCGGGTTCAAAGATCTTGAAATTTAATTATATATGCAAACCAGCTTTTGATTGAATATCAAACTAAAATTGTCAATAAGACTATTAGTTACAGTTTTCTTAACAAAAAACTGCTGCTATTAGTCTTGTCGTTACTAAAAATTGCCACTATTAGTCATATTACTATCAAAAACTGTCTTAACAGCAAATGCCGCTGAAACACTTTATTTTTTTAGTGGGTGTTATGAAATTTGATAACTGTGGGCTTTATATAAGTCAATATGTTTCATATAGGCTAAGTCGTAAATACTCCAAATTAATCAAAATTTTGGCAAAACTCTTTGAATACGTGGTCTGCCAATATTTTTAACATGTACTTAGTTGATTCGTCGATTTTCATAGTTTTTCTCAGAGTTTAATAATTTTTGTATTATTGTTAAATGATATAAATGGCTATTACATGCGGATTATAGGATACTTATTTTATTATTTAATGATATTTTTTATTCCTTTAATTAGATTAATATTTTCTTTTTTATGAATCCTAGTTTTTTCTAAATTTTTTCATTGATTCTTTTCCAAAGTTAACTGAATTAAACACCCTACTGAATGATTGCCGAATCCGAACTCGGCCACTACATATATAGGATCTTTTTCTGAAAGTGCAATGTCAATAGTGCATAATTTTAGAGTGCTCCTATTACCACCTAAGGCTGCATTTGGGTTAGCTAGGGCGAAGAGTAGCTCATTCGCACTTTGGCTCCGGTAGAAAATTGCTTTCACTTTTGATAGTACGATTTCTCGCCCCATTTGCTCTGACGGAGAGTTATTTTAAGTAACACAACTACTCTATGCTTGCTCTTTGTCAGGACAGATTTTATTTGCTCTCACTGAAAACATGCGGAGAGCTGTTTTGCTCTTATAAAAGCTAACTCAAACACAGCCTAAGCTTTTGGTAGGAGCACACCGAACTAAAACTTCAGAGTTTAATGATTCTGATAGTCAATGCAAATTAAATGATTTTTTCAGAGAATTGGGGTTTTAATCACTCTGAAGATGGCCTTGAAATTTGGAGTCACGTTCTTCGGTTTGAATAATTGTGCGACAAAAAGATTTGGTTTGATGTGGTTGAGCAAAGTATATAAATTGGCAAATGGGATGGAAGACTAAATGGGGGGAATTCGGCAGACCATCTGTTGGGAGCTTTTTATGACGAATATTTTTTCTGAATTGTTTTTCGTAAGTATAAATTATTAATGCATGGAGAATATGTATTATATTCTAAAGATATATTTTTTTATGAGATTTTGGCTAAATTGAATTTTTATATATAAATTAAGTGTTAGAGATTAGCATAGAATTCTAAGTTATTAATATAAAATATTTAATAATTGAAGTGGGCCTAGAGACTTGTCTTTAGAAAGTTTAGGAGTTTGTTTTATATTAGAACTTTTAAGCATTATTAGGAGATTTTAGTTTTCTTCTATATATATATATATATATATATATATATATATGTGCGTGGGGAAACATCAATTATTCAAACTTTGATTGTTTAATAAAAAAAAACTTGAGTTTAATTTTGCAATATACAACAGCTGTCGTGAACCACTGAATGATTTATTATAATAATTTTTTATTATTATTATTATGATCTCTTATTTTTTCCATCTTTTTGTCAAATTTATCCAAATTAAAGTGAAAGCCCACTAAACTTGGTTAGCATGTTTGCGAGCACCACCGTCAGTTCTCACTTCGATCTCAGCCATCCAATCTTAGGAAATTGATATTTTTTAGGGTCAAAATAATGGAAGCTCAAAAGCTTCCTACTTGAACTGACTTGCATGCTCACAACTAGGCGTGCACCTCTATTATGACTAAATGGCCAGGAGATTTTGTCGTAAAGGAGATGGGCCAGAACACTGCCCTCTTCGATTCTCGTAGAAGTTGACATTGACAGGTCTCAAACTTTTGGCGTAATTCTCTCCCCTCAGCAATTAATCCATTATTTTGATTTTACGAGAGGCATTTTACGTTCATATGAGTCAAAGGTGACTTTCACAGGTTTTCAGCCCTTAAAAATGTGTGAGAAAGTGTGTTTTTTATAACATTTGCTATTATTAGGGCTGTGCATTTTTTAGACTCAACGATCAAACCGACCGAATCAGACCAAACAGTCGGGTTTAGTCCGGTTTGGACGGGTACTGATTTGAGTTTGATTTGGAAAAAAGGAAAATCGAAAAGTTTAGTTTGATTTCGGTTCCAAGCCTCCGCAAACCGAAACCGATCAAACCGAACCGAATATAGTTTATAAGTATATATATATATATAGGCGGGATTTTGATTAATTTAAAATGATATTTAAGTAAAATGTATATTTTTATATAAAATCTTACTCTTGTCTTTAGCCTATTCCTAAATCCACTACAAAAATAAGGTGTTTTAGCAGCACTTACTGTTAAGGCAATTTTTGGTAACGGCAAGACTAATAGCAGCAATTTTTTCTTAAAAAAATTACTGTTAATAGTCTTATTTTTTGTAGTAATCCTAAAGCGATAAAATAGAACTTATAAGAAAATCGATTAAGAAGTTGAGAAAATTTTGATGTGCAAGTAGAACTTATAAGAAAATCTAAACCGACCAAACCAAATTGAACCGAATCTAATCGGGTTGATTTGATTTAAGATTTGGACGGTTTGGTTTGATTTGAAAATCTAGAAATCGATTAAGACCGATTTAGTCTATAATTTTGGTCCAAAACTGACCAAACTTAACTGAATACACCCCCAGCTATTATTAACATTACTTTTAGAATAGTTTTAAATATACGTTGATATTTTTTACAATCGGCCTAAATGTATCATATTCTAATTTGAGTCAAAATATACGCAATATAAGCATAATTTAAAATTCCGATTTTCCTGTTTGTTTTTGGACCCGGGCGATATGTTAGTATGTATGATACGTATCTATAATATATGTA
The DNA here is from genome assembly GCA_021018995.1 of Chloranthus sessilifolius. Classification (NCBI taxonomy): domain Eukaryota; kingdom Viridiplantae; phylum Streptophyta; class Magnoliopsida; order Chloranthales; family Chloranthaceae; genus Chloranthus; species Chloranthus sessilifolius. Next base: position 81,948,561 of record CM037584.1, read on the forward strand.
ATGTACTAGTATCTTATATTTAAAGTATCCTATCGGTGACCTCCGAAATAGATAGGTATCGATTTCGTCCAAAATTTTGAACCAAAGTTTTCTTTCACGGGATCAGATGATTGGTGACTGGAAGAGACAAAGAAAAATGAATCCAAGTGGCAACAATAATTGGTACCATATCCACGGTGTCAACTTAGGTACCCGTATCGGTCCGTGGACGATATAGGAATCGGTCGATACTAAGTTATTTCGTTATATTTAAAAACGAGTAAAAATGGGAGGTATCGTAGCGGCTGATACGAGGCCGCCTGTGTATTTTTCATTTAGAAACTTTGATTTATATATATATATATATATATAGAGAGAGAGAGAGAGAGAGAGAGAGAGAGAGAGAGAAAAAGAAGGACCTGGACAATCGGTTCTGGGTTGAGTTCTGGTGTTGAAGATGCTTTCGAAAGTGCCGGCCCACGCGTCTCTCTTTGTAAGAAAAGGGGAGGTGAGATTGAAAAGCTTTTTAACAGTTGCTGGTATCGAGGAGTGCTCGAACTCCGAGGTTGGTGTTGGTGAACCGTTTGTCCCATGAACCACTGCACCCACCCATCACTCATCAATTCATATTTTAATAATTTAATAATTTAATAATTTAATAAATACAAAGGTGTCATCTATTATCTAGAAAGCCCTGCTCATTTGAACAAAGCACAGAAGGCACTTTTTGAGTCAGCTCTTTTGAAACGTTGGACGGCATATATTCGTGCTATAAATTTGGTATTAAGTGCACGGCCTCTGAAACATACTAAAATAATATGCTGTCTCTGATTCGGCTCTCTTAATATTTGGACAGTTTCACATACAGAGATTGGTCCATGCACGGGCTTTGGTGCCCGGCTACTCCACCTGATATCAACTCTTTTAGAGTGGAGTTTCTTTTGCATAATGTTATTTGCAACTAGAAATACTTTTTCACATCTAGCATTGGCATTGTGGAAACCTTGACTTTGTTGAATCAAACGATAAGAACATTTTTTGTCCCAATCTTTCGCACAACAGATATTAAGATCATGTTCTATCATTACACGGTCACATATTGATTCCACAGGACCCATATCTCACAAAGTGATTTAATAATCACATTTGATGGTACATCCATAATTATGTTCAATTTTGAGAATAATTGTCACATGTAATCAAAAGCTGATGGCCTGATGATCTGCTCATACTCTCAAGATTTATTGTATGAAAGATGGATCAAAAAATGGCCCTCATTCCATGATTCAGAGCAGTCTCTATGGGGAAGAAAGAATCTCTAATTACAAATAACAATACCATTTCCTTTAAACTAAGATGGGGGCAATATCGTCAATCTTCCATAATTGGTATGCATTTGAACAAAATCATTCGGAGGTTCTCAAAAGGGCTTCTTTATTTAATTTTTTTTATAGATCCAAACTGCTTTTTATTGAAAGGTTGCCTTCCCAATTTTAATTATTAAAAAATAAAAGCTTTTTCTAGATGTCCACAAGATTGCAACACTCGCTAAATATGGGTTAGTTCAGGCCAACCCAATGAAACGTGTTTTAGCATGTCAATTTGTCTCCTCCAAATTAACAAAATTCCAGAATACTTATGTGGAACCTCATTAATATCATAGTATATGCTTCTAGGTTAGCGTATCAACGACGGCTTCTATACTGCAGGAGCAGTCCACCAAAGCTTATTTTCGATTCACAACATGAGTCGTGTACACATATATCGTTAGACATTTTGGCCGTCAAAAATAAACCTCGTTATTTTGATAACTAAAATACCGACAGCAGACCTTTTTATAAGAAATCCTTCAAAAAAATAGAATACTAGTGCCCGAAAGCTGGTGCACTACAATACACCTTATACAAATGACTTGGAATAATGCATAGTCACCAAGCCAATGTGTAAGGTTAGGCCATAATTCGGCAAAGTTAACATTGCAAAAACAAAATATAAAAAATATAAAAAATTAAAAGTATACATACATACCTTTAACAATTAATAAAAATAATAATTTAAAAATAAAATCGTGAATTATTTCTAAATTTTTGAAAAACACACATTATTTTCAAAGAATCTAAATAATATAATGTGCAATTAATTCTTAAAATCTTAAATTCACGACTTATTTGTAATATTAAAAAAAAAAATAACGAATTTGGTGACTACGGTATAAGGTACCCAACACAAGTGCCAACTCAGTAGAAGGTCAAAAGTCAAACTTCACTGAATGCCATGCTTATAAAAAGTAGTGCATCTAGGGTCAGATACCTAACACCACCAGCTCATCCAAACTGATCCCCGAGAAAACGGAACCGTTTGTTTCAAATGATCCGAGTTTCTCTCACCCACCCACCCACCCACCCACCACTTAACCAACAGCCACTCACCTGTACCCTTCTCAATCCAAGGCGAAACCAAAATGGTCGGCACCCTAACCCCCAACCGATCGAACGCAAAATTGAACGGCGCCTGCCCCACGATCCCATCGGGGCTCGGCACACCCCGCACGGGCGTCGGCACATGATCGTAAAAACCGCCGTGCTCGTCGTACGTTATAATGAGCAGCGACTCGTTCCACTGCGGGCTCCCGCGCAGCGCCTCGTACACCTCCTTCACCAGCATCTGCCCGTTGTACACGTCGTGCGACGGGTGATCATCGCTCGCTGGCTTATCCTTCATGTCCATGTACCTCTGCTCCACCACTGTGTAGTTGGGAAGCTTCCCATTTGCTGCGTCTTTTTTGAAGGAGTAATCGTAGGAGTGGAATTTGTTTATGTATTTTAGCTTTCTTAGGTTGCGGTAGAAGAGGGTTGCTGGGATGTTTTGGTAGTATATACCAAAAGATAAGCCCTCGTCGTAGATGTTTTCGAAGATTGTTCTTTGTGGGTAGCCTAAAGCCAGCAAACTGTTGGAAAATACACATATTTAATGGAAGAAAATGGGGTTATTTTTTGTGGGTCGCTGTAGAGCAAATTAAGAAACTCGGATTAATTTGTGGGTTACATTGCAAATTGATGGAAAAAATTTCATAATTCCGAAAATTCAATTAATAGAATTGAAATTATGGGATTCGAAAATTAATTTGTCAAGATAAAATTGTAATTCACAAACAAAAATTGGCAAAACTACTGATAAAAAATAAAAATAAAATAATTGCAAAAATTGGCAAAACTACTGATAAAAAATTTAAACAATTTTTTGCAATAATTTAAACAAAAATTGGCAAAAATACTGATAAATTAAAAAAAAGAAAAAAAAAAAAAAAGAAAAGAAAAGAAGAGAGATATTTAAATTATGAAACTTTAAAAGAGATTTTCATAAAAACTCAGAATCACCTAGCGGTTAGTTGGGTATTATAAAAATAAAAGTATAAACTAAGACATTGTAAAGATATTTTTTTCGAAAATATATCAAAGAACAATAAAACGAACCATCTACATGATCAAGGAAACTAGCCATTAATTTCTTTTTTTTGATAAAATTAATTAATAATAAAAATTACACTTTATAGAAAATCATGATAAAGACTGAGACTTAAAAAAGATCACTTTATTTTTTCAAAAAGTCGCTTTTAAACCATGAGAAAAGCCTTTGAATAAAGACTTATTAAAAAAACAGGCGACTTTTTGTTGCTATGTATCTTAGGCTTTAGCTAATAACATCGAGTTCTGCACACCTGGGTACATTACTAGTGGCGCCGTGCGAGGTGCCTGAGTGAACGTAAAGCCGATTGGGCTGCGTAGAGGAGGGCACGGACGCGAACCACCTATCGATCACGGCGAACTCTGATACAAGGGCCTGGTACACGGCGACCTTATCGGGCTGGAACCCGTTCATGACGCTCTGTGTCATGTTGGTCGAATCAGCCATGGACATGGCTTGTTGGACGAACCCGTTCATGGGTGGTGGTGATGATGACGTGTCGTTTGACCCGAATATCTGTTCTCTGATGGCTTGGAATGAGTGGCCAGGATCTGGGTCGACGTAGTGTGCTTTGTCTTGGAAGAAAATGTGAGAGGAGTTGGGATCTGTGGTGTTAATTGGGTTTGATTCGGTGCCTGTGACTCCGTTGATTTCTGGGTTTAACCGCTTCATCCAACCAAGCATGTGATCGAAAGATCGATTTTCCATCACTACGATGACTACCGTTTTTATTGGACTGGCAGTGACGGTGGTGGAGAGGATGAAGCATGTGATGGCCGTTAAAAGAGAATGTGAGGGTTGGATTTTGTTCTTTGAGTGGTTTCTGTGAATCCCCATTAGAGGAGAGAGAGAATAATAAGAGAGAACCCGTGACTCTTTGGGTATTAATTACAATAGGGAGGAGGATGCAAATGGAAGATTACAAACCCAATTTTATCGACAATTGATATTTACCATTTTAGTTGTCCTTGTTATTAGGTACTTAGTGGCAGGTTTGTTGGATTTTTTAAAAATAAAAATTAATTAGTGTAGATTTCGTTTTGTGGCATTCCAAATTCTTTTATAAGAAAAGGAGTTTGCAATTATGTACATTATCACATGGCATGGACATGCCGTTTTGGGATGATTAGCAATGGGCCATGTGGTTCAAAAAAGGAAACTTTTATTATGAAAAAAATGAAAAAATTAGCCAAATTAAGTTAAAATGTCATAAATACCCCAAAGTTTGTAGAATATGACAAAACTAATCTTTTCCGTCTTGGGCGGCTCTAAACGCCTTAGCATCATTGACTGCTTTAAATCTCACGATGAAGATTGTTTTTCATCCTGATCTTCTACATGATTGATCTTGAGATCATGGGTGTACCATCAGACGGTAAATGGAGACAAAAATCAACGCATAGAATTACTGGACTTCGATATGAGCGGCATCGCTGCCATAGAGGAGTGACGTCAACTCCATTAAAGAGTGACATCATTGCCACCGAGTAGCGATGTCGCCTCTCAAGGAGAGTGATATCATTGCCACAAAAGAGCGATGCCACCTACATAGGGGAGCGATATCGTGGCCACATAGGAGCGATGTCGCTTCTGGAGAGGAACTATATAGCTCTCCTAGTGGAGCTCTATCGCTCTTCTATGGAAGCTTTAACGCTCAAGCTCTATCACTTCTCTATTGGAGCTCCATGTTTTTAAGTAAAATGGATCATACAATGATACTCACATGATTTCAAGATCAATTCGGTGGAAGATCAAGATGAAAAGCGGTCAATGATGCCAAGGCATTTAAAACTGCCCATGATTTAAAAAAAGATTGGTTTTATCACATTTTACAAACCTTAGGGGTATTTAAGACTTTTAAATTTGGCTTAGCTTCAACTAGAAAAGTTGAAATTATGGTAGTCAAAAAATCGGTGCATTGAATTTTTACTCCTTTAATCACATTTTAAATGTGTCTAAATTTTTTGGTTGGCATTTTACGGATCTTATCAAATTTTGTGACACTCGATCCTCCTCTATCTCTTCATTTATTTATAATAGTATCTATAGAATGAGTCAGAGGATTATGCAACCGCATCCGTAAAACCACACTAATAGGGCAACCGCATCCGTACAATCACACTAATTGGGGCATCATGTGGCACCATCATAAGGATGAGGTGCGATCACAACTTAAATAAGATTGATCTTAGTGCCATATAAAAAACTTGAATATGATTTAATACATATCTACCGCTGAAAGAGAACGTGATGGCTGAATTTTGTTCTATGTGTGATCTGTGACTCTTTTTGGTATTATATTAGGGGGAGAAGAGATTTAGATGGAAGATTTTATAAGAAAATTCTATCCACAATTGATATTTCTAGGTGGAGCGTACCTTATTAGTTACTTAGGCAAAATTTGAAAAACGGAATGGGATTGGATTCGTTTTAGGCTCTTTTTGATAATAAGGAAACTCTAATCACGAAATGAAATTAATTTTTTAATTAATTTCCTCCGGAAATACAATTTTTGTTGTTTGATAAGTTGTCTAAGAAATGATTTTCACCATAATCTGATTTCTCGTGTTTGATTAGTTTGTAATGAAAAAAAATATCTGAAAAAAATATTATTTTTTGTAAATAGTAAACCTAAGCTCTTCGTACATACCAATCAGCTATATAAAATATAAAATATTAGCTAAACTCTTGCTAAACTCTTATTACTTTTGGCTAAATGCTAAACTCTTGCTATTTTATCCGCTAAACTCTTGCTAATCATGGATAAATTCTAAACTCTTGTTATTATTGGCTAAACTCTTGCTATATTTTCGTTTTTTGACAAAAAAATAATATTTGGGACCGATAATCTTAGTGTTGAAATTTCGACGAAAAATTTAAAATTTTGGTCAAATTATCGGTTTCGGTCAGGTCCAAAATCGAAAATTTGATCATCGATTCTTACCATCTGTACCGAGAATAATCAAAGTTCAACAACCAATCGATCTGATTATATATGCATTACTAAAAATACATGGCATTGAAAATAACAAAATGCAGCTTCAAATTCAATACAAAAAATATCAAATCAATCATCCAAAACTCATCATAAATAAAAGCAGATCAGATAGTGCTAACCACCAAATCAGATGGTCAAAGTTAGACAACAGTCTTCATCTTTGCTGCTTTTTTATCTCTATCTTCTAAATCAATAACATTAAAATAGCAAATTTGAAACATCAATTTAGATATCAAATCAGCCATCATACAAATAAAATTTACTTTTTTACTTAACCCTAAAAAAAGATGAGTCTGGAACCACAAAAGAGTACAAATCTTATCAGGAAAAAGGAAAAAAGAAAATAAATTCTACAACTGCTTCCTGCTCGCCAATTCTCCCACAGGTCTCTAACTAATTTATTTATACAATTAAAAAAAAAAAAGTTCGCTGCAAATGGAGCATGTTGTGTTATCAGCAACTAAGGAAGAGGTGGCTCAGACGCTACTAGTGCTCGAGCTCAAAACATCATTCAAATAGGGGAAAAAAGTATGGTTGCAAAAGAACACAATAATCAGCTATAAACATGAATGGGAGTTGCGAAAATAATTTAATAAAAAAAAAATAATAATTGCATATAAACCCCTGAACTTTCAATTCAATGTTCGAGAGGCACCTGAACTTTACTAAATATAACATACCATCAACGTCCGTCCCTCTGCTCGACGAAAACTGTTGATGAAGCAGTTAATGGGCGTTATCTGCCTAAATGGCCTTTCCAACGTGGCAAGGAGCGCTTTAAAACGTGTGGGAGACGCCCCATCTCTCTCTCTCTCTCTCGTTAAGAACTTTGGCACCAAACTCCTCTTCTTCTTCTTCTTCTCTTCTCTCCTCTTCAGTCGAGCAAACCTCCGATCCTTCAACGCATCTTCTTCTCTACCAGATTAGTAATGGCATCGCCTTCGACAGCCTTTGACAGTGCATCATCTACGATTCAAAGCACGCCAGAAATCTTACAGTTGTTGGAGGACAAGCCTTGTCGCACCTGCGAAAATTGAAGGCCGATACAGACGTCATTGACAAAGCGCGATCTTGGGAGGAGGTTCGTTAGCTACCTAAATCGTGCCTGTCGAGACTTTGGCTGGGTTGATCCACCGATGTGTGGAAGATCAGTACAAATAATTCCGATTTTACTTCGAAGATCTAACAGATTCGAGGCGGCGATTTTGAGAGGGAAGTTGAAAGAGAAATTTTTGTGGCTTGCATTGGCTGCCAGTTGGATATTTTTGTATATTCATGGTCGAAATGCTAAAGTTTTTAGGGCTTAGGGTCTTTAGGTTTATATAATTTATGGTGTAGGGTATGTATTGTGGCATTTATGTGCTATCTGAACAGGAGTCTGTACTGTGGTCTATAGTAATGGCCAATTTTTGTTTGCAAATGGAATAAAATGAAACTTTTTTATTCAACAAACTATTTCGAAATGGTTAATGGTATGAATAAAATGAATTAAGATCACAATAAATTTTGTTATGTATCGTTACCGGGATGGTATCAATATCGGCTGAAACGTATCAATATCGAGTGAAGGAGATCCTTTTGATGGTCGTCTCTCAATGAAACAGTCAAAAATATGTGCTATCTGAACAGGAGTCTGTACTGTGGTCTATAGTAATGGCCAATTTTTGTTTGCAAATGGAATAAAATGAAACTTTTTTATTCAACAAACTATTTTGAAATGGTTAATGGTATGAATATAATGAATTAAGATCACAATAAATTTTGTTATGTATCGTTACCGGGATGGTATCAATATCGGCTGAAACGTATCAATATCGAGTGAAGGAGATCCTTTTGATGGTCATCTCTCAATGAAACAGTCAAAAATTGCATCCATATTAGATGTCCTACCTTTAATCAATTTATGGATGCTTCCTACAACATGACTCTTCAAAGAAAGGAAGTTGGTTGGTCAATTAGGAACATCCGATCAGTTTGTTTTTGTGATGTGGGTGATCAAAATGTAACCCATTAGATGGATGAGCATGTGTAGTAATTTGCCTCATTCAATAGACTTGGGATTTTGTTGCCTTAAACTTGGTGTTTCTGTGGCTATTCTTTTGGGAGACATGAATATGGTCGGTAAGATACCCTCAAGGAAATGTAAACATCAGTGTAGAAGCAGCAGTATAGAAAACAACTTTTATTACTGTTTGCTTGGAGACTTGAGTAGGAGTGGCACTCATCTAGTAGAGATATAATAGCAATGGCAAACACCAACAACACCAGTAGATTTTTATCAGCATCAGCAGATCTTGTGAATCAGTTATCTATGATCTTCCCTTTCATAACTGTTTTGTCATGTCAGTGCCTCGACCCTATCTGTTGATGCTATTGGTTAGGGTTGTTGATGTATGTGCTAATTATATATTGCATAACTATTTTAACATGGCAAACACTAACAGATTTTTGTTGTAATAGAACTCTGTTTCAACATTACCTAATGGCACACCTGCATATCACTTGCATATCACCTGCATATCACTTGCAAAGAATCATTTCCATTGGTAGACCAAGAGTTTAAAGCATAACCTTTAAACATGATTGCATTTGTTAACAAAATCCATTTGAGCATTAAACACCAATATCCAATATATTGTTTACACCATAGGAATTATCACTTGACCAATTCCTAACATATCATTTACCCAACATAGAGTTTTCGATGTCCTACCTATAGCAAAGGAATGGGTAGATATTGTAGAAAACCTGAAGCAGAGGGCAGTAAAGGATCATCAAGTGCATTGGAGGGCCGAAACAATAAAGAAAGTACAAGAAGCCACAACTTCCTTTCAAGAATAAATTACACAGTTGCAACAACAGAATAATGTGTTGAGAAATAACCAACAGGCATGGGAGGGTCAGAAAAAGGATTATGAGGATAGAATAGCTAATTTGCTTGACCAATTTCGAGAACTAATTACAAATCCTGATGAAAGAAAAAATACACACAGGAAGTACTAGCAAGCATTTAACAAACAGCTGGATGAGAAAAACCATGAACTTATAGTAGCAGAAGGAGAGATATTTAAGCTGAAAGAAGACAAAATTTTCCTAGTCCAAATATATGATGAACAGAAAAGGACCATTGAGTCTGTCACGAACAAAAGCTGGATCACAATAGCAAGGTCATGAGTTGAGTCTGAGAAACTAAGGGATAAGATTTAGGAAAAATTTATCGTAATCTGTAAATTACAAGAGGATTTGAAAGAGAAAGAAAAGGTTGAAAAGGAGCTAAAAGCTTTGAAAGAAAAGTATGACAAGTTGATAGTTGAGAAAGAGAGTGTTTATACTCTCCACACGAAAGAAGTTGGACCTGAGTTGTATGAGGAACCTGCCCCTAAGGAAGAAAGAATTGAAACCAGCTCTACTGATGTTGTGTCCGACTCTGAGGAGGAACTGTCAAGCAGTCATTCTCCATTGCTATCCTTGCCAACACCAGAACTAGCTCCATTTGTATCAATTGTATCATATCCTTCATCACCTAGTGAGTAAAATTAGACCTGAGCTGTATGAGGAACATGCCCCTGAGGAAGAAAGAATTGAAACCAACTCTACTGATGTTGTGTTCGACTCTGAGGAGGAACTGTCAAGCAGTCATTCTCCATTGCTACCCTTGCTAGCACCAAAACCAGCTCCATCTGTACAAATTGTACCATATCCTTCATCACTCAGTGAGTAAAGGTTACCCTCTCTATTCTGAAGCCTCACAGGTATGATCCAAAATTTTGAGTATCCCCTGTTTTTGAAACATAATGAGGACATTGTCATATTTTAGTTTTGGGGGATACACCTTCCTATGTATACTAGTTTTGTTTAGTTTTTAGTTACTTTATTTTGCTCTTTGCATAAAAATAAATAAATAAATATTTTCCTGCTTATTTTTAGTATTTTTATTTGAATTCCTGAATAGCTAATTATTGTATGCAAGTTATGATAGAAAAAAATTATGATTTCACAAACTTTACAATCCATCGTAGTAAAGGTTCAACAATCAAACAATAGAGCAGTTATGATTCATGTCTAGCTCTCTTGAACACTGTATCAGATTCAATATTTGAAAATATATTTTAATTTAAACTATAATATTTAGACTACAGTTTCAAAATTATATAATCAGTGAGCTTTTGAGCCATATTACATCTTTTATTCTGAGAGAGACTTCTTTCTATTCGAATGTAAATTTTCTTTGAACTTTTTGACTGCATTATAATAAAATCTCATATTGCTGAAAAATTGAATCAAATACTCTATGATTATGATAACTTATCTTTCTAAAACTATTTATTAAAAACATCAAAATAATATGACAGTCATGCTAGTGAATTATGAAAATGATAAAAGGCCATTATTTTCATTTGTTAGAGCCAAAAGGCTAAAATCTCATAAATTTATTAACTCCTTGAACCCATATTAGAAGCCTAAGCTATATTTCTTTATACCAAAATTTTATAAATCCTTAACCATAGGTACTACCTGAAGCTTTCAATCTTTTACCCTCATTATTTTCTGAGAATTTAGAATGCAGAAGGGGAGAAGAGGGAGTGAAAGGAGTAAATAAATAACAGATAAAGGATATGCAACAAAAGGTACACCTGAGAAAGAAATAAAATATGAGAAATCAAGAGAATTCGTAAAATATGATTTTACAAAATGGAGAAGCAAGAAGCTTCCAAACTGAAGAAAAATTCAAGAGGATATCTGAAACTCAAGAAAATGGGATTTATCGAAAAGAAATACAAGAAAATGGAAAGAAGTTATCCAACTTCTTAGATACATACAGAAGCATAAATAGAAAGAAGAGAAGAACATAGAAGAAAGATGAGCTGAATTCTCATAATTTTTGAATCCTTTCTACCTTTCTTTGAAAACTTCTTAACTTAAAGCCCCATTATAAGCCGAAAAAAGACCTTGATTCATGATTTACAATAGCATGAGCCTAGTAGAGATGTATATAATAAATACTATAGAGAAAAAGGAAAGCATAGGAATAGAATTGATTATCCATTTCATGAGATTTTCTTCTATGTCAATTATCCTTTGAGCCATTCATCATATATATCATATTGAGAGGACCCAAAATTTTCAATATTCTTTTTTAGAGTATGCCAATAAGTGAGAGTTTAGATGAAAATATTTTCTAAATCTGTAATTTAGAAAAAATCTATGATGAATAAACTTTTCATTGATATGAACACACTCTAAGCTTAATATGAATTGAAATTGTTGTGTTCTGATCAAGGATTACTGCTAGGATGGAAAGCAAAGGATGTTAGGATCATGCTTTTGAAACTTTGACATCCATATAATGCTCAAGTATTACAGTTTAGTGTATAAAATTTAGTTTTGAAATTTTAAAATTTTTGCTTTAATTTAAAAAATCTTTAAAAAATCTAAAAATATTTGAAGTTTGTAGGAATAGAATTGATTATCCATTCCATGAGATTTTCTTCTATGTCAATTATCCTTTGAGCCATTCATCATATATATCATATTGAGAGGACCCAAAATTTTTAATATTCTTTTTTAGAGTATGCCAATAAGTGAGAGTTTGGATGAAAATATTTTCTAAATCTGTAATTTAGAAAAAATCTATGATGAATAAACTTTTCATTGATATGAACACACTCTAAGCTTAATATGAATTGAAGTTGTTGTGTTCTAATCAAGGATTACTGCTAGGATGGAAAGCAAAGGATGTTAGGATCACCTAGGAGTTTAAAGGCTAATTGCATTTGTAAATGCAATCGTGCTCTCTACGAAAGTGGCGTTTAAGTCTTAGATTAGCGAAGCCTAAGTTTAGGGGTGTAATCAGTCACAGAATATACTACTTTATCACCCTTAACTTAGTGATGCTAGACCTTAGTTTGTTACTAATGAGATGTCATGTGCAGATATTTAGAATAATGAGTAGATTAAAGGTGAAGTGTTAATCTTTGCTAAAATGAACTCAAAAAGCAGTAAGAATTATGATCGTGCAAAGAAATGATCCACTCAAATGAATGACCAGTTGATGAGCCAGAAAAAAAATATCGAATGAACGTAAATCTCGAAGGAGTAAAAAGAAAAGAAGAAAGAGAAATCGTGATTTACGAACGTACGAAAGAAGCTACAACTGGAGGAACCAAAGTAAAATCTCGAAAGTTCGACAGAGCAGAAATCGTATAAAAAGAAGAACAATCTTACACACAAAAGTACGAAACAAATCTCATGTTGCTAATCACGTGAAATCTATACCGTCATGCATAAATTAGAAGATCTCTCGAATTAGAAGTTTTGGCAACTTACAGATCTGAGAAGATTGGCGAAAGAACCCCGAAGATCTCTGTTGCTAAAATCAAGAAGCGAAGTCCAGCACGCATCTGCCATCAGAGCAAGGAAGAAATAGGATTTGAAGTAGAGTTATATTAGAAATCTTTTGCTTAGAAGTTTTCTTTTATTAGAATTAGAATAATGTAAACCGACCCCTTACCCCTTATAATCTATAAATAAGAGGGCTCGACATAGGAATTCTTTATAGAAGGAATTCTCAACATTAATTGACGATTGAGGTTGGGTTTTCTTCTGATCAAAAGTAGAGTAGAGTAGTTTAGATATCTAAGGTTTCTCGAGAGCAATTGACGACTATGATCAGGAGCTGAAAGATTAGAGTAGAGTATCTGTAGTTTCTCAGGAGCAATTAACACCTGCAACCGAAGGATGAAAGATTTTTTTATTGCTTTCTAGTTTAGATTTATTTTCATGCATTTGACTGCTTTGTAAACATCTAAAAGCTTTTTATTTGAATTGACGACTCAGATTGAGAATTTGCAGATTAGTGTAATGGTTTTACTTTTCCATCTTCAATTTTCTTGAGTTTGATTGACGCCCAAATTTTAGGAAGATTGTTGATTAATTTAAATCTGTGTTAAGGAATTCTAGTTTTTTATTGACGCTCAAATTCTAGATGACTAAGATACGGTGTAACGGTGTTTTATTTTCGAGATCTGAAGGATTGTGATTGACGACCATAATCTGGAAGGATTTTAATTGATGACCATAATCTGCAAATTAGTTTAAACAAGTCATTCTTTTATTCATATTTCTCCTGTAGTTTAGGTTCTTAAAAGACAAATACAAGTTTTTAAACAAATGCGAATATATCAAAATAATCACCTTCCTCGTGGGAACGATCCTATACTAGTGCTGCAATTTTCATTGTCCGCTTGCAATAGGTTAAGACTTAGTATGATTAAAAGTCTAAATAAAGTGCCGCAAAGAGAGGAAAGAAAGAAAGAGAGAAAGAAATTGTGAAACTAGACTATTCGAAACTGGATTGCGACCGATCGAGATTCAAGAGAAAAGCACAAAAAGAAGAGAGAGGACAGAGAGCACACTGCTCTGTCCAATCTCGATCGGTCAAGATTGGAACTCGACCGATCGAGTTATATTTTTTGTTTCAGATGGCAGTCAGGGCAGAGAGTTGCTATTCTTTGCCCACTCTCAATTGGTCGAAATTTTCATAAAAAAAAAAATAATAATAAAATATCTCGACTGGTCGAGTTTTGCAACTCGGCCAGTCGAGATAGTCCCTTATTACTCAGCAGAGAGGGCAAAGAGTTATTTTCACCTCAGAACCTTGGCACCGATATTCGTATCGGCTCCCAGGTGTCACCGCCTTAGCCAACCAACCCACCACCACATCACCATCCAAATCACCCACTGTTCACCCCACTGCACCTCTCACTGGGTGCGACAAACTTATTGTGGTCCTGTTGCACCATGAATTCCTTGTCGAACGGGGACATCAAATTTTTAATGCCCTTCCTAAGGCTCGTTTTTCCCTGGTGTACCTTCACAAGGCCTTGGAGAGTCTTTTGGTGCCATCGTCTACGGTGGTTTACCCCTGGTTGGATCAGCTATTTTATCAGCACTTGGTGTATCACGCCTCTGCGTCGGACCGATTTACGACCCAAATCGATGGATTTGATTTAGAGTTCCATTGGGCAGACTTGGCTCAGCTTATGGGCCTCCCGCGACCACTACCTGAGGGTAATGACATACCTTGATGTCAAGATTTCCCCCGTTCACCGACATGGTGCTCACCATCTCCAGGCACCCGCTCGTTGGTCCCACATATACCACACGAGCGACGCTCCTTTAGGACTTATTTTTTTCAGGATTCATACAAAACTGTATCTGATTGCCCATACGCCGGTTGGATCTCATTCATATCCTCTATGTCATTTAAAAGGGTTTGTGGTTCCACCCCGCTAAGTTGGTTTTCTTTGGGTTAGTCGATACCCTTAGGAAACTATCGCTCAAGCAGTACCACAAGGAGACCTTGGGGCTTCCAAACGGGAAATTTGTCACACATCTGTTACTTCGAAAAGGGTACAGACTCGACCAGGTGGAAGCTCCTCTAACGGCTCTCCCTAAACTGTATGAGGCGAGTCAATGGAGGAAGCCACAGCCCACCGTGTCTTAGTGGGCTGCTATGACTTCTTCTACACTCACCAGTCACTCTGCTCTTCACCTATCCTATCATCACATATGAGCAAGTGACTTCCACACACATGTCCACTCCCATTTCACCTAGCACTTTTGAAATCGGTGTTGGGGGCTTTCAAGATTTGATGGAAGATGCCATCCATGATGGTGTTGCTCCTGCTGTGGACACATACTTTCCACCGATCTTTCAGTCCACAGTGGAGCAGCGCCTCAACGCTTTAGAGGCGTGGCAAACAGAGATTTGTGCTTGGCTCACCTCCATGATAAATTTGTTGGCCGATGTGGCAAGAGGAGTTTCTACTCTATTAGAGAGGGCAGGTCCGAGTGGGTCTACTCATGATGATCGACCTGAGCCACCTTCTAGCTCTTCTCTACTATCATCGGCTAGTGAGCCTGTCGCGACCCGAGATCTCACAACCTCTTGATTGTAAGATCTTAGACCGTACCTTCGTATTGTGAACCATAGAAACATAATAAGGCGATAAAACCACCTTAAACAGCGGAAGATAAAATTTCTTTAAAATATTAATTAATTAAAATAAAACCCATGATAATGTTCTTATTCCAATAACAAGTTCAACATGAATAAAGCTTAAACAGTTTTGATAAAATACTAACTGATTAATGTCTCATTTATTTAAAACCACTAATAATAACTAGAAAGAAAAATAGCTAATTAGGCCACGAAGCCATTATCGCTATTCAATTCAGTTTCTTGAGCACCACATGCCGTCTCATCGCCATAGACCAATAAATTGTTATCAGCGACACCTATCTCATCTGGTCACCCACATCAACAAGGGGTGTAAGTTTACACTTGTATGGACCGGACATGCAATCCATCAAAACATAAAATATCAATCATGACCATATAAACATTTCAGTATATTTCATGTGTGTGTGCATGTGGTATGTTTAGTCTCAATAAGCTGAAATGAACTGAACATAAACATATATATCAATATTATATGAATGTATCATTTCTTTTAATTTCATCTTTCTTGTCATTTAATGCACGTTAGACTCTGTCCCACTAAAGACGTTGGGTCTTAATCATACTTATCACTTGTTTAGTTAGACTCCGTCATACTCAAGACGTTGGGTCTAATGAATCATGTCATTTATTACATGTCAAACTCTGTCCCGCTCAAGACGTTGGGCTGAATCATGCTCATCATACTCTTGTTCAGTTAGACTCCATCTTACACAAGATGTTGGGTCTAATACCTTCTTAGACTCCATCATGTACAAGATGTTGGGTCTAATGCTTCTTAATCATGTTTAGTTAGACTCTATCAAGCACAAGATGTTGGGTTTAATACCTTCTTAAACTCCATCATGTACAAGATGTTGGGTCTAATGCTCATTAGCCATGGCTTGACATTTCCTCATATTTTACTATCATGATTGCACATTCATAGATCATCATGGAACGTGTAAAGTGCATATGAATAAGATTATCATTCATGAGTATTTAAGTGCATTTAGATATGATGCATAAACAATGGTACGTAAACATTGGAGTGTACATAATCCTGGTGTATGAACAATAAAGTGCATAAAATATGACCATGGTACATAAACATTGACATTTTAATCACACTGTTGAGAGAAGAACTGATTAGAGAACTTAACTATTCAAACACAATCCATTGATTCAAGTTCAGGCTCAATCGATTGATTTCCCAGAATCAATCGATTGACTGACATCTATGCATTTCCCAAAACATTCAGGCCCAATCAATTGATCCCTCAGAATCGATCGATTGACTCAAATCTGTGCATTTTCCCAAAACAACATTATTTATCAGTATCTGTTTATGCTCAATCGATCGATTTACCAGAATTAATCGATTGAATCAAGTCCATACATTTACTAAAAGAATGTCCTTTATCAGTGTCTATCAGGCTCAATCGATTGACTCCTCTGATACCAACTGTCGCGACCCGAGATCTCACAACCTCTTGATTATAAGATCTTAGACCGTACCTTCGTATTGTGAACTATAGAAACATAATAAGGCGATAAAACCACCTTAAACAGCGGAAGATAAAATTTCTTTAAAACATTAATTAATTAAAATAAAACCCATGATAATGTTCTTATTCCAATAACAAGTTCAACATGAATAAAGCTTAAACAGTTTTGATAAAATACTAACTGATTAATGTCTCATTTATTTAAAACCACTAATAATAACTAGAAAGAAAAATAGCTAATTAGGCCACGAAGCCATTATCGCTATTTAATTCAGTTTCTTGAGCACCACATGCCGTCTCATCGCCATAGACCAATAAATTGTCATCAGCGACACCTATCTCATCTGGTCACCCACATCAACAAGGGGTGTAAGTTTATACTTTTATGGACCGGACATGCAATCCATCAAAACATAAAATATCAATCATGACCATATAAACATTTCAGTATATTTCATGTGTGTGTGCATGTGGCATGCTTAGTCTCAATAAGCTGAAATGAACTGAACATAAACATATATATCAATATTACATGAATGCATCATTTCTTTTAATTTTATCTTTCTTGTCATTTAATGCACGTTAGACTCCGTCCCGCTCAAGACGTTGGGTCTTAATCATGCTTATCACTTGTTTAGTTAGACTCCGTCATGCTCAAGACGTTGGGTCTAATGAATCATGTCATTTATTGCATGTCAAACTCCGTCATGCTCAAGACGTTGGGTCTAATGAATCATGTCATTTATTGCATGTCAAACTCCGTCTCGCTGAAGACGTTGGGCTGAATCATGCTCATCATACTCTTATTCAGTAAGACTCCATCATACACAAGATGTTGGGTCTAATACCATCTTAGACTCTATCATGTATAAATCTTGGTTCTAATGCTTCTTAATCATGTTTAGTTAAACTCCATCAAGCACAAGATGTTGGGTTTAATACCTTCTTAAACTCCATCATGTACAAGATGTTGGGTCTAATGCTCATTAACCATGACTTGACATTCCCTCATGTTTTACTATTATGATTGCACATTCATAGATCATCATGGAATGTGCAAAGTGCATATGAATAAGTTTATCATTCATGAGTATTTAAGTGCATTTAGATATGGTGCATAAATAATGGTACGTAAACATTGGTGTGTACACAATCCTGGTGTATGAACAATGAAGTGCATAAAATATGACCATGGTACATAAACATTGACATTTTAATCACATTATTGAGAGAAGAAGAACTGACTAGAGAATTTAACTATTCAAACACAATCCATTGATTCAAGTTCAGCCTCAATCGATTGATTTCCCAGAATCAATCGATTGACTGACATCCATGCATTTCCCAAAACATTCAGGCTCAATCAATTGATCCCTCAGGATCGATCAATTGACTCAAATCTGTGCATTTTCCCAAAACAGCATTATTTATCAGTATCTGTTTATGCTCAATCGATTGATTTACCAAAATCAGTCGATTGAATCAAATCCATATATTTTCTAAAAGAATGTCCTTTATCAGTGTCTGTCAGGCTCAATTGATTGACTCCTCTGAATCAATCGATTGAATCAAATTCATGCATTTTCTCAAAATAATATCATTTATCAGTTTCTATCAGGCTCAATCGATTGACTCCTCTAAATAAATCGATTGACATAATTCTGTACATTTTATTTCAAAGCAATATCATTTAATCCCCAATCGATTGACATCCAATCGTCAATCGATTGACATAATTATGTGCATTTTTCCAAAAATAAACTCATTTATTAGTACCTACTTTAATATTCATCCTCAATCGATTAACATTCAATCGTCAATCGATTGACATAATTCTGCGAGCATATATCAAAATACATCAAATCACATGGTAGGATTTCATCCGTCTTCTTCTTAATTAAAATTATTAACATTAAGGATCACCAATTATAACATGCGTCCATTTAATCATCCATTCATTATTCATGAAATAAACTCACTAATTTACACAAAAAACTATTTAAAAATCAATATTTTAAGTTCAATGGAAAGCATGATTTCTCCATACCTAGATCGATCGTACCACCATGATTAGATTCAGATCCCAACAATGATGATGATTCTAGAAGGAGGCGAATGCTGCTTGAGAATATACGTCAACGTCTCGCTGCACTTTCAAAAGAAGGGTTCTAGGAAGATAGATCTAGAATTTCTTCTCTAAGGTCTCTAGGGACTCTGACGGCTCTATTTTAAAGAAGAACTCTAAATGAGCTTATAATTTAGGGTTCTCTGTAAAACACTTATTTATTATATTTTAGGGATTATCCGGTGTTAAGCTAACACAACAAAGAAGAGTGTATAGGCTTTTACCTCCAAGTCCAAAATAGAAGTTTAGAACGCACATAGCAAGGTTTGATCCCTGGACCTCTTATCTAGAATTTAAAGCCTTTAACCAGTAGGCTACCATATAACTTGTATTCATTAATGACAAAAAAAAATATAAGAGCTTGAAAATTAAAACATGTATTTTTAGATAAAATATTTTGAAAAGTCAAGGCATCCGGTGAATACAATACTACGCACATACACATATTTTCGGTGTATCAAAGACATAAAATTCAGATCATAACATTCTTCCCTACTTATAAAAATTTCGTCCTTGAAATTGAGTCATACCTTACTAGAAGAGATGGGGGTAGTCTCTCCTGATAGCATCCTCGCGCTCCCAAGTGGCTTCCTCGCGAGAGTGGTGCTGCCAAATCACAAGGACCAACGGTATCATTTTATTCCTCAGGGTCTGCTCTTTTCGGTCAATAATCTGAACAGGCACCTCCACAATGGACATATCCTTAAAAACCTCCAAGGGTTCCCAATCGATAACGTGAGTAGGGTCTGTCACGTATTTCTTTAACATGGATATGTGAAAAACATTGTGCACATCGGTAAACTTTGGCGGTAGCTTGATTCGATATGTCGTTTCTCTGATTCTCTTCAAGACTTCGAATGGTCCCACGAATCTCGGACTAAGTTTTCCTTTCAACCCGAATCTCATTACTCCTTTCATAGGAGAGATTTTCACGAAGACTTTATCCCCTTCAATCAGATCCCAATTCCTAGGCTTTAAATCAGCGTAGCTCTTTTGCCTGCTCTGCACGGTTCGCATTCGTTCTTGGATCAACTGAACTTGTTTGGACTTGTCTTCAATAATTTGAGGTCCCAGTAAACTTCTTATGCCGACCTCATCCCAACACAGAGGAGTTCTGCAACTTCTCCCATCTAAGGCTTCATACGGGGTCATCTGTATAGTGGACTGGTAACTATTATTATACGCTAACTTCGTAAGAGGTAGATGCTCGTCCCAATTGCCTCCAAATTTCAGTACACAAGCTCGAAGCACGCCCTCTAACACTTGAATCAGTCTTTCGGTCTGCCCATCCGTCTGAGGATGAAAAGCGGAGACAAATTTCAACTTAGACCCCATCCCATCTTGAAATTTCTTCCAAAATCTTGACGTGAAACGAGGGTCTCTATCAGATACGATATCAGCAGGCACACCATGTAATCTGACAATCTCACGAATGTAAATATCCGCCAACTGAGAAGCTGAATAGGTTATGTGATATGGAATAAAATGAGCCAATTTAGTCAATCTATCGACCACAATCCAAATAACGTTGTTCCTCTTCAGGGTTCTCGGCAACCCGGTGATGAAATCCATACCAATACTCTCCCATTTCCAACCCGGAATCGGTAGTGGCTGAAGTAACCCAGGTGGTTTATGGTATTCAGCTTTGACTTGCTGGCATGTGAGACATCTTGCCATGAAGTCAGCGATCTCTCTCTTTATATCATTCCACCAATAATTTTTCTTTAATCCTTTATACATCTTATTGTTCCCAGGGTGAATAGAGAATTTAGACTTACGGGCTTCGTCTAAGATCTCCCGTTTCAATTCTATATTATCAGGTACACAATAGCGTCTGTGGAATAACATCATCCCATCATCTCTGACAGTAATCTCATACTTCCCACTGTCCTTTAATTTCAAAAGGGTAGGATCTTCAAGCTGTAGTCTCTTGATTCGATCAAGTAATGAAGAGGTGATAACAATGTGCGAAAGCAATGCTCTTGGTCGAATCACCCGTTCTGGAACAAATCTATTGAGGGCATCAACAACAACATTAGCCTTCCCCGAATGATACTTATCTCACAATCATAATCGATCAGGAATTCCAACCATCTTCTCTACCTCATATTCAAGTCTTTCTGCGTAAAAAGGTATTTAAGACTTTGATGATCCGTGGAGATGATGAATTTCTCTCCATAAAGGTAGTATTTCCAGATCTTCAGTGCGAATATGATAGCGACCAGTTCTAGATCATGCGTAGGGTAATTCTTTTCATGTTCCTTTAGCTACTTGATCCGTAAGCTATAATTCTCTCATTCTGCATCAGGACACCACCTAGATCTTTATATGACGCATCGGTATTAACGGTAAAGTCACCACTGCTAGAAGGTATCATTAGAATGGGAGCAGAAGTCAACCTTTCCTTCAACTCGAGAAAGCTCTTCTCGCACTCATCAGTCCAAATGAATTTCACATTCTTCTTGGTCAGCCTGGTAAGAGGTCCTGAGATTTTTGAAAAACCTTCCACGAACCTTCTATAATAACCAGCTAAGCTAAGGAAACTTTGTACTTCAGTAACACTTTTGGGACTCACCCAATTCACAATGGCTTCAATTTTTGCAGGATCAACAGTAATCCCTACCTTAGAAATTTTGTGGCCCAGAAATGTCACTTCACGCATCTAGAATTTGCATTTACCCGTCTTAGCATACAACTGGTTGTCCAATAGGGTTTGTAAGATGATCCTTAAGTGCTTGGCGTGCTCTTCTTCGGACTTGGAGTAGATCAGGATGTCATCAACGAAAACCACCACAAACTGATCCAAGTAGGGCTTGAAAATACGGTTCATCAAGTCCATAAAGATTGCAGGGGCATTAGTCAATCCGAAAGGCCTTACTAAAAATTCAAGCTGCCCATACCTTGTATTGAATGCCGATTTAGTTATATCGGACTCTCTCACCCTCAACTGGTGATATCCAGATCTCAGATCGACCTTAGAAAAATATCGTGCGCCTTGCAGTTGATCAAATAGAACATTGATCGGTGGCAATGGATACATGTTCTTAATCATCGCCTGGTTTAACTGTCGGTAATCAATGCACAACCTCTGAGAACCGTCCTTCTTCTTTACAAATAAAATAGGAGCACCCCATGGTGACTACCTTCTTCTAATAAAGCCCTTATCTTGTAGTTCCAATAACTGTTTTTTCAATTCTGATAGTTTTGCTGGCGCCATCTTGTAAGGAGTCTTGGCTATCGGTGCAGTGCCAAGTAGAAGCTCAATCTGAAATTCGACTTCCCTACTCGGCGGCAAACCCATCACCTCATGAAGAAAAACTCTAGCAAATTCATTTACAATAGGAATCGATGATATATCTCCCCGCTCTTCCTCGGCTTCTAATAAAGTAATGAGTTTCGGAATGACACCCTTTCGTGTGCCCTTGAATTTAAATATCGGTCCATCCAAAAGGGTAAAAATCATGGTCTTGGCGAAACAATCAAGGGTCGCATGAGATTCAGCGAACCAATCCATCCCTAAGATCACATCGAAATCTTTGAAGTCTAATTCAATTAGATCGACAACCAATGCCTGGGTTCCAATCTGGACAAAACATCGAGGATAGACTCTGTCAATAAGCACACTCTTTCTCAGAGGAGTTGCTACGGTAAAAGGAATGCTCATAAGAGATGAATCCTTATCAAGACGCTTAGCGAAGTTCAAGGAGATGAATGAATGGGAAGCACCCGAATCAAAGGCACATGAGCAAAAAGACCATCGATCAACATCGGACCTGGGCACCTAAGACATGCCACGACTTAAATTATTCAACGTAAAGGTATCATTCGATTTTAAAGTTTAATGTCTATAAGATCTTTATTAGTTTTTAACTAATTCATTTAATTCATTTTTAAAAATATTTTCAAAAAGTTGTTCATTTTATGCAAATTAATATTTATAACATTACTACATAAACATGTATGAAAGAATTTAATCATGAATTTTAAATAAACAAACATACCCTGGATGGCATCGTCTGAAGCTCTAGCGTTAGCATCAGATAGGGTACACACGCGGCCATTAGCCGCAATCGTCGCAGATAGACCTCGATACAGATGACTTCTTAGGTATCTTGCACTCAGCTGCTCTATGCCCAGGCTGTCCACAGTTGAAACAAGCACCCGTTCCTCTAAGGCAGGTGCCGTAATGATTCTTGCCACACGTGGTACAGGTCGGAGTAGTCTTTACAGTCGACGCCACTGTAGAATTAGTCTTGCTCTGCTGCGAGAAGGTTGGTCTTGAGTAAGGAGTGCCCCTACTCTCCGATCTCATGTTAGATTTAGAAAACACACGATCTCGGCGGCCATATTGAAAGTTTCTAGCCGAGCTCTGACCCACATTACCAGTCGACGAAGGCGCCTTCAATTCTCTCGATGGTGTAGCACCTATCAATCAGGTCCTTATATGAGTCGCATCGATGTCCAACTACCAAGGTCCTGCTCTGAGGCCTCAAACCCTTCTCAAACCTCCACAGGTGAAAGTTCTAAACGTCGAGAAACCGGGTTGGTGCAGCTTGAAGGCTCACTCGTGTAAAAGTTTAGCATAAGCATCAACAATCATCTCTCCTTGTTGGAGGTTCAGGAGTTCCTCAATCTTCGCTTCTTAGATGCTCTGGGGTAGTACTTATCATAAAACACTTACGAATTCATCCCAGTCCCATACATAACCAGGCTCTTCGACACGAATCGCTTCTTTCAATTGTCTCCATTAGTTCTCGGCAACCCCCTCCAGTTTGTAGGTTGCCAATCTCACTTTAGTTGTTTCATTACACTGCATCAGATCGAAGATTTTTTCCATCTGTTGCACCCATTTCATAGCCTCCGCGCTATCTCCTGTCCATTGAAGTATCGTGATCGATTTTTTCTGAATTCGTCCAATTCTGACCTAGGAGCAGGAGTAGGTTGGGCATTTAGAGTTCTGATTGCATTGATGGCACTCACGATTGTCTCGGTCAACGCATCAATATATTTATTCGTCATCTGCAATCGATCAATCTCACGTTAAATTCTAATTACACATATTCCCGACGTAAGAATCAACCTTAGGCTCTGATACCAACTGTCGTGACCCGAGATCTCACAACCTCTTGATTGTAAGATCTTAGACTGTACGTTCGTATCGTGAACCATAGAAACATAAAAAGGCGATAAAAACACCTTAAACAGCAGAAGATAAAATTTCTTTAAAACATTAATTAATTAAAATAAAACCCATGATAATATTCTTATTCCAATGACAAGTCCAACATGAATAAAGCTTAAACAGTTTT
This sequence comes from Chloranthus sessilifolius, assembly GCA_021018995.1. Lineage (NCBI taxonomy): Eukaryota > Viridiplantae > Streptophyta > Magnoliopsida > Chloranthales > Chloranthaceae > Chloranthus > Chloranthus sessilifolius. The sequence goes on from CM037584.1 coordinate 81,972,946, forward strand.
GATAAAATACTAACTGATTAATGTCTCATTTATTTAAAACCACTAATAATAACTAGAAGAAAAATAGCTAATTAGGCCACAAAGCCATCATCGCCATTCAGTCATGTTTCTTGAACACCACGTATCGTCTCATCGCCATGGACCCATACATTGTAATCGGCGACACCTGTCTCATCTGGTCACCCACATCAACAAGAGGTGTAAGTTTATACTTGTATGGACCAGACTTGCAATCCATCAAAACATAAAATATCAATCATGACCATATAAACATTTCAGTATATTTCATGTGTGTATGCATGTAGCATGAATAGTCTCAATAAGCTGAAATGAACTGAACATAAATATACATATTAATATTACATGAATGCATCATTTCTTTTAATTTCATCTTTCTTGTCATTTAATGCACGTTAGACTCCGTCCCACTCAAGACGTTGGGTCTTAATCATGCTTATCACTTGTTTAGTTAGACTCCGTCATGCTCAAGACGTTGGGTCTAATGAATCATGTCATTTATTGCATGTCAAACTCCATTCCACTCAAGACGTTGGGCTGAATCATGCTCATCATACTCTTGTTCAGTTAGACTCCATCATACACAAGATGTTGGGTCTAATACCTTCTTAAACTCCATCATGTATAAGATGCTGGGTCTAATGCTTCTTAATCATGTTTAGTTAGACTCCATCAAGCACAAGATGTTGGGTTTAATACCTTCTTAAACTCCATCATGTACAAGATGTTGGGTCTAATGCTCATTAACCATGGCTTGACATTTTCTCATGTTTTACTATCATGATTGCACATTCATAGATCATCATGGAGCGTGTAAAGTGCATATGAATAAGATTATCATTCATGAGTATTTAAGTGCATTTAGATGTGGTACATAAACAATGGTACATAAATATTGGAGTATACACAAACTTGGTGCATGAACAATGAAGTGCATAAAATATGACCATGGTCCATAAACATTGACATTTTAATCACATTGTTGAGAGAAGAGCTGATTAGAGAACTTAACTATTCAAACACAATCCATTGATTCAAGTTCAGGCTCAATTGATTGATTTCCCAGAATCAATCGATTGACTGATATCCATGCATTTCTCAAAACATTTAGGCTCAATCGATTGATCCCTCAGGATCGATCGATTGACTCAAATCTGTGCATTTTCCCAAAATAAAATTATTTATCAGTATCTGTTTATGCTCAATCGATCGATTTACCAGAATCAATCGATTGAATCAAATCCATACATTTTCTAAAAGAATGCCCTTTATCAGTGTCTGTCAGGCTCAATTGATTTACTCCTTTGAATCAATTGATTGAATCAAATCCGTGCATTTTCTGAAAATAATATCATTTATTAGTTTCTATTAGGCTCAATCGATTGACTCCTCTAAATCAATCGATTGACATAATTCTGTGCATTTTATTTCAAAGCAATATCATTTAATCCCCAATCGATTCACATAATTCTGTGCATTTTTTCAAAAATAAACTCATTTATCAGTACCTATTTTAATATTCATCCTCAATTGATTGACATCCAATCGTCAATCGATTGACATAATTCTGTGAGCACATATCAAAATGCATCAAATCACATGGTGGGATTTCATCCGTTTTTTTCTTAATTAAAATTATCAACATTAAGGATCATCAATCATTGCATGCGTCCATTTAATCATCCATTCATTATTCATGAAATAAACTCACTAATTTATACAAAAATCTATTTAAAAATCAATATTTTAAGTTCAATGGAAAGCATGATTTCTCCATACCTAGATCGATCGTACCACCACGATTATATTAAGATCCCAACAATGATGATGATTCTAGAAGGAGGCGAAGGCCGCTTGAGAATATACGCCAACGTCTCGCCACACTTCCAAAAGAATGGTTCTAAGAAGATAGACCTAGAATTTCTTCTCTAAGGTCTCTAGGGTCTCTGACGGCTTTTTTTTAAAGAACTCTAAATGAGCTTATAATTTAGGGTTCTCTGTAAAACACTTATTTATTATATTTTAGGGATTATCCGGGGTTAAGCTAACACAACAAAGAAGTGTGTATAGGCTTTTACCTCCAAGTCCAAAATAGAAGTTTAGAACGCACATAGCAAGGTTTGATCCCTGGACCTCTTATCTAGAATTTAAAGCCTTTAACCAGTAGGCTACCATATAACTTGTATTCATTAATGACAAAAAAAAATATAAGAGCTTGAAAATTAAAACATGTATTTTTAGATAAAATATTTTGAAAAGTCAAGGCATCCGGTGAATACAATACTACGCACATACACATATTTTCGGTGTATCAAAGACATAAAATTCAGATCATAACATTATTCCCTACTTATAAAAATTTCTTCTTTGAAATTGAGTCATACCTTACTAGAAGAGATGGGGGTAGTCTCTCCTGATAGCATCCTCGCGCTCCCAAGTGGCTTCCTCGCGAGAGTGGTGCTGCCAAATCACAAGGACCAACGGTATCATTTTATTCCTCAGGGTCTGCTCTTTTCGGTCAACAATCTGAACAGGCACCTCCACAATGGACATATCCTTAAAAACCTCCAAGGGTTCCCAATCGATAACGTGAGTAGGGTCTGTCACGTATTTCTTTAACATGGATATGTGAAAAACATTGTGCACATCGGTAAACTTTGGCGGTAGCTTGATTCGATATGTCATTTCTCTGATTCTCTTCAAGACTTCGAATGGTCCCACGAATCTCGGACTAAGTTTTCCTTTCAACCCGAATCTCATTACTCCTTTCATAGGAGAGATTTTCACGAAGACTTTATCCCCTTCAATCAGATCCCAATTCCTACGCTTTAAATCAGCGTAACTCTTCTACCTGCTCTGCGCGGTCCGCATTCGTTCTCGGATCAACTGAACTTGTTTGGACGTGTCTTCAACAATTTGAGGTCCCAGTAAACTTCTTACGCCGACCTCATCCCAACACAGAGGAGTTCTGTAACTTCTCCCATATAAGGCTTCATACGGGGCCATCTGTATAGTGGACTGGTAACTATTATTATACGCGAACTCCACAAGAGGTAGATGCTCATCCCAATTGCCTCCAAAGTCTAGTACACAAGCGCGAAGTATGTCCTCTAACACTTGATTCAGTCTTTCGGTCTGCCCATCCGTCTGAGGATGAAAAGCAGAGCTAAATTTTAACTTAGACCCTATCCCATCTTGAAATTTCTGCCAAAATCTTGACGTGAAATGAGGGTCTCTATCAGATACGATATCAGCAGGCACACCATGTAATCTGACAATCTCACGAATGTAAATATCCGCCAATTGAGAAGCTGAATAGGTCATGCGATATAGAATAAAATGAGCCGATTTAGTCAATCTATCGATCACAACCCAAATAGCGTCGTTCCTCTTCAGGGTTCTCGGCAACTCGGTGATGAAATCCATACCAATACTCTCCCATTTCTAACTCGGAATCGGTAGTGGCTGAAGTAACCCAGGTGGTGTCTGGTGTTCAGCTTTGACTTGCTGGCATGTGAGACATCTTGCCATGAAGTCAGCGATCTCTCTCTTCATATCATTCCACCAATAATTTTTCTTCAATCCTTTATACATCTTATTGTTCCTTGGGTGCATAGAGAATTTAGACTTATGGGCTTCGTCTAAGATCTCCCGTTTCAATTCTATAGTATCAGGTACACAGTAGCGTCCCTGGAACAACATCATCCCATCATCTCTGACAGTAATCTCAGACTTCCAACTGTCCTTTAATTTCAAAAGGGTAGGATCTTCAAGCTATAGTCTCTTGATTTGATCAAGTAATGAAGAGGTGATAACAATGTGCGAAAGCAATGCTCTTGGTCGAATCACCCGTTCTGGAAAAAATCTGTTGAGGGCATCAGCAACAACATTAGCCTTCCCCGGATGATACTTGATCTCGCAATCATAATCGATCAGAAATTTCAACCATCTTCTCTACCTCATATTCAAGTCTTTCTGCGTAAAAAGGTATTTAAGACTTTGATAATCTGTGGAGATGATGAATTTCTCTTCATACAGGTAGTGTCTCCAGATCTTCAGCGCGAATATGATAGCGGCCAGTTCTAGATCATGCGTAAGGTAATTCTTTTCATGTTCCTTTAGCTGCCTGGATCCGTAAGCTACAACTCTCTCATTCTGCATCAGGACACCACCTAGTCCTTTATACGACGCATCGGTATTAACGGTAAAGCCACCACTGCCAGAAGGTATCACTAGAATGGGAGCAGTAGTCAACCTTTCCTTCAACTCGAAAAAGCTCTTCTCGCACTCATCGGTCCAAATGAATTTCACATTCTTCTTGGTCAGCTCGGTAAGAGGTCTTGAGATCTTTGAAAAACCTTCCACGAACCTTCTATAATAACCAGCTAAGCTAAGGAAACTTCGTACTTCAGTAACACTTTTGGGACTCGCCCAATGCACAATGGTTTCAATTTTTGCAGGATCAACAGTAATCCTCCCGTAAATTCGTGGCCCGAAATGTCACACTTCATCCGAATTCGCATTTACTCGTCTTAGCATACGACTGGTTGTCCAATAGGGTTTGTAAGACAATCCTTAAGTGCTCGGCGTGCTCTTCTTCGGACTTGGAGTAGATAAGGATGTCATCAATGAAAATCACCACAAATTGATCCAAGTAGGGCTTGAAAATACGGTTCATCAAGTCCATAAAGATTGCAGGGGCATTAGTCAATCCGAAAGGCCTTACTAAAAATTTAAACTGCCCATACCTTGTATTGAATGTTGTTTTAGCTATATCGGACTCTCTCACCCTCAACTGGTGATATCCAGATCTCAGATCGACCTTAGAGAAATATCGTGCGCCTTGCATTTAATCAAATAGAATATCGTTCGGTGGCAATGGATACTTGTTCTTAATCGTCGCCTGGTTCAACTGTCGGTAATCAATGCACAACCTTTGAGAACCGTCCTTCTTTACAAATAAAACAGGAGCACCCCATGGTGACTGGCTTCTTCTAATAAAGCCCTTATCTTGTAGTTCCTATAACCGTTTCTTCAATTCTGATAGTTCTGCAGGCGCCATCTTGTAAAGAGTCTTGGCTATCGGTGCAGTGCCAGGTAGAAGCTCAATCTGAAATTCGACTCCCCTACTCGCGGCAAACCCGTCACCTCATCAAGAAAAACTCCAGCAAATTCATTTACAATAGGAATCGATGATATATCTCCCCGCTTTTCCTCGGCTTCTAATAAAGTAGAGAGTTTCGGAATGACACCCTTTCGCGCGCCCTTGAATTTAAATATCGGTCCATCCAAAGGGGTAAAAATCACGGTCTTGGCGAAACAATCAAGGGTCGCATGAGATTCAGCGAGCCAATCCATCCCTAGGATCACGTCGAAATCTTTGAAGTCTAATTCAATTAGATCGACAACCAATGCGTGGGTTCCAATCTGGACAAAACATCGAGGACAGACTCTGTCAATAAGCACACTCTTTTCCAGAGGAGTTGCTACGGTCAAAGGAATTCTCATAGGAGATGAATCATTATCAAGACGCTTAGCGAAGTTCAAGGAGACGAATGAATGGGAAGCACCCGAATCCAAAAGCACATGAGCAAAAAGACCATCGATCAACATCGAACTTGGGCACCCAAGACATGCCACAACTTAAATTATTCAACGTAAGGGTATCATTCCATTTTAAAGTTTAATGTCTATCAGATCTTTATTAGTTCTTAACAAATTCATTTAATTCATTTTTTAAAATATTTTCGAAAAGTTGTTCATTTTATGCAAATTAATATTTATGACATTACTATGTAAACATGTATGAAAGAATTTAATCATGAATTTTAAATAAAGAAACATACCCTGGATGACATTGTCTGAATCTCTAGCGTCAGCATCAGATAAGGTATACAAGCCGCCATTAGCCGTAATCGTCGCAGGAGGCATAGCCCTCGATACAGATGACTTCTTAGGCATCTTGCACTCAGCTGCTCTATGCCCAAGCTTTCACAGTTGAAACAAGCACCCGTTCCTCTAAGGCAGGTGCCGTAATGATTCTTGCCACACGTGGTACAGGTTGAAGTAGTCTTTGCAGTCGACACCACTATAGAATTAGTCTTGCTCTGTTGCAAGAAGGCTGGTCTTGAGTAAGGAGTGCCCCTACTCTCTGATCTCATGTTGGATTTAGAAAACACACGATCTCGGCGGCCATATTGAAAGTTTCTAGCCGAGCTCTGACCCACATTACCAGTCCACGAAGGCGCCTTCAATTCTCTCTTGATGGTGTAGCACCTATCAATCAGGTCCTTGTATGAGTCGCATCGATGTCCAACTACCAAGGTCCTGATCTGAGGCCTCAAACCCTTCTCAAACCTCCTGAGTCTAAAGTTCTCGTAAGAAATCAGGGTCGGTGCAAACTGGCTCAGTTCCGTAAAAAAGTTTAGCATGAGCATCAACAGTCATCTCTCCCTGTTCGAGGTTCAGGAGTTCCTCAATCTTCGCTTCTTGGACGCTCTGGGGGTAGTACTTATCATAAAACACTTACGAATTCATCCCAGTCCCATACATAATCAGGCTCTTCGACACAAGTCGCTTCTTTCAATTGTCTCCACCAGTTCTCGGCATCCCCCTCCAATTTGTAGGTTGCCAATCTCACTTTAGTTGTTTCATTACTCTATCAGATCGAAGATCTTTTCCATCTGTTGCACCCATTTCATTGCCTCCGTGCAATCTCCCGTCCCATTGAAGTATCGTGGTCGATTTTTCCTGAATTCGTCTAATTCTGACCTAAGGCAGGAGTAGGTTGGGCATTTGGAGTTCTGGTTGCATTGATGACACTCACAATTGCCTCGGTCAACGCATCAATATGTTTGTTCGTCATCTGCAATCAATCAATCTCACATTAAACTCCGATTACACATATTCTCGACGTAAGAATCAACATTAGGCTCTGATACCAACTGTTACGACCTGAGATCTCACATCCTCTTGATTGTAAGATCTTAGACTGTACCTTCGTATCGTGAACTATAGAAATATAATAAAGCGATAAAAACACCTTAAACAGCGGAAGATAAAATTTCTTTAAAATATTAATTAATTAAAATAAAACCCATGATAATGTTCTTATTCTAATAACAAGTCCAACATGAATAAGGCTTAAACAGTTTTGATAAAATACTAACAGATTAATGTCTCATTTATTTAAATCCACTAACAATAACTAGAAAGAAAAATAGCTAATTAGGCCACAAAGCCATCATCACCATTCAGTCCAGTTTCTTGAGCAGCATGTGCCGTCTCATCGCCATAGACCCATACATTGTCATCGGCGACACCTGTCTCATCTGGTCACCCACATCAACAAGGGGTGTAAGTTTATACTTGTATGGACCAGACATACAATCCATCGAAACATAAAATATCAATCATAGCCATATAAACATTTCAGTATATTTCATGTATGTGTGCATGTGGCATATATAGTCTCAATAAGCTGAAATGAACTGAACATAAACATATATATCAATATTATATGAATGCATTATTTCTTTTAATTTTATCTTTCTTGCCATTTAATGTACGTTAGACTCCGTCCCGCTTAAGATGTTGGGTCTTAATCATGCTTATCATTCGAAGCATTTAACGTTTTTTGGCTTGTGGTGCCCTTAGGAATCGATGGGCGTACAAATAGAGGTAATCTTACCATAAAGCTAACCCCCAAAAGTAGCCATCGAATTTTTGAGGTATCATTGTTAATGGTTAACAGCATTTGCAATTAATTGAATATTTGGTATCTATACGAGCAGAGCTATTGACCGCCACAGAGATTGTTTTTTGTTCCAATCTTCCACACAATTGATCATCAGATCATGGAGCACATATCCGAAAGCTCGATATTGACTCCATGTGGCACACATAAGTATCAAAAGTGACCGCGATCATGGGAGTATCATGACAGGAGATCAGGTCCACTACAAAAAATAAGACTATTAGCGGCAGTTTTTGCCGCTTTTTTTAATAAAAAACTGTCGCTACAAAAAACTGTCACTATTATTTTTGTAGCGGCAGTTTTTTATAGCGAAAGGACTAATAGTGGCAATTTTATTAGCCTTATTTTTTGTAGTGGTCACTTTTAGAGATGTGTATTAGTTTGGTGGAATCAACACTTTACTATTTGATAGATGCGTCATTATATGAAGATCAACTGTGGAAGATTGGGATGAAAAACAATCAATCAATGGCTCTCACGTGTGAAAACTCTAGTTATAGATAAAGAATATTTTATTACAATTTTATTAATTATAGGATAAATGTAGTTTTCAAAGCTATTGAAAAGCTCTTTTACGTCTGATTTTCATAAAAGTGAAATGTGATTACAATAGAACATATAAAATACTCTTTATATTATTATATAAAGGGTACCGTTATTTGCGTCCACCACTTTATTGGCGGAGCCTACACTAAAATCCGTTGACTGCCTTTATTCAGACAATCATGATCATTTTTCATTCTGATCTTAGGCACAATGGATCTTACGATGATGGGCGTGCCATCAGTTGATTTTCTGATTCCACATTCATTGCAAGATATCAAAAAATAGCCCTAAACTCATATTTGAGCGTGATGTGTGCTAAAGAATTGAGGGTCATGTTTTGGAATTTCTATAATGTGGAATCAGAAACTTGAGCATCTGATGGCACGCCCATGATCTCAAGATCCATTACGTGAAAGATTGAGAGGAAAAGCGACTTGTACCGTCTGATTCATCGCAGTCGGTGTAAACTAATGGTTTCAAATAGAGGTACCCTTATATTTTATTTTATTTTTATAACAGAGGTATCCTTATATAAATGCCAAAGATTGTTAGGTCGGTCGACATGGCTCCCAACCATCTAACAACCAACCAAAGTCAAATGCCAAGTAGGTGTAAGTGCCAATGTAGTAATTAGCTATCGGATGTGCGACACTCACATCCATCCAAATGTTGCTATCATGCATGCCTCTCAACAGTAACGATTCCAAATAAGTTTTATAATAGGCTTTAATCAATAACTAGAGGCCACAATTTTGTGAATCTGGAATATTTTTCATCAATTCTCAAACTATTGTACACATGTCCAGCTATAATTTAGACTAGACTCAAATCAAGGTATCGATCTTCTAACTCGGCATTGATCAATACAGGCCCATATCGGCCGATACATATCGATTTGAGCCTAAATGTGAATTTTTTTTTTTAAAGGGCTAATCAGTATCGGCCGATTCATATTGGTCCTCCATTGATTGATATTCGATACCGAAATCGATTTTAATACTTAGATTCAAACTAAAGATTGTATCATTGAATGGTTTCTATTATCTGATCAAGAGCATGGCAGAGGTTTTAAACAAGCTATCAACTCAGGTATCGGTTGACACATATCAGCATATATATATATATCAGCGGCCAATACGAGACATCTTTAAAAAAATATTCAATTAAAGGAGGAATTGGCCGATACCCGATCCGCATTAGCCGATACCGATACCAATATCAATACGGTCCTGAGACTATATCGGGGCTGTGTTGGTATCGGTTGGCCAAGATACCAACATGTACTGTCTATATACACATATCAGTTTTTATTTCCTTTTAAAACCCGTGTTTGGTTACAACATATATATATTCATTTTTTTTTATAATTATTAATTTAACATTTTTATTTTTTTAAAATTTTATCTTTTTTTTTTTCCAAAATTGCCAAAATTTACAATTCTTCTCATATTTTTTCAGAGCCGTTTTATTCGACTTTATGATTGCACCTATGATAATTGGAATTCCCACCTCCACCTATCATCCCAACATAATCTAACAATGAGGCATAAGAAGTGATTTACTTATGAATTATACATGTTGGTGTGTCACTTTGTAGAGGAGTAAGCGTCCTATGTGTAGACAATTTGATGACTATGTTAGACAAAAAATTATTCTATAATGTGGAATTCAACACTTAATAAGAATCAAAACTGAAATATACAAGAAATTATACCTCTAGTCATTGATGCTGACTTAGACTTTCTCACTGTTTCTCTCTTTCTCTCTTTGAATTTTGGCACTTCTAAATACTACTCACTCTAGTTAGATGGTGTAAGACTGAAGGGGTTTTAGTGTATAAGTTTGGGGACCAAAGTGTGGTATTTATAGTCAAAGCTTTCATCAAGCCTTAGTGGCTACATGTCCTACAACATGGGTAGTTTCCTCAACTTTCAACTTTAGATATCATGGATAGTTTTCATAACTTCCAACTTCATGGGTAGTTCTCACAACTAATATTATGGGTAGCTTCCACAACTTCCAACTTCATGGGTAGTTCCTACAACTTTCAATATCATGGGTAGCTTTCACAACTTCCAACTTCATAAGTAGTTCCCACAACTTCCAATATCATGGGTAGTTCCCACAACTACAAACGTGATGGAGATTAGGAGTATGCCACTTCAAGAGCTCCTAATATTAAAGAGAGTTGGAGACTTCTTTGAGAAACGATCAACACTCTCCTACTTGGTCCACACTTTTAATCTAATGTCTCATCTTGAACCCATCGATAATCTGTATTAAGTAATAAGTATATAAATCATGGCGATAAGTCATCTAATGATGAATATTACTATACATGTATTACTATGTATTTATAACTTATGTGGTAATAATTTCTTATTAAATAAACCCTATGTTTATTCTTCATCTAACACAGATAAATTTTCTCAAAATTAAATTAAGGTGCACATCAATATAAAAAAAATATCAAAATAATTAAAATTTTCTATTAAATGACATTATCAATATAATAAAAAATTACATAATAGAACCAAGTCTCATATTTGCTACATGATCCTTGAATTTAAATGGTGACATGCCTATAGTCAAAGGATCGGCAATCATTAGCTTAGTACTGACGTACTCAATGACCACTTTCTTTTCTTTAGCATGCTCTCTTATGGCTAAATACTTAATGTCGATATGTTTACTTCGACTTCCACTTTTGTTGTTCTTAGCCATAAAAACAGCAGCTGAATTATCGAAATACATTCTCAATGGGTTAGAGATAGAATCCACAATTCTAAGCCTAGAAATAAAACTCTTAAGTCATACACCATGTGAAGTAGACTAAAAACAAGAGACAAATTCGGCTTCCATAGTGAAGTTTGCAGTAAAAGTCTGCTTGGCACTCCTCAATGATACAGCTCCACTGACCATAAAAAATATGTATCCTGATGTTGATTAGTGTGAATCAATGCAGTTAGTAAAATCAGAATCTGAGTAGGCAATTACTTTCAGATTGTTTGTCTGTCTATACTTAAGCATGTAGTCTTTGGCTCCTTGAAAGCATCTCATTACTTTCTTGGCAGCTCTCCCATGGTCTAAACTTAGATCACTCTGATATCGTCCCAACATTCTCACAACAAATGCAATGTCAGGTTTTGTGCAGCCTTGAGCATACATCTATTGATCTGAATTTTATATCTTTGATACATCTAATTTATGTGTATGTGCCTAATAGCGTATACACCGCATGCCGTGACTTTTCAAAATGTTTTAACTAAAAATACATGTTTTGTTTTTTCAAGCTCTTATATTTATTTCCGTTAATTATGGACACAAGTTATGTGGTAGCTTATTGGTTAAAGGCTTTAAGTTATAGACAAGAAGTCTAGGGATCGAACCTTGTTATATGTGTTATAAACCTCTATTTTGGACTCTAAGATAAAAGCCTATGCACTCTTCCTTAGTGTGTTAGCTTAACAGCGGATAATCTCCAAAATATTATAAATAAGTGTCTTACGGAGAACCCTAAATCATAATCTCATTTAGAGTTCTTCTTAAGAATATAGCTGTCAGAAACTCTAGAGACCTTAGAAAAGAAATTTTAGATCTACCTTTCTTTTGAAAGATCGACAGGACGTTGGCATATATTCTCAAGCGGCCTTTACTTCCTTCTAGAATCATCATCATTATTGTTGGGGTCTCGATCTAATTATGAGGATACGATCGATCTAAGTATGGAGAAATCATGCCTTTCATTGAACTTAAAATATTAATTTTTAAATAAATTTTTATGTAATTTAGTAATTTTATTTCATAGATAATGAATGGATGATTAAATGGATGTATGTTATGATTATTGATTTTTAATGTTGATGATTTTGATTAAAAATAAGATGGGTTAATGTTCATCATGCGATTTGAGCACTGTTGGGGCATGCTTAGGATCAACGTCAATAGATTGATTCTGAGAACTCAATAGATTGAGCACGGATTTCTGTCAATAGATTGAGCCGACATCAATAGATTGAGTCGAATTCAATAGATTGAGTCTGAGCACAAATTTATGTCAATCGATTGATTCTTGAAAATTTAATCGATTGAAAATGAACATTAAATAGTGACAGACAAAACTCAATAGATTGAGCACATATTTATGTCAATTGATTAATTCCTGAAAATCAATCAATTGAGGATGAACATTAAATAGTGACAAACAAAACTCAATAGATTAAGCATAATTTAATAGATTGAGCCTGAACTCTAACTCAATAGACTGAGCCTGAGCACGGAGTTATGTCAATCGATTGAGAAACTAATCCATTGAGCATGAGCAGAATTCAATAGTTTGAGTTTGAATAGCTAAGTTCTATATTCAGTTGTTCTCATAACAGTGTCATTAAATGTCAATGTTTATATACCATGATTATATTATATGTACTATAATATTTATACACTATAATTGTGTACACTTCAATGTTTATGTACCATGATTAAATGCACTTAAATGTTTACATATTATGAACTTACTCTTATACACTTTACATGTTCCATGATAATCTATATAATGCACAATCAAGACACGTAAAATATGATAAAATGACAAGCCATAGTTAATGAGCATTAGACCCAATATCTTGTACATGATGGAGTCTAAGAAGGTATTAGACCCAACATCTTGTGCTTGATGAAGTCTAACTAAACATGATTAAGAAGTATTAGACCCAACATCTTATACCTGATAGAGTCTAAGAAGGTATTAGACCCAACATCTTGTATAAGATGGAGTCTAACTAAATAAGAGTATGATGAGCATGATTAAACCCAACGTCTTGAGCAGGACAGAGTTTGACATGCAATAAATGATATGAATGATTAGATCCAACATCATAAGCATGACAGAATCTAACTAAACAAGCATGATTACGACCCAACGTCTTGAACAAGACGGAGTCTAACGTGCATTAAATGACAAGAAAGATGAAATTAAAAGAAATGATGCATTCATATAACTTTGATTTTCATGTTTATGTTATGTTCATTTTAGCTTATAGAGATTATACATGCCACAAGCACACACACATGAAATATATAAAAATATTCTGATGACTAAGATTGATATTTACGCTTCAATGGATTGCATGTCTGGTCCATACAAGTGTAAACTTACACCACTTGTTGATGTGGGTGGCCAGATGAGACAAGTGTAGCTGAGGACAACGTATGGGTCTATGGAGATGAGACTTCACGTGGTGCCCGCAAACCTGAAATGAATGGCCATGATAATGTTATTATTATTGGTTTTTAATTAAATGAAATAATAACCAATTAGTATTTAATTAAAACTATTTAAGCTTTAATCATGTTGGACTTTGCTATTGGAATACAAACATTATCATGGGTTTTATTTTAATTAATTAATATTTTAAATAAATTTTATCTTCAGCTGTTTAAGGCGTTTTATTGCCTTTTTATGTTTCTATGGTTCACTATACGAATGCACGGTCTAAAATTTTACAATCAAGGGGTTGTGAGATATTGGGCCTCTACAATTGGTATAAAAGCCTAAGGTTGATTCTTATGTCGAGAATATGTATAACTGAAGTTTAACGTGAGATTGATCTGTTGCAGATGATGAACAAACACATTGATGTATTGACCGAGGCGATTGTGAATGCCATCAATGCAACCAAAACTCTGAATTCCCAACCTACTCCTGCCCCTAGGTCGAAATTGGATGAATTCAGGAAGAACCGACCACAATACTTCAATGGGACGAAATAGCGCTAAGGCTATGAAATGGGTGCAGTAGATAGAAAAGATCTTCGATCTGATGGAATGTAATGAAATAACTAAAGTGAGATTGGCAACCTACAAACTAGAGGGGGATGCCGAGAACTGGTGGAGACAATTAAAAGAAGCGACTCGTATCGAAGAGCCCGATTACGTATGGGACTGGGACGAATTCGTAAAGGTGTTTTACGATAAGTACTACCCCCAGAGCGTCCAAGAAGCGAAAATTGATGAACTCTTGAACTTGCAATAGGGAGAGATGGCTGTTGACACTTATGTCAAGCTTTTTACAGAACTGAGCCAGTTTACACCGACCCTAGTTTCTGACGAGAACTTTTGACTCAGGAGGTTTGAGAAGGGTTTGAGGCCCCAAATCAGGACCTTGGTGGCTGGACATCGATGTGACTCATACAAGGACTTAATTGATAGGTGGTATACCATCGAGAGAGAACTGAAGGCACCTTCGCTGACTGGGAATGTGGGTCAGAGCTCGGCTAGAAACTTTTAATCTAACAGTCGAGATCGTGTGTTTTCTAAATCTAACATAAGATCGGAGAGTAGGGTCACTCCTTACTCAAGACCAACCTTCTCTCACCAAAGTAAGACTAATTCGGCAGTGGCGTTGACAGCGAAGACTACTCCGATTTGTACCACTTATGGTAAGAATCATCATGGCATTTGCCTGATAGGAATGGGTGCTTGTTTTAACTGTGGATAGCTTGGGCATAGAGCAACCATGTGCAAGATGCCTAAGAAGTCATCTGAATCGAGGGCTGCGCCTCCTGGGACCATTATGGCTAATGGGCGCATGTATACCCTATCTAATGCTGACGCTAGAGCTTTAGACAATGTCATCCAGGGTATATTTGTTTATTTAAAATTCATGATTAAATTCTTTCATACCTGTTTACATAGTAATGTCATACCTATTAATTTACATAAAATGAATAGTTTTTTAAAAATATTTTCAAAAATAAATTAAATGAATTTGTTAAGAATTAATGATTATCTAGTAGATATTAAATTTTTAAATTGAATGATACCCTTATGTTGGAAAATTTAAGTCGTGGCGTGTCTTAGGTGCTCAGGTTCGATGTTGATCGATCCTTTTTACTCATGTGCTTTTGGATTCGAGTGCTTCCCATTCATTCGTCTCCTTGAACTTTGCTAAGCGTCTTGATAAGAATTCATCACCAATGAGCATTCCAATGACTGTAGCGACTCCTCTGGGGAAGAGTGTGCTTGCGGACAGAGTCTACCCTCGATGTTTTGTTCAGATTGGACCAGCATTGGTTGTCGATCTGATTGAGTTAGATTTTGAAGATTTTGATGTTATCCTAGGGATGGATTGGCTCGCTGAGTCTCATGCGACCCTTGATTATTTTGCCAAGACCGTGATTTTTACCCCTTTTGATGGACCGATGTTTAAATTCAAGGAAGCACGGAAGGGTGCCATTCTGAAACTCTTTGCGTTATTAGAAGCTGAAGAAAGCCGAGGAGATATATCTTTAATTCCCATTATAAATGAATTTGCAAGAGTTTTTCCTGATGAGGTGATGGGTTTTCCGTCCAGTAGGGAAGTCAAATTTCAGATTGAGCTTGTACCTGTCACTGCACCGATAGCCAAGACTCCTTACAAGATGGCACCTACAGAACTATCTGAATTGAAGAAACAGTTACAGGAACTATAAGATAAGAGTTTAATTATAAAGAGTCGGTCACCATGGGGTGCTCCTATCTTATTTGTGAAGAAGAAGGACGATTCTCAGAGGCTGTGCATTGATTATCGATAGTTGAATCAGGCAACGGTTAAGAACAAGTATTCATTATCACGGATCGATGTTCTATTTGATCAACTGCTAGGTGCACAATATTTCTCTAAGATCGATATGAGATCTAGATATCACTAGTTGAGGGTGAAAGAGTCCGATATAACTAAAACGACATTCAATATAAGGTATGGGCAGTTTAAATTTTTAGTAATGCCTTTCGGATTGACTAATGCCCATGCTATCTTCATGGACTTGATGAACCGTATTTTCAAGCCCTACTTGGATCAATTTGTGGTGGTTTTCGTCAATGACATCCTGATCTACTCCAAGTTTGAAGAAGAGCACGTCGAACACTTAAAAGATCATCTTACAAACCCTATTGGACCACAAATTGTATGCTAAGACGAGTAAATACGAATTCTGGATGCATGAAGTGGCATTTTTGGGCCACAGGATTTCTGAGGCAGAGATTACTGTTGATCCTGCTAAAATTGAAGCCATTATGAATTGGGTAAGTCCCAAAAGTGTTACTGAAGTGCGAAGTTTTCTGGGCTTAGCAGGTTACTATAGAAGGTTCGTAGAAGATTTCTCAAAGATCTCAGGACCTCTCACTGGACTGACGAAGAAGAATGTAAAATTCAATTAGACCGATGAGTGAGAGAAGAGCTTTCTCGAGTTGAAGAAAAGGTTGACTACTGCTCCTATTCTAGTGATACCTTCTGGAAGTGGTGGCTTCACTGTTAATACCGATGTGTCATATAAAAGACTAGGCGGTGTCTTGATGCAGAATAAGAGAGTTGTAGCTTACGGATCTAGACAGCTAAAGGAATATGAAAAAAATATCCTACACACGATCTAGAACTGACTGCTATCATATTTGCACCGAAGATCTGGAGACACTACCTATATGGGAATAAATTCATCATCTCCACGGATCATCAAAGTCTTAAATATTTTTTTACTCAGAAAGACTTGAATATGAGATAGAGGAGATTGTTAGAATTTCTGACCGATTACGATTGTGAGATCAAATATCATCCAGAAAAGGCTAATGTTATGGCCGATGCCCTTAGTAGATTTATTCTAGAGCAGGTGTTTCGACCACGGGCATTGCTCACATTGTTATCACCTCTTCGTTACTTGATTGAATCAGGGAACTACAACTTCAAAATCCTATCCTTTTGAAACTGAAGGACAGTGGGAAGTCGGAGATTACTGTCAGGGATGATGGGATGATGTTGTTTTAGGGATGTTACTATGTAGCTGATATTATAAAATTGAAACGAGAAATCTTGGACGAAGCCCATAAGTCTAAATTCTCTATTGACCCTGGGAACAATAAAATGTATAAAGGATTGAAGAAAAACTATTGGTGGAATGATATGGAGAGAGAGAGAGAGAGATCGCTGACTACGTGGCAAGACGTCTCACATGCCAGCAAGTTATAGTTGAACATCAGAAACCACCCGGGTTACTTCAGCCACTACTGATTCCAGGTTAGAAATGGGAAAGGATTAGTATGGATTTCATCATCGAGTTGCCGAGAACTTTGAAAAGGAATGACGCGATTTGGGTTGTGGTCGATAGATTGACTAAATTGGCTTATTTTATTCCGTACCGCTTGACCTATTCAGCTTCTCAGTTGACAGATATTTACATTCGGAAGATAGTCAGATTACATGGTGTACCTACTGATATTATGTCTGACAGAGACTTTCGTTTCACTTCGATATTTTAGCAGAAATTTCAAGACAGAATGGGATCGAAGTTGAAATTTAGCTCCGCTTTTCATCCCCAAACTGATGGGCAGATCGAAAGATTGAATCAGGTGTTGGAAAACATGCTTCGCGCTTGTGTACTGCACTTCAGAGGCAATTGTGATGAACACCAATCCCTTACAGAGTTCGCTTATAACAATAGTTACCAGTCTACCATTGTGACAGCTCAGATTTCGACACTCTGAAACCTGTGCCATTGGCATGACCCTCAAGGTCGTACCCCATAATTATGAACGAAACATTTGGTATATCCACATAATTTTAAAGTAGAACATGCTCTAAAGAAAATATAGAATTAAATCTCCAGTTCTATAATATAAGTCAAAACACGTAACCAAAAAGATAGTTCTAATCTCATGTCACTGCATGAGCAAAAGAACCAACCCAAATCATCAGTGATGACACAGCAGTCACCCCAGATGGTTCGCCAAAAGAATGTCTCACTGTTATTACATTATCTCAAAATAGGGTTGGACATACCAAGTTGTACAATCTTTCTCACAAAACAATCAAAGTGCGCAGAGGGTCTTCTAAAAGAACTCCTCAGGAGGGGGCTTAGACTCCTCTCCAGGCACGTACTCAGGGTCTTTCTGGTCCACATCCCTTGAAACAGCAACAACAGCAAGCACCAAACCTGTGACGTATAGTCTAAAGAGTGAGCTACATCATAGCTCAATAGGGAAATAACTGAACGAACATATAAATCTATTTTACTCACATATATTCCATGACATAAAGGAACATGATTTATCAATAAAAGGCAGCTGAAAAACAGTTTTAAGTTACCAAAAGCATGAACTGATGTATTTGTTACTCTACACGTGTTAACTCATTTTCTACTTGTTCATAAAAGACAAAGATCGGTCTCAAAACTTAAATCAATTAACTTAAATAATCCTCAAGCGATATAGCCTCGAGCCACGATGGAATACCCACCATCGTCGTCCAAGCAGACTATTTCTCCTTCATATAATACTATCCAAGTCCCTTACTCATAGGCGACGGGACACAAAGCTCATATACATCCCTAGGATGCCATACTGGTGTACGGATATCCCGCCGTACCGGTCACGAATATTCTGCTGAGTCAGTCGCGGGTATACCACCGTGTCGGTGGGGTATTCTAGGAACTTGAAATCAATTGTGCAAAGATATATATAGTTTTCACCGTGTGATCGTGTTAAATATAGTAATTGATGTTTTGTTTAAGTCTTATTCAAATAACTTCACATCTCTCTGATGTGTACGTTTCTCATACATCCCTGGGATGTTCTCTGTTCACATGCATCATCTAGATGCCCATATCACATTCACATCCACTGGGATGTCACATTCTCATGAGCGTACTTGTTTATTTACTTAGTGTTCCACCACACACACACACCTTAGTTCCACAAGCTTATCTACTTTTCAAAATCACAAGCATATCTCTATGCTCTTAACACATGCACACGCATTTTCACACCACTACATACATGCTGTCGTAATGTGACAGCCCAACGTTTCCCCTTATTATATATGGGAAAGGTTGTGCCGTCGGATCACCTAACATGATCCTTTCAGACAAGTGCATCGTGTACAAAATATTTCAATTGCGGAAGCGAACTAAAATAACTCTAATACGAAGAAATATGGCACAACTGATATCCATTCATTTATCTAAAGCAGTAAACTGAATAGGAAATATAAACAGAAACCATGCATAGCTTTCCATCGATGACGGCCACCCATCATCTAAACAATGGAAAAAAACCTATGCATGACGTAATAAAATATCTCAAACACACTGCTGTTTATACATATTTAGCAAAAATACTACTATTCTCTCAATCTCTCTCTCAAACTTATTTCGGAACGAATTCTTTCACAAAATCTTCCTCTTCGTATCCCTCATCCTCCTCCTCTTCCTCCTCAGGCTGATAGGTAGGATTAGCCTCATGCTCAGGGTCCTAAGCAATATCTGTAGCTAAGACATAAAGTCGTAGGATGAGCTATCATCGAAGTTCAGCAAGGATAATTAAAATGCTAATTTATCTGTGAGATTATTAATTCACATCTAGATGCATAATAAAAATGAAGTACATGTCATCTTATCTTGGGTTCATTCTAGCATCAATCTATCTTAGCAGCATATAACATAGCAAGTAATAAATCATACAATTATTGTATCATGCTGACAACTTCATGTTGACCAAATACAAGGAATTACATTGACAAGGAATCATGCGAGATAATATCAAGAAAATATACTGAAACAAGACATATACAAGAATAAGAAACTAGCAAATCAAGCTCCCGAGGTAGCGGGATCACTTGGACTGAGATAATCAAGCCCTTGGGCTAGGTTAACATGGTCACTTTACTTAAGAAGTCAAGCCCTTGAGTTATGTTAGCAAGGTCACTTGACACGAGACTGGTCAAGCCCCTGAGCTAAGTTAGCAGGGTTACTTGGTTCAAGAAGTCAAGCCCGTGAGCTATGTTAGCAAGGCCACTTGACACGAGATTGGTCAAGCCCCTGAGCTAAGGTAGCAGGGTCACTTGGCTCAACATAAAGCAAACGAGTATCAAGAATCAAGACGTGACCATGTACGAGATCAAGCATGCGAGAATATTATGAACATATTATTTTTCATGTATGCGACATCATGCATATATATCTTAAAAAGCATATTAAAAACTTGTCTAGCATAACTGAACTTCACAGGCTTGTTTATCATGAACACTAGCACACTGAATTTAAATCATGAACACTAGCATACTGACATAGCATGTTCATATTAATTTAAATCTGGGCTTAATAGTTTAACAAAGTTGACTTATCAAAGCTGGAATAGCAAAGGCGAGCTCTTCAAGGCTGAACTCAAAACAGAAACAACATGGTCATACTACAGCATACTTAAACACTAAGCTTATCATCCTTAAGTCATGATAAATCATACTTAAACGCCAAGCTTATCATCCTCATTTCTTCATCTTTTTATTTCATTTAATCTAGCATATCTCTATATAAAATTTAGATATCACATCAGAATTGGTAAACTCAAAACTAACTTAAGTAGCGTCGTGCACAACATTCATCAAAACCCGATATCTATCATTCTCATAAACAGAATTGGCATATTCATGATTAAGATGGTGCTAATATATTCATCCTAAATAACTTCTTAAATGCACTGAACTTCTTTATCACATGGCTAAAACTGAACTGATATGCGTATCAATTTTCTAATTATCCACATGATCCTAATAATAGCTTGCTTATCTAAATAAGAATTAGAAAACTCAATAAAAATGAGGAAGGTAATTTCCCTACCTTATACCAGGTTTACACGTAACTGATTTCCCGTGCATGCATGTCTTTAAGCAAACTCGTCATGTGCACAAAATTCCTAGGATTTATGTGCATAATTTTAGTATTTTTAATGGTTTATTGGGTCAACATAGACCCCAATTATGGACCATTTATGGTCCCAAGTCTCATGATCAAACTCAGTAAGCCAACCCAACACAAACCCCTAACAGAGGTGTCACTAAATGCTTCAGATGCAGGGTTGCCGCGGCAAGCAACATAGGTTGCTGCGGCAAGCTCTTTAGCTGAGCAACTTGTCACTAATTTTTTACCCTTTAAACATTACATTCAGGAATTTATTAATTCATAAAAGCTATAGGACTTGTTGTCCCCTTTTCAACGCATCAAAAATCATGCCAATCTAAGTTCGGGGTCAAAAGTTATGACCAAAATACCGATCAGTGGTCAATCGCATATGGTTGCCGCGGCAAGCTTTCCAACTGAGCACCTTGCCGCAGAAACCATGTAAGGTTGCCGCGGCAAGCCTGTCAGGCTTATCTTGCCGGGGTGTTTTCTACTCCACTTTGGCTTCTATTGACTCAAGCCTTTGGCTAGATCTTTGGTATAAATATAAAGCTCATCTGTTGTGTATAAAAATTAGATTTTCTTATTTATTTTTATGCAGAAATTGAACTAGCCTAGTCTAGGAAATTCTGTGTATTTATGGCATACCTTTTGGCGAACTCGGGGTGCCGATACGATGCCGTCAAGCGTGTGTCGGTGACGGAGCTCATAAGAATTCGGTCTACAAGAATGCCTCGAGAGCAACGGTTGTCTGCGAAACTTCTCACGACAGTCGTGTAGAGTCGTGGTGTGATCACAGTTTGGGAGTCAAAGGATATACAAGAAAAGAACTAATTTTGTAGCCCTTTGAGGAGAACAAATTTAAACTAAGAAGCAGCTATGGGTTTTGAATTTTGTAGCAAAGCACGGTTGGGCTGTTATACGCAGGATTTGATTTGCAAATGAATGGAAGAAGAAAGAAGGAAGAAGGCGGTTGCTTTTGTAGCAGGTTTCATATACTTTGCGTGCATGGAGTCGAGCTATGACTCATGCATGCGTGGAGGCTATATGTGAGTAAAACAGCTTATACGTTGTTTTGGGATGAAATCTCATCTTATTCACACATACATTTGAATGGTGTAATAGTAGATAAACCAAAATAAGCTTTGGCTCAAGTAGAACTCTACTACAACTTGAAAGTGTATTAGCCAGCTGATGTTTGGCTGGCTTTAAGTGTATTAGCCAATGGCTAATGGTAGGCTGGCTATGGTGTAAAGCCAACATAGCTTGGAAAAGTGTATAGCTGGGTCTAGTATATTTATTAATTTGCTTGCCTCAGTTGTCGAGGCAGCTTCTTATGCTTGCCTCAGGTACTGAGGCAACATACATTGTTTGCCTCAAGTGATCGAGGCAACCTTTTTGTTTACTGGGTTTTGGGTCAAAATGGTCAACACCCTTATGTGTCAAACATGCCGATGTATCATTACCAAATTGTGTGTTGAGCTATTTTATTATTTCAAAAAATAAAAATTTCCAAGTATTTGTGTGACAGATATAGTGTGACTTATCGAGTGAAGCATAGTTTTGTCAACTGTTACACGTAATCAAAGTATATGTTCATGGTATTCCCTACCTCAAAGCAAAGTCATCACCCAATCACATCAATATCACATAAGGGGTCAAGCGTAACAATCATACGTCAAACCTACATTACATGAATCAAAATACACTTAGAAAAGCTCACAAGGATTTAGGGAGTCATAACTCCAAGGAACTAATTAAAATAAAACAAACATCTATGCTAGACCTCACGCGAGCGACCACTTGTCCTCACGCGAGAGAGCACTCACCCTCACTCGTGCGATTATAATCGAGGTCACCTGAAGCTCAAGCGAGCCCTCACGCGAGTGAGCTTCCCTTTATAAAATGGCCTCGCATGAGAGAGCACAGAACTTATTTTCTCACTATATTGTCTCCACCTCACGCGAGCGAGCTATTATAATCGCGCTCGCGAGGAACAGCTACATCTATAGCTCGAGCTTCTCGAGAACTCTAATTTTACCCTATTTAAAACCATATTTAATACACAATCAAACCCATCATAAATACATCATTTAATGCTCATAATTAACTAAATAGATACCTTAAACAATAGATCTTCCTTAGATTTGGTCCATGATCTTCTCAACAAAAGAGGGTTTCAAAACCCTTTTCTCCAACTCCTCTCTAGATCAATCCCAAGCTCAAAACCCTTAGATCTTCCTCAAGGGTTTCACCACACCTTCTTCATCTTATAAATTTAACATCAATAAGGTAGATCTTATCTTTGGATCAAAAGAAAATCTCTATCTCTAAATTTCTCTACAACTCAAACCCTCTTTCTTCTTACTCTCTATTTCACTCTCTCTCTACTCAAGCAAAGGGATACCTGTATGGGACTCCTCCCATTTTCTCTAACTTGTGAGAGGCTAGTGTGCTACACACACACACTAATACAATATATCTCGCATCCACTTAACTCCTATTTATAATACATACACTAAAAGTGTATAAAGTAAGTGTGGTTCCCTTGTGACCCATAAACACACAAGCACAGTGCACGTCGCACATGACCTACAATGTTTCCAAAAACTCGAGTTATTACAACTATACAGATGGCCCCGTATGAAGTCTTGTTTGGGAGAAGTTGCAGAACTCTTTTGTGTTTGAATGAGGTCGGTGTGAGAAGTTTGCTAGGACCTTAAATTGTGGAAGACACGTCCAAGCAAGTTCAGTTGATCCGAGAACGAATGCAGACCGCGTAAAGTAGGCAAAAGAGTTACACTGATTTGAAATGTAGGAATTGAGATATGATCGAAGGGGATAAAGTCTTCGTGAAAATCTCTCCTATGAAAGGAGTAATGAGATTCGGGCTGAAAGAAATGCTTAGTCCGAGATTCGTGGGACCGTTCGAAGTCTTAAAGACAATCAAAGAAACGACATATTGAGTTAAGCTACCACCAAAGTTTTTCGATGTGCATAATATTTTTCACATATTCATGCTAAAGAAATACGTGGCAGACCCTACTCACATTATCGACTGGGAACCCTTGGAGGTTTTAAAGAATATGTCCGTTGTTGAGGTGCCTGTTCAGATTATTAATTGAAAAGAGTAGACCTTGAGGAATAAAGTTATACCCCTGATTCTTGTAGTTTGGTAGTACCACTCTTGCGAAGAAGCCACTTGGGAGCGCGAGGATGCTATCAGGAGGGACTACTCCCATATCTTCGAATGAGGTATGACTCAATTTCGAGGACGAAATTTTTGTAAGTAGGGAAGAATGTTATGATCTGAATTTTATGTCTTTGATACACCTAATTTATATGTATGTGCTTAATAGCATATACACCGCATGCCGTGGCTTTTCAAAATATTTTAACTAAAAATACATGTTTTAGTTTTCCAAGCTCTTATATTTATTTCCATCATTTATGGATACAAGTTATGTGGTAGCCTACTCGTTAAAGGCTTTAAGTTATAAGCAAAAAGTCTAGAGATCGAACCTTGTTATGTGTGTTATAAACCTCTATTTTAGACTTTGAGGTAAAAACCCATACACTCTTCCTTGGTGTGTTAGCTTAACACAGGATAATCCCTAAAATGTTATAAATAAGTATCTTACGGAGAGCTCTAAATCATAATCGCATTCAGAGTTCTTAAGAATAGAGCCGTCAAAAACCTTAGAGACCTTAGAAAAGAAATTCTAGATCTACCTTTGTAGAGCCTTTCTTTTGGAAGATTGGCAGGACATTGGTGTATATTCTCAAGCAGCTTTCACCTCTTTCTAGAATCATCATCATTATTGGAATCTCGATCTAATCGTGAGGATACGATTGATCTAAGTATGGATAAATCATGCATTCCATTGAACTTAAAATATTAATTTTAAAATAGATTTCTATGTAATTTAGTGATTTTATTTCATGGATAATGAATGGATGATTAAATGAATGCATGTTATGATTAATAATTTTTAATATTGACGATTTTGGTTAAAAAGATGGGTTAATATTCACCATGCGATTTGAGCACTATTGGGGCATACTCAGGATCAACATCAATAGATTGATTCTGAGAACTCAATAGATTGAGCATGGATTTCTGTTAATAGATTGAGCTGAATTCAATAGATTGAGTCTGAGCACAAATTTATGCCAATCGATTGATTTTTAGAAATCAATCGATTGAGGATGAACATTAAATAGTAACAGACATAACTCAATAGATTAAGTACAGATTTATGTCAATCAATTGATTCTTAGAAATCAATCGGTTGAGGATGAACATTAAATAGTGACGGATAAAACTCAATAGATTGAGCACAGATTTATGTCAATCGATTGATTCTTGAAAATCAATCGATTGAGGATGAACATTAATAATGACAGACAGAACTCAATAGATTGAGCCTGAGCACGAAGTTATGTCAATCGATTGAGAAATCAATCCATTGAGCATGAACAGAATTTAATAGATTGAGTTTGAATAGTTAAATTCTATATTCAATTGTTCTCATAACAGTGTCATTAAATATCAATATTTATGTACCATGATCGTATTATATGTACTACAATATTTATGCACCATAATTGTGTACACTTAAATGTTTATGTACCATGATTAAATACACTTAAATATTTACGTATTATGATCTTACTCTTATGCACTTTACATGTTTCATGATGATCTATATAATGCACAATCAAGACACGTAAAATATGATGAAATGATAAGTCATGATTAATGAGTATTAGACCCAACATCTTATACATGATAGAGTCTAAGAAGGTATTAAACCCAACATCTTATACTTGATGGAGTCTAACTAAATATGATTAAGAAGCGTTAGACCCAACATCTTATACCTGATGGAGTCTAAGAAGATATTAGACCCAACATCTTATGTAAGATAGAGTCTAACTAAACAAGAGCATGATGAGTATGATTAAACCCAACGTCTTAAGCGGGACGGAGTTTGACGTGCAATAAATGATATGAATAATTAGACCCAATGTCTTGAGCATGACGGAGTCTAACTAAACAAGTGATAAGCATGATTACGACCCAACGTCTTGAGCGGGACAGAGTCTAACATGCATTAAATGACAAGAAAGATGAAATTAAAAGAAATGATGCATTCATGTAACTTTGATATTCATGTTTATGTTATGTTCATTTTAGCTTATAGAGATTATACATGTCACAAGCACACACATATAAAATATGTAGAAATATTCTTATGACTAAGATTGATATTTACGCTTTAATGGATTGCATGTCTGATCCATACAAGTGTAAACTTACACCCTTTGTTGATGTGGGTGGCCAGATGAGACAGGTATAGTTGAGGATAACGTATGGGTCTATGGTGATGAGACTGCACGTGGTGCTCGCGAACCTGAAATGAATGGCGTTGAAGGCTTCATGGCCTAATTATCAATTTTCCTTTGTAGTTACTATTATTGGTTTTTAATTAAATGAAACAATAACCAGTTAGTATTTAATTAAAGCTTTAATCATGTTGGACTTTGCTATTGGAATAAGAACATTATCATGAGCTTTATTTTGATTAATTAATGTTTTAAAAAAAATTTATCTTTCGCTGTTTAAGGCGCTTTATTGCCTTTTTATATTTTTATAGTTTACGATACGAAGGTACGATCTAAGATCTTACAATCAAGAGGTTGTGAGATTTCTAACCTCTATAATACATTAGGCTTCCAACAGCAGAAGTATATGGAATGTTCTTCATTTGTTTTCTTTCAAGATTATTCTTTGGGCATTGATTCAAATTGAACCTATCACCCTTCACAATGGGGGGCTACACTTGGTGAACAATCCTTCATACGAAATCTCTCTAAAACTTTATTAATATAGGTTTCCTGAGATAGACCTAAGATATCTTGAGATCTGTCTCTATGGATCTTAATGCCAATGACAGAAGATGCCTCACCTATATCCTTCATATCTAATTTTCTAGAGAAAAAATGTTTCACCTCATGCAGAAAACCCTTATCATTAGCTGCTACTAAAATGTCATCCACATATAAAATAAGAAAACATACTCTACTCTCATTGACCTTCTGGTATATACATTGATCCATAATGTTTTCTACAAAATCGAATAAAAAAATTACATTATGAAATTTCAAATACCATTGGCGGGATGCTTGTTTTAAATCGTATATGAATTTCTTGAGCTTGCAAACCAATTGTTCATCATCACTAAAGGAGAATCCTTTAGGTTATTTTATGTAAACCTCCTCTTGATCTTCATTGAAAAATGTCATTTTCACATTCATTTGTTGCAACTCCAAGTCAAAATGGGCTATTAATGCCAAAATAATGCGCAAGGAATATTTCTTAGATACAGGAGAAAAAGACTCCAAATAATCGATTCCTTCTTTCTGAGTGAATCCCTTAGCAACGAGTCTTCCCTTGTATCTCTCAATGTTGTCCAATGTGTCTTTCTTTATTTTAAAGACCCATGTACATTCAATGATTTTTACACTATTAGGCAACTCAACAAGATCCCAGACTCTGTTATTCTTCATAGAATTCATCTCTTCCTTTGCATTGTACTATAATTATGATTCTTTGCAACACATGGCTTGTGAAAAGGAATCGAGATTATTTTCGGCTCTAATATTATAGTCAAATTCTTATAGATATACAATATAATCATCAGGAATTGCTATTCTCTTTTATCTAATAGATGGTCTTAATGTTATACCATCATCTTATTGAGAAGTATGCGGTTCAACTTATTGTTCAACACTAATTTGAACTACCTAATCTACTGGAATGTCGTCAGCAACTTATGAAATTTCAACAATTGGTTGTTCAACACAAGTTTGAACTTGAGGGATGCTATAAACAATGACCAATCTATCACTTGAGGTGGAAAGTTGAGATTCTAAATGATTCTTCTCAGAAATAATGTTCCTGGTTTGATCGCTCCCACTGATCAAGTCATTTTCAAGAAACTTTGCATTTCTTGATTCCACAATCCTAGTGATGTGAGATGGACAATAAAATTTGTAACCTTTAGACCATTCAGCATATCCAATGAAATACCCATTGATGGTCCTTGGGTCTAACTTCTTCTCTTGTGGATTATAAATTCTTACCTTAGACGGGCATCTCCATACGCGCAAATGTCACAAACTTGGTTTCCAACCTTTCCATAATTCAAATGGCGTTTTAGGAACAGCCTTGGTTGGAACTCGATTTAATATATACATTGCCGTCTTAAGTGCTTCAGCTCACAGGGATTTACGAAGATTGGAGCTGTTAAGCATAGTCCACACCATATCCAATAATGTTCGATTTCTTCTTTCTACTACGCCATTCTGGTCCAGTGAACCAGGCATGGAGTATTGGGCAACAATCTCATGTTCTTGAAGAAACTTTGCGAATGGCTCAAGTGCTTTCCCATCTTCTGTGTATCTACCATAATATTTTTTACCTCTATCTGATCTCACGATCTTAATTTGCTTACCGCATTATTTCTCTACTTCAGCCTTAAAGATTTTAAAGGCATTTAATGCTTCGTTCTTGTTATAAAGCATGTAGAGATACATATATTATGAGCAATCATCTATAAAAGTTTTGAAATATTTCTGACCATGTGAGTCCATGTTTGGACTACATATATCAGTATGCGGGATCTC
Organism: Chloranthus sessilifolius; assembly: GCA_021018995.1. Classification (NCBI taxonomy): domain Eukaryota; kingdom Viridiplantae; phylum Streptophyta; class Magnoliopsida; order Chloranthales; family Chloranthaceae; genus Chloranthus; species Chloranthus sessilifolius. The sequence goes on from CM037584.1 coordinate 82,001,662, forward strand.
TAATATGTCCGAACTCCTATTGTCACCTTTCTTTGACTTGTTAGTCAGCTTTCCCTTTATGCAGTCCACACAAGTCTCAAAATCAGTGAAATCTAGGGTATAAAGCATTTTAAGTAGTGGTTTTCTAACTTTAAAATAAAATCACTACTTAAAATTAAATTGTAAGTTCCTATAGCTTTCACATGCGAGCCCATCTTGTTCCTTGATAAGATGCTTTGCTCACTTTCCACTAACTTCCTTAGGTTTTGTAAACCCTGCAGGGAATTCGAAATGTGGGTTGTTGATCCAGAATCAATCCACCATGTGTTAATATTGACTTTAATCATATTAGATTCATAACAAACTAATGAGGTTGGACTACCTTTGTCTGCAAGCCATTTTTGAAATTTAGCGTAATCCTTCTTGATGTGTTTCTTCTTTTTACAGAAGAAACACTTGGAATCTTTCTTAATATCAGCTTGGAGATGTATTTTACCTTTCCCTTTCTTATTGGTTTAAAATTTTTCCTTTCCATGCATAATCAGCATTGCACTTTCTCCATGTTCCATCACCAGTCTCCCTTCCTTTTGAACACACATGGTCATGAGTTCATTGATTGACCAATTATCCTTATGTGTGTTGTATGAGATTTTGAAGGGCCCATATTGGTGAGGAAGGGTGTTCAAGATGTATTGTACCAGGAAGGACTCTGACATTTTAACCTCGAGTTTCTTTAATTGAGCCACATTATCCCTCATTTATATGATGTGCTCGCGCGCACCTTTCACACTGGTGAACCTTAGGGATGAGAACTTCATGATTAGGGTGCTTGCTAGTGCCTTGCCATAAGTGACAAATTGTTCATCAATGGCCTTTAGCAAGTCTCGGACTTTTTCATGCTGATCGACAGAACCACAAAGATTAGTAGAAATTCTAGTCTTAATGAACATCAAGTTGAGACGATTAGATCGCTCCCATCGCTCATAAAGCGTGAGATCTGCTACAGTACTGGTGGTTCGTCTTTCCTAATAGCATAGTCTATGTCCATCCACCCTAAATGAAGACGAACTCTCTTTCCAGACCTTATAGTTATCTCCCTTAAGTTCAGGGATATCACAATGAACATAAGAGAAATTTACAGGTTGTACAACTGCATAAAATTATAGATTACAAGCTTATGTTAAAACTGAGGCCTAAATAAAATTTTCATACTTTACTAATGTAAATCATGCTTAAAATTGAATCTAATGACATAAAAATTGCATGTGGGTCAAAATTTTTAATCCAAGCAGATTCAATTATTCTTTATGATAGAATTTATCAAATAATTTATAAAATATAAACTTTATGATAAAATTATCAAATTATTTATTAATTCATAATTCATGTGGGTAAGTTATGAATAATTTGATATTTTACCCTAATTAATCATATAAATATAATAAAAATTCCTATGGGATAAAATTTATTATATTAAGTATAATTAATTATAATTAATGTCTAACTATTATTTATGTGATCCTAAATTATAATATATAATTTTTATTTAATTAAAGATGTTGTGACTATTCTTTAATTAAATAAAAATCATATGGATCACTAGACATCACACTTTTTATGCATAAGGATTAATTAAATATGAGAATAATAAATAAAATTTGCACAACAATAATTCCAAAGGGATAATAAATGAGTTTGCACAAAAGGCGTGGGCCCAAAACTTACAATTCAAGCCATCCACAAAGTGGAAACCTATAGTTGTTATTTATTTATTTATTGAAAAACGATGTGTCGTTTTTCTCCTTCACGGGATGAATTCCGACGCAAATAAATGACATGTCGTTTTCACCAAGACTGAAAACTACGTGTTGTATATGTTGTCTTCAACCTCCAGACAGGGTGTGGATCACGACTTACAAACTAATTATGATTTTAATCACAAAAAGCTTAGAAAACCAATTTCCACGTGATTTTAATGTGTTGTTTCGAATAAAAGTTGACCAAAACAAAACTTAATTTTAGCCAAAATAGAGATAAATAGAGTATCTTCAAACATCAAGGCAGAAATAAAATCTGCTCTGATACCAACTGTTGGACAAAAAATGATTCTATAATACGGAATCAAACACTTAATAAGAATCAAAACTAAAATTTGCAAGACCTTATACCTCCAGCCATTGATACTTACTCAGACTTTCTCACTCTCTCTCTCTCTCTCTATCTCAGTTTTCGCACTTTCAAACTCTACTCACTCTAGTTAGATGGTGTAAGATTGAAGGGACTTGAGTGTATGAATTTAGGGACCAAACCGTGCTATTTATAGTCAAAGATTCCATCAAGCCTTAGAGGCTACATGTCCTACAACATGGGTAATTTTTACAATTTCCAACTTTAGATATCATGGGTAGTTTCCACAACTTCCAACTTTATGGATGGTTCCCACAACTTCCAATATTATGGGTAGCTTCCACAACTTCCAACTTCATGGATAGTTCCCATAACTTCCAATATCATGGGTAGCTACTTTCAACTTCATGGGTAGTTCCTACAACTTCCAATATTATGGGGAGCTTCCACAACTTCCAATTGCATGGGTAGTTCTCACAACTTTCAATTTCATGGGTAGTTCCCACAACTACAAACGTGATGGAGACTAGGAGTGGATCACTTCAAGAGCTCCTGAAATTAAGGGAACTTGGAAACCTCTTTGAGAAACGGTCAATTGACTCATCCATCAAAATTATCAATATTCATTAATTTCCTGGAGTCACCACTAGCTACCAGCATGGCTGCAAAGTTCTCAAGGAAACTATTGACACCTCAAAGGAAGAGCAGCCAAAGTTATGCCGCCAGACCAAATGTGTGTAGAGGTAATAGTTTATGAGTAATGTTATATCTCTTACGTTAAACCCCAGACAAATCCCTGACACACGCATAGTGATAAAATGATAATTTCACCCTCTAAGCCTATTTTTTGGGATTTATCTAGGGTTTAACGTATGAGGTTTGTAATTTTTCATAGCTTGCATTAAACCTACATGCTTATACATCCCAAGGAAAAAAAAAAACTCAGACATTATGTAAAACTCCTGATTGCCAAGTCTTAGTTCACAACTCACTTATTTGGTGTTGGCACGTGTGGCCATGTAGTCATTGTGCACTATAAACAGAATCTTCGTCATATAGCCGTTGTGCGCTACCTTAATGGGAAACAAAGTTCCGTTTACTCGAGACACTTTCGACATTGTGCACCAGATTAATAGTCGATATTGTATACCAGATTAATAGGAGAAATAGTTTTTCAATAGTAATCCGAATATTACGAATATCCCTTGGGCACCTATAAAAGAGGCTTACTACCTCCTACCAAAGATATCTCAAAAAGAATATTACGAGGTAGCAAGGTATACATTTGTTCACGGGAAAACAGTCACATTTTCGGCGATCTCCAGTCTCGCGATAAATCTCGTATTGATCTGGCTCACATCCGACGCGACAATATCTTCGTTCATTTAGATCATATGCATGACACTTGATTTCTTCAAATATGTCATGATGTGAAGAATATGATTTAAAATCTAATGATGTAGAAGATTGAAAGGAAATATTTTTATTATGATTTCCAAAGCAGTGAACACCTTTGAAATAAACAACCATAACTATTTTCATATGAACACCTTTGAAATTCATATTATCGGCTGAAATTTCGTTTCTCGAGCACCGCTGACATTGCTTGGATCAGGTACCTAATACCAAATCTGTATAGTGAACTTGCTTTTCAATCTTTACAATTACCATAAGGATAACTTTGTTTGCACCCTTGGAGTATCTAAGAGCACTACAACCAAAGATCATTAACTGTCTTAATCAGACAACGTAGATCATTGTTTGTCCCAATTTTCCAAACAATCGATCTGATATCATGGATGTTCCATCAGATGGTCTATTTTTTTATGCATACAGAAATCCTAAAAGGTGACTTAAAAATCATGTTTGAGCATGATGTGTGATGCATTTATTTGGATCCCTTTTTTGAGATGTGTGCATGTGGAATAAAAATTGATCATTTGATGGTAAGCACCGGCCATGATCTCAAGATCCGTTGTCTGAAAGATTGGGATGAAAAATGAACTCCATCGTCTTAGTTGAAGCAGCCAATGGTTTTAGGTTGTGGCGCCCTTAGACATTCGGTGGGTGCAAACAGAGGTACTCCACCGATAAAACTAATAGTACCTTTATTTCCACCCACAGATTCTTTCCATTAACCCACATAAGCGGGTGGAAAGAATGTGGGTGGAAACAAAGGGTACTCATATATTAACTTTATTTCCACCCACATATTCTTTCTATCCACCGACTTAAGTGGGTGGATAGACAGAATTTGTGGGTGAAAATAAAGGTACTCTAAAACTAAATACCGCGGCAACTATTGGTAGAGTTTGGGCCGGGCTCGAGTATACCCAAGCCCAATCCGCTGAATTTGAACTTGGCCCAAGCCTGGCCGTGGGTGGGCTTATGATTCCATGCCCAAGCCCAACCTGCAACAAAACTCAAGCACGATTTACTTTCAAAAAAAAAAACTTGAATAGGATTTTAGTTGCTTAAACCGTCGAATAAGTCATTGCTTTGATCGAACGATGGAGACCATTTTTCATCCCATTCTTCGACACAACAGATATTGAGATCATGGGCCTATCATCAAATGGTTAGATTTTGATTACATGTGGCACACATCTCAAAAAATTGAAAACTATTCTTGAATCACTTTTGAAGATATGCGCCACATGAAATCAAAATCTGACCGTCTGATGGTAGGACCGTGATCTTAAGATCTAGTGTGTCGAAGATTGGGACAAAAAAGATCTCCATATTCTAATTCAAAGTAGTCGACGGTTTAAGCACGTGAAACACGAGTTGAGAAAGAAGAATCACTGATGAAAGGAATGGTACCCTTCTATAAATGTGTCATTTTTCATGAATTTTTTAAATCTTGCACACATGGCTAGCCAATATTTTAGGTTAGATGCAGCCCAAAGATTGTATCATTGAATGATTTCTTGTTTGATCAAGAGCTTAAAAGAAGCAGGCAACGACTTAAGGAAGACGCTAACAAAATAGTTAGAGATCTCACAAGCAGAGATCATTTAAGTCTAATTAACTACAAGTTTAGTAAGTTATGATCATCTCTAGGTCTTATATATAAGATAAGCAAAGATCATTTAAGCCTAATTGACTACAAGTTGAATAAGCTATGACCTCTTTAGGTGTTATATATAAGAGTTAGTTTACAATGAGTGTCCACATTTGTGTGACTACATGACATGCACGGAATTCCATGCATTGGAAACCCATGTATGTCCTGCAATCACACATTTAATGCATATGATAGGTGGACACTTATTATAAACTAACTCTTACTATAAAAATAAAGTGCTTCAGCGGCACATGCTGTTAAGGTATTTTTGGTAGCAATGGGACTAACAGCAGTAGTTTTTGATAGTGAAAGGACTAATAGAGACAATTTTTTATAGCAACAAATAGCAGCAGTTTTTGGTTGCCATTGATAGGCATATTTTGTTTAGTGTCTATATATAAATATGTAATATTTCACTTGTTGCAAGAAGGAATTACCCGATCCCCGGCCCAAGTGACTCCCGCATGGAAAAACAGAGGACCAGGGGCGGAACCACATACCCACCAGTGCAGGCGCACGCCCCCACTAAAACCCAAAACATTTTTTTTTATATATATATAAAAGCTAGATTTCCTCTTTTGATGTCCTCTCTCTCTCTCTTCTGACGCCTCTCCCTATTCTCTCTCTTCTCCCTAAAAAACCCCTCTCTCCCCCCTATTCTCTCTCTCTCTATTTTCTCTCCCCCTATTCTCTCTCCCTATTCTCTCTCTCCCTAAAAAACCCCTCCCAGGTTTAAGAATATGACGCCCTCTCTCCCCCTATTCCCTCTCCTATTTTCTCTCCCCTATTCTCTCTCCTCTATTCTCTCTCTCCTAAAAAATCCCTCCTGTGCTTAAGAATCACGCCTCTCTCCCCTATTCCCTCTCTCCTATTTTCTCTCCCCTATTCTCTCTCCCCTATTCTTTCTCTCCCTAAAAACCCCTCCTGTGCTTAAGAATCTAACGCCCTCTCCCCCTATTCTCTTTCTCCCTATTTTCTCTCCCCCTATTCTCTCTCCCTAAAAACCCCCTCCCAGGCTTAAGAATCTGATGCCCTCTCTCCCCCTATTCTCTCTCTCCTTATTCTCTCTCCCTAAAAAACTCCTCCCACCGGCACCACTCCAGCCCCCAAGGCCCTAAGTCTTTGTGGCCGTGGGCTCGTGGGAGAGACAGAGTGGAGATTCATATTCAAGTTCTGTGGGCTTAGTATGGCGATTTCGTACTGTAGTTTGGTTAGGTATTTTATTTTGGTTTATCTAGTTAATCTGAAAGGATCGCATTGTAACCGAACCAAATAATTTTTCTGTAGCACAGTATTTTTTTTTGTTGTGCATTTTGATTGATGATTTTTTCGCCTTCTTGTCTCTCTCTCTAGATTTAGGGTTTTATTTATTTTTTAATTGATTTAAGGTTAGGTACTTCTTATTGTTAAAATTTTCTTTTTTTATGTAATTTTAATGAAAATTATAGTTTATAATATAAAGTAGTTTAAATTTAAATTCATTGTACAAAATTTATCTTTAATTCATTTTGCGCCCCGCCTAGATGAGAATCCTGGTTCCGCCACTGCAGAGGACCAATTATCTCATGCAGACGGAACCCCAGTCTCTGAGACCATCTTGAATGGAGTAGGAGCGCATTGCAGAGCCTTGATGTCAATACAGTCCACCAGCTGGGAAGTAGATTTGCATTTGTCTTCAAGACATCTAAGTTCCACGAGATATGACCAGAAGAATTGAAAGAGGCAGCCTCCTTGACAATGAAAAATGTTTATTACCTTGTAGATGGAATTGAATTTCGTAGAAAATCGAATATGACCGAGCTTCATTCCAAAAAGATGTCTGAGAGCCATCCCCAATGGAGATTGAGGCGCCAAGGTGAAAAATATGTGACCGGTTGGAGACAGCCTTCCAAATTTCAGAGCCATTCTTGCTTGATGGTTCTTTAATCTCCCAAAGTGAGCCATTATTTCTGTATTTGGCATAGAGCACCTTTCGCCAGAGGCTGTTGGGTTCAGATGAGGCTCTTCATAGCCATTTTGTGAGGAGAGCATTGTTAAAGTCTCTGAGATTTAGGACGCCCATTCCCCCTTCGTCTTTTTTCGGCATAGAAGATGCCAATCAGCCAAGTGGTACTTCATGTTATCGTCCATTCCTTGCCATAGAAAATTCCTGTTCGAGTTCTTTCTTACATAGATGGGGCAATGAAAAAGGGACATAAAGAAGACCAGGAGGGCGGAGAGGGTAGATTTGATCAATGTAAGGCGGCCGACAAAAGAGAGAAATTTCCTTTTTAGCCCCTCAAGTCTTTTTCCCGTTCGGTCGATGATGAGTTGACATAATTGCTTGTTAGGAGAAGACAGGCCAACAAGAAGGCTTGGTCCCCAATAGGTTACCGGCAAACTGGTTCCAAGATACAACGAACCGGCTGTGTATTCTTGTGAAGGATTTGGCGAATCTGATCACGCTATTCAAACACCAAATACTACAAGAACGCTCTGATCAAGACCTTTAAAGACATAACAAGAGAGAAGAAATAAGACTCTTTTTGTGGTATATAAAACAATGATTTTAGGTTCCTTAAATAGAAATCAAGTAGTGCTTTAATGCACCTTTTTCCTATGAAAAGGTGTAACACGCATCCCTTCGAAAAAGACACACCACTTTGGAATGACCCTTCATTTTGAAAAGACACACCACTTTGGAAAGACACCTCAATTGAAAAGACACACCTCTTGGGAAAAAACAAGTATAATAAACTTTTAAATATCTAACAATCCCCCACTATTTAAAAGTTTAAATATCCAACAATCCCCCACTATTTAAAATTTTGAAATCAGAGCAAAGCCAAAAATATATGCATAAATGAAAATGTCTTATAGACTTGAATTTTCATTTTAGTGGAAATAACTCAAAGTTTGTCAAGATTTTTAGTGAAACTAAGTCTTGAACTAATGATCATATTCGACAAATCGGAACTATGCCACACACATATTTCATATATTTAGTGTTCAATAAATTAGTTAGCACATTTAGGTCATATGCTAATACCCTGGTTTTCATAAGTGTTTATGAGATAAAATCATGTCTCATTGAAAGCGGCTCCACCCTCACACTTATATAGGTAGACCTATAAGAGATGCCCCTGTAACTTTAACATCTCAACACATTGTGTTATAGCATCTATTAAGAGCAATGCTCAACCTCCCCTTATCCATTACAGGTAAAACACTACCCTTCCTGGGATATTTAGGAGAATTTAATTCTCATCAATGTAATGCTCATTTGTCCGCCACAGATTTACGACTTGTTCTTTCCTTTGAACATAAACATTGACCAAACAAATATTAGGTAGGGTTCCCATCGTAAGTAACTGTTTGGGTAAATGACTTTAAACTTATCCTGATTCTTCTTTTAGACTAATACTTTCTATATATAATTGCCTATAATTGCAATTATCAACATATAAAGTGTTTCTTTAGACATTTCTGCCTGAAATCATTTGTCATTTGTTTTCTTGTTCATTGACAAGGAAACAAGCTCCATAGAGAACTTAGAAGTTTTGACTCAATCTTTGTTGGTACGTCTACCAATGGACCTTTAAGTCACTTCATTTCTCTACCTATTTTGATATAAGCAACAAACTCAATGAGATTTATAGTTGCTCCTTAACATCTCTTGTGATATCATGACTCCTTTTCTAAAAGGAAAATCATCGTCAAATGATTTAGATCTCAAAATCTAAATCTATTATCTTTCCTAATATAATTCAACCAGAATCATTTAATCATCTTCAAATGATTCTATCAATCTTCTAGCGACAACTCGATTTTGCCAAAAGATTATGACCATATGGTCATTGCTAAAGATTCCACCCATTTGATCATGCCCATTCAATCAAATCCAATCAATGGCCATGAAATGGTCTTAAAATTTAAGCCACTTGATCATGGTTACCTGTTGACTACATAATTGCATCTAATGAATCATGATAAGCCTAAGATCAATACCCTAATAATTTGGCTTACTCAAACACAACCGTTCAGTCATGCCTAAGCAATCACTAACAGATGGCAGGATCGCTAATCATAGTTGCACGATCATGAACGTGCGTGATCTAATGGGTATCAAAGCTTTTCTCAAAAATAACATTAAGTCCGTATAGATCCAAATTCAAACGATAATTACCCATAAACACATTATTTTATTTTGTTGGGAGAGCACCGTACTTGGTACTTTGCCACATTTAAACAAAACCCAACATTTAGGTCAGTTATAATGTGGAATCGACACCCATGTGTTGCCCAATTCAGAAGTTAGATAGTATAAAACTTTTCACCATGAATGATTATAGAGATTATAGAGGTAAAGCAATGATTATAGAAGATTCTACCAATAAGGGAAGCGCATGTAAAGTTTACCACTTACCCATTCGTATGGAGGAGTAAGAAAGATGCTCCAATCACTATTTAGTATTTTTTTTTATTCAAGTTCCCTCCCAAAAAAAATATCATCTACGATCTAATTCTTTTCTATACATTGGCAGTAGAAATCCTAAGAGTGATATACTCGCCTCAATTTGAATTGATCCCCTGTGAATCAAGTCTCTGAGCTAATATAACTTGGATTTGCGGAAGATATGCTTTAATCTCGATCACAGACGTTAATGTTTTAGTTCAATTTAGCTCTGATTTGGCTCGGATTATGGTTCTGCTAAATCAGTATACAATCCTAAAGCAAAATTAAAAAAAAAAAATTCCGAACGATCCCACTTCCTAACTTTGATGGCGAGAGAGGAATGATTTATAAGTATACGCTATGTTTGATGGAGGTGTGAGAAAACGTATGCTTGGTAGATACTTATAACAAAGGACAAATTGATATATGGGTCTTAGAGGATTCCCCGAAGAAGAATTATTTGTGAATTAAGCAATACACTATCGATTTAGTGAAGTATACGCCAATTAGCCTATTGCAACCGGTAATGATTTAGCCGGCCATCCCAACGGACATGCTGTTATACAACAACTATAATGTAGCAATGCAATTAAATCTAACTCAAATCCGAAAATTTCAAAAATATAAAAAAGAGACATACCTCTTTTAATCCATGAAATTCTTTATATCTCCAATCCAATAATCATCTTCAAAATTGTCTGTCCCCGATTCTTTAATAACAAAAGTTCTCATTGACTAATTCAATCTAGTCTATTGATTGAACTTCATTATAAATGTCGAGCCTCTCGAATCATTGACACACTTGCTAACACAATTATTGGTTCAAAGTTGTTGGAGAAATTGAAATGTTGATCCGAAATAATACATGGAACTGGTTCGAGGCACAAGAAATATCGTTGTCTTTAAACCAATATTTGCCCCCACCACTTCGACAAAGTGGTCACCAACAGGTTACCGGCAAACTGGTTCAGGATACAACGAACCGGCTGTGTATTCTTGTGAAGGATTTGGCGAATCCGATCACGCTATCCGAATACCAAATATTGCAAGAACGCTCTGATCAAGACCTTTAAAGACATAACAAGAGAGAAGAAATAAGACTCTTGTTGTGACATATAAAACAATGATTTTAGGTTCCTTAAATAGAAATCAAGTGATGCGTTAATGCACCTTTTTCCTATGAAAAGGTGTAACACGTATCCCTTTGGAAAAGACACACCACTTTGGAATGATCCTTCATTTTGAAAAGACACACCACTTTGGAAAGACACCTAAATTGAAAAAACACACCTCTTGAGAAAAGACAAATAGAATAAACTTTTAAATATCTAACAAACTGCTCTTTGAAACATAGCGGCGAGGCACTCGAAACCACCAAGAAAAGAAAGGGGGATAGGGGGTCACCTTGCCAGTTTTCCGTCTCAATGGGGGAAAAAACCCTCCATAGATACGTTAATCAAAATGGATGACCAAACCGACGAGATGTAGCCTTTGATCCATTTGATCTATTTCTCGCAAAACCTAGCTGCTTTAGCATGTAGAAATCCCAGTGGATGTTGTCGAAAGCCTTTTCTGGATCAACTTTCAACTAGTTGTCTTCCCTAAAGAAAAGTTGATTGAAAAGGTTATATGAGCTAAGGGAGGACAGTAAACATCTGATTAGCAAGAACTTTGAAGATTATTTTGTAAAGGTCGTTTGGATCCGAAGGACTCCACCTCCAGTGCAACTTCAGATTTGGGGACGAGAGCAATCAAAGTAGCGTTCATTTGTCGGCTCACTACACCTCTATTGTGACAAACCTCTACCAAGTCTGCCTTGATGATGCCCCAACAATCTTTATAGAAAGCTAAAGGGAATTCGTCGAGCCCTGGGGCTTTATTGCCGGCAAGATCAAAAGCTATTTTTTAAATTTCATCTTCGGAGAAACTCGATTCAAGGGTAGCGGCTTCGACCTGAGAGAGAGAGTGGGAAAATGAAGTCCATTGAGCAGAAGCCTAGAGACATCCTCTTTTATGAAGTGGGACTTGAAGTGTTTGATAAAGGATTTCACAATGACATCGTGAGAGGAGCTGGGAGATCCATCAATCTAAATGGAAGCAATGGTGTTGTGCCTTCTTCTATTCGAGGCAAGACAATGGAAATATTTGGAGTTGCGATCCCCTTCAGTAACCCATTTGTCTCTGGAGTTCTATCCCCAGTAGATCTCTTCCATTTTAAGAAGCGAAGAGAGGTCAACTTTGAGCATGATGTGGGATTTCCCAAACAGAGGAGGGGAGAGGACCATTTTCTTCTTTAATATCAAGAGATCTGATTTGATCAGGGGGATTTTTATTTTTAGAAAAGATGTCACCAAAATGATTTTTGCTCCAATCCACAAGAGCAGCTCGAACTGATCGGATTTTGGCCATGAATTTTCTGCTTGCCCATTTTTCTTCACAGGGGGAGTTCCAAACTTCTTTGATCACTGTCCAAATAGGTGGATTTTCGAACCACATAAGTTGGAACAGAAATGGTTTCGGTTTGGAGTTGGGATTCCAAAAATCTAAGAGGAGGATAGGGCAATGGTCCGAAGTAGGTCTAGGCAAGGCTTCCGCGAAGAAATCGGAGCAAAGAGATTCCCAATCATTCGATACAAGGAATCTGTCCAATTTAGAAAGAGATGGGAACTCCTGCAAATTTTACCAAATAAAAGCATCCCCAGAGATAGGCACATCGATAAGACAATTTCTAATCATGAAATCAGAGAAGGCCCACGCACCTGCTACACTTATGGACAGTGTTTGAAGATCTATCGGAAGCAAAATGGGAGATGTTAAAATCTCCGGCAATACACCAGTTATTGGTACCAGCACCACATGAGGTTTAGCCTCCTTCCAATTCCCCTGGGAACCGAGGCCTGCTTCTTATCATTGTGAGGGCCGTCGATGTTAGAAATGGGGAAGCTTTGGCGAACCTCTGAAGATGAATGGAGAGGCTATTGAGACCTTTGAAATTGCAACCTTTTTCTAGTTTGTTTGTGTCCTAGATCGAAATAATATCTCCCTTAGTACCAATAGGCTTGATTTCATCACAGTCAATGTTAGCTCCCATTCCCAACTCCCTTATGGAGAAAGTATCAAGAGAGTCTGATTTAGTTTCCTAGATCAGTAAGAACTCTGACCCAAAATTTCCTTTCAAGCTCCTTAATTTGACTGCGCTTTTCTGAGGAGCCCAAACCTCTAATGTTCCATGAAATTATAATCATGAGAAAATAGAAACTTCAACCTTTGATTTGCCTTTGCCACCTATAGGAACAAAGAAGAGAATAGATATTTCTAGCCTCCTTAATTCTCTCTCTTTCTTGGATAGCTTAGTTTTCTTTCTTGGCAAAGTATCGGAGGCTTTCGGTTTGGAATGCGATTCAGTAAATTCCAAGATTGTGACAGCCCGACTTTTCTCCTTTTCGTAAATGGGAAAAGTCGCACCGTCGGATCACCTAACATGATCCTGTCATACAAGGGCATCATGTACAAAGTGTTACATATGCGGAAGCGAATTTAATTAACTCTGATACGAAGAAATATGACAACAACTGATATCCATTCATTTATCTAAAGCAGTAAATTAAACAAGAAATATAAACAAAAAATATAGTTGAAGTAGTAAACTATCTTAATCCATACTGTTGTTATATATGTTTAAAATCACTACTCTCTCTCTCTCTAAAACCTCTCAAGGAAAGAAGTCCTTAGCAGAACCTTCCTCCTCGTCCTCCTCAGGCTGGTAGGTAGGTAGGAACAGCCTCGTGCTCAGGGTCTTGAGCAGTATCTGCAGCTAAGATATAAAGTCGTAGGATGATCTATCATCAAAGCTCAGTAGGAACAATTAAGATGCTAATTTATATAAGAGATTATCAATTCATGTCTAGATGCAAAAATAAACGAAGCACATGTCCTCTTATATTATGTCTATTCTAGCATCAATATATCCTAGTAGTAAATCACAGACAAGTACTAATTCATGCAATTATTGTATCATGCTAACAATGCTGACATACTCATGCTGACATGTTCATGCTGACCAAATATGAGTATTGACAAGGAAATCATGCGGGATAATATCAAGGAATCATGCTGAAACAAGACATGTAAAAAGACAAGAAAATCAAGATCCCGAGTAGTGGGATCACTTGTCAAGCTCTCGAGTTAGCGGGATCACTTGGACTGGGATATTAAGCCCTTGAGTAAGGTTAACAGGGTCACTTGACTCAAGAAATCAAGCCCTTGAGCTATGTTAGCAAGGTCACTTGATACGAGACTGGTCAAGCCCCTGAGCTAAGTTAGCAGGGTCACTTGGCTGAATCCAAAGCAAGCGAGTGTCAAGACGAGACCATGTACAAGAATCAAGTATGCGAGAATATCATGCCCATATATACCTCAACTATGCTACATCATGTAATAACTTAAAAGTGTCTCAAAGCTTGCCTAGTATAACTGAACTTCATATGCTAGTACATAACGAAAACTAGCATACTCAATAATAACATAGTATGTTTATATCCATTTATTCCATAAAATTGAGCTAATACTAAATTAAAGTTGAATTATCATAACTGCACTTATCAAGTCTGAATTCTAAAGCTGAACTATCAAATGAACATAACCAAAACTAACATAGTATGGTCATCCTATTTACTTTTCAGCAAAACTAAACTAGCAATTATCAAAGCTTAATTTTCAATACTGTCCTATCACCTCTGAACTCTCAAAGCTGAACTATCAAGCTAGCATATTCAAATTGACATTGCATGTCCATATAGCTTCATCCATTTTCAAGACTAGTATATCGATTTCAAAATCAGATATTACATCAGCTAGTATATCGGAACACACATCTCAACAATGATATCTATCACTTGATGAATAGAACTATCATATTCTCTGATACTAGCATATTCATTCTTAATTTAAACTGAACTGAACTCCTAGTAATTTCTCTATCATTATTCATGCCACCAAAACTAATATGCGTATATGTCTACATATGCTCATGTCAATATCTTGCTTAACTAGACGAGAATTAGAAAATACCACATAAATTAGGAAGGTAATTTCCCTACCATAAAATCAAGCATGTGCGTTACATTTTATACTTGCATTTGCATTCATGTTCTTGCACGCATCCAAGCTAAGTCATCGGCACGAGCGCGTCATGTGCACCAAGTATCTAAGTCATTGACGTATAGATTGATTTTAGTATAGTTTAATGGTTTCCAGGGTCATTATAGACCTTATATAAGTCTTCTAGATGAGTCTTACTCATAGGAGTTAAGGCCTTAAACACAGACATCATTCATATCAGCACAAAGCATAAACAAAGCCCAAAAATAGGGTTGTCGCGGCAGGTAATAGGGGTTGCCGCAGCAAGCTCTTCTGTTGAGGACCTTTCTGCGACTTGACACTAATTTTTGACCCTTTAAATATTAGATTTAGAACTTTATTAATTCATAAAAGTTGTAGGGCTTGTTGTCCCCTTTTCAATGCATCAAGAATCGTATCATTTGGAGTTAGGGATCAAAAGTTATAATGAATATATCAAATAGTGGACAGTGCACAATGTTGCTGCGGCAAGCCTGAGTATCTTTCCGCATCTTATAACTAATATTTTACCCTTTAAATGTCCGATTTAAAACTTAGTTGCTTTAGGAAAGTTGTAGGGCTCGTTGTTCCCTTTCCAATGCATCAAGAATTATACCAATCTGAGTTCGGGATCAAGAGTTATGATCAAAATACTGACCAAAGGTTTGATCACAGTGCTTGCCGCGGCAAGCCTATTAGGCTGGGCTTGCCGGGGTGTTTTCTGCTCCATTTTAGCTTTGTTTACTCAGACAATTGGTCGAGTATTTTGTATACACATGGATAATATATTATATATATATATATATATATATATATATATATATATATATATTGCACAAAAAATTGAATATACGGCATACCTTTTTGGTGGACTCATGGTTATGATAATGCCGAACATGTGTCGATGTCGAGTTCGTCGAGCTCGTGAAAACGAAGGCCGCAATGAACTCTTCTCGACCCAGCGATTGCCTTTGCACTCCTCGCAATTAAATTACAAGTCACCTTGTGATCCAAGGTTTTGAATCCACATGGTGTGGGAGGGGTGCAAGGACAAGGGTGCAAGGGAAGTGGGTTTGAGATTTGCTTTAATGGCTATGTTTATTATAGTTGTAGGATTTGTTTGCTATGAATTGAAATGAGGAAGATGAAGGGAGTTTGTATATGCTTTTATCCCAGAGTCGCTGCACTTTGCGTACATGAAATGCATGCTGACTCATTGATTCGTGTAGGCAAACGAGCTGCAAAGAAACTTATGAGCGTATTAGGGTCCTATTCCATATGAAGCTTGCACTTGGTGGTTGTATATGAGCCTATACAGTTAGAGTTTATCAGTCATTTGGGCTAGGTTCCCATGTAATGCCCATATGGGCTTTTACTTGTATAAGCAAATAAGCCAAATAGGCTATATAAGCTCCTAGTGGTTATATTATGGTACCAAGTTCACATGTGCTCGTAGTTGTTTAGGCAGGTAAGCCAAACTAGGCTTATCTGATATACTAAGATTATACACAAGGTTTATCTCATATACTAGTGTACACTTAATTGGCATTGGTGCTCCTTAATGTACATTGGTGCTAGATATTAGAACATGATCTAGTTTATTCTAACACTTCACGGGGCCATCAAAACTCTCACATTTTTTTCAGTGTCGACCACTAACTCAGATAGATCCTTTGTGTCACGTGTTACTGACCTAACCCGTGTCCATATCACGTAGTGTGTTTTAACGATTATAGCAGTTGTTACAAAGATCTTGAGAAAGTCCTCTTCTTTGCCATCGAAGGAGATTCTCATATTCTTGCTGAACTCCAATGCATTCTGAGCCCGTAGACAAATTCTGAGACGATTGGAATCGTGAGTAGGTGTAAGGTTTCCTGCTTGGTCTGATTCTAATCCTTGCTCCAGACCTTCTTCCTCTGTATCAGGATGTTCACCAATGGAGTCGTCGTCATCTTCTTCTTCTTCTTCTTCTTCTTCGTATTTGTTTTCTTCAGCTCTAGGCTCTTCAAAATCGGGAGGCCAAGGTTGTGAAAGGTTGTCTTCTATGAAGCTCTCCACCCAGGACCAACCTAAGAATCGGATACCCGTTGAAAGGCCCTCTACCAGTAGAAAGTGAAAGGAGGTCCAGCGAGAGTCCAAGGGACTTCTCCAGGAAAAGTTGTACAGCTGGCCACCTTCTGTGTGGGAAAAGCATTAAGGCTAAATTCAAAACTTGAATTCAAGCATGTGGGTGAATTTGAATTTGAGTTTAACGGTAGAGTCATTGGGGGAGGGAATCTGATGCGGTGAGGATGTATGGGAGTTGGTGCTTCTTCTTTACCATGAACCCTCCTTGCCTATCAGAATGGATTGGGCTTGGATTTCAAAGTTACCCAGCTCCGTCAGGCAAACCAACTCGATTTCCAAGACTTTTCTCCTCTGATTCAGCCTGGATGTTGACATCAAAGTTAGCCATCTTGACAGGGGATGGCCTTTTTTTACCCATTTCTGTGGCTGAGTAAGGTTGGTGGGGTGGTGACGTTTATGACCGGTTTTTTCGATAGTTGGGCCTTAGCTTTGATTTTTTCGATGATGCCAATGGCTATCAGATAAGGACATTGCATGCATTCCTCCACTTCAAAGAAGATTATCTTGTGTCGGGGATTTGTTCCTCATTTTTTACAATGATATTAATCGTTGGGGGTGTAGATAGTCTAAGTTGGAAGAGGATTCATCCGGAGCTAGAAACCAGCCCAAAGAATCAACAATACTTGTGAAGGTTGTTGATATGCAGTTATTCCATATTAGTTGTTTTCCCCTCCATTAGGTATTACCTTATTGTTGTTTAATTAGTATGTAAGTGTGCGATTATTTAGCATTAGTGTATAAGTGGGCGATTATTTAATATTAGTGGCGTTAGTGTGTAAGTGGACGGTTATTTAACATTAGTGTGTAAGTGGGCTATTATTAGCATTAGTGTATAAGTGGACGATTATTTAGCATTAGTGTGTAAGTAGGCTATTATTAGCATTAGTGTGTAAGTGGGCAATTATTTAACATTAGTGTCTAAGTGAGGTTATTTAGTTGTTTGTATAAGGCTCTATATAGAGCCATGATTCAAGGAATGTAGTATTGGAAATTAAACAAGAATCTTTCCTCCTCAGAACTTCTTTCTCTTCCTCTCTTATTTCTCTCTTCTCAAAAATTCTCTTATCAATGCTATCAGAGCATCGATCATGGACACACGTGGTAAATCAAATCCTAAATTCCGCAATGAAGTTAATGACATCCACGCCAACCACGAATCACGATTCGAAGAAATCCTCACTAAATTGAAAGCCTTACGATTACACCACACCCAGCTTACCAACCAAATCAACCCATTCGCTTCAGGTGACACTTCCAACAACCGTAATCACTCCCACACAAACCAAACCTACACTACCAATGACCATACCACTCATCACCTCAAATTTTCCTTTCCAAAATTCAACGGAGACAATCCAACTGGATGGATATACAAGGCGGAGTAATATTTTGATTTCAAAACTATTGTACCGGAACAACAAGTTCAACTAGCATCATTTCATCTAGAAGGAATAGCCTTACAATGGCACAGGTGGATAACCAAATTTCGGGGACCACCCACATGGGACAAGTTCACCAAAGCGATTCTACATCACTTCGGACCCACCGATTATGAAGACCCTTCAGAAGCCTTGACCCGCCTCAAACAGACCACAACTGTGATAGCATACCATGAGACTTTCGAGAATTTATCTCACCATGTTGATGGCCTTCTGGAACCATTTCTAATAGGTTGTTTAATTGCAGGGCTCCATGATGAAATACGATTGAATGTTAAAATTAAACAACGCAAAACCATGGCCGATATTATCGGTGTGGCGCGAGTCATCAAGGAACAAAATTTGTTGCGAAACAAACCATTCCAACCCTTTCGATCTCAAATAACCTCCATAGCACAAAGAGCCCAGCCCAGTGTAGCAGGTGGTGTGCTTGGACCTCCACCATTTCAGTAAGCGAGAACTAACTCCTCCACAGTACTAGTTTCCTTCATCCGAATCACTAACCAAGAAGCACGAGGACGCTAAGAGAATGGGCTATCCTACTATTGTGACGAAAAATTCACCCATGCCCATCGTTGTGAGCGACCTCAGTTGTTCATGATAGAAGACAACCCTTGTTCAGACTTGAATAATGAAAATGAAGAGAACCCTTCTTCAGAACCGTATCATCCAAAATCACTACCAGAGATTTCCTTCCATGCTATCACCAGAACCGATCACCAGCAAATCATTCGTGTCCTCAGTAAGCTTAAAAACAAAGATGTTACGGTCCTAATTGATGACAGAAGTACTCACAATTTCATTGATCAATGTATCGCTTCTAAATTCAATTTACTAGTAATCTGTGACAAGCGGTTCCAAGTAATGGTCATAAACCGCAAGAAAATAGAATGTGATGGGCAGTGCCAGGCATTAAGTCTAACAATTCAAGGTCTTGCTGTCACCATAGATTACTATATCCTTCCAGTTGCAGCTTGTCAATTAGTTTTGGGGTTACAATGGCTTGAAACCCTCGGACCTATCGAAACCGATTATAAGAAGTTGACCACGTCCTTCAAGGCGGAAGGAGTTCCTCATACTTTCCAAGGCCTAGGACACATGAGTGTAGCAGCTCTTACTGATAAGGAATTCCATAATTTACAAGGCGCTGAACTTCTCCTTCAAATTGTGTCATTTACCACCACCCAGAAGACACTGACTCAATATCCAATAGACCTGCGCCGCCTCCTTACTCAATTTGCTTCAGTATTTGCGACACCTATTGGGCTACCTCCACAACGGGCACACGATCATTAGATTGCCTTACAAGCTAATATAGAATCGATTAGCGTGAGGCCTTACCGTTACCCTTATTATCAAAAAATTGAAATTGAGAAAATGGTGATAGAACTCTTGCAGGCCGGATTAATTAGGCCTAGCAACAATCCGTTCTTCTCTCCTATTTTGTTGGTCAAGAAAGCAAACGGAACTTGGTGGTTTTGTGTGGACTATCGAGCACTCAATGCAATCACAGTCAAGGATCGGTATCCAATTCCGGTCATCGACGAATTACTGGATGAAATACGTGGTGCTAGGTATTCCTCGAAGCTGAACTTGCGGACATGGTACCATCAAATTCGTGTCAAACCAGAGGGCATTCCAAAAACAGCTTTTTGAACGCATTCAGGACATTACGAGTTTATTGTAATGTCGTTCGGGCTCACAAATGCACCCGCTACCTTCCAGTGCTTAATGAATGATCTCTTTCGCTCCTACTTGCTCCAATTTATTTTGAGTTTTTTTTATGACATACTCATCTATTCTAAGACCTGGGCCAACCACCTCTCTTATTCACAGATTGTGTTGAATAGTTTGGCATCTAACAAATTGTTTGTGTAAGGAACCGACCTGATTTTATACGGACCCGACCTATAAGGACCCGACCTGATAAGTAAGGACCCGACCCGATATGTAAGAACCCAACCTGATCTGTAAGGACCCGATTCTGCATGATATCATTTATTTTTGTGTGTATTTCATGGCCAATATTAAAGTACATTAAACGAGTGGTTCACATCCACTGATAAGCATGATATTTATACAGGGTACAAAAATGTATTAAAAACCATTGACATTGATAGATCTGGCTATGGAGATCAGTTTTGGGCATGTGTGCCAGGCGACACTACAACCCATTTGATGGACTCTGTACCATGTGATTGGATCAGTAAACACAAACTAACCGTCTGATGGTAAGGTTATGGTCTCAAGATCCGTTGTATGAAAGATTGGGATGAAATTAGATCACCCTCATATGATTAGAGGCATCCACATTATTTAGACATGGGTCTCACCAGTAAATTGGTTGGCGCATTTTGCGGGACCCAAGCTATTGACCCATATAACGTGGAAATGCATTAAAATATAAGATAGGAGTCATAGTTGACCGTGAGTGCGTAGCTAAGGACCATCCTACACTTGAAGAGTATATAATATAATATCAGAATATACTATTGAATATACTATACACTACAAAAAATAATGCATATGCCAACGGTTGAAGATAAGAAGCCGTCGGTATAGAGGAGGATTAGGACCGACCCACGAGACCCACCCCGGCCCCTCATCCTTAATTCGCACGACCCACTTATAAATTAAAATTTTCCCCTTCTCCCTTCGCACGAACTCGGGAGCCTTCTCCCTTCTCCCTTCTCCCTTCTCCCTTCTCCCGATCGAGCTCCCATAAAAAACCCTAGCTACCTTCGTAGCCATTCGAAAATCATGCAAGGCAGAGATCGATCGAAGAGGGTTTGACGTCTGATCGCTTTCCCCTTCTCCCTTCGCACGAACTCCGGAGCCTTCTCCCTTCTCCCTTCTCCCTTCTCCCGATCGAGCTCCCATAAAAAACCCTAGCTACCTTCGTAGCCATTCGAAAATCATGCAAGGCAGAGATCTATAAATTCCAGGTAACTCTACCTTTGCAACTGCATTATGCTTTTAAATCCTTATTTACTTGTAATTAAATGCATGAAACATTAAACAGGAGCACGGCTAAAATTGGATGATTCTCAATCACTGGTGCTATTTATACCATTTGACTATTTCTCCAAATGTTTAGAACATTTTTTGATCAATCGGATAGTTGGAATGGAGATGGTTATGGTGTAGGATTAGGGAAGCTATTTTATAAACCTATTGTTTCAGAGGGTCTACGAGATGCTCAGAAAATGCCTATAACCTATAAGCGAAAAAAAGCTTCCATGAAGCAAGGAATGTCAGATCTCATAAATTTGCTTTACTCATAAATTTGCTTTTCATTGTATTCATCACTATGTAACATGTGAGAAAGCGGCGGTGGTGCTCGGGTGTACTTCGATGGCGGAGCTCATAGGAGATTAGTGTGCATCTGGGAAGTTGAAGGCAGCAGTAGTGATGAGGACTGTATTTGGAGGCCGTAACAGAGAGGAAGGAGAAAGGTGGGAGGCTGTGTAGGCCTCTGCTGGGTTTGTAGGAGGCGACAGAGGTTGGGTAGAGAGAGAAAGAGAGATCCATAGAGAGAGGCCGTAGGGATCTTAGAGAGAGGGCTTCTCTCTCTTTCTCGTTCAAATATATTGAGGTTGTGAGATGGGCAAGTCAACTAAGAAAAGAGAATGTCCAAAAGGACTCCACTACCTTCCAAACATGTTGTCAACGAATTGGGCAAGTCAGGCCCTTGATTGAAGGCCACCAATTAGCGGTTAAAGAGGGAGGAGGTAAGTTTCCTAAGGCAACAGATTGCATGGATTCGGATGACAGTTGGTGCACCCAAATCTAATTTCAATTTCTTTTAGTCATTTATTTTTGGTTTGTGGGATTCGGATGACAGTTGGTACTCATTAATAATAACATTACTATGTATATGCTAAACAGTGAGACCTGTAAAATAACATTATATGAATGTGATATAGTAGTCGAAAAATGAGGATTGCTTCAAAACTCCTGAATTGCATATGCTTTAGCAAGTATAGGGGAGAAAAAAAACCCAAATCTGATGCTTCTCGGTTAAAGCCATCTGTAAATTAAAAAAAAAATCACTTAATTACAAAAGAAAGATTACTCTACTGAGTTTTTTATTAGAATCAAATTTTTGACTTTTTCAAAATAGGAAAGTATCAGCCAAACTTACTTACATAGCAACTAGGAAAGTATCAGCCAAACTAAAAAAATGTTCTTTATGGATTTTGCTTCTTAATGCAGTATTATTTTAAAGCACGTTTTCCCTTCAACAAAGATCAATTTGATTTGTCTTCGATATCCGTATTGCGTGAGTTATATCATAGGTATTTTATTGTGCATTTATATGTTTGTTAACATGAGATTCATTGCATTTCTTCTCTTCTTTTGCACTTATATTAAGTTTTTCTGACAGCTGCTTCTCATACCTATATCATAGGTATGTCTATTACTTATTTTGTCGACCCTCCTTGTGATTGATAAAGTTGAATCATAGTGTTTGATCGTATTAGTATCACTAGTCTTTCTCACTTTCTCTCACTTTCTCATACTAGTCTCACGAGCTCAGCTCAAATAATCAATCTCTATTTTCAAAGCTTCTTGCATAGACATTATGGATAAAAGCTGGATGCAGAAGCCTCGGTAAGCATTTTTTATTACGACTAATTAATATTCCTAAATAGCTAGTATTTTGATGAAGTGGTGAAAGTAATGACTTTTTGAAATATGTTGCTATAATAGAAACACTGAAGCATACTATGATGGGGCAAGAGATTTCATTAAATTTGCTGACTCTCGTGGAGCAGTTTATGATGGAAGGTTAAAATGCCCCTGTATCAAATGTTGCAACGTCTACTATCAAGACGTGAAGACAACATATGATCATATCATATGGCACGGAATTGGGAAGAGCTACACTACGTGGTTTTTTCATGGGGAAAATAACACGTCATCGAGTTTTACACGAGATGAACCATTGGCTGATGTAGTTGAAGAAGATGATGATACAACTGATGATATGAGGAGCATGTTACATGATTTGTGTGGGGTTCCGAGTGAAGAAGAAATTCATGATAGTCCGAGACAAGGCACAGAGAGTACATTGGATGACAATACAGCTAGATTTTTTAAATTGGCCGATGATGCGGAGTTGGCCCACTACACAGGGTGTAAACATAAAATTATCTTGTATCGTAAGACTATGGCATATCAAGTGCCTTTGTGGATGGAGCAACAAATCCTTCTCAATGTTACTTGACTTGTTAAGAGAGGTGCTCCCTGAAGGATCGAAACTTCCAGATAATTTTACACAAAGTAAAAAGATAGTTACGGACTTGGGACTCAGTTACAATAAAATTGATGCTTGTCCAAATAATTGTATGTTGTACTATAAAGAATCGATTGACAAACAGAAGTGCGACATTTGTGGAACATCACGTTGGAAGATGCATGAGAACTACGCTCCGATGATACCAAAAGAAGACTCCAACAAAATTTTACGCTATTTCCCATTGAAACCACATCTTCAGAGATTGTACATGTCATCTAGAATTGCTACTGATATGATATGGCATGACGTAGAGCGCCAAGATGGTGTTTTAAGGCATCCGCAGATTCTCAAGCACGAAGCATTTGGACCAAACTTTATCCTACGCTTAAAGAAGACCCTCGAAATATTAGACTTGGGTTATGGCGATGGATTTAACCTTTCGAACAATGACTATCACTCATAGCACATGGCTCGTGGTACTTTTTTCATACAACTTACCACCATGGTTATGTATGAAACAACCAAGCATTATTTTATCGACTATAATACCGGGTCCAAAAAGTCCTGGAAATAATATTGACGTCTATTTGAGGCCATTGATTGATGAGTTGAAGGATTTATGGTTAGATGGGGTGGAGACATATGATGCTTTGAAGAAAGAGATGTTCGTTCTCCGTGCTGCGTTGCTTTGGACAATCAGCGATTTTCCTGGCTATGCCATGTTGTCTGGTTGGAGTACTAAAGGAAAGAAAGCTTGTCCTTCATGCCATAAAAATACATGTAGTCAAAGGTTGAGATACGGAAAGAAAGAATGTTATATGGGCCATCGTCGATTTCTACCGATGGATCACAAATTTCGAAGTCAAACAAAGACATTCAATGGGAAACCCGAGTATGAAGTTGCTCCAAAACCAATGTCCGGAACAGAAGTCTTGAATGAGGTAAACAAATTTGTACATAAGCCTATTCTTAGAGAAGAGCATAATTGGAGAAAAAAGAGCATATTCTTTGAGTTGCCTTATTGGGAGCACAATCTCCTAAGACACAATCTCGATGTGATGCATATTGAAAAAAATATTTGTGATAATGTGCTCTTCACGCTTTTGGACATTGATGGAAAAAGTAAGGATGGGATAAATGCGAGAAAAGACTTGGCTGAGATGGGATTGAGGAAAGAGTTGCATCCACAACAAATAGATTCAAACAAATTCAAATTACCAGCTTCAATTTACAATTTGGATAGACATGGAAAAGAACAGCTTTGAGTCCTTAAGAATATGAAGATTCGGATGGTTTCGTCTAATATCTCAAGCCGTGTCAATGTCAAAGAACGAAGATAACTGGATTGAAAAGCCATGACTCACACACCATATTACAATATTTTTGCCTATGTGTATTCGACATATCTTACCAAAGTATGTGGCGAGGACTTTAATAGACTTGAGCACATTCTTTCGCTAATTATGTTCGAGAGTTTGTCAAACGATTTGATCCGCCTCGAGAAGAACATAGCATCGACACTTTTGCCATTTTGAGCGGATCTTCCCGCTTTGCTTTTTGACATCATGGTGCACATGTCGATACACTTGGCATCCGATGCATTACTTGGTGGACCTGCACTATCGATGGATGTATCCCATTGAGAGGTTTGTATTGATGCCTTGTCACTTTTCAATTAAACATGAGAGAATATTAATGTGTTTCAAAGAACACAAAACTTAAGTTGTCGAAATCGTGTACTTGTTCACTTTAAAGTCGTATGCAAAGTAATAGGGCTCAACTGAGGGTCCATTGCGAAGCCTATTTAGGCGGATGAATGTCTCACATTTTGCTCTCGATACTTGCACAATGTTGAGTCAAAGCTAAACCGACCAAAAGAAGTGATGAGGAAACATCAATGAGAAGCGCCAAAGTGTTCAATCTTACCGATTTGGAATGGACAGAGCTCATCGTTATGTCCTCTACAATAATGTTAACGTCACAAGATATATAGAGTATAAAGCGTTAACAAAATTCCTATTATATTTAGAGAGTTGATTTATTCAATTGTTTTAATATATGAATCCTTTTATGTAGGGATCATAAAAGAGTAATTCGACACAAGTTACATCGAAACGCCTACATGATATAGAGAAAGAACACGAAAGGCATTTCATCTATTGGATTAAGGATCGTGTATGTAACTATATATTTCTAAAATCATCATCAATATAGCTTATTTTTCTCATGATTAATACTTTTTTCCCTATTCTTAATAGATACGAGATGAAATGAAAATTGGATTTACATTGCCAAAAGAGCTTCAGCTGTTAGCCGAGGGACCTCATCATATTGCTGAAAGGCTGAAATGCTATCCTATTAATGGATACAATTTCAAAACAGTTGCAAGAGAATCAAAGACTAAAACGCAAAATAGTGGAGTCTATCTATCAGCAGCGACTACTAGCTTTTCAAGTGCAAGGGATATCAATCCGATTATTGGCAATGTGGAATATTTTGGCCGATTGATCGACATAATTCAGCTAACATATTCTGATAAATTGAAGGTTACAATGTTCAAATGCGAATGGGTAGATGTTCGCGTAGAAGGGAGGGGAATAAAGCAAGATCATTTGGGGAACACACTTGTGAATTTCACACGATTGGCATTTTCTGATGAACCATATGTGTTGGCTTCCCAAGTCAAACAAGTTTTCTACGTAGATGATCCTATTGACCCAAATTGGAAGGTTGTTTTTAAAGTCAAGCCCAAAGGAGCTTCTGAGTTGAGAATAGAAGATCGTGAACTGTTAATGAGTAACCAAAATTTAAATGATAGAGGAAATGTAAATGATGATTGTGACGATGACACTGAGTGGATTAGAACAGATGCAGAGGGAGAAATTGTTGTAGTGACAGGACTTCATAATGACAATGAACAATAGTATTTCAGATTATATGAGACAAAGAGGATGGTCTAAACAATGGTTGATATTATATTAAACAGATTGGATGGTCTAAATCTCCCTAAAATGTCATTTTTAGGCTCTTACACGTCAATCTATCACTTTAATGGTACAAATCACCCACATCTTAAACTATTTTTGGGCATCACACTGGGGCTTTTAGCTGAGATCATAAATTCCAGGTAACTCTACCTTTGCACCCTTCAAAGCTCCGTTATGTTGGCCTAAATGACAATAACACCCTTGACTTATCGCAAAATCACAACACCAGCCCAAGTTCAAAAGTTAGTTATGTTAGGTGAAATGGCAAGAATACCCTCTACTTTTGGCGAATCCCAATGCCCAAAGTTCAAGAGACTCTCCGAAGAAATGAGTCTTCAATCTCTCGAGGAAAGAAAGATCAAGAACACGTGAATGGTACAACATAGGCATGGATGAAGCAACACCACATGAATCCATTTGAGCTGAAGAGGATCCCAAAACTCCCAAGAGCTGTCGACAGCTTTGGGTACATGCTCTTTCAAACCTGTCGAGTTGCACCAGCATCAGACCTCTCAACAAGCATGAGCTGCAGCCATTAAATTTGCATTTTCAAACCTGTCAAGTGCATGCGACCATACAGGCTCCCATGCGACCAACCTATCAACATGAGCCTAAAAGCATACATATATATATATATATATATATAATTGGGTGCTCATTCCAGCAGCAGAAGAGATCTGCAGTCCAAGCTTTGCAAAGTGCAGCAGACCAGCATCTTTCCATCTCCTAACCTCCCGAGTTTCAGCAAAGTGCAGCCAAGTAAACCTATCGGACAGCAGAGCTCCAAAGCCAACCTCCCAGCAACCTATGGAGTAGTTCAAGGTGGTGCAACCTATCGAAATGATGGAAGGAACCTATCGAATGGTGGCAGATCTGCAGCCTTTCATCCTATCAAATTCTGCAGCCTTCAAACCTGTCGAAATAGAGCTCCCCAGCCTTGCATCCTATCAAACTCTTATTATTTTCTGTTTCAGATAGCATTGTATTGAGGTTATTAAAATGTTTTGCACTGTATTGATGAGTATACTGTAATTGTTTGTTTAGGTATGAGGAAGTCGGCGAGCACTGTTGATGAGGGCTGTTAGGCGATGGATTTTGATATTTCAAGGGAGAAGTGCCCTGATATCTGGAACATCATCTAGTTCAGTTCCAGTAGTAAGTGAATAACCTTGTTAATTTGTTTTCTCACAAGACGTGTATATATATATATGAAAAGGGATTCTATTTGCAAGAAAATAGAACCTCTCTCATACAAGGGAGATTTACCTCTATATATGTTGATAAGCTTTCCAAAAATTAGTATTGGGTGTAAAATGTTTTAACCTAATTTGCTTTTTATGTTGCTTTGATATGGATCCAAATCACCATCACAAAAAAAAAAGTACGAGGAAAACTTTATGTCTTGATTTGCATAGAAATATACCAAAGCACCGTCTCCCACTTGTTTTCAATGATCGGGTCAACCAAGAGGAGGCGAGGATGTGAAATTTATTAGCTACCTTGAGTCTTATCAAGAGATGGGTCTTTTTACCCATCGATTGCCCTTCATGGACGTGGACCCTATAGATAAAGAAAAGGTTTGGGACGCTAAGGTAAATATAATTAATTATTTCTTATTGAGAATATATGCATTTCAAATTATTTATCATTGATAATTTCTTTCAGTATGCAGGTTCGCTTTGAAATTGCCGAAGACGACAAAGTAAGAACTTGGTTCATGCAATCAGCAGGAAGAAAGTGGAAGGAACACCGCTGCGATCTAAAAAGAAGATATTTTACTAATCCCCTCCCTAAAGGAGTAGGTCCATCCTCTCTGAACCCGAGGGTTGACGGAGACAATGGTTGAATTTAGTCGGTAGGGATGGGCATTGGCAAAACTCTAAAACAAAGGTAGGATGACGGTTCTCAACATATTAAATTTTTATACATTCAAACTTATTATAAATGTATATAATAGAAATTAATTGTTTTCCAGAAAATGGTTGAAATAAATAAAGTCAACTGAGAAAAAAAACGATGCATCATACAGTATGGAAAAGTTTCCCTTCAATTATTGCATCAGAAGTAAGTGAATTTATATTATTTTCTGATTAATCGTACTTTGTATATTTTATAATTATTATATACTTTCTTCTTCATCTTATTATATGAAATCATATTAATATCTGTGTTTATTTTTTAATTTTACAGACTTCAGAGGATGGTGTAGAACCTAGTCGCGCCAATATATTCAAAATTGCATATACGCACAAGGATGGTACACCATCAAATAGTATGGTCGCGGATGCATTGGTAAAATTTATAATAATTTTAATTACAGTCATGTTTTATTTCTTAAAATAAAATATATTATTAATTATTACAGGAGAAAATAAATAGACAACAAGAGAAACAACTAGAGGGATCCAAAGACCCCCCCGGTCGTGAAGATGTCCTCTCTCAGGTTTTTGGAGAGGATCGACCTGGTCGATGTCGCATCCTTGGAGTGGGACCAACTCCATCACGAGAATGGGGGCAAATCCAACTCAAATGTCAAAACAAGGGAGATGGCTTGTTTGAGGAGCAAGATAGCGATTGGAAGAAAAGAGAAAGAAAGAAATAGAAATGCAAGAAAGAATTAGAGAGATGCAGGAAAGAGACATAGAAAGAGACATAGAAAGAGATAGAAAGATGGAAGAAGCGCTACACAAGCACGATGAGCGAATAGAAGAATTGAAGAGAATGTTCCTCGCTTCACAAAGATAGATATCGAAGGTAATTGATTTACCTTTTTTATATGTTCTTTCTTCAATAGTAGTTTAATAGCATTCTTCTTTGATTTATGGCTATAGTGTCCTTGCTTGCATTATTGTAGCGAAGATAGTGGATGCAATGCCCCTTTCTGTCGCAAATGTTTAAGAATTTTGTTTTTGTTTAAGAACTCTACTTTTTTGTTGGGATTGGTTCTTGTTTGTATAATTCTTATTACATATTCCATCAAACTATCAAATGTGGTCATAAGATGTGCCACGTGACATCTTATGTAACTGACGAAGGGTCTACTAGAGCCAAAAACAAGAGTATGTAACTACTGTAGGTGATGATTCAGAACTAGCCACATATCTCTCCACACTAACCAATTCTGGTTTGTAGTTCATCGTGCTCGTGAATTTGGATCCATTTTCGCCTTTGTCATCGTTGATGGTGCCTAAAGACATAGGATAGGCAACATCTGTCATAACCATACAATTAGAGAGTGGTGGGGCATTTTGTAAACTGCTATAACAAGAGTATGAACAAGAACACAAGATGAAAAAGGTGAGTAAATAGATTTGTAGGTCCATTTTATTCTTAAGGAAGCACAAAAAACAAGGTAAGTGATGAAGACGGGTGCAAGTTGCTTGGAACTTTAGAGGTATGGTGGTGAAGGGAAAAGTCAGATTTTGACAGGATTAATGGGTTAAAGGCTTTTCTTAATTCTATGTAAAGTTATAATGAGAGGAGCCATTGTTTGTACATACAGAGTTAAATATAGACTGTTATATAACTGATAAAAGAGATTCTCAACACACTGAAGATGTTTATATTGAGGTGTGTCAGTAAAAGTGCTTGATTGTAATCTTACATATTGTGATATTTTAATCCATATTGCAATGTGACCGTTTAGCAACCAAATCTCTCAATTTATTGTGACTCGTTTCTCTTGTGATGTTTTTGTAGTAGTGTCTAGTGGTAATCTTACTATTACGATATTTTTAATTCATATTGCAGTGTGCAGTTTTGAAACAAAAACTCTCAAATATTGACTTCATAAATTTAGGGAACCTCAAATTTTGGTTACACTTGTGATCTTACTGTTTCTAAAGGCGGTTGCTCTATATGTGCGAAGGTGAAAAGGGCGTATATATATATATATACGCCCTGTGTTTGTGTTTTTGTGTGTGTGCGTATATATATATATATATATATATATATATATATATATATAAAATTGTGCCCAACAAAAAAGAAATGTTTACGAGGAAAAAATGGAAAGATATGTTGGTAAAATGAGTAGTTTAGTACTTTTAAAAAAGATCAGATTTCTAAAACTATGCTAATGAAAATACATTATATATAAGAGTAATTTATGAACCCTAGTTGCATCATCGTAGCGAACTTGCTTTTGTTTAGCTTTAGCCCAATCAAAACCAGGTATTCTGCTGCTCTTGAAGAATGTATGAATTTTTTGTTGCTTCAGTATCTTACGATCTATAAAGTTTCTGATGGTAAGCTGTGATTCTACGTAATGGTTTTACCATTTAATATTTTGGTAGATGATTCCACAGTTTGCAAATTTCTGGAATCATCTACCAAGAACACGATCTATAAAGTTTCTGCGGATTGCTTAGTATGTTGTTCCATTTAGTTGAATACAGTGAATAAGGAAGCTTTGAAGTTTCTGCTTAGTTCAACAGATTTAACCTATTGCAATGTTTTGTAGGCCATTGATCCAAGAACCCGTATGGTTTTGTTCAAAATGCTGAATCGTGGTGTTTTTCATGATATTAATGGCTGCATTTCCACTGGAAAAGAAGTATGTTTATGCCACTATGCACAAGTTGGAGCTATGTCAGAATTATTGAAGCTTTTTAATATTACATAAAAATTTATTATCTTCTAATCTGCTGGATATGTATGAACTGTTCTCATTGTGTGCTACCTTGCTATGACAGATGTTCCCAGTTCTAAGGAAATTACCTGTGTATATCTTGATTATGAGATCCTAGTTTCTGCTTAGATTAGGCCTCTTGTCGAATTCAGCTCTGCATTGTACCAAATAATTGCAAATTCTGTTTCTTAAATCTAGATTTTGCACATTTTCTTTAAGGGAGATCCGGATCTGTTTTTCCCTTGTCTTTATAATGATATTTTATATTGATCTAATCGCAGATTTGTGTGGAGACAATGATGCATTTGACATGAACAAAGATGCCGGTTGAGAAGATCGATAATGCTTTGGATACGATCAAGGCCAATGACATTCAAAATGTTTTGGCCCTTAGTGGAGATTGTCCTCACAGCTAGCACAACTTCGTCCAAGTGATTTAGGATTTGCAGTCGGCGATGTCGACATATATTTTTAACTTGTATGTTTTCTTCTTTTCTCACTTAGTGGCTACCTCCTATAAGAAAGTTCAAATGGCCAAATTTTGTTACATGCCTGCGACATATATATACGCCCTATGTTTGTGTTTTTGTGGGTGTGCGTATATATATATATATATATATATATATATATATATATATATATATATATATATATATATATATATATATAAAATTGTGCCCAACAAAAAAGGGCGCTAATAAATCCCACCCCCACAAAAAAAAAAAAATTGTAAAAAAAGCGGCCTATGTTGCTATGCCATGTCAAGCATAGATTCATGACTTTTGACGGCTAAAACCGTCGGTGGTGAAATTCCCCGACGAGAATAGTACCGTGCCGGTGTGTCAGCCAGAGATATTACTGACCGTCGATCGATTCGCTTGATAGGTCACTATTTTTGTAGTGATACTAACCTCTCATATAATATAATATAATAGCATATAATCTACTATACTAATATAAGAGTATAAGATATAATATAATAGAAGAAAGGAGAAGTGATGAGACAATTCTAGAGGGTCTAGAAAGGGCAAGAGTTTGGGCGTGGGTTTAGTCCTAGCTACAAGACAAAATACAAAGAAACAAAAGAACAAAAAAAGAGAGCCAAAGAAAGAGAGAAAAGAAAGAGAAAAAAGAAAGAAAAGAAAAGAAAGAAAGAGAGAGAAGGAGAGAGAAAAGAAAGAGAAAAAAAGAAAGAAAAGAAAAGAAAGAAAGAGAGAGAAGGAGAGAGAGAAAAAAAGAGAGAGAGAAAGTGGTCATTCACGACGTTGGCAAACCCTAGAGCTGCTCATTTCTTTTGAGGCAAGTACCCTATTCTAGAATTCCTTGACGAAACCCTAATCTGAACACCATATCGGTATAATTTATGTTGTTCCTTTAAATTGTGTAGAAATTTATTAACTAAATATATTATATCGGTTACACCTGATTATGTTAAAATTTGTTATCTGAATGTGTTATATCTGTTATACCTGAAAGTGTAGAAATTTGTTATCTGCATATGTTATATTTGTTATACCTGAAAGTGTAGAAATTTGGTATCTTAATGTGTTATATTTGTTATACTTGAAAGTGTAAAAATTTGTTATCTGAATGTGTTATATTTGTTATACCTGAAAGTGTAAAAATTTGTTATCTGAATGTGTTATATCTGTTATACCTGAAAGCGTAGAAATTTTTCCTTGAATCCAGTATACTTGTTATACATGAAAGTATAAAAATTTGTTACTTGAATCTAGTATATCTGTGATACCTGAATGTGCAGACATTTATTGCCTGAACCTGCTATACCGATTCTACCTGGAAATGTCAAAATTTGTTACCTGAATTTATTATACCTGTTATACCCTACGATGTAGAAATATGATAACTTAAGGTGTAGGAAGTTGCTACCTGACTGTATAAAAATTCGTTACCTGACTGTGTAAAACTTTGCTTATCTATCTGTGTATCTCTTGTGTGAGGCCTGAATGCTTACAAATGCACAGTCTATCTCACTCGCATGAATTGGATCAAAAATCTCTAACCTGTCAAGTATATATGAAAGCGTGATGTTTTCTGAGTGGCTGCTACTATTTTTGAGACTGAAGTATTTGTGAGATATAACATCATGTTTTCTGATATTTTTGCACTGAAATTGAATATCATAAGGTCTGAAAGGCAATGAGATGATGCTTATAAGTCCGGATGGGACACTTTTGACACCCTGGCCAGGTCCCATATCTGTTATCTGATATCTGTTATGTCTATTATTTGCTCTGATATTGAATCTCAACTTAGTTGAGGAAAGCACTTGGTATTTGTGCTATTAGCTATAAAATATTCCCCAGCAGAGATAAGTCTGTTGTAGTAGTTTAAGGGTATGATTCAGTACTTCTTTGTCTGATTTGCTTGATTTGTTATTTGATCTGATTTGTCTGATCTCTTATATGAGATTATCTGTTTGCTTTATCTGATTGCTGATTATGTGAATATCTGTCTGATTTGTCTAATTTTTGTTATGTGACTATCTGTCTGATTTGTCTGATTCCTTATATGAGAATATCTGCTTGATTTGTCTAATTTTTGTTATGAGATTATCTGTCAGATTTCTATTATGAGAACATCGTTATAATTTGTTTGATCTCTGATATGGGACTATCTGCCTGATTTGTGGTAAGTACATTGTAAGATTTAGTACTGTCTGATTTTTATGATATGAGCATCTCTGTCCAATTTGTCTTATTTCTGATATGGGAAGATTTGTGATAACTTAAGTGTAAGATTCCTTATGTTCTGAGATGAGAATATTTGTCTATTGGTCTAAGTTTATCGGTCTACGTTCTAGCATGGGTACTAAGTTTTGCATGTGTCGCGTTAATACCAATTTGATTTCAATTAAAACGTATGATTGTACGGTACCTTGAGAAAAGAAATAAGAAATTTTGATATTAGTGGTTTAGTCAATATTTATTAGAATGGGTTACTAGCGGAGCATGTGGATTAGCTCTTACGGTGATTTTAACCACCCTACAGCTTAAAGAAAGGAATTGGAGAAAGATCAGTTAACGAAATTTCAGCAGTGTTATCTGGTACAAATCTCTGTGACTGGTACGTAGTGTTAGTTAATGTACTTGTTAATCCTTAATCTGGTTACCTGGATATCTGGTTTTGATCCCTAGTTAGAATTTTTTATTCAGATGTATTGTTTTCTTTTGATATGTCTGGATCATGACTCGAAATCCAGGTGCATGGATTTGGGGTCGTGATAGTGTAGTATCAAAGCTAGAGAGATTAGGGTGTGGACCCATAGGCTAGAAGTTCTATTCCCTGTGATGACCAAGGAACGATGGAGTATATGGTAGCGAAAAAGAAGACTGGGTTTCCTCGCTCAGTGTGTTATAGACTTGCCAGTCGTTATGTGCCCCAGGGGGCATCTGGGATTATTAATATCACAAGAAACCATCGACGCCATGAAGAATACACTTTTCCTCTGCCTTCTCAGATCAATGTCCGATGGGTCAAGGAAGCAGTAGCAGATAATTTTGACGATTTCGAACATAATAGAGACAACCTAGATATCTTTAGTGAAGAAGAGTTGACTGACCCAAGTGAAGCTGAACAAGATGAGGATAATGACATAGATAGCTTCAGTGAAGAAGAGCTGACTGACCCAAGTGAAGCTGAACAAGATGAGGAAAATGATATAGATAACTTCAGTGAAGGAGAGATGACTGATCCCAGTGAAGATGAACCAGATGATGAAGAAATGAATAATGAGTACCAAAATGAGGAAGACGCTGAAGAAGATGTTGATTATAATGAGGAACACATTATTACAATTTCTGACGACATTACCTTCGCCTCAGAAACGACCGAGGCAGAATCTTTTGAGCATCAGCGTACCAACTGGGCCATTATCAAGCTCAGTTAGAGCAAACCCTGTAGAGCATCGACCGGGCTTAAGAAAGAAAATGTCACCACTAATGTTGGTGTAAGGCTAAACAAGGCCTTGAGAATCGGATATAGAGCTATAACGTTAGGCCATTTTTGTTAAATTGAGCATAGAAGTGAACTAATAAAATTTTGTACTAATGTAGATATGATCGAATGAAATTTTATACTATGAATACTCTTTTGGTACCAATCATGCGTCTATAATTACCACTTGATGAATGAAATAAATTGTTTTCCCTTCCCTATATTGTACTGTATATAAGGGTATAAGTCTTGTGTTGTTGAAATGAATGATTTTGACGTGTGGTTGGGTTTGGAATGACTCTCTGTTTATCAGACTACTATGAACTGTTTTGATATGATTGTTATTGTTAATATTCCTGGTTCATGTGAATTTCATTAAAGAGGAATAGAAAATTTTATTAGACCAAGTTGGCTTTCTGGTTTACAAGCGACTCGTCTGTGACGAAAAAGTGTGTCAAGGCTAGTTAGCCAACATTATTGATGAGCAAACGAATAAGTTAAGGGTTGAAACTAGTTCGATCATTAGGAAACTTTACTGATGTGTTTCTGAATGAATGATTTGGTCTATCGCCACAACGCGAAACTGATTGTCCATCTTCAGTTAAGAATTTTTTTTTTTTTTAAAAGGTTATGCTATTACTGCGCTCTATTCCCGCTATGATTGCTGAGTTCAGAGTCATGCCCTTGGGAAAACCAATGCACCTGCCGCATTCATGGACTTTTTGAATCGAGGATTTAAACCATATATGGAAATTTTAGTGTATCCTCATTTATTCTCCGTCTCATGCCGATTTTGAACATCATCTGAAATTAGCGTTACACGTGTTGTGAGAAAATAAATTATTTGATAAAGTGAGTTATGGTTTAAAAAAGTTACTTTTCAAGGTCATGAGATATCGAAAGAGAGTGTCGCTATTGACCCCTCTAAAGTAGAAACTGTTTGGGATTAGGACAGACCAAGTTCAATAACTGAGATCAGACATTTTTTGGAATGGGCAGGTCCTATCAAAGCTTTGTTCGGGATTTTTCTCGTATTGTAGCTCCTTTAAGTCAATTGACTCGGAAATATGCGAAACTAGTCTGGAGTAATTGATGTGTAGCAAGTTGTCAGGAGTTGACGACTAGAGTGACTTCTGCGCTAGGGTTCACCATTCCTTCAAGAAGTGAGGGATATAAGATCTGTAGTGATGCATCTCGACTGGTAGACTGATACTGTGTGGTAAGGTTGCCACTTATGCTTTTAGACACATCAAAGTTCATGAGCAGAACTATCTAATGCATGATCTAAAACTGGTTGTGATCGTTGTTGCCTTATAATATGGAGGCAATATTTGTATGGGGTTCAGAAATAGTTGTATGAGATATTTGTTTGATCGGAAGGAGTTGAATATACGACAAGGGAGATAGACTGATTTTTTAGAATTTGCTAATGATGTCTGAATTAGGACGAAATGATTTCTGAAGACTATAATGGCTGATGTAAGTGCAAGATTTCAGCCGGAGTTTAATATCCATAAGTACGGTTGTCATGATAGATTGTGTGTACCTGACATTCCTGACTTGCTTAATATATTTTAAATTTTTTACTCTAATCTGTTAGCACATTAAGACAGAATACTAAAAGTCGCAAGCAACATAAAGCTCTCAATATGCCGACATGAAAGCGAAATGATACTATTCCTTAGGGAACAATGACCCATTGACCTACTTGGACCAACTATTTGTTACTGAATTGTGAGGTTCCATGGGATTCCAAAAGCACTTGTCTCTGATAAAGATTTACGTTTCACATCAGAGTACTGGAATGGTCTGATCTAAAAGTTTGGTACAACAACTGACAACTAAAGTCAAATCCTAGAAGACCTATTGCAGGGTTGTGTGTTAAAGGTGGGATTTCGTGCCTTTGAGTGAAATTACATATAATAATAGCTACCAAGCTAGTATTCAGATGGCACCGTATGAAGCTCTTTATGGTTGACCTTATTCACCTCTTTGTTGGGACGAGGATGGTGAACGAAAGTTGGTAAGACCGGAATTAGTGCAAGAAACGACATAGATGATTCAACGCATTCAAATCAACTTCAACGAGTTCAAAGAGACAAAAGAATAAGTACATCAGAATAAGAAGATTTCACTTGTCAAGAGTTATTGGCAAAATCAGTCTGAAAAGAAAGCAATTTGAGACAAAATTAGTCTGAAAGGGAAGCAATATGAGAATAAGAAGAGTTGCGTGGTAATCAATCATAAATTTCGAGGAAGAAATTTTATAAGAAGTAGAGGATGTAAGGACCTGACCCAATTTTGTACGGACCCGACCTGTAAGGACTTGACCTAATATATAAGGACTCGACCAGCTATGTAAGAACCTGACCTGATCTATAAGGACCCGATTTGTAAGAACCTGACCCGACCCGATTCTGCATGATATCATTTATTTTTGTGTGTATTTTATTGTTGATATTAAAGTACATTAAATGAGTGGTTCGCATCCACTGATAAGCATGATATTTATACAGGGCACAAAAATGTATTAAAAACTATTGTCGTTCGAGATCAGTTTTGGGCATGTGTGTCAGGTGACACTACGACCCATTTGATGGGCTCTATACCATGTGATCAGATCAGTAAGCACAAACTAACCGTCTGATGGTAAGGCTATGGTCTTAAGATCCATTGTATGAAAGATTGGAATGAAATTAGATCACCCTCATGTGATTCCATCATGTGATTAGAGGCAGTCACAATATTTAGACATGGGTCCCACTAGTAAATTGATTGGCACATTTTGCGAGACCTAAGCCATTAACCCATATAACGTGGAAATGCATTAAAACATAAGATAGCGGTCATAATTAATTGTGAGTGCGTAGCTAAGGACCATACTACACTTGAAGAGTAAATAACATAATATCATAATATAGTACTGAATATACTATACTAGCCTCTCATATAATATAATATAATAGTATATAATCTACTATACTAATATAAGAGTATAAGGTATAATATAATAGAAGAAAGGAGAAGTGAAGAGAGAATTCTAGAGGGTCTAAAAAGGGTGAGAGTTTGGGCGTGGGTTTGGTCCTAACTACGAGACAAAACACAAAGAAACAAAAAGAAAAAAAAAGAAAGCCAGAGAAAGAGAAAAAAGAAAGAAAAGAAAAGAAAGAAAGAGAGGAGAGAGAAAAGAAAGAGAAAAAAAGTAAGAAAAGAAAAGAAAGAAAGAGAGGAGAGACAAAGAAAGAGAAAGAGAGAAAGAGAGAGAAGGAGAAAGTGCCCATTCACGACATTGGCGGACCCTATAGCTGCTCATTTCTTTTGAGGCAAGTACCATATTCTAGAATTTCTTGACGAAACCCTAATCTGAATGCCGTATTGGTATAATTTATGTTGTTCCTTTGAATTGTGTAGAAATTTATTAATTGAAAATGTTATACCAGTTACACCTGATTGTGTTAAAATTTGTTATCTGAATGTGTTATATCGGTTATACCTGACAGTGTATAAATTTGTTATCTGCATGTGCTATATTTGTTATACCTGAAAGTGTAGAAATTTGATATCTGAATGTATTATATTTGTTATACCTGAAAGTATAGAAATTTATTATCTGAATGTGTTATATCTGTTATACCTGAAAGTGTAGAAATTTGTTACCTGAATCTGCTATATCTGTGGTACCTGAATGTGTAGACATTTATTGCCTGAACCTGTTATACCGATTCTACCTGGAAATGTCAAACTTTATTATCTGAATTTGTTATACCTACTATACCCTACGATGTAGAAATATGATAACTTAAGGTGTAGGAAGATGCTACCTGACTGTGTAAAAATCCGTTACCTAACTATGTAAAACTTTGCTTATCTATCTGTATATCTCTTGTGTGAGGCCTGAATGTTTACAAATGCACGGTCTATCTCACTCGCATGAATTGGATCAGAAATCTGCGACTGGTCAAGTATATATGAAAGCGTGATGTTTTCTAAGTGGTTGCTATCATTTTCAAGACCAAAGTATTTGTGGGATATAACGTCATATTTTCTGATATTTCTGCACTGAAATTGAATACCACAAGGTCTGAAAGGCAATGAGATGATGCTTATAAGTCCGGATGGGACACTTCTGACACCCGAGTTAGGTCGTGTGTCTGTTATCTGATATCTAATATCTGTTATCTGCTCTGATATCTGATCTCAACTAAGTTGAGGAAAGCACTTGGTATTCGTGCTATTAGCTATAAAATATTCTCCAATAGAGATAAGTCTACTATGGTAGTTTAAGGGTAAGGTTCAGTACTTATCTGTCTGATTTGCTTGATTTCTGATTTGATCTGAATTGTCTGATCTCTAATATGAGATTATCTGTTTGCTTTGTCTGATTGCTGATTATGTGAATATCTATCTGATT
Source organism: Chloranthus sessilifolius (assembly GCA_021018995.1). Taxonomy (NCBI): domain Eukaryota; kingdom Viridiplantae; phylum Streptophyta; class Magnoliopsida; order Chloranthales; family Chloranthaceae; genus Chloranthus; species Chloranthus sessilifolius. The sequence continues at coordinate 82,041,181 of CM037584.1, forward strand.
TGTTTAATTTTTATTATGTGGCTATCTGTCTGATTTGTCTAATTTTTGCTATGGGATTATCTGTCTGATTTCTGATATGAGAATATCTTTATGATTTGTCTAATCTCTGATATGGGACTATCTGCCTGATTTGTGGGAAGTACAATGTAAGATTTAGTACTATCTGATTTTTATGATATGAGCATCTCTGTCTAATTTGTCTGATTTGTGATATGGGAAGATTTGTGATAACTTAAGTTTAAGATTCCTTACGTTCTAAGATGAGAATATTTGTCTATTGGTCTAAGTTTATCTATCTGCGTTCTGGCATGGGTACTAAGTTCTGCATGGGTTGCGTTAATACCAATTTGATTTCAATTAAAACGTATGATTGTACAGTACCTTGAGAAAAGAAATAAGAAAATTTGATATTAGTGGTTTAGTCAATATTTATTAGAATGAGTTACTTGCAGAGCATGTGGATTAGCTCTTACGGTGGTTTTAACCCCCCTGCAGTTTAAAGAAAGGAATTGGAAGAAGATCAGTTGACAAAATTTCAGCAATGTTATTGATACAAATCTCTGTGACTGGTACGTAGTGTTAGTTAATGTATTTGTTAATCCTTAATTTGGTAACCTGGATATCTGATTTTGATCCCTAGTTAGAAATTTTTATTCAGATGTACTGTTTTCTTCTGATTTGTCTGGATCACGACTTGAAATCTAGGTGTGTGGATTTGGAGTCGTGGCAATTTGCAAAAGAATCGAAATACAAATTCGGTGTATCGCAGGTTGATTACTTGGGACACATTATTTTAGGAGTGGTCGTTGATCCTTCCAAAATTCAGGTTGTTCTGGATTGGCCGACACCAACTACTACTAACGAAGTCCGAGGATTTCTCGATTTGGCAGGATATTATCGAAAGTTCATTCACCACTTCGGTAGCATCGGTGCACCACTGACACACCTACTAACTAAGGACGGGTTCCACTAGAATCAAGAGACAACCGAAGCCTTTAATCAATTGAAGCATCCCTTAACTTCACCACCGATCCTCTACCTCCCCGATTTTTCCCAACAGTTTGTAATTGAGTGTGATGCAATCAAAAGTGGTGCTATATTGTCTTAGAATAACAGGCCCATAGCTTACTTCAGTGATGATCTTAAAGGTTTCGCCCTAACACTATCCACCTACGTGAAGGAAATGATCGGCATTGTCCAATCAATTCGTAAATGGCGACCATATTTGCTTGGTAAGCGTTTCATTATTCGCACGGACCATAAGAGTATGAAATACTTGTTAGAACAATGGATAACAACCCTAACTCAGACTCGTTGGCTGCCTAAAATTGTCGGTTATGACTATGTTATTAAGTACAAAAAAGGATTTGACAATCAAGGAGCGGATTCATTATCTTGTGTTGTTGAATTTCATTTGTTGGCTATTTCCTCGCCACTGGCGGACTAGTGGACCAGATTACAAGAAAAAGTCTAGCAGGACTCTTTTTATTCATCCTTAACAGCCACAGACTCCTCTCATCAATACACAAGGTTTGCTCTCATAGATGGAGTTTGATTCAAGCATAACAAGGTCCTCTTAAGCCCCGCTTTTGCTCTCATTCCCCTCATCTTGGCCGACTGTCATTCATCCCCAATCGATGGCCATTTTGGGTTCCACAAAACATTGGCACGAATAAAGCGCACCTTCATATGGTCGGTCATGAACAAATCAGTGAATCAATGTTTGCAAATGTGTGAGGTTTGCCAACATAATAAAATTGATTGCATGAAGCCCGTCGGATTGTTACAACTGCTACATATTTCTGAGCGAATATGGGAGGAGGTGTCCATGGACTTTGTGGAGGGACTACCCTCTTCAAATGGGTGTACAATTCTAATGGTGGTGGTGGATAGATTATCCAAATATCCCCATTTAGTTCCAATAAAACACCCATACACCGCTATTATGGTAGCCAAGGCATTTGTCACCGATATTGTGCATCGTCATGGAATGCCACCTCAATTGTGAGTGACTGCGATAAGATTTTCGTCAGTTCCTTTTGGCAGACTCTGTTCCGACTACAGGGCACCAAGCTTCAGATGAATTCGAGTTATCATCCACAAATTGACGGACAAATGGAGGTGGTAAATCACACCTTAGAACAATGTCATCATTGTTTTGCTGGGAATCAACCGCGAAAATGGGTCGAATGGATTCCTTGGGCTGAATTTGGTTACAATACATCCGTTCATGCATCCACCAAGGTGACACCCTTTGAGGTTGTTTATGGGATACCACCGCCTAGTCTAGTTTCTTATATACCAGGTACCTCGCATGTCCAGGCCGTGGATGATTACTTGCGTGACCAGGACTATATTTGGAGAGATTAACACCACCATCTCTTACTGGCTCGCAATAGGATAAAATGCCAAGCTGATCGCCACCGCCGTGAAGCCTCATTTGCAGTTGGAGATTACGTTTACTTGAAGCTACAGCCGTATCGCCAAAATTTAGTGGCATTCCAGGGTTCTCTTAAACTCTCTTCTCGATACTTCGGGCCCTTCCTAGTTACTGAGAAAATTGGACCAGTTGCATACAGGTTGGACTTGCTAGTCGAATCACGGATTCAGGATGTCTTCCACGTGAGCTTACTTAGGAAGCATTTGGGTCCCACTCCTCCCGTCTCACCTCAATTGTACCCTGTTTCTAACTCCTCAACAATACTACCATAGCCTGAAGCAATTTTGGACCGACGCATAATACGGAAGAGGAGTTATCGGCCCAAAACGTAAGTGTTAATTAAGTGGTCCGGGGCACCGCCTGAAGACGCAACTTGGGAAAACCAGTGGTGTTTCTCGAAGACAAAGATTCTTCAAGCGGTGGGGAATGACATACGGTTATTCCACATTAGTGGGTTTCCCCTCCATTAGACATTACTCTCATATTATTTAATTAGTGTATAAGTGAGTGGTTATTTAGCATTAGTGTGTAAGTGGGAGGTTATTTAGCATTAGTGGCATTAGTGTGTAAGAGGGCGGTTATTAGCATTAGTGTACAAGTGGGTGGTTATTTAGCATTAGTGTGTAAGTGGGCTGTTATTAGCATTAGTGTGCAAGTGGACGGTTATTTAGCATTAGTGTGTAAGTGGGCTGTTATTTAGCATTAGTGGCATTAGTGTGTAAGTGGGCAGTTATTTAGCATTAGTGTGTAAGTGGACGGTAATTAGCATTAGTGTGCAAGTGGGTGGTTATTTAGCATTAGTGTGTAAGTGGGCGGTTATTTAGCATTAGTGTGCAAGTGGGCGGTTATTAGCATTAGTGTGTAAGTGGGCGATTATTTTGCATTAGTGTGTAAATGGAAGGTTATTTAGTTGCTTGTATAAGGCTATATAGAGCCTAATTCAATTAATGAAGTATAAGAAATTAAACAAGAATCCTTCATTATCAGAACTTCTTACTCTTCCTGTCTCATTTCTCTCTTTTAAAAAATTCTCTTATTAGTTGTCGAGCACCAGGCGTGTAACAAAACACCTCTGATTTTGAGCCATATAGGAGAGCCTCCTTCTTCGTCTAGACAGTCTGTCTGTGGAGACTAGAGAGTGGAATTGGAGCTTTACATTGCCAGTTTGTTTCATTTTGCCTGTTTGAATTTGCGATCGACCATCTCCTTTGTAAGAACCCGCTAGGGTCCGTAGTGTTAGAGATTACTATCTCTGCCCTTCTAGGATTATGAAAGGAGGCAGAAATGTTTTCCGACCATTCAGAGTGGATAATAGGTAGGGCCTTTCCATTGAACTCTTTGGATGCTCCTCCAGTCGTTGTTTAAGTCATCTATTTGCTCCTTGGAGAAGCGGGGAGCAGAGGAATTAGCATAGGGTATCGGATTCCTCCAGATGTAGGTAGACCTTTTATTTTTTGCATCTGCTTCAGTTACAAACTAATCGGAATCCACACTACGTGAAAAAGCCAAAAAAATCACTGTCTTTGAAAGTGATTTTTTTTAGAAAAATCACTGCCCTAAACAGTTGTAAAAAAAGCAGTGATTTTTTTTTACCACTATACAAGATAGTGGTTTATGAACTTCAACAACGACTGCTCTTAACAGTCATAAAAAAAATCACTGCTTTGGATAATGGTTTTTTTATGCAAATTTTTTTTGTAAAAAATACTTTTTTTTAAATAAAAAAAATTACGTCGACGATTTTTTATGTTCTAAATTTTTTTTTTTTTAATGCAATTTTTTTATGCTTTTTTAATGTAATTTTTTAGGCTTTTTTTTATACTTTTCTTAATGCTTTTTTGAATGCAATTTTTTTAATATTTTTTTTTAATACTTTTTTTAATGCTTTAAAAAAAATTATATAAAGAAAAAAAATTATTAATCTCATATTTAAACACATCCATTCAACTCAAATGTAAATCATTCAATGCCATTAATAAAAAAAATAAATGCCCAATTTTTTTATTTAAACAAAAGATTGCATCTCAACCTATGATCTAACCTTTTAAATCAATAAAATATTTTAAACTCTACATGCCCAATCCTTTTATTCAAACAAAAAGAAGAAAATAAAGAGAGTTTAGAATCTAAGGACCCCATGGCCCATTTTCAAAATAAAAGAAAAAAAATATAAATTTGCATCGCCTCTCTTGCCAAGTGTCTCTGTCCCCTAGTGATCCGTTTGAGGTGAGCTTCAAATCGGAAAGCTTCGCCTGAAATAATAAAAACAAAATTAATTCTATTAGTAGAAAATATAAAAAAATATAACATAATATATTTCAAGTTAGAAATAATGACTTTAATGAACAAAATAGGCGAACCTAAAAGTTTTTTATGAAGAAATTGAACAAAATAGTACACAACCTAAAGGTCTTTTCCCCCTTAAGTACAAGTGAAATAAAAAAAGATAAAATGAAAAATAAAAAAACTCAGGTCCCACACAAAAATGACCGAAATTTCGGTCCATAGTTATCATTTTGGTGGGGACCGAAACCGATAATTTCGGTCATTTCGGCCGAAATTTTGATCCTTGGCTGGCCCACAATAAATTATGAGGAAAAATTGACCCAAGTCAGTGATAAGTAATGCATAATTACTGGTTTCAATCACACAGTAGCATCTTAGATTGAAAAATTAATCTACCAATTTTTCAGTTTATAAGCTCACAAGAAACAGGAACATGTCACGACTCACAACTCAATATCTTTTCTTCAATTTGTTCAAAAATGGGGTTTCTCATAATTTTCCCAAACAGAAAATAACCACTATGATATTATTAGTAAATATCAAGTAGAATGAAAAAAAAGAGGCCAAAAGCTTTACTACATGTTGTTTTTAACAGTAATGTTTGCACGAGAATCCATTTTACCTTGGGCTCTCTGAGGAACTTGGAGAGTCCCACAACTCGGGGCAAGTAGTGGCTTCTGGGTTTCCTTGATGCTACATTTGGAAAAACCATTAGCAACCTCTGCTGAATTTGGTGCCAAGTTGACAGAATACAACACACATGGCCTGAACATTGAAAAGAATCATCAGTTGTTTATTTAATGCCACAATGAAGAGATGTTCAAAAGGTAAAATATTAGATGAAAATTTGAAAGCTTGGTAAGGAAGTGTGTTGCCTTTCAAGTGGGGCACCTGTTGCACCTCTTCATTTCTAAGTTTCTTATTTTTCAATTTTTTTTCCAATTTCTCTAAAACAACATAAAAAAACACAGCAACTCAGCCAACTCATCCCCAATTTGCCAAGATGATTCAGTACTAGATCTAAACAATTGTACTATGCTACCAGGTCATTCAATCCTTGTTTAAAATGTTTAAAATGCAAGCTTATTCTCACTGCCCAGCTCAGAATATAATATCAGCTATCAACCTCAGCACCAAACATAGTACAACTTAATGCAATACAAGCTAGGACCCAACATGACTATTGCTCTTCAATTATAAATAAATAATGAAATCATCACTTTACAATTCCCGGCTCTCCACAAAAATACTTAAATGATCTGGGCTAGAATATAAAGTGCAATTCCTTTATAGTGGCCAAATAACATAATAAGCATTGAGTACATTAAATATCAAGATTCAAGAACATTAGCTGCCCATAAAATTTGCTCCAAACCTTACTACAAAAGGGCAAAATAGCTGTGAAAACATACAAAAGGGCATAAGTTAAAAATTGTATGGTTTTATGTTACTGACCTGCTGAGTGGAACCCAACTAAACCACGCCATGTGTTGCCACATTTACAATCGCAATTGTCTACATAATAAAGCTTAGAGATCAATATTCTTGTCATATGACTTGAATGCAACTAAGTGACTAGGCATATGCCAGCGGAGGCTTGCAGGAACCAACAGTAACATGATCAAATTAATACAATGAATAGCCATGAGGTGAGAACCCATTTGTCAAGGAAAATATAAGTATGATAGCAATGAGCAAACCTTTATTCCAGTCGAGAACTGAGATTGTAACTGGAAAATATAACCTCAATAAGATTCTTGTCAACCGTATGCTTATTCAATGTTAATATTCCCGTTTTGTCGTTGCAAAGCACATCCATGCCAGCCATTTCCTCTATAGCAGTCATTCGTTTTGTGATGGCCCCCTAAGATGTGTCAGTTACCAGTAATCACCTTATTATATTCATTACATCTTGATAGCTATAATATAAAAAATGAATGAAAACAAGCCAAAGAATTGGGTACATAACAATAATTTCTATTATCATTCCCACAACAATTGAACATATGCAGAAATTCCCAATTGTTGTCAAAACCTAAATAATTCATGCAAAAAATTAATAAATAGAACAAAAGGAAATGCATGATTCTCATTCAACCATATAACAAAGGCTTGCCTTTTGGAAATGACCAACTTGGCTCGTGGTATCAACAAGATGACCAACCGGCCATGACAGAATGAATACAATATGTTAAATATCTCTGGCAGATTTGATCCAATTGGCTGATCAACCTAGAAAATCGTGATATGGTATCTAATAATTGAGATGTTGGAGCATTTATGTAGCATCCCGAAAATTTTGGACTTTGAATAGTATCCTTCGAGATGCATGCCCGACTTTGAATAGAGTTCTCAGGATGCGTGCCCGTCTAATCATTTATTTTGATCAAGTGGAAGTCAACTTGATGATTTGGGTTGGTTTAGTTTTGGTGTGTAAATGCACACTAGTGTGGTAGAAGAACCATTGGATTGAGCCATATATATATTATGCGTGTATGTGTGTTTTACAGGTGAACCGGGTTCTTTAAGTATATAAAGAGATGAGGGCTTCTCTTAGAAGCCATTCGTTTGGAGGGTTTGAAGGTTTGGGTTTTTTTGCTTGTGAGAGAAAGAGGAAGGAGAGAGAGAGTGAGGAAAGGAAGGGAGGTTTGATGGTTGTGATTTGATGCGTGGATCGTGCGTGGAAGCCATGCAATTCATTAAACTCCATGGACTACGCGTGTGATTTGGGGATTTGGAAGCTAAGAACCCTAGCTCTTAATTCGAGCCGTGGAATCGATCATTTGGACCGATTTGAGGTAAGGGTTTGTAAATCTGTGGTGTGTGTGTTGTTTTAGTTTCGATTTATTGTTTAAATGATGAATTAAAGGAAGAGAAAAGGAAGAAAATTTGAGAAAACCTAAGATTGGGCGAAATCTGTGGATTTGGACTTGCGGAAGCTATATGTTTATCAACATATATGCTAAGTCGTGTGTATACGCTTAACACTAGAAATAATTGCAAGTTAAGTGGATAGAATTGTTGTGACGACCCGACTTTTCCAATCCCTCAGGTATAGGAAAGGCCGGTTCACCAACCTATCGAATAAACGATAAGCCGGACAAACAGGGCACATATCAGAGTAAATCGTAATAAATATCCATAGCTAAAATAAATGCGGAAGCAATTAAAAGTAAAGAACCACCGATGATGGCCGACCATCATCGAAACATGGCTCATAACAGAAATCAACGTCAAATATAAAACTATGGTATCCAACTAAAATGGGCCCACAAATTCAAGTCTAACTCTCACCACAATTAAGAAAATCAGTAAGTTCTATACTGGGAAAAACTCCTCAGGAGGAACCTCAAGCTCTTCCTCAGGCACGTAGTCAGGATCGCCTCACAATCGAATAGCCACGCCATCAACTCGTGACGATAGTGAGCTAACCAACAAAGCTCAGAAGAAGAAAGACATCTACGGCATTTTACTTTAACTAACATGGTTTCAAAACAAATATTGGAATATAGCTTGTCAAACATATAATATAATAAACCTAATTTAGGTGCGAAAATCATATGTAAGATTTATTTCTAAATGTGTGAAACAGTTTCAGAAACAGATGATGTTTCGGTGTCTTAGTTTCTCTAACTTCTATATGCAAAGTTCAGTAATTCATGACTTAATCCTCAACTTAAAATACCTCCCGAGTAAACTATATCTCGAGAGCAGGAATATAGCCGATGGGAACCCCTACCTACCATCGTCGTTCATGAACCCTTTTTCAAGATGCAACAAGCCCCTACGTAATGAGGGAAACTTGTGCGGGAAATTGTTCGAGAATTTTTGAGGGGTCGTTCGGTCAATCATAAAACAAATGCAGATACTAATATAAATCGATGCAAGTCTCTTATACATAGTTCGAGTTCTTGATTTGATTTGGAGCTTAAGCGATTCAGTTTCAGATTGGTAGATTTAGATTTTCAGTCATTCATATCAATTTCAGTTTACAGATGTGATTTCAATGGCATATGCAAGTTTAAAGATTTTAATTCAAAATATCCATGCGAATTAAAATAAAATACTATAAAGATGAGATTCTCCTACCAAAATTCAGAGTAATGCGAAGTCAAGAAAAGTCCTATTGATGGCCTCTCGCCCTCAATCTACATCACAATATACGTTAATGCATTAAGATAAACTCTAATTACTAATAATATAGACCTATTTAAGCGTTTCCTCAAAAACAAGTCAAAACAGGCAAGTTGCGTCAATTCTAGAATTTGATGTGACATTCGCATATATTTTTGACCATCAAGACAATTGATCTATGCATTGGTCAAAACATGAAACTTGTAGATTTTTCTATTAGCTTTCCAACGCAAAAAGAATCGTCTCAATCAGAGTTTGGGATAAAAATTTATGACTAAAATACTAAGGCAATGTCGGAGTTCGGTGATACTTCGCTCGAGCGATGATAATAGCTCGCTCGAGCGATTTGACGTAACATTCTCATATTTTTTTGACCATTAAGAAGATTGATCCATGAGTTGGTCAAAACATGAAAGTTGTAGATTTTTCTATTAGCTTTCTAACGCAAAACGAATCGTCTCAATCGGAGTTCGAGACAAAAAGTTATGACTAAAACACCAAGGCAATATCGAAGTTCGACAATACCTCGCTCGAGCGATGATAATAGCTCGCTTGAGCGATTTGATGTAACATTCTCATATATTTTTGACCATCAAGACGATTGATCCATGAGTTGGTCAAAACATGAAAGTTGTAGATTTTTCTATTAGCTTTCCAACGCAAAATGAATCGTCTCAATCGGAGTTCGGGACAAAACGTTATGACTAAAATACCAAGGCAATATCGAAGTTCGGTGATACCTCGCTCGAGCGATGATAATAGCTCGTTCGAGCGAGCTACAGCGACGCGATTTCGCTGGTTTTCACCAGAATCGAAACCCATACATCCCAAAGCAAAACCCATGGCTAATATAATGATTTAATCAAAAAGTTTAATTAAAACGTACCTTTAATCTAAGGATTCCTAGATTAGAAATGAGTCACGCGAATGGAGCTTCGGAATGAAACCGACGGGTTTCCTCAACGATTCGCGTCGTGATCGATCCCACGAGTTCACAGAGACAACTCCAACACGCCCCCAATGATCTCAACCTCTCCCAATAGCCAACTACGAATCCAAGGTTGATTCAAGTTCTTTCTAAGGTTTAAGTGCTTTCAACAAAGAGGGTTCTAGAGAAGGAGGTTTTCTAAACCGATCTCCTACGATGATTGAAGAAGAGAGAAGAAGGAGTTTCACACGGTTGGATAACTATCCTCTCTTAACAAAACCTAGTATAATACGGGAATGCAATTCCTTCTTATAATAGGATTGCTCACAAAGTAAAACACACACACACATCTTATGTATTATACACTTCTAATTTTAAAACTCAAGTCCGGTGTTGAGCGGCTACACCGAGGTCGGTGCACAACTTTCACACGAGCGTCCAAGTGGGCTTTAAATTAAAATCTGTCCGCACAATCACATCTAGATAAAAATCCAAAACAAATGGTGACATCGGTTGCCGAGCCGAATACACACACAGGGTCAGTCTAACTCGGGTTCAAAATACGGGTCTTTACAATTGTAAAACTAAAACTCTTGATATTTTGTTTTGCTTGTTAGTTTTATAAAGAGAGAAGTGTAGAGGAGAAGCTTCACTCTACTCTCTCTCGTGTGAACCTGAATTGAAGCCTTTGAACCCTTTGCTTCCTTGCTTAGATCCTAGATCCTTGGAGATTTAAAGTCCCTCTCCCCATCTCAGCCATTGACAAACCTTATGATCATCTTCTAATTTGTTTGAGATATTGAGAAGGAAGGCTAGGGGAGAGTAGATAGTTCTATGTGTAGTTTGGACAACCATTGCTCTCATAGCAAGGTTGGTGATGAACTGATTGTTGGAGTCCAACAATCTAAAGCTTGGAATTATTCCGGTGCCTGAATTTGGAGCAACGGGAGCCGAAGGATTTAAACTTTAAAAGGTAGGCTTTTAAACTCCTTTGATAAGGTTAATTTCTGCCTAGTTTAGTTTAGATAAATGGGGTGTTTAGAATAGAAAACAGCTTTGATGTTTGGATAAAAGAAAGCATGAATGAAGAAGAAGTTTTCAAACAACATAGACCTAGACAAATTTGAGGGTCGAATTCAAATTCGACCATCAAATTTGGGCTGTTATGCCTGATGCACTTTTGGGGCAATTCGAGGGTCGAATTTGGAATTCGATGATCGATTTTTGCCCTGTTTTCTGATCTTCGAAAATTATTTAGAAATTGTTGTGGCTATTTTCTGTGTGGACTTTTGGACCTCTATTAACACATGAGGTGTTAATCATTGTAGGCCTTGTGATAAAGAGTCCATTGTGAGGACCTCTTGGTGTGTTTTTGAACCGATTCGAGTCGAGGTAGGGGAACCCTAAACCTAATTGGCATTTTATTCTAAGTATTGGCTTTTTTGTTTAAGCATAAATTCTGGAATTTTGTTGGAATACAACATAAATAAGAACTTTTAATTGTGACACAAATAAGAACTCAGAAATTTAGAACTTCAAAACCTCATTTACGAATGTGAATTTTGTATTAGAACGCCGAAAATTCAAAATGTATTATATACATAAAATCTGATATGTTTAGCATTTGCATTCGATTTGAGGTTAATACGAAGGAAACCCTATATTTTGTTAATCGTGTTGACGGTATTTCAGCCTGGCGCAAGTTTCTCTCATTACGTAGGGGCTTGTTGCTCTTTTTGAAAAAGGGTTCATTGAACGACGATGGTCAATAGGGTTCCTCATCGGTAATACTCGTACTCTCATGCTATAGGTAATTTGGGAGATATAATTAAGTTAAAATTTTAAGACAAGATGCATGCATTAGATCAGAATTTGAAAACATCAAAACTTTAGACATGATAATTTCCTTTTGATTCACTATTTTAGAATTAGAAATTTAGTTTGCAAAGCATCTTTTGAAGACCATATTGATCTGATTTTTGTCTTTGAAAACCTTTACTTATGATAAAATGTAAATAGATAAAGTTTCCTCTATTGAGCTTCGATGTTAGCTCACCCCGATAATACGTCACAGGTGCTGAGACTAGCATAGGTTCGGACGATCTTGATTTGGAGGACTCTGACTATATTCCTGAGGAGGAACTAGACACCCCAGCAGAGGAGTTCTTTCCTTGATCTGGATTTGTCCTTTTGGTATTTTTGGATTATTTGATCTTTTAAATATTAGGCCCTAGGCCATTGTTTTGTCATTTTTTATATCATTTGAGGAACCATCATTAGGAACCACTATTTTAGGTGTTGGATTGGCCATCACCGGTGGTTCTTCCTGGTTCCTTTTGGTGATATATTTTGATATGATCTTTTATCCTTATTTGTTTAGATTTGCTTCTATTTTGAACTATGTTATGCCGCCAGCTTTTGTTTGATGTACAACTTATTGAGAAATCAATAAGTTAATGAATCAGCCTTTCCTACACCTTAAGGATTAGAAAAGTCGGGTTGTCACTGAATATGTACCCTTGATTGCAAAAGCATGTGTGTAGTGATATGTAGGTGTGTTTTTAAACATGTAAGTGTGATATTGTGTTTTCGGATTTGAGCAAAAGCATGTGCATTAAGTAGGTGTGTGTGACACTAAGTGTGTGTGTGTGTGTGAACACTAAGCAAGAAATAAGCAAGTAAAATGTGAATGTGGCATCCCAAGTATGTGTGTGTGAATGTGACGTCCGAGGGACGTAGATGTGATGCAAACCTCTAAGTGATGAGCTCAATATGTGTGTGAAACTTTGAAGAAAGCTTTGTGATATAATATTTAGTACAATTATACGGTGATAAACTATATGTATTTTGCACATACGATTTAAGGTTTAATACCTGACCGACGCGGCGGTATACCCGTAACTGACGCGGCAAGATATCCGTGACCGGTACGGCGGGATACCCGTACACTCTGTAAACACCCCAGGGGTGTATGTGAAATTAAGTGCCTGGTCGCCGTTGGGAAAGGGACTCGGGTCTGTGTTACATAAAAAGTGTTCAATTGAATGAAGATCGAGGATTATATAAGTTATTTGATTTAAGTTTTAAAGATAAGCTTTCATGTGATAAGAGAACAAGATAAGAAAAAGATAAGATGTGAAATGTGATGTGTACATTCTGTTCATGCTTTCAGTAATTTGCATGTTTTAATCGGTTTCAGCTTATGAGTTCATGCTTCGCCTATGTCATGAAATATGTGTGAGTAAGATAGCTTTACATGTTCAGTTATTTTCCCTATTGAGCTATGATGTAGCTCACTCTTTTAACTATACGTCACAGGTTCAGAGTTTGCTGCTGCTGCTTCTGGTGACGAGGATCCAGGTTACTTTCCTCCGACTAAGTTCTTGTTGTAGGCCGAGTTGTGTTACTTGTTAGTTTTGTGTAAGGATTTCTATGGCTTGGTATATCCGGACTTTTGTTTAGAGTTGATGTTTAGATGTTGTATAATGCCTTCATGTTAGTTTATTTAGAACTAGAGTTGTTACTTGTGCCATCTATTTTTCTGCTTTGATTTCCGCAATTGTGTGTGGATGTACCAAGTTTCTGTTTTCGAATTGTGATCTACGATCTGACGGTCCGGTGTTCCCGTTGCTTTTAGTTTAATTTTGGGGGCAATTAGATATATGATGATATTTGTGGTAATGGGAAAAGCGGGTTGTCACAATTTATATGCAGATCTGGCCAATATTTTGTCTTAGCGCTGAGAAGACGATGAAAGAAGCTGTTGCAGAAATAGCCATAATGGCTGCTGAAGAAGATTTGAGAAGATGTTAAGCACAGCCTCAGTTAAATAAATAACCACTTGAACTCGACAGAACTGATGGAAATAAAGGTTCAATCTTGAGTTGTTTGCTAAATAGAGATGCACTGAGAATTGCTGTTGAACCAAGGTTGATGATGGCGTAAAAAAAGACATAGCCTAGGTAGAGCTGACCTACCAAGATAGAGATAAAGATAAAACCTAGTAGTGAATCTTTTAAATGGAGAATAAGGAGGAAAAAGAAGAAAGAGAGACGATTGACATTAGAAAACTACGTTATATTAGCTTAGGATATTTTCTTCATTACATGGAATAAGCTCTTTATAGAGCAACCACAAGAAACAAAAATAGCTCCTAATAGATGCCAGACAAAAGCCTACAACTCTAACTCCTGCCACATCACCTCACATGCTTCATTCATGTTTACATAACATCCAATCCTAAGCTATGATGTTAAGACCTAACACACATCACACACACACACACACACACACACACAATATATATATATATATATATATATATATATATATATAATATTCAATACACTTTAGTACCTCAACACCTCCATGTCTTCACTCAAGATTTTTCCTCGACCTATCTTAAGCTCAAATAGTAATGTACCCCTACTTCTACACAACTATAGCCCCTAAAAGATGTCCACGTCCTTGACTGCAGTGTGCTACTTAAATCTAGCTTTATCAAATCTTGGTCTCAATCACCCATCATAAGCCCTCATCCCCATTTTGCAACCCTCTACTACCTCGATCTTTGTCTTCACCCTAAGCTCGCCAATGAAGTACCCTGCCTCTACACCGATACGGTACTTCAACCTCTTCATCTCATGCATCCGAGCTAATAACTCAACTGCTATCATCCTTCTTCTCCCAGACACCTATCCCTTGAGAAGCATCATCCATCTTCACCCCATGAATATGTTTACACTAGCTCAGGGGTGTAGCCAGAAATTTTTGTTGGTAGGGGATACAAATGATAAATATGATGTTAGTAGTTATTTTACCATCGATTTGGGGGTTTCTACATCATAGATTTGGAGACTTATATACAAACGAAGGTTGTATAAGAAACATACTTGATAAAAACTCTATAGTTAAATGGGGGCTTGAGCCCCCACACCCTTCTATGTGGCTACGCCACTGCGCTAGCTGGCATCAGAATCGTGACTTTTCTATTAGTGTATCATGAAATTTATCACTTTTTTAGCAAACTTTAAATCTTATGTTAGTGGGCAAGTAAAATGAAATTCTCAAATTTTTTTAGCATTAAGGTAGAGATAAACTTTAAATCTTATGTTATTAAAATAAAAACAGATTTAATATTAATTGCAAAATTAGCAATGTTTTCAGAAACTCAGATTTAACAAAGATATCAGAAATTCAGATTTAACACTATTTCCAAAATTTCAGGTTTAACACTATGTCAAGAAATTCAGGTTTATTATAAATTCAGAAACTCAAGTCTCTCCTAATTGTAGAAATTCATATTTAATATTAAATACAGGTTTAACCCTCCTAACTAGTTTCAGGCCAGGGTTTTTTCCAATGCAAAAGCTAGGCTCAAAGTAAGCTATGCATGCATGTGCATAGGGTAAGCATATAAGCTCAAAAATAAAAAATTTGATGTTAACTTGGGTATTTTATATTGTAAGTCTAACCTTTTGAACTTGTTAAATCATAAATTATGAGCAATTGCACCATCCATGTTACAGAAAATTTACTAGTTTTTATGATCCTAGTCCTTGATTTACTTGATTTTGATCTTGAATGTTTAAAATTTATGCATTTTAACAATGACTTTGACTTGACTTTTAACTATGAAAAACTTGAATAAATTCTTATAAAACAATACTGTGATATACCATAAACCCATACCCATCCATACCAAATTTAAGCTCAAAACTCAAAGAAGCTTAGTTTATAGAAATTTTGGATTACACCTATGTCCATAATTGGTTTTGACATAAACTGTTAAAATTTTAGGATTGACATTTGCCCTGAGATCTGTACATTCCTTAAAATCTGTAGAGATATAAATGAAACTTAAAATATTAAAGTTTTAGAGTGGTTTATGAGCTTTTTATGAAAGATTTGGCTCAGCGGTTTGGGATAAATCCTCAAATTACAGAGACTTGCCTACTCATGACATAACAAAAGCTACAAAGCAATTTGTATAATCCAGATCTGATCTCTAGATGATTCCACTTCTGATATCTACTCTAAGGAGTTACCTTTTTCACTGGGATTTGGAATCACCCACGTAGCAGCCTGATGATTTTTTGGGTTTTTGTTTCAAATTCAAGCAAAATAAGTACTCCAAAGCATTATTGTGTGTTTATTATGTTTCAAGGTTTATTGGTAGTCCACTTATGTTGTGTGGGAGCTTAGGTATAAAGTTGGGGGCCGTTTGATACTTTAACTTCCAGTTATGCTTTAGTTTACTATAGAAACTTAAGATTCATAAAATTACATTATTATTGGAATAGTATGAATGGAAGTTTGTGTGGAGACCCTCCTTTCAAGAAAAGTTGTTTCTGTATTCATTCTTGTGATGGTAAATTTTTTTACCTATTGCATTTCCTTATTACTGTAGTTTTCTTCTTTTTCGCTATGATTGTGGTTTGGTTTAGATTATCTAATATCAGAGGAAGTTCTACCTTCCTTGAATTAGGGTTTTAAACCAAGAAATATATTGTCGAAATGTAGAATGTCATGCCTATGCTACAGTAAAAATATTTGGTGAGTGTATAAACATCAATTCAGCAACTTTCATCTCATGTAGTCTAGTAGTCTAGAAACAAATATAAATTTGACCTGTAAAAGGATTCAAGGTGGTAAAGCAACAATTATAACCCATAGTATGCTATATATCTGAAAATATGTATCCTTTACGTATAAAGGAGAATCTGAAAACAGGTATCAGGTATCTAAACAGCTGTCTGAAAATCAGGTATAAGATGCACAAAGGAATTCAGTCATAATCAATCTTTCTTTGCGAAATGGTATAAGCCTAAAATACTGACATATAGAGGTTGGGTGTTAACATATAGCTAAACCTACTTCATAGTTACAACATGAATACCAAGGGCTCAATAGTAATCGGTCATCAAGCACGTCGTTATGAACAGGCCCCTCCGATGTGGGAATAAAATCAAGTCTCCTAAGGTATTGGTATGGAGCCATCTGGTCAATTTCTGACTTAACACTTAATAGTCATCATTGTTCAATATTTAATAATTGGTTATCTATGATATGCTAGCTAGCTAAACGAGTATTTTTACCATTCTTGATGCATAAAATCATTTTGGTATTCCAGTCATGAAAATTGAGAAACTATAAGATATTGACTTGTCAAATTTCAGTATTCTATTCATTCTTTGGTAATCTTGTATCCAATATCAGTATTCCAATATTTATTTATTTTTTTTTTGTTATCGCTGATCAGACATCAGATATCAGGGTTCTAGTATACTGAATTTTTCAGTTATCGGTGATCAGACATCAGATATCAGTATTCCAGTGATCTATATTTTTCAGTTACCGGCGATCAAGGATAAGATATTAGCGCTCCAGTAATCTGTATTTTTCAGGTATCAGTAGTTCAAATAGAAACAACAAAATTCAAAAATCAAAACATGTAGTATAATTTCAGTAATCAAATACTGTCTTAAAACAATTTCGGTAACTAAATCATGTCATACAATCATTTTAGTATATAGATCAGCTTACAAAAATGATTAAGTAATTAAATCATGTCATTAGATTTTCAAAAACGTTGAACATTGGAGCTAAGGATTCTTAATTTGGTTAAGCACTATGAATTAGGTTAGGGTATAGAGGAAGGAAATGAGGGAAATGGAGAGACAAAGCTATTTGATGGGTAGTCATGCTTTCATTGTTTGTTGTTTCGTGTGAGTATACATCCATCAAATTAACATATTTATTTTTCTATAATGGTTTGCCTTTATCTTGTTCTTATCAAACCTTCATGCAGGTGGAGCGGCTTCTGTCTGCTGAACAGAAGCCAACAAATTATCGGTCACTCGATGATGGAAATGCTCCTGATCATCGGCCGACAAATGCCTACACGAGGTAGTTTCAGATGTATGATATGGGGATATTGTCTTTAATAATAGAATTCCCAAAGCTGATACAGGATTGCTTAAATTGTTCATTATCAGAGTTGTCGCATATCTCTCCCGTGTACTTGAGGTTTCATTCACTGCTCTTGAAAGTCTAACCAAACAAGCTCAAACATCTACCCAGAAAGTACAGTTCAAAAGGGGAACTCATAAACCAAATTTGGCATTAAATTTCTTGAATGGAAATTCAAGTATCCAGCTCAAACATCTACCCAGAAAATGAAATCCTACACTTTAAAAGTTCATTGCGTTCTTGATAAACAATTTTTGAATGAAAATTTACTAAATTAGTGGCAATGAACTTCACTGTGCTCTTGCTACAGCACTAAAAAAGTACATTGAAAATGTTGAAACAAGTTGCATTTTCTACAAACACAGAGTCCAGACTCTAGACAACCCATTAAATTATTTTGGAAACCAAACCAGCTTCAATTTTAGTATTTAACATCTATACAGCTGAAAGAGACAAACCCAACTTCAAAATAAAAATCAATAGGTTTGAATCAATGCATACCTTCATGTACTGCAAATTAAGTTCTTTTGCTGCTATATGTGCATCCATTTCAAACAATTTATAAAATTTTCCCATCTGCTCCATAAAGATGAAATAGTTATCAAAAATTCATACATTGGTACTTCTCTTATAATTGGTACTAAATCAACTGCAGTGATACCTTGAAAAAGAGAACCTTGTCCATATGCTTTGACTTGAACTCCCACCATTGTCTTTATAGACCCCAGATACTAGTAAATAAAGAATGAACTAAATAAACCACCTAGCGTATCGAGTTGTGTCCACTTCCCAATTCCACTAGAGGTGTGAGCCAATTATAGTCTTCCTCTGACCCACCAAATCCTACACAACACACTAGATTTTGGCATCAACTCATCAAATGTATCTATATATGTAGATAACTCGGAGCAATCACCTGTAACCAAAATGCTAAAACAGGTACATCGTACTCCTGCAGTTGATCCCAAACACGGCTTACAGATTATGTGCCACCTTGCATTCCAACCGTAGCACCGGAAATGATCCAATTTGGAAACTCGGGATGTCTCCCAATGGTTTCTGTAAACAGCTCAATAATCTCGGTAGGTGAATTCCCATATATAATCCTTCCTTGAGCATTGCCGCTATATATCTGCAAGAATTTACCAGTCCTAAAAGAAATCAGTGAGAAACCAACATTAAGTTGCAGTTAGCCTAATTCATCCCTAACAAGAGGTGAGGTTTCTTGGTCATCGGCGTTTTTCTGTGGCTGGGGTGGGTATTTTGTATGTCAGCAATTCAAACACGGTGGGTGAAGAATATATGAATTTGTCTGAAAGAAATAATTATTCAATATTTTAAATACAAAGTTATCTTTGAAGAATAACACAAAGGAAAATTGGAAATTTAAAAGGTAAAACTGTAAGGTATAATTTAGAATAAATATTGTGTATTTAATGTTAGTTGTAAAATGCGTGTGTGGTTGACGTGACATGAAAGAGAAAAAGCAAAATTTCTCAAAGCACGTGGTTACAATCATAACACAAAAAACTTCCATTGAACTAGTCTCTCATTATATACAATGGATAGTTATATGTAAAGTCATAAACAAAAATAATGATGAAATAAATACATTTGTAGAAGTTTTCATGTTGTAACTTTTTTTTTTAAAACTCAATAACTGTTCATCTAGTTTTCAATGTATGACAATTTAGTGATGGTCACCAGGTATAAGGGTTTACGGTAGCCCAGTCAATATAAAATATTGACTCAAGTGCAGCTAATAGACCCAGATGTCCAATTTGATTACATCGACACCCCCTTGGCCCCCATCTTAAATGGTCGCAACTTAAAACAGAATTAAAAGAAGAACAAAAAAAGAAAAAACAAGGAAATTCAAATTAGCGACTTTATCCTCCCAAGGGAGAGGATCTCCATGATGTCAAGCAGAATAATGTCTTTACCAAAGGAAATTAGAGAACGAAATTTAAACTTAAAAGGGGTAAATCTTCCTCTTACCCTTGGCTAAGCTGGTAAGGGATCTAAGTGGCTAGAGTCTGAAGGTGTACAATTTAGCAAATGCATGCAGACATGCATGTGGAGCAAGAGGGACCCGTCCCGCATCCAAAGAGCAAGGCAGAGGCTAAAACACTATCATTAACACCATAAATGAGGTTCTAGTACCATGTGGATCAAGGGGTCATCATGTAAATCAGTTTCAAAAATAAATTTATGAAAAATAATCTCTACCGTGTGATTAAAGGCTATTTTAGCATTAAAAATAAATAGTTACATCAAAACTACTTTGGCCATCCATTTTTTATGCTTAGCAAGTCTTTAATCAAGCATTAGGGTTTGTCTTTCAAATTTATTTGATTAAAAAGTGATTTAAATGATGCCGCCCCAGTGCTCTACGTGGCACTAAAATCTATTTTTACGAGAAATACCAGAAGCCACAAAACTTGTGGGATCAATTCATAGCCCTGATTGTGCATGGGCATAGTAATCAAAGTGCGTGATGTAATCAAAGTGAAGGCTAAACCAAGGCATAGGGTTTAAAAACTTTACAAGCGCTGGTCTAAAATGAGAGTATTTCCCTTTTCTACAAGGATCCGACATTCCTATCTCTTCATTTCAAAACAAAGTCATTTTAGACATTTAACCAAACATGTCATATGCATGTCAAGTACTTAAAAGGATAACCTACTAGAAATCGCAGAAAATAAAAAATTACAAACCCTAACTTGCTTTAAAATTGATTAATCTGAAGCAAACTCAATCGAATCATGCACAAGATTTGAAACCCTCACTTGTCGTTATCGTTATAGATTGCAATCACTCTATGCCAATCAAATGATTCAACATTAAATCGTCTGATTCTATAAAAGCAATTTGAGAAAAATACACAAATTTTGAGAAAAATAAACAGCAATTTAAGAAAAATACACAGAAATTGCCTTAAAAATTGATAAAATCGAGACAAATATACAGAAATTGGTGAAATAATCAACGAAAAGAACAAAAAAAAAATATGAGAAAACAAGAAAAACTCACTTGATGTCTTTTTTTTCGTCGCCTAGGGTTTCGAAGAAGGAGATGGAGGCTACGGCTTCGAAGAGGGAGATGGAGCGAGAGAGAGGGGAGGAGGCAGTCTAGGGTTTCGAAGAGGGACATGGAGCGAGAGAGAGGGGAGGAGTCGGTCTCCGCATTCTTTGGAAATGAAAATGAAAATTTTGGTTTCATTTTAACAAATATATATTAGCGTGGGATCAGGGTTAGCAAATAAAACCACGATATATATTAGCGGGATCAGGGTTAACAAACAAAACCATTGTCTTAGCATAATAAACAATTGATTTTGGCAGTGGCTTATTATACTACAGTTGGGGCAGTGGTTCTTTTGATATTGCCGAAAGTCATTTTTTTGCCATTTTGACGTAGTACCAAAATTGTGGTTTCCGCAGGCATTGGAGAACCAATGGCTGGCTTGGATTTGGTCGTTGTTGTCTCTGCCATTGCCGTTGATGTCGTCGCCTTTGATATTCGTCGCCGTTATTGTCAACCTTTTATTTCTTCATTGTCAACCTTTCTTGTAACAAAAAATTCTTCCCTTAGAAATTTTAATTGAAGAACTAGGCGTTCTATGTGTACAAAAATTGATGACTTCTCCACAAAAATTGTTATATTCATTTATGATACCAATAATTGCTACTAATATTTTTTTTTTTGCAACCATATGTTAAATGGAAATTGTTTTTCATCCTACTCTTTTGCACAATAGATTTTGAGATCATGGGCTTACCATCAAACGGTCAAATATTGATTCTATTTGGCACACATCCCAAAGAAGTAATTATGATTATGGGCATGCCATCAAATGTAGTTCTCAAGTCACCTTTTAGGATGTGCTGCATGGAATGAACATTTGTCCGTCTAGTGCTACTCACTTACACCCATGATCTCAAAATCTTCTGTGTGCAAGATTGGGGCGAAAAAAAGATCTTTTGATTTCAAAGCAGACAACAGTCTTCACATGTCCAATATATGGTTGCAAAGAAAATATCTAGATGCAAATAATGGTTCCCATTTATTTTTGCCCCTGACTGAGTCTTCTGATCTGTCATCTAAACACCAAAATCATGTTTACCAATCGAATGATTCACATATATTATATGTATGATTCTTCAGGTAATATATGTTCTAATGATGAATTATCGCTTAAAAGATTTGTTCTAATGATGAATTATCGCTTAAAAGATTTGTTCTAATGATGAATTATCGCTTAAAAGATTTAGATTAGTCACAGATGTTTGTGAGGTTACATATAGTTTTTTTTTTTTTTTTTCCTGATACGTGAGGTTACATAATAGTTAATCACACTTTAACCGTGTAAGATTCTAATAGTATAAGTTTATTTAAATCCCATTTTAGTGTTTAAATGGGGATCAGGGAAATTCTGAGGAAACTATTGACATCTGGTGAACACTTTTTTGTCTTTATGCCATGAAATTGGGTGCAGTTATTAATTATTATTTTTAGAAAAGGTGCAGTTATTATTATTCAGTCAGCTTGGTTTTGGATTTTTATTTTTTTTTTCGACTCATCAATTTTTATTTTCGATCTTAGGGTTCATGTAAAGACCCGTATTTTGAACCCGAGTTAGACTGACCCTGTGTGTGTATTCGGCTCGGCAACCGACGTCACCATTTGTTTTGAATTTTTATCTAGATGTGATTGTGCGGACAGATTTTAATTTAGAGCCCATTTGGACCCTCGTGCGAAAGTTGTGCATCGACCTCGGTGTAGCCGCTCAACACCGGACTTGAATTTTAAAATTAGAAGTGTATAATACATAAGATGTGTGTGTGTGTTTTACTTTGTGAGCAATCCTATTATAAGAAGGAATTGCATTCCCGTATTATACTAGGTTTTGTTAAGAGAGGATAGTTACCCAACCGTGTGAAACTCCATCTTCTCTCTTCTTCAATCATCGTAGGAGATCGATTTAGAAAACCTCCTTCTCTAGAACCCTCTTTGTTGAAAACACTTAAACCTTAGAAAGAACTTGAATCAACCTTGGATTCGTAGTTGGCTATTGGGAGAGGTTGAGATCATTGGGGGCGTGTTGGAGTTGTCTCTGTGAACTCGTGGGATCGATCGCGGCGCGAATCGTTGAGGAAACCCGTCGGTTTCGTTTCGAAGCTCCATTCGCGTGACTCATTTCTAATCTAGGAATCCTTAGATTAAAGGTACATTTTAATTAAACTTTTTGATTAAATCATTAGATTAGCCAAGGGTTTTGATTTGGGATGTATGGGTTTCGATTCGGGTGAAAACCAGCGAAATCGCGTCGCTGTAGCTCGCTCGAGCGAGCTATTATCATCGCTCGAGCGAGGTATTACCGAACTCCGACATTGCCTTAGTATTTCAGTCATAACTTTTTATCCCGAACTCCGATTGAGACGATTCTTTTTACGTTGGAAAGATAATAGAAAAATCTACAACTTTGATGTTTTGACCAACTCATGGATCAATCGTCTTGATGGTCAAAAATATATAGGAATGTTACATCAAATCGCTCGAGCGAGCTATTATCATCGCTCGAGCGAGGTATCACCGAACTCCGACATTGCCTTAGTATTTTAGTCATAACGTTTTATCCCGAACTCCGATTAAGACGATTCTTTTTGAGTTGGAAAGCTAATAGAAAAATCTATAACTTGCATGTTTTGACCAACTCATGGATCAATCGTCTTGATAGTCAAAAATATATAAGAATGTTACATCAAATTCTAGGATTGGCGCAACTTGCCTGTTTTGACTTGTTTTTTAGGAAACACTTAAATAGGTCTATATTATTAGTAATTAGAGTTAATTTTAATGCATGAACGTATATTGTGATGTAGATTGAGGGCGAAAGGCCATCAATAGGACTTTGCTTGACTTACATTACGAAGTTTTGGTAGGAGAATCTCATCTTTCTGATTCTATTTTAATTCGCATGGATATTTTGAATTAAAATCTTTGAACTTGCATATGCCATTGAAATCACATCTGTAAACTGAAATTGATATGGATGACTGAAAATCTAAATCTACCTGAATCCTGAAACCTGAATCTGCTTAAGCTCTGAAAATTTGAAATCAAGAACCTGAACTATGTATAAGAGACTTGCATCTGATTTATATTAGTATCTGCATTTATTTTATGATTGACCTGAACGACCCCTCAAAAATTCCTGAACAACTTCCTGGCATAAGTTTTCCTCATTACGCAGGGGCTTGTTGCATCCTGAAAAAAGGTTCATGAACGACGATGGTAGGTAGGGGTTTCCATCGGCTATATTCCTGCTCTCGAGATATAGTTTACTCGGGAGGTATTTTAAGTTGAGGATTAAGTCATGAATTACTGAACTTTGCATATAGAAGTAGAGAAACTAAGACACTGAAACACGCATTCTTTCTGCTGTTTTCACACATTTAGAAATAAATCTTACATATGATTTTTGCACCTAAATTCAGTTTATTATCTGCTTATAGGTTTGACAAGCTATATTCCGATATTTGTTTTGAAACCATGTTAGTTAAAGTAAAATGCCGTAGATGTCTTTCTTCTACTGAGCTTTGTTGGTTAGCTCACTCCGACTATCGTCACGAGTTCGAATGGCGTGGCTATTCAATTTGTGAGGCTGATCGACTACTTGCACGAGGAAGAGCTTGAGGTTCCTCGAGGAGTTTTCGATAGAACTTCTTGATTTTCTTATTTGTGGTGAGAGTTAGACTTGAATTTGTGGGCCCATTTTAGTTGGATATCATAGTTTTATACTTGCGTTGATTTACATTTATGAGCCATGTTTCGATGATGGTCGGCCATCATCGGTGGTTCTTTACTTTTAATTGCTTCCGCATTTATTTTAGCTATGAATTTTTATTACGCTTTACTCTGATATGTGCCCTGCTTGTCCGGCTTATCGTTTATTCGATAGGTTGGCGAACCGGCCTTTCCTATACCTGAGGGATTGGAAAAGTCGGATTAAATCACGATTGGTATCAGAGCTTAGATATTAGGTCTTGTTGGGACTCGAGAATATGACAGTAGGTTCTATCAGGACATAAGAGACTCAATTAGGACCTTGTCAAAGTTAGTAGAATTTTTGGCCTTAGGTCTTTTAAGGGACTCACAGCTAGGGTTGTAGGTTATATTTAGAACCTGAGTTGTAGATCTCGCTATCACGTTGAGTGGAGATAATTGATGATCGTGATAGATGTACGGTAATAGTAGGTGAATAAAGTTTTAGATTTTTGTCGGAACCTAGGGCCGTGGTGATCGTGATCTTTTTTGATTGAAACCTTGTGTCATGTTGACAGATCAAAATGGCACCACGCAAGAGATTGAAGACTGTATGCATCGATGAAAATGAGCAGAATAGACAGTTGCTGGAGACGATGATCAACACAATGGCTCAGCAGACAACATTACTCACGACAATATTGAGTAAGACGACTCGCACCTCTCCCTCCACACAGGTTGAGTCATGCTCAAGTTGTGGGAAATGGCACAGGACGAAGAAATGTAGGTGGGCCACAGGTGAGTGTTTCAGATGTGGCAGACTAGGACATCTGATAAAGGATTGCCCTACGATGGAAACGAAGAAGGCCACACCCGTATCTCAACAACCTACTCAAGGTGCCCATCCGAAACCGACTATATCTACACCTTCAGGGTCATTCCGTATTTCGAACCCTGCTATAACGGGAGCGTTCAAAGTTCCACAAACTTCACGCACCTCTTCATTCAATCTGATAGCATTCTGCTCAAGGTGCGGGAAACCACACAAGACCGAGGATTGTAGGAGGAACACTGGAGCGTGTTTTCGGTGTGGGCAATCGGACACATGGTTAAGGATTGTCCTCAGGAGGACAAGGGAAGAACTTCTACTCGAGAGATCGACCTCTCTGTTCAAGGTCGAGCTTATGCCGTGATGGCTCAAGAAGCCGAAACATCGAACGACGTGATCCAAGGTATTATTGAAAGTTGAGATGTCTTCTTATTTTATGTGTTATATATAATTGCTTGATATTTAATAAATTTTGTTAATAAGTTATGGATGAACACACATGCTTAGAAACTTTTAATTGAAACGCTTGTCTAAACTAAGGTACCCTTTTTATGCATCGGGGGAGCGATGTAAGCAAAACCGGTTGAAAAGTGTTGATAGACCTGGTCTACACATTCTTTGTTACTCCATTGTTATTTGAGAAGTTGGGAATCATTCCCAAGGCCCTTGATTTCATCTTGGCAGTGACAATTCCTACGGACAACTCAGTGAGCACCGATACCATGTGTCAATCAGTGATTGTGATGATCGAAGACCACGAGACAGTGGCTGATTTGATCCTTTTGAGCATGGAAGGGTTCGACGTGATACTAGGGATGGATTGGTTATCTACTTACCATGCGCGTGGATTGTCTTTGAAAGATTGTAACATTCCGCTCGAAGAGAGAAAAATCTTTCGATTTTATGAGTCAAATCTTGTGTGATACCGTTTATCTACGCCATTGAGGCACCGTATGATGAGGAACGGTGTTGTGGTTATCCGCCTACTTGCAAGATCATAAGGAGGAGAAGAAAAATATTGCGAGATATTACGATTGCTTGCGAGTATTGGATGTTTTCACGAAGATCTACGGATTACCACGGCGGGAGATTGAGTTTGCGATTGAGTTAGTGCGGTCTTGAACGAAGATCAAAACTCCGTGTCGAATGGCGCTGCAGAAATTGAAAGAGTTGAAGGACCAGAACGCTAGATAAGGGCTTTATCGCATCGAGTGTGTCACCACAGGGAGAACCGGTTCTATTTGTAAAGAAGAAAGAGCGGTTCAATGCGGCTTTGCATCGATTACCCGACTAAATAAGTTGACAATTAAGAACCGTTATCCACTTCCAAGAATTGATGATCTGCTCGATCACTACAAGGAGCAAGGTTCTTCTCGAAGATCGACTTGAGGTCACTACCATCTTGAAAGTTAAGTCCAAGACATTGAAGATGTCGAACCCGATATGGGCACTCTGAGTTCTTGGTCATGCCATTTGGGTTGACAAATGCACGCGTCATTTATGGACTTGATGAACCGGATATTCAAGTCACATTTGGACAAGTCTGTAGTAGTTTTTATAGATGACATCCTCATCTATTCAAAGACGCGAGAAGAACATGAGCAACATCGTGAGTGGCTCTACAAACCCTTAGAGACCATCGATTATCATAAAACTTAGTAAGTGTGAGTTTTGGCTTGTTTCTTAGGCCATGTTATCTCGAGACCGGTATTACATTGACCCAAAGAAAGATTGAGTCGTGATGAATTGGGAACAATCAAAGACCGTTCTGAGGTTCGTAGTTTCTGGTTTGGCAGGATACTACAGAAGATTTGTGGAGGGCTTCTCCAAGATATCAGGTCCTCTTACACAACTTACGAAGAAGAATACTAAATTTGATTGGACAGAGCAGTGTGAGCAAAGTTTTCAGGAACTCAAGAAACGATTGACTACTGCGCCAGTACTTGCTATACCATCAGGCAGGGGAGGCTTTGCAGTATACAGTGATGCATCATATGGGGGTTTAGGCTGTGTGCTTAACCAGAATGAGAGAGTCATTGCTTATGGGTCTAGACAGCTAAAAGACCATGAGAAGAATTACCCGACGCATGATCTTGAGTTGGCAGCAGTGATTTTTGCTCTGAAGATCTGGAGGCATTACCTTTATGGGGAGACCTTCGATATATTTACCGATCATAAGAGCCTCAAGTATCTCTTCTCACAAATGGAGTTGAATATGAGATAGCGTCGATGGATGGAATTCTTGAAAGATTATGATTGTACCATCTAGTACCACCCCGGGAAAGCAAACGTAGTGGCAGATGCGTTAAGTCGGAAGTTCTCTGCTCAGTTATCACATCTCACCGTAAGGGTGCGAAGATGGCATCTATTGGAAGATATGGCTCTAAGTAGCATGAGATTTGACGTAAAAGGTTGAATGCGTTAATGGCTGACTGCGGTGATTCGTTCCACCTCTATGAGAACATTCGCAGACTTGGATGACGGATGATGAACTTATGGCTATCGACGGGATGTGATTGGGGAAGCAAAATAGATTTTCTATCAAAGATGATGACACTTTGTTGTTTAGAAACCGGTATGCGTACCAACTAGTATCGAGCTTGGGACACTATTTTGGAAGAGGCTCATAAGTCTATGTACGCTTATTCACCTGGCAAGCATTCAAGATGTACCAGACTTAAAGAAAAGCTTTTGGTGGAGAGGTTTAAAGAAAGATGTCAGATATGTCTCGAGATGTCTGTGTGTCGACAAGTAAAGGTGGATCATCGAAATCCGACATTGCAAGGTACAACCACTACCGATACACGAGTGGAAATGGGAGGCCATTTCTATAGACTTTATTTTGGGATTGCCAAGAACATTAAGAAAATACAATGTCATCCGGGTCATTGTGGATCGATTGACTAAGTCCACACTTCCTTCCTTATAATACGTCAGTATACCGCCAACAAGTTAGAATTATACATCAAGGAGATAGTTAGCATGGTATACGGTCAAGATGTCGTATCCGATAGAGACCCGATGTATACATCTCAGTTTTGGCAACGATTTCAAGAAGGAATGGGCTCTAGGCTCGATTATAGTACAGCATTCCATCCTTAGACCGATGGGCAGACTGAGAGGGTGAATCAGATTATAGAAGATATGTTACGTGCTTGCATGTTGGATTTTCAGGGGTCATGGGACCAACATTCACCGCTGATCGAGTTTGCCTACAATAACAGTTACCAGGCTAGCATCGGCATGACACCCTACGAAGCTTTGTATGGACGACGGTGCAGGTCTCCGCTTAATTAGGAAGAAGTGGGTGAGAAACTCATTTTAGGTCCCGAGATCGTGGAGAATACAACCGAGACAGTTCGATTAATCCGTGAGAGACTACGCATTGCTCAAAGTCGTCAGAAGAGCTACGCTGATCTGAAAAGAAACCATGTTGAGTTTAAGGTGGGAGATAACGTATTTATCAAAATCTCTCCTACAAAAGGCGTGATGCGTTTTGAGAAGCGTGGGAAGCTGAGTCCGCGCTATGTTGGACCTTTCGAGGTAT
The DNA here is from genome assembly GCA_021018995.1 of Chloranthus sessilifolius. Taxonomy (NCBI): domain Eukaryota; kingdom Viridiplantae; phylum Streptophyta; class Magnoliopsida; order Chloranthales; family Chloranthaceae; genus Chloranthus; species Chloranthus sessilifolius. The sequence goes on from CM037584.1 coordinate 82,070,084, forward strand.
TGGGCCGAGTCGGCGAGGTTGCCTATCGAGTAGCCTTGCCACACATGACTATCGGAAATGCACAACGTGTTTCATGTGTCCATGTTACGAAGATATGTTAAGGACCCGACTCACGTATTGGACTACCAGCCCATTGAGCTCCAAGAAGACCTATCCTTGGTTGAGGAACCGATACGAATCTTGGATCGTAAAGAACAAATCTTACGGACAAAGAGCATTCCCTTAGTACTCGTGAAGTGGCGGAACCATTCTTCAGAGGAAGCCACATGGGAGCGTGAAGCGGACATTCGCGAGCAATTTCCATAACTTTTCGAGTGAAGGTATATTGTAAACTATAGTTATGTAAGAAAATCATACGTACCTTTAAATTCTTGAATTTGCTTCTTTAAAAAAAAAAAGAAAAAAAAGGGGGAGAATTTCTTCAAAATCTTCAATGTTAAATTGGTTCATAACATCGATGCTTTATATATATATCTATAACGATCACACAATAAAATCTTAAATGTCATATTTATTCATTCTCGGTTAGAACCGTATGTCTGTTGGAACCCGTGTCATCAGTTAGAACATGTTACCAGGCATGTGATCATGCTTTTGAATAAGTATTCGATTCTGACATCTGAAATTTCTGCTCAAATAATTACCAAAAGGGTGAGGTAGGTGTGTGTGCTAGGTTTGTGTCATGATGAAGTATGTTTTCAGGCACGTGACGCTTGGGAAGGTATGCATCCATGTACGGATGCAATCCTCTATGGCGGTATGGGATGCCACACGCAGTACATCCAGGTTACTACGGATCCCGACCCTTGAAAGCGTGCTTAGTGAAGCCTACCGCATCGCGACCAAAGATCTTTGACTTTAGACTGTTCTGATTTTGCTTTATACTGGTGTTAGGATAAGGACTTACCGCAGTTCGGTTTAGCTATCCGTACATTTTCGAGGACGAAAATTCCTAAGGAGGGTAGAATGTAAAGACCCGTATTTTGAACCCGAGTTAGACTGACCCTGTGTGTGTATTCGGCTCGGCAACCGACGTCACCATTTGTTTTGGATTTTTATCTAGATGTGATTGTGCGGACAGATTTTAATTTAGAGTCCATTTGGACCCTCGTGCGAAAGTTGTGCACCGACCTCGGTGTAGCCGCTCAACACCGGACTTGAATTTTAAAATTAGAAGTGTATAATACATAAGATGTGTGTGTGTGTTTTACTTTGTGAGCAATCCTATTATAAGAAGGAATTGCATTCCCGTATTATACTAGGTTTTATTAAGAGAGGATAGTTACCCAACCGTGTGAAACTCCGTCTTCTCTCTTCTTCAATCATCGTAGGAGATCGGTTTAGAAAACCTCCTTCTCTAGAACCCTCTTTGTTGAAAACACTTAAACCTTAGAAAGAACTTGAATCAACCTTGGATTCATAGTTGGCTATTGGGAGAGGTTGAGATCATTGGGGGCGTGTTGGAGTTGTCTCTGTGAACTCGTGGGATCGATCGCGGCGCGAATCATTGAGGAAACCCGTCGGTTTCGTTCCGAAGCTCCATTCACGTGACTCATTTCTAATCTAGGAATCCTTAGATTAAAGGTACGTTTTAATTAAACTTTTTGATTAAATCATTAGATTAGTCATGGGTTTTGCTTTGGGAAGTATGGGTTTCGATTCGGGTGAAAACCAGCGAAATCGCGTCGCTGTAGCTCGCTCGAGCGAGCTATTATCATCGCTCGAGCGAGGTATCACCGAACTCCGACATTGCCTTAGTAGTTTAGTCATAACGTTTTATCCCGAACTCCGATTGAGACGATTCTTTTTGCGTTGGAAAGCTAATAGAAAAATCTACAACTTTCATGTTTTTCCCAACTCATGGATCAATCATCTTGATGGTCAAAAATATATAAGAATGTTACGTCAAATCGCTCGAGCGAGCTATTATCATCGCTCGAGCGAGGTATCACCGAACTCCGATATTGCCTTAGTAGTTTAGTCATAACTTTTTCTCTCGAACTCCGATTGAGACGATTAGTTTTGCGTTGGAAAGCTAATAGAAAAATCTACAACTTTCATATTTTGACCAACTCATAGATCAATCGTCTTGATGGTCAAAAATATATGAGAATGTTACGTCAAATTCTAGGATTGGCGCAACTTGCCTGTTTTGACTTGTTTTTGAGGAAACACTTAAATAGGTCTATATTATTAGTAATTAGAGTTAATTTTAATGCATGAACGTATATTGTGATGTAAATTGAGGGCGAGAGGCCATCAATAGGACTTTGCTTGACTTTGCATTACTCCGAGTTTTGGTAGGAGAATCTCATCTTTACAGTATTCTATTTTAATTCGCATGGATATTTTGAATTAAAATCTTTGAACTTGCATATGCCATTGAAATCACATCTGTAAACTGAAATTGATATGGATGACTAAAAATCTAAATCTACCTGAATCCTGAAACTTGAATCTGCTTAAGCTCTGAAAATCTGAAATCAAGAACCTGAACTATGTATAAGAGACTTGCATCTGATTTATATTAGTATCTGCATTTGTTTTATGATTGACCTGAACGACCCCTCAAAAATTCCTGAACAACTTCCTGGCATAAGTTTCCCTCATTACGCAGGGGTTTGTTGCATCCTGAAAAAGGGTTCATGAACGACGATGGTAGGTAGGAGTTTCCATCGGCTATATTTCTGCTCTCGAGATATAGTTTACTCGGGAGGTATTTTAAGTTGAAGATTAAGTCATGAATTACTGAACTTTGCATATAGAAGTAGAGAAACTAAGACACTGAAACACTGCATCTGTTCTTGAAACTGTTTTCACACATTTAGAAATAAATCTTACATATGATTTCTGCACCTAAATTCAGTTTATTATCTGCTTATAGGTTTGACAAGCTATATTCCGATATTTGTTTTGAAACCATGTTAGTTAAAGTAAAATGTCGTAGATGTCTTTCTTCTACTAAGCTTTGTTGGTTAGCTCACTCGACTATCGTCCGCGAGTTGATCTTGGCGTGGCTATTAGATTGTGAGGTGATCGACTACGATGCACGAGGAAGAGCTTGAGGTTCCTCCTGAGGAGTTTTTCCCAGTATAGAACTTACTGATTTTCTTATTTGTGGTGAGAGTTAGACTTGAATTTGTGGGCCCATTTTAGTTGGATATCATAGTTTTATACTTGACGTTGATTTCTGTTATGAGCCATGTTTCGATGATGGTCGGCCATCATCGGTGGTTCTTTACTTTTAATTGCTTCCGCATTTATTTTAGCTATGAATTTTTATTACGCTTTACTCTGATATGTGCCCTGCTTGTCCGACTTATCGTTTATTCGATAGGTTGGCGAACCGGCCTTTCCTATACCTGAGGGATTGGAAAAGTCGGGTCGTCACAGTTCATTTTCTCTCCCTATTCAACCGATTTTTGGTTTTCGTCACCAAAACCAAAACCAAAACCGGTTCAATTTTTTGGTTTTGGATCGGTTTCGTTTCGGCTTTAGGTTTATCTTTTTTGGTTAGGTTTTGTCGATTTTCGGTTTTTCAATTTTTTCTCCACCCCCATCCACAACCATGGTATCAAAACTTGATCGATACAGATATGTATCGGCATACATATCGGTTTCGTCGAGAACTAATACTGATATCACCCTGATACAGGTATCGGGGTGGTATCGATATCTGATTGATACCAGTCAATATCGGCCAAAACTGAGACAGTATCGGCCGATACTCACCGATACAACCAAGTTTTTATTTTATCTTTTTTTCAAAAAGAAATATCAACTGATATAGTATCGGTCTAAGATGGACTGATACCGATACTGACATCTTGTCTACAACACAAGATGAGTTGGTGTTAAAATTATAAAATACAGAAAAAAAATAAGAAGATGAAAGATAGAAGTAGATAGAAATATAGACACAAATTTCCACAAATGATTGCATTGCTTTACATTGCGTTTATTATTCTGACTAGAAAGTATATAAATAAGATTACAAATATAATTGTGAGTGGTTACAATTGATTTAGATAACTAACATAGGTAGTTATCAAAATGAAGTTCACACTATAATAATAGTAGAAATCCAACAGAAGCTTTGATGATGGATTAGAAATTGTCTCTAAATATTTTTCCTTTCGCGCCGTATAAGGTCAACTAAAAAAAAAGGTGACATGAGGAGAATGCATCCGAATAATAAAAGGGCAAAAGAATGCGAAAAAGAAATTATCATAATTAAAAGGCGAAAGAAATAAAGATAAGATGATCACATAAATTATATAATAAAATCAAAGAAAATATAGGAAATGACAACCACATGAACTATAAAAGGCCAAAGAAAATATGGAAAAAGACGACCACATGAATTATAAAAGGCCAACGAAAATATAAGAAAAGATATGCACGTGAATTATAAAAGGCCAAAGAAATTGTGGGAATTAAAGATGTCCATATGAAAATAAAGGCCAACAAAAATATGAGAAAAGACATCCACGTGAATTATAAGAAGCCAATAAACACCAAAGTGGAAAATACATCTACTAATCAAATCAATGTGGAAAATACATCCACAGGAATAAAAAGACCTCTCTTACTAAATGTAATTGGGATGAAGAGAAAAAATAAAAATTACATGAATCAATTCTTTCATGTAGAAGAAATAAAAAAATAAAAATATGATAGCGGAAGCAATGTCAAGACCATGACTGGCTTGAATGCACGAAGCCGATCATGGCTCTGATACCATGTTAAAATTATTAAATACAGAAAAAAAATAAGAAGATAAAAGAAATAAGTAGATAGAAATATAGAAAATACAAATTGCAACAAATGGATTATATTGCATTCTATTATACCAAAATAAGGTTCACGCTAAAATTACAAATACAACATAACTGACGTGTGGAAATTACAAATAATATGCACGCTAATAGTTGGTAACTTAGCATAAGGTAAACGACCCGAATGCTAAGTCGTTGGTTCACTGATTACCTTTTTTTTTATGTGTGGCATGTGATTTCACCAAGTGTATCACGTAATTTGAAGACTATGATCTAAAGATCTATGATGACGAAGATTCGAAGCAAAAGGTCCAATCCATAGTGTAAAGATTGTTAACGGCACTTCGAGAGGGCCCGCATCATACGTATTCTAACCTGTGAGAGAGAGAGAGAGAGAGAATATGGGCGTGGTGATGAGGTGTGTGGGTAAGATAAATGGTAAGAATGAGTGTAAGAGGATACAAGATGAGGTGTCTTGGTTGGAGATGAGGAGGTGAGAGGACAAAGCATGGCTAAGAGGTGATTGCATTCCATTAGTTTGGGAGTTGAGGGGTAGTCTTGCCATTTATGATAATGTAACTCAGGGTGAAATGGGGAATCTAGGGCATGAAATTTATGTCCCAACTATCGCATGCATTTCCGTAGTTATTGGATGATATATCTTTCGTTATTTAGAATGTTAATTCCATAACTCTTCTAATGGCATATGATTCAAATTCAGCGTATGGAGAGCGATATGCTCTCTCAAATTAGTCCATAATTCCATAACTCTTCTAATTCCATGACTCATTGTATAAATGATAATAAGAATTAGTCCATAATGTGAGGGAGTTTGGTTCATAGCGACTTCATTCAACCTATGAGTTGCACGAGATCAAGTTTGTGTGATTTGATAACCTTTACAATTATATATTTTTACTTGGAGGTTCACCATCGACAAAAGTAACGCTTCCCCTAAATAAAATCATTTCAAAAAAATTTATGAGATCGATTCCACATTCTAAGAGTCTGACTCCTAACTCTCTAACTATAATTCAAAATAAAAAATAAATAAGTTCATTAGGAAAGCAATTGATACGCAAGAAATATATATATATATATATATATATACACTAGTAAAGTGCACATGGCTCATAAATATACGACAATTTGTTGTGATCTCTATTTTATCATGTAATTCATGATATGCCCTAATTTAAGTTCTTAAACCTTATCATGTGGTCATTTATTATTTCATTTTTCCGTATTGATTATGTGTTATGACTCAGATCTTGAGAGGATCATTCGATGGCGTGAGATGCAGTGAAGCATCAAACTCCGTGTACATGCTCCACACACTATCTCAGCCCACACCACAATAGAAAGAAAGTTTATTCTGTTTGTAGATTCAGCCACCTTAGTTGGCACCAAATCACCCAACTCTATTGCCTTAGGCAACTTAAAATTTTTATTTTTTATATAATCCCATTTATTTCATAAATTATCATCTATATGTGGCACCTAAATCAAAGGCCACATTAATTTGGGAGATTTTTACTTTTTATATATATTATCATTAATTTGAGAAATTATTACCTTCTTGAAAAGTCAACAATTCCTTTTGGGTTTCCCTCTTTCTATTCTTCTCTCTACCTCTCCTATATACTCACGTAGGCCAGCCACCCAATCTCCTTCATCTACACGCTGCCCAAACAGGCGGCCCCTTACTTCCAAGACTCGACCCACGGCGATATCGTGGTTCACCTTTGTGACCCCACCATCTTCACTCACACCGATCTACCACCGAAGTCGCATCATCGACGCGTAGGCTGTCGTGTCGCCGAATCAATCGGAATTATCCTCACAATCACATACACGCTCCAACAAATGGATGCCTCTCGATCAATCTTAAAATATCCAGTATAAATTTTTTTTTAAATAAAAGAAAAAGATATTGGTCTTGAACTTCATTAATGGCACCTTAGGGAGGAAGATGATTATAAATAATTAAATAACTATTTAGTATTCTGAATTTACTATTGCAGATTATACATATAATTGCATGCATGTATACTCGTTACAGTATGATTTGCATTGAAGCCGTCTTCTAGCTTTTCTCTTCTCGAGTAATAAACCCTCTCCATGCTATAGTTGTTTTAAACAAAAGGTAAATAAAGAGAGGAAGAATGATGCATATATATATATATATATATATATATGGACAAGGCCCACGTCCTCCAACCTTCCACGTGGACCTTGGGTGCATTGCTTAGATCATCTTTGAAAAAAAAATATTAAAAACTCATCTCCACCGTGTATATTTTGAACCGTGAAATGTGGACCAATGAAAACCGTCAAACTTGGACTTGTGAGTTTAAAAAAAAAAAATCGAATTTTTTTTATAATATTGATCTAAACTGTCCACATGTGCTCCACGTGGAGGACGGTCACCGTCCTCCATTGGAGGACCTAATCGGCTCCCTATATATATATATATATATATATATATATATATATATATATATATATATATATATATATGTGTGTGTGTGTGTGTGTGTGTGTGTGTGTGTGTGTGTGTGTAAGTATATAAATAGAAGTGTATTTGTGAATACACTAGATCCAATTTCCCAATCCTCCTATTCCCACTACTCCCGTCTCACTGCCGTCTTCTCTCATATGCCTCTATTAAGGAGACTTGTATTTGCACCTGCAAAACAAAAGCGCACATACACACACATATGTATATATATATATAGAGAAAGAGAGTAGAGAGAGTAGAGAGAGGGAAGACTCACTGAAGTTATGAGAGCATTTTAGAGAGAGAAAGAAAGAGAGACCCAACTGTTAACAGACAAATTTAGTTCGGTGAACTGATAATGTTAATAAAAATTTATTTGAATGTTTCATTCTTATGATTAATAAATGGAATTCAGGTTTATTAGATTTCAGATTTCGATCCTGACAGACTCAATTCTATAGTAATAAAATATTGTGAGATGATCAAGCTGCTTTTGCTATAAAAACTCTTATTAAATTGATGTATGATCATTAGAGAATAATGGTTGAAATCAACATATATCAAATTATAGTCTATTTTAACATCTTGAATTCAATTTCTAGAAATTCTTGTTGAATCTTTGAATCTGGAAATGGGTCGGTCCTGAAGGTGTTATTTCTGATCTTGGATCCCAGCACTAACTATTGTCGCCCTATCGACTTCTTGATATGAAATTTTAGCTAATCTTGAGAAGTTAATGAACTGTTTCCGTGTAATGTAGTATATGGATTTTGAAAAGGCGGATACTGTATAGGTTTGCAACCGTAAGATATTTATGAATAGTTGACCCTGATACCTACGGTTACATGGTATTTAAGGTTCAATTAAAAGAATAATTGTATTTATATATAAATAAATAAAAATAGTTGAGATTCGGTACCCTGATAACCGTCGGATGATCATGAATATTTGGCTGATAAGACTTTCATTAAGATGCTTGGCCTCGAGCTCTGTGACAGTCAACTACTCAATGTCACTCTACTACCTAAGGTTTTTAGTAGAGACCCATGGTCCTAGAGAGAGAAAATAAAGGTTTTTAGTAGTGAGAGGACCCTTAGTCTTAGAGAGAGGAGTGTGTAGAGAGAGAAAGAGGGCAGAGAGCAAAGACCCAACTTCTAATAGATAGCAGTTTAGAGAGAGACTAGAGTGAAGTTATCAGGTGGTCCCTGCTTGGCTGAATATATATATATATATATATATATATATATATATATGATATAAATTGAATTTCGGGGTTTGGCCCGACCAAATGCCATCAATACCGGTGATAACTTGCGTGTGTTAACCATTGTGGTTGGGTGCATTAGAGAATTTACTTGAGATGGTTAAAGTGGTGCAATCAACCCTTAGCACCATTGGATTCAAACAAAACAGATTCAGTTAAACCTTGTGGGCCCAACCCAAGAAATAGAGCCGAGATGGACTGTCTCCACAAATTGAAATTCTCGAGACATCTAACGATTCAGAACTCGAGAAAACGATCCACAAATCAAGAAAATTAAAACGCCATTTGGATACCAGTGATCATGAAGTGTTTGACCCTTAGATATGAGACCTTAGAGGTCAAAATAAATTGGGCCCAAAGACCTAACACCTTAAAATCATCTTTCTTAAGTATCTGATGGTTCAGATCCGTTTAATCTGATCGCCATATGGTAGGCATCATAAGTGTGCACGTAACTCCTAAATCTTGTAAAAAATTGGCTGGAAGATCTAGTGTGCTAGAGGCCGGATTAGGATCGGGACAAAAGACTCAACCTTAGCTAATATTTTATTGTCTAACCATCTAATGGTTCAAATTAGATGATGGACGGTCCGAAGTTCATTTCTTTTTATTTTAACCCTAGGTGCCACATGGAATAACACATGGGTTACCTTCAACCCTTAACTTTTGAGAATTCAAGGCCCAACTGGCCTATAGAACCAACTTTAAAAACGATCACGATAATGATACAATATAATCTAACAAATCATAAGAGTGTCACTAAAATTTGGGAGGAATGTTTCGAGGCCCGAAAGTTTAGAAAAAATTAGGCAAGAGGTATGAATTATTGTACAACTAAGTTAAAGGGCTTGTTTGACCACCTCGTTGACATGCTTTTAAGTCAAACTAGAAAAAGGTCCCGATGCAAAAACTACACAAATCTTAGAAAACTTTAAAAATAGAAGGCCCGATCGCTCTCTAAGCAATCTCACGGCCCATGAAAGTTTCTTCAAAAATTTTGTATGAAATATCTGTTCTTTTCAAATTTTAATTATTATGTTATGGTCAAAAGTATGTAAGGCGTATGAACTAGTTCGTTTAGTCAGGTAAGACCTTCCATCATATGACATGTATCACATAGAAAAATCACGATAGGAGATACGCATGATTAAAAATAAATAAGCTATGTCACAAGACTTTTAAGCCTTCGTCATGGTGGGGTTCCCTTCACTGTCACATGAAACTTAGAATGTAGGCATCCATGTACGGATGCAACACCTCTATAAGAATATGGGCTGCTATATGAAGTATATCCAAGTTACTACGGAACCTATCCCTTGGAAAGCGTGATTTTGTGAATCTTATCACACCGTGGCTCTCTCTAAATTAAGTCATAAGTAAATGATAAGGAATGATAAATAAGATAAAGTAAGATACAAATATAGATAAGTTACGCTGTGAAGGTCAACAAAATATAAATTAAGTTTCTACACGTGCCACCGCAAGATCCAACGTCTGCAGCCAAGATGGGTCTTAAGGACAATACGATACGACAATGTCTCAAATGTAAGGGGACACTGATTTAAATGCATACAACCTCATCGGGCTGGATGGTGGTATACGATATGATACGGAGGTTAGGTGGTTATCTACACATAGACCTTGCGTGATAGGCTCGAGCAATGGCTTTAGCACAGGTCGTATACGTAAATTAAGTAAGATGCGAAGTGCGTTGTGTAGGCGTATGGAGAAACATTGAGTTTTAAGATATGCCACATAGGATAAGTCGACTAGGTAGATACAAAAAGTTATCAGGACTTGATGCATCATATACATATCATTTTATGCTATGTCTTTTCATTTTATACTATATCTTTCAGTTTCGATATGATAGGTTATGAGATCTTAGATATTGTTGTAATTATTTATAGCTGCTTGGTTTATTTCAAAATGTACCACCACTCAAGCGATTGCACACATGATCACCTAAGTATGTTATGGTGGATCGATTGTGCAACTCGCTGAGTTTATGTAACTGAGTAAACTCACCTCCCTCCTCAAAACTAACAGTTGCAGGTGAGAACACTGATTTTTCTATCACTGAGGATGAGAATGCTGCTGTACCTGATGTGGCTCATGAGGGTGAGGATGTCGGCTACCATCTGGACGAGAGAGTAGATTCGACGACTACTTTGAGCATTGAGAGATTCTTTAGTTACAATCTTTATCGCTTTCAGGAGAGACTTGTTATTTGTTACTTTTGTTTTTCAATACTACTTATGGGTTTACGTTTGGGACCGTTTTACCTTACGTAAAACCTCAGTTTATTTTCTATCATAGATGCATGGTTACATTTATGGAATCAAGACTTGATGCCTCCACGACACAGAGAAACGAATAGCTCTCAGGTGAATGAGGCCTCATCATAGAAGGTCTTCAAGAATCTGAAGCGATGCGCCTATTATGTGAGATGACGACTACTTTCAGTCAGCAGATGAATCAACTAACACAATCACACCAGCAGGAAAGGACTCAACTACTGCACAAGATGGAGGTGCAAAGAGAGCAGCAAATGCAAGCCGTCCAAGAGCTTGTGAATCAACACCAGCCTTCACCTCGGCAGGAGATTCCACCCTATACACCTATCGGATTCCAAGTATTCAGCAGAACTCGACCCCTATTTCCATGGTCAACTCGACCCAATCGCTGCGGAAGATTGGATAAGTACAATCGAGAAGTTTTTCGGAATCTCTTCACCTGTAGAACACGTAAAGGTGAAGTGGGCAGCGTTTTACCTAAGCCAAGAAGCAGAGAACTAGTGGAAAGCAGCAAAGAGAGCTGTAAATCGAAACAATGAAGAAGAATGGACTTGACAATAGTTCAGGGATGCTTATTTCATAAAGTATACCTCTGCAGCCACCAGGGCTCAGAAGAAGAAATAATTCATGGACCTACGATAAGGGAATATGACTGTGGCCGAGTATGAGGCCAAATTTGACCAATTATCTAGATTTGCTGGGAATCTGATCGTAGACGAAGGCAATAAGCTCTTTGCATTTAGAACGGCTTGCGACCTTTCTTTTGTGAGAAGTTAGCCACTATGAAAATTAAAATATATGGAGAACTCATGGAACGCGCCTAGATCCAGGAGAGAGTCGGGAGAAATGATGAACCAAAAAGTTGCTAGAATTGAGGCTCAGAAAAATAAGGTTGTCCAGCGAGTCCCTTTTATTTCTCAAAGGCCAACACCTACATCCTATCAGAGGATTCAGCCCTACACTAACCCTTTAGTGAACAAAAGGCCTCGAATCATACCTCAACAAACTCAACCAACCACTGCCTTCCAATCGCGGAATATCATGCCACCTTCACAACAACCACAAGGGAGTTATGTATTGTTTGCACCGTGCCCTAAGTGCAACAAGCGACATCAATCAGGTGTGTGCATGCAATGCACTGAGAAATGTTATAACTGTGGAAAGGAAGGACATATTGCTAAGGAATGTCGGGAGAAACCTCAAGGCCTATTGATGAGGCCTTCAAACCAAGGACGGGTATTCGCATTGTCGCAGCAAGACACCCTGGCTAACGATGAAGTAATCCAAGGTACGACTATCTAGTAAAAGTTACTATTTCAGTTACTAACACAACTTATTAAATTTAAAATTCGCATAATCAACATAAGATCAATAATATTCTTAATCTCATATTATACAAATCGGTAATTTATTAGTCATCCACCCAAAGAATACTAATAAACACCTAGCTCTTGCACTCATAGATTCGGGTTCCACTCACTCGTTTATTACCACAGGATTTGTGTCAGAAATACGAACTATACCTACACTCCTGGAGAATAAACTGGTAATTTCAATACCGTCAGGAAGTAAAATGATGGCTACCCTTGTATGTCCGAATACTATCATAAACATCAAGGGTCATGATCTTCCAGTAGAACTCATTATGTTAGATTTCCAAGATTTTGATATCTTATTGGGCATGGATTGGCTAGCTGCATACCATGCCACGGTCGACTGTTTCTCTAAAGTAGTCACCTTCCAACCACTCAGAGAGCCTCCGTTCAGATTTTGGAGAATTAAAAAGAAGGTTGCACCTTTATTGGAAGCTTTAGACGATGAGCAAGACAAGACAGTCGAACCTACAAAAATTTCAGTCGTCAGAGATTTCGTCGACGTATATCCTAAGGACTTACCCAGTGTACCACCCGACCGATAAATCGAGTTCAAAATCGATCTGATCCCAAGGACTGCTCCAATTGTCAAGGCACCATACCGGATGGCCCCTGCAGAATTAAAGAAACTGGAAATACAACTCAAGGAATTGTCAGATAAGAAACTTATTAGACATAGTTAGTCGCCATGGAGAGCCCCAGCGCTCTTCATAAAGAAGAAAGATGGTTTGATGAAGCTGTGCATCTATTACCGTCAGTTGAATAGTGTAACGGTCCAAAATTGATACTCCCTCCCACGTATCAATGATTTATTCAATCAGCTCCAAGGTGCCAAGTGCTTTTCTAAGATTGATCTTAGAACAGGTTATCATCAATTGAAAGTAAGAAAAGAGGATATTCCAAAGACAGCTTTCTCTTGCAAGAACAGGTTGTACGAATTCTTAGTCACGCCCTTCGGACTAACAAATGCACCAGTTGTATTCATGGACCTGATGAATCGGGTGTTCAGGTGATATCTTGATGAATTCATCATTGTGTTCGTAGATGGCACCCCCATCTACTCACGATCGGAGAAAGAGCCTGAGGAACACCTTCCTCTCGCACTTCAGACACTCCGAGATCACCAATTGTATGTTAAACTTAGCAAGTGAGAATTCTGTCTCAAACAAGTGACCTTCTTGGGACATGTGATATCTACAGAAGGTATACTATTGATCCTTCAAAGATTGAGGTGGTAATTAATTGGCAGGCACCAAAGAGTGTCACCGAAATAAGGAGTTTCCTCGGACTCGCGATTATTATCGACGCTTCGTGGAAGGATTCTCTCGGATTGCTCTGCCCCTTACAAGCCTCACAAAGAAAAATATAAAATTTATATGGTCTGATGAGTGTGAAAGAAGCTTTCAGAATTGAAAAAGAAACTTACTACAAAGCCTGTTCTAACCTTACCATCTAACATAGACAAGGGTAAATTTGAAATATTCGCCGATGCATCTCGCCAAGGACTTGGTTGTGTACTGCAACAAGATAGGAAGGTCGTTGTATATGGGTCAAGACAACTGAAGCCACATGAGAAAAATTATCCAGTTCACGACTTAGAATTGGCAACAGTCATCTTCGCTTTCAAATTGTGGTGACTTTATCTCTATGGTGAAACGTTCAAAGTACAGACCATAAGAGCCTCAAGTACTTCTTGTCACAAAAAGATTTGAACCTCAAACAACGTAGATGGGTCGAGTATATGAAGGATTTGATTGTTCGATTAATTATCATCCTGGTAAAGCGAATGTCTTTGCAGACGCACTCAGTAGAAAAATGTCAGGATTTTTGGCCCAATTAAAAACTTCGAGGCCCCTCGATGACCTAGCGGAAGAAGATTTTTATCTCCAAGAGAACGAAGAAGGTGTATATCTGGCAAAAATTATGATAAATCCATTCATCGTTGATAAAATTAAGGAGCTGCAGCGAACGGATTCAGAAATTCTACGAATCATTAAGGCCATGTATAAGGAATCAAAACCTGATTTTAGTCTCAGAGCAGATGGAGCATTACCCTTTAGACGGAGATTGTACATACCCAACGACCCTAATGTTAAAAAGGAAATACTCGACGAAGGTCAAAAATCAGGATACTCAATACACCTAGGCAGCACTAAGATGTATCAAAATTTGAAGAGCTGGTACTGGTGGCCGAACATGAAGCGAGAAATAGCCAAATATGTATCCAAATGCTTAGTGTGCTAACAAGTCAAAGCAGAATATCAAAAATAGGCCGGCTTCATTCAACCTCTACCGATTTCGGATTGAAAGTGGGAAAATATATTAATGGACTTCATCATTGGTCTGCCAAAAACTTTGAAGAAGAGCGATACCATCTGGGTAATAGTTGACAGGTTGATAAAGTCTGCACATTTCTTACCATTTAAAACTACTACAGATGGAGAAAAACTCATTGAGACTTACTTGAAAGAAATCGTGAAATTGCACGGTGTGCCGGTAAGTATCATGTCCGATAGAGACTCGAAATTTACCTCAAAATATTGGACTACATTTCAAGCAGCATTGGGGACTCGCCTGGATTTTAGTACTGCCTTCCATCTACAAACTAACGGACAAACAGAAAGGGTTAACCAAGTAGTCGAAGATATGTTGAGAGCTTATATGCTCGACTTCCGAGGGAATTGGGACGATCACCTCCCTTTGATCGAATTCTCTTACAACAAGAGCTATCAAGCGAGCATCGGAATGTCCCATTTCGAGGCATTATACGGTAGAAGTTGTAGAACCCCTCTGTGTTAGGATGAAGTCAAAGTAAGGAAGATGCTTGGACCCGAACTAGTCCAAACCACGACTGAAAAGGTCAAATTGATATGCGAACGGCTTAGAATAGCCCAGAATCGTCAGAGGAAGTATGCCAACCCCCACCGTCGTAACTTAGAATTCGAGGTACAACATTTTGACTTGAAAGTTTAAATTTCATGAATATTTTGTTCGTATTTTAAATAGTAAAATATTTTGTTAGGTTGGCGAATGTGTATTCATTCGCGTCTCCCCGACTAAAGGAGTTATACGATTTTGAAAGCGCGGGAAACTGAGCCCCAAATACGTAGGGCCTTTCAAAGTTACCAAACGTGTGGGTGAGGTTGCTTATAAAGTCGCTCTACCACAATAATACTCGGGGATCAATGATGTATTCCACATGTCTATGTTGAGGCGATACGTATATGACCCCTCACACATAGTTGAGATCAAGCCCATTAACATCAAAGAAGATCTCACTATCATTACAAGGCCCATTAGAATTCTCGATCGAAAGGTTCAAGTCTTCAAAAATAAGATGATAACATGGGTGTTGGTTCAATGGCAACATCACACGCCAAAGGAGGCAACTTGGGAGGACGAAGCCAACATCAAAGCAACAAATCCAGAACTTTTTGAATACTTGGTACGTAATTTTTGGGAACGAATTTTTTTTTTTAGGGGGAAGAATGTTATGACTCGGATCTTGAGAGGATCATTCGATGGCATGAGATGCAGTGGAGCACCGAACTCCATGTACATGCTCCACACAGTACCTCGGCCCACACCATAATAGAAAGAAAGTTTATTATGTTTGTAGATTCAGCCACTTTAGTTAGCACCGAATCACCCAACTCTATTGCCTTAGGCAACTTAAAATTTTTACTTTTTATATAATGCTATTTATTTGAGAAATTATCATCTATGTGTGGCAACTAAATCCAAGACCACATTGATTTGGGAAATTTTTACTTTTTATATATATTCCCATTAATTTGAGAAATTATTACCTTGTTGAAAAGTCAACAATTCCTATTGGGTTTCCCTCTTTCTATTCCTCTCTCTACCTCTCCTATACACTTACATAGACCTAGAGAGATGTAAAGTTTTCTTTTTTTTTCTCTACTCTCTCTCTTTCTCTTCTAAACTCCCAGCCACCCCATCTCCTTCATCTACACGCTGCCCAAATAGGCGGCCCCCCTTACTTCCAAGACTCGACCCACAGCGATATCGTGGTTCACCTTTGTGAACCCACCATCTTCATTCACACTGATCTACCACCGAAGCCGCATCGCTGAATCGACACGTAGGCTGTCGTGTCGCTGAATCGATCGGAATTTTCTCGACAACCACGTACACGCTCCAACAAGTGGGTGTCTCTCGATCAATCTTAAAATATCCAATATATATATTTTTTTAAATAAAAGAAAAAGATATTAGTCTTGAACTTCATTAATGGCACCTTAGGGAGGAAGATGATTATAAATAATTAAATAACTATTTAGTATTCTAAATTTACTATTACAGATTATACATATAATTGCATGCATGTATACTCGTTACAGTATGATTTGTATTGAAGTCGTCTTTTAGCTTTCCTCTTCTCAAGTAATACACCCCCTCCATGTTATAGTTGTTTTAAACGAAAGGTAAATAAACAGAGGAAGAAGGATGCATATATATATATATATATATATATATATATATATATATATATATATATATATATATATATATATATAAGTATATAAATAGAAGTGTATTTGTGAATACACTAGATCCAATTTCCCAATCCTCCTCCTATTCCCACTACTCTCGTCCCACTGTGGTCTCCTCTCTTATGCCTCTGTTACATAGACTTGTATTTGCACCTGCAAAATAAAAGCACGCGTGCACACACACACACACACGCACACACACATATATATATATATATAGAGAGAGAGAGAGAGTAGAGAGAGGGAAGACTCACTGAAGTTATGAGAGCATTTTAGAGAGAGAAAGAAAGAGAGACCCAACTGTTAACAGACAAACTTAGAGAGAGAAAAGAGGGGCAGCCCAATCACTTCATCAACTCCTTCTCCAGCCCTTCACTTATGCAACAATAGGGACCACAAAAAGTTAGTTCGGTGAACTGATAAATGTTAATAAAAATTTACTTGAATGTTTCATTCTTATGATTAATAAATGGAATTCAGGCTAATTAGATTTCAGATTTCGATCCTGACAGACTCAATTCTATAGTAATAAAATATTGTGGGATGATCAAGCAACTTTTGTTATAAAAACTCTTATTAACTTGCTGTATGATCAGTTAAGAATAATGGTTGAAATCAACAGATATCAAATTATAGTCTATTTTAACATCTTGAATTCAATTTCTAGAAATTCTTGTTGAATCTTTGAATCTGGAAATGGGTCGATCTTGAAGGTGTTATTTCTGATCTTGGATCCCAACACTAATTGTTTTCGCCCTATCGACTTCTAGATCTGAAATTTTAGCTAATCTTGAGAAGTTAATGAACTGTTTATGTGTAATGAAGTATATGGATTTTGAAAAGGCGGATACTATGTAGGTTTGCAACCGTAAGATATTTATGAATAGTTGACCTGGATACCTATGGTTACATGGTAGTTCAGGTTCAATTAAAAGAATAAATGTATTTATATATAAATAAATAAAAATAGTTAAGATTCGGTACCCCGAAAACCATCGGATGATCATGAATATTTTGTTGATAAGACTTTCATTAAGATACTTGGCCTCAAGCTCTGTGAAAGTCAATTACTCAATGTCACTCTACTACCCAAGGCTTTTAGGAGAGACCCATGGTCCTAGAGAGAGAAAACTAAGGTTTTTAGCAGGGAAAGGACCCTTAGTCTTAGAGAGAGAAGTGTGTAGAGAGAGAGAAAGAAGAGGGCAAAGAGCAAAAACCCAACCTCTAACACAGCAGTTTAGAGAAACTAGAGTGAAGCTATCAGGTGGTCCCTGTTTGGCTGAATATATATATATATAAATTGAATTTCGGGGTTTGGCCCAACCAAACGCCATCAATACCGGTGATAATTTGGGTGTGTTAACCATTGTAGTTGGGTGCATTAGAGAATTTACCTAAGATGGTTAAAGTGGTGCAACCACCCCTTTGCACCATTGGATTCAAACAAAATAGATTCAGTTAAACCTTTTGGGCCCAACCCAAGAAATAGAGCTGAGATGGACTGTCTCCACAAATTGAAATTCTCGAGACATCTAACGATTTAGAACTCGAGAAATCGATCCACAAATCAAGAAAATTAAAATGCCATTTGGATACCAGTAATCATGAAGGATTTGACCCTTAGATCTGAGACCTTAGAGGTCAAAATAAATTGGGCCCAAAGACCTAACACCTTAAAATCATCTTTCTTAAGTATCTGATGGTTCAGATTCATTCAATCTGATCGCCACATGGTAGGCATCCTAAGTGTCCAAGTAACTCCTAGATCTTGTAAAAAGTTGACTGGAAGATTTTGTGTGCTAGAGGCCGGATTAGGATTGGAACAAAAGACTTAACCTTAGGTAAAATTTTATTGTCTAACCATCTAATGGTTCAGATTAGATGATAGACGGTTCAAAGTTCATTTCTTTTTATTTTAGCCCTAGGTGCCACATGGAATAACACACGGGTTACCTTCGATCCTTAACTTTTGAGAATTCAAGACCCAACTGACACATAGGACCAACTTTAAAAACGATCACGATAATGATACAATATAATCTAACGGATCAGAAGAGTGTCACTAAAAATTGAGAGGAATGTTTCGAGGCCCGAAATTTTAGAAAAAAATTAGGCAGGAGGTATAAACCATTGTACAACTAGGTTAAAAGGCTTGTTTGACCACCTCGTTGATCTGCTTTTGAGTCAAACTAGAAAAAGGTCCCGATGCAGAAACTACACAAATCTTAGAAAACTTTAAAAACAGAAAGCCCGATCGCTCTCTAAGCAATCTAACGGCCCATGAAAGTTTCTCCAAAAATTTCATATGAAATATCTGTTCTTTCCAAATTTTAATTATTATGTTATGATCACAAGT
The DNA here is from genome assembly GCA_021018995.1 of Chloranthus sessilifolius. Classification (NCBI taxonomy): domain Eukaryota; kingdom Viridiplantae; phylum Streptophyta; class Magnoliopsida; order Chloranthales; family Chloranthaceae; genus Chloranthus; species Chloranthus sessilifolius. The sequence goes on from CM037584.1 coordinate 82,089,169, forward strand.
ATGTAAGGCGTATGAACTAGTTCGTTTAGTCATAAGACCTTCCATCATATGATATGCATCACATAGAAAAATCACGATAGGGCATACGCATGATTAAAAAGGAATAAGCTATGTCACACGTCTTTAAGCCTTCGTCATGGTGGGGTTCCCTTCACGGTCACGTGAAACTTTGAATGTAGGCATCCATGTATGGATGTAATACCTCTTTGGGGGTGTGGGCTGCCACACGAAGTACATTCAGGTTACTACAGAACCCGTCCATTGGAAAGCGTGATTTTATGAATCTTATCACACCGTGGCTCACTCTAAATTAAGTCATAAGTAAATGATAAAGAATGATAAGTAAGATAAAGTAAGATACGAATGCGGATAAGTTATGCTGTGAGGGCCAGCAAAATACGAAGTAAGTTTCTATACATATCATGCCTTGCATGCCACTGCAAGATCCAACGTCTACAGCCAAGACGGGTCTTAAAGATAATACGATACGACAGTGTGCCAAACGTAAGGGGATACTGATTTAAATGTATGCAACCTCATCGGGCTGGATGGTGGTATACGATATGATACGGAGGCTAGGTGATTATCTACATGTGGGCCTCGCGTAATAGGCTCGAGCAGCGTCCTTGGCACAGGTCGTATATGTAAATTAAATAAGATGCGGAGTGTGTTGTGTAGGCGTATGGAGCAATATTGAGTTTTAAGATATGCCATGTACGATAAGTCGACCTGGCAGATACAAAAAGTTATCAAGACTTGATGCATTATATACATTTCATTTTGTGCTATATCTTTCAGTGTCGATATGATAGGTTATGAGATCTTAGATATTGTTGTAATCATTTATAGTTGCTTGATTTATTTCAAAATGTACTACCACTCAAGCGATTGCACACACGATCACTTGGGTATATTATAGTGGATCGATTATGCAACCCGCTAAGTTTACGTGACTGAGTAAACTCACCCCCCTCCCCAAAACTAACAGTTGCAGGTGAGAACACTGGTTTTTTATCACTGACGATGGGGATGTTGTTGTACCTGATGTGGCTGATGAGGGTGAGGACGTCGGCTACCATCTGGACGAGGGAGTAGATCCGATGGACGAGTTTGAGCATTGAAAGATTCTTCAGTTATAGTCTTTATCGCTTTTAGGAGAGACTTGTTATTTGTTACTTTTGTTTTTCAGTACTACTTATGGGTTTATGTTTGGGGCCGTTTTACCCTACATAAAACCTTAGTTTATTTTCTATCATTGATGCATGGTTAGGATTTATCACGTTACTATTGTCATCTTCGTTTTTCGCTGTTGATTTATGAGCTATTTATCTTTAAATATTTTTATTAAATGCCTCGATCCATATGCTAAATCGAATTAAGAATTAGGTGTATATGCGTTTATCACCTTAACAAGCGTGCGGTGTCATAACACAAAATTTTAGGCCCTCGAGATCGGGTAAGTATTTTGAGTTATGGCATTATGTTTTACTTCCCTTTTCCTTCTAATTTTTCTATGTGATTGATGGATATTAATCTCTTACTAAGTCAAATACATTACTTTTATGAGTGATGAATAGAGAGTCACTCATATTTATATCCTATCATTCGAAACATGTATATATCAATAGCCTATACCTATAACATGTTATATTTACAACATCTGAATACTGGCATCAAGTTTTTAGTCCACATGCATGCAACCATATTTCTCATAACATGACACATATGAAGAGAATATTCCTCAGACAAATGGCTTTTCATTATTACCAATAACCACATATAGCTATCAATCACTAAGGCTGCGTATGGCATAGGTCTCTGCTACCCCTTGTCATAGCAAAGTTCACTTGCTTTAGTAGGTTCACATCCTCTTTGCTAAGATTCTGCTACCTGTTTTAGTGGGTACGCCTTCTCCTTGATAACTCCCTGTATTGTAAGATTTTATGCAACATTTACCTGCTCAACAGATCTACCCTCCTCTCTACTCACTCATTATCAGAGCATATTTTATTTTCTCTTGTAGGGAGTTAGTAGAGAGTAGGGAGGTTGCTGCTAGAGCAGGTAAATCCTCCTTTGCAAGGAGTTAGAAAGGAGAATGAGAACCAATTAAAACATGTGAATTCTACTGTGGCAGGCGCTAGCAGAGAGCTATGCTATACACAGCCTAAGACTCCAGAATTTGTGCTATATAAGCCACAATATCCCGAACTTTAGCAGCCTTATGGCTGCAATTCAATCAAATAATGTTGACAAAACATAGCTTTGTCTCTCCACTTATAAACTTTTTCTTTTTATATCGATAATAAAAAATACATATATTAAAATTAAAAAAAGGAAATATAGAACAACAAGGTGCTGTCAAGATAAACCCCACACTCAAAAATAAAAGACAAGTCCCACCAAGTAAAACAAATCAAAGCAGCCCCAAGAAACTGGAGAACCAATATTTCGTGAGGTATTCTATTCCTTCAATGCATCAAATCCCTCCCTCTCCTGTGATCCGTGAGCCAAATAAATTCAATGAATGATAAAGTCTTTTATGTGTTTCAAGACCATAGAATGAGGCCTTTGAATACCCTATTGTTTCTCTCTAACCAAATTGCCCAAATAACTGCAATAACCATTCATTTCTCTCCTCTTACAAGTTCTTAAGCTCTCAAATAATAGCCAATTGGTTTTGAAATGAATGTCCAAATTTATAATGTTATCAGAGCAGGCCTTTTTTGTTCGGCCAACACTTGCAGAGGTATGATGAAGTTTAGTCCTATATCGGCTATTCATAGCCTCGTCAGATTAGATAGAGGAACCACTACTCCACTTTGGGTCATAAAGCAAGAAGTTGTACACGTGCATCCGTGGTCTCAATAATATAACTCATATACTTGGCATACATGGTCAAAACCTTAATGAGCTAAGCCTAAAAAATTACATCACTAAATGCTTGCTACCATCGGAGTTCCTTGATTAGATGGCTTGAATCCTCCATTGAGCTATGTCCAATCTACCACTGAGTGTTGTTTAGACCATTCTTTGTTGCTTGAATATCCAACTAAATTGGCTCTTCTCAACATTTAAGAGGTGGTGGTGAGTTTTGAAGATTTTTTGCAATATGAGAGAAGACTAGGGGTGTATTCGGTTCGGTTTGGTCGATTTTGGACCAAAATCACAAACCAAACCCGTCCTAATCGGTTTCTAGATTTTCAAATCAAACCAAACTGTCCAACTCTTAAACCAAACCCACCCGGTTAGATTCGGTTCGGTTTCGATTTTCCTATAAGTTCTACTTTATCTCTTTAAGATTTAGGAATAGGCTAAAGACAAGGGTTGGGTTTTATATAAAAATATGCATTTTAGTTAAATGTCTTTTAAAATTAATCAAAACCCCCGCATACATGCATATATATATATATATATATATATATATATATATATATATATATATATATATATAATTACTTACAAACTACAGTTGGTTTCGCGTTGGAACCAAAACCAAACCAAACTTTTCGGTTTTCCTTTTTTCCAAACCAAACCCAAACCAGACCACACTTGGCGGTTTGGTCGGTTTGGTCCAAAAAATGCACAGCCCTAGAGAAGACATTCTACAATTTTGGTGACTCATTCGGCATAGGTAATGCACATGTTAGCCCAACTAATGCCAGAATAAAATTTGAGGACGGTTACACGCACACACAATATTTTCGTGTCAGGTACCTCTAAATGCGTTTACTAAAAGCGGCAGCGGCAACATTCCAGACCCATGGAAAAACATTGATTCTTTTGAATCAGATGATGGAGAGCGTTTTTCACCCAGATCTTCCACATTGTAAATTTTGAGACCATGCACAATATTGAAGAAGCCCGGATTTCTCAAAAGCATTAGCTATTCAAACAAATATAGATCCATAATAACAAAAAATTCGAGATCACCAAAAGCCCTAATCATAAAAATAAATTCCATTCTCATCAGAAACCCAAGATTCAATCAAAGCCTCCAATATTCAAACATTTATAGATGAAAACTCATAAAAATAAAAATTAAAAAAAAAAGCTGAATTTATTGAAAACTCTATTACAATTCATCCAAGCACAAATTCCATTACCGATTCTAAATGATAACTTGCTTTCTTTGGGGTGAAAAAGATAATAGAAATAAAACCTAAAACAACCCTATGATCCGAAGGCTTGAAGGGACTATGACTAGTTTATAATCTCCAGGGCTTCTTTGAGATAGCTGGAGAAAAACCCCAAGGATATCAAACTATTTAATCTTTTTATAAATGATAAAAATAAAAATAAATAACTTAAGTTTTGTTGTGATAGTTATGGAGGAACTGAGATTGCAGGGTAGGGAGCATCACCTCGTTTTGGAATGAAAGCAACGCCTTTTGATTTCAAGGGTTTCAGGGATTAGCAATGGAAGTAATTACTTTGGTTTCGATAATTTGGACTTTTTGCTGGCAGATTTATTAAAACACAAGTAATAGTGCGCCACCAAAAGCCCCGAATTTTGTAGTGGGGGACTTAAAATGCACATCACAGAAATGCATTGTGGACATAAATAAATTCATCCATCTTCTAATGCATAATGACGCATCAAATTCTGTGGGAAGACTGGCGCCATGATTAATGTCATGAATACGAACTAAAATTAGGAAGAAAGAAAATTAAATATAGAGATTGTAAATTTCAATTTTTAAAATTCAAAAATTATACTGTGAATAGCATAATACTTGCATCATTTGGGAGTTGTAAGCAAATGAACTTCCCTTCATTAGCAGCAGCTCCCTGCAGAAAAGAACCTTTAGCAGGTCCTTGTTAACACTAAATACAGAATTTAATAAAGCAAAATCATGCCTTCTTGTCTTCTAAAATGAGGCGGTAATACTGTGATAGCCCGAATTTTCCCAACTTACTTTTCCATAAGAGATTTTTTTATTTTTATTTTCAACCTTAAACCAATCAAATATAGGAAAACCCAGACTGCCAAATCGCAGAACACAATTTGATACATAATGTACTTGGTATAAACACACATGAGCGGAATCAAAATAGGTACATATGACAGAACAAAAATATAAAACTCTATTCTATATCGAGAACACGTAATCCAAAGGAAAACAAGCTAAATCACCGATGATGACTAACCATCACCTAAACAGTGGTGTACAAATACGTACAAAACTCAAGTCTCAGAAGTCACTGTGCCAAACCAAGTGAGCTTCTCCCTCCAGTAGGCAACTCTGGTTCTCCTCAAGTCCTAGGTCCCGATGAAAGTCTATACTTGTGACGTATAGTCTGGGGTGAGCTACACCTAAGCTCTGTAGAAGAACATCAATAGTAGTTACATCTTACTAATGACAGAGTTCAAAGTGGAAGCAGGTCAGATATTAAAGGATGAATTTAACAAATTTAACAGATCAGACGTTTGATAGCAGAATAAACGTAATAACAAGGCAGATATTCGATAATAGAGATAAAAACTTGTAATTCTTATTCATTGTGCTCAAATTCTAAATTTTTTGTGTTCACTTCACTCATTGCGTTCCCATCACTTACTATGCTCACTTCACTCATTGTGTTCACTTCGTTCACTATGTTCACTTCGTCCACTGTGTTCACTTCGTTCACTGTATTCACTATGTTCACTTCACTCACTATGTTCGCTTCGTTCACTTCACTCACTATGTTCACTTAGTTCACTTCACTTATGTATGTTATGCAATGCGTACAGATCGCCCCCGTACGGGCCCACTATGTATGTTATGCAATGCGTACGGATCACCCCCATACAGGCCCACTATGTATGATATGCATCGTCCACTGTGTACGGATAACCGCCGTATCGGTCCACTTGTCAATGTCTACTTACAGTCAAATTTCATATATGTTCTCACTATTCACATTCACTCTCAGATACAGGGTTCAAGGTTTATACTTAACAATTCAACATTAAGTCTATCTAGTTTCCAAGGTTCAGAGTTCAATTATCCATATTCTAAATTTCACCATAACTAATAATTTGCCTGTCAATCCTTAATCAAATTCTAAAACCTTACTTCAATTTTATCACATCAAATTCAATCCCAGTTACAGTCAGATAGCATTACCCAAAAATCCAGAGATTCAACTTCCTATGGTGTCTATTCAATTTTTCGAAACAGAGTCCCATATTCATTCTAATTCAAAGTTCATTTGCAGGTTAAACAAAATGGATCAGAACAAAATAGAATGAATCAGATTAAAGCATACTGAATAAAATGAATCAGATTCAAAAGTTGAAAACAGAACAGTCAGCTCATACGCGAAAATAGAACAATCAGAACATACGCGAAAACAAAACGGAAATAAAACATATCAAAACATATGTAGGAACATGACGGAAATAAAATATGTCAAAGGAAACAAAGTATCAGATCAAAAATCAATGAAACCATGAATCAATTTATAAAATGTAAATTTTGTTGAGTTTCCCCTACCTTAACAGATCTTTCTAAGCAAATCCAACGCCATTCCAAAGCGATCCAAAAGTTCTTATCCACTGCTTTCACTCTTAGTCTACATCACACATGTGATAATGTATTAAAAATTGATCCCAATTATTAATAATATTGACATATTTAAGAGTTTTCTCAAAATCGAGGCGGAAATGGGTAATTTCGTATTGACTCTGAACATGACCCAACTTTCCGTCAAATTTTAACCCTTGGATCATTTGATTCACTATTTGGTTAATTCATAAAATAGTTAGAGCTCGTTGTACTCTTTCCAACGCATTAAGAATCGTATCAATCGGAGTTCAGGACAAAGAGTTATGGCCAAAATACCGAAACTATATCGATACTTCATTCAAAACGTGCTAACTTAAAACATAGCCTAACTTATAGCTCAATTTTGATCATCAAAACAATTTATTCATTAGTTAGTTAATTATAAAAGTTGTAAATTTAGTTTTCCTCTTTTCAATGCCACAAGAATTGTATCAATCGGAGTTCGGAGTAAAAAGTTATGGCCAAAATACTGAAGCAATGTTGGCACTGTCAATTTGATCGATCAAACCATCATATTGATCGATCAATTCCACATTGATCGATCAATTTCACCCTTTATCGATCAACCATCACATTGAACGATCAATTTCACCCTTGATCGATCAATCTTTAAATTGATCGATCAATGCTATCGGGAATGAACTTCTAGCAAATAAACTTTATGTTTTTATAAATATATATATAATTTGATTGATCAACCACTTAATTTGATCGATCAATACCAAATTTGATCGATCAATTATCTAATTTGATCGATCAATACCCAATTTGATTGATCTATCACCTAATTTGATCAATCAAAACCTTCAGAAATGCACAACCATATGGCTTTGTCATTTTAATCTATTTTCTTCCAAATCTTCTACGATCTTTATCAAATCACACACACATACACACTAAACTAAAACAATGATTTATTTTACAATCTAAACCATTAAAATCAAAGAAAATTAACCTTTCTTCGATCGATTCTGTGATTTAGTAGAAATGTTGCTGAACGAGGGTTTTGAAGCAAAACCTTCGAATATCTATGGCGAATCCACATAGATTGATCACAATGAACTCAAGATAACGTTGCTCACCTTACACGTCGATCTTAACCTCTTCCCAATACGGGAAATGATCGTGAGATGATCATTCTTCGAAAAATAGGGTTTCTAAGGAACGAGGGTTTGAATGGCTTAAAGTTCCTCGGATCTCTAACGGTTGGAATTCACCAAAGGTGGACATTCAAGCGATGTCGGCGTCATGTGCTTTGCAAAGGTTGCGGAGATTGTGGCGCGATTGCGATCGCACGGTCAAAAATCTCACAAGGCTTGAAGACGATGAGCTTTCGAAAGTGGGGCTCGGTTCTCTTTCTCTTCAAATTTCCAAATGGCTAAACTTGGCCATTAAACAACCCATTCTCTCTCTCTTATACCCTAAAATCCAACCAAAATATTTAGATATTTTTACACTAATTTCTATCCACTTACCTTAGACCTGGCTTCGGTGTTGAGCAGCACACAGTGCGTCAGTGCACGACTTTCACACTAAAGGCCTAAACACACATTTAAACCTTAATCCGCCCGTATAAAGTTATCTTAATATCATTTAATGATTTATTATTACATAAAAACTATAGAGACATCGATTTCCGTGTCGGACATATACACAGGGTCAGTTGAGTTCGGACTCGAATTTTTTTGGGTCATTACATTCTTCCCACCTTAAAGAATATTCGTCCTCGAAAATCGACGTGCCATTTTTTAAAAAGGTATTAGTATAGTTCAATATGCTCAAAAATTAGGGTCATTACAAATCTCTTCTCCTAATTTTCGACAAAGTAGGAACAAATTAAAAACCATAAAAAAAAAATTCCTTGAAAGAAGCATATGTTGGATTTCTGTGGTCAAAGGTCAAGGTCCAACCCAATTTTTAATGGAAACCCAAAAATGGGTTAAAGTGTTGATGACAAAAATCCAACATTCTCCCACTGGGCCTACACCTTAACTCATCTAAACATAATTTTAAAAAACGACTCTCTAAGTTAACAAACTCGGAAAAGCGGATGGCCATCCATTTTATATTTTGAAAAATTATTGACCCCACTATCTCGATGCTTCGTAAAAATCACCCAAATTTAATAACAATACCAGTGAAGGATCATGGCGCACACAGTATTCCATCTTACTAATCGACACTAGGCAATCCATGGTCACAAAACTAGCATCATTAATAGACTTAAGTCTTTACTTAGTGATATCAAGTAATGCACGCATATGTCGTACCTATATTTGTCCAACTTCATATCCCAAGGTGTCTTTCTGATATCTTACTGGCTTCCTGCCTGTGACTCACTTTTTATTAATAATCATAACTCCTCGGATTCAATACCCGGGATACAAAATAGAGACAAAATATGGTTTCGGATTCTTTGGCGGAGATCATCAGTTTCATTAAGGAGATCACTAACGCGGCGATCTGATAATGAATATAAGGTACGAGTGTTCTTGCTAAGGTATATTTTGATCATGTGATTCAAGCCTAGATCCTAGAAATTTTAACAGCATATAGTAAGTTCTTCTTTATGGGGCTCTAGTAAACTTGTTTTATCATTGATATCACCCATTGATTCAAGAATAAAACAAAATAAAACATGCCGTGAAGTAACTTATCTTATAATTGATCTCAAATCCTCTCCATGGAGCTTAAAAATAAAAAGAAAGAAAAACTATACAAAACCAACTAAGAAGAAGAGCATAACAAATAAATTCTATACATATATATATATATATATATAGGAAAAGGTGTCTGTCCTCCAAGCTTCCACGTGGAGCTCCATGTGGCACCCAAAATATTGTTTTGATGTCGCATAGAGCTTGGGTGCATTGCTTAGATCATCTTTGAAAAAAAAAATTTGAAAACTCATCTCTACCGTGTGTTTTTTGAATCGTGAAATGTGGACCAATGAAACCCGTCAAACTTTGACTTGTGGATTTAAAAAGTTTTTTTTGAAATTTCTTTTTTTAATATTGATCTAAACTGTCGACCTGTGCTCCACATGACACCCAAACAGTGTTTTCGGTGCCACATGGAGCTCCATGTGTATCTTGGAGGACGGTCACCGTCCTCCATTGGAGGACCTGATTGGCTCCCATATATATATATATATATATATATATATATATATATATATATATATATATACATCAAGACAAGTTGCATCCAAAACTTGTGGATGTTTATTCTTGTATTCTTGATCCAAATACACCACGGCCATTGAGGGTTAGAATGAGACTTTAGAAGTAGTAAAAAGGGGAAATATTTTATTGATAAGAAGACAAAGTTGAAAGGATTGGTATAAAGATAACATAAACTTGAAGATAGAGCATTTTAAAAATATAAATATGTCCTTTGTCTCCTTGATCTTTCTTACCCTAGAAAAGTAGACCCATGTGAGTAGGTCATTGCAGTCTTACAGAGGAGATGGTTAGGTAAGCAGAAAAAGCTTTATGAAGTGACATCGTACCTTTGAAGGCTCTTTCTAGATTTGAAGGCTCCTTTTCAAGAAGGGTTGTGTGAGAGGATAGTTCTTGCAATATTTGAAGAAGGGAGCCTGTTGCGAATCTCAGTGTGCTTACTTTTTTTGTTAGTGGTAAAAGCAATTTAAAATCAAAGTAAAACAGGGGATAGAATCAGCACAACTGAGAGATCCTAGACCTGCAAGATACAGGGTCCATTTGTAGCAAGTTTTGATAAGTAAGAGTTTGTCCCACAGGGAAAGGTAATCTACAGCTCCAAGGGAGCCATCTCTAGTAGTCCCTCTAGATTTGACTACAGATCTGGCAGTCCTAAAAGGAAGGGAGTTTAGGGTCACTTATTCTAAGTATCCTAAGGTTGCCTAATGAATTAACTACAGAAAGGGTTGAGAAGATGGATGGAGTGTGGGAAATAAATATAAAAGGGTGAGAAGTATGCTATTGAGTCTAGATCAGAGGAGTTTTGTAACTCAGATTCAGATCTGATGTTATAGAAATCTTGTCCAATGGCTACATTATCACCAAAGAAGAGAAAGAATCTAACTCATCCATGTGCCATGATCCAATCCTTTAAGGTTATAACATGTCCACTTAAATGGTCACAGACTATCCCATAGGGGAACCACACTCCAGAGATGGGTCAAAACAAGTTAATCATTGTAGGCACTACTTCATCCAGGCTACAAGCTCAAGAATCCATAGGGAACCTCAACCTCTAAAGCTCTATGTGTGGGGCTAAAGCTGTATAGGACCATGATAGCCCAGACACATAGAACCAGCAAGAGATTGAGTACCACCTTAGATCTAGCTGTCCATTGCTTGAGTGGGACTACAATGGTCTAGTCACAAGCCTACAATCTCCATAACCAGATCAGATCCAACATCTGAAGGCTGGTCTATACTAATATAGGGGAGTCTGCCTCTGCACAATCTCCTACCATGCTACAAGCTCAGGCTCGGAGAAGAAGGATCCATTTTGGATCGGCGGATTGGATTCACCCTAAGGCTATAACCTGTCCACTTGAATGGTCACAAATTATCCCAGAGGCTATCCTCCTCACGGAGCCCAAAACAAAACAAGAATATTGCTGCCACCACCATAGTTACAAGGCTACAAGCTCAGGCTCCCATGAGAATTTCAGATCTAGTGGGTCCTGTGGTGAGGCTAAGGCTGTATAGGACCATGATAGCCCAGACACACAGGTCACTTGGATCTGAATGGATTCTTAGAATCAGTCCTCCATTGCTTTGAAACACAGCCAAAGCAATGACGGATCACAAGGCAGCAGCCTTGCACAGAGCAACTCACATACACACGAATCCCATAAAAGTACAAATCCTATTATAAAACATCCATTAATCTAATCTTAATAAACATACATAGGCATGGCCAGCAAGTGCTGGGCCATGGAGAGAAGAAAAAGAAAAAAAGAAAACTACTTACAGCTACAGAAAAAAACAAAACTACAATGCTAAAAATAAAACAGAGTAAAAACTGAACTCTTCCGGCCTTTTAAACCTAAATCAGGCTTAGGTTTATATAGCAGTGGGTATGGCGGCGCATTAGGGTTGGGAAACCCTAATTTTAGCGATGCCACGTGGCCTATTAATGATCCTTGGATGCCTCAGGGCGCGTGTACGGAGATTTGAGCGTGGGAGTGTGTGCCCTAATCCTTGGAAATTTCCAGAAAGTCCTCTGCAGAATGATGAAACTTGGAGTTCAGAGCTTCGTCAGGTTACAGTCGATTCCCAGACTTGTCGCGTGGGAGCTCTGTTCTTCGCGTGGTTGAGTTTAACTCTGAAGCTTCAACTGTCGCAAGGTTGCAACTTCTTGATGCTTTGAGCAGTCGCGAGGTAGCTAGTTAAGCTCTCGCTGGATTGGGCTTTGCGCAGTTGGATTGCTACTTGTAAATAGCGCGGGAACTGCGCGAGCATTCCATTTCACAATAGATCTTCGCGAGGCTAACTCTGGCTTCACGAGGCTGCTTTCTTCCTGAACAGCGCGAGAACTGCACAAGAAGTTCACTTCTTAATGGAACTTCGCGAGGATCCTCGCGATAGCTTTGAGGCTTTTCTGAACTGCGCAACAGGTTCTCTTGACATTTGCATCCAAGCAGCTCTTTGCGGCAATGCGTGAGGCGAGGATTCTGAGTCTCTCTCCTCGGATTACAGCACTGCGCGAGGGTAAGAGGGGTCTTCTTGAACTGCACGGGACTGCGCGACCTTTAACTTCTGAACTTCGCGAGAGCTGCGCGACTCAAGGCTTCTGAAGCTCTTCTGTCACTCCACTGCGCGAGAACTACTTGTGAAGTCTTGGGGAACATAGCAAGGACTGCGCGAAGTATATTTTTCTGAATCCTCTGGAACTTTGTCAGCTGCGCGAGGCTTACCTCAGGTCTGGATTCATGGCTCATTCTTCTGAGGGACTTCTGGTGCCAATCATGGGTTCCTTAACAGGATTTATGGCCTTATTGCACTGCTATTTATTATCTACGGAAAACACTTAACAAACATTTATTAGATGACCAAGGGTCTAATCAAAGGCTAAGTTAAGGGGTGAAAAGTGATACTTTTCAGATCTTAACAGAGCCATTAATCGCACTCAGAAGGTTGGCCTTGCACCGTATCTAAAGAAAGACTTGAAAGTGTGGCAACCTCTAGTATGTGAAAACATCATCTAAATTATTTGATTTGAATGCCATGATTTAAAGATATTAAGTGCAAAAGATGAGGACGGAATATAATCATCACCGGTGATAAAATATAGTCAAAAGCTATTATCAAATTTAACAATTGACTATAATAGATCATATGATAAATAATGCGTTCTACTACAATCTTACGCACTGAAGATCTATAGATCACGAACTTCAAATCAGACAGCCCAGATTGCATTTTTACATGCTACATGTCCCTAAAATATCAAGTCATTCTTTAAGTTCGGTGCAAGAGTCAACTCTTCAAGTGCAAGTAATGGCTCCCTTTGAAAAATTGTAAGCAATATCCATTTGAGAGGATGGACAACTGACTCATTGGACATGCTATAGCAACCCATTTCGGCGACATTAATGAGATCGAGGAGAACGGTGGTCCAATTTGCAGATGGCCACCCATAGAGGATACGAATAACCAAATCCTAAACTAAAAGCCTATTAAACCTTTACCATAATTGCCCGTCATAAAACTAAAGGACAACCATGAATGAGCGAAAAAGGTCTGAATAAGAGTTCTTTTAGGGGTAAAAGAAGAAACCTATACACCAAAATAGGATTTCCTTTAATTAACCCTGAAAATCTTCAAATGGATCAAGAGAAATGAATAACTACCATAGTAATAACATAAGTTTCTAACACTTTATTGTCATAAAGTCGACAAAATTGGACCAAGCGTAGCCATCAATTTGGCATTTAGGAGAATGGTTCAAAATTTCGGCCGAAACACATTGGTTTCGGTGGCTCCCGAAATGAAATCTCAAAAATTTTGGATTTCGGTATCAAGGTAGCATAAATTATCTGCCGATAATTTTAAATTATTGACCAATATTTTGCTGTTTCGGAAATTTGAATTTTTTTTAAAAAAGTAATGGCCTTGCCCTCAAAATTTTGGCCGAAATTTTAATATTTCGATTTCGGGCAAGACCGAAACGAAAACCGAAAATTTGATCCTTATTTAGAAGTAAATAGATATAGGAAGCGGTAAACCTAGGTTAGCGTCCTAGAGTTGAACCCTAAGTTAGTGCCGTTCGGATGCCAAGTGGCACCTAATTCGAAGATCCAGTGCCGAAGAAACATACACGAGATCGATCACCTCCATCTCAAAAAAAGAAATTGAAAAAGCATCTTATCCACAGTCCAAAATGTGGTCAAAGTTGACAAAAAATAATACACCAAGTATGCCGGGCGAAACCCAATATTTGATCACATTTTTGAAGGCTAAAATGGTTTTTTTTTTTTTTAAATTTAGATCACATGCCACATGACACGAGAACCCAAAACAAATTTTTTTGTTGGATGACATACCATATGGTATGTGATTTGGGGCCCCTAAGTCATTCAGTCATGTATGCATATATGTATGTATATCAAAACATATATAAGGTATACAGATCAGAAAGAGAGGAATGCACCACCGCTCAAACAGACAATAATTTGAATAAGGTTAAACTAATCAAAATAGGATAAATTTTCAAAAAAAATAAACAAGTTAATCATAAGACTTCGGGGTTGCTACTTTCTCCTCTCATAAAGTTTTTATCCCAAAAAATCAAATTGTATTTACTAATTGCAAGGTTTCGGATATTTCTCTTCGACACTGCTTCTCTTTCCTAGCGGCTTCCTTGGGTGAATGATATTGCCAGCGGACTAAGACTAATGATATCATCTTCGTCCATAGAATATTCCTTCCAATCGAGGATCCCGATGGATCTATCTGTGATAAATGAGTCCTTGATCTCTAGAGGCTACCTATAGCACATGTGAAGCTGTGGAGCTAGGCAGAGCAGTTTTCTGGCCTCTTTTATGAAAGCGCATGAATCCTTTGTTGGACCTTTTTTATTGTACCTTGAATTGTTAGAAGTTTCTATTTTTAGTGGTCGTCACTATGGTCAATCCGTTGATTGGTGAATGGTGCTAGATTAATCTTGAGATCTAATAGTTGCTAATTCGGTGAATTTGATAGAATAAGCAATTAATAATTAAGTTTTTTAGTTAGGATATGATTGTGATTTTCAATAATAATATAATTAGTAATTTAAGTCCTTAATAGGAATGACTCATTGATTATAAATATAAGGGATGTTTGATCTCAACGATTGCTCAATACAGTTCAACTCTCTTCATTATCAAAAGCATCCCCATTGTACTAGGAGATGTTAAGAACGAAGAGATCATTAAAGATTCAAGCGACAACTCATCTTTCATGGCTCACACCCAAGGTGAGTTAGAGATATTTTATTTTAAATCCTCTGATAAAACAATAACTATCACGATCTTTGTGATAAGGTACACACATATATTTCAATTTATGGATTGTTGATTTCTTGTTTTAATTGATCATACGCTTAAATCCTAGGGCAAATATATGAGTGCTCGAATCAATAGATCCAACAATTGGTATCAAAGCGAAGATTAGCTTTGATGAACCAAAACGTTGATACTTACAAGGAGCTTTAATCCACGGGATATGTCAAATATTAATAAAAAAAATTTCTTAGATGTTGTCGACGAGTGGCTGTTGTTCACGGCCTGCCTATCTTGCACCAAATGAGTTTGGAGTTGGTTGGCTTTTGTTCTTGTTGTCAGAGATTACCGAAAACCATCGATTTTATGCTGATGCGAAAACCTTATTTGTATGTTTGTTTCCTGTAATAAAACCTGATTGAAAGGGTTGTTATCGGTACTCTAGCTAGATAATCCGTCTATTTTTATTTTTCTTAACTTTAGAGTTTTCGCATTATTTCCCTTATATTTATAGTTACAATAAGAAAAGGGGTTGGATAATATTTTATCGTGTAGAGGTGCACTACTCTACTCATAGAACAAAGAGATTCGAATATGATGATTTTAGTGGGGCAAGTCGATAATATTAGGTACATTGGTTGTACACTTGCAGCCCATTACATATCAAATCTCCCTTCTCTCTGCTGGTCTATTATGGATTTCACGAGTGTTAGAAATCTGTGCGTGGTCAAAGTTTTAATCATGCAAGTGGGCCGATATTCGTTGGTGTACTGCCAGAAGTATATAGCTATATCCCTCAGCAAAGGGGCATTAAACATGAAAAAATGGGTGCTTCTCGATTAAAAAGTAAAATTAAAAATAAGGATGTTGCTACCAGCACACCAGTTTTAATCAAGTAGGCATAGGGGTTCGATCTACTTGTCGAGCCTTTTATGCATTGGTTTTGTTAGTGGGACGAATCCCAAGTTAATCATTTACACATTTGATTTAAGTTAGGTTTGTGAGGAGATATAGAGTTGGGTATTACAATGCTAATACTTACATAATAATATCCATAATTATTATTAATTTTTGACATTTACCACAACATGAGTTAGATTTGGCTACTTGTATATCTTAAGTGACTTATTTTTTAATCACCTTTATAACCATCTAAAATATTATTAAACCAAAATAGAAAACATGACTTGGAAGGATTCTTCTATCCAACGGTGATGATCTTTCCTAGTGTTGTGATTTTCATAGTGAGATTTATTTTTGTAAAATACCGTGTTGGAAATTAAGTGAAAGTGTGTAGTAAACGTTGACATCACAACTTGAAGGATTACTTCTGCCCAACTGTGATGAATCACTTAATGTTGTATGATTGTTGTATTTTACTATTCATTTTTGTGTGTGGGTACTGCTAGCGTGTTGTGACTCGACTCAACGGAGGGTCATAACGATACAATTAGTATCACAATTATTAATATAGATTGAGGAAGCAGCTACTGTTTTATCACTTGACCCAATTGAGAGTTATAATGATGCAAATTATTTCTCAATATAATCATTATGATTTTATGTTTATTATATTCCTTGACATAATTTAATTTTTGCGTAAAATACTATAAATATAACCTTATGGAATTGATAGTTACTATAATTGTATGTAGACATAATAAAATCCTTAATTATTGTGCAACATTGAACTCGTCTTGTATTACTAATATGATTGGTATAATTGAATCTTTGAGCTATGGCAAATGGAATGAACAAATCTAACTTGTTCTTGATTGCATGGATGTTGACTATACTATACGATTTGATAAATCCAAGGTACTCACTGCCAATTCCTCAGCTGAGGATCTGGAAGGAATAATACGAATTCGGAAAGATGGGATAGATCAAATCGTATGAATCTTGTGATCATAAAGAGTTTCATTATTGATGCGATCTGAGAAGGTATTCCTGACTCGCACAATGCAAAGAGATATATCCAAGCAATTCAGAAATAATTTTAGGGGACTTCTAAGGCACTTGCCAGTAGTCTTATTATTAAAATATGAACCATGAAATATGATGGTAATAGTAGCGTATGAGAGCACATTATAAGAATGAGTGGCATGATGACTCAATTGAAAGAAATGAACATTGATTTTTTTGAGGATTATTCTGTTCACTTCATCATGACTTTTCTTCCTGTACAATTTGGCCCCTTCAAGATTAATTATAATATGCAGAAAGAGAAATGAAAAATGAATGAGTTAATCACTCACTATGTCTGAGAAAAAAAAAGACTTAGGGCTGAAAAACCTGAAATTATTTATTACGCCGCTTTTAGACTATCAAAAGAAAATTTTAAGAGAAAGAAGGGACATATCAAGAAGGATTATCAGAAATACAAAGATTGACAAGTAAAGAAAGGAATTTCGATCTAGCAGAAAGCTAAGTAAAGGCGAACGGATCATCAAACTCATAAATGGAGTAGAAGCAAATTTGGAGGCCATAGGGACTCTCCGTCTTATTTTAGATAATAGTTTCATTTTGGATTTAGTTAAAACCTTATATCAATTTCTAAATTGGATTCATTAGATTTTAAATTTAAATTTGAACATAATATTTTTACTTTATTATTTAATTTCGATATTATGAGTGGTGGCTCACTAGTGGGCAATTTCATGAATTAAACTTGGATTATCTTATGTCCAATTTTTAGTTTCTATACATATGAATGATAAAGTTAGTAAGAAACGAAAACCAATAATCAATAACTCAATGTTATGACAAACGTTTAGATCATATATCTAAAGATAAAATAGATAGGTTAATTAAAAATTATATAATCGATGAGCTCGATTTTTCTGACTTCAATATTTGTGTAGATTGCATTAAAAGAAAACTCACGAAAACTAATAAGAAATGAGCTATCAAGAGCATGAGGTTGCTAGAAATAATTCACACTGATATTTGTGGACCGTTTCTAGCTCTTGCTATTAGTGGTCAAAAGTATTTTATTACCTTCACTGATAATTATTCTCGTTTCGGTTATATATTTCTCATCCATGAGAAATTCGAAGCCCTGAATATGTTTAAGATTTATAAAGCAAAAGTTGAGTTACAACTCAATTCGAAGATTAAAAATATGAGATCTGATAGAGGCGGAGAGTACTATAGTAGATACGTTGAAACAGGTCGTAATCCAGGATCATTTAAAGGGTTCATTCAAAATGAGGGAATAGACTATAAAGAGAAATTTTCTCCTGTCTTTATAAAGGAATCTTTCTGGATAGTCATAGCATTGGTAGCTCATTTTGACTTAAAATTACATAAAATGGATGTCAAAACTTCTTTTCTAAATGGTGACTTGCATGAAGATTTCTTTATGACATGACCTGGAGGTTCTCAAGTTGAGGGGAAGAACCACTTAGTTTGTAGACTCAAAAGGTCTGTATATGGTTTAAAGTAGGCATCTCGATAATAATACTTAAAATTTTACGAAGCCATTTCAAACTTTGATTTTAAAGAAAATATTATGGATCACTGCATATATCTTAAAATCAGTGACAGCAAATTTTTCATCCTTATTTTGTATGTTGATGATATATTGCTTGTGAGTATTAGTTTGAGCATGTTACATGAGACAAAAAACTCTTTATCAAAAACTTTTGATACGAAAGATTTTGGTGAAGCTTTTTACGTGAAAGGAATTGAGTTTCATCGAGATAGATCCCGTGGCATATTGATATTATCTCAAAGCGCTTTTATTAATAAAGTTTACAAAAGATTTAATATGTATAATTGCTCCGTTACTGTTGCCGCTATAATTAAAGGTGATAAATTTAGTCTACTTCAAAGTCTAATATTCGATTTAGAGAGAAAGCAGATGGAGACAATTTCCTATACATCAGTAATTGGGAATCTCATGTATGCACGATTTTATACTTGTCCAAATATAACATATATAGTTGGCATGCTTGGTAGATATCAATGTAATCCTGATTTGGACCATTGAAAAATAGCCAAGAAGATTTTTCTCTATTTACAAGAGAAAAATGGATATCTGCTCACGTACAAAAGGTCGAATATCCTTGAAATTATTAGTTATTCAGATGTCGACTATGTTAGGTGTCAAGACACCCATAGGTCCACATCGGGTTATATATTTTGCTTGCAGGTGGACCTATATCTTGGAAGAGCGTTAAGCAAATACTAACTACTTCGTCTACTATGGAAGCAGAGTTCGTTGCATGTTTTGAGACAACATATGAGGCGATATGGTTAAGAAATTTTCTCTCAAGGCTTTAAATTATTAATAGTATTTCAAGGCCACTTAGAATCTTAGGTGAAAATTTCGCTACGAAAGTCATCTCCAATAACAATAAGACTAGTAGAGGTTCTAAATATATTGACATCAAATATCTTGTTGTAAGGGAGAAAATTCAAAATCAAATTGTATCCATTGAAAAGATCAGTACGACACTTATGTTTGTTGACCCTCTCACTAAAGGCTTACCTCCCAAACTCTTTTCGGAGCACATTATGCTATGAGATTAAATGATAATTTTGATAGCCTTTGAGAGTGAATGCATTTATTTAATTGATTCAGAAATAAGGATTATTTATTTGCTTTTACATTTTTATGTAAATAAAATTTTGGAACATATGATGCCGACAGGCGGCAATGAAGTAGGACCAATAATAGATTGAGTTTGCTTGTTATCACTATTCAGTTTATAAACTTGCAATCTATGTGAAATCATACTAGTTGGAATCCATGTCAGTGATGAATTCTAATACAGTAACTAATGAACAATAATGTGTCGATGACATGATGGATTGACTACATTGATTTTGTATTAGTATTCTCATTGGACTGGACTGATTATAAAGACTTTTATTGAAATTGGTTAGGATTTGTCATTCAAAGAAAGTTAGCTAACATTTGATAATCGGAGTATATTGACATAGTGTGGCCAAGTGAGAAACTATTAGAAGTTTCTATTATTGGTGGCTATCACTATGGTCAATCCGTTGACCGATGAATGGTGTAAGATCAATCTTGAGATGTAATAGTTGCTAATTCGGTGAATTTAAGAGAATGAGCAACTAATAATTAAGTTTTTTAGTTAGGGTATGATTATGATTTTCAATCACAATATAATTAGTAATTTAAGTCCTTAATAGGAATGACTCATTGACTATAAATATAAGGAATGCTTGGTCTCAATGATTGCTCGACACACTTCAACCCTCTTTATTAGAAAAGTATCCCCATTATGCTACATGATATTGAGAACGAGGAGATTATTGAAGATCCAAGTGGCAACCCATCTTTCATAGCTCACACCCAAGGTGAGTTAGAAATCTTTTATTTTAAAGTTTTAATAAAACTATAACCATCACGATCTTCGCGATAAGGTACGTATATATATTTCAATTTATAGATTATTGATTTACTGTTTTGATTGATCATACGCCTAGATCCTAGGGCAAATATTTTGGTGCTCAGATTAATAGATCCAACATGAACAAGCTCAGGTCCAAGTTTCCTTGTTTCTTTAATCTCATCCCAACAAACAAGAGGTCTACAACTTCATTTGTAAAAATCTTTGAAGGACATATATATCGATGTTTGCTTGATAAAAAGTAAACTTGATAAGTGTCAAATTTTCATCTCAATTTCCTTTAGAGTCTAACATGGACACTCATAGCATGTCTTCAACAATCTAATCAACTCTTTCAGTTTGACTGTCAATCTGAGGATGAAACATTGTACTCAAGTCTAACCTCGTACTCATAGCTTTTCGAAAGATACTCTAAATTGGGAGGTGAACTTTGAATCTCAATATGATATTTTACTAATAGGCTGATGCAGCGCTAAACTGTAACCTTCCACTAAAACTGTTGATTTCTAAGAAGAAATACTAGAAATCTAATGGGCATCCACCTTTCTTATTGATTCACACGAATACCAAGAGAAACGGGAAACAAAGATCTCGAAAACCTCAAACTTTCAATATATTCAATAATGATTTTCGTTTGGTTTACATCCGTTAAATAGAAAAGAAAGCAAAATTTACTAAAAATAACAAAATTGAGATAAGCATATAGACGGAAAGATATTTTTGTTAGAATCAATCCAAAATCGAAACGGATTGATTCTGAGTTGTAAATCTCCGGAAATTGCGAAAGAGATTATTTCCTAAAATAGCAAAATTGCTATTTTCAGGCCTTGAACGAAGGAATTTCCCTAAAAATGCAGACCACGCGGCATGGCTGTGACTATTGACCTATTTGGGCGTTTCTGTTCCAAAATGGGCCTTCACAGGATTTTCTGACGTTTGGGTTGATGATTTCTATTAGTGCCTGACCCAAAATTGTAACGAGTGGACAAAATTTTAGCAAGTGGACCTACGCCGATCCAGGGCCTCCATGTAATCATCCGCGGTGATTTATACTGCATCATAGGCACAGTAAAGAGTCAAATCGGGTATCGATCCATGGAGGATAGATACGAATCGGCTGATACGTATTGGATGATACGTATCGGCCGATACCTATACGCATGACGCATTTAAAAAAATATCCGATTCCTGACCATTCACATGTGTGAAACGCCTGAAGACCTGAAAAGTGTCTTAGTCACAAAATATTTGAATTTCAATGACAACTGTCATATCACAAAGAAGTAGTTGTTTGCTGTTTTTTTGGGTGCCTCTAAACATACCAATGCGTTTACTGAGACCACAACATCTCAAACCTCTTAAACCCCGCTGAAGGCTATAGATCAGATGATGATGGAGATCGTGTATTGCCCCAATCTTCTACAGGATATGCTTCTATATATACATTGCACCCGTCACTTCCTTCCTGTAGGTATCATGAGAACTGTATACATTGCACCCGTCACTTCCTTCCTGTAGGTATCATGAGAACCAGAGTGGTCGTGAGTCTTTTCTTGAACGATATGAAGCTTTTCTCTAACTCCCCAGTCTAGGCTAGTTTTTTATTCTTACAGCTGAGTTGAGCAAGTGAGAGAAAGGTTGGAGAAACCTTTGATGAATCTACGATAATACCCTACTAATCATATAGAACTTTCTATCTTTTTATGTTCTTTGGACTTTTCCAATTGATAACTACATCGATTTTTGTTGGATCAATAGTTATTCCCTCAGCAAATATGCATGGCGTGTCCTAAAAATGCCACTTGTTTCAATCAAAACTCTCATTTACTAAGTTTTGCATACAATGATGATTGTGAAGCAACTGAAGTGCAATTTGTAGATGTCTCTCGTGCTCCTCCTGGGAAGGGGAGCAAATGAGGATTTTATCGACGAACACTGTACTACCCCAATTTTATCAGGATACTCTTTTAACATTTGGTTCATTTGATGCATGAATATTGCGCCGGCGTTCGTAAGCCCAACTGACATGATAAGGACCTCGAAGTTGGTAGTATCTTTATCTGAAATCGGTCGTATGCATGTAGAAACTTTTTTTCCTTTCAAGTTGACTAAGTCTTCAGTGGGATATTGGTTATTGATGATAACACTTTTTAATTGTCGGTAGTCGATGTTCATTACAAATAAGATTGGAGTGCTATTTTTTAGGATATTTTTGCAATAGGGACCTATGAATACCGCTCACATAGTCAACGATTTGATTGAGGTCAAACTGGACAAAATAGGTCAAAATTTTAAAAGTGGTCAACAAATCAGCTATAAGAATTCAGGATTGCTACGATTATAGTGGACCACGAGCATGGACTAAGGTGTTTAAGGCATACATGATTAATACAAAGACTTAATTGAAATTAAAGTTACTTTTGAGTTCAAAAATAATAATGAGAGATGTTATAGGAGATGATTGAATCTTATGACTTTTTGGCGTATTTATACCCCTTATGGTTTAATTCTCAATCTTAATCGTGACGACTCAATTCTTTTTTCAAATATCGAGGTGGCCGGGAGAGGCATTGATCGAACTATTTTCTTCTTCAAACGAATATATGATATGTTATTGACTCCAACCGATCGGCTACCACGAGATCTAGGCAAGTGGTCCTATTACAATAGGGGACCGATCAGCTACCGTGACATCTAGGCAAGTGGTCCTATTATAATAGTGGAAGTGCGTAAACACACCCATAAACGCCCACCTAATGTGGTATCTACTATGGCCGAAAATTAAAGGGTGTGGGTCAAAGTTCCCCTTGCTCGAAGGCAATGATCTACCGAGTTGAGCTTCACAATCACGATAATTTTGGCAAATAAGACCTTAACCAAGATGCAAGAAGAAAATACATGTAAAATAGAGAAAAAGGAAGAAGAATAAGGGATTTGGGAGCCTTGATCTTGACAAGTGACTTTGAGAGACTACCGATGGTGTAGATGAGGGTGTTAGAGGCTAAAGGTATGGATCTAGATTTAGATTAAAACTAAGAGTGAGAGATCACTGTGAAAGAACTTTAACAAAATTGGCTAGAGTAGAAAACTTTCTATTTATAGGCTAATGGCTAGCTACAGCTATATGACAAACTCCTTTTGGCTCACTCAATTGTACAAAGACTTGCATTTCTCTTCTTTAATTACAACTCTCCAAGAGTTGTGCTAGTAGAGAAAATGAGTCAATTGAGGGGTGCCAATTATGAAATATTTGGTAAGGTCTAATTTGGTCCTTTAGAATTTATTTGTACTAATTTTCTTAAAGAATGGCCATTGGATGTGATAAATGTTTAACATCTAAGAATTATTCTTTTAACAAAAGACAGTGACATGGGTCTTGCCATATTTAAAAATAAATGAAAAGTCATGATTGGTCACAAATAGAGCACAAGGATTGTATTAATTTCCTCTATGAACAACTATTGGATTAAGACATATGTCTCTTATCCAAGGATTATTCTAGAAGGATTTCTAATAGAAGGAAAATGAGAGTAAGGGTAAAATGGTCAATTCTTATTAGCTAAGTTTCTTAGGGTTGCTAAAAGATTAAGGTCAACTACTTGGATAGGTTTAATTAGGGTCATTGGGTTTTATTTGGAGTTTTGGATAGAATTGGGTAGAGATCATCGGAAGTCAAAAATTCAAAGAATTTGAGTGAAAATGATGGCGGCGGTCCACTAGGGTCAATTGTCATAGAGAAAACTATTGGGGTAGTTTGGGAATGATCTAGGGTGACCAAATCAAGATCGGAGATCGAGGAGTCAAAATATAAAAAATGGGTGTCAGGTCCGTACTTGGAAACTAGAACCCTAACTGGGAGAAGTCGGCGTTGTATTGGAGGTGCCAGCCTACTGGTGCCACTATTAGTGACGTCAGCCTATTGGTGCCGGACAACTGGCATCACTATTAGTGACGCCAGCTCACTGTCGCATGTATTAGAGGCATCAAGATACCCAAAAAAAGGGAGTACAGCCCCGTAGTAGCGGTTGTACCTCTTCCTCATATCGCTTCCTCATTCAAGGAACAAAAGTTGGGGTCTCTAAGGCTGTGTATGGCATAGCTCCCTACTAGCCCCTACCATAGGAGAGTTCACCTGCTTTAGGTGGTTCCTATTCTCTTTTCTAACTCCCTACAGAGAAGGATTTACCTACTCTAGAAACAACCTCCCTGCTCTCTACTAACTCCCTACCAGAGCAAATAAAATCTGCTCTGGCAAGGAATGAGTAGAGAGGAGGGTAGGAGTGAGTAGAGAGGAGGGTAAAATTGCTCAGCAGGTTAATCCTATATAAAATTTTACTATGCAAGGAATTATCAAGGATAAGGGGTACCTGTTAAAGCAAGTATCAGGATGTTAGCAAAGAGGATGGGAACCTGCTAAGGCAGGTGAACTCTACTATGGCAGCAGCTAGCAAAGAGCTATGCCATATGCAGCCTAAGTATTCTAAGGTAATGTCCCATGGTCCCGGGAAGTCTTGATGGTCCACAGGTCAAAAGTTGACCAATGGTGCCAAATTTGGGTGTATATACATTGTAAAACATTCCTTTCTTGAATCAATTCTTGCAAAATATATCGATTATTAGTTTATGTGATAGATCTTGGTATTTGTTTTATTGTTCTTGAAATTTGGATTGTTGAAATCCCCGCCAAGAGTGTGCACCCATGCACCGTCAAGCACACAACCTAAATTTTTATTTAGGCCTAGCCCCGGCATGGGTCCAGCCAGTTATTAGTCGAAGCTAATTTTTGCAAAAGTTCTTCTAGTAGGGATCTCAATGGGCCAGACCGAATTTTGGCCCACACCCGGCCCAAAAAAAGTAGTACATTCTATCAAGCAAACCCGTCCTGCTATCCGAATCGGGCTAAACATGTTGTAATCTGGATCAATCCGAGTCGGGCTTAGGTTGAGTGCTCCAACACCCAGCCCGCACCTGGCCTGGATATATATATATATGAAAAAGGTGTTCGTCCTCCATGGGAGGACGGTCACCGTCCTCCAAGATTCCATGTGGAGGTCCATATGGCATCCAAAACATTGTTTCAATGCCACGTGGACCTCGGGTGCATTGCTTAGATCATTTTTTTTTTTAAATAATTTTGAAAACACATCTCCATCATGTCTTTTTTGAGCCGCGAAATGTAGACCATTGAAACTAGTCAAACATTGACTGATACTTTTAAAAAGTTTCTTTTGAATTTTTTTTTTAAAATTGATCTAAACCATCCACCCGTGCTCCACGTGGCAACCAAAGAGTGTTTTGAGTGTCATGTATACCTCCACATGGACCTTGGAGGACGGTGATCGTCCACCCATGGAGGACAGAACAAGCTCCCTATATATATATATATATATATATATATATATATATATATATATATATATATATATATATATATATATATATACTTTTAAAGTTATAAAAAAAAATATTTTTAATTAAATATAATTTACCTAAATGCCCTGAGATTAATTGTTGTCCATTATAACAATTGTGCAACTGTTGTCCTTTCAAGCAACCGTTGTCGTTATAACTATTGCGCAACAAACTAAACTGAAATATTTGAATAAAAGCATGTACCTGAGCCTATATAATGTTAATATAATTATTCAATTAAATTTTTAACCTTCTTCAAACTTTTATTAGAAAAAAAATAGCCCAAGCCCAACCAAATTTTATTAGAAAAAACAGCCAAAAAAAAAACAACCCCAAAAAAATAACCCAACCAAATTTTATTAGAAAAAACCAGCCAAAAGAAAGTCCGAAAAACTCCCAAGTCCGGCCTAGGCAGCTAGGGTCCAGACTAGGGCCAAGTACATCGCAGCCTGAGTTAGGGTTGGGCTGAAAATTTGGGAACCCGGCCCGAGTAGGTTAGGGTCGGGTTGAACTCTAGCCTGACCCTAATCTGGCCCATTGAGCCTACTTACTAGCTTCCATAAATGTATGAGAATTTACCATATTTGAAATTTATTCGCTATCCATTTAGTAATTGGATGCCAGAGAAGCTAATTAAGCAGGGGAAGATAGATAATCCTCTTGGTGTAAAAAGTTGGGATGAAAACGCATCTTTATAATTTCATTCAAAATCGCCAAAACCTCATTAATTTTAGATCGCGTTTGACCTCATTAAATCAGAAGAAGGTGATCGTTTTTATCAAGGATCACCAAATCACACCTCAAAGTGACACATAAGCCCTAATTGTGAAGCAAATATTCACTCACATCGGTGAGTCTCTAGAAGACTCCTTAGGGTTGTATATAATTCAATCTTCTTCTCTCAATAATAAAGCAGCAGCCAACATACATCAGCTCTGCTTTTTCTTCATGGTATCAAGAGCAACTGGCTATCGCTACCATCCGATCCAAAGAGCCTGAGCTCACTTCAATCCAAATTTCTTTTCCTTTTTTCCTTCTTCACCACGCTTCTCTACTCAAAATTGGCATCTGACTCATGCACAAACCCTTCTAACCCTCTTCCACTTATTATTTTCTTCATCTCTAACATCTCCCTCATCACTGTCAAACACGACATCTCCAACTTCATCACTTGGAATACCCAACTCACACATGCCCTACGTGCCAACCAGCTCCTTGGATACGAGGATGGCACCATCCCTTGTCCTCCACCAGAAACCCTTGATTCTAAAGGTAATACCACTCAAAACCCTGAATATCTCAAATGGATTGTAATTGATCAGCATCTTATCAGCTACATTATTCCTACTCTTACTTCTGAAATTTTATCCTACACTCTTGGGCTCTCCCATATCTCTGAGATTGTTACTGCCCTAGCCCAAAGCTTCCACTCGCTACCTTGTTCACATGTCCATGAAATCAAAACCAAACTATACCATATCCAAATAAGAGAGCTCTCCATGGAGTCCTATCTAAAGAAAATCAAAGACTACACAAACAAGCTTGTTACTACTGGAGCACACTTATAGGAAGAAGATATTATTTTCTTCACTCTTCATGGTCTCTCCCATGAATACTCTTCCTTCAAATGTGCAATCTACACAAGGATAGAGCCAATTAGGCTACGAGAGCTAAACACTCTCCTTGGTTTCGAAGAAGTCAACATTGCCATGGGTGCACCAGCTTTAACCCCATAAAAAATCAACACTGCCTTCAACAGCAACAACTCCTCTTCTCCAGGCACCCGCCAAGGAAACTCTGATCAAAATTACCATGGTGGTCGATCTGGTGGTCGAAATTATGGGCGTAACAATGGCCTGAACAGAGGTCTCTCTCTGGCCATCAACAACTTCCAAGGCCGTGGCAGAGGCACACCAAAGTACTTTTGCAATTTCTGTGGCCGCAACAAACACTATGCGTTTGATTACTGGTATCATCCAGATTCTCAGTTTGCTCCTTCTCAACCTTCCTTCCAGCCACAAGCATATGTTGCTTTTGAATCGTCTCTTCTGGATTCAAATTGGTATCTCGATAGTGGAGCAAGCAATCACTTGACAAATGATTTGTCAAATATGTCAATCCACAACGATTATAATGGAGGTGATCGAGTCACAGTTGGAAATGGACACTCCATCCCAATTCAACATGCCGGCTTCGGTTTGCTCCCTTTGTCGTATAAATGTTTCTCTCTTTCTAAAATTTGTTATGTACCACATCTTTCTCATAATTGCTTTCTGTCCATAAGCTTGCAAGAGACAATAACTGTATGCTTACCTTTGATTCCCTTGGCATTCAAATTCAGGACAAAGCCACGAGCCAACTCATCTTCAAGGGCCCCTGTAATGCGAAACTTTATCCCATTCCAGTCTAATCGACATCCATAGCTCTTCTCAGCCGCTGCTCCTCTGCATCAACTTGGGACCATAAGCTAGGACACCCGCCATCCAACATCTACAACATCCTTGCTCGTCAATTCCATTTACCTCCTAATTATAATTCCATTTACCTCCTAATTATAATTCCATTTGTCAATCTTGTAATGAAGGAAAATCTCATATATTACTCTTCCCATTATCTACATCTATTGTCTCTAATCCATTAGAATTAATCCATGCGGACGTTTGGGGACCTTCCCCCATCACTTCTTTTTGTGGTTACCGTTATTACGTTGTGTTTATTGATATTTTAGTTTTTTTGTTTGGTTATATCCTATAAAAACTAAATCTAAAGTAATACACAAATTTATGGAATTCAAATCACTTATTGAGAATCAATTGTCTCACCCCATCAAAATCTTTCGACCGACAATGGCGGAGAATTTGTCAATGGTCAAATGAGTAACTTCCTAGCTCACCACGACACTCTCCACCAACGGTCTTGCCCCCATACTCTCGAGCAAAATCGTATTCCCAAGAGGAAGCATCGGCATCTTATTGAGACTACTATCACCTTGTTTTGTCACTCCTCCATGCATGAATCTTATTGGTTAGATGCCTTGTGTACGTCAGTCTTCCTCATCAACCGGCTTCCTACCACAACCCTACATTTCAAAATACCATATGAGATGCTCTTCAACAGCCCACTAGATTTTAGCATGCTAAAATCCTTTGGGTGTATGTGCTACCCTTGGCTACGCCCATATGCTCCACACAAGCTTGCACCACGATCTCGCATGTGTGTCTTCATTGGCTAGTATCATGCCATAAAAGGTTACCACTACTTGGATCCTTTATCTGGTCGAGTCTTCACATCAAGGCATGTTATTTTTTTTTAGGAGATTTTTCCATTTGCCTCATGGTAGAGGTGTAAATTATGCTCTGTCTTAATCTATTGCAAGCACACAATGGAAATTGCAACACTAGTATAGGATCGTTCCCACGAGGAAGGTCAAAACTCTAAAAACTTTTATTTGCATTTAAAAAAATAAATAATGGTTTGATTAAACTAAAGTGCATAAAAATAAAGTACAAAAAATAAATCTAAATCCTAATCCTTCTAAATTCTGGTCATCAATCAGTCTCCTTCTAGATTTTGGATGTTTACAAAATAAAATTCGTTACACTAATCTCTAGTCCTTCAGAATTTGGGCGTCAATCAAAAACTAGAATTCTATAGATATTTATGAAAAGAAAATACCATTACACTAATATTTCAAATTCTCAATCTTAGGTGTCAATTAAAATCAAGAACTTTCAAATGTTTACAAAACAGGAAAATGCATAAAAATATAAATCTAAACTAGAAAACAATAAATAGATCTTTTATCTCCCAATCGCAAGTGTCAATTGCTCTTGAGAAACTACAGATTCTCTACTCTAATCTTTCAGCTCCGAATCTCAGTCGTCAATTGATCTCAAGAAACCTTGGATATTCTACTCTAAAAGGTTTTCCAACCTCAGTTGTCAATTGCGACTGGGAGACCTTAGATGATTATTCTAGGTGTCTATCCCTCTTATTTATAGATCCATAACGGGTCGGTTTACATGATTTGAATTGTATTAAAAGTAAACTTCTAATACTAAAGAGTTTCCTAAAATTACAAAACTTCTAATCCTAATCTTTCTTGCTTCGTATAGTAGATGCAAGCAGGACTCTTTTTCCTTAATTACAGCAGCAGAGATCTTCGAGATTTTCTTTCGCCAATCTTCTCAGATCCGTAGATTACAAGACTTCTATATTCAGAGTTCTTTATATTATGTGCATGTCAGTGCAAGTCTTCACGTGATCCTTAGCAGCAGCATGAGCTTTATACTACAAAATCGTAAACACAATGTCTCTCTTTCTTCTGTATGATTTCTAGCTCTAGATCGATCACATCCTCACTTTGCTTTCCCTAGTATGAAGTTTTCTTCTATAGAATCATGAATACGATTCTTCTTTCTTCTTCTTTCTGTTTACTCATCGAGATTATGATTGAGATCGTAATTCTTCTTTCAGTTCACGACTGGTTACTTTGCTTCGATTTGGATCATGTTTTCGTGCGATCGTTTTCTTTACTACTTTTTGAGTTCATTTTGACAAAGGTTAACATTTCATTCTTTTTGACTGAAATGTTCTAAATATCTATACATCATCATATCATTAGTAGCAAATTGGGGTCTAGCATCACTAAGTTAAAGGTGATAAAATGATAAATTATGTGACTAATCACACTCCCAAACTTAAGTTTTGATAGTCCCTAGCAAATAAGAAAATATAATTAATCTATTTACAAATTTCAATGTCACTTTCATAGGGAGCACTCTTGTATTTAGCAGATGCA
This sequence comes from Chloranthus sessilifolius, assembly GCA_021018995.1. Taxonomy (NCBI): domain Eukaryota; kingdom Viridiplantae; phylum Streptophyta; class Magnoliopsida; order Chloranthales; family Chloranthaceae; genus Chloranthus; species Chloranthus sessilifolius. Next base: position 82,119,799 of record CM037584.1, read on the forward strand.
CAAGCCTTTAAACCCCTAGGTGATCCCTTGTAGAAGAGTTGTGTCTCGTGAAGGTTTTCAGTAAAGTTACCTACAAACTTTAAAATATTTTAAAATATTTTAAATTTTCAAAAATAAAAACAAATCAGAATCTTTAAACTAATTTTTGTACACTAATTAAATCAGTTAATCATCACATGGTTGTTCATATTTTCAAATATAAGATTTCATCAACCATTACTTCCCATCCTAGCAATTATCCTTGATCAGAAACTCAGGAATTTCAATTTATGTAAAGCGTGGAGTGTATGCATATCAATGAAAGTATTCATTCATTATAAATTTTTCTAAACTACAAATTTAGAAAACATTTTCACCCAAACTCTCACTATTGGCATACCATAAAAAAAATCGAAAATTTTGGGGTTTTTTCAGACATCCTCTTGATTATTTTTTTTCAGTTTTGGAAGCTCTATTTGCTTCACTTTTTCTTTCCTTTTTCTCCCATATTTTCATAATTCAATTTCTTTCTCAATTTGTATCTCTTTTTCAGCATTCCCCTTATCTATTTTGCATACTCCTTTCACTCTCCTATTTCTCCTTTTATTCTAAATTCTCATAATTACAAGGGTAAAAAGATCGAAAGCTTTCGGTAGTACATATGGTTAAGAGTTTATAAAATTTTGGTACAAGAAATTCGAATTAGGCTCTAACAAGGGTTCAAGAGATAAATTATTTTGGGATTTTAGCTTTTTGGCTCAAATGAATCAAAAGGCTTTTAATCATTTTCAAATTCACTAGTAAGAATGTCATATTGTTTTAATGCATACAACAGATAGTTCTAGATAATGAGTTAGCAAAATCGTAGAATATTTTATTCAAATAAAAACACGGCAAGAAGAGATTTCATTAAAGCATAGTCAAGAAGTTCAAAAAAATTTAGAATTCAGGATAGAATAGCAGTCTCTCTCAAAGAAAGGAAATAAGTTCAAATGCTCACTAGTTATATGATTTTGAAACTATTATTTAAATTTTACAATTTAAAGCAAAGTATAGTTTCAAACATTCTGTTTTGACACAGTGTACAATTGGGCTAACATGAATTAGAACTACTTCCTAACATAGATATTTGAACTTCTACTAAGATGGTGATAAACGTATGGAATCATATGTAATCTAATCGTAACTCACATGTGATGGTTAACTAGAAAGAAAACTTAAAAACAAAAACAATCCTAAAAAATATAATTTTATTTTTATTTTTTTATATGCTATATACAAAAATAAGCAGAAATAATATGCACAAAGTGTATACCCCCAAACTTAAATAGGACAATGTCCTCATTGTGCATAGAAACAGGGGTTACAAAAAAAAATTCATCATACCTGTGAGATTCAAAATGTTGTAATGGGATCTTACTCACTCAGCGATGAAGGGTGGAGAACAATCGCAAATGATAGAGGTGATGCTGGCGCTAGTAAGGCTAGAAGTGAAGTGGGGCTGCCAGATAATTCAGCCTCTGAGTCGGACACCACAACTGTAGAGGTTGTGTCAGTTTCTTATTTTGGAGCAAGGTCATCATATAGCTCAAGTCCCACTTCTCTGTAGAGGGCATCAGTAGTCTCTCTCTCAGCTAGCGACTTGGTATAGTTTTCATTTAGAGCCTTTAGCTCTTCTTCTGCTTTTCCTTTTTCCTTCAAATCTTCCTTAAGTTTGCAAATAATAGCAAATTTCTCCTTCGCCTTAATCCTCAGCTTTTCAGATTCGGCTTGTAGTTTCGATATTGTGGCAACACTGTTATCAGTGATTGACTTGATTGTTTGCTTGTTGGTCTCACAAATCTAAGCTAATAAATCTTTCTCATCCTGAAGCTTCAATAATTGCCCTTATTGTAATATCAATTGATGCTTCTGTTCATATATCTGGGCATTGAGCTTATCCTGGTATTTAAGATAAGCAACCTCCTTAGCATTTGGGTCTTCGAATAAAGATCGTATCTTACCCTTTAAAATTATTATTGCCTCTTTATATTTCTTCTACTGATTTTCTCAGGTATGTTGTCCTTCTTCCAACATTCTATTCTGCTATTGTAGTTGTACAATTTGATCATGAAGCAGGGCAGTTGTCTTTTAAACTTCTTCATTCCCAATGTGCTCGGTAACCTCTCTGGGCCTTTTGCCTAAGACTTTCTACCAATTCTTCTCTTTCTCGGCCTGTAGGTAGTATATCGAAGACTCTATTTTTCACTTGATGAATCTCCTCCATCATTCGTCTGACCAGCCCAGGTAGGGGCAATAAGTGTGGCGCATTCATATTCTGCCACTCTTTCAGTTGTAACAATCTTCCTTCCCATTCAGGTTGTGTTCTTGAAGATGTGGAGACTGACGTGGTAGTGATGGGAGGAGGAGGAGATGCTTCTTCATTCAGCAGCTCTGTGAAACCCCTCTCAGAGCGTCAAAACTAGGTCCTTCTCCTGAGGTATGAATAACAGGAATCTACTCCACAATTGATGTTGTCACTGGTGGTGGAGTAGAGTCAATAAAAACAGGAAGATGGATAGGAGTAGTTCCCTCTGTGATCTGATGCACAACGGGCAGAGGTTGAATTTCTTCTGCCTCAAATATAATGGACTTATAGGGTTTGTCTCTGGAATATCAAGCAGTATATCTTCCACAAGTGAAGGAGGCACGGCAGGTCCTATAGGTGAGTCTAGGGTTGCGTCATTGATTTGTTCTTGGGCAGGCATTGACACAACCATCATCTCTGGCTCAAAAAATGTAAGATAAATTGGGGAAGTGGGCTCCAATCCTTCTTGGAGAGGAATAGTAGTATTCACTCCCTCAGTCATCATTGGCTTAAGAGGAGCAGTGGTATCATCAACATTCTGTACACCATATGTGTTCTGGCCTTCAACAACAACTTCAGGGTATTTAGTGGATTTAGCCAAGACAAGGATAGAAGATATACTGCCCAAAAGGAGGGGTAGGTATTTTCTTCTTATTTGTTGAATTCAAAGTCCTTTTATAGACCCCAGCAATTAGGTCTTCGTCCCTTCTTTTAAGAACCTTTTCATTAGGTTTCAGCTTGTACCCCAAGTTCATGAGTATATTAGTGATCAGACCTCCAAAAGGGAGGTCCAGCTTATACTTCTCATATTTTGTTTTGTTCAATTTCTCTCTCACAACATTCATTACCTCTAAGAGGTAAGAGGGTACATTGAACCAACTACGGTTGGCCATTAGATATAGGGCCTCACAAAGAGGAACCTCCTCTTAGTTCCATGGCAAGTTGGATGGATAGACTTATAAATCAGGACATCCATGAAATGTAGGAACAAGTTACTCTCTTCCAGGTCTTTGGTCATAAATTTTAACTTGTTCTTTGGGGGTTTGCTCAACAATTTCCTTGCCATTTGTACAAAATCCGGGAGGATGGGGGTGGTGGTCTTAATAGATTAGCTTCCGGATTGTCAGGGGACATTTTTGGTCTCTTTATAGGTGCATTCAGAACATCGGCAATCATTTCCGAAGTCAATTGAATGGAAAGCCCATCAACGATAGTGGAGAGCATTAGGGATTGACTCGTGCTGCTATTGGTCATCCTTTTATAAAATAATTTCACCAGTTTAGGGTAGATTGGTGTCTTTTCCAGGCTCGAGGAAATAGTTAAGCCCTACATCCTTGAAGTATTTGATGGCAGCTCTGCTAACATCCATCTTGTCCCAATAGGCGACATCCACTGTAAATTCAGCCCCCACAATATGCTGTTTCATCATGGTTGGGGGCTGATCCAAGAATTTTTCTGTGGATGCCGACCTTTTGCCTTTATCTGCTTGTGTGCCCTCTTCAGGGGCGAACACAGTTTCTGTATCAATCTCCATTCTCCCTTCAAGTAGTTCTTTAAGAATTACCCTAGAAGACTTAGACTTCTTTTTTTGTGGGGTTACTGTAGCAGCCCGGGTATTGTATCTGTGGGGTGGAGAATGATCGAAAATATTACCTTCTTCTTCTTCTTCTTTCCTTAGCATTGTGATTTTTTATCTCAGCATGATGCAATTTCCTCCTACAACAATAACATAAAATCGGTCAATAATCCAAAATATATGTCTCATGCCGAAAAAATCTCTAAAGGAACCAACCGATTAAAAGTGAGAATCATTACCTTGTTTGTTTATGATCAAACCCTATTCTTAAACATAGAAAATGAATCGTCGATAGGGTTTCGAAGGAGAAGATGATAGCACAAGGTAGGTATAATAAAGAAAATGATTGGGTTGGGCACAATAGATTTTAAAAAATGAAGGGAGAAGAGGAAGGGGTAGATGAAGAGTTCGAAAATGGAGCCAGCGTATTCTCTCACGAATATATAGGCTCTAATTTCAATGATGATTTGTTGAAACGGTCACCACACTCGTGTGTAACCTAGAATCGTAGGTTACGATTCTAGCTTTTTAGCTTTCAAATGGTTGAACTCTCATACGATTCAAATCATAATCACTGCGATTTGACCGTCAACTTGATACTCAAAAAAATTATGAGTGTTCGTAAATCCATACGATCACTCATAACAGTATACAGTGAAACATACATTACGATTGATAATAAGTGGAATTGTAAAGTACTTGCTCAATTAAACTAACAAAATAGAAAAATCTATGCACATATTTTACAAGATTTTGCTACGGATGAGTCTGTAGTTCGGCGAGTCTTAGAGGAACTCAATTTTGATTAGTGGGGGCGGATGTCTCCCCCAGGAATACTTGTCCTCTCGGGTCGCTAACTAGCTACACAGGTAAGTGGCCACTTTCTATCTTCACCATCTGAGAAGCTAGTTGATCAATTTAGTCCTTCAACTTCATGATGGACTGGGTATGTGAGTGCAGTACTTGAGAGAACTGAGCAAGCTAAGATAAATCTCTCGAATGCTGATGCGATTGTTGCTGCAAATCTCGATGGATCTGGACAATCATAACATCGGATCCATTGCTCTGTGGTCCAAACTGTGGCTGTACAGTTGGCACTTGTGGTCTTTGGTGGAAAGTCTGGGTAGGGGGATATCGTGGCTGCACAACAGTTTGTGCTAGTTGCACCCCACTTGTGGAACCATAATTGATACCTAGGTGATTCCTCCATGACGAGTTATATGCATACCCGTAGTCTCCCCTTTGGAATGCCATAACTTGTTCTTTTTCCCCCGCATTCGGATATAATGGCTCAGCTAGGCACTCAGCTATGGCATGAGTTAAGCTTTGACAAATTGCACACGCTGCTGTAGGTCTCTCTTGGTTGCTAGGTTTGGAAGTCAACAAAGTTGCGAGTTTCTGCTCTAGGATTTCTACTTTGGCACTGATGTCATTCTCCTTCTTCACCTTGTCATTATTGAAATCACAAAGACCATCCCTGATGAGAGGGGTGTAGCGAATCACATCAAAGTGAAACCTAAGCAGGGCCTATTTCTGCTTTGAATTATCGACCAGTTTCTTGAATAAATTCCAAGACTGCTGACTATTTTGAGTCATGAAGGCCCCTCCACCCACAGCATCAATCATAGACTGGTTGGTCTCAGTCAACCCTTGATAGAAGCTCTACACAATAGACCAGTTTGGCACGTCATGATGAGGACGTTTTCTCAATAATTCCTTCATACGCTCCCAACTCTCGTGAAATAGTTCTCCTAGAAATTGTCGGAAATCCTGAATTTCTTGGAGAATTTGATTAGTTTTACCAATCGGGAAATACTCGGCCAAGAATTTGGCCTGCAGTCCTTCCTGAGTGGTAATACTTCTGGTGGGCAGCGATATCAGCCACGCTTTCGCTCTATCATTGAGAGAAAAAGGGAAACAATCAAAATTTAATGGCCTCATCATTAGGTGCCGACAGTTGTAACATGGTGCATATTTCCATAAAATCCCTTAAGTGTTGATAGGGATCTTCTCGATCAAGGCCATGAAAAGTAGGTAAAGCTTGTAGTGTATTGAGCTTGATTTCGAAGTTTTGACCAGCTGCCACCTCTGGTAAAACTATATAAGAGGGTGCGATCAAGGTGACTGGGGTATAATACTCTTAAATAGGGCGGTCTTCGGCCATTACTAGAGATTCTCTTTCGGAAGATCGGCTAGAAGTTATGTTCTGTAAGAGATTTCTCTCGATTTCTGGATCACACTCAAAAAGTTCAGAATTGTTAGAGTATGATGCATACATTAGAAAAATTATATATTTTTATGTTTTTTATTTTATTTTATTTTATTTTATTTTTACTTTAGAAAGCAGGGAGAGAAAACAAACCTAAGCCTCTAGCTTCTATTGTCAGAAGAAGTTTCAAAACTTTTGATCTGTTGCTCTGAATAAACCTGCAAAAGAACAAGAACTGATCAAACAAAAGTAAAAATAGAAAAGAAAAGAGGATTGACAAATATTAGTTTTCATATTTTTTTCGCTTCCTCGGCAACGGCGCCAAAAACTTGGCAAAGGTGAAAATTATGCTCTGTCTTAACCTATTACAAGCGAATAATGAAAATTGCAGCACTAGTATAAGATCGTTCCCACGAGGAAGGTTGAAACTCTAAAAACTTTTATTTGCCTTTAAAAAAGAAAAGAATGATTTGATTAAACTAAAGTGTATAAAATAAATTTAAATCGTAATCCTTCTAGATTTTAGTTGTCAATCAATCTCCTTCTAGATTTCGGATGTTTACAAAATAAAAATCGTTACACTAATCTGTAGTCCTCTAGAATTTGGGCATCAATCAAAAACTAGAATTTTATAGATATTTAAAAAAAGAAAATACCATTACACTAATCTTTTAAATTCTCAATCTTAGGAGTCAATTAAAATGAAGAACTTTCAGATGTTTACAAAGCAAGAAAATGCATAAAAATAAATCTAAACTAGAAAGCAATAAATAGATCTTTCATCTCCCAATCGCATACGTCAATTGCTCTTGAGAAACTACGGATACTCTACTCTAATCTTCTAGCTCCAGATCTCAATCGTCAATTAATCTCGAGAAACCTTGGATCTTCTATTCTAAAACTACACTAAGGCGATCTTCAGGTTTCCCAACCTCAGTTGTCAATTGGGACTGAGAGACCATGGATGATTATTCTAGGTGTCGAACCCTCTTATTTATAGATCCATAAGGGGTCAATTTACATTATTCGAATCGTATTAAAAGTAAACTTCTAATACTAAAGAATTTCATAAAATTACAAAACTTCTAATCCTAATCTTCCTTGCTTCTGATAGTAGATGCACGTAGGACTTTTTGTCCTTAATTATAGCAGATTCGTAGATTGCAATACTTCTATATTCAGAGTGCTTTCTATTATGTGCATGTCAGTGCAAATCTTCACGTGATCCTTAGCAGTAGCATGAGCTTTATACTACAAAATCGTAAACACTATTTCTCTCTTTCTTTTGTACGATTTCTAGCTCTCGATCGATTGCATCCTCAATTTGCTTTCTCCAGTCTGAAGTTTTCTTCCGTAGAATCATGAATACAATTCTTCTTTCTTCTTCTTTCTCTTTGCTCATCGAGATTATGATTGGGATCGTAATTCTTCTTTTAGTGACTTAGCTACGATTTGTGACTTAGCTACGATTTGGATCGCATTTTTCGTGCAATCGTCTTCCTTACTATTTTTTTAGTTCATTTTGGCAAAGATTAACATTTTTGTTCTTTTATGCTTTTGTTCTAAATATCTGCGTATCATCATATCATTAGTAGCAAACTGGAGTCTAGCATCACTAAGTTAAGAGTGATAAAATGGTATATTATGTGGCTGGTCACCTCACAAGGCACTACTCGAGTTCCTCTGCCAATCCACAACCCAATTCCACCAGCCACACATCCGAGAATGCCATCATATCCTATCCTTAACTCTCCTCACCAAATTTCCTCAACTTCTACTCCATCACATCCCTCACCTGCTCCCACATGTCACAATCCAACTCCACTGCCATCACCCTCTATCATATTTCAACCAGCTCCACCTTCCTCTAATTCACAACACCAACCAATTCCGAATCCTCAAGTATGCTTCCAATTGAAGCATCTCACCCAACCCATGATCCCCCTACCTATCCATCTCACCACATGATCACTAGGTCCAAAAGTGGCATTTCTAAGCCAAACAAAAAATATGCCTTGTCCATTGTTCCCACATTTGTACCTGAACCTAGAAATTACACTGAGGCAGCCAAATATCAACAATGGAGAACTGCAATGTTTGAAGAGTTCAATGCCTTATTCGCTCAAGGTACATGGACACTTGTCCCCAAGCCTCCAAACCGAACAATTGTGGGTTGCAAATGGATCTTCCATGTTAAAACACATGCAGATGGTTCGATTTATCGCTTTAAAGTACGACTTGTGGCACAAGGTTATAATCAAGAGGAAGGGATCGACTTCAATGACACATTCAGCCCGGTGGCCAAGCATCAAACTATTCGGATAGTTCTCTCCTTGGCCATCCATTACAATTGACCCATACAACAGTTGGATGTTTCCAGTGCTTTTCTACATGGCGGTTTAGACGAAGAGCTCTTTATGTGTCAATCGATTGGTTTCATTGATCCAACATTTTCCTATCACGTTTGAAAATTAAAGAAAGCGATCTACAGCCTCAAACAAGTTCCCAGGGCTTGGTTTGATATGTTCACCAGATTTCTGCACAAAGTTGGGTTCAAGACTAACTCAGCAGACACCTCACTATTTATCTGGCATTTCAATGGTCACATCACCATAGTTTTAATCTATGATGATGATATTCTAATAACCGGCAGTGATCCTTCTCAAGTTGCCACTGTAATTGTTATGGTCTAAATTTTACACTTTAATACACCTAAAATATGTGTATGTGTTTAATATCGTATTCACCGCATGCCTTGACTTTTCAAAACATTTTAACTAAAAATACATGTTTTAGTTTTTTAAGCTCTTATATTTATTTTTGTCATTAATGGACACAAGTTGTGTAATAGCCTATTGGTTAAAAGCTTTAAGTTCTAGATAAGAGGTCTAAGGATCAAATCTTGTTATGTGTGTTCTAAACCTCTATTTTAGACTTTGAGATAAAAGCCTATACACTCTTCCTTGGTGTGTTAGCTTAACACAAGGTAATTCTTAAAATATTATAGTAAGTGTCTTACGGAGAACCCTAAATTATAATCTTATTCAAAGTTCTTCTTAAGAATAGAGCCATCAGAAACCCTAGAGACCTTGGAAAAGAAATTCTAGATCTATCTTCCTAGAACCCTTCTTTTGGAAGTGCGGCGAGACGTTGGCGTATATTCTCAAGCGGCCATCGCCTCCTTCTAGAATCATCATCATTGTTGGGATCTCGATCTAACCGTGGTGATACAATCCATTTAGGTATGGAGAAATCATGCTTTCCATTGAACTTAAAATATTAATTTTTAAATAGATTTTTATGTAAATTAGTGAGTTTATTTCATGAATAATGAATGGATGATTAAATGAGATGCATCTTAGGGTTAGTCATTATTAATGTGGATTATTTGAATTAAAAAGAAGGTGGATGAAATCCCACCATGTGATTTGAGACATCGTGAGGGATGCTCACATATTTGAGTCAATCGATTGATTCAGAGGAGTCAATTGATTGAGCTGGAATAAGAAACTGATGAATGATATTATTTCGAGAAAATACACGGATTGGAGTCAATCGATTGATTCAGAGGAGTCAATCGATTGAGCTTGAATAAGAAACTGATGAATGATATTATTTCGAGAAAATATACTGGATTGGAGTCAATTGATTGATTCAGGGGAGTCAATCGATTGAGCCTGATAGACACTGATAAAATATATTATTTTAGAAAAATGCACGGATTTGATTCAATCGATTGATTATGAGAAATCAATCGATTGAGCCTGAACAAATGCAGATAAACGATGTTTATTTGGGAAATGCATGGATGTGAGTCAATCGATTGATTCTGGGAAATCAATCGATTGAGCCTGAATGTTTTGGAAAATGCATGGATGTCAGTCAATCGATTGATTCTAGGAAATCAATCGATTGAGCCTGAACTTGAAATCAATGGATTGTGTTTGGGGTAGTTAAGTTCTATAATCAGTTCTTCTCTTAACAGTGTGATTAAGATGTCAATGTTTACGTACCATGATCATATTATATGCACTTCATTATTTATACACCATGATTATGTACACTTTCATATTTATGTACCATTGTTTATGCATCATGTCTAAATGCACTTAAATGCTCATGAATGATAATCTTACTCATATGCACTTTACATGTTCCATGATGATCTATGAATGTGCAATCATGATAGTAAAATATGATGAAATATCAAGCATTGGTTAAGGAGCATTAGACCCAACATCTTGTACATGATGGAGTCTAAGAAGATATTAGACCCAACATCTTATACTTGATGAAGTCTAACTAAACACGATTAAAGAGCATTAGACCCAACATCTTGTACATAATGGAGTCTAAGAAGGTATTAGACCCAACATCTTGTGTAAGATGGAGTCTAACTAAATAAGAGTATGATGAGCATGATTAAGCCCAACGTCTTGAGCGGGATGGAGTTTAACACGTAATAAATGATATGATTCATTAGACTCAACGTCTTGAGCATGACAGAGTCTAACTAAACAAGTGGTAAGCATGATTAAGACCCAACGTCTTGAGCGGGACGGAGTCTAACGTGCATTAAATGACAAAAAAGATGAAATTAAAAGAAATAATGCATTCATATAATATTGATATATATGTTTATGTTCAGTACATTTCAGCTTATTGAGATTATACATGCCACATGCACACACACATGAAATATATCAAAATGTTTCTATGGCTATGACTGATATATTATGCTTTAATGGATTGCATGTCTGGTCTATACAAGTGTAAACTTACACCCCTTGTTGATATGGGTGACCAGATGAGACAAGTGTCGCCGATGACAATGTATGGGTCTATGGCAATGAGACGGCACGTGGTGCTCAAGAAACTGGACTGAATGGCGATGATGGCTTCGTAGCCTAATTAGCTATTTTCCTTTCTAGTTATTATTAGTGATTTTAAATAAATGAGACATTGATCAGTTAGTATTTTATCAAAACTATTTAAGCTTTAATCATGTTGGACTTGTTATTGGAATAAGAACATTATCATGGGTTTTATTTAGATTAATTAATGTTTTAAATAAATTTTATCTTTCGCTGTTTAAGGTGCTTTTATCGCCTTATTATGTTTCTATGATTCACGATACGAAGGTACAGTCTAAGATCTTACAATCAAGAGGTTGTGAGATCTTGGGCCGCTACAGTTGGTATCAGAGCCTAGGGTTAATTCTTACATCGGGAATATGTGTAATTGGAGTTTAACGTGAGATTGATCGATTACAGATGACGAACAAACATATTGATGTGTTGACCGAGGCAATTGTGAATGCCATCAATGCAACCAGAACTCCAAATACCCAACCTACTCCTGCTCCTAGGTCAGAATTGGATGAATTCAGAAAGAACCGACCACGATACTTCAATGGGACGGGAGATAGCGCGGAGGCTATGAAATGGGTGCAACAAATGGAAAAGATATTCAATCTGATGGAGTGTAATGAAACAACTAAAGTGAGATTGGCAACCTACAAACTGGAGGGGGATGCCGAGAACTGGTGGAGACAATTGAAAGAAGCGACTCGTGTCGAAGAGCCTGGTTATGTATGGGACTGGGACGAATTCGTAAAAGTGTTTTATAATAAGTACTACCCCCAGAGCGTCCAAGAAGTGAAGATTGAGGAACTCCTCAACCTCCAACAGGGAGAGATGACTGTTGACGCTTATGCTAAGCTTTTTACGGAACTGAGTCAGTTTGCACTGACCCTAGTTTCTGACGAGAACTTTCGACTCAGGAGGTTTGAGAAGGATTTGAGGCCCCATATCAGGACCTTGGTGGTTGGACACCGATGCGACTCATACAAGGACCTGATTGATAGGTGCTACACCATCGAGAGAGAATTAAAGGTGCCTTCGCCGACTGGTAATGTGGGTCATATCTCGGCTAGAAACTTTTAATATGGCCACCGAGATCGTGTGTTTTCTAAGTCCAACATGAGATCAAAGAGTAGGGGCACTCCTTACTCAAGACCAGCCTTCTGGCAATAGAGCAAGACTAATTCTACAGTGGCATCGACTGCGAAGACTACTCCGACCTGTACCACTTGTGGCAAGAATCATTATGGCACCTGCCTTAGAGGAAAGGGTGCTTATTTCAACTGTGGACAACTTGGGCATAGAGTAGCTGACTGCAAGATGCCTAAGAAGTCATCTGGATCGAGGGCTATGCCTCCTACGACGATTACGGCTAATGACCGCGTGTATACCCTATCTGATGCTTACGCTAGAGCTTCAGACGATGTCATTCAGGGTATGATTGTTTATCTAAAATTCATGATTAAATTCTTTCATACCTGTTTACGTAGTACTGTCATAAATATTAATTTATGTAAAATGAATAACTTTTCGAAAATGTTTTCAAAAATGAATTAAATGAATTTGTTAAAAACTAATAAAGATTTGATAGACATTAAACTTTAAAATGGAATGATACCCTTATGTTCAATAATTTAAGTCGTGGCATGTCTTGGGTGCCCAGGTTCGATGTTGATCGATGGTCTTTTTGCTCATGTGCTTTTTGATTTGGGTGCTTCCCATTCATTCGTCTCCTTGAACTTCGCTAAGCGTCTTGATAAGGATTCATCTCCTATGAGCATTCCTTTGACCGTAACAACTCCTCTGTGAAAGAGTGTGCTTGCTGACAGAGTCTATCCTCGATGTTCTATCCAGATTGAAACCCAGGCATTGGTTGTCAATCTAATTAAATTAGACTTTGAAGATTTCGATGGTATCCTTGGGATGGATTGGCTCGCTGAATCTCATGCGACCCTTGATTGTTTCGCTCAAACCGTGATTTTTACCCCTTTGGATGGACCGACATTTAAATTCAAGGGCGCACAGAAGGGTGCCATTCTGAAACTCTTTGCTTTATTAGAAGTCGAGGAAAAGCAGGAAGATATATCATCGATTCCTATTATAAATGAATTTGTTAGAGTTTTTTCTGATGAGGTGATGGGTTTGATACCGAGTAGGGAAGTCGAATTTCAGATTGAGCTTGTACCTGGCACTGCACCGATAGCCAAGACTCCTTACAAGATGGTGCCTGCAGAACTATCAGAATTGAAGAAATAGTTATAGGAACTACAAAATAAGGGCTTTATTGGAAGGAGCCAGTCACCATGGGGTGCCCCTGTTTTATTTATAAAAAAGGACTGTTCTCAGAGGTTATGCATTGATTACCGACAGTTGAACCAGGTGATGATTAAGAACAAGTATCCATTGCCACGGATCGATATTCTATTTAATCAACTGCAAGGTGCAAGATATTTCTCCAAGGTCGCTCTAAGATCTGGATATCACTAGTTGAGGGTGAGAGAGTCCGATATAGCTAAAATGGCATTCAAATACGAGGTATAGGCAGTTTGAATTTTTAGTAATGCCTTTCGGATTGACTAATGCCCCTGCAATCTTTATGGACTTAATGAACTGTATTTTCAAGCCTTACCACCAATTGTATGCTAAGACGAGTAAATGCAAATTCTGGATGCGTGAGGTGGCATTTCTGGGCCACAGAATTTCTGAGGCAGGGATTACTGTTGATCCTACAAAAATTAAAGTCATTGTGAATTGGGCGAGTCCCAAAAGTGTTACTGAAGTACGAAGTTTCCTTGGCTTAGTTGATTACTATAGAAGGTTCGTGGAAGGTTTATCAAAGATCTCAGGACCTCTTACCGGGCTGACCAAGAAGAATATGAAATTTATTTGGATCGATGAGTGCGAGAAGTGCTTTCTCGAGTTGAAGAAAAGGTTGACTACTGCTCCCATTCTAGTGATACCTTCTTACAGTAGTGGCTTTATCGTTAATACCAATGTGTCGTGTAAAGGACTAGGTGGTGTCCTAATGCAGAATGAGAGAGTTGTAGCTTACGAGTCCAGGCAGTTAAAGGAACATGAAAATAGTTACCCTACACATGATCTAGAACTGGCCGCTATCATATTTGCGCTGAAAATCTGGAGACACTACCTGTATGGAGAGAAATTTATCATCTCCATGGATCATCAAAGTCTTAAATACCTTTTTACGTAGAAAGACTTGAATATGAGGCAGAGAAGATGGTTGGAATTCCTTATCAATTATGATTGCGAGATCAAGTATCATCTGGGGAAGGCTAATGTTGTTGTCGATGCCCTCAGCAGATTTGTTCCAGAACGAGTGATTCGACCAAGAGCATTTCTTTTACATATTGTTATCACTTCTTCATTACTTGATCGAATCAGGAGACTACAGCTTGAAGATCCTACCCTTTTGAAATTAAAGGACAATGGGAAGTCTGATATTACTATCAGAGATGATGGGATGATGTTGTTCCAGGGATGCTAGTGTGTACCTGATAGTATAGAATTGAAATGGGAGATCTTAGACGAAGCCCATAAGTCTAAATTCTCTATTCACCCTGGGAACAATAAGATGTATAAGGGATTAAAAAAAAATTATTGGTAGAACGATATGAAGAGAGAGATCGCTGACTATGAGGTAAGGTGTCTCACATGCCAATAAGTCAAAGCTGAACACCAGAAATCACCTGGGTAACTTCAGCCACTACCGATTTTGGGTTGGAAATGGGAGAGTATTGGTATGGATTTCATCACCGAGTTGTCGAGAACTCTGAAGAGGAACGACGCTATTTGGGTTGTGGTCGATAGATTGACTAAATCGGCTCATTTTATTTCATATCGCATGACCTATTCAACTTCTCAGTTGGCGGATATTTACATTCGTGAGATTGTTAGATTACATGTTGTGCCTGCTGATATCGTATTTGATAGAGACCCTCATTTCACGTCAAGATTTTGACAGAAATTTCAAGATGGGATGGAGTCTAAGTTGAAATTTAACTCCGCTTTTCATCCTCAGACAGATGGGCAGACTGAAAGACTGAATCAAGTGTTAGAGGACATGTTTCGCGCTTGTGTACTGGACTTTGGAGGCAATTGAGACGAGTATCTACCTCTTGCGGAGTTCGCGTATAATAATAATTACCAGTCCACTATACAGATGGCCCCGTATGAAGCCTTGTATGGGAGAAGTCGCATAACTCCATTGTGTTGGGATGAGATCGGTGTAAGAAGTTTACTGAGACCTCAAATTGTTGAAGACATGTTCAAACAAGTTCAGTTGATCCGAGAACGAATGCGGATCGCGCAGAGCAGACAGAAGAGTTACGCTGATTTAAAGAGTAGGAATTGGGATCTGATTGAAGGGAATAAAGTCTTCGTAAAAATCTCTCCTATGAAAGGAGTAATGAGATTTGGGTTGAGAGGAAAACTTAGTCCGAGATTCGTGGGACCATTCGAAGTCTTGAAGAGAATTGGAGAAACGGCATATCGAGTCAAGCTACCACCAAAGTTTATTGATGTGCACAACGTTTTTCACATATCCATTTTAAAGAAATACATGGCAGACCCTCCTCACGTTATCGATTGGGAACCCTTGAAGGCTTATAAGGATATGTCCGTTGTGGAGGTGCCTGTTCAGATTGTTGCCCGGAAAGAGCAAACCCTGAGGAATAAAGTTATACCACTGGTCTTTGTGATTTGGCGGCACCACTCTTGCGAGGAAGCCACTTGGGAGCGCGAGGATGTTATCAAGAGGGACTACCCCATCTCTTCTAGTGAGGTATGACTCAATTTCGAGGATGAAATTTTTATAAGTAGGGAAGAATATTATGATCTAAATTTCATGTCTTTGATACACCTAAAATATGTGTACGTGTTTAATATCGTATTCACCGCATGCCTTGACTGTTCGAAATATTTTAACTAAAAATACATGTTTTAGTTTTTCAAGCTCTTATATTTATTTTCGTCATTAATGGACACAAGTTGTGTAATAGCCTACTGGTTAAAAGCTTTAAGTTCTAGATAAGAGGTCTAGGGATCAAACCTTGTTATGTGCGTTCTAAACCTCTATTTTAGACTTTAAGGTAAAAGCCTATACACTCTTCCTTGGTGTGTTAGTTTAACACCGGGTAATTATCAAAATATTATAGTAAGTGTCTTACGGAGAACCCTAAATTATAATCTTATTCAGAGTTCTTCTTAAGAATAGAGCCGTCAGAAACCTTAGAGACCTTAAGAGAAGAAATTCTAGATCTATCTTCCTAGAACCCTTCTTTTGGAAGTGCGGCGAGACGTTGGCGTATATTCTCAAGCGGCCATCCCCTCCTTCTAGAATCATCATCATTGTTGGGATCTCGATCTAACCGTGGTGATACAATCGATTTAGGTATGGAGAAATCATGCTTTCCATTGAACTTAAAATATTAATTTTTAAATAGATTTTTATGTAAATTAGTGAGTTTATTTCATGAATAATGAATGGATGATTAAATGAGATGCATTCTAGGGTTAGTGATTATTAATGTGGATTATTTGAATTAAAAAGAAGGTGGATGAAATCCCACCATGTGATTTGAGACATCGTGAGGGATGCTCACGGATTTGAGTCAATCGATTGATTCAGAGGAGTCAATCGATTGAGCTTGAATAAGAAACTGATGAATGATATTATTTCGAGAAAATACACGGATTGGAGTCAATCGATTGATTCAGAGGAGTCAATCGATTGAGCTTAAATAAGAAACTAATGAATGATATTATTTCGAGAAAATATACTGGATTGGAGTCAATCGATTGATTCAGGGGAGTCAATTGATTGAGCCTGACAGACACTGATAAAAGATATTATTTTAGAAAAATACACGGATTTGATTCAATCGATTAATTACGTGAAATCAATCGATTGAGCCTGAACAGATGCAGATAAATAATGTTTATTTGGAAAATGCATGGATGTGAGTCAATCGATTGATTCTGGGAAATCAATCGATTGAGCCTGAATGTTTTGGAAAATGCATGGATGTCAGTCAATCGATTGATTCTGGGAAATCAATCGATTGAGCCTGAACTTGAAATCAATGGATTATGTTTGGGGTAGTTAAGTTCTATAATCAGTTCTTCTCTTAACAGTGTGATTAAAATGTCAATGTTTACGTACCATAATCATATTATATGCACTTCATTGTTCATACACCATGATTATATACACTTTCATATTTACGTATCATTGTTTATGCACCATGTCTAAATGCACTTAAATGCTCATGAATGATAATCTTACTCATATGCACTTTACATGTTCCATAATGATCTATGAATGTGCAATCATGATAGTAAAATATGATGAAATGTCAAGCATTGGTTAAGGAGCATTAGACCCAATATCTTGTACATGATGGAGTCTAAGAAGATATTAGACCCAACATCTTATACTTGATAGAGTCTAACTAAACACGATTAAAGAGTATTAGACCCAACATCTTGTACATTATGGAGTCTAAGAAGGTATTAGACCCAACATCTTGTGTAAGATGGAGTCTAACTAAATAAGAGTATGATGAGCATGATTAAGCCCAACGGCTTGAGCGGGACAGAGTTTGACACGCAATAAATGATATGATTCATTAGACCCAACATCTTGAGCATGACGAAGTCTAACTAAACAAGTGGTAAGCATGATTAAGATCCAACGTCTTGAGTGGGACGGAGTCTAACGTGCATTAAATGACAAAAAAGATGAAATTAAAAGAAATGATGCATTCATATAATATTGGTATATATGTTTATGTTCAGTACATTTCAGCTTATTGAGATTTTACATGCCACATGCACACACACATGAAATATATCGAAATATTTATATGGCTATGACTAATATATTATGCTTCAATGGATTGCATGTCTGGTCCATGCAAGTGTAAACTTACACCCCTTGTTGATGTGGGTGACCAGATGAGATAGGTGTCGCCGATGACAATGTATGGATCTATGGTGATGAGACGGTATGCGGTGCTCAAGAAACTGGACTAAATGGCGATGATGGCTTCGTGGCCTAATTAGCTATTTTCCTTTCTAGTTATTATTAGTGATTTTAAATAAATGAGACATTGATCAGTTAATATTTTATCAAAACTGTTTAAGCTTTAATCATATTGGACTTGTTATTGGAATAAGAACATTATTATGGGTTTTATTTAGATTAATTAATACTTTAAAGAAATTTTATCTTCCGCTGTTTAAGGTGTTTTTATCGCCTTATTATGTTTCTATAGTACACAATACGAAGGTGCGGCCTAAGATCTTACAATCAAGAGGTTGTGAGATCTCGGGTCGCTACACTAATTCATCTTATGGGTTAAACATTCACCATGAAAAATCTTAGAAATTTGAGCTACTTCTTGGGCATCAAGGTTGTTCGTTCTCCTCTCAGTCTCACCCTTTCTCAATCCAAATATGCTCCCTCTATTATTGAACATGCAAGAATGCTTGACTGCAAGCCATATTCCTCTCCATCCCCCACCAAACCAACTGTTTCCCCAGATGATGACATCAATTTTGATCCCACCCTCTACTGTAGCATTTTCGAAGCCTTTCAATACCTTACAATCACTAGACCTGACCTCGCTTTTGCTGTAAATTATGCATGTCAACACATGCACAATCATAAATTATGCCACTACAATGCAGTCAAGCGCGTTCTCATGTTTGTCAAGGGAACCATTCATCACGACCTCTACTTTCAAACTGGACCACTCACTCTCACCGCCTTTTTGGATGCCGATTGGGTTGAGGACAGAAATGATCGCCGATCTATGACCGGATTTTATGTATTTCTTTGTCCAAATCCCATCTCGTGGTGTGCTAAGCAGCAACAAACTATGGCCCGCTCTTCCACTGAGGTCGTATATCAATCATTGGCTCACACGGCTGCGAAACTTACATGGATTCAAACTTTTTTGAAGGACTTTCAAATCAGATAAGCTCCTCCTCCCGTCTTATGGTGCAATAATATCAGCGCTATATCCTAAGCATCAAGTTCGATTTTTAATGCGAGAACAAAGCACATCGAAGTCGATTACCACTTTGTATGCGAGAGGGTTGTCAACAAAGAAGTTCGTGTTCAACATATCTCCACCATCGATCAGTTGGCCAACATTTTTACAAAACCCCAATCCGGCAAAAGATTCAGCTATCTTCAAAGCAAGTTAATGGTGGAAGATCTCCCCATCAACTTGAGGAGGCATATCAAGGATACACCGAATCACACCTCAAACTGACACATCAGCCCTAATTGTTAAGCAAATATTCTGTCACATGGGTGAGTCTCTAGAAGACCCCTTAAGGTTGTATATAATGCAATCTTCTTCTCTCAATTATAAAGCAATAGTCAATATACAGCAACTCTACTTTTTCTTTAGTTTTTCGTTCCAATTTTCTACAAAATAGATCTTGAGATCATGGGCATCAAATCACATGTAACACACTACAAAAAATAAAACTATTAGCGACGGCCAAAAACTGCCACTAACTATTAAAGGATATTAAACTATTAGCGATGAGGGTATTAGCGGCAGTTTTCTTGTTAATAGCAACAGTTTTGGTCGCCGCTAATAGTCTTATGCCATGTAGTGACATGATGGTTCCACATGACACACATCCCAAAATGTGACTCGACAACATTACCTGATTCGCTCAGTTCGAAATCAGTTTCGTAATTTGCAGTAACGACCCAATTTTTCATGCACTTACTCGTGTGGTGTTAGATGTGTTTTACACCACGCACGGTGTTAGCACCTCACACCGGATCTTCATGTTTTATTTTAAAGGTGTTAGATGTGTGACTGCACTAAACTTGGTGGTAGCACTCCACACTGGAACCTGACCCATTTGAGAGAACCTCATTTAAGAATAAGGTACACACAACTCTTCTCATTCTAATCTTCTTAAAAACCCTAGCCATCTCTTTCTTTTCTTTTCTTAAAAGAACCCTAGTCGTCAACTTCTTCTTCTCCACCCGTCTCTTCTCTAAATATCTTAATCATTCTCCCTAAAAACAATAGTATATTCTTCCACAAGAACCACCATGATTATTTTTTTACCATCAAGATCGAGGTGAAGAAGGCGAAAAAAATCGTGGACGGGCCATCGCTTGGACGCCGCTCTCTATCGCCCTAACCATCGTCGATTTTTCGGTCACGCTTCAAGAGGTGGGTACCTGATGAGTAGTGAAATATGATGATATTTCACCCCTAAATACCTATATTTAGCCGTCCGATGAAGGCTATCTGATGAGATTTGTTAGATTTGAAGTGTTTCAGGTAAATACAATCAAAGTTTCTAAAACAGCCCAAGAATCCCGAAAATAATGTTAAAACACTGCTATTTTGGGTCATTGAGAACTTAGTGCAACTTGCAGCTCAATTTGGACCTTCAAGACGTCCGATTCAGGAAATTTCTAAAACATAAAAGTTGTAGAGCTCGTCGTCAGCTTTCCAACGCCTCAAGAATCACCTCAATCCGAGTTCGGTACAGAAAATTATGAGCAAAATACCGAGGCAGTATCTGATACAAAGCTAGGCGGGAATTCACGAAAATTACTCTTAGATGTCAATCGAGAGAGGTATTAGGGTTAGGCTATTATAAAAAGGGAAGCCACGAGTTTCTTAAGGGGGATTATTATTTTTTGCAATTAGAATATTATTCATTCTTTCTTTTTAGTTTTTAGGGCTCTTCACTTTGGGGGAATATTTTCTTCATCTTTTCAAGTCTTCTTCTCTCCTTCTTCTAGGGTTTATTCAGGGTAGATTGTACCTAGGATTTGCATTATTTTTCTCTGAGAAATTCATAGATTGTATTTAGGAAAAACAATTGCAAATATCTTTTGGAAGAAATAAAAGAGGAATGACTTTGAAAGAAAAAGGAGATCAAACACCAAAGATGAGCGGCTAAATCAGTAGATCGGGGAAGATGCGATCCCCAGATAAGTACCTATGTTTATGATTAATACCACAGTCTATTATTGTTATCATGGAATCGTTTTGCTCAAAGTTTGTGTGATTGAAAATATTTTAAATGCTTTGTTATGACCGTTGATTGCGCGTATCAACGGCCGTAATCGCTAGATCTGGACTGCAGTGATCTGTCAGAGCGATTATGTCTTGATTGTCGTGATCTAAATATCATGAGATACGCTATGCTTTTTACATGACTCATCTACCGCAATGTTAGAATTTGAGTCATTGTTTTTAGATAGGGTATCTTGGGATTGATGATCATATTTTATTTCAAGTCATTTTCTAGATGAATGATGGTGTGAATGATGATTTAATGAAACGTGGGTTTTAATGATAGAAAAAGGGTACGAATGCAGTGGCATATTCCTTGATCTCATTTTAATATTGTTCGTAGATTTATCAGTAATTAATTGTTTAGATTAATTTATTTTTCTGCATTTAGGAAAAGTGTGTTAAGTTTTTGGTAAAATTGAATCTGCCCTTTGGTACTTCCTTAGGGACGTTTTAAAAATCTCTAAAAGAATTAATTAAAAATTCACGTTTCCCTGTGGGTTCGACACCCCTGTTCTTGCCATACTGCAATAGATCTTATGCACTTGCAAGGGTTATATTCTAAATCGATCAAGTTTTTGGCGCCGTTGCCGGGGAAATCGGTGAAATTTTGATTAATTCGGATAGGGATTTTTCTGTTTTGAGTGTTTAAAAAAAAAAAAAAAAAAATTATTTCCCTTATTTTTCTCTCTTTGATAAGATTTTGTGGAGTCTTTTTAGGAAGTTTAGATTTTTAGGATACCTTCCTTAGGAAATTTAGGAAGTAGAGATTTTTAGGACTTCTTATTTTAGATTTGGTAGGACTCTTTTTCCTTATTTTCCTCTTTTAGATATTTTTAGGATTTTCTAAATTTAGTCATTAACTTTTATGGGACTTTTGTTTTAGGATTTTTAGGAATCTTTCATTCTTCTCCTTATTTTTCTCTTTTAGGAAAGATTTTATAGGATTTTCAATTTTAATTTTTAATTTTCGAATTTAATTTAAAAAAAAAAAAAAAAAATTAAAATTAAAAAAAAATTTAATTCGAATTTAAAAAAAAAAAAAAAAAAAATTAATTAATTAATTAATTTAAATTCGAATTTTAATTTTAATTTGAATTTAAAAAAAAAAAAAAAAATTAATTAATTTAAATTCGAATTTTAATTTTAATTTGAATTTAAAAAAAAAAATTTAATTAATTAATTAATAAATTAATTAATTTAAATTCGAATTTTAATTAAAAAAAAAAAAAAAAAAAAAAAAAAAAGAAGAAATCTTTCCTGCTGATATTGGCTACTGTTTATCATCTTTGTTTAAATCGTTTGAAGCAGAATTTTGTGGGTTTGTTGTGGATTCTTCAACCCTGTTTGTGAGTGTTGGTGTATGAGCTTTACTCGTTCTCATCACCCACATCTCACTCTGAATTTAATCTTGAGATCGAAAGAGCTTGTAGAGAGAATCGAAGAGTCCAGAGGAATCAATATCAACAAACTGAGACCATGGCAGACCAAAGGCAAGAGAGAGATGAGAATAACAACAATGGGAATGTCAATAATGGAAATAATAGGAACAATAATTTTGATGAGGGCCCTAGAACACTGGAGTATTATAACGATCCTGGTTTTTACGAGGATCAGGAATGTATTATGCATGCTCCCATTCCAGGGAACCACTATGAATTCAAATCAGCAATGATTCAAATGCTACCAATTTTCCATGGGTTAGCAAATGAAAATCCGCACGTTCACTTAAATGAATTCACTTTGGGGTATGCAAAATGTTCGAGTCCACAATGTCACCGATGAGATAGCGAAGCTCGACTCTTTCCGTTCTCTTTAAGAGATAAAGGCAAAAACATGGTTCTATTCCTTAGAACCACAATCTATTCGAGTTAGGCGGCATCGCCGTTCATAAAAATATTTTCCCATGACTAAGGCCATTGAATTGCGTCGGAAGATCCGGTTCTTTTCCCAACAACCTCTGAAACATTCCATGAATGTTGAGCGTTTTAAGGAATTGATCGAAGTTGCCCAAATCATCAAGTTCCAAGGTGGCAACAAGTCCAAAGTTTTTACAATGGGTGATTCACGAAGAGAGACGCATGGTTGATGCATCTTGTGGTGGATCTTGTGCCACGAAAGAAGGTGACGCATTGTTTGAAAAGTTATATCAAACTTGATACAAAGTGAGACCTTTGAGGCGAACCAACTTGAACTGGCACCTAAATCTCATGTGTTGACAAAAGGCGGATTATGCGATGTCAACAATAATGCCTCGAATCTCTCAACAAAGGTTGACATCGCCCAACAGATGAACATGTTGTTAGTCGCTACCAAGCAAGCTAAAGCTCCTGTCACCACGTGTTCAATTTGTGACCACCTAGGTCATATGGCTAATGAGTGCCCTACTACCTTGTCATTCTTCACGATGAACCTAATCCTCAAGAATAAATGTGACTCAATCTTATCGTGGCGAGGTAGAAACATGTACTCCAATACCAACAATCAGAAATGGAAAAATCACCCCAACTTAGGATGGGGTGAATCGAACC
This sequence comes from Chloranthus sessilifolius, assembly GCA_021018995.1. Lineage (NCBI taxonomy): Eukaryota > Viridiplantae > Streptophyta > Magnoliopsida > Chloranthales > Chloranthaceae > Chloranthus > Chloranthus sessilifolius. The sequence goes on from CM037584.1 coordinate 82,143,391, forward strand.
AAACTGGCCAGGTAAACCAGCACCATAGAGCCAACACAATGGGTGGACGACAACCTTTTCAACCAAATTTTCAACAAAATTTTCGTCCACAGAATTTCCAATGTAATTCCAATTTCCAGCATGAATGCTCAGTATTATCATCCAAATTCGACTCACGAAAAATCAATTTCAATCGAATCTTAATCAATCTCATGCCGATTGAAAGATTCGATGGAAGAAAAGCTTATCTGAAGCATGCAATCTTTCAATGAGATAATAATGGACCAAGTCGATCAATTGGCCAATCAAGTGAGTCGTGAGAGGAAGGTAGGCTCCCCGACCAACCCATCAATAATCCTCGAGGCCAACCACCATCGGCGGGACCATCGAATAGTCAGCGGTTGAAAACATTACGATCTTTGAGAAGTGGACGAGAGGTTGATAATCAAGTGGAAATGCTCAGCAGAAGCGATGAAGAAAGAGAAGCGATGAGGAAAAGAATCGAGAAAAGAAAAGAGAAAGGAAAGGAAAAGAGAAAGGAAAAGGAAAAGAGAAAGAAAGAGACAAAGAGCGGAGATAAGAAAAGTGCAAGAGCAAGGAAGAGAGAAAGGAAAAGAAAAAGTAATAGAGGAAGAGTTTCTTCAACCGTCCAACAAGGACGTGAAAAGACTCGAAATGGAATGCACCTTATGTCCCAAAGGCACCATTCCTCAATGCCTAACTCCTCCATCTAGAATGGGAAAGGGGCCACAAAATGGAAGAAATTTTCGAAACATTCAAGCAAGTAAAGATAAATCTTCCATTACTTGAAACAATCAAACAAGTTCCTGAGTACGCCAAGTTTTTCAAAGATTTGTGCACTCGGAAGAGAAAGGCACGTACTCACGTTTCAAAGAAAGTGTTCCTAACAAATCAAGTCAGTTCGATATTGCGATTGGAAACCCCACAGAAGCTGAAAGACCCTGGAGTCCCAACTGTTCCATGTGTCATTGGTGGGCAACCAATTGGTAAGGCCTCATTGGATTTGGGTGCAAGTGTTAATCTGATCCCATACTCAATGTCTGGAAACTTCGGATTGGGTGAATTGAAACCACACGGTCACACTCCAAGCTGGCGGATAGATCGGAAAAGAAGACCGAGGGGTGTTATCGAGGATGTTTTGGTTGGAATAGACAAGTTTGTCTTTCCAGTGGACTTCGTTGTCTTAGACATGGAACCACCTGCGAAATCAATCAATCAAGTCCCAATTATTCTTGGACGTCCGTTTCTCGCCACTGCCAACGCTTGCATTAATTGTCGCACGGGAGTCATGGACGTTTCTTTTGGAAACATGAAAGTCAGGCTTAACATATTCCATGCGATGAACCATTTCCCTAATGAGGATGAGGTCGAATGTTTTTACATCGATCAGATGGACGAAGTGGTGGATGAAGCATTACCATCAATGCTCACCAAAGAGGAATTTGAAACTGCTTTGTTAGCCATCTATGAGGACAAAGGGCTTGAAAGGAAGCTGTCAGAAGAGAAAAAGTCAAATTCATCATGTCAAGATGATAACTTATGTGAAGTTGTGACTAAGGTAGAACCACTACTTACTGAGGTAAAGGATGTGTTGACTCCATCAATTGAGCAGCCACCAAAGTGGAATTGAAACAATTGCAGAGTCCCTCAAATATGCTTTTACGGGACCTCGAAACACTTCATGATAATTTCATCCACATTATCGGAAGAACAAGAGAATGATTTGTTGAAGGTCTTTGAAAGAGCACAAGGAGGCCATCGGATGGACCTTAGGCGATCTCAAGGGATTGACCCATCGGTATGTATGCATAAAATACATACGGAGGATGAGAGTAAACCATCGAGGGAACCATGAGGCGACTTAATCCGAACATGCAAGAAGTCGTTTTAAAGAAATCATTAAACTCCTCGATCTTTGGAATTATCTATCCGATCTCGATAGTGAATGGGTTAGTCGGTACAAATCGTTAGAAAAAGTCTGGAATTACGTGAAAGAAACTACGGAGGAGAATTGGTGCCCCTTTCGTGAAACTCTTTGGATGGCGTGTGTGCATTGATTATCGAAAATTGAACGACCACCGAGAAAGATCATTTTCCCCTTGGTTCATTGATCAAATTCTTGAAGTTAGGTGGGCAAGAGTTTTTATTACTTTCTTGATGGTTATCGGGATACAATCAAGTGCCCGTTTTTCGGTGATCAAGAGAAGACAACATTCACGTGTCCATATGGTACGCTTTGCATATCGAAGGATGCCATTCGGCTTATGTAATGCTCCGCCACGCTTCAACGATGTATGTTGGCCATATTCTACATGATCGACAAATTCATCAAGTCTTCATGGACGACTTCGTTTTTGGAAAAACATTTGATTCTTGTTTGAATCATCTTTCACGTGTGTTGCAACGTTGTGTAGATTCCAAACTTGTTCTCAGGGAAAAGAGCCATTTTATGGTTCAACAAGGAATTGTGTTAGCATATTGTTTCAAAAAGGAATTGAAGTTGATAAGAAGGTCGACTTAATTGCAAATTTACCACCTCCTAAAAGTGTTCGACAAATTCGATCATTTTTGGGGCATGCTGGATTTTATAGAAGATTCATTAAGGATTTTAGCAAGGTGGCTAAACCATTGTGCACTTTGCTTGGCAAAGATGTTCCTTTTGATTTTGATGAGGATTGCATAAAGGCATTCCTAAAATTGCGTGAACTCTTATCAAATGCACCAATAATCCAACCACCGGATTATTCTTTACCATTCGAACTCATGTGTGATGCATCTGATTATGCGATCGGAGTCATCTTAGGGCAAAGGGTGAATAAATTACCTCACGTAATTTATTATGCTAGCAAGACATTAATTGATGCCCAACTGAATTACACCACCACCGAGAAGGAATTATTAGCTGTGGTGTATGCTCTGGACAAATTCCGTTCCTATTTGCTTGGATCGAAAATAGTGGTCTTTGCAGACCACTCTGCTTTGAAATATCTTTTAGCAAAGAAGCATGCGAAACCAAGGCTGATCCGTAGGATCCTGCTTCTCCAGGAATTCAACTTTGAGATTAAAGATAAAAAGGGGGTTGAGAACGTTGTGGCTGATCATCTGTCTAGAATTCTGCCTGAAGAATCATCTATACCTGAGACCATCCGTGACACATTTCCCGATGAACATTTGATGGCAATTGATGTAGCAAAAGTTCGTGGTTTGCTAACATCGTGAATTATCTGGTCATCGGTAGAATTCCCACCGAGTGGGTAAGAATGATAAGAATCTTTTTTTCTCCCAAATAAAATACTATTTCGGATGAACCATATTTGTTTAAATTCGCTCGGATCGGATCATTAGGAGATGCGTGCGGAAGACGAGCAACTAAGCGCCCCTAAATTTTTGCCATCTTTGTCAGCCTGTGGAGGCCATTTCGAGGACGAAGACCGCATGTAAAAATCCTTCAAAGCGGATTCTATCGGCCTCAATCTTTCGTGGACGCCGCTCAATATCGCAAGGAATGCCAACGGTGTCAATGACTTGGCAATATTTCACGACGAAATATGATGCCCTTAATCCAATTCGATTGTTGAAATTTTCGATGTTTGGGGATTGACTTTATGGGTCCTTTTCCACCATCCTTTGGGTATTCATATATCGGTGGTATTGACTATGTCTCCAAATGGATTGAAGTGGCAACCCGATCAAATGATCACAAGGTTGTGGTCAAATTTACGAGAGAACATGTGTTTAACGATTCGGGATCCCAAGAGCAATCATCAGTGATGGCGGTTCGCATTTTTGCAATAGCCATTTTGCCACTTTAATGAAGAAGTACGACGTCACTCACAAAGTCGCGACGCCGTACCATCCACAGACTAGTGGACAGGTGGAAGTGTCTAACCGGGAAATCAAGCGAATTCTAGAAAAGACGATGCACGACCGGATAGAAGAGATTGGTCAAACCGCTATCTCGATGCTTTGTGGGCCTATCGTCGCATTCAAGACACCGATCGGAATGTCTCCTTCGTAATTGTCTACGGAAGGCATGTCATCTTCTGTCGAATTGGAGCATAAGGCATTCGGGCGATCAAACGATTTAATTTCGATATGCAAGCAGCAGGTAATCGAAGGTTACAGCTTGAGTGAATTAGAAGAGTTACGCCACGATGCGATGAAAATTCAAAGATGTACAAGGAAAGGTACAAAAGTTGCACGATCAATTAATTTCGGAAGGAGTTTCATGTTGGCCAAAAGTTTGGTTATTCAATTCCCGACTTAAGCTTCATCCGGAAATTGAAATCTAGATGGGAAGGCCCGTTTGTTGTTTCCATTAGTGAGCACTGTAATTGAAATTCAAAGCCTTGGGACAATCGAGTTTTCAAAGTGAATGGGCAAAGACTCAAACCAATGTTTGAGCCGATGACCCGCTTTAAGATTGAGGCGATGCACCTTAGTGATCCGCATTCTTGATCAATGAAGAGGTTGAGTATTCGACACTTAAACTCGCCGCTTCTCGAGAGGCAACCCAAAGGTGTTTTATTTAGGAGTTGGACACAGGTTTAGTTTAGGATTTAGGATTTATCTTTCTTTTCGTATGTTTAGTTCTAGAATATTAGTTTTAGTTTAGTTTAGGTTATTTTTAATTTCCAAATTAGTGTAGCCACATTACCTTCAATCTATTTTTGGTCATGTTCTAATTTGATGCCCATATTCTCTGCACCTGATCTTTGTGTTGAGGTACTTTTCAATGTGTTTGGGGGTACCTACTTATTTCAAACAATGAGGACATTGTCATTTTTAGGTTTGGGGGTATGTATGATTATCTATCTTTCATCACTTATTTTTGATTTTCTTTGAAAAAAAAAAAAAAAAAAAAAAATTTTTTGGAACCATCATACATGATTTACTTTGCAATAGTTTTCAAACTTTAGTTGATGATGCATGGGAATTTAATTTTGAGAATATTGATGTCATATTTTGAATACTTGTATCTAGGATGATGAAGCTTAATGTGATAATTTGTGGATGACTCTGAAATTCATGCTTAGAATTTTTGCACTTATACCAAGCTAAGACTTAGAAATCGATGAACTATTTTGAACGTTGAATCTTAGGTTCTTAGTGGAGACTAAACCCAGTAAGCTTTAGAGCTAATTTCCCGTCATTGATGAGTGAATATATAAACTCGGAGTTTTCTTTGAATACGAATTATTTTGCATAATCTCATACATTTTATTTTGGCTTGTGACTTTGCATGATATCAAATTCATATTATTGTGTTAGAACGTACTGTATATCTACTCAAGACAAATAGGCAAGGTTACCATCTTTTAATTGATTGAAGGCCATCTTTGGCTCGTTTGTGCTTAAAATGCCCCACCTCATATAAATTTATCCTTTTAGTACCCCTTTGAGCCTATAGAAAAATTTACCCTTATACATTCTTTGATAAGCCACGTTAACTTTAACCCTTCACAATTTCTGAAAATTTAGCTTTACCCTTCTTATTTCTGAGAAATTAGGAACGAGGGATGAAAATGAGCGAAAAGAGAGTAAGTGGAGAGATAATGAGTTATGGTGTTTACTGAGAGTGTATGGCAAATATAAAAAGAAAAAAAGGGGAGAGAAAAAGAAAAAAAAAAAAAAGGAATGAAAAATGAGGTGCTTCAAGAAAAGGAAATTCAAAAGAGAAGAAAGAATGAGAAAAGAAAAATATTGAAAAGAAAAAAAAAATGGTGAGAAATTAGAAAAGAAAAAAAAAAGAAAAGAAGAGAAATAAAATAAAAAAATCGGTTAGTTCCTTTTCCAATTTCTAAATTTTGAATCACAATTTCTTTCTTACCCTTACCTGAGCCCCCTTACAACCCTACTAAAGACCTTCATGATCCGATCTTGCATTGGTAACTGTCTTGTGGAGAGTCAATATATAATACTTATGACACTTGATATGACATGCTTAGGATATACAAGTATCTGTTCTTATGAGATTTATTTTTGTTCATTGATTGGCATCGTGTTTCATTTATCATGTGAGACCTTTTTATTTGCTTTGTATTGATCTCTCACATGTGTGCTAAAACTTACCCATCATCGGAGTGATTTTATTTTGAGAGTATACCTAAAGTGAGGATTGAGTCGAGACAACGGATCCGATGGTTTCCGTTTTGGACTAGTTACGAGATGGATGAATCTTGGTTTTGGTATGCACACACTTCACGCTTAGGCATGAATGAATGAGTTATCTAACAATTTGAGCATTAAATTAATTTGAATGGATACTAGCATGATTAGTATAACATGTTATATTAAAATTGATGAATACTAAAGCAATTAATGATTTTTGTTTTTGAATAGTACATATGTTATAAAAAAATCATGTTTTGAAAACTAAATTTTAGATGGTTTGAAATTTTGGAAGTTTGTGGGTAACTTCACCGCAAACCCTCGTGGAGACACAACTCCTCCACTAGGGATCACCTAGGGGTTTAAAGGCTTGTTGCACATGCTAAGTGCAATCGTGTTCCCTACGAAAGTGGCATTTAAATTTTAGGATGTTAGTTTGATTTGCTTTATATTTCTATCATTCTCTTTGCTCGAGGACTAGCAAAGTGTAGGTTTGGGGGTGTGATGAGTAGTGAAATATGATGATATTTCACCCCTAAATACCTATATTTAGCCGTCCGATGAAGGCTATCTGATGATATTTGTTAGATTTGAAGTGTTTCAGGTAAATACAATCAAAGTTTCTAAAACAGCCCAAGAATCCCGAAAATAATGTCAAAACACTGCTATTTTGGGTCATTGAGAACTTAGTGCAACTTGCAGCTCAATTTGGACCTTCAAGACGTCAGATTCAGGAAATTGCTAAAACATAAAAGTTGTAGAGCTCGTCGTCAGCTTTCCAACGCCTCAAGAATCACCTCAATCCGAGTTCGGTACAGAAAATTATGAGCAAAATACCGAGGCAGTATCTGATGCAAAGCTAGGCGGGAATTCACGAAAATTACTCTTAGATGTCAATCGAGAGAGGTATTAGGGTTAGGCTATTATAAAAAGGGAAGCCACGAGTTTCTTAGGGGGATTATTATTTTTTGCAATTAGAATATTATTCATTCTTTCTTTTTAGTTTTTAGGGCTCTTCACTTTGGGGGAATATTTTCTTCATCTTTTCAAGTCTTCTTCTCTCCTTCTTCTAGGGTTTATTCAGGGTAGATTGTACCTAGGATTTGCATTATTTTTCTCTGAGAAATTCATAGATTGTATTTAGGAAAAACAATTGCAAATATCTTTTGGAAGAAATAAAAGAGGAATGACTTTGAAAGAAAATGGAGATCAAACACCAAAGAGCGTAAGCAATCAAGAGATCGGGAAGATGCGATCCCGGATAAGTACCTATGTTTATGATTAATACCACGCCTATTATTGTTATCATGGAATCGTTTTGCTCAAAGTTTGTGTGATTGAAAATATTTTAAATGCTTTGTTATGACCGTTGATTGCGTATCAACGGCCGTAATCGCTAGATCCGGACCTCCGATCTAGGTCAGAAGCGATTATGTGTCGATTGTCGTGATCTAAATATCATGAGATACGCTTATGCTTTTTACATGACTCATACCGCAATGTTAGTGAGTCATTGTTTTTAGATAGGGTATGCGGATTGATGATCATATTTTATTTCAAGTCATTTTTCTAGATGAATGATGGTGTGAATGATGATTTAATGAAACTGTGGGTTTTAATGATAGAAAAAGGGGTACGAATCTGGGGTAGCATATTCCTTGATCTCATTTTAATATTGTTCGTAGATTTATCAGTAATTAATTGTTTAGATTAATTTATTTTTCTGCATTTAGGAAAAGTGTGTTAAGTTTTTGGTAAAATTGAATCTGCCCTTTGGTACTTCCTTAGGGACGTTTTTAAAATCTCTAAAAAAATTAATTAAAAATTCACGTTTCCCTGTGGGTTCGACACCCCTGTTCTTGCCATACTGCAATAGATCTTGTGCACTTGCAAGGGTTACATTCTAAATCGATCAGTACCCACCCATCCATCTCGTCCTTCTCAGATCCCATCGCGTAGGATACGTTCGATCGCGTATTGATGGGCTATTTAAAATGAATATAGATTTATTTTATTATAAAATCACTTTTAGAATTAAAATAATAATTAATCCTTATTTATATTATATTTATAAATTTTTCAGATGTATTTTGGGTTTTATTTCGGAACCCTATTTCGTTTTGAATCTACGACAGTCAATCGATTGAAATACACTTTTCAATCGATCGATTTCAAAATTGCAACAGAGAATATTTTACTTCCTTGTTTAATTCAATCGACTGATTCGCACAATTCAATCGATTGATTTGAGTAGTTTGATTTTAATAAGCAAAGTTACTTTAATTGCTTCTGACAACTTAAATGAAAGGACGTCTCAATCGATTGATTTTATAATTCAATCAATTGAGGTTATTTGAGTGATTATAATAATAGTTCAAATTATGAGTTATTATCACATTCTGACACTTCCTGCTGTTTACCTTGTTTGAAGGAAAAGGAGGTTTCAATCGATTGAATATTTAAATTCAATCGATTGTGGGGTTCCTGGGTAGTAATAGCCTAATAGGCCTATTTTATATAAAATATTATATTAGCTAGGTTGTATAACAGAATAAGAGCTCAAAGCCTTATTTCAATTTATTCTTCAATCGATTGAGTTCCACTACTCAATCTATTGACTTTGAATTAAGCCGACTGTATACACTTACCTAAATTCAATCGATTGAGTTCCACTTTTCAATTGATTGATTTTGAACCGAGCTGATTGTGCACACTTATTTATTTTCAATCAATTGAGTTACACTTTTCAATCGATTGATTTTTGTCCGAGCAAATGACCTTAATTACACTATGAATTATACTTTCATATGACCAAAACTTAGTGCACATTAATCACTTGTAATTTTCGATCGATGGTCATGATCCACCTAATTTAATAATTATTACACCTTTTAAGTTTGAACATTTAATTATAGTGCACTATATTTATATCACTTTTATCGCTTCAAAGTGACCACTTCGATGACCCGAAGTGTTAAAAATTCGATACCTCGTAAAAATTAAACTCTAGCCTTTAAGTTATCAAAATTACACTTATAACCCTATTCTATAATTATATTAGTGTGTTATGTAAATAAATATAAGCATAGACATAATCAAAATCTAAGTATAAATTGTTCTGTACGTGTGATACTTTTGTGCTTGCATCCTAATCAAATTATACGAGTTAAAGATATGTTAGATCATGGGTACGAGAATATATGAGATCATGCCTACGCTTGGGCATGGTGTTTCGCTGAGATGGTATCGAAATGAGGAATACACCGTATTCACATGCCTTACAACTCATGATGGAATAGGACCCATGACGAGTCAGGTGAGTGTGAATTCAGTGTGACCTTATATACGGTGGCATATACGGTGACTCTATCATCCCGAGTTTTAATACAAGAGGATAAGATATAAGATATGATACGAGAATTGGGCTTTAGGCTTTAACTGTGGTGAGGTTACTTTTTCGATCACGTGAAACTCGAAATATTAGCATTCATATACGGATGCAATACCTCTATGGTAGTATGGGCTACCACACAAAGTACATCCAGATTACTACGATACTTTTTTTTTGAAAGCGTGATTTAAAAAAGTTATCCCACTATAGTTTATCCTAAAATTAAGTATAAGAGTATGATAAAATATGAGTATAAGATTAGATAAGTTGCGATAATAAGACACCGCTATATAGGCTAACAAAAAATTAAGAATATAAGTCTCTGTATGTGCCGTTCCTTACATAGCCACCGTAAGGGCAACATAGTCTTTCAGCCAAAACGGATCTCTGGGAGAGATTATGAGTATGAATATGTTATGAGTTAGTTTGGCCATTATGTCTCCCTATTAACTGGATGGTAGAATATGAGTATGACACGAGGGCGTTATGATATGGTGGTCTGATACTATATTGACCCTCCCATGATAACTCGAGCAGCGACTCTGGCACAAGTCGTTTAGGATTTTATGAGTATGTTAGTTATGTTTATGCGATGCATGGACGTATGTGCGAGAATGATAATAAGACATGGTATGATATGTTATGAGATATGGTAAGGTATATTAGGATATGAGTGTTTAGATCATGGTCTTGCATTTATGATATGATATGAGTTTCGAGATATGCATATGATTTTATCTTTCCTTTGCTATCTGCTTTAAGATATTATATTTATCACTCACTTGATGCACCCACAATGCACCTGAGTAGTATGGGGTGGATTGGTGGTGTATCCACTGAGTTTACGTGACTGAGTAAATCATCCCATGATAATCTAATAGCTGCAAGTGATTAAGCTGGTAAAGTAGACGTCGGCAATCCAGATGCCGCTGACACTGATTTCATTGATCCCACGGGCGTTGAGTACCAGGAGCCTTGGGAGGGTGACAGAGCTGAGCACCAGGAAGACTACAGTGTTGACTTCGATCTGAGTCCTGGATAATGACCATTATAGACTTGGTAGTAGATTTGATCCTTATTATTATCATTGATTTTATGATTTTATTTTATCGGATTTGTCTCCGACTTTTATTATTGTTTCATTGGTGAATTATTCAAATTTATTACTTTTATTCTAGTATTTATGACTGCTTTTATTTCCACCTTTATGTGTTGGCTTTAATGGGTTTCATGGAACCATAATTACACGATGACTCTGATTAGGTGTATGTCTGCTTAGCATATCCGAGATATGTGCGGGTCATAACTTGAAATTCTAGGCCTTCAGGGTGGGGTAGAATTTCGGGTCGTGACAGAGTGGTATCAGAGCATCAGGCTTTAATTTCTATGGACTTTGGGGTTTAAGTTATTATGAATTTTAAGTCCTTGAAATTTTGAAACAGGCTTACGATGGCACCGCGAAGGAATGGTGAGGAATCTTTATCTTAGGGAGATGAAAGTGAGATAGCGCGTATGATACTCTAGTTGACGGCTGCACAACAGCAACATGTGGCCCAGTTGAACGAGGCCTATCAGCAGGAGACTGCCAGACTGATCTAAGGGTTCAACCAGCGGCTGGAACAGCAGGCTAAAATTTATCATGACCTAATTGCCCAGCAATTGAACAACTCTTCCAACTGAAGCCCGATTACACCTCCACCAATGCCTCGGTTTGATAACTATTATAACGGACATGTGACTTTTTCCAGGGCCCAACCTCTGCACTTCCACAGACAGTTGGATCCTGATACCACTGACGATTGGATTACACAAATAGAAAAAAAATTTAAAGTCTCTACTGCAGCAGAAAATGAGAAAGTACCTTGGGCCGTGATATGCTTGCAAGGCGATGCACAGAATTGGTGGACGTCAGCGAAAAGGTTAGCGGACAAGCAAGAAGAATAACACTGAACTTGGCAGCAGTTTAGAGAAGTATTTTATAATAATTACTTCACCGATGCCACGAAGACTCAGAAAAAAAGTGAGTTCCTAGCACTACAACAAGGAAACCTATCCGTGATTGAGTACGAGGTGAAGTTCGATCGAATCTCCCGATTCGCCTACATGTTGGTAGCAGATGAAGCTGAGAAGTGTTACCATTTTCAAAAGGGGCTCAACCCTATTATCAGGAGTAAGATTGCGGCAATAAAAATTTTGAGCTATGGATGTAAAGACCCGTATTTTGAACCCGAGTTAGACTGACCCTGTGTGTGTATTCGGCTCGGCAACCGACGTCACCATTTGTTTTGGATTTTTATCTAGATGTGATTGTGTGGACAGATTTTAATTTAGAGCCCATTTGGACCCTCGTGCGAAAGTTGTGCACCGACCTCGGTGTGGCCGCTCAACACCGGACTTGAGTTTTAAAATTAGAAGTATATAATACATAAGAGGTGTGTGTGTGCTTAACTTTGTGAGCAATCCTATTATAAGAAGGAATTGCATTCCCGTATTATACTAGGTTTTGTTAAGAGAGGAAGAGACGTGAGTGCCGCGAAGAACCATAGTCGTTTGATAGTTACCCAACCGTGTGAAACTCCGTCTTCTCTCTTCTTCAACCATCGTAGGAGATCGGTTTAGAAAACCTCCTTCGCTAGAATCCCCCTTGTTGAAAATACTTAAACCTTAGAAAGAACTTGAATCAACCTTGGATTCGTAGTTGGCTATTGGGAGAGGTTGAGATCATTGGGGGCGTGTTGGAGTTGTCTCTGTGAACTCGTGGGATCGATCGCGGCGCGAATCGTTGAGGAAACCCGTCGGGTTGCTTGCTCAAGCTCCATTCGCGTGACTCATTTCTAATCTAGGAATCCTTAGATTAAAGGTACGTTTTAATTAAACTTTTTGATTAAATCATTAGATTAGCCATGGGTTTTGCTTTGGGATGTATGGGTTTCGATTCGGGTGAAAACCAGTGAAATCGCGTCGCTGTAGCTCGCTCGAGCGAGCTATTATCATCGCTCGAGCGAGGTATCACCGAACTCCGATATTGTCTTAGTATTTTAGTCATAACTTTTTATCCCGAACTCCGATTGAGACAATTCTTTTTGCGTTAGAAAGCTAATAGAAAAATCTACAACTTTCATGTTTTAACTAACTAATGGATCAATCATCTTGATGGCCAAAAATATATGAGAATGTTACATCAAATCGCTCGAGCGAGCTATTATCATCGCTCGAGCGAGGTATCACCGAACTCCGATATTGTCTTAGTATTTTAGTCATAACTTTGTATCCTGAACTCCGATTGAGACGATTCTTTTTGTGTTGGAAAGCTAATAGAAAAATATACAACGTTCATGTTTTGACCAACTCATGAATCAATCATCTTGATAGTCAAAAATATATGAGAATGTTACATCAAATTCTAGGATTGGCGCAACTTGTCTGTTTTGACTTATTTTTGAGGAAACACTTAAATAGGTCTATGTTATTAGTAATTAGAGTTAATCTTAATGCATGAACGTATATTGTGATGTAGATTGAGGGCGAGAGGCCATCAATAGGACTTTGCTTGACTTCGCATTACTCCGAGTTTTGGTAGGAAAATCTCATCTTTACAGTATTTTATTTTAATTCGCATGGATATTTTGAATTAAAATCTTTAAACTTGCATATGCCATTGAAATCACATCTGTAAACTGAAATTGATATGAATGACTGAAAATCTAAATCTACGAATCACAAACCCTGAATCTGCTTAGGCTCTGAAAATCTGAAATCAAGAACCTGAACTATGTATAAGAGACTTGCATCTGATTTATATTAGTATCTGCATTTGTTTTATGATTGACCTGAACGACCCCTCAAAAATTCCTAAACAATTTCCTGGCATAAGTTTCCCTCATTACGCAGGGGCTTGTTGCATCCTGAAAAAGGGTTCATGAACAACGATGGTAGGTAGGGGTTCCCATCGGCTATATTCCTGCTCTCGAGATATAGTTTACTCGGGAGGTATTTTAAGTTGAGGATTAAGTCATGAATTACTGAACTTTGCATATAGAAGTTAGGAAAACTAAGACACTGAAACACTGCATCTGTTCTTGAAACTGTTTTCACACATTTAGAAATAAATCTTACATATGATTTCTGCACCTAAATTCAGTTTATTATCTGCTTATATGTTTGACAAGCTATATTCCGATATTTGTTTTGAAACCATATTAGTTAAAGTAAAATGCCGTAGATGTCTTTCTTCTACTGAGCTTTGTTGGTTAGCTCACTCCGACTATACGTCACAGGTTCAGGTACTGACGTGGCTATTCAGGGCTGTGAGACTGATCCTGACTACGTGCCTGAGGAAGAGCTTGAGGTTCCTCCTGAGGAGTTTTTCCCAGTATAGAACTTACTGATTTTCTTATTTGTGGTGAGAGTTAGACTTGAATTTGTGGGCCCATTTTAGTTGGATATCATAGTTTTATACTTGACGTTGATTTCTGTTATGAGCCATGTTTTAATGATGGTCGGCATCATCGGTGGTTCTTTACTTTTAATTACTTCTGCATTTATTTTAGCTATGGATATTTATTGCGCTTTACTCTGATATGTGCCCTGTTTGTCCGGCTTATCGTTTATTCGATAGGTTGGCGAACCGACCTTTCCTATACCTGAGGGATTGGAAAAGTCGAATTAAATCACGATTGATATCGAGCTATGGTTTTTAGATTCTCTAAGGACCCATGAGAACCCAACCGTGACCCGGTACAATTCGCATCAGAGTCATGTCGTTAGGTCCAGAATCACTAGTACTGTGTGTGATTGTCTTTACAATCAATGTTGACTGATGTTGTGGTGTAAACAATGACAGATCAGTATGGCCCCAAGATTTAGAGGCAGAGGCAGAGGTAGGACGGTGCCTTTAGAGGACATTCCTAAAGGTGTCGGTACATCAAGGGGAGTTGCCTTCGCATCCGGTTCTAATGCAGTCCCTATAGGAGCCGGAGTTGATAGAGGTCAGGGTGAAAGAATGGAACAAGTGTTGGAAAGTCTGGCCACCAACATTGCTCGCCAGACGCATCTATGGCTCGTGATTCTCTGCAATCGCCCGACAAGCGGTGATTTCTTACGGACAACAACAACAATCATCGATTTGCAATTAGGAGGATGAGACCTCCAAATTTTTACGAGCAGCCGACCGATGGAAGCTGAAGGTTAGTTGGATGAGATGGAAAAGATCTTCGAGGTGCTTCAGTGCACAGATGTCGAGAAGGTTAGATGGGCAACCTTCAAACTGGATGGACAGGCTGGACCATGGTGGAAGTCCGTGGGTAGGCACCGAGAGCAGGACTTTCCCAATACTCCTTGGACATGAGTTTATCGAGGCGTTCAACGATCAAGATTTTCCCAAGATCGTTAGGGCATCGATGGAAGTTCAGTTCATCGAATGGAAGCGAGGACAATGTCGGCGTGAGTATGGAGATGAGTTCACGCGACTTTCAAGGTTTGCACCTCAACATGTGGCCACCGATATGATGAAGGCCAAAAAATTTCAGCTGGGTCTTAGGCCGAGTATACAGGAGAGCGTGGCTATGTGAGAAATGGAAACATATGGAGGAGTACTGTCGAAGGCCCTCATAGCAGAGGAAGAAATTCAAAAGCAATTTTTGAGAAGCAGTCAGCCGAACAAGGACAGGGTTGTACAAGGGCAGTCAGGTACTTATGAAAATAAGAGGGCCAAGTTTACAAAGCCGCCAGTGAACCTTATTCAACCTGCATTTTCTAGACCAACATTTTCTTCTGGACCGACCCCTTATCAGAGATTGGCAGCATCATCACCTGTGCAATCCGTACGACCAGCGGGTTCTACGGCTAGTGGAGCTTCAGTGGCACAAGGATCCTCTCATGCACCATCTTTTGTTTCGGTCACTATGTGCCTAAGGTGCGGGAAACCACACAAGACCGAGGATTGCAAGAGGAACACTGGAGCGTGTTTTTGGTGTGGCGCAATCGGACACATGGTTATGGATTGTCCTCAGGAGGACAAGGGAAGAACTAGTTCGGCTTCTATTCAGAAATCGACCCGACCTACTGTTCAAGGTCGAGTTTATGCCGTGACAGCTGAGGAAGCCGGAACATCGAACGACGTGATCCAAGGTATTATTAAACGTTGAGATGTCTTCTTATTCTTTTTGTTTATATATAATTGCTTGGTATGTAATAAAATTTGTTAATAAGTTATGGATGAACACACATACTTAGAAAATTTTAATTAAAACGCTGGTCTAAACTAAGGTACCCTTTTTATGCATCGGGGGAGCGATGTAAGTAAAACCGAAGCGCAAGTGTTGATAGACTCCGGGTCTACACATTCTTTTGTCACTCCATTGTTCGCTAAAAAGTTGGGCATCATTCCCAAGGCCCTTGATTTCATCTTGGCAGTGTCAGTTCCTACTGGTAACTCAGTGAGCACCGATACCATGTGTCAATCAGTGATTGTGATGATCGAAGACCACGAGACAGTGGCTGATTTGATCATTTTGAGCATGGACGGGTTCGACGTGATACTAGGGATGGATTGGTTATCTACTTACCATGCGAGCGTGGATTGTCTTCAGAAGATTGTAACATTCCGCCCACCGAAGAGAAAATCTTTTCGATTTTGCGGAGTCAAATCTTGTGTGATACTGTTTATCTCTGCCATTCGAGCAGACCGTATGATGAGGAACGGGTGTTGTGGTTATCTGGCCTACTTGCAAGATCATAAGGAGGAGGAGAAAATTATTACAGATATTACGATTGCTTGCGAGTATTCAGATATTTTTCCTGAAGATCTACCTGGATTACCACCTGACCAGGAGATTGAGTTTGCGATTGAGTTAGCGCCGGGTACTGAACCAGTATCAAAAGCTCCGTATCGAATGGCGCCTGCAGAATTGAAAGAGTTGAAGGAGCAGCTGGGGAGCACCGGTTCTATTTGTAAAGAAGAAAGATGGTTCAATGCGGCTTTGCATCGATTACCGCCAGCTAAATAAGTTGACAATTAAGAACCGTTATCCGCTTCCAAGAATTGATGATCTGTTCGATCAGTTACAAGGAGCAAGGTTCTTCTCGAAGATCGACTTGATGTCAGGCTACCATCAGTTGAAAGTTAAGTCTGAAGACATTCAGAAGACAGCGTTCAGAACCTGAAATGGGCACTACGAGTTCTTGGTCATGCCATTTGGGTTGACAAACGCACCCGCGTCATTTATGGACTTGATGAACCGGATATTCAAGTCACATTTGGACAAGTCTGTAGTAGTTTTTGTAGATGACATCCTCATCTATTCAAAGACACGAGAAGAACATGAGCAACATCTGCGAGTGGCTCTACAAACCCTTAGAGACCATCAGTTATATGCAAAACTTAGTAAGTGTGAGTTTTGGCTTGAGCAGGTCAATTTCCTAGGCCATGTTATCTCTGAGACTGGTATTACAGTTAACCCAGCAAAGATTGAGTCAGTGATGAATTGGGAACAGCCAAAGACCGTTACGGAGGTTCGTAGTTTCCTCGGTTTGGCAGGATACTACAGAAGGTTTGTGGAGGGCTTCTCCAAGATATCAGGTCCTCTTACACAACTTACGAAGAAGAATACTAAATTTGATTGGACAGAGCAGTGTGACCAAAGTTTTCAGGAACTCAAGAAACGATTGACTACTGCGCCTGTACTTGCTATACCATCAGGCAAGGGAGGCTTTGCAGTATACAGTGATGCATCATATGGGGGTTTAGGCTGTGTGCTTAACCAGAATGAGAGAGTCATTGCTTATGGGTCTAGACAGCTAAAAGACCATGAGAAGAATTACCCGACGCATGATCTTGAGTTGGCAACAGTGATTTTTGCTCTGAAGATCTGGAGGCATTACCTTTATAGGGAGACCTTCGATATATTTACCGATCATAAGAGTCTCAAGTATCTCTTCTCACAAAAGGAGTTGAATATGAGACAGCGTCGATGGATGGAGTTCTTGAAAGATTATGATTGTACCATCCAGTACCACCCCGGGAAAGCAAACGTAGTGGCAGATGCGTTAAGTCGAAAGTTCTCTGCTCAGTTATCACATCTCACCGCAAGGGTGCGAAGATGGCATCTATTGGAAGATATGGCTCTAAGTAGCATGAGATTTGACGTAAAAGGTTCAGGTGCGTTAATGGCTACACTGGTGATTCGTTCCACCCTCTATGAGAACATTCGCAGACTTCAGATGACGGATGATGAACTTATGGCTATCAAACGGGATGTGATTGGGGGAAGCAAAAGAGATTTTTATATCAAAGATGATGACACTTTGTTGTTTAGAAACCGGGTATGCGTACCAACTAGTACTGAGCTTCGGGACACTATTTTGGAAGAGGCTCATAGGTCTATGTACGCTATTCACCCTGGCAGTACCAAGATGTACCAAGACTTAAAGAAAAGCTTCTGGTGGAGAGGTTTAAAGAAAGATGTCGCTGTGTATGTCTCGAGATGTCTTGTGTGTCAGCAAGTAAAGGTGGATCATCGAAATTCGGCAGGACTGTTGCAACCACTACCGATACCTGAGTGGAAATGGGAGGCCATTTCTATGGACTTTATTTTGGGATTGCCAAGAACATTAAGAAAATACAATGCCATCTGGGTCATTGTGGATCGATTGACTAAGTCCGCACACTTCCTTCCTTGTAATACGTCGTATACCGCCAACAAGCTCGCAGAATTATACATCAAGGAGATAGTTAGGCTGCATGGTATACCATCGATCGTCGATTCGATAGAGACCCGATGAACACATCTCAGTTTTGGTAACGATTTCAAGAAGGGATGGGCACCAGGCTCGATTACAGTACAAGATTCCATCCTCGGACGATGGGCGATCGAGAGGGTGAATCAGATTATAGAAGATATGTTACGTGCTTGCATGTTGGATTTTTAGGGGTCATGGGACTAACATTTACCGCTGATCGAGTTCGCCTACAATAACAGTTATCAGGCCAGCATCGGCATGGCACCCTACGAAGCTTTGTATGGACGACGGTGCAGCTCTCCACTTAATTGGGAAGAAGTGGGTGAGAAACTCATTTTAGGTCCCGAGATCGTGGAGAATACAACCGAGACAGTTCGGTTAATCCGTGAGAGACTACGCATTGCTCAAAGTCATCAGAAGAGCTACGCTAATCTGAAAAGAAACCATGTTGAGTTTAAGGTGGGAGATAACGTATTTGTCAAAATCTCTCCTACAAAAGGAGTGATGCGTTTTGGGAAGCGTGGGAAGCTGAGTCCTCGCTATGTTGGACCTTTCGAGGTATTGGGCCGAGTCGGCGAGGTTGCCTATCGAGTAGCCTTGCCACCGCAGCTATCGGAAATGCACAACGTGTTTCATGTGTCCATGTTACGAAGATATGTTAAAGACCCGACACACGTATTGGACTACCAGCCCATTGAGCTCCAAGAAGACCTATCCTTGGTTGAGGAACCGATACGAATCTTGGATCGTAAAGAACAAATCTTACGGACAAAGAGCATTCCCTTAGTACTCGTGAAGTGGCGGAACCATTCTTCAGAGGAAGCCACATGGGAGCGTGAAGCGGAGATTCGCGAGCAATTTCCACAACTTTTCGAGTGAAGGTATATTGTAAACTATAGTTATATAAGAAAACCATACGTACCTTTAAATTCTTGAATTTGCTTCTTTAAAAAATAAAAAATAAATAAAAAAAGGGAGAATTTCTTCAAAATCTTCAATGTTAAATTGGTTCATAACATCGATGCTTTACATATATATCTATAACGATCACACAATAAAATCTTAAATGTCATATTTATTCATTCTCGGTTAGAATCGTATGTCTATTGGAACCCTTGTCATCAGTTAGAACATGTTACCAGGCATGTGATCATGCTTTTGAATAAGTGTTCGATTCTGACATCTGAAATTTCTGCTCAAATAATTACCAAAAGGGTGAGGTAGGTGTGTGTGCTAGGTTTGTGTCATGGTGAAGTATGTTTCCAGGCACGTGACACTTGGGAAGGTATGCATCCATGTACGGATGCAATCCTCTATGGCAGTATGGGATGCCACACGCAGTACATCCAGGTTACTACAGATCCCGACCCTTGAAAGCGTGCTTAGTGAAGCCTACCGCATCGCGACCAAAGTTCTTTGACTTTAGACTGTTTCGATTTTGCTTTATACTGGTGTTAGGATAAGGACTTACCGCAGTTCGGTTTAGCTATCCGTACATTTTCGAGGACGAAAATTCCTAAGGAGGGTAGAATGTAAAGACCCATATTTTGAACCCGAGTTAGACTGACCCTGTGTGTATATTTGCCTTTGTTTTGGATTTTTATCTAGATGTGATTGTGCGGACAGATTTTAATTTAGAGCCCATTTGGACCCTCGTGCGAAAGTTGTGCACCGATCTCGGTGTGGCCGCTCAACACCGGACTTGAGTTTTAAAATTAGAAGTATATAATACATAAGAGGTGTGTGTGTGCTTAACTTTGTGAGCAATCCTATTATAAGAAGGAATTGCATTCCCGTATTATACTAGGTTTTGTTAAGAGAGGAAGAGACGTGAGTGCCGTGAAGAACCATAGTCGTTTGATAGTTATTCAACCGTGTGAAACTCCGTCTTCTCTCTTCTTCAATCATCGTAGGAGATCGGTTTAGAAAACCTCCTTCTCTAGAATCCTCCTTGTTGAAAATACTTGAACCTTAGAAAGAACTTGAATCAACCTTGGACTCGTAGTTGGCTATTGGGAGAGGTTGAGATCATTGGGGGCGTATTGGAGTTGTCTCTGTGAACTCGTGGGATCGATCGCGGCGCGAATCGTTGAGGAAACCCGTCGGTTTCGTTCCGAAGCTCCATTCGCGTGACTCATTTCTAATCTAGGAATCCTTAGATTAAAGGTACGTTTTAATTAAACTTTTTGATTAAATCATTAGATTAGCCATGGGTTTTGCTTTGGGATGTATGGGTTTCGATTCGGGTGAAAACTAGCGAAATCGCGTCGCTGTAGCTCGCTCGAGCGAGCTATTATCATCGCTCGAGCGAGGTATCACCGAACTCCGATATTGCCTTAGTATTTTAGTCATAACGTTTTATCCCTAACTCCGATTGAGACGATTCATTTTGCGTTGGAAAGCTAATAGAAAAATCTACAACTTTCATGTTTTGACCAACTAATGGATCAATCTTCTTGATGGTCAAAAATATATAAGAATATTACGTCAAATCGCTCGAGCGAGCTATTATCATCGCTCGAGCGAGGTATCACCGAACTCTTGATGGTCAAAAATATATGAGAATGTTACATCAAATTCTAGGATTGGCGCAACTTGCCTGTTTTGACTTGTTTTTGAGGAAACACTTAAATAGGTCTATATTATTAGTAATTAGAGTTAATCTTAATGCATGAACGTATATTGTGATGTAGATTGAGGGCGAGAGGCCATCAATAGGACTTTGCTTGACTTCGCATTACTCCGAGTTTTGGTAGGAAAATCTCATCTTTATGATTTTATTTTAATTCGCATGGATATTTTGAATTAAAATCTTTGAACTTATATGCCATTGAAATCACATCTCAGAACCTAAATTGATATGAATGACCGAAAATCTAAATCTACTCGAATCTCAAACCCGAATCGCTTAAGCTCAAAATCAAATCAAGAACTGAACTATGTATAAGAGACTTGCATCCGATTTATATTAGTATCATTTGTTTTATGATTGACCGAACGACCCTCAAAAATTCTGAACAATTTCTCACAAGTTTCCTCATTACGCAGGGCTTGTTGCATCCTGAAAAAGGGTTCATGAACGACGATGGTAGGTAGGGGTTCCCATCGGCTATATTCCTGCTCTCGAGATATAGTTTATTCGGGAGGTATTTTAAGTTGAGGATTAAGTCATGAATTACTGAACTTTGCATATAGAAGTTAGGGAAACTAAGACAACAAACACCAGATCATTCTTGAAACTGTTTTCACACATTTAGAAATAAATCTTACATATGATTTCTGCACCTAAATTCAGTTTATTATCTGCTTATATGTTTGACAAGCTATATTCCGATATATGTTTTGAAACCATATTAATTAAAGTAAAATGTCGTAGATGTCTTTCTTCTACTGAGCTTTGTTGGTTAGCTCACTCCGACTATATGTCACGGGTTCAGGTACTGGCATGGCTATTCAGGGCTGTGAGACTAATCCTGACTACGTGCCTGAGGAAGAGCTTGAGGTTCCTCCTGAGGAGTTTTTCCCAGTATAGAACTTACTAATTTTCTTATTTGTGGTGAGAGTTAGACTTGAATTTGTGGGCCCATTGTAGTTGGATATCATAGTTTTATACTTGACGTTGATTTCTGTTATGAGCCATGTTTTAATGATGGTCGGCCATCATCGGTGGTTCTTTACTTTTAATTACTTCCGCATTTATTTTAGCTATGGATATTTATTGCGCTTTACTCTGATATGTGCCCTGTTTGTCCGGCTTATCGTTTATTCGATAGGTTGGCGAACCGACCTTTCCTATACCTGAGGGATTGGAAAAGTCGGGTCGTCACAATGGAGAACTTGTAGAACGGGCTCATATTCAAGTGCAAGAAAATGAAGAACTATGCGCTCAACATATAGCCCGTCAAACAATTCAGAGGGGTAAACCGAATCAACAAGGCTCTTCGTCCCTTAATCCGAGAGCACCTCCTTCTAGATTTGCACCGGTATAGAGACAGCAGTATTTCGCACCATACCCTCAGACTTGCTTAGTTCAGAGAGCCGCTCCCACCTCCAGTTATGAGATATTTGCACCACCGTCAGGATACACTCATCCGGGGATGACTACAGCCCCACCTGCTCAGAGAGGTGTTGTATCTACCACATACCCCAGGAATGACCCAACTAACACTCAGCAGAAACCTCACTTTGTTCTATACGAACCTTGAACCGAGTGCGGTAAAAGCATAAAGAGGGTGAGTGTTTATTGTACTCAAGCATGTGTTTCTGATGTAAGAAGCCTGGACACTTCATTCGTGATTGCCCAGAGCGGGACCCAATCACAGATATTTATTTCAGAGGTCAGCAGCAGTAGCCGCAACAACCTCGAGCGCAGGGCCGAATTTTCACCATGTCTCAACAGGACGCTTTGGCTACCGATGAGGTCGTTCAGGGTATGAATTTTACCTTGTCTAATTTTCCTTTAGCTTTACTTTCTTATGATTTCTTTTATGACTTGTTTTGTGTATAAGTTTAATTTATTATTTTCTTGAGAATGCTATGCCATGTATAACTTAGACCACATGAACCCTTGTGTAATTCAGGAACTATAAAAGTTTCTAGACCTATCGATTCGTCCAGTTGTCATGCTTGGGTCTTGATCGACTCTGGATCGACCTACTTTGATTACACCGAGTTTTATTTCTGAAATCAGAGCTAAGCTCGTAGCACTGGATAGTACGCTTGCGATTTCTATGCCGTCAGGAGAAGTGATGATGACATCTAAAGTTTATAAAGCTACGGTCCTAGCAGTTGGAACACATGAGTTGCCTGCAGATCTTGTGGTACTTAGATTTCAAGACTTCGATATAATCCTCGGCATAGATTGGTTGGCAGCTTATCATGCCTCAATTGATTGCTTTTCTAAAGTAGTCACCTTCCGACGAATTGGGAGTCATTCGTTCAAATTTCGTGGTATTAAAAAGGGAGGAGCAGCCCTACTTGCTACTCTCGATGGTGAACACGATGAGAAAGCGGACCCCTCAGTTATTCCTATCGCTGGAGAGTTCGTCGATATTTTTTCGGAAGATTTACCTAGACTTCCACCTGACCGAGAAGTAAAGTTCAAGATTGATCTCACCCCTGGTACCTTACTGATTGTGAAAGTCCTGTACCAAATGGCACCAGTAGAACTGAAGGAGTTAGAGATTCAATTGCATGAGCTATCTGATAAAGGATTTATCCGCCGTAGTGAGTCACCGTGGAGAGCACCGGTCTTATTCGTAAATAAGAAAGATGGTTTGATGAGACTTTGTATCAACTACCGACAGCTGAATAATGTTACCGTAAAGAATCGATACCCTCTTACTCATATCGATGACCCATTTAATCAGCTACAAGGTGCTACTTACTTTTCAAAGATAGATCTCAGGTCCGGTTATCATCAGTTAAAAGTTAGAGCAGAATATATTCTGAAGACTGCTTTTGGGGAAGACATGGACACTACGAGTTCCTCGTTATGCCTTTTGGTCTCACGAATGCGCCTATCGTGTTTATGGATCTAATGAACTGTGTATTCAAAGAGTTTCTTAACAAGTTCATCATTGTATTTATTGATGATGTTCTCATTTATTCTCGTATGAAAGAAGCTCATAAGGACCACCTTCGTATTGTGCTACAGACTCTTTGGGAGCACAGATTATATGCAAAATTGAGCAAGTGTGAATTTTGGCTTGAGAAAGTATCTTTCTTGGGTCACGTGATTTCTGTCGCAGGGATTTTTATGGATCCATCGAAGATTGAAGCAGTTGCAAATTGGCAAACACCAAAGAATGTCACCGAAGTGAGAAGTTTTCTCGACTTAGTCGGATATTATCATAAATTTGTGGAAGGATTCTCTCGTTTGGAAATCCTGCTTAGCTTACTATGCTAACTTGCAAGAACAGTAAATTTGTGTGGACCAATCAGTGTGAGCAGAACTTTAACTTATTGAAGCAGAAGCTCACAACAGCTCCTATTCTTACCTTACCTTCTGGACCCGGTGATTATGGAGTTTACACAGATGCTTCACGCCAGGGACTTGGATGTCTGTTGGAGCAGCGCAAGAGAGCCATTGCCTACGGCTCGAGACAGTTGAAGCTGTATGAGAAGAATTATCTGGTTCACGATCTTGAGTTGGCCGCAGTCACCTTTGCACTTAAGATTTGGCGGCATTATCTATACGGTGAGGCTTTCAAGATTTATACAGACCACAAGAGTCTCAAATACTTATTTTCTCAGAAAGATCTTAATTTGAGGCAGAGACATTAGATGGAATACATGAAGGACTATGATTGTTCCATTAATTACCATCCGGGTAAAGCAAATGTGGTTACTGACACTCTAAGTCAAAAATCTTCAAGACTGCTAGCATGTCTAAAAGTTTGGAAGCCACTCGATAAGATCGCTCAGTTGGATGTGCGACTTGACAAAATTGGTGAGGGAGTATACCTAGCCAGTAAGATGGTCAAGCCTTCTTTTGTTAGTCGTATCAGAAACGGATAGCCCTTAGATCCTAAAGTTTCAAAGATTAAGGGACAATTAGCCAAGGGCCCTAAACCAGATTTCTCTATACGCTTTGATGGGGCCCTCCTTTTCCGAGATAGATTGTATGTTCCCGATGTTGCAACCTTGCGAAATGAGATTCTCGAGGAGGCACATAAATTTAGATATTTAGTGCACCCAGGAAGCATGAAAATGTACCAGAATATTCGAAATTATTATTGGTGACCGAATATAAAGAGAGATTGTCGAATACGTCTCCAGGTGTTTGGTATGCCAACAGGTGAAAGTTGAGCATCAGAACCAAATTGGTCTTTTGCAGCCCTTACTGATTCCTGAGTGGAAGTGGGAGAATATCTCTATGGATTTCATAGTTGGACTCCCGAGAACCTCAAGGAAGCACAACGTCATCTGAGTTATTGTAGACCGATTGACTAAGTCTGCGCATTTCCTACAGTTCAAAAATACCGATAGCGGAGATAAGCTGGCCGAGAGGTATCTAAAGGAAATAGTCAAACTTCATGGAGTTCCTGTGAGCATTGTGTCGGACAGAGACACTATAAAGACCCGTATTTTGAGCCCGAGTTAGACTAACCCTGTGTGCGTACTCGGTTCGGCGACCAACGTCGCCATTTGTTTTGGATTTTTATCTAGATGTGATTGTGCGGACAGATTCTGATTTAGAGCTATTTGGACCCTCGTGTGAAAGTCATGCACAAACCTTGGTGTGACCGCTCAACACCGGGCTTGATTTTTAAAATTAGAAGTGTATAACACACAAGAGGTGTGTGTGTGTGTTTAAATTTGTGTGTAATCCTATTATAAGAAGGAATTGTATTCTCATATTATACTAGGTTTTGTTAAGAGAGAAGGAGACGTGAGTGCCGTGAAGAACCGCAGTCGTGTGATAGTCGCCTAGCCGTGCAAGACTCCGTCTTCTCTCTTCTTCAATCATTGTAGGAGATCGGTTTACAAACCTCCTCCTCTAGAACCCTCTTTTGTTAAAACCCTTGAACCTTAGAAAGAACTTGAATCAACCTTGGATTCGTAGTTGGCGATTGGGAGAGGTTGAGATCATTGGGGACGTGTTGGAGTTGTCTCTGCGAACCCGTGGGATTGATCGTGGCGCAAATCATCAAGGAAATCCGACGGTTTCGTCCGAAACCCCGTATGCGTGACTCATTTTCAAATCGGAAAATCTTTGGTTAAAGGTACGATTTCAATTAAGATTATTGATTTGAATCAATAGATTAGATGTGAGTTTTATTTTGGGGGTGTATGGGATTTGATTCGGGTGAAAACGAGCGAAAAATCACATCGTTAGCTCGCTCGAGCGAGGATTATCATCGCTCGAGCAAGATGGCACAAAAGGTTTGAATTTAGAAGTCATATACTCAAAAAAGCATTCTCTGTCCTCGCTCGCGCGAGCTTAAGTCATTGCTCACGTGAGGAGGGCTCGCTCGAGCGAGAATTATAATCGCTCGAGCAAGGACATAACTTGGCTCCGATACTTTCTTAGTATTTTAGCCCTAACTTTTTACCTCAAACTCCAATTGATATGATTCCATTTGCGTTGAAAAAATAATAGAAAACTCCACAACTTTTATGTTTTGACCAACTCATGAATCAATCGTCTTCAGGGTCAACAATGTATGAGAAAGTTACATAAAATTCTAAGATTGGCACAACTTGCCCGTTTTGACTTGTTTTTGAGAAAACACTTAAATAGGTCTAAATTGTTAGTGATTAGAGTTAACCTTAATGCATAATCGTATATTTGTGATGTAGATTAAGGGTGAGAGGCCATTAATAGGATTTTACTTGACTTCGCGTAACTTCGAGTTTTTGTAGGAGAATCTCATCTTTACAGTATTTTATTTTAACTCGCATGGATATTTTGAATTAAAATATTTGAACTTGCATATGCCATTGAAATCACATTTGTAAAACTAAAAATCTGATATAACTCTAAAATCTAAATCTACCTGAATTCTGAAACCTGAATCTGCTTAAACTCTGAAAAGCTGAAAATCTGAAATCAAGAATCTGAACTATATATAAGAAACTTGCATCTTATTTATATTAGTATCTGCATTTATTTTATGATTGACCTGAACAACCCCTCAAAAATTTATGAACAACTTTCTAGCGCAAGTTACCCTCCGAGTGTAAGGGCTTGTTGCATCCTAAAAAAGGGTTCATTAACGATGATGGTAGGTAGGGGTTCCCATCGGCTCTATTCCTGCTCTCTAGATATAGTTTACTCGAGAGATATTTTAAGTTGAGGATTAAGTCATGAATTACTGAACTTTGCATATAGAAGTTAGAGAAACTAAGACACTGAAACTCTGCATCTGTTCTTGAAATTGTTTTCACACATTTAGAAATTAATCTTACATATGATTTCCACACTTAAATTCAGTTTATTATCTGCATATATGTTTAACAAGCTATATTTCGGTATTTATTTTGAAACCATGTTAGTTAAAGTAAAATGCAGTGGATGTCTTTCTTCTACTGAGCTTTGTTGGTTAGCTACTCTGACTATACATCACAGTGCAGTATCTTGGCCGTATCGTACAGTATGAGACCGATCGACTAAATGGGAGGAAGAGCCTGAGGTTCCTCCTGAGGAGTTTTTCCCAGTATAGAACTTACTGATTTTCTTACTTGTGGTGAGAGTTAGACTTAGATTTGTGGGCCCATTTTAGTTGGATATCATAGTTTTATACTTGACTTTGATTTCTGTTATGAGTAATGTTTCGATGATGGTCAGCCATCATCGGTGGTTCTTTACTTTTAATTGCTTCCGCATTTATTTTCCTAGCTCTAGATTCTTTTTTGCGCTTTACTCTGATATGTGCTCTGTTTGTCCGGCTTATCGTTTAATCGATAGGTTGGCGAACCGTCCTTTCCTATACCTGAGGGATTGGAAAAGTTCGCATCAGAGCCCATGGTTTTAGAATTCTCTAAGGACCCATAAGAACCCAATCGTGACCGGTACAGTTCGCATCAGAGTTATGTTGTTAGGTCATGAGTCCATTATGACTGTGTGCATGATTGTGGTCACAATTTGAATACTGACTGATGTTGTGGTGTTCACAATGACAGATTAGCATGGCCCCAAGATTTAGAGGCAGAGTCAGAGGTAGGACAGTACCTTTAGAGGACATTCCTGAAGGTGTCGGTACATCGAGGGGAGTTGCCTTCGCAACTGGTTCTAATGCAGTTTCGGTAGGAGCCAGAGTTGAAAGAAGTCAGGGTGAAAGAATGGAACAAGTGTTGAAAAATCAGGCCACCAACATAGCTTAGCAGACCGCATCTATAGCTCAGCAGGCTGCTGTAATCGCCCAGCAAGCAGAGCTGATTTCTGCTGGACAACAACAACAATCATCAGGATTTGTCGAATTCAGGGGGATGAGACCTCCAAATTTTTCTGGGCAGACCGACCCGATGGAACCCAAAGGTTGGTTAGATGAGATGGAAAAGATCTTCGAGGTGCTTCAGTGCACCAATGTCGAGAAGGTTAGATGGGCAACCTTCAAACTAGACAGACAGGCTGGACCATGGTGGAAGTCCGTGGCTAGACACAGGGAGCAGGAGTTTCCCAATACTCCTTGGACATGGGCTGAGTTTATCGAGGCGTTCAACGATCACTTTCCTAAGATCGTCAGGCATCAGATGGAAGTCCAGTTTATCGAGCGTAAGCAGGGGACAATGTCAGTGCGTGAGTTTGGAGATGAGTTCACATGATTTTTGAGGTTTGCACCTCAGCATGTGGCCACCGATATGATGAAGGCCAGAAAATTTCAGCTGGGTCTTAGGCCGAGTATACAAGAGAGCGTGACTATGGGAAATAGAAACATATGGAGGAGTACTGTCAAAGGCCCTCATAGCTGAGGAAGAAATTCAGAAGCGATTTTTGAGGAGTCAGCCGAACAAGGACAGGGTCGTGCAAGGGCAGCCAGGTGCTTATCAGAATAAGAGGGCCAAGTTTATGAAGCCACCAGTGAACCTTATTCAACCTGTATTTTCTAGACCAACATTTTCTTCTGGACCGATCCCTTATCAAAGATCGACAGCATCATCACATGTGCAATCTGTACGACCAGCAGGTTCTACGGCTAGTGGAGCTTCAGTGGCACAGGGATCCTCTCATGCACCATCTTTTGTTTCGGTCACTATGTGCGTAAGGTGTGGGAAACCACACAAGACCGAGGATTGCTGGAAGAACACTGGAGCGTGGTTCCAGTGTGGCGCAATCAGACACATGGTTAAGGATTGTCCTCAGGAGGACAGGGAAGAACTAGTTTGACTTCTACTCGGAGATCGACCCGACCTACTATTCAAGGTCGAGCCTACGCCGTGACAACTCAGAAAGCTAGAAGGTCGAACGGCGTGATCCAAGGTATTATCAAAAGTTGAGATGTCTTTTTATTTTATTTTGTTATACATAAAATTGCTAAGTACTTAATAGATTTTATTAATAAGTTATGGATGAACACACATGCTTAAAGAATTTAATTGAAACACCGGTATAAACTAAGGTACCCTTTTTATGCGTCAGGGGAGCGATGTAAACAAAACCGAAGTGCGAGTGTTGATAGACCCCGGGTCTACACATTCTTTTGTCACTCCGTTGTTCGCTGAGAAGTTGGGCATCATTCCCAAGGCCCTTGATTTCATCTTGGCAGTATCAATTCCTACGGGTAACTCAGTGAACACCGATACCATGTGTCAATCAGTGATTGTAATGATCAAAGACCACGAGATGACAGCTGATTTGATCATTTTTAGCATGGAAGGGTTAGACGTGATACTAGGGATAGATTGGCTATCTGCTTACCACGCGAGCGTGGATTGTCTTCGAAAAATTGTGACATTTCACCCGCCAAAGAGAAAATTTTTCCGATTTTACGGAGTCAAATCTGCGTGGCACCGTTTATCTCTACCATTCGAGTAGACCGTATGATGAGGAATGGGTGTTGTGGATATCGTCCATACTTGCAAGATCATAGGGAGGAGAAGAAAAATATTACAAATATTACAATTGCTTGTGAGTATTCGGATGTTTTTCCTGAAGATCTACCTGGATTACCACCTGACAAAGAGATTGAGTTTGCGATTGAGTTAGCGCCGGGTACTAAACCAGTATCAAAAGCTTCGTATCGAATGGCGCCTATAGAATTGAAAGAGTTAAAGGAGCGTCTTTAGGAACTGCTAGATAAGGGTTTTATCAGACCAAGTGTGTCACCCTGGGGAGCACCGGTTCTATTTGTAAAGAAGAAAGACTGTTCAATGCGGCTTTGCATTGAATACCACCAGCTAAATAAGTTGACAATTAAGAACTGTTATCCACTTCTAAGAATTGATGATCTGTTTGATCAGTTACAAGGAGCAAGGTTCTTCTCGAAGATTGACTTGAGGTCAGGCTACCATCAGTTGAAAGTTATATCTGAAGACATTCAAAAGAAAGCATTCAGAACCCGATATAGACACTACGAGTTCTTGGTCATGCCATTTGGGTTGACAAACGCACCCGCGTCATTTAT
The DNA here is from genome assembly GCA_021018995.1 of Chloranthus sessilifolius. Lineage (NCBI taxonomy): Eukaryota > Viridiplantae > Streptophyta > Magnoliopsida > Chloranthales > Chloranthaceae > Chloranthus > Chloranthus sessilifolius. The sequence goes on from CM037584.1 coordinate 82,173,700, forward strand.
GGACTTGATGAACCGGATATTCAAATCACATTTGGACAAGTCGGTAGTAGTTTTTGTAGATGACATCCTCATCTATTCAAAGACATGAGAAGAACATGAGCAGCATCTGCGAGTGGCCCTACAAACCCTCAGTTCCCTATTTGCCATTTCCCAACGCTTTAAAAGCAGCTTCTCCTTTTGATAAAGGGATTGCCAAAGTAGAGGAAATGATAGAAACCTTTAAGCAAGTAAAGATCAACTTGCCTTTACTTGATCCAATTAAGCAAGTGTTGGCCTATGTCAAGTTCTTAAAAGACCTTTGCACCCACAAAAGACAATCGAGGATACATCTATCCAAGAAAGTCTTTTCAGCAGAAAAAGTGAATCAAGTCTTGACTATAGCAACTCTAACAAAGCTCCAAGACCCTGGAATATCCACTATCTCCTGCATCATTGGGGATCATACCATTAAAAAAGCCTTATTAGATCTAGGAGCTAGTGTGAATTTGCTTCCATACTCAGTTTATGAGAAGTTGGGCTTAGGTGAGTTGAAACCCACACATGTGATCTTACAACTAGCTGACAGGTCTAAGAGGAAGCCTGTGGGAATCATAGAAGATGTCTTGGTCTGCCCAAAATCACAGGGATGAAAATAGCATACTTGCCTGGCTCCATATCCAGTTCAGAAAATCAGCAGGATAAAAGAATTTATCAACCCCGACAAGTAACTTTTGGTAATATTAGAGTCAAATTGAATGTGTACAATACAGCTCATCAATCCCATTTAGATAATGAGAACAGTTTTTTCATTGAGCTGCTGGATGAGTTGGTGGAAGAAACTCTGCCCCAACTACTACATAGTAATAATTTGTTTGACGTTTTTGATGAAGTTTGGAATGAAACAGTGGAATAGAAAGCCTCCACATCTGAGCTTGAACAAGTGTAAACTGTAAATTCTGAAGTGGAGCTAGCAAAGCATTACCCAGGGAAACCAGCTTTGTTATCTCTTCCACCACCTTTTAAGGCACCCCTATTGCCTTCACTCATCAGTCCCCCAGATGTGAGCTAAAGCAGCTCCCAAAATTTTTAAAGTATGCCTTCCTAGCAACTAATAAGAAATTGCCAATCATAAATTCTTCTTCTCTCACTCTTGAGCAAGAGGAAGAGCTGCTTTGTGTGCTAAGGAAACATAAGAGAGCAATAGGGTGGACTATAACAGATCTTGGAGGCATAAATACTGATGTGTGCATGCACAAGATTCATCTTGAAGAGGGCTCCAAACCCTCTAGGGAGATGCAAAGGAAATTGAACCCACACATCTAGGAGGTTGTCATGAAAGAAGTTGTTAAGCTGTTAGATGTTGGGTCATTTACCCATCTCGGATTCTCAATGGGTGGCACCTACCCAGGTGGTGCCTTAGAAATCTGGGATCACTGTAGTTCAAGCAGACTTAGGAGAGCTGATCCCAACCAGACAGACCACTAGTTGGAGGGTGTGTATAGATTACAGGAAGCTCAATGAGAAAACCAACAAAGACCATTTCACATTTCCCTTCATTGATCAAATCTTAGATAAGCTGGCAGACAAGGCATTTTACTATTTTCTTGATGGTTATTCAGGGTACAATCAGATCCCTGTATACCCACAAGATCAAGAGAAACTACCTTTACATGCCCCTTTGGAACCTTTGTATACAGAAGGATGCCATTTGGGCTATGTAATGCACCTGCCACCTTTCAAAGATGTATGTATGTTATTTTCTCTGACATGATTGATCAGTTCTTGAAAATTTTTATGAATGATTTTTTCATATATAGGGATGATTTTAGCCAATGCTTACAACACCTTAGCCTGGTGTTGCAAAGATGTGAAGAAACCAACCTAGTCTTGAATTGGGAGAAGAGTCACTTCATGGTGACTCAAGGCACTGTGTTAGGACATGTTATCTCTCACAAAGGGATAGAGGTTGATCAAGCTAAAATCGATTTAATTGCACATCTACTCCCACCCAAAACTGTCAAGCAAGTCAGGTCATTCTTGGGACATGCTGGTTTCTATCGAAGGTTAATCAAAGATTTTAGCAAAATCTCCAAACCTCTTTGCCACTTGTTGTGCCAAGAGGTTCCATTTGAATTCAATGATGAATGCCTGGCTGCCTTTGAATTGATGAAGACATGTTTCACTACTGCTCCCATTTTACAGGCTCCATATTTCTCCTTGCCATTCGAGCTGATGTGTGATGCATCAGACTTTGCTATTGGTGCAATCTTGGGACAAAGAAAAGACAAAGCACCAAGTGTAGTGGCTTATGCAAGAAAATCAATGGTTGATACCCAGCTGAACTACACAACAACTGAAAAGGAACTGTTGGCCATTGTATTTGCTTTGAAGAAATTCAGATCATATGTGTTGGGATCTAAGATCATTGTGTTTACTGACCACTCAGCCTTAAAATATCTCTTGTCCAAAAAGGATGCTAAAGCTAGACTGATGGGTTTTGCTTTTGTAGGAATTTGATTTAGAGATCAAGGACAAGAAGGGGGTTGAGAATGTGGTAGCAGACCACCTATCTAGGATCCCAGCTGCTGAACAAGAGAGCTTGCCCATCAATGATTCCTTTCCAGATGAGCAATTTTTTCCTGTAGAGATAAGTGTGCCCTGATTTGCCAACATAGTAAACTATCTAGCTGCAGGTACAATCTCCCCACATTGGAATAATGATGATAGGAATCTATTTTTCTCACAGATTCGATATTACATGTGGGAGGATCCTTACCTTTTTAAGTATTGTGCAGACCAGGTGGTAAGAAGATGTGTGCCTGAAACTGAATTTAAAAACATTCTGACCATGTGCCATGAACAGGCTTGTGGAGGCCATTTCAATGGCAACAAAACTGCTGCAAAGGTGCTTCAAAGTGGCTTCTATTGGCCCACTCTTTTCAAAGATGTCATTCAGCATTGCAAAGCCTGTACTAGATGCCAGCAAATGGGGAGTATTTTCACACGAAACTCCATGCCTCTGCAGCCCATTCTTGTGGTGGAGCTTTTTTATATTTGAGGGATAGACTTTATGGGCCCTTTCCCTCCTTCCCATGGTTATAATTATATTTTTGTGGTTGTGGACTATGTGTCCAAATGGGTTGAGGCCACAGCCACAAGAATGGGGGGAGTCATTTCTGCAACAAACAGTTTGAGAACCTCCTTAGAAAGAACTCTGTGATACACAGAGTTGCCACCCCACACCACCCACAAACCAGTGGACAGGTGGAGATTTCTAACAGAGAGATCAAACATATTTTGAAGAAAACAATGAGAGTGGATCAGAAGGATTGGTTCCTAAAGCTACCTGATGCCCTGTGGGCTTATAGAACTGCCTATAAGACTCCCATTAGGATGTCTCCTTTCAGGCTGGTATATGGCAAGGCATGCCATTTACCAGTGGAGCTTGAGCATAGGGCATATTGGGCTATTAAAGCATTAAATACTGACTTAACTTCTGCTGGCATTCAGAGGAAACTCCAGCTATCTGAGTTGGAAGAGCTATGGTTGGATGCTTATTCCAATGCGAGAATGTACAAGGAGGAAACCAAGGCCTTCTTTGACAAGCAATTGTTAAGAAAAGAGTTCATTGTTGGTAGCAAGGTATGGCTTTTCAACTCTAAGCTGAAATTTTTCTCAGGAAAATTGAGATCCAGGTGGGAGGGACCCTACATAGTTGAGCATGTATCCCCATCTGGAGTAGTTGAAATCAAGGATCCTAACGATGGCAAGATCATGAAAGTAAATGGTCAGAGGCTCAAAATGGTTATTGAAAATTTGGAGCCCATGATGACCACTTCCCTTCAAGAACCTCCATTACTTGACTGATTCTCAATAATGTATAGTATGTACCATATTTGTTGTTTTGGTGTTGTTATTACTATTTAGCAGAGTAATTAGGGTTTAATATGTGCATGTACATATCATGTGTCCTTCATAGGCTGACTTAAGGCAGGACCTGTTTAATTTGACTGAGGATTTGCCAAATGGATGTGTAGCATGATAGTGGGGAAGGATATAGGCCTATTTGAATTGAATTATACAGGCTATGTTGGTGTAAAATTATTCGTCGATAGGATCGTTGAACCTGTCGATAGCTTCTAAGGGTCTTTGGTTGTAATTCTCGATAGGTTCAGAGTACTTGTCAAGAGGTTTTCTGAACCTCTCGGAAAGATTTTTGCTAGAACATAGAACCTATCGAGGGGATGAATGGTACCTGGTGAAGGATTGGTGAACTTCTAGAAATGACGCAGTGGGCAACCTAGACCCATCGACAGGACTGTGTGAACCTCTCGAGAGGTTCAGCAGTGCTTCAATCCTCGACAGGTTGTACCAACCCATCGATAGGTTGTACCAACAGTGTTTCCCCCGTGTCTAAACATTAATTACTCTTATCACCCTGCCTTAACTCCCATTACTATAAATAAACCACCATGCACTCCGTGGTACAAGTCCCCATATTATCGCACGACGTTCCATACTTTCTGCAACCGACTCGCCACTTACCGCCAATACCATTTCAGCAATTATGACTTGGGAAGATGAGAAAATTTAATACGATGATACGCATCCCACCTCCCACGTTTTAAATACTAGCCTGGTTCACCTCCTTCACAGTTGTTCGCATTTAACCTCCTCAGTTCATCCCTATTCACAATCATGACGGACGACAAACCCACCTGCTCCGCCTCCATCCCCCTAAGCCCTCTCATCCCCACTCTTGGCCTGCAGTTCCTCTTCCAGCGGTAGCAGGTTGAGAATATCCCTGAGCCAAGGGGCGCAATTTTTTTTGGAAGGGATGTTTTGCTCTAGGCCGTGGAAGTTGCTGCCATAGTCATGTCTATGTTAGAATGTGTCTAGGTTTTCTTATATATATGTCTAGGTTTTCTCCATTGTACATATTCTTTGGATTTCAATGCAATTTCTTTTTGTTCTGATTCATTTATTTGATATGAATGTACAATGTTTATTTTCTTTCTTTTGTGTATCTCTGTTTTTACCCTGCTGCACACTCACATTTATTTTTGAATCAGTGAGGACATTGCTCCTCATCGGTTTGGGGGTGTGGCAAGGTATTCCAATGGATAGTTAATAGTAGTGCAGCAAGGTTCAATAGAAATTGAGAAAATAAAGTAAATTCCCACCTGAATTTTTTTTTTGAAAAATAAAAAATGGAATATGCTGCAGTTCTAACACTATAATGAAGCAAATGTCAGGAATTTTTATTCAAAAATTAGCACTTAGTGAACTTGAAAGGAGAGAAGATCTATGAGGATACTCCCCAGAAAATTTGATGGAAGACCATACCCAGGGAGAGTTGAGCCTGAGAATTTTTTTTTTCTTGAAGAGTGTCTTGGCAAATTTTTTCTGCTCTAAGGACTGATTGGATCTAGCTTTGATCACTAGAAGTTAAGCAAATCCAAGTAGAAACAGCTTGACAACATTCTTGACATTGAGGACAAGAAGTAAGGTCATTCCTTAGACAATTTGAACTTAAAATACCCTTATCCTTTGAACTGCCCTTGATACACATCATTTGAGCCTTAAATTCTAAGCTTTTCTTTGATAAAAACTAGAAAATTTGAACCCAAATCCTCAATGACCTGATGCAGCCTGACCCTCACTCTGAGATTTCATAAGGTAAAGGAGAAGGAATTGAAGAGGTTAGAGGAGCAAGGTTTGATAATTTGGTAGAAGAAGAAGAAAATACATGTGAAGGCAAGAGTGATGAGTAATAGTGGCATGCCAGCCCATATTAAAAAAAAGAGAAAATCAAAACAAAAAGAATGAGAAAGATAAGTTATTTCATTGAAAGATTGAAATGAGGATTAGAAACTGATCGCTTCAAATCTAAAAATTCAAGAAGTAGATGGAAGATGTACTGAAATGAAGAAGGTGTTGTCTAGACCACCTCCTTACCTTATTGATTTCTCAATTTGAATCCTTTCTACTCTTTTATTCTATATAACTTCACCCTTAAGTCATATTACAACCCAATAAAAAAGACCTTACTGATCTGAAATGGATTGAGCTGTCATGTGGAGACAAGGACTGGTCTGATCTATGATGAAAAGAGTTAGAAAATCTCAGAAATTAGAGCAATGTCTATGTTCATGCTTGCAGTCCTATTTGAGGGCTGTAACTGCTCTTGAGCTGTGTGAACTGATGCACCCTTCTAGTTTCATTCTGAGTGGCAACCTTGGTGAGCTTTGGATATGAAATTAAGTTTGTTGGGGGTTGTATCATAACAAAAATTCTCAATTTAATAGTTAGTTATGTATTAAATTTTGGATAAAATGTCTTGACATGAGCTGATTGATTATGAAGGAATTGCAACAGAATTTCAGTTTTTAAAAAAAATGTTGTGTTTTTTATAAGAACCTTCTGAACTTAAGGGAACAAGGTGTGGAATGAATTTTAGTTTGGCTTGATTTTTGTTCTCAACATGCTGCATTAACATTAACTGAACCATTAGGGAAGTTTGTGGGTAACTTCACTGAAAACCCTCAGGAGACTTCACTCCTCCACTAGGGATCACCTAGGGGTTTAAAAGGCTTGATGCATATGCTAAATGCATCTTCACTCCTCCACTAGGGATCACCTAGGGGTTTAAAAGGCTTGATGCATATGCTAAATGCATCTGTGTTCCCTACAAAAGTGGCATTCTTTATTTTCAATAATGATTTTTACTTTCTCCTTTGCTCAGGGACTAGCAAAGCTTAGGTTTGGGGTGCGTTATGCAGTGAGAAAGACCATTTTTCACCTCCTAAACTGACCTCTGTTGGACCCTTGAGCTGACTAATAAGGTGTTTTAAGTATGTTTTGTAGATAAGCAATAAAATCCAGCTTTAGTGCGGATATCCACCTAAAAAAGCCAAAGAAGCAATTTGCTCCTCATCATGTGTTCACAACAGCCCAAAGGCCTGTCAGTCACACAATCAGAGCTTTATAAATTCATGAGAAGGTCATGGGATCAACAAGACATGCTTGATAGCAAGCACAGTTGCAAAGGAGATAGATTGAACCCACCAAGAGGTTACTGAGTGCTAACGGATGGAAGATAGCATACCAAAGATAGGTGTCAGCTGAGGAAACTCAAAGCAGAAGCTGTCGAGAAGTTTTGAAGCTCAAATGCCAATCTACCGAGAGGATCCATTAAGCTATCGCAAGGTTCTAGTTGCTTGTCTATAGGTTGTGCTTGCAGTAAAAGAATCATGTTGATACCTTACCTAAAGGTGCAGGGGAAGTTGTGAGGTTCAACTGAACCTATCGAGCAGAACGAGAGAAGCTTTTGACAGGACCTTCGAGAACCTGTCGAGATGATCCCCAACTTGTTGAACACTTCACCAAGTCAACAGGTTGATAGTAACCTGTCGACAAGATGAACGAAGAACTGAACAGAAGGTGTCGAGAGCCACTTCAATCCTGTCGAGATATGTCAACCCTATCGACATGTGCACTTCAACTCAGCGAGAGGTTTTTCAAACCTATCAAAATACAGAGCAAGCAGACTAAGAACCTACCGAGAAGTTTCCTGAACCTCTCGACATTGGTTTTGGGAACTTTTCATGGCCCTTCTTCAATAGCTACAACTTCTAAATTTTGTGCACACGATCCAAGGCACGATAGTTATTTTTTGTATTCAACTAAGCACGAGCGGGAACTCTAACTACCTCACATTTACTTGTTAGTTGTGAACCAATAAGAGACAAGCTTCTAGAAGAAGGATCAACCATATCAGTATAACTGTATTATTCTTTTGAGTTCTGATTAGCTGAAACAGATCTGAGAAAAAGGTATAAATAGAGGAGCAATCACATTGAAAAATGATCTAGAAATTGAGAGAGTGAGAGCCCAGTTTGAATTCACTTTCCCTCCAATTTTTTCCTCTCTTTCCCCTCTTCTTCTTCCTCGCTTTTAGCTAATTATGGTTGGCTAAAACTTCTCCAGTAGCTAGGGTGAGGTTATGAGCTGTAATTAAGAGTTTCAGAGGCTTTGTAAGGGATTAGATGGTGCATAGATTGTAGATCTGAGCACAATATTATAAGTAGTGACATTGCAATAGAATTTTGGGATTTAGAGTTAATTCTGAGCTATACTTCATTTATTCATATTTGATTTCCCTAGTTTGGATACTTATGTGGGCCAGCTAGAAATGGGGAGCTTGTAGCCTGACATTCACAGCATCTACAATGGCTAGCTTGTTCTAATCAAGACCATTGGCTGGAGACAATCTCTAGGATGATCTGTGACCATTCAAGTGGACAGGTCATAGCCTTAGGATTGCTTTGATTCTCTGGTTAAGATCAGATCCTTATACCATGCATCTGTCGAGGTCAAACTTTGGGAGCTTGTAGCCAGATGGAGGATTGTTGCTGATCTTATCTAAGCATAGCCTTTGATTCATTTAATTTTCAGTAAAAGACCAAATCCCTAGCTGTTGCTCTCCATCCTTCGATTTTTAATCCATTTTCCTTCACTCTGTGGTTTCTTAAAATCTGGATCAACTGCATTTGATTTTTATAGTTCATAGTGACAAAAAACCCAAAATCTCTCCTATTTCCTGTTTTAGTGTAGCTTAAATTAGGATAGAGTACCAGATCTATTACAGATCTGGAGATTTACCATAGTTCACTCACATTTTCCTATAGATATAACCTTACTTACCTATCAAAACTTGTTACAATAGCCCTGTATCTTGCAGGTCTAGGAGATTATAGTTGTGCTGAATCCACCCTCTATTTCAAACTGATTTTATTTTGCTTTTACCATTACACAATAAATCAGCACACTTGATTTCTATAATAGCTATACCTATTATAACTCCCCACATTAAGGAAGCTCTTACTCCTATGGTGACCACCAATGATCAACCATTGTATAGATCAGAGAGAGCAAAGAAGTCAGCCATTTCTTATGACTATATTGTCTACCTCAATGAGAGTGAGTACGATTTTAGAATCAATGAAACATAAATCGGTTTGGGATCTTTGCGAGTTACCTGAAAGAGTTAAGCCTGTAGGCTGTAAATTAGTATATAAAACCAAACAAGACTCTAAAGATAATGTTGAAAGATACAAGGCCAGGTTAGTCACTAAAGGGTTCACTCAAAGGGAGGGAATAGACGATAAAGAGACATTTTTCCTTATCTCTAGAAAGGAATCTTTTAGGATAGTCATGACTTTGGTTGCTCATTTTAACTTAGAATTGCATTAAATGGATGTAAAAACTACTTTTCTAAATAGTGACTTGCATGAAGATGTCGTTATGACACAATCTAAAAATTTTCAAGTTAAGGGGGAGAGTTATTTAGTTTGTAGACTCAAAAGGCCTTTATATGGTTTAAAGCAGACATCTCGACAATGGTACTTAAAATTTCACGAAGTAATTTCAAACTTTGGTTTTAAAGAAAATATTATGGATCAATACATATACCTTAAAATCAGTGGGAGCAAGTTTATCATCTTTATTTTGTATGTTGATGATATATTGCTTACGAGTAGTAATTTGAACATGTTACATGAGACAAAGAACTTTTTATCAAAGAGTTTTGATATGAAAGATCTTGGTGAAGCTTCCTATATGATAGAAATTGAGATTCATCGAGATAGAGCCTGTGACATATTGGAATTATCTCAAAGAGCTTATACTAATAAAGTTTTCAAAAGGTTTAACATGCATAATTGTTCCGCTACTGTTCCCACTGTAATTAAGGGTGATAAATTCAGTCTACTTTAGAGTCCCTGGATTGATTTGGAGAGAAAGCAGATAAAGACAATTTCCTATGCATCGGCAGTTGGGAGTCTCATGTATGCACAAGTTTGTACTCATCCTGACATAGCATATATAGTTGGAGAATTTTATCTTAGGGTTTCGAATTGTTGATAGTATTTCAAGGCCACTGATAATCTTATGTGACAATTCTGTTGTGATAACTATTTCCAATAACAAGTCTAGTGGAGGTTCTAAATATATTAATATCAAATATCTTGTTGTAAGAGAGAAAGTTCAGAATCAAATTATATCTGTTGAAAAGATCAGTGCGACACTTATATTGGCTGACCCTCTCACTAAAGGTTTAACTCCCAAGCTCTTTTCGGAGCACATTGGGCCCATGAGAGTAAAGGATAATTTTGATGGCCTTTGAGAGTGGATGAATAAGAGTGAATATATTTGTTCAATTGATTAAGAAATAACAATTATTTATTTACTTTATCATTTTTATGCAAATAAAATTTTGAAACATATGGTGCCAATAGATGACAATACAGTAGGATCAATAATAGATTGAGTTTGCTTGTTATCATCATTCAGTTTGTAAACTTGCAATCTATGCGAAATCATACTAGTTGGAATCCGTGTTAGTGACGAATTCTAATGCGGTAACTAATGAACGGTCATGTATCGATTACATGACTATATTGATTTTGTGTTAGAACTCTCACTGAACCGGACTGATTATAAAAACTTTGATTGAGATTGATTAGGACTTGTCATTCAAAGAAAGTTAGCTAACATTTGGTAATCGGAGTTTATTGACATCGTGTGGCCAAGTGAGAGACTGTTAGAAGTTTTTATTTTTGTAGCCGTCACTATAGTCAATCCGTTGACCGGTGAATGGTGTTAGATCAATCTTGAGATGTAATAGTTGCTAATTCAGTGAATTTGAAGAGAATAAGCAACTAATAATTAAGTCTTTTAGTTAAGGTATGATTGTGATTTTCAATCACAATATAATTAGTAATTCAAGTTCTTAATGGGAAAGGACTCTTTGGCTATAAATATAAGGGATGTTTGGTCCCAATGATTGCTCAACACACTTCAACCCTCCATATTAGCAAAAGCATCCCCATTGTGTTAGGAGGTATTGAGAGTGAGGAGATCATTGAAGATCGACAACCCACCTTTGATGTCTCACACTCAAGGTGCGCACATATATTCTATTCATGCTACTCTTTTTGGCATGAGGAACAACTTATATTTTTTGTTTGGGAGGGGGGACATCATTATTCAACATCAATGCTTAGTGATACATAAAGATTAGGTATACTAATAAAAAATTAAACATCACTACAAAATATAAGTCTATTAGTGTAGTTTTTGGCTATTAACATAAAAACTTGTTGTTTCATTAGCGACAGGACTAGCAGCGATAGTTTTTTTTGTTACTAGCGGTAGTTTTAGGTTGTCGCAGAAATACTTTATTTTTATAGTGTGTTTGGCTGAGTCAAGAATTTAAAACCACTATATATGACCATATCAGCTGGACCAGGCGAGAACATATCAAGTAATTGTTGGTTAAGATTGTTGTGCTATTATATTTATTAAAAAGTGTGATGGTGAAAATATGGTGGCAAACACAAATCAAAGAGGGGAGTGAAATGGAGTGAAATAGCACAAAACAACAATCTAAGCACAGCCTGCAAGATACAGGGTTGTTGTAGCAAGTTTTGATAAGTAAGAGTTTGTCTCACGGAGAGTGATGATCTAAAAACCTAAAGGCATATAGTAAACTCTAGATCTAACTACAAATTTGACAACTCTAAACCTACACTAGAAAGCAAGGTAAAGAAAGGGTGTTTAAGTATCACAACTAAAATAAAACTAAAAATAGGAATAAAGTACAATTAAAGAAAGGAAGTAGAAGAGAGTGAATGTGGTGTGATGAAAATAAAGCAAAAATGTGGAGAAGTAGGCATCTGTGGGTAAATCAGTACTGCAACTCAGTTCAAGAGATGAATCTGCAGTAGTCCTTCAGGTGGTTACAAGCACATCTGCAAGGTAAAAGAATCTAACCTAACCCAAAGGTATGAACTGATTTTAGGGTTGTATTCTATCCACTTAAATGGTCACAAAATATCTCAGAGATTTCATCCAAGCAAAAGGTCAGAGCTGAAATAAGAAAACTATTACAGACACTATGTTTGCAAGGCTACAAGCTCATGTAACCATAGGATCAAACAATCCATGAAGATCTGGTGGATATTACAAGAAGTCACAGATTGAATGAGGCTTTGAAATCAGCTGATCATTGCTACAAAGAGACCTGCAATGACCAAGCTCTCAAGTTTGCAATTTGTTTAAGATCTCAAGACCATTCACTGAAAATGGTGATGTAAAACAAAAGAGAGTTTGGCTCTGCATGTGTCTCTCACTTGGCTACAAGCACAAGTGCAGAGAAAATAAATCCAGCTCAGCCCTGTGGTTTAGATCAGTCTTAGGGCTATATTCTGCCCACTAAAATGGTCACAGAGTATCCCAGAGGTTAACCCAGTTACAGAGGTTGGAGATAGAACAGTAATACTACTGTTGCCACTATGGTTGCATGGCTACAAGCACATGCCTCCATAAGAGCATCAAACCTATATAAATCTATGTGATAAACATAGGTAAAATACATATTTAATGGAGCTTTAAAAATAGATTTTCATTGATTAGAAAGGACTTACAATGAGTGGCCCTCAAGGCAGCAGTCTATGCAAAACCCCAAAACTACTCACTATATTATTATAAAACCCGATTACAGCTTAGAAGAAACCTAGCTGCTACAAAGTTTTAGCTAGCAAAACTGCTGAGCTAAGGAAAAGAAAGAATAAAATAAACCCTAATCTGAAAATATAAAACCGTACAAGTGAGCTCAGACTAATCCTGGCTCCCTTTCTAAGACAGATTATAGCTTTATTTATACAATCCATAAAGCATTGGTGTGCATTAGCCAATCAGAAATAAGATGTTTGGAGCTGCTGTCGTTGCCCTTTTGTGGCCAAGTAATTGCATTGGGGTGTGTGGGACAGTTCAACACCTTGGGATGTGTGCCCTAGAAGCTGTGAAATCCTAAAAATACCCTTGAATGTTCGAATGCAGCTGCTGGAACCCATGCCTCGAGCAGATGACTTCAGAATTTCACTTCTCAAGCAGTTCTCGAGAGGATGGAGGCTTCAAGCAGCTTTAGAATTTTGTCCTCGACAAGATCTGGTGAGGATCTCGACAGGATGAAAAACAGCCGATTTAAGTGCTCGAGTAGCTTCAATGCAGCATCAGGTCTGCTCAAGTAGTTCAACTCTGCAACTCGACATGCTATAATTACAACACTTGCAGCTCAAGTAGTTGTTTTCAGCTGCTTGAAATCATTAATGTGGTGCTCGACAGCTTCAATGCAGCATTAGGTCTGCTTGAGAGGATCAAAACAATAGCTCAAGAGGTTCAATGCACCTGCTCGAGGTGGGTTAATTCACAGCAGTGAGCTGCTCGAGAGGCTTAAAGCTCCAGGTTCTCCAGGTTTCCAGCTCGAGAGGCTCAATGAACCACTCGAGCAGATGATCTTTATGGTTTTACACTGCTCAAGGACCTGGTTTATAAGTTGTTGCTCAGCAGCTTGCTTTAGCAACTGCTTGATTGTGTAGCTCTTTGAATCTTCAGCTGCTCAAGGAGTTTTAGTGTGCAGCTGTGACAAGCTGCTCTTTCATCAATTGAACTGCTTGAGATCAGCAAGGTTGCTTCAACAAACTGCTCAAGGTATTTGGTGCAGCAATAGAACTACTCGAGTTCTTCATGGCAGCTATGCATATTGGATCTATGTATAGCCTCCACTCTCCAGCTACTCATCTTCAATTCTACCCCTCAACAGCTTGGTTTTTTTTAACAATTGCAGATGGTGTGCTCGAGTATATGGTACTGAGGTTGCTGAGCTACTCGAGTCACCATTTGCTACAACTTTGATATGCTTGGGTTGCTTGCAAGGAGACTGTTGTAGTTGATCATGTGCCCAACTGATGTTCTATTTACTCCACTGTAGCAGCACTCCATAACTTTAGCTCCACATCTCACCCTCAATAGGCCCTCTAGGACCCCGAAGCATGCTAAGTAGTCCCAATGGTGTGAACCACTATGGTGCATTTATTTTGAATCCATCAGCTCCACAACTAAGCTCAAAATTCCTTCTTCTTGCCACAAAAATGATGAATTGCAGCACTAAACTATAGTTTCCTGTCATCTATAAAAATACACTTAAAAGTCATTATTAACTAACTCAAAGGTCTACTAAAGGTCAGGTTAAGAGGTGAAAAGTGTTATATTTCAATGCTTAACAATAATATAATAATAAAAAAAGTATTGAGGATATTTTTGTAATAAAAAGATATTTAAAAATATAATAATTTCATTTACAGTATTTTTAGGATTTTGCCCGATTCAATATCGCCTATATCGAGAGATATAACCTTATAGAGGGGCTGGTATTTGACTGATATCAGCCAAGAATTAACCTTATATCAAATTGGGCAGTAATATCTTATTGGGTGGGGGCTATTGGGAGGTATATCATATTGGGTGGGGGTTAACTCAATACATCTAAGCCAGATATGCCCAATATTTAAAACCATGGGCCAAGTCATTCAATGGCCCTTCTTTTGATATAATAATAATATATAAGAGTGAAAAAACAAGTCAGCTGGCACCAACTATCGTTGGTGAGGCATAGCTTATGTTAGCAGATAAGCTTTTAAATTACCACCACGATTTAAAGATAAAGGGCTCACAAACGAACATACACATAATACCGTGAGTCCACAAGAGAGGTTTTGTCACGGTGTTTCTGAGGATCAAGTTTAAGTGGCAAAGAAAAGTTGTGAAAGAGAAGTCAAATTTTTTGGGGGACCCCACGTACGCCACATAAGAAAAGAAGATAGTAGAAAAAGGCATGTCTCTTTCGCCTCGTCCAAATATAGATTTTTTCTGTGAGAGAGATTCTATGACTACTGGTGTTTGCAATGGAAGATTCCACATTCAAACACTGGGCTTTGCCCGTCAAAACTGCTGACTCCATTGAATAACTCAATGGAGATAATTTTTTGTTCCAATCTTTGAGACAATACATCTTGAGACGATGGCCTACCTATCATATGGTCAAATCTTGATTCCACATAACACACATCTCCAAAAGTGACCCGAGAACATTTCTCATGGTATGCCCATGATTGTGATCACTTTTGGGAATGTGTGCCACACAGAATCAGCATCTAACCGCCTGATATGTAGTTCATGAACTCAAAATCTACTGTGTCGAAGATGGTGATGAAAAATGATCTCCATTTGATGATTTAAGGCAATCAATAGTTTTAATAGGCTTGGCTGCAAATGTAGAGTTATCAATTGCAAATACTATGAATTTGAGGGGCAATCTTTTCTTTCCAAAAATAACCATGGCAGTTGACTAAAATATTTATAAAAAAGAAGAACATGAGCTTGTATTTGGTAACCTGAGCATTTCGATCATATGAAGACTTGGAACAGGTCAAATCAAAATTTTTAATGAAGAGCATGAGCTTGTATATGGTAACCTGCCCATTTCAAATGAAGAATTGGAACAGGTTAATTTCTTTTTATATCGATTTTCATCAAGTGTATAATTTTAGATCATGGAGCCAAAGGGTGGGTAAGAAATGAACACTTCTGTCATGGATGTTTGAAATGATTTTATAAATTGATGCAGGAGCACTTATTTTATACATATAAATATTTCTTCAATACAATCTTTGACCAACTAGATTTGTATATAAAGTCATTCAAATCACAGTGTAAATGAAATCATGAGCCATGTTTTCATCAATCAATGACTCATTAATTCTTCATTAGAAACAGTTTGGTTACCAGAAATGACCTCAAGGAATATTCGATGATGATAGAGAACAAAATAGACTAAAGTATCCACCATATAAAATTTGGGAGCCATTACTTGCATTGAGAAAGGTGGCCCTTTCCTTTCAAAAACTAAAAAAAGAGGTGGCCCTTGCACCGAATTAATTTAGAATAAAGACTTACAAGTTTGATAACCTATGTTATGTGAAAACATCATCTAAGTCGTTTGATTTGAACGTCACGATCTAAAGCTATATTAACTATAAGAGATTAAAATCAAATAAAATCCTCATTATGTGATTAAATGTAGTCAAAGGCTATTAACTGATTCAACGATTGACTACAATAGATCGCTCATGGAGTTTTGCAGTAGTGCATGAATTGTTTACAGTGCACGCGGTGTGCAGCGCGGATCTTGACATATTCGTAGATCTGAGGGGATATTAAAATCCATGTGCATTTTGAGATTCATATAGTCGTATACCATAGAGTAGTGCACCATAGAGTTGATGTACGGCCGATAGAAAGAACGTGCCCGGCAAAGGCAGCATGCCCACCCCCATGTAGAAAATCTTTTGAGATGAAAAGTAGGAGGGCAGAATCAGTTAATCGAACTGAATCAAAATTCAAAAAAATCAGTTTGACTCGGGCTTTTTAATTTATTTATTTTTTTAAATTTGAATTCATTTTATTATGTTTTATTCTTTTGGTCAATTTTTGAACTCATCCGATCGGTTTTTGGTTTTGGCCACTGAAAACCAAAAGATTGCAACACAAGCTGCATACGGGTTACTTCAAGGCCAGCCCACCGAAGCGTGTTTTAGCATGTCAATTTGTTCCTTCCAAATTAAAAAATTTCTGACTACTTTTGTGGGACGACAACGATATTATAGTACATGCTTGGAGACTGGCCTACCGACGCTAGTGTTTATGTTGTGCGGACAGCCTACCGAAGCAAATTTTCAGTTCACAACAGGGGTCACGTACACCAATATCGTGAGACGTTTTTGTCATAAAAAATATACCTCGTTATTTTGGTGATTAAAATATAGGCACAAGACATTTTAGTAAAAAATCCTTGATTTTTTCTATTTTGGATCGGTTTCGATTAGTTTTGAATTTCGATTCAAATCTTAGCATCCTTAACGAAAACTCTAAAACAACCTTAAATTTTTAAAGAAAAATAATACCTACATAGGTATCATATTGCATCCATAAATCATTGACAGCTTTGAATCAAATGATAGAAGATCGTTTTATGCTCCGATCTCTATAGTGCTATTCAAAGCAGTTAATGATTTTTGGCATAGGTCTCATCAAATATTCGATGGTTGCAAATAAAAGTACCCAAAATAGCAGCTTTAACTTTTAAAAAAATATAAAATATTCTTTGGGATAAGGGCATGTGGGTTCGAACCTATGGATTAACCCATGCATTTGAACCCCAAATCACGTGGCACGTGGTCACAAAGAACACACTAGTTTTGGGATCACGTTTCATATGACATGTGATCTATTAAAAAAATTTAAATAAAACTCTTTTGGCGGTCAAAGTTTAGATATCGCCTCACACATTCTAGTGCACTGAATTTTTTTCCCTTTAAACACATTGTAGATAGTAGATATAAAACAGATTATGCCCAAAATTATTTTGTAGTCTCTCTCGTCCTTGGACAAATTGTCTTGGCACCCAATTTCTTGAGTGGGTGCCACATGAATCCCACAAGGTTTGAATGCATGTATCCCTCATTTCATTTGTACTCATATCTCAGCCCCAAATATATATATATATATATATATATATATATATATATATATATATGAAAAACTTAAAAAATAATTTTAAAATAATTGTCCCAAATTATTTATAATATTTTATTATCATATTCATATGCGGTATTTTTAACACCCACGTCGAATTGGAGGTCGTATGCGTATGCCGAAACCGATCGATACATATCCTCGTTTCTATATGGTAAATAACCGATATTCTATGCAGCAGATAAGTCAAAGTAGACGGCAGAATGGTGAATGAAAAGATCCCTCCCGACAATCAATTTGAGTATTTTATAACATTTTGGCAAATAGAGAATAGGACGTCACATGTGACGGTTGAGACTTGAGAAAAGCTTTCCTCCAAAAGCCAAAAGGGACACAAAAGACTCGAGAAAAGCTAAAAATTGGGAAGGTGACTCACTTCCTCCGTAACCTCCAACAGCCGTAAGGATGGCAAGTCAGCACATGATCAAAATGCTTATACAAAACTCCATATTTACAGTTATCTCCACCCATCAACCCTTTGTAGGGTTGTCAACTAGGCGGGTTGACCTAATACCGGACCAGTTTTTTAACAGGTCTGGCACATTCACCAACCTTAGTGGTTGAATTGGCTGGACTATACTAGTTCTATTCGAAAAGTAACATATTAAAAATGATTATCCTATCCCTTGTTATAATTTAAAACCTTGGTTTTGACATTACACTCACTTTTCACTATACACAAAAGTAACTTAGCTCCTATGGACCAATAACTTATCTAGTTTATATCAATTAGTTGTTATGTGGCACTTGAACATATGATTGGGTGCCACATGAGAAGCAGATAATGATTAAAGGTTATTGGAAAAAAATTCACAGATATTCATATATTATTATCACTATTATTAGTATCATCTTAGAAAATTTTTCCACCGATCCTTGTCATGGACTTGCTCATACAGGTCACACCATTTTATGTGTCACGTGAGGTCATGCGGCATCCAACGAGCATGAGTTTAAATAACTTACCTAGTTCATAGCACTAAAAAACCTTATTTTTTTATTATATGCCGAATATAAGCAATTGATATTGGTGTGTTTCTTCCCTATACCCTAATCTAAGCTGACTGGCATAGTGACGTTAATAGGGTATGCAACATGCTTTAAATGACGTTAATAGGGTATGCATATATATATAATTAGAGGTTGTAATATGAGATTGATTCCAACATTGGTTTTTATGTCATTGAAAAGTATAATATGTTTTTATCTTATTAAAATTATAATAGCCTCTTAGAGTCTATTCCATATCAACATAGATGTCAGGGCTTGAAAATTTGCTACCTATCAACTTTTAATGACGAGATTGTCTTCAACTTTTAACTCAATTATAACTCGATTAATCCAAATAAATATAAATGTATACAGGTACCTCTATTTGTACGAATCAAAACTTTAAAAACACCCACCTAGTCTCACCTATAGATGATTTGACAGGTGAGCACGGGTGATTGCATTTAGAGTTTTGGTGGATGCAAATAATGTTATCCCATGGATAAATGAATTACATTCAGGTGCTTTGCTCGGACAATCTTTTAATAGTAGCTAGCGATCGATGGTCCACAAACGTTACTAGTTGTTTTACCATAGTTTTGGGGCTTATACATGATAAAAGGTCGCATAAAAAGCTTTATACATCTCCAAAAGTTAAATGGAGGTATAGCCCGACACTAAATTTACCAAAAAATATATACAGCCCCACACTATTATGTGTCTCCGTCTCTAGTTAGATTAAAGATACATCACACATTTTTGGGTCATGTGATGCTTTGGAGCAATCCAAACCATTGATGTGAGAGCTCATATAATCTAAGCCGTTGGATCTATTCACTCTGTTATAGATGGTTGCACATAAATATTAACCAAATGATATTAAAGTTCATTGATTGGATGTTTCTACAGTCTCATAGATGTAATTCTTTGGTAGATAATTGTGTCGGTGATGGCCAACTAGTTGAACTACTTGGATTGATTAGATGTGTCTTTCATGTGACATAATCTGGCTAGTTAGACTACTTGGATTGATTAATCGTGTATGCCATGTGGCATAGATCTAGCCAGTCATTAACCTATCTATGTATAAGCCAGTAAAGTCTTTCTCAATAGAAGTTAAGGAAAGCAAAAAGACCCAACACAAATTTAATTTGAGCAAGATATAACTACGTCAGTTTTCTCATCTCGAATCTAAAATTTGATGTTTTTAATGAAACAAATTGAGAATAAACTAAAATACCACAACAATCTAACATTAATGTTGTTTTTTGGCTCTTAATAAAACCACTCCTACAAAAGGATGAATCCTCCCCATTTGTCAATTTTAGTCAACTTTAGAAATGTGGAATCTATATTTAGGAAGATTAGAAAGTGACGCGAGATTTTATTTTAGAGTGTTGTTATTGAAGAACTAACTTCTATGTTGTACACACCAATGTGAAGTAAGATAGTTAGGGTTTTCTTAAAGTTTGGCATGCACATGGTGTAGCAATAACAATACTTACTGAAATTCTCTGGTAACCTTAGCCTAGGGGGGGGGAACAAGTAATTAAATTAAATTACTTTCTAATTTTATAAACAAGACACTCTAAAAATACAATTGATACCATATATTTAGCGTAGTAAACATTTCAGGGATAAAAAAATCTACTATGAAAGCAAAATTCATACAATGTTAGCATGCAATATGCAATTCTAACCAGTGTAAAATCCTTTGCAGCAGATCTATCACACCTTCTTATGTAATGAACTAATTAATATGAATCCATTCTTTCACAATGCTCTCAATTTGTTTTACAATTACCAATCTCCACATGTCGATCCACTTGAAATCCACAAGCAATAAACAACTACGATAGAAGTAAACAATTACTTTATGATTGTCTTGGAGAATGACTAACTCTGGTGGCATTGTTTAGAAGAAGATAAAGAACTCGGTGTGTGTTATGACAAGACATGTGTTTGCATCAAGCAACACCTCGTCGATTGTGTCATCATTAAGCAACACCCTTGATTTGAAATGCGACTGTAAGTCTTACCTAGCAGGGCCTTTTATTCAGTATGAGGAAGACCTCCATTTTCTTAAGAGGTACAGTCAATGATATTGTAGGGCAGGTTGGTGTTGATCTAGAGTAAAAAAAATTTAGGGTTTTAAGTCTTCTTCCTTTCACCTTCTTCTTCTTCTTCTTCTTCTTCACTCTTAATTAATTATGAAATTTAGGGTTTTAGATTTTGGCCAAACCTTAGACCTGCAAAATTTGAAGAGGTAGAGAGTGTTATCGAGCTAATGATACTGTTGATCGAGTTGGTCTCCACCATGTTTTGCAAATAGATGAGCTATCAAGAAGAAGAAGAAGATGTGAAAATTATTTTTTATTAATTAGTGTAATCAAATGTATAAGGTGCAATAAGGAATAAGTGGTTAGGTGCAAACGACAACATGTGTTCTGCAAGTAGTTGCTCCCATTAACTTATTATATATGGTTTACCATCTTGATGAATACGAATAGAATGAGAACTTTAGATGACATTAATCCTGAAACTGATATCGTAGAGAACTATTCAATCCTCCTTCATTGCCTACGTAGATGAAAATGAAAGTTATGTGTTTAATGCTTTCATCTTAGCATTTTAAGTTTATGAGGTATTTTGGTAGGCTTTTATTTTTTTTTGATAGGTAAGCTGGTTTCGAACCTGTGATCTTGAGGTTGCAATGTTGTCATTCTTCCATTCTGCTATAGGCCCAAGCCCATTTTTTGATGAAAATTTTTGGAGTTTTGCATATGAATATTGAAGTAGTCTAATCACAGAGGAAAATATTAAGCTTTGTATGAGATCTTAGATTTTAGTATAAGGGTTTCAGTAAGAAATTAATGAGTGATTTTGTGATAACGAGTTAAGAACATTATTTTGTTATTGTTGTTATAGAGATTATGAGGAGCATTAAAGAGTCGAGAATAAGACTTTTATCTGATTTTCACTTTTTCTAATAGGAAATTTCTTAAGTTTCTCAAGAGAAAGAATAATATATTAATGGAGGGAGAGTGGGATCTTTATCCTATTTTTTTATTAGTTTATTTTTATAGTAAAAAATGTAAAATGTGCTTCCAATGATTTTATTAATTGAAGTACAATTAGCAAATGCTTGATGGACATTAGTAGCTCTTCCATTTTATTTTGGGTTTATTTGGATAAAGACCTAAAAAATGGCAGATTTGGATTTATGAATTCCACGAGTTCTCACAGGTTTGAGATTGAAGGAATCCATATGATTCCTTCATTTTTTCACTATTTGGATAGCTTGCATAAATCCTATGGATTCAAGATATACATTTTTAATAATCCCTACTCCATATATTTTATTTCATTTGTTGAGAATTCGAAAAATGAAAATTCGAGAGTAACCGTCACATTTTACTTTTGAAAAATGAAGGATTTTTCGACTAACTTTTTCGTTCAATAAAACACATCAAATAATGAATTAACTCAAATTTCACAATCTGACCCTTTGAATTCCTCCATTTTCCCTGAATCCAAATAAACCCATAGGCCCCACTTGGTAGTTTCCTAGCAATTCCTAAAAATGCGAGAAATTTGAGTTGGTAGAAATCTAATGGAGTCCTAGTAATTCTTAGTTGACTTGAAAATTAAACATGTGTTTAGTCGAGATGTGGAAAGCATGGATTCCTTGGAGACCATTTTTGGTTGTTTGGTTTATAATATGGAATCCATTAAGATAGTATTACTCAATGTTATGATCTCATTCATTGATATGTTAGCCTGTGATCAGGCATCACAAGCGAGTCACGAAATGACGCATTGCACTACTATTGGGGCATTATAGCACCATCATTGGATCTTCATCCAACAGTTGTACAAAAGGTTACTATTACATCACTACAAAAAAACAGATTATTAGCAACAATTTTTTGGAGCAAAAAACTGCCGTTATTAACAAAAAACTATTAAAGACTATTGCAGTTTTTTTGTTAATAGCGGCAGTTTTTGGCTGTCGCTAATAGTATTGTTTTTTGTAGTGCATTATAGTTATGGTGTACACAGGGCAAACATGCTAGGATTGTTAGGATTAAGTTGGGGATCCCCCTGATTATAGTCTACCTCGAACATGACCCAATCACAATTGGCTGGTTGATAGGGAGTCGGGCTAGGTCGGGTTGGGTTAAAAATCAAGAACTCGGGACTTTAACTCGGCCATTTAATAAATGAGTCAAGATTTCCAACTCAACCATATGCATTTGGACCAAACTGATCCATAAAGGGCAGGTCACTCTACCGGTCAAGTTAGCCCAACCCATTTGTGACCATAATTAACTTGCACTATAAAATCTTCGTATTATGTATGCTTCTCAAACATTAAATCTGTTTACTTGATCAAAATATAAACATGGTTGATATGGGATTTTTAAGTCCATCAATCGGTGTTTAATCCAAATTAATGAGACATGCTTCTTCATGTCTCAATGTCATATAATGTAGATTTAGATGATGATATCTTTATATAATAATTCTTGTTCTTTTTTATGCATTTGATTAATATGGTTCACGATTTTTAGGTGTCTGGACATCACATGAATATAATCGGCAAAGATCATTCTAATTAATATTGTTTATATATTTTTGATCAAACACTCAAGATTATCAAATAATGGAGAACTCATAGGCTTAGTTCCGTCCTCACACAATGGTCTTCCCCCTTAGTTCCGTCCTTTGATCAAGTGAACATGCAAAACGACTTGGGCACAATCTAGAAATTAACACTTAATAACATTGCTCGTTTTTTTTTTTGAAAGATTAATAACATTACTCTTTTTTCCCTCTCATCTCATCTAAATTAATAACATTACTCTTTTTCCCTCTCTTCTCATCTAAATTTGAGAGGCAGCTGATCGAGTGTGGCCTCCACAATGGTTTGTGACTTCATTTTCTGACAATTGTGTGAAAGAGAGTTCAATCAAATATTTTCTCATAAACCAAGCAAAAAACAAGGTGAGTCCCTCTGATTAACCAAACAACCAAATTCCACCTAAAACTCAGAATCTCAATGCTTTCTTAAGAAAGCACCTGGAATCCGAGCAACTTCCATAGAAGGGGATAATTTTGATAAAACCCTAGAAGGGGATAATTTTGTAACTTCCATAACGCTTTTAACACATTCTCTCGTACCCTTTCGCATCCTTTTGGGTTGGCAAACGTTGGAGATGTATGTCAGTTAACATGACTGTCGAATCTCACCCGATCACCGGCTATTAAAAGTATTGGCGGCCCTTCGAGGCTACAGCCGGCTCCAGCAACCCATAAACCGGCTGTAGCCGTTTGACAAAAGAAACGAAGGACAGATAGGGCTATCAATATCTACAGCCAAATATTCTGCATTCAACAGTAAGATTTTTTATACAAATAACCAACCAACCTAAATTTTGAAAGTGACAACCTCAGGTTGCGTAAACAGAATCTTTGGCTGTAAATACTGGAACCCTAAAATAATCGTGTGGGAAATTACTACATATCTCGCGCTATCTTTTTCATTCATTTTTCTCCTCCTGCATTTAGGCGGGTGGCTCCCAACTCTCTGTTTATCAGATTATCTTCGTCGACATTCTCTCTCTCTCTCTCTCTCTCTGTTTCTCTTCTTTCTCTCTCATTACACTAATGGCGGCTCTTCAGTCTTCACTGGTTCCCGTTGCTAGGATATTATCTTCTCATGGCTTCTCTGAGAGGCCTTTTCTGTCCTCTGGACAGAAGAGTTCCCTTTGTTGTGATGTCGCTGGTCTCTATTGCAAATCTGGAGGGAGGAAGCTCAGAAATGGCGTTCGAGGGTTTAGGAGAGAGAGAAGATCGAATAAGAGCTGGTCTCTAGTGAGAGCTGTTCTCGATTTCGAAGGGATCGATATGGCTTTGAAGGAATCAGATATAGCTGAGCGACGAAGAAGTGATGAGGCAAAGGTATGTGTTCTTTATCATCGGTTTTCGTCATCTTCATCTACTCTTGTTGTTGCGATAAGCAGCTTAGATTTAGTAAATCTCGTCTTTTGGATGTGCTATAATAGTGTAGGAGTCTGTTTTGAGACTCATATTGATTTCAAGCTCGCATGCCTTCGTTTCTTTTAGTTGATTATTTACTGAATTTTAGTTGTGGGATTGCGAAAAAAACATAAACTCAATTTGATAGTTTTATAGGATAATTTTAGTTTGACACGAACAGCACACAGGAATTTTAGTTATTTTGTGAGTGATTTGTGATTTGGGAACTGTTTTCTTGAATTATGTAAGTGGAATTTTTTAGGGGGACTGCTACTAACACCCCCCCCCCACCAAATACATTAAGTAAAGCTTAAAACTGTTGTCTGCTTTGACTCAGAGGATGGATATCTTTTTCGTTCCAATCTCTCACAGAATGGATCTTGAGATCATGAGCATACCATCAGACGGCTTGTTTTTGATTCCACGTGACACACATCCCAAAAAGGTGACTCACAGATCATGTGGCACATATAATGCTCACATGTCACTTTTTGGGATGTGTGCCACATGGAATAAAAAAATGACCACCTGATGATATGCCCGTTATCTCAGGATCAGTTGTGCGGAAGATTAGAACTAAAAATGATCTCCATCGTCTATTTCAAAGCAGTCAACGGAGCTGTACTTAATGGGGATATTCAGTATTTGGTGTGGGATTAGTAGCAGCCCCCTTTTTTATATTCCTTCAGCGTGAATCTTGATAATTCAAGTTCATAATGAGTGAACACAAATATCTCTAAAATATCAGGTGGATTGGTAATTGAAAATTCCAAGTAATCTAGTGGAAACCAATAATGTAATAGTCCCACATCGGATAGGGAAATGTTCAGAGCCTGGGCTATAAGGTGTATGCGGACCTTACATGTCACGACACGTTTTGGTTGGGGACTTAAGCCCATGCCGGGAACAAAACCTGGGCGGGGACTAAGGCGCCCAACACTATCGTGGTGTATGGGCTTGGGCTATAAGGTGTAAGCACCCAACAATCTCGTGGTGTGTGGGTCTCACATCGGATATACAAATGTCCAGAGCCTTGGCTATAAGTTGTATGCGGACCTTATATGTCACAATGCGTTTTGGTTGGGGAGGGGGCTTAAGCTCAGAGCCGGAAAATATTGTGGTCTGGGTTGTCGCAGAATGGTATCAGAGCCGCGGATGCTACGTCGCGTTTTGGGTGGGGATTTAATTTCATGCCAGGAACAAAACTGGGGAGGGGACTTAATCCTAGAACTGAACGATGTCGTGATGTGGGTCTGGGTTGTCACAAGTGAAGAGTCTGAATCTAGACTCTTGAAATCATTGTTTTTTGGTTGTGTCGAAAGAGAAATAAATGGGTGATATTAGCACTATGTAGCATGGTTTCAGTAAATCGAGATTACTCCTTCGCTACTCATTGGTAATCGCTGTCACTGATAATTGGGAATAATTTATACTAAGCAGTCCTAAAACTTAATAGTACTGAGAACAACACGATGATATCAACATATATAGTTGACTAAATAAATCTGGTACAGTTTTGCAATCATTGTACCCAACAAATCAATTTCAGCTATGCATACACAGAACTACACTAAGCCTATTGTCCTATTAGTTTCTTTATTTCTTATACTACAATACTATCGTTCATGTGGAATGATTAGAGACATTCCATTTCCAAACTGAACATAAAATGATCTGTTTCTCTCTCATACATGTTTGTGTATTTGTGTGGATGTATATGGCACTCTCTCTCTCTCTGTCTTAAAATTAGTTCGATAAACTTGATCAGCGGCAGCTTTCCAATTCTAATGCCATGATAACAGTTGGTTGCCTTGTTGTGGCCTCGCGGGCGAGATCTTATTAGCATTATTTCAAGAAAAAATTTCTCCATTGCTTCTTAGTTTTTCTTTAACCGTGTATTAATTGAAACAAAATAAATTGGATGAAGACCTTGCAAAAAGTTACACCTTATTTAAATTATTTCAGTTATTTTTTCTCTACTTTGCTTCTACTTTTCTTCTTCAAATGTGTGATAGTAGAAGAGTTAGATATATGAAGATGATGGGAGCAGTAGTATCAAGAACAAGTCTGATGCGACATGGAGTGCAATTTTTGTGGGAGTTTGTTGAGCAGCATTATTGGTTGGAAAAACAATGCCTTGATAGACCTCAGAAGAGCATGCCATCATGCTTGAGGGTGGAATAAAGTGTGATAGTTGGCATTTCCAAGTTGTGTTGAATAGTTGCATGTTCTAGGAGCTTAATTTGGGTGGGTTGGGCACTACTAGGATTTTCTGCATTTGGGTTAGTTGGATAAATGGAATCAACATAGGAAATCCCCAAGTTCATGGTGTAGTCTCAGGGCCAATTTATGAATGTTGAAGAAAAACTTGGTTTTAATAGGAGGCATGGTTCAAAATCTCGGACTAAATCAACAAGTATTGGTTTTGGAGGTTCATGGGTTGATACAATCATATTTGTCAGTCAAATTATCAGCCGATGCAGTCACTTTATTGTTTGTATCTGCTAGGCTTTCAAACTATCGGAATTATCAGCTGATAATTTAGATAATTTGAAAATAGGTGCATAGTTTGACACTATGCAGTCTGCACTTGTTTTTACATTAAACTTTGACGCTTTTAAGTTGCCAGGGCCATTCCATTTTAACTCCCTCTGTTATTTTCATTACCTTCTCTCACATTTCTCCATTCACACATTTTATCAAAAGGGATTGGTTAAAATCACCCGAAATTGTCAATTTACAAATAAATCTGAAGTATTTTATATAAGAAATAGCCAATGTTAATCATTCTTTTTAAATAGGAAATAAATGAATTACAATACTTAAATGTTTTTAATATTTCAGTTTAAAAAAAAAAATTAAAGCATTGTATCAAAGGATCAAGACATTGATCAATCTATAAATTGATGCATAGTGGGGGATACACCGATTCATATCGGTTTTGGGGGGGGGGGGGGGTGACCTACACATATCTGTTTACTGAGATTTTGAACCATGATAGGAAGGCAAGTTCAAGGCATTAAGTGGGTTAGGGTTGAGAGAGAGAGAGGTGGTACATGGCTACTAGTTATTTTATAGCACTCAACCTCAAGTTCGTGCATAGATGTCAACCATGCCCAATTTGGATAGTTATTCATGCAACCTTGATTCCCCATGACCTTAGTGAGCATATCGACAAGTTGATCTTGAGAGCTAACACAAGGAGTGTAAACTCTTTCGAAGCTATCTTCTCTCTTTTAAAGTGACGATCAAGTTGTGTGTGCTTGGTTCGCTCGTCGTACACAAGGTTAAAAACAATGTGGATAGATTGTTGATTATCTCCATACAATTTCATATGTTAGGCTTTTGCTCTAGATTGGACTACAACATTTTGTTTCTTACTTTTCTAAGATTCTAAATCCCCTCTAATGAATCTCAACCTGATCACTGGCTATTGAAAGTTGTACCGGCCTTTTGATCATCCCATAACTGATTGTAGTCGATTGGCGAGAAAAAAAATCCTGTGGAAAATTAGTACATATAATCTCATGCTATCTTTTCCTCATTTTCTCCTATGCATTAAGGCTGGTGGATTCAGGCCGAAAGATTGTTCAGCAATAGAAGAAGTGGAAAGGGAGTCGGAACGGAAGAGCCGAAGAGCAAAAGAAGATGTGAAAGTGGTTTAGAGCTCAAAATCGAAGGATTGAACATGCTTTAGTTGATCGATCGATCCTCAACTTTTGATCGATTGATTGGGGACAATAAATAAATATTCTGAGGCGCAATTATGTTACTTAGTCGATCGATCGAGCCGGAATTTTCGATCGATCGATTTAAGTCTGTGGCTTCGGGCAATTTAATTAATTTCCCAGTCGATTGATCGACTCTGGGTTTGATCGATCGATCTATCACACGCATTTTGGCGGGCTTTTGTTACTTTGGTCAATATTTCATTTTAGGTGTTTTATTTGCTTTAGGATTCTTCTAATTTCGTGTTAGGGTTTGGTTTGCTTATTTAAAGGCTTGTAAACAACATTATTAGCAGTTGATTATTGAATGAAAATTGAGAGCTTTCTTTTGTGCAAATCCTAGAAGACTTGTGAAGAGTTTTTGATCGAAGGAGCGAAACTTTCGAAAACTGAGGAGTGATTCTTCATTTCTTGTACGACTTGGTGCGAAGCTAATGTACAACCTTGGTGTGAAGCCTCGGAATCCTTGGTATGAAGCCTTGGATCTTATCCGTCTCTTTTGTCTTTTCTCTATTTATTATCTGATAATATATTCCCTTGCTTTGATAAATTCCTAAACCCCAAATCTAAATATTTACACCTTTGATCTACCCATTTTGTTTAATTTAATTCGTCGAGCCTTTATTTTCAAACCCTAGAAGAGTCAAGAGACGATACCATAATTGTCGCTTGGTGCCCTAAACTAGATTGAAACTCGAATCCTTAATCGGGCTCGTTTTTCTAGGTTTGGAAATTTATTGCATGCAAACGCTAAATGGAATTAATTTAATTATTTTAATTGAATTCATTGAATTTGTTTTATGTGTTTGGGTGTTTTCAGATATTTCCATTATTCAATTTCATCTTAGGTTAATCCCAAATTCGCATCATTTAAGGTTTAGCGTTTGTCCTGCATCAAATTGGTATCAAAGCTCAGTTTTAGTTTTAAGGTTTCAGTGTTCATATAGGTTTTAGGGTTTATTTTTGTTATTATTTTTGCTTTGCATCATTTTTAGATTTGTCTTTCATTATTCCAGATCTGTTTTGCATCATAGTTTTGTCTTGCATCATATAAATTTTGTCTTGCATTTTCATGGATCCCTTTAAGATGGAAGCCCTAATTAGAGACCTTACGTCTAAGTTGACCACGAGTCAAGCCACCTTTCAAGCTTAAATGGCGGAACACCACAATCAATTGCAACAACAGTTGCGTGATCAACAACTCCGGCTTGAGGCTTTGGAAACTAGTGTTGAAGAGATCAATGAGTTTTTCATCGAAATTCACAATAAAATCAACACAAATGACCGTAGGAGGGAAGGTTTGCATCGTCGTGAAGTTCAAACCGAACAGGACGATAAACTCATGAAATTTGTGAAAATGGACGCTCCTACTTTCGACGGGAAAAGACAACCTAAAGTCTTTCTCGAGTGGGTTATCGACATGGAAAACTACTTCGAGTGGTACGCCATGTCCGAGGAGCGAAAAATCCGATTTGCTAAGGTCAAGCTTATGTGTCAAGCTAGACTTTATTGGATGGGATTAGAGCGCTGTAGGCAGGTCCAGGGTCTTCGTCAGATTTCTACTTGGGGAGAGATGAAGACTTAATTGAATGAGAAATATGTTCCTCTATCCTATGATGAACGTATTCTCGATCAGTGGCATTCATTGCGCCAAGGGAATTCACCGGTTACAGAATACATCGATAGATTTGAAGACCTGAAGACCTAGGCTGATGTGGACGAGCCAAAGAGAGTTACCCTATCCCGATTTCGAATGAGCCTTCACCCAGAATTATAGAGGGTAATCATTCCTTACCCCGTTACTGATATAGAGGAATGTTTCTCTAGGGTTGAAGAATTAGAGAGGTATCTCAACACCCCCAGTAATGATCGATCTAAATCATTCAAGTTTGAGTCTCGATTTAATCCTCCAGAAAAGGCAAATAATGCCTTTAGTCAATCCTCGAAACCTGTGACTCAGATTGACAAAGGAAAAGGGCAATTGGTCGAGAGTTCTAGGTGTGTACTGCAACAGTGCTATAAGTGTCAAGGCTTTGGTCACTTTGCATCCCAATGTCCCAGTAAAGTTCAGACCTTGATTATTCAAGAGTCTGCGGGAGCAGAGGACCACGAGTTAAAAGAAGAAGTGTACGAACCTGCTGAAATGCCAAGTGCTGAGGAGGACGAAATTCCTATGAAAGCCGTAGGTTGCATTAGGAAATTTCTAGTCCCAAAGAGAGTGGTGGTAATGTGTCCATACTGCAGGGCCTTAGAGTCGGTAGAGGCGTATCAACATGCTAAACTTGCATTGGATTAATCATCAGATTTTATTGAATGCTGAAAATACACCGAGCGTCACTAACACAACAAATTTATTTAATGATTTTAATAACGACAATTGTGTGTTAATTCCTGATAGCCCTGAGCATGTGGAACCACTCCCGAACTTGAAAATGGTAATGGTGAAAGCCCAGGATTTCCTCTAGACAAGGGCATTCGTCCGATTATTACGGTGGAAGATTTTACACCTATTTCAAGCCCTGCCATTGTGTCTTTTGATCCATTCCTTGCTACTCAACCAAACGAGCCAGGCCCATTTAATCAATTCATAACCCATACCCTACCTAAGCCATATGAGAAAAGGTTGAATGTGGAGGTTCTAGAGTATCCAAACTTCACTACCAACACTGATAAAAATCAGGCATATCTCACAACATGGAAGGGCAAGTTGAGAGCTGAGCATCCAAAGTGTACCATATGTGGGTTCTACAACTCATCGAGGATGAGTTCTCCCACCCGGAGAGAATTGATGGGGACATCACGATCAAGGGCATTGGATTCAGGCCGAGAGATTGTTTACAGCAGAAGAAGGGAAAGGGAACTGGAACGGAAGAGTCAAAGAGAAAAAGAATAGCGTGAAAGTGGTTAAGAGCTCAAAATCGAAGGACTGAACATGCTATAGTCTATCGATTGATCCCCAGCTTTCGATCGATCGATTGGGGACAATGAACAAATATTCCGAGGCGCAATTATGTTACTCAGTCGATCGATCGAGCCAGAAATTTTGATCGATCTATTTAAGTATGTGGCTTTGGGCAATTTAATTAATTTCCCAGTCGATTGACCGACTCTGGGTTCGATCGATGGATCCATCGCACGGATTTTGGCGAACTTTTATTATTTTGGTTAATATTTCCTTTTAGGTGTTTTATTTGCTTTAGGATTCTTCTAATTTTGTGTTAGGGTTTGGTTAGCCTATTTAAAGGCTTGTAAACAACATCACTAGCAGTTGGTTATTGAGTGAAAATTGAGAGCTTGCTTTTGTGCAAATCCTAGAAGACTTGTGAAGAGTTTTCGATCGAAGGAGCGAATCTTTTGAAACCTGAGGAGTGATTCTTCATTTCTCGTGCGACTTGGTACGAAGCCGACGTGCAACCCTGGTGTGAAGCCTTGGATCTTATCCCTCTCTTTTATCTTTTCTCTATTTATTATCTGGTAATATATTCCCTTTCTATGATAAATTCCTAAACCTCAAAACTAAAAATTCCACCTTTGGTTTACCCCTTTTGTTTAATTTAATTCGTCGAGCCTTTATTTTCAAACCCTAGAGGAGTCGAGAGACAATACCATAATTGTCGCTTGGTGCCCTAAACTAGATCGAAACTCGAATCCTTCATTGGGTCCGTTTTTCTATATCGGGAAATTTATTGTATGCAAACGCTAAATGGAATTAATTTAATTGTTGTAATTGAATTTATTTAATGTGTTTCGGTGATTTCGGATATTTCCATTATTCAATTTAATCTGTGGTTAATCCCAAATTCGTGTCGTTTAAGATTTAGCGTTTGTCCTGCATCACCCTCTGTGTATCAGTTAATGTCGTCAACTTTCTTTCTCTCTCGCTCTGTGTGTGTGTGTGTGTGTGTCTCTGCCCAGTGTCCTAACAGCAATGGTGGCTCTTCAGTTGTCATTGTTTCCCTTGCATAGGATATTTTTCTCTCATGGATTCTCTGGGAAGCTTTCTCTCTTGTCCGATGAGAAGAGAGAATACACTTTTTGGGGATATCGCTGGTCTCCGTTGCAAATCTTGAAGGACGAAGCTCAGAAATGGTGTCAGAGGGTTTACGAGAGAGAGGATCGGATAAGGGCTGGTCTCTAGTGAGATCTGTTCTCAATTTTGAACGGATCGATATGGCTTTGAAGTTTAAAGAAATCTGATATAGACGAGTAACGACAAAGTGATTAGACAAAGGTATGTGATCTTTATTTATTGTTTTTCGCCGTCTTCATCTACTCTTGTTGTTATGAGCAGCTTAGATCGAGGATATTTTATCTCTTGGTTGTTATATTGTGGAGTCTGTTTTGAGAATTGTATTGATTTTAAGCCAGCATGCTTGGGTTTTTAGTTGAATATTAGCTGAATGCTAGTTCTGGATTTGCGAAAAGAAAACAAGTAAATTTTATAATCTTGTGCATGATTTGTATGCTAGTTATTTTGTGCATGATTTGTAATTCAAGAACTGATATGTTGAATTTTTGTAAGTGGATTTATTTCATGAATCTTGATAATTCAAATTCATCATTAGTGACCACAGATGTCTGAATCACTTATTATGGCATTGTTGGGTGGCTGCGGAAATATGGCATGTGGTTTTGAAGATGTTTAACATCTGTTGGGTTTTCCCAAAGGAAGCTGGTAAGCTCCTAGCTCAGTGGGAGTGTGTTAAGCTGGGTGGAGAAAAAGGAGACTTCTGGAGCTTTATGGCCATTGCAATCATGTGGGCAGTGTGGGTTGAAAGAAATAACAGGGTTTTCAGGAGATGTAGGAGACCAAGCATTATGATTATGAAAACGGTTAGGGATCTTGCTGTAAGTTGGATTCGATTATCTGGAGGAAGAATGGACGATTTGGATGTTGATATTGGTTGGGATAGCCTTGCCAGTTAGCCACTTTTCCTCTCGCATTGGGAGGGCTTGTCCATTGAGGTCTTCATCAGGCTTGGGGGTGAGGTTTATTGGGTAGATTCTGACTAGGTTTTGTCAGCATCTGGCTGATGTTTTTTGTACAGGTTGGTGTTCTTTTCTTTGGTTAATAAATTATCTTTACTGCTAAAAAAGAAAAGAAAAAAGACCATGGATATCTCTAAGGTATCAGGTGGGTTGCTAATCGAAAATGCCAAGTACTCATGGAAACCAGTGAAAAGTCTGAAGTGGGACTCTTGGAATTATTGTTTTTTGGTTGTGTAGAAAAGAAAAAATGGTTGGTTGGTTTTGGCACTAATTAATGTGGTTACAGTATCAGGCTATCAGCAAGCTGATGTATCACATGAGCATTACTCATTTGCTACTTATAGATAATAAATTTCGCTGATAATTGGGACCAATTTATCTGCAAGCACACTTACGACTTATTAGGATAAAGAACAACATGATGGTATTAACATATGGTGTAATTTATCTGCAAGCATACTTACGTTCTAAGGTTTCCAGCTCCTCGCTGGCTCTATTAATATATTTTGTGCCTTTACCGATAAAAAAAAATGGTATTAAAATATAATTGACTAAATCAATCTTAGTACAGTTGTGCAATAATTGTACCCAACAGCTGCATTTCAGCTTTGCATGGATAGAAAGACAAAATTACACTAAGCCGGTCCTACTGTTAGTTTCTTTATTTCTTATATTGCAAACAACTGTTCATGTGGGATGATTACAGATATCCCACTTTCAAACTGCACATAAAATGATCTCTCTCTCTCTCTACATGTGTATGCGTATGGATGCATATGGCCCTCTCACTCTCTCTCTTAAAATTAGTTCAGTAAATGATCAGTGGCAACTTTCCAACTTCTGTGCCAACTTTCCAGGGACAAATCTCTTCAATTAACACAGGAGGCTTGAAAATGTAAAGCACCAAGAATTATAGTTGATGTAGACAAAAATCCGATCAAAACCAAGTGGGTTTTAATGCCATTCTAAGTGAACGATTTGGCCCTGCTTAAATCAGCATGAGATCATCCTAATGTCAACATGACGTCAGCGGCCGGGTAGCTCTCATAAGGACCACACTTTAATACTAAGTTGGATTGGTACCTTAGGTTAATGATGTAAGCTATTAGGGTTAGAGTTAGAGAGAGATAGGAGGAAGACAAATAGGGTTGTACTCTTGTACTGCCCCCCATTGTTAGACCTTAGGATTTTTACGGTAACACCATATTGGGTTCTACATAGACTTCCCTCCACTGTCAGACCTTAGGATTTTTACAGTAGCACCATATTGGGTTCTACATAGAGCATGGAACTCCCGGAAATTAGAGAACACTTCAATTTTGGTTTTCAACAAATATACCCAAGTTGTTCTAGCGTAATCATCAATAAAAAATTACATAATAGTGAAAGCCATCAACAAATGTAATTGGGGAGGGACTCCACACATCAGAATGCACAATATGGAAAGGAGTAAGAAGGATAAGAATTTCTAACATGGTTTGAAAGTTCACAGACTTCCTGCCACTGTCAGACCTTAGGATTTTTACAGTAGCACCATATTGGGTTCTACACAAAGCATGGAACTCATGAAAATTAGAGAACACTTCTTTTTTGTTTTTCAACAGAGATACCCAAGTTGTTCTAGTGTAATCATCAATAAAAAATAACATAATAGTGAAAACCATCAACAGAAGTAATTGGGGAGGGAACCCCACAGATCAGAATGCACAATATGAAAAGGAGTACCAGACTAGCATATAAGAAGGATAAGAATTTCTAACGGTTTGAAAGTTCACAGACTTATATTGAAATTTAACTAAATTGCAAGCAAATTTAAAACTAGGAATTAAAGTGTATAGGGTTTGACATGCCACAAAGGCGAAGTATCTAGGCTAACACTTGTAGGAAAAGGAAAGATAGAGAAAAGGGTGCCCTCCGGTCCATCATCAACAACTACAGTAGGTGTACTAAAGTCCACCTCCAAATTGTAGAGTCTGCCTCTCTCAACACCTCTTCCAACAATCTTCTTCGTAATGAGCTCCTGCCAAACACATTGGGCATGTTTGATTGCAGACACGTTTCACAGTTATAATTGGCACTCGTCATTACACGTGACGATGTGTAACGATGAGGGGATACGAGGGTCCCTCTTCACTGTCGATTTTCGTAACCGTAAGCTAAAAAGAGTGAAACATGTTTATTGTTTGGTCCTTCAAACTACTGCTCACAGTCAAAACACTAGTTATAACCGTGAAACGCATTTGATTTGGCAATCAAATGTACCCATTAGGAAGGATAAAATTTACACAACAATTTAGCTTCTTCGCAATGCTACTAACTGAAAGGAGATTTGTAAAAAAAATGAGAAACATGGACATGAGAAAGAGATAAAGAAGGTGAGATAGGTATGGTTCCTACTCCTAGAATAGGAGGGAACCATCTGCAATGTGAACCTGGGCTGGAAAAGATGAAGGAGAATATATAGATTACCCTTGAGACACATCAGTCATATGATCAACAACCCTGAGAATATATAGATTACCCAACTGGGAGCAGGAGGAGTAGTGGTTGCAACAAAAGCAGATATGTCTGAAGTATTTGGTGCCTCTGAAGCAGATGCTGAATGCCCTGTAGATAAGTCTGCGCAACACAAAGCTCGACCCGAATTAACTCTGTCATTTGGGATCGAAGGGAGCTCATAAGATATCTAGTGGGATCCTCAGAAGTATCAGTGGCAGCAGTATGGGTAGATCTAGGGCTGATAACCCTCAGGATAGCTATGTAGACAGTAGCAATGATCGTGGTCATGCCTGGTGAGACCATAGTGAGAGCAGGAAATGGTGGAGCGGTCTCCATGACCACCTCGGCCCCGTCGATCGCCTCTATCTCTTCCCCTACCTCTACCTCTAGGGTGGCGTGTATTAGAAGCAAATGCAGTATGCTCATGAGTAGTAGAAAGAGCAAGAGCACTGGTGGACATAACTGTACAACGCTGGTCCTCAGTGAAACAAATACCATAGACGGTGCTCAATGAGGGAAGATTCCTCGTGGTAAGAATCCTGGTGCATGTCTGCTCATAGTCGGAGCGAAGACCTCCAAGGAACATGTAGATCTGGTCATTCTCAAACCATTTGGCCAGCTTGGCCCCAACTTCTTCCCCAAACTCTGAAAGTGGTTCGTAGTAACTGAGCTCTTCCAGCTGAGTCGTAGAACATAAAAGTCTGGTAAATGGAAGGGTCCATAGAGCCATTCAAGAATAATCGCATTATCAGCGTACCATTTTTCTCCGTCACTGACATTTGTTTTATGCCTTGGGGTAATTCAAATTAATAATCCCATCTTCATTCGGCCTTGGACGTAGAGGGTAATGACCCTTTTGCATTCCAAGTAATTGATGGAATTCAGAGACTTGGGTTTATACTCTAAGCTTTATGGTTAATAGCTATTTGGGCTCATTAGAGTGCTTCTTTTTCTTGACATAATTTGGCATAGAGTGGGCTTTGCGGCGAAGATTGTTAGTGCGATTTTCAATGGTAAGAAGAGTAGATCTCATTTGTGATTGTGATGCTAGAGGAGATGCGAACCATTGTTACCACAAAACGCGTTTCTTCTCACCAATGCCTACATTTCTTGGTTCCCGTTTCACTCATTCTTTCTTTCCATTTCGATAACAACTATTAGAAATGTTGAAAACTGATCAAATTTGTTTCTTCAAGAGCTTGCGGGGCAGATACATCTTGCCAATAAAGTTATTAACGGGTACTCTTTAATTATTTGAACTAACAGAAAGAAAATTTATAGCTTTTAGAAAGGTCTTGTTTCGCACATTTAAAATTCTTTTATATACCAGAATTAGTTACTGGAGGGAATAGACGTTAATGTACAGAAAGATAGGCATCCTAAGGACCAGTGCCATCGGTCCACAAACTGTTTGTTGCTCCTAGAGATGGCCCAATTCATGATATGCTTTTGCTCATTGAGGAAGTACAATCCAACTGACTAAAGACTTCTACCAATCATCTTTTCCTCATGCACTAACCATGGAAACATAATTATTAGATGAAAAGTGAAGGTTTGATAGCGATGCTTCGGTACCATAATACGAAACACATACAATGTGAAGCAAGAGACTTGCAATAGCATTTTCATATAATTTCATGGCTTTCTTGTGTGATTTTATTAGTTTTTGTCCCATGTCTTACTTGTATCAACATTTTATGGCTTCTCTTAGCAAACCTCATAACTTTGAATAACATGCTTATCAGGTTGCAAACTTGGAAGATATCATATCAGAAAGAGGAGCTTGTGGTGTTGGCTTCATTGCAAATTTGCAGAATGAAGGATCCCATGGGATTGTTAAGGATGCTCTTGCAGCTCTTGGTTGCATGGAGCACCGTGGAGGCTGTGGAGCAGATAATGACTCCGGTGACGGTGCTGGATTGATGACTTCAATTCCATGGGATCTATTCAACAATTGGGCAGATAAACAAGGCCTTGCTTTTTTAGATAAGTTAGACACTGGTGTGGGAATGGTTTTCCTACCCAAGGATGATAAGCATATGCAAGAAGCCAAAACAGGTGATTCTATTTATAATCCTGAATCATATCAATGCCTTTATCTCCTCACATGTCTCCATTTTTCATTATTTTCTTTGAATGGGGTCTACTTTTAATTTTTGATATGTAAATCTATTTATGCATACCTATTTGATTCCATTATGGAGAGAGGCCCATTAGCATTGTCTGTGGAATCACTATAATATAGCGATTAAAAATTTCTCACTATAATGAGTAAGAAAACACAAGTACCAAGATTGGGATCAACATTTGTAGGTTTTTTATTTATTTAAATTTTCGATGCTTCAACAAAACGTGATGTGATTTTTTTGTTATTATTATACTTATAATACAATAATAATATTATTATCTTTTAGTCGTGCTGCTATTGTTCACTTCTAATTAGTTCTTTTAACTGGGAAGATTTTGTTATTTTCTACATTTCTGTGTAGTCTCTTTTACAAAGCGTTTTCTTGTGAAAAACCTCATACGGTATCCTTAGTGAGGATCAAAATGCCGGTTTTCTGGTACGTATCATCCGGGCCAAAAATCGGTACGTATCGGACGATACGTACCGGAACAGTAACATACCGGACGATACATTGAATGTATCGTCCGGTATTAGCCATATAAATGGGCGATACGGTACATTTAATATACCGTATCGCCCACCTCCGATACTGATACGTATCGTCCGATACGTATCGGTATCGGACGATATTTTGATCCATGATCTTCACTCATTTTTGGTCTTTTTGTGATCCTTTATCACTCACTGAGGCCCATAATTGAAGACTTCTAGGTATTGTTTTTAACCTTTGGAGTGGTTTTGATATTAATAATTTACTCCCACTGCAGTGGTTTTGAATACTTTTAAGCAAGAGGGTCTGGAGGTTCTTGGATGGAGACCTGTTCCTGTAAATATGTCTGTAGTTGGTTACTACGCAAAGGAAACCATGCCTAACATTCAGCAAATATTTGTTAAAGTTTTGAAAGAGGAGAGCATTGATGATATTGAAAGAGAATTGTACATCTGTCGGAAATTAATTGAAAGAGCTGTAACATCTGAAAAGTGGGGTGATGAGCTTTATTTCAGCTCTTTGTCTAATCAGACGATAGTTTACAAGGGTATGCTCCGCTCTGAAGTTTTGGAGCAATTTTATTTGGACCTGCAGAGTGAGCTTTACACATCTCCTTTTGCCATCTACCATCGGAGATACAGTACAAATACTAATCCCAGATGGCCTCTTGCACAACCAATGAGGCTACTAGGTCATAATGGAGAGATCAATACGATACAGGTTTACCTTTATTATTTATCCTTACTTGCCTCTTGTTTATACTTCTGCAGGTTTTTTGTGACTATCAAATTTTTTGTTTTTATTTTGTATTTTGCAATTTATTCTACAATGTTTGTTTAGGGAAACTTGAACTGGATGCAATCTCGAGAGACATCGATGAAGTCTCCTGTTTGGCATGGCCGTGAAAATGAACTTCGTCCTTATGGTAATGCGAAAGCTTCGGACTCGGCAAATCTTGATAGTGTTGCAGAAGTATGAGTACTTACCACTCTTATCTATGGTCCGAGTTTTTGCATAATTTCTGTTGGAACACTGGAAAAATAGTTTGAAATTTGAATGGTGGGTTCTACA
This sequence comes from Chloranthus sessilifolius, assembly GCA_021018995.1. Classification (NCBI taxonomy): domain Eukaryota; kingdom Viridiplantae; phylum Streptophyta; class Magnoliopsida; order Chloranthales; family Chloranthaceae; genus Chloranthus; species Chloranthus sessilifolius. Next base: position 82,213,112 of record CM037584.1, read on the forward strand.
TTTGAAACAGAAAGGGCTGGAAACTTGAAAGCATTTAAGACTTTAGGCCTTTGATATTTAATGTTATTTGATGTTTAAGTCCGTCACCCTTACCCATCACCACAACACCGACTGACGACCTGAGTTCTCGGCTTTCTACATCTCGGTTGCTCTAATCCCTGAATTTCCATGAGGCGTGATCACTACACCTATAAAAGATGACCAGAGACTAGGGATTTTTTTCATAAATAGCTCATTTTAGGTTTTTTCATTCATGTAAAAACTTCTATAATTACAATTTTTGGAGGAGAAGATCCCCAAGTCATGTAGAAATAAAATGAAACACAAGAACTAAACTAGAATTCATGAGGAGGAGAAGAGTGAAGAGATCCACATAACTGCTTGGAGATTGAGGTCTAAGCTCCATCAAATCCATTACCATTGGAATTGGCTTGGCGTATTTGGAGATGATGAAGCTTAGTGGAGGATCGAGCAAAATATTCGATTGATTCCCCCTATAAATCTGAGTTCTCCCTCTTGCCATCTCCTCTTCTCTCTCACTCCCTCTCTCTTCTTTTCTATCTCCTCTCTCTCTCTCTCTCTCTCTCTCTTCTTGCACTCTGTTTTTTTCTTCTCCTTCATTTGATTCTCCCCCTCGGGGGGAGGGGAGGGGTGGGGTGGGGGGGGGGGGGGAGGGTTATTTATAGGCCAGCAATAGGGGTGTCAGCCGTTGAGGATCAAATTGACTTGTGTGACCACATGTAAGCTCTGGATTGGCCATATTCCCTTTCACTGACATCAAGGGTGTCACTCTTTGAAGTACTTGAAACTGGCAAGTCTTTGCTAACGAACTTGTCTTCAACAGGGGTCCCTGACTAGTACGAACTGATCACATGTCATGACCTGATAGGCCCCATGGCACATCGTCCAATCATTAGCACACACATGCCCTCACTGTTGAATGTCATGACCAGTCATAACTGATAGCTGGCCCATATGTCGCCAGTGAACTGGATCTCTTGTTCTTACTTAGTTCTGATTTGAAATGACAACTGTCATCCACCTTAACTCTTGGCTTAGCTAACAGCTGTCTTCCACTTCACCTTCCGACTTAGCTGACAGCTGCCTTCCATTTCAGCTTCCGAGTCGGTTGACAGCTGTATTCCACTTCAGTTTTCGAGTCAGTTGACAGCTCTGCTCCACTACAGCTTCTGAATCAGCTGACAGCTGTGTTCCACTTCAGCTTTCGAGTCAGCTGACACTGTGTTGCACTTCAGCTTCTCAGTCAGCAACAAGTCGCATGACTGGAAAGCTTTTGATTTGTAAAAGACTGCTTCTGCTCAGTCGCGGAACCCATTTGTGATGCATTTCTCAAACAATGGGATAATTGACCTCGCGACTTTTCATCTTGAAGTTAATCTGTCAGTCGCGGTTCTGCTTGTGAACCCTGTACCAGATAAGTGGAGTGGTCCGATATACAACTCTTCTCCCTTACGAATCAGTTGTCTTTTGAACATCAGGTAGATTACGCACTCCCCTTCTTCAGTGAACAATGGTCTTCGCACTCTGAACTGGGTGGCTTCTTGAGCCGTTCTTATGAACACTGACACACCTCGTGTGCCATATGTTGTTTTCCCTTCCTAGATAGCATTTTGCACTGAAATCTGAGTGACTATATTTATGTCGTACTGGGTGCCCAAACTGACAGACATCATTGTGTCAAAAATATTGAACGACCTCTAGGGTGGCAAACTGATGCCCAACAGAGTGACCTCTTGTGTCACAATACTGAACGACCTCTTGGTTTGCAAACTGATGCCCAACTAAGTGACTTCATTTGTCACAATACTGAACACCCTCTTGGGCCGACACTTAGTGGCACTTGGACACTGCTCAACACAACACGACACTACTAGACATGTATGAAAAGTATACCACATTATACCATCAAAATGTTCTTCATTTGGACAGGGTAAATGAATTGCCATTTAAAAAAAAAAAATTGTGTAAAGTTTTGTAAATTATAAAAAAAAAGTTTGGGTCCTTGAAAACCATTTTGATAATATGGGATACTTTTAGTTATCTTCGTGATATACATTATGTATACTTTTAATTAAATATTACCATTATCTCTCTAATATTTCCCTGAAATTTTATTTTTCTGCATATGTTCTCTTAATATAGTTTTATATTTTTCTTAAGGCCGTGCTGCTGAATCTTTAGAAATTGACGTGTCAAACATCTATGACACCTTGACACTTGGCACTCCTGCCACGTGTCTAGGTAACACTGCTAAGGTGACTCGGTTTTAATCCCACATCAGAAGTCAGTTCAGAATGAAGTGTTTTGATATGTTAGTGTTAATGATTGCATGATTACATGTTTGTCAGAGATCGATTGGACGATTTCTTACTGATGGGGGAGGACCAATTTTAGTCCCACATCGGAAAGGTCGGTCCAAAGTGAAATGTTCTGATTGCATTGGGTGCTTGGTATTCATGCCACAATTACGTGGTATCTTTAAGTTCTATGTGGTAGCCCAACCGGTCTAAGCCGGCTCCGCATTTTACAAAGAAGGGTTGTTTAATGCCTCTTCCGTTACATGTTTAATACTTGATTTCACATATTTGTTAGACACTTGACACTTGTTCTTAATATCTGCTTGTAGTTCTATTTATGATTACTGATTTAGAAGTTTGATATTCTTAGCCAGTAATTAAAATAAGTTATACTCAAGTATCAGTTATTAGGTTTCATCAGCTGCATGTTTTATCTGGATCATACTAAAATGAAATTTAGCTTGCTGGGTTATTGTTCAAACGATCACCAAATATTTTTACCAAAACGGAGTAAGGAATGAAGTTTGGAAAGATCAAAATTTATCAGACATAAGGAGAAAGTTAGATTCAATGCAGTAGTTGAAGGAAATTTAACTCGGCTCCAGTTGTGCTACAAGTATTTCTATTATATTGTTATCTGCTGTAACTCCATGTTGCCAGTGCCTTCAATATTACTGATCTCACACCTCGAAGTCTACGTACATGGATTTTGGGGCTTGACATTTGATATTTGAAAGATCCTCACCATCCCTATGGAATGAGAGTGGTTCACCTGTTGGTTAACAATTGACCTGTTAGGCTACCATGTGGATGGGCTACAGGTTAAAAACTACACTGGTCCAGTAATTTTGACTTTCCAATTTAGAGCCTGCAGATGAATGATTTTGAAATATGGCCATGATCCATTTATAATTTGCAGAAGTGCATCAAGCAGATGGTCAGAGTTGTCCCACCATTTAGGTTTTCTGTGCCTTGAGGTAGGCCTACAATTGGTTGGTCATTTAGCTGGCCGTGTCTCCAAAGTGACGAGCACGCTTGCGACTTGTATTCTATAATCATGCTAGTGCAACTAATGGTGATTCCAGTTACAGTAAAGTGGGTCAGCAGACAATTAGTGGCTTATTTCCTTTAAACGGCCAAATGAAGATTCAGAGTGCTTTTTATGTGATATTGCTGAGATTATTGTGAAGTCTATGACTGTTAGAAATTGTAGCATTTTCTGCGCAGAATGCTATTCTTTTCAGGAAATTGTATATCGCTGAGGCGATTACTGTTCAACTTGCTATATAGGCTAGTGTACTACTATCTCCTACCTCTATCAATGATGTTGATAGAGATAGTAGAGCTAATTTTCTACCTCTATCAACGATTTATGACCAAATTGTCTGTATTTAGTGAACTCTGGACCTGATAAACTTTAGCATTGTCATTTTCTGTAAGTTTTTTGTGTCCTGAAAATGTTTGGTGCTTTTAAACATTATAAAGAGTTCTAAAGCTTTCTATGCAGTTTTTTTTTTTTTAATCAATTCCTTGAACATTTCATTATAATCCACAGCCTATGTCGTTTGATAATTCTTGCCAATATATATGTTCTGGTCCTTATACTTTGTAGATTGTGGTACATTTCTTCCTTGTTGGGGTTGATCTCTCTCTCCTTTTTATTATCATCAGTTCTTTCTCAGAAGTGGTCGTACCGCAGAGGAAGCTCTTATGATTCTTGTCCCAGAGGCATACAAGAATCATCCCACACTAACGATAAAATACCCTGAGGTAATTTGTATTGGTAATCTGTAGATCCATAAGTTAACATCTGTTATTTTGGATTAAGCAGATGGTCTTTCCTTTTTATTGTTGTTTATTTTGCTTATTTGATGGAATCATATGTTGCCACAATTGTTAAATATTCTTTTACAGGTGGTTGATTTTTATGACTATTACAAGGGACAAATGGAGGCTTGGGATGGACCTGCCTTACTTTTATTCAGGTACTACTTTGAAAAGATGCTTGTATGGTATTTGAAACTAAATATATCCACATAGATGGTCTTGAGTAATCCTGTTGTATCATTATATACTATGTTGCAATATGAATGATCCTGTACTGGTATTAAAGGAACTAAATTACCCTTTTTTAACGCATATAAGGTAATTTCAGTATATTTCAACTTTTTCTAACGAATCTGAAATTTAGTCCTTTTCCTGTAGGTAGCAGTTTTCCCTGATCTCCCCAAACCTCTTTAAATTTTGAAGAAGATGGTGGCCTCTATGCGTTAAATTTTCTGCGTGGTTTATGGATGCAATTATTGTTTTAGTTATAAGTATTTCATAGTCTCTTTAGAATGGAGAAATGTAGTCAATTTGAATAATATACTTAGGATATTCTTTACATGGGTCACAGGACCCAAGATTACTTTGCAAATAGGGAAATCTCAAAACCTCAAATAATTCACACATCTTGTTCTCTCTCTCTCTCTCTCTCTTTCTCATTTTTTCTCATTTTGTGTTCTCCGTTTCTCCTTTCATCGTATATTAGGACATGATATTAGTGCTACAAATCTAGGTTTAATTCAACATTTTGAGTATTGATTTAAGAATTGTATTGGCATCAGTAAGCTCTTGAAATGTATTGGGTTTCTTGATCATTTGGGTTGATTCATGAGAACTTCAAATCTTTTCTTTCGATGAAGGTATTTAGATGAATCTCTAAGTCCTTTTATCTTTAATCCGCTTCAAAATGTTATTTTCCTATTCCTCAAGATATTTATATTACCTTTATGTTTGGGTTTTAAGTTATGGTTTCTTCAAGTCTTTCATTTGTTGTTTAAATTAACGTCTGATAAATAGCACTCATTGGCTTTTTCTATGGGAGCTTATCTTCTTGAAAAATTGTATATTTATTGTATTGATTGCTTTGTTAAGTATCCATGTCATAGGTACTAGGAAAGCTTTTTTTTTTTTTTTCTTCGTTTTGTATCCGTCCCCTGAAAGATCATACCACATATGGGTCTGAGACCCATTTTGAAACATAAGCCATTTTGGACAGAAAATCTAATTGGATTAGGTAAATGGTGCTGCCACTAAGTTAAAATATCCACAAGCAGGATTATCCTATAAGTTAATTATATTGAACAATTTGCCTCCATGAGTGAACCCTAGGACATCCCTTTTTCTGTGGCATGTGGCACCACTCCCTGCTAGGGTTCAACCCACTCTAGAGGGTTTAGAAAAAAATTGGTCTTGATCTAACGGTGTGAAAATGAATGGTGACTTGATTTTTTAATCATCTTTGATGACCTGCACAAATCCACGTGGCACCCAAACATGTATTTGAGTGCCATGTGCTGTCCAACTGGTGCTGTCCCTGGGTTAAGATTATGCATATGGCTGACCTTTAGTCAATTATGAATCTTGTAGAAATTGATTGTGTTTTGTAAACTTTAAAGAGTGCATTCCTTCACTACAAAATGAAAAATCAGCACTGTTCTTTTTCATCCTATTTTGAGGAAATCTCTCACTTCAATTTTTTATTATACTGTCCAAGAATCAAAGGCCACTATTTTTTTGTTTCTTCCAAATTTGTATGGTCATTTAATCTCTTAATCTATTACCTTTTTTATATGATTGGGATCATGCAGCGTAAAATTAGTGCATAAGGCTTACCAATTTACTTTGTTATTGGAACTTTCTTAGACTTGTTATTTGGAAGATTGAGACATGTAGTACTCTCTGTCCGCAACTGATATTTCTGTTTCCTTCCAAAAGGTATTTACTTTTATCTTCTGATTTATTTAACCCAGTGATGGAAAAACAGTTGGAGCATGTCTTGATCGGAATGGTCTTCGTCCAGCTCGATATTGGCGTACAATAGACAATGTTGTCTATGTTGCATCTGAGGTTTGTTATTTTTTTTTTTCAAATTTTAGATGTATAAAAAATGGGATTCTCTTCCATGCATTTAATTTAGTGTATCATTCTTTCTTTTTACTTGTTGGCTCAGAAATATTTTTGACTAATCGTACCTTTAGCATTTTCTCAGAACATGATGCATGTCAGTGATGCTTATTTTCTCAGATTATGGGAAACAACTTACTGGTTGATAAATTATGATTATGTGACTGTTGCTTGGACTTGCATCTAAGATTTTTCGAAATTTATTAGTTTCGAAGTCCTTAATTGTCCTATAAGGTTACCTCTACTATTTTGTGATGCTCCAATTTTCAAGGAAACATACATATTAATGAATTGTGACTTCTTGCTAGTGATGAACTGGCTATTTTCGGAAATGATGTTTCTCTAAATAACTTAAGTGAGGAGAAATGCTAAACAAGGAATAGCCAATAAGACAATAACCAAGGGCTGGAAGAAAAAATGTTCATATGCCGTATGGTCGCTGTGCATGTTTACCTTCCTAATTTTGGTCAAAATGTTCTTTCCATTGGCAAAAAAGGATTTTAGGTACGGAATCAGTGGAATGATGGGAGGATTTGTCCAGTCAATGGAAAAGCAAAAGGTTGATGATAATTCGATTAAGAAATCTTTTAAAAAGGTAGGAGCACACTCTTAAATGGCGAAATGCAGTGGATATACTTTTGGCATATAGAAAGATAGGAACAATACTGTAGAAAGATAGGAACCATACTAAAAAATTTAAAACAATAGTCTAGAATAATAAATGTGACATATGATGGAAGTTATCATCTAGGATCTACTTTTGGCATAAGGCTAAAGTTGCTAAAGTACTATATTATGCATGCATAATAAGTATAAAAAGTCAAACATCATTGTTCACATTTCATATAAATATTATTTTGTATATATAAATGCGTAAATAAGTAAATGGTCACTACAATGCTGTCTAATGCATAATTAGTAGAACAATTAATTTTTGAGAAGATCTAATATTTTGATTACATATTGTATATTACCTATTACATAGCATGATGATGAATTGATGCGCAACTAATGATGATGCTTGATGAATGATATTCTATATTTACACGTCTACAATGTACAATGGTATATGGCTATAGCTTATGAGTTATGACTTCATCCTCTTTTCCTTTTCTACTTTGTGTTTTGCTTGGATGTAAGTAATTCCTATCTAATCTACTTGAAATCACTTAGTTTGTGACAACAAATGATAAGACAACAAACATGTGCAGAGCATACACATGTACCAAAATACTGAAAAGCTTTCTTTAAGAGCCTAAAATTTCCAAACTTCTAATTTTAAGTCAAATCAATTTGAAGCTAAGTCAAGTCAATATGAAGCATTTCCAATCATCCTAGACATATAAGCCATTACTAAGTACTTGTCCCATATATACAGGGTGGTGGGAGGGGTGAAGGAGATATAGACCTAAGTCACCTATACCTTTGGCTTTTTACGCACAAAGTGACTACTCTCCGTATTTGAATCCGCGTTTTCATGCTTGTTAGCCCAAGTATTTACTATAGCACTAGGCTATTATATCCAATCATCCTGGATATAATAACTTTTATTTTATTTTGATCAATAAAAAATGTGCTAAGCATAAACATGTATAAACAATGCTGAAAAGTTTGCTTGATAACCCAAAATTTATGAACTCTTCAATTTGAAGCCTTTCCAATCATCCTGGGTATATTAACTTTTATTTTATTTTATTTTTCGATCAACTTGAAACTTGTCCCAAACTTGTGTATTGATTTTAACTTTTCTTACATAGTGCATGTAACTTTCAAGGTAGTTCACTCACTGAGAAAGCATCCATAGGTGAATGTTTGAAGCGCCCAACTGAATATTGGCGACTTCGTAGGTTCAATTTCTGTTGGATGCATACAAATGGGGACTTTCAATAAGTTTATTGGAATTGACTCTTACCAATAGTATCGCATCACTCATGCATAACAAATTGGTATGGTATATTCGTACCAGCACATATGCTTAGGAAGAATGATATTCTTATCAATACGAGTACTCGTAGGGAAGAAAATGGATTGATGGATGGAATCAAATATTAATAAGAAAATGGGTTGTTGTTCTTGCTCGCCCACAAGGATTCATGCAGTAAGACTAGACCAAATCTCACAGATCGTTCGGGAACAACTATCACAGATCCTTCGGGATTTGCCATTAGGAGAAGACACGTCACCCTCCGGAGGGGCCGAAAGGGGAAGTTGAACCAGACTGAAACCCTACTAATAACTAAGATTGCTTGAGGTTGGATGATCTATCAAATGCTGCCCTAAGAGTATTCTATAGCGTACATAGGTTGAGTTTCATCCTTCATATTTTTTGTAAAGTCAACAAAACAATAACCATAATATAGTCTACCAACTAGTTGGTTACAAAAGAGACAAGCAACATGATTAGCAGGTGACCTTAGAGACGTTTGTTTGGCTCCTCCGGTTCTGTTGGGTTGGGCAATGCCATGGATGTCAGTGGTCTTCGTTTGGTGGCCTCATAGCTACGATGCCGTCCGATGACCATTGTATGCACATCTTTGCTTCCTAGTGTTAGATTTAAAGTTTGGTTGAGATCCTTTACCAGCTTCATAATGTAAGGGTGCCCTAGCGCACTATCAAGGGGCCACAGTTTTACCTCGCTGTGTGCCTCATGCGATGCCCCAATACCTCCATACTGAAGCCATCCTACAACCCAACCAACTTTGATACCACCTACCAATAAGTAAGACCATGATTCCTTCTACAAGGCCATAGATATTAAACAACGCATGCTGACTTGGCCATCGACCATCGCCAACACCTCCATGCCTTGCTGCCTAGAGGCTACCCCTCTGGCCACACGCATTGACGGGGGATGCCAAGATCGAGAGCATTGGATTTGGGCAACAACGAATTTTTCAGCTTTAAAAACGTCTACAGGAAGACACAGAGTAATGCACAGTCGATCGATCGATCCCAGGCTTCGATTGATCGATTGTGGCTAGCGGAATTTAAATTTTGGCGACGTTCTGTTTCATGTATATATATATATATATATAAAATCGATCGAGTACCATTGTCGATCGATCGATCGATTTGTGACCCTCGACTTATATATATATATTCGATCGATCACAGCTTAGCGTCGATTGATCGATTTTTTGCGAAAATGAACTCTGCCAAAATACAGAAATTGGGTTAGGGTCAAACTTGACCTTTTTTTTGAGTTTATTTGCTTTAGGATTTTCTTTTGTAAGGCCTCTTATATAAGATCTCTAAATAAACAATGTAATTAGTTTTTGATTAATGAAAAAGAGCTTATGCTTTCTGCTTGAGATGGGCAACTACGAAGAGTGAATCTTCTTCCCGAGAAGGGTTTGGTGTGAAGCCAAGGGTGCAAAGCCCACAATATATCATCTTCTATCTCTCTTGATTTATCTTTTTCTGCTTTTATTTTATTCCCATAAACCCTAAATTCAGCCATTATTCTTTCAACTACCCTGAAAATCATAAGCCCTAGCTTTCATCCAAACCGTTGAATCGACCCGATGCAACAACCCCAGATCTCACCTGAGCCATTAAACCATTCCATATCAAAACACCCTGAGAAAACTAACAATCCCATTTTGATCGAAGAACGACACCCTAATTTGGAAGCGGCTAGAGTTCTATCTCTAGGATATTCCTTCCGCGAGGCTAACGGATCTAGCGAACGGACTGAATCCTATCCAAACCTACATGATCATCCATGTAGAAAACTATGAACCTTAAGGTATCACTATTATGTATTGATTTTTGCTTAATTAATTTAGATTAATTTGGGCAAAATATTCATTTCATTATCATTTACGTAGCCTAGGGTTTTGTCTCACGTCAATTTTGGTATCAAAGCCTAAGTTCTAGGTTAGGGCATATTTGCGTGTCATTTTAATTTCATTAAATTTTATTTCGTTTATATTCATCATTGTGCACGTCTAGTGTTTGATAAAAGTCCTTACTCATTTTTTGTCACATGTGTATGTCATTTCGATGTCATTTGCTTCTTCATTTGCATGCTCATCTTGTGATTGTTAAAATACCTCAATTATAGTATTGTGTTTGAGTTGTGTTTGTGTCAAGCATCATGTATGAGTCACTTACACGTCACCATGAATTCTTTACTCGTTATGAAAGGGTACTAGCCGAACGAGGAAACCACTACCCTCCAAATTCTTGGCAAAGTTCCAAAAGTCGTGATGAGACTAGAGTTAGGGGATACCCTCATCATCGTCAACTTGAGTACGACCCTGCCGAGAGGTTTCTAAAATCTATTCTAGATGAGGTTCCAAATTTTGGGGGAGTGATGAGCCCTAAAACCTTCGTGGAGTGGTTATCTAGTGTAGAGGGGTATTTTGATTGGTATGGCGTATCGAATGAGCAAAAAATTAGGCTAGTGAAAACAAAGTTGGTGAGCCATGCCAAAACCTATTGGACTAATGTAGAGTTTCGACGCGAGTTAACTAATTGTAAGCCCATCATAAGATGGGAGGACATGAGAGAACAACTTATCGAGAATTATGTTCCTTTCACGCACTACTACCTTCTACGGTGTTTGGAAGCTAAGGTGGATAAGTATCATAAACACACTCAACTGAAGTCAAGGAGCACCTACACTAAGGAGAGCTCTAATTTAGGGGTTCCACCATCGAAACCCGCGCATACTCCTACGAATCCCCAAGTTGATCACGAGAAGCGAATTGTCCATGTCTCCATGAGAGATATAATCTCGGGGTTCAACCATCGAAACCCGTGATTACTCAGAATTCTCAAATTGATAATGGGAGAGGAGCGATTAGGGACAACCCCAAGACTAGTGGTCGCAATAAATGTTCCAAGTGTCATGGATTTGGACACTTTGCTTATCAATGCCCACAAAATTTTTCACTCCGAATTTATTGACTAAAAGAGAGAGTTCTAAGGAGTCGGAAAATATGAAAGTGGAAGAAATTGTGTATGACCCTCGTATTGTTGTATTGCTTACCTTGCAATTATTAAAGGGTTAAAATCAGCAAACTAAAGGCAGAATCACAGAGAAATGGGATCAAGGTAAGCAACCAGTCCTGCAAGAACCAGGGCTGTTGCAGCAAGCTTTAAGGGGTAAGTAAGGGTAGGTCCACAGAGAAATGTGTTCTAAAATAGAGTAAATCTCTAGATCTCTAACAGATCTGACACTTTAGCCTATCCTAGTTTAAAAACTAAGTAAGAAAGGAAAGAGGAGAGGTTTTTTGGGGTTGTCAGTTTACTAAAAAACTATAGAAAATTAAAATGCAAAATCAAATGATCCAGAACTGATTTAAACACAGATTTACAAAGGTGGAGAAAAGGATTAAAATCAAAGGGGAGAGTAGCAGCTAGGTATTTTGGTCTTCATTGCAAATTGGTTGGTTCAGAGGCAATGTAAGGAACTGAATAGCAGCAATCCTTCATCTGGCTATAAGCTCAGATGCAAGGTATAAGAATCCAACCTCAATCAGAGAATTCGAGTGATCCTAAGGCTATGATCTGTCCACTTGAATGTTCACAGATCATCCTAGAGATTCTTCTAATTCAAGGATCTTAATTAGAATAATTAAACTATTGCAGATGCTGTGGATGCAAAGCTACAAGCTCAAGCATCCACAATGAGATTTAATCTAGGGAAATCAAATGCAAACAAGAGATATATAGATCAAAATCAACTTTATAATCCACAATATACTGGTTAAATACAAACTTATAGTAAAATGTGCTCAAATCTACAATCTGTGCAACATTCAATCTCCATACAAAGCTTTGAATCTCTCAATTTACAGCTCTCAACCTCACCCTAGCTACTAAAGGGGTTTAGCCAACCATGGTTGGTCTAAAGGGAGAATGGGGAAGAAGGAAGAGGGAAGGAATTTTGGAGGGAAGAAGAAATTCAAATTTTGGTCTAAGCTCTCTCAATTTCTGGATGGTTTTTCTGTAAACTCCTCAGGCTTTTGTAGTCTTCCCCTTTGTCCTCAGATCTGTTTCAGCCAATCAGAGCTCAAGGGAATAATTCTGTTATTTTGAGCTGTTGATGTTGCTGATTTTTGCTTCTAGAAACTCTCCACTGATTGGTCCAAAATGGATAAGTACATGTGAAGTGGTTAGAGAGTTCCCATTCGTGCTCATATGCATCCCAAAAGTACCCTCAAACTGGACAAAAAACTTTAGGACACATGTGCATAGAGTATTGGAATGGGCAACAACTCTGGCTGGAACTGAGAAGTTCCCAATTCGTGTGTCGAGAGGTTCAAGGAACCTTTCGATAGGTTCTGAGTCCACTTGGTGCTCATTTCGACAGGTTGCAGTAGGCTTTCGACAGGTTGCATTACTTCTCGACAGGATGCTTTCACTGTTCGACAGGATTGACATCAAAATCTCCCTGCTGTCCTAGCTCCAACCAACCCCTCGACATATTATAATTCATCCTGTCGATTTCTTATACAGCTTCAAGTACATTTTTGATAGGTTGAGTTCTGCTTTTCGACAGGTTGATTCAACCCTGCGCAAATGGATGCAGCTTCAGGTAAGTCCTCGAAAGGTTGGTGTTGACTGCTCGCTAGGTTATGGGGAACCTCTCGACCTGTAGGTGGAACCTCGCGAGATCCCCTGCATCTCCAGGTAAGTCCTCGACAGGTTCCTCTGCTGCAGCTCAAACCTTTCAACGGGTTCTGTCAATCTCTCGGAATCTTCACTTTTCCACCTCAGTACCTCTCGACAGGTTGAAACACAGCTTCAAGACCTCTCGACAGCATGCCTTCTTCAGCTTTAACTCCTCGACAGGTTCAAGTATACTCTCAGATCCACTCGACAGGTTGATGGAACCTCTCGACAGCTTCATATCTAAGCATGCAGACCTGTCGATAGGTTGAATAAACCTCTCGACAGGTTCTATCCTTTGCTTCCACAGCTGGTACACAGTTCTGGGGTGCTGTTCTTCATCTGTCCAACACTCAACACCTCTTGAGGGGTTCAACCTTCATTCACTGTAGCTGCTCTTGCTCCCATGTGTGCCCATGTGGACACATGCCACTGCCATAGGGTTCTGAGGCTCTGTGATTGCTTGATGGCTGGCCTTTTGGGCTGCATGAGTACATGTTGAGCAGTAGGTCCCTTCTCTGACATTTTTAGATGGATGTCTGCACTATGACTGCATTTTATTGCTTAATTACAAAACATACTCAAAACACATTATTAGTCAACTCAAAGGTCCATCAAAGGTCAGATTAGGAGGTGAAAAATGAGTGAAGAGGGGATGGAAGAAGCTGATGAAAGCGTAGTTTGTGTTAAAGAGACTTCCATTTCCCTTGTGAGTAGTGATGTTGAGTCGCCCATACGTGAGTCAACCTAGTCACCCACGCGCAATTCGAACGAGTCACGTGCACACAATTTGTTAGTGCCCGTAGAGCCAGTTGTGCACGAGTCTTTGCTGTTGGTAGAGTTGAATGCACTTGAGTCGTTGAAGTTGGTCGATCCAAGTACATGTGAGTCCATCGAACTGGGTACGCAAGAACCATTAATGTCAATTGAATCAAGTATCCCAGTGTCACTGGTTTTGGTTGACACGAGTACGCACGAGTTAATCTAGCCGAGTGTGCACGAGCCATTAGTGTCTCTTGATTCAATCACACATGAGCTGATAGTGCCCACAGAGTCGGTTGTGCCTAAGTCGTTAATGTTAGTAGAGACGGAAGCACTTGAGTCGGTTACATGTAAGTCGTTAGCGTCGCATGCACATGAGAGTATCGAGTCCATAGATACATATACACATCATTGTCTCGAGTTGCATACCGCTTCACATTCTGAGTCTTATAGTGAGTCAATTTTTGAGTCTCATTCCGTGTTGCATGCCGAAGTTATGCTTAAAATTAATTTATGCAATGAAACTCTCAAAGTATTGATGCAGTTTTGCATGCTGAAGTTACGCTTAAAATTAATTCATGCAATGAAACTCTCAAAGTATCGATGCAGTTACCTAAGACTTTTATGGAATTCCAATTAAATGATCATGCGATGGTTCAGATTGGATCTGAACGATTTCCATAGGGAATCGCAAAGAAGCTCCAGGCCCGCAGTGTTGAACCTTTTGGAATTGTGGTAAGGAGTAGTCCTACTGCATACATTCTTGAGCTTCCTCCAGATATAGAGATTAGCTCAAAGTTCAATGTGGAGGACCTAGTTCCTTCTCTAGGCTCAACCCCACCTCCTTGTAATCCTTTCCAAATGCCCCTAGTCACAATCCCGTCCCAACTTTACAACCGATATCCCTTCCTTCCCCAAGCAGGTAGAGAGAAGAGGTAATTGAGGAATTTTAGATGATCTTGTGGCATTCACCTGCAGCAGAGAGTCTATAGTTTATTAGATGAAGTGGGTTGGTGAGTCGACTACCGAGCGTGCATGGGCCAATCATGAGAGAGCTTGTCGCCTGAGTTCTTGTATTTTCAACCGATATTGCGATCACATTTCATCGGTGATGAAGACTTTCGAGTATGGGAGAGTTGATGAGAAGCTTCAACAATATTTGGTAGAGTGTGTTGGCGAGCCGGGTTATTGGGTTTGTCAGGGAGAGGTTTACCGTGTCCGTCTCGTTTCAATCGACCGAGATGATGATCATACGTCACCAGGTGCCGAGATTGTTTGGGTTAGTTGCAAGGAGTTCCACTGTTCGAGTCCCAATACACTTGATCAGTACTACACGCGTGTTTCATCGGTGATGAAACAGTTTAAATCGGGGAGAATGATGGGGGGCGCCAAGATCGAGAGCATTGGATTTGGGCTGTAATGAATTTTTCGGCTTCAAAAAAGCCTAAAGGAAGACACAAAGGAATGCATAGTCGATCGATCGATTGTGGCCAACAGAATTTAAATTTTGGCGACGTTCTGTTTATATATATATATATATATATATATATATATATATATATATATATATATATACTCAATCGATCACAGCTTACCTTCGATCGATCAATTTTTTGCGAAAACGAATTCTGCCAAAATACGGAAATTGGGTTAGGGTGAAACTTGTCTTTTTTTTTTTTAGTTTATTTGCTTTAGGGTTTTCTTTTGTAAGGCCTCCTATATAAGGTCTCTAAATAAACAATGTAATTAGTTTTTGATTAATGAAAAAGAGCTTATGCTTTTTGCTTGAAACTGGCAACTACGAAGAGTGAATCTTCTTCTCGAGAAGGGTTTGGTGTGAAGCCAAGGGTGCGAAGCCCACAATCTATCATCTTCTATCTCTCTTGATTTTATCTTTCTCTGCTTTTATTTTATTCCCATAAACCCTAAATTTAGCCATTATTCTTTCAACTACCCTGAAAATCATAAGCCCTAGTTTTCATCTAAACCGTTGAATCGACCCGATTCAACAACCTCAGATCTCACCTAAGGCATTGAACCATTCCATATCAAAACACCCTGAGAAAACTAGCGATCCCATTTTGATCGAAGAGCGACGCTCTAATCTAGAAGCGGCTAGAGTTTTATCTCTAGGATCTTCCTTCCGCGAGGCTAACAGATCTAGCGCACGGACTGGACCCTACCCAAACCTACATGGTCATCTATGCAGAAAACCATGAACCTTAAGGTATCACTATTATATATTGATTTTTGCTTAATTAATTTAGTTTAATTTCGCCAAAATATTCATTTAATTATCATTCACGTAGCCTAGGGTTTTGTCCAGCGTCACACATCCATGCTTGGTCTGCTTGCTTCACCCCGTGCCTCATGTACTAGTCCCTCACAACCGACAGTGGTATGCAACTTCCCATGCCACCTCATTCCAACATGTTTTGCCGACTATACTGAACCAAGTCGCGTGACTTGCCCTCCCATGCTAACACAATGCATCACTTGAGGCCTTAGTCCTTCTTCTCGAGCCACAAACCCAATTCTATGTCAGACCAACATGCACAACCTCATCCTTCTCACCCCCAAAGACCCTCCAACTTGGTATTTAGACCCTTGTGAACCCCTCACGTTGATCCAACGTGCATCACAGTGTCTGTTGAAGTGTGCAAACATGTCTCTTTATCCTGCCACAAGCCTCATTCATGAGGCTACGCACATCCAAGTCGTGCTGCAACCTTGAGCCCTGCTCAATGCAAGTAAATGAGGCCATTCGTATGGCAACTCATCCTATTTGAACCCCCAAGTGAGTCTGGCTAACCATCCGAATACCTCACTAAGGCATGCCATAACTTCCCCGGGGCTCACCCATTGCTGCAACCTGAGCACGCTTAACTAACTGGGTCTGCCTTCATCTACACCAACTGACATAATTGCTGCACACATAATCTCACCACGGGTGACACATGGTACTATTAGTGTAACAACATTCTAGTGCTACCCTCACATGACTAGGAGACCATTGATGTACCCTCTAGTGCACAAAGGCCCCTTACGTATGGAAGTAGCTCCAACACTCCCCCCCCGATATGCATAAGGTAAGATGACCAACCCTTGCAAAACAGTGGGAGAACGTCAAACGACATACTATTCCTTGGCCGACACATATCTCTCTCCATACAGGTCCATTTCTCGAATGATCTTCACCACTCTTCACCATTTGGAATGCTCTACAAGACCTCTAATTATGGCATGAGGAAATCATTCAATGGTTAGGTCGTGGATTGAGACCATTCCTTGCATGGCCCTACAATGTGCATGCAACACACGCCTCTACGAGCTTCGTGGCTCTTGTCATGTACCCACGTGGCACCCACTTCCACCAAATTTGTTCAACACCAACAACACACCTCTGCATGTCGCGCTTCTCTCTGACAAGGTTCACTTCACCCCCTCTATGGCCACTCTTCACGGGTCACGATTTGATCGCGTGTTAACTGGCAACTCGTCATGCACCTCTATAAGTTAGTTATGTGATTTAAGTATAATCATTTTACAGAAAATTTTTTTTTAAGGCGTGTTGATAATTGGTATCAGAACTGAAGACGACTCTCTACTGGTGGGGGGTAGGACTCCTTAAAGCAACTTGGTTTAGTCCCACATTCCAAAGTCGGTTTGGAAATTGTGAGTCTAGTCATTTTTTTTAATAAACAGTAATTTACAGTTCATATTAGTTTTATATTTCGTATCAGTTTTCTTTAACCTTAAGGAATTTCTGAAAACATGTTTAGATACCTAATACTTATTTCTTGATTTCTACTCATGCATAGTTGATGCGTGTTTCTGACGTGGGACGGTGCCTTAAAATGCGTGAATATGATTTTTATGCAACTTACCGAAATTAAATAAAATTAATTCAAGATTAATCTCAAAACTATCACGATACCTTCGGGTTCGTAGAATTCCGGTAGGTAAATCACGCGAGATCCGAATAGGGTGTCCAATCCGATGCGCAAGTCCCGTTAGATTTGAGGTGGGATCGGGCCTAGAGATATGACTCTAGCTTTTCCAGGCCTAGGCGTTCGTCCTCGATCTGATGTAGATTCACGGGTTCGAACTAGGGTTGTAGGATTGGGTAGGTTTGATGGCTCGGATGAAAACTAGGGTTTTGATGGAAATAGGTTTTGGGTTTTGGATTAGGGATTTAATATGGGTAATGGGTTATAAGAGAAAACAGAAAAATATATTGCAAAGGTAATAAAAGATCAAAGAGAATCGATGGGAATCACTTCCTTGGTCTCACACCAAACCCATCTCGGGAAGAAGAACATTCAAGCATAAAGCATTCAAAATATTCAATTAACTAATTAAAAAGTGTTTACAAGCCTCTATATATAGGCCACCAATAATTAAATCTGAAAATAAAAAGAATCGTAATACTAATAAAACATTAAAAGGTAGTTTTCGCATAACAAAAAAAAAATCCCGTCTGAAGTCGTCTGCGGCGGCGCGCTGCGGTAGCTGTCATAGCGCGTTGCTATGACAGCGTGTTGCGACGGCTGTCATAGCGCGTTGCGGCGCTGTTCTCCTGGCGGTTTGTGTCCTTTTCTCCTCTGAGGCTACGGTACCCAAGCTTCCTCTACGCTTCTTCCGACGCCGGTAAAACTGATGTGATCTAAATCCGATGTCTATGTATGTGGCGTCCCCGTCAGTTTCCTAAGTATATCATTACACATGGTTTAATCATGGATTTGTAGATTTGACACTGTTTACCCTATTATTTGAAACAAGTTTTGCTTAATCATCTGTTTTTTTATTTTGAGAACCCTCTGCATATTAATTTAATACCTGCATCAGACTGTAATGATCATTCAGACACTCATATATATTTTTACCACAGCAGAGTAAGGATCGAAAATCGAAGTATTAGACTAAAGGAAATATTCAGGCTCAAGGCAATAATTTTGAGGGATTTTATTTTCGACTCCAGTTGTATAGAAGAATTTTAGTAATGGAGTTTAATTTCTTATATCATTTTTATTTATGTTCCAACCCCATGTTGCTAGGTTCTTTTGATCTGACGAAGCTCACACCCTGATTAGTATGTGGATTTTGGGGCATGATAGTTGTACTCCTCCAAGAGTCAGATCCTTTGGTGGGACAGTCATTTGGGATCGGATCCTCATGGTTAATCAGTTGATTAGGAGAACGAAGCCAACTCGTAACAAGTGCGTGATGTGCATGGTAGGGGTGGAGTTTGCAGATGATTTGTTTCTCCATTGCTGGTTTGTTAGGGAATTGTGGAGCATGGTGCTTAAAGTTTTGGGGTTAGTTGGATCTTCCGAAGAATGTGGGGGAGTTACTGACTTCTTGGGACAATGGGTCATGGTTCAAAATTTCGGCCGAAATTTGAAAATTTCAGCCGAAATGTTTTGGTTTCGGGCGGAAACCAAAATACAAATTTTTTAGATTTTAATGTACTGGTTTCAAAATTTCGGCCGAAATTCAAAATTTCGGATTTCGGTTTCAGTTTTGGCCATGCCCAAAACCAAAATTCAACACTATATTTTGATCCTTGCAATGGGTCTCTCTAGGGAGTGAGGTGAGCGTTTTGGAAAGCCTCTTGTATGCCTTTTTATGAGCGATTTGGCTGGAAAGGAATGATAACAATGTTCTGGAGGAGGAGGAAGCTTATTGCATTTGTTATTCGTCAGGCTAGGGATTCAGTGCTTAGTTGGGTGGAGATGGATACTGATGCTTTGTCTCATGAGGGGGTGACCTTGTTTGACTGTTGGGACGTGCTGAGGGAGATATAGCTGTTTATCTTGACCTGTTGGGATTTCCTGGTTGTTTTTGGGGCTGTGTTTTGCATGTTTGGTGCTTTAAGCTTCTTTTTTTTTTCGTTGCTTCGTTGTTGCTTTTCTTTTTGCCTTGTGCCTAGCTTCACGCTGTCGACACAGATTTCCCTTTGTGTCTCTCTTTTCTTTTAGTACAATTTGCTATTATCGATAAAAAAATGTCTAAGCATAAGAATCTATGAAGCTGTAAAGGATTGAGTGAACTTATGCTTGATTAGGAGGGAAAGCTAAAGTAAAGCGGTGAAACAATTGCACACAACTTAAGTAAAGCGGGCATTCAAAGATTCGAGCAACGATTGTCATCGTGGAAAGGCAAACTGCTCAACAGTGGAGGTCGCCTTCTTCTAGTCAAATCAGTTCTCTCCAGCCTTCCCATCTTCTATATGTTGATGTATATGTGCCCGGCTGGGGTCATCAACTAGCTTGAACAAATCTGGAGAAACTTTCTTTGGGAGGGTTCAGGTCTAAATAAGCGCTATCACCTTGTGAACTGGGATATCTGCCAGCTCCCCATGAGTTGTGGCGGCCTTGGCATTCATAGTGTGAGGGGCACAAATGTCGCTCTTCTTGGGAAATGGTTTTGGAGAGCTGGTTCGACTGGAGATAGGGGTAGTCTTTGGCGAAAAGTGCTGGTGGAAAAGTATGGGCAATCAACAGGTAATTGGAGCATCAACACTTCTGTTCACAGAGGCACATCGGCTGGGTGGAAAAGCATCTGTGAAACCTGGCCTCTTTTCGCTAGATGGGTGCTTTTTTTAGCCATGGCTGTGGCACTTGGATTCGTTTCTAAGAGGATGCTTGGGCGGAGGGCGACCTGCTCAAATTGTCCTTCCCGGAGATTTTTGCGATATTAACTAACCAACTAGGACTAATTATTGAGTTTCTTTCGGGGTCATAGTGGGGAAAGGTCGTGGGATGTCACCACGCGCAGACTCCATCGAAGCAACGAGATGGCCTCGTTCACTAGGCTACTGTCCACGATATACGGTCAGCTCCCAAATTTGCAAGGTGAAGATTAGTGAGTATGGTGTGACGTGGTCACGACCCTGGTGCGTAACGATGCACATCGATCCACTAGCAGGCAAGGTGAGAGGGCCTTGTAGCTAGGCTGAGCCGTAGGCAAAGCGTGTTAGGGAAACTCTTGGGTGAAGACACACAGTGTCGAGGTACTAGAGCGAGCTACGATCACTAATGCTTAGTGCATGCATAGTGATAGACTGCGTTACGGCTCAGCCTAGCTACAAGGCCCTCTCACCTTGCTTGCTAGTGGATCGATGTGCATCGTTTTGCACCAGGGTCGTGACCATGTCACAATGGGCTCCCAGTAAAGATGACAGATTCAGCGTCAAGTCCTATTACCGGATACTTACGTGTCACCCGCTCATCAGATTCCAAGGAGTAAGGTTATGGAAGGCGACAATCCCCCCAAAAGTCAGATTCTTTGCTTGGACCTTGCTCAAAGGAAAGATCCTAACTATCAATCAGCTGATTCGGCGGGGAAAGGATATTTCTAACCGTTGTGTAATATGCCTCCAAGATGAAGAGTCTGCTGCCCATCTATTCCTCCATTGTCAGGTGGCACATAGGATTTGGAGTGTTATTCTCTTGTCTTTCGGAATGTGCTGGGCCACCCCTTCCAACCTCCATCAGCAATTCCTAAATTGGTCGTCAGTCTCTCTTGACAAACCGACCGGGGACTACTGAAAGGTGGCTTTCTTCGCGGTAACTTGGAGCATTTGGCTCGAGAGAAATGGCCGAACCTTCAACAATAAACGTCGGCCGGTTGGGATGATTATCAAGTCTATCAGGGACTTCATGTGGTTTTGGGTTGCTAGAAGTTGCGAAGGAGGTTGGGGCGAAATCGCCAGATGTCACCCCCACCCTTTATTTATTTTATTTCACTTGGTTAACTCGAAATTCGTTAAATACCTCTGCCCTCATTGCAAAACAATTTATAATAAGATTTCTAAAGATGTATCAAATGTGAGATCCTGGTCCTCCTTTTGTTTGAAATGCAATACTTAAGTAAAATTTAAATGAAAAGATGCTTACTATGTTGTCACCTCTTTTTTGTTTTTGTTCTTGTAACTAAGATTTAGAGATTTCTGTTGAACGAGGCATTCTTTGATGACGATCTATTTAGAGTTCAGAATCAGATCATGGTTATTTCGGATTCTGTAAAAGGATCTGTTTGTTTTTAATTTTAATAGATTCTCGGTTTATTTTATTTTTGATTTCTGTAAATGTGTGCATGCTGAAGCTGTCATCTAGGGTTTTGATAAATTGCAACTTTGTATGAGTAACTGCCTTTTTCTGTGTAGGTTGGTGTTCTACCAATGGATGAGTCAAAAGTTGTAATGAAAGGCCGTCTAGGTCCGGGAATGATGATTACTGTTGATCTACAGAACGGTCAGGTATGTTATCCAACTATCATTCTAGCATCTCCTTTCCTTAGAATCATATTTTTGCAGTCGTTGCTGTAAATATGAATTTACTAGGATCATTATTTATGTTCTAAAATGAATATGCTCATTAGTATTGAACGATTTAGGCCCATTTATTCATTTGCCTTTCACATTTTAGTTCAAGGGTTAACACTTGGTATCTGTGACCATATGGCCAACCCCCTGGGACTGATACATATCAATATTGGTGATACAACACAAGTTTTTTTCTTTGAAAAAAATCTGAAAATATTCCTATGTACAATAATATTTTCTATGTATATATGCATATAATTAGATACTTATTAATACATAAATATTCAGTTCAATGAGGTTTATTCAATAATTCAATCCTAAATAAGTGAATAATTTAGAATATTAGGTATTTGTTTGATTGAACCTGCGACTGTCATCGTGCAGCTTCCATTGAGCTACAGACCTAGTCCTGATGAATTATTACAACATACACTGGTATATAGAAGTAAAAATGCATGGATGGATACAGTAACTTCTCATTTTCCAATATGTGTTTTACTCAACGATTCATTTGTTAATCACCATAAAAATCAATACAAAAAAAAAAAAAAAACTAATGAGACAACAAAGGAAATATGAATATATATTAGTATGAGCGGGAAAAGTTTGAAAATGTTTTAAGTTTTTTCTTAGGGCCCAAAAATCTTCAATTAAGTTTAAATCAAAATCAAATCCTTGCCAACATCGTGGAAGATCAAATCCTTGCCAACATTGTGGGAAGTTACAGGAATTAATTTTTCTTAGAAATCACAACAAATCAAACAAGAGGAATTTATTGATAAGATAACCTATCGGTTACACAATCTGTCTCTAAAAGACAAGAAAAATTCCTTACAAATCAATATCTTAACTGATGATGACAATCCAATACAGATTGATCAACTTCAAAATCATTTTGAATCTATACAAAATGCTATAGAATTAAATAAAATTCAATATTCCAGACCATCTCAAAATAAATGGGATATTTATTCTCGATATTATTATCCAAGACCCACTCCTCAAGATCTTCTTTATGAAGAAGATTATATGAATGTCCAAAATTCTTACGATCATAGATCCATTTATGAATGGAATATTGATGGAAAATCTGAATATGCAATATTTGAAATTGTGCATAAAATGTTTATGTACAGTACTATTCTTAAACAAAGCAATAATCCGGATCGCCAGATTGCTAGTTAATAGTTACTGGTTTTTCTGGAATTCTTAAAGGTTGGTGGGATAATTTGCTCACCCAACATCAAAAGAGATGAAATTCTTCACTCAAAGAAACAAATAAAAAATGAAAATACCGGTCAATTTGAGACCTATGAAGATGCAGTTTATTCTTTAACTCAAAGTATAATATTACATTTTATTGGATCTTGGAAACATCAACAAGAAAGAAGGTGAGAACTTCTCCAAAACCTTCGTTGTCCATCCTTAACCCATTTCAGATGGTACAAGGATGTTTTCCTTACTAAGGTTATGCAAAGAACTGATGCTAACAATGAATATTGGAAAGCTAAATTCATTGATGGTCTTCCCAGCTTATTTGTTGAAAAGCTCAGAAATAAACTCAGAAATTCTGATGATCAAAGTATTGATTATAATCAATATACTTATGGTCAATTAATAAGTGTCATCATACGTGAAGGTCTCACTCTGTGTAATGATCTAAAATTACACCAACAATTAAAACAACAACTTACTGATCGTAAGGAATTAGGCGAATTCTGTGACCAATTTGCTTATGATACAAAAATCAATTTTCCTCTTAAAAGGAAAGATAAAAGAGTTAAAGAAGCTGCTCCAAATTATAAAAAGAAAAAATAATTTTCTACAAATAGATATCATCCTTCATCTTCTCGAAAAGCTCGAGAAAAACAATAAAAAAATATCAATAAAAATATTACATGTTATAAATGTAATCGATTTCGCCATTATGCCAATAAATGTCCTCTTCAAAATAAACTAAATCAAATACAGGATGAAGGGTTAAAATTAACCCTATCCAAACTCCTAATTAATGATCCTAGTTCTGCTGATGAGGAACAATCTGACTCTGATGAGACTCATAGTCTTACTACTTCTTCTTCTTCTGAGGATCATCACCATGGTTGTCATTGTCAACCTCTAATTTCACCAAATAATAATTGGCAAACATTTGCTACCATGAATAATCTCAATCTAAATGTCCTTAGTGAAAGTCAACAATCTTTGGTTGATCTAATAGATAAAACCGAAGATCCTATTATGAAATATAAATTAATTGAAGCCTGTATATCCATGGCTAAAAATGAAAATGAGAAGAAAAAGGATTTAATCATTGAAAATCCTTATTCGATTAAAGAATTGTTTCACAGACTGGAAGACCCCAGTCCTAAATCATTATCTCTATCCCACAATTATAATGATCCATCATTAACCCTTGAATTTAATAAATTCAAACAACAAATCGGTCAAGAAATTTTATCACTTAATACAAGACTCCATAAACTAGAAATGATTAGTTTAGCAACTCAGCAAAACATATTCTTCCAATTGATACTTTCCATTCAATTGTGTCTCAAATTGAGAATTCTGATATTACAATTAAACAACTCCTTTTGCAAAATCATGCATTTCTCAACTATCTTCAGGGTTATCATCTCCCTAAAATTTCTTTGTTTACTTCAGATTATCCTTATAATCTATCCCAAGCTCTTGATTGGGGACTGATTAATCAAATTATTTTCCCTCTTGCTAATATGCCAAAATTTTCTCGGATGATTAAATCCATGATCTTTCATGCCTCTAAAATTCTGCTCAAAGGCATTCATCTTACCATTTGGATCACCAGTACTCTTGGCTAGAGATCTAGAGAACAATTCTTTCAACCATACCAAATTTGGATTCTTCGCAAAACTCGGATGTATGAATTCTCATATGTCAACAAATCTGTTCCTCTTGCTCAATCCAATATTCAGTCAATTATTCTCAAATCCTATTGGATTTATTCATTACTACACTTTTCTCAACATGCAAGAGAAGTATCCATGGACAAGTATTTCTTCAAAATTACTGATGGAAGAAGAATTTTTATCACCGACTTTCCTATAGAGTATATGGCTACCCCACAGCAAGAAGAAGAAGCAGATAAATTTCTCCAGCAATTGATCAACAGGAATAATCTTCATCTTCCTACCAATTTCAAGCATGAAGCTTCTATTTTAGAAGAAGAGCTATTACAAGCAGCAACTTATTCGGACAGTTCCTTATCTGGAGATAAATTCGATTGATACAGTCACTAATCTATTATTAACAGGCATGTAAACTCCACAGATGATGACAAACAAGGATGTCACCAAGTAATATAGCCTACAGTTATATCTAGCTGTCCTCAATAATTTTCCTCTGACGTAAGCCCTTACGTCAGTCAGCAATAATTCCAGTATGATGCAAGCACTGACGTCATACAGCAATTACTTCGGGACGAAGCAACTGCAAGAAATGAATACAATACACGTGTACCTCCACTATCGGACTTCAATCAATTTTAAGTCCGCCCAACTTGTATATAATGGGTAGCTTGGGACATGTCCAAGCACCAATATCTCTCCCAACCGAGTAGATTAGTTATTAAGTTTCTTTAGTTTTCTTCTTTTGTCTTTTCTCTTTGTTTTCTTTTGTTTAAGCAAGTGGAGACCCCATTGTAAGTACTCTCCTTTTAGTTTATGTTTTTGTAATAAAAGTTTGTATATTTTATATTGTGTTTTAGTCGGTTGTGCTCTTTGCATGCATTAGCAATTAAGTGCATCTTTTCTTTTATTTTTCTTTCCGTCACCTCTCTTCCCCCAACTCTGTAATTGGTATCAGAGCCATGTCCGGCTAAACCCGTAGTAATTCCATATGGGGGGTAGGGGACGTCGGAATAGTAGGAAACAGTGACCGGTTGTTCTGTCTGCTATAGATCTGCAAGTGGACTACTGTTCATCGTCTTCCCTGGTTCTCATGATACTGTAATTATCTCTGCACATGGAAGACTATTCATCGTCTTCTCTAACTTTTAGGATTACTATTGCCCTTTTAAGAATTACTATTGCCCTTCTAGGAATTGCTATTGCCCTTCTGAGAACTACTATTGCCCTTCAAGGAATTGCTATTGCCCTTCCACAAATTGCTATTGCCCTTCTACGAACTACTATTGCCCTTCTCAAACAACTATTGCCCTTTTTAGATGACTCTCAAGTTACGAAGTTATTAACTTTTCTAAATTCGTAGAAGGATAGATAGGAGGATCTGACTGTTACTATTGGGTGTTTCCCGCGGTAAAGGTCGCATTGGGTAGTATGGCGAGATGCAGTGAGTGCGAGATGCCGAAGTAAATCCCACAAATCGTTGACTGACGCAGATGGGGAAACACTATTTGGTAGAAATTTGGCAGATCTAACTATTTATTTATCTTAAGAAAATAGGAAGGAAGATAATTAGTGATCTTTGAGAAGATTTCAGAAAGGTTTGATGAGTAGTAGTTCGAGTAGGTTTGATGAGTAGTAGTTTTGGGAAGGTTTAATGATGAGTGGTAGTTTTGGGAAGGTTTAATGATGAGTAGTAGTTTTGAGAAGGTTTAATGATGAGTAGTAGTTTTTAAAAGGTTTAATGATGAGTAGTAATTTTGACGGTTAAGGTAAGAAGATGACTAGTAGTCCCTATGCAGAGGTATGATTAGTATTATTTGGAGTATTATGGAAGAAGATGAATAGTAGTCACTATGCAGATGAATAGTAGCTCGGGTCACTATTCACTTTAGTATCACTATTCACGTTCACTATTCACATATGGAATTACAGTCTTATTGGTACCACACCACTCCTTTTCTAAACTGTTTATTATTAGTTAGTTTTTTTTTTTTTTTTTTTTTTAAAAAAAAAAAACTTTTTAAATTGTAAATGTCTTTATTTGGATTTAATTCTTCAAATAAAAAAGTAATCAAAAATTCTGAATTAGTTAAATGGGCTAATATCAAAGAAAATTTGGATAAATGGACAATACCTCCCATTAATCCGAAAATCTTATATAAAATTGGATGGACCAATTGGTCCACTGATATGTCTATCAAGACTACTGAGCAAACCCTCATGTTGGCGAAGATCAAGAGGATCTTCAACTCTTATCTAATGAAGATCTTATAACAGATCTTAAAACTTTCAACTATCTCCATCTTGCCTGCATCCAGGTAGCCTTCAAACCCCTTACCCTTTTGGGAAACAATAATAGTATTATGACCACCTTACGAGATGCAAGATGCCTTGATTGGTATTCTTCTCTCATGGCAGCTGTTGAAACCAGTCTTTGTCATGGTCCTATTTACTTTAATGTCTTCCCTAATTTAACCCTATCTTTAACAGACAAGAATCTGTTATCTGCTTGTACTCTTAATCTCCATTCCCAAGGGTACAATTTTATGCCTGGATCAGAGACCATTGCTCTGATCTATAGATTTCATTATAAAGTCATGTCATCCTTGGCTCCCCGAGTCAATAACCAAAGTCCTCCTGGCCAAACGATTTTAATCGAAACTAATTTGGCTACTTCCAAAATTGCCATTCCTTTGATTTCATGGGAAAAATTGATTTTCCAGAATCATGGAAGATTACCCAAGCGGTACCACCTAATCCAATCCTTAATAAGGAAATTGAACAAATTGTTCAACATGACAATAGTGATGTAATCTTACAATTTGGTAAATTTACATCTCCTAATTATTATGCTAGACGATCTTATTCTGGTTCGAGTCCTAGAGATCTTTATAAGGTCTCTTTACCTTCTACCACTAGATCATCTATGTCAGAAGTAGCTTCTTCAGCTATTCCTGATGTCAATTTTGAAGGAATTCATGTATCTGAACAACAGATACCTCATGGGATATATAACCAGCAGCAGAGGGAATCTCCCACTGCAAGTGAGATGAATTTCTCATTCACAAATAATTAATTTTCATGAATACAACCTCAAATAATTTTGTCATTAATCGGACAAAAATTAATGCTGAATTTCAGCAAGAAAAATACAAATCCTTTCGAAATTGGTATTTCAAAACATTTACCAATCAAGAATTATTAAAATTAAAAGAAAGTTTCTATCAATTTATAGAAATTTCTTATCATAATCATTCATTTTATAGAAATTTCTCACAAAATCATTCCTCCTGATGAGGATGCTGCCATTAGGGCTTTCCCTGCAAAAACTCACGAGTTAAAAAGTCAGGGAGAGAGTTTGTCTCTCCTTTAATATATTCAATTTGAAAATCAAAAGAAGATAATTCTGCTTGCCATCTGGCAAAGATTTGTTTTGAAACCAAATTTTTAACATCTTTTTGCAAAACAGATTTTGCTGCACTACAGTCTATTCTGAGTAAAAATGTTTGATTTAGTTAATCATCCTGAAATTTATGAATGCTTTTGACAATGGATAAAACTTCTTGTTTTATAGTGGAATAATTTGTCTGGGCATCTTTCCAAACACCAGAAGTATATCTGATTAATTCTTCTTTCTGATTTGAAGGATTTATTTGTTTGAGAATTCCTCCATAACCAATATTAGAGGCATCAGTTTCAACAATTTTAGGCCAATCAGGATGTGCCAGAGATAAGCAAGGAATTTGTTTGACTAATGTTTTGATGTGTCTAACAGCTTTTGTATGCTCATCGGTCCAAGGAGACGGATTCTTTTGTAGCCTTGATTGTAAGATTTTTATAGCATGAGCAAAATGATGAATAAAATTAGCAATATAATTGAGACTACCCAAAAATCGTCGTAGTTGGGTTTTGTCTAAAATCTCATCTGAAAATTTTGAGGAAAATTCAATACTACGATCAATTGGGATAATGTGGCCTTGGTAAATGTTATGACCAAGAAATCAAACTTTGGTTTAGAATAATTTGATTTTAGGAGCAGATATAACTAATTCATTTTTGTGGATGACATCTTTAAAGATTTTTAGATGTTTAAAATGTTGTTCAATGGATTTAGAGAAGATGAGTATATCATCGATATAGACGATTGAAAAGTCTGTGTATGGGGTAAATATATCATTCATAATGTTTTGGAATTCGGATGGAGCATTTTTAAGACCAAAGGGCATAACATTCCATTCAAAATGTCCAAATGGGACAGTAAGGGCAGTTTTGTATCGTTTTGTATTGATCGGTCTCCGCGACCTGAATTTGCCAGTACCCCGATTTGAGGTCAAATTTGGAAAAAATGGAAGCAGATTGTAATCGATCCAACATATCTTTTTTATTGGGAATAGGATACCGAATCCATTGAAGACAATCATTCAATGGTTTGTAATTGATGACCAAACGAGGAGTTCCTCGTTCCTTCTCAGCATTTTTATTGACATAAAAAGCTGTACAACTCCATGGGGAGTGACTATGACGAATTAACTGTTTTTGTAATAGACTGGTAATTTCAGTTTTGCATAATTCCAAATAAGCAAGCTTCATCTGACTGGGGCGAGCTTTGGTTGGAATATGTTTTTCATTAAAATCAGGATTGTAAGGAAGAGAAACAATATGTTTCTTTCGAGTCCAAAATGCATTAGGTATATCAGATTATTTTTTGCCAAGCCTTTTGAACATCAGTAAGGAGATGTATTCTCCTTTCTTTTTGGTTCATTTCCATGTATTGTGTAGATTTAAACCATTTGACAAAAGGAATAATTTGATAAGAAGATTCTATATATTGATAGAATTGTTCCTTAAAAGATTGTAACTTTTGATTGGAAAATTTTTTGAAGTACCAATCACGAAATGATTTATATTGATCTTGCTGAAATTCAGCATTAATTTCAGATCGATTAATTACAAAATTTTTTGGTTTTGTAAGAAATTCTGTTTTCAATAATTGTTTAAGACCTCCTTGGTCTTTGTTATCACTGAGAATTTGCTCAGTAGTATTATTGATCTTATGTGACCATGTTGATGATGGATTGATGATATTAGGCCATTGGGCTAATTTAATATTTGGATGATATTGATGAAAACTAACACTAGACATTTATACAATGAAAAGTTTTTATTTTTTTATTTTTTTAATTTTTTTTAAACACAGAAAGAAAAAGAGTGTGAAAGTGGTTGGTGTAAGTACCAATACAACTGTAATTCCATATGTGAATAGTGAACGTGAATAGTGATACTAAAGTGAATAGTGACCCGAGCTACTATTCATCTGCGTAGTGACTACTATTCATCTTCTTCCCAAAATATCCCAATATTACTAATCATATTTCTATAAAAGGAATAATAGTCATTTTCTTACCTTGATTTTTCAAAACTATTATTATACCTATCTAAATTTATTTCCAATATCACTAATTATCTTCCTTCCTATTTTCTTAAGATTAATAAATGGTTAGATCTGCCAAATTTCTATCAAATAGTGTTTCCCCATTTGCGTCAGTCAACGATTTGTGGGATTTACTTCGGCATCTCGCACTCATTGCATCTCGCCATACTACCCAACGCGACCTTTCACTGCGAGATAACACCCAATAGTAACAAGCAGATCCTCCTATTTATCCTTTTAAGAATTTAGAAAAGTTAATAACTTCGTAACGTGAGATTCATTTAGATAGGACAATAGTAATTTGAAAAACTAGGTAAGACTATGAATATTAGTCCATGTATAGGGATACTCATAGTATCATGAGTATCCCTGTACAGGGGTCTCCACTTGCTTAAACAAAAGAAAA
This sequence comes from Chloranthus sessilifolius, assembly GCA_021018995.1. Lineage (NCBI taxonomy): Eukaryota > Viridiplantae > Streptophyta > Magnoliopsida > Chloranthales > Chloranthaceae > Chloranthus > Chloranthus sessilifolius. Next base: position 82,243,812 of record CM037584.1, read on the forward strand.
CAAAGAGAAAAGACAAAAGAAGAAAACTAAAGAAACTTAGTAACTAATCTACTCGGTTGGGAGAGATATTGGTGCTTGGACATGTCCCAAGCTACCCATTATATACAAGTTGGCCGGACTTAAAATTGATTGAAGTTCGATAGTGGAGGGACACATGTATTGTATTCATTTCTTGCAGTTGCTTCGTCCCGAAGTAATTGCTGTGTGACGTCAGTGCTTGCATCATACTGGAATTATTGCTGACTGACGTAAGGGCTTGCGCCAGAGGAAAATTATTGAGGACAGCTGGATATAACTGTAGGCTGTATTACTTGGTGATATCATTGTTGGTCATCATCTGTGGAGTATACATGCCAGATGTTAATAATAGATTGGTGACTGTATCAATCGAATTTATCTCCAGATGAGGAGCTGCCAGATGAGGTACTGTCCGAATAAGCTGCTTCTTGTAATAGCTCTTCTTCTAAGATAGAAGCTTCATGCTTGAAATTGATAGGAAGATGAAGATTATTCCTGTTGATCAATTGCTGGAGAAACTTATCTGCTTCTTCTTCTTGCTGTGGAGTAGCCATATACTCTATAGGAAAGTCGGTGATAAAAATTATTCTTCCATCAGTAATTTTGAAGAAATACTTGTCCATGGATACTTCTCTTGCATGTTGAGAAAAGTATAGTAATGAATAAATCCAATAGGATTTGGGAATAATTGACTGAATACTGGATTGAGCAAGAGGAACAGATTTGTTGACATATGAGAATTCATACATCCGAGTTTTGCGAAGAATCCAAATTTGGTATGGTTGAAAGAATTGTTCTCTAGATCTCCAGCCAAGACTACTGGTGATCCAAAGGGTAAGATGAATGCCTTTGAGCAGAATTTTAGAGGCATGAAAGATCATGGATTTAATCATCCGAGGAAAATTTGGCATATTAGCAAGAGGGAAAATAATTTGATTAATCAGTCCCCAATCAAGAGCTTGGGATAGAAATTTTAGGGAGATGATAACCCTGAAGATGGTTGAGAAATGCATGATTTTGCAAAAGGAGTTGTTTAATTGTAATATAAGAATTCTCAATTTGAGACACAATTGAATGGAATTATCTTTTAGATTTTTTTTTTAAATGAAAAAAATTTAAAATATGTACCTATACATTTTGGTGATAATAACAATTATTGGCCGGTACACACCAGTATCGGCTGATACTTTAAACCATGTTTCAGCTATTTTCTGAAAGGGTCAGGGATTAAAAATTCATTATTAGTGGCCGACTTGGCCAGTATCATTCCAAGTGGCCAACTTGGCCAGTATCATTCCAAGTGGCCAACTTGGCCAGTATGATTCAACAGTCATGCTTCGAAGAGGATACAACTCGGATAAGTGGTATGTTTGTAGATTCGGCATCTATGGAGACTAACACTGAGTCAATTCTACCAACTCATAATTACTCAAGCTAAGTTTTTAAACCTTGATGGGTTTCAATTTTGCAAGCTGCCTCTCCGATTATTGAAGCATTTATATTGTGTAAAATTACTATTTTAAATCATTTGTTTCATTGGCTGCATCAGTCTTGCTGTGTACATAGCTTTCTTCTTGATGCCTTTTTAAATGCATTTTTTTATTTGCTTGATAGATGGACTTTTCTTTTCTTCACATGTAATGGTTCAGGAATATGCATAATATAACCTTCAAAGAGAGGCTTAAGAGAACGTACAAGAGGTTTCTTCTTGTGCTATAACTATAGTATGAATCACATGATCCAGTAATCCCATGGAAAGTGAAATTACAAGTGCACCCTTTGACCAGGCACGTCTACAAGTATACCTTTTTAGGTGAAGTATATCAAAGAAAGGAAAGTAATAAAACTATTTGAAATGAAAGCTGCTTAAACAGTCCATAATCTCCTTCATCAGCCCTCTCCAGTTGATCTCCTCTCTGACCAACCGGTTGACTCATGAGGATCAACTTATTAGTAAAAAAAGGTTTGGTCATAGCCAAGTCGTTGCTTTAGTGATCAAAATTACAAGTTATTACTCTGACGAGGTATGTGGAAGAATTACACAACTTTTCTCCAAAAGCATGTGTGAGGACTTTGGAGTGCATGGCAGCCGCCACTGGTGGTTCATTATGAACTTAACTTTGCTTGATGCTCCTTAGGTACTGATTAGGGATTGTATTGGTGCCGTTTTACTGTAATTCACCAGGCCTATTGGTTGGGCAGTCTACTGAAGAGGAAGCTTGGGGGCTGCTAGAAGGCTTGAAGACTCTATTTTTGTTTCCTAATGCCCTGACTAATGCGGAGGGGAATTCGAGCAACTTGATCAGATGGGCTTGTGAAGGTTGTTTGTACCCTTGGAAACGTGCAGATATCTTTGAAGCATCGTTCATCTTTGCTCTACTAGAAACCTTTCTTTTTTTCAAGTACGAAGCAAGGCTAATCCTGCGGCAGACCTTCTAGCTAGGTGGGGAGTTAGTTTAGAAAGATTTCAGATAAAATCCTATTGATCAAGGATTAGTATGTAATCCCTTTAATTTTGTGTTGTTATTTAGACTGATGATCCAAAACCTCTTCACCTAGGGTCTGTTTTTCATTTGGTTTAGAAGTACTTTTGCTGTCTTAATTGGTTTCCATTATTAAAATGCTTTATCAATAAGAAAAAAAATTATACAACCTTTTCTCCGAATTAGCAGAAATCCACTTCAATTGCATTTCCTATGTAAAACCAGCTTTTTACCAATTTGAATAGTGTTAATGCTGTCCGAAGGAAGAGACGTAGAATTGTAGTGTAAGCCCAAATGCTCTATCTAACCTGTGAGTTGAGGTGACTTGCTTAACACAACTCGGTTAAGGTAAGCTCCTCCCTACAATGAAAGCACACCATCAAATTCGAGTTGGGTGTGGTCAACCCGGTATTTTTATATATAGTATAAAAAGATTTGAGGGGTTTAGGAGATTTTGAACTGTGTTGGGTTGAATCGATATTTTATATATAATATAAAGGGATTAGGGGGTATTTAGGGGATTTTGAAATAAATCGGGTCGTATTTTCAGGTTGAGGGAGTTAATTAGGCTAGGTTTGGTTAGTTTAGGGTTAGCTAGAAGAAGAAGATAGAGGAATCAGGGTTGAGTGAAGTTATGGCACTCTTTCCAATGTATTAAGTATATATATGATCTAATACAAGGCATGGACTATGGTGTCACAAATGTAAGTAAACATACTTATGCCTGACACCCCACTATATACTACTTACACACCCATATACAATAATAGATGTCTCTGCACTCCCCCTCGAGTTGGGGCATATATATTAATCATGCCCAACTTGCTCATGATATCATAAAAAATGATTTTCGCTCACTGCCTTAGTGAGCACATTTGCTACTTGATTTTCTTATCTGACTTGAGGAATTTACACTTCTTTAGATTCCACCTTTCACAAACAAGATGGCAATCCATCTCAATATGCTTGGTCCTCATGATAGACCGGATTCTGAGCAATATGATGAGCAACTTCATTGTCTCCATACAAGATCATAGGAAGTTTCACCTTAACTCCCAAATCAGCAAGTATATGTCTCATCCACATTCCTTCCCTAGTGCCTTGAGACATAGCTCTATATTCTCCTTCGACACTTGAGTTGGAGACCACATGTTGCTTTTTAGATTTCCATGTGATCAAATTTCCACCCAAAACGTGCAATAGCCTGTAGTAGATCACCTATCACCAAGGTAACCTGCCCAATCAGCATCAGTGAAAATCTCTATATCTACGTATGTACGGTCTCTATATAGTAGTCCTCTTCCCGGTCTACTCTTCAAGTTTCTTAAAATTCGGTAAACAACATCAAGATGAATGCTCCTTGGAGCATGCATGTAGTGGATAATGACACTCACTGCATATGCTATGTTTGGTCGTGCCATGGTGAGGTAGATGAGTTACCAACAATCTGCTGATACTTGCATGCATTCTTGCATAGCTCTCCTTCACTGCCTCTGAGTCTGTGATGCTGCTTAATGGGTGTAGTGGCTGGCTTACATACCATCATCCCTGTGTCTCTGAGCACATCCAAAGTGTACTTCCCCTTCTTGGTTCTAGCAAATTCGATTCCAAGAATGTACATCAACGGGCCAAAGTCTTTGATCTCAAATAAATTGATTTCTTTAACCTGCAGACTCTCTCAGTTTCCCCCTATTTTAAAAAACAGGGAGGTAAAGACATGTAGACCTCCTCCTTTAGGTCTCCACGAAGGAATGAATTCTTCACGTCCAACTGATACAATGGCCAATTCTTGCAAGCGACGGATAATGGGACCCAGATGGTATTAGACTTTGCAATTGGAGCAAAAGTCTCTTGATAATCAACAACTTGTGTCCGCGCAAAAACTCTTGCCACAAGTCGGGCCTTATACCTCTCAACAATACCATTAGGTCTATACTTCACAGTATACACCCACTTGCACCCAACCACCTGATTTACTGGAGGAAGATCAACTACTTCCCAAGTATGACTGGATTCAAGGGCATCCATTTCCTGTAACATAGTCTCCTTCCACTTTGGCTGAGACAAGGCATTAGACACAAAAATAGGAATATGAACAAAAGAGACAAAATTGTAATTTAGGGTTAGGGTTTAGTAATTGGAAGGAGGAAGAAGAAGAGAGAGGAAGAGAAAAATAGAGAGATATTAGGGTTGAGTCAATATGACTCAAATCCCAATGCAAAGTACTATTTATATCATCTTAGCATGTTCACGTATTACATGCTTCCCGAGTTAAGTGAATTGTACAACTTAAAATTCACTTAACTACACACACCCAAAGTTACTTACTACACACCTATACAATATAAATAACATCACCAACACTCCCCCTCGAGTTGGAGTATAGAAGTCGATCATACCCAACTTGAAGGAGATGTCATAAAGTCTTGCCACTAACACCTTTAGTCAAGATGTGTACAAGTTGATTCTCAGTTCTAACTCGAGGAATACTGATTTCGTTGGACTCGACCTTCTCGTGAATATAGTGACAGTCCACCTCAATGTGTTTTATCCTTTCATGAAAGACATGATTCTCTGCAATGTGATGGGTGGTTTCATTGTCACCATACAAGATAATTGGAGAGGATGCAACAACTCAAAAGTCTGACAAGACAAATTTAAGCCACATGCCTTCTCTCGCACCTTGGGACATGGCGCGGTACTCTCCCTCGCCACTGGAGTTTGATACTATATGTTGCTTTTTAGATTTCCATGTGACCAAATTACCCCCCCCAGGAAGGTGCAATATCTGGTAGTTGATCTCCTATCATCAAGAGACTTGACCCAATCGACATCAGTAAATATCTCTACATCCAAATGACCATGATTTTTATAGAGAACCCCTTTGCCAGGAATTTTTTTCAAATACCTTAGGATCCTGTGAACAACCTCCAAATGTACTGTCCTTGGTGAGTGCATATATTGACTCACCACGCTTACTGCATAAGCAATGTCTGGACGGGTCATGGTTAGATAGATTAGTTTACAAACTAATCTCTGATAGGCGTGGATCCTTGAGAAGATCACCTTCTTCACCGTTTAATCGATGATTTTGTTCAATAGGGGTCACAACAGGCTTACACCCCAAAAACCCCGTATCATGAAAGAGGTCTATAGTATACTTCCTTTGGGATAATGAGATGCCCTTCTTAGATCTCGCCACTTCAATGCCCAAGAAATATTTCAAGCTTCCCAAGTCTTTAATTTCAAACACTCTGCTCACATTCTCCTTTAGTCTAAGAATCTCATGACTATCATCTCCACTAATGATGATATCATCAACATAGACTAGTATGATAGTCATTTTAATTCCCCTTTTTACAAGTAGAGTATGATCATAGTGACTTCTTCGATACCCGAATCTCATAATAACATCACCAAAAATTTGAAACCAGGTCCTTGGGGATTGTTTTAATTCATAGATAGATTTGTTCAATCTACACACTTTCCTTTCTCCCCTTCTTTTACAAATCCAGGAGGAAGGTTCATGTAGACTTTTTCCTCGAGATCGTTATGAAGAAATGCATTCTTTACGTCAAGTTGAGAGAGTGACCAGTCTTTGTGGGCAGCCAAAGATAACAATACCCTGGTTGTGTTAGACTTGGCTATAGGTGCAAAGTTGTCCTGATAATCAACTCCTTGTGTTTGAGTGTACCCCTTTGCTACAAGCTTTGCTTTATATCTTTCGACAGTACCATCAGGTCTATACTTAACTGTATACACCCGTTTGCAACTAACAACTCTCTTTCCTTCTGGAAGTTCAACAATTTCTCATTTTTGATTCTGTTTCAGAGCATTCATCTCCTGAATCATAACATCATTCTATTTTGGCTGCAATAAGGCATCAGAAACAGTAGAAGGAAGGGTGATGTCATCAAGAGAACAAATAAAACCATAATGAGATGATGAGAGATTGTGATACGACACATACTGATGGGATGACAAATACACGATCTAGGATGTTTTTTGTGAGCAATGGGTAGATGAAGATCAGAAACAAGAGGACCCTCTTCGGGTAAGGGATCTTGGTCGGTATTCTGAGAAGGTGACTCATCTATATTCTTATGCGCAGTGGCTTCAACGATACTTTTCTTGTTCCTTTGCATATACATCTTTCTCTTTCCATATTTATCAAAGGTGGGTTGTTCGCTTTGCTGTAGCTTAACAACTTCATCATCTACTTCTTCACAATCTTCAGCTCTCCCATAGGTAAAGCTCTAAACATCTCAGAGTGCTCTTCATTTTTAAGTTGTTTCTCCTCTTGAAGAGGACTCGGAGGACTAAAAAAAGGAGTGCCCTTAAAGAATGTGACATCCATGGTGACTATCACACGACGAGTGAGAGGGTCAAAGCAATTGTATCATTTCTAAGAAGAGGGATACCCAATAAAAATACACTTGGTAGCCTTGGGATCAAGTTTACTTCGCTGAATATTAGGGATATGTGTAAAACACAAGGAACAAAAGATACGTGGTGGCACCACGAACAGAGGTTGATAAGGAAACACAAGTTGGAAGGGAGAATGTCCTTCCAGAATAGGCATAGGCATTCGATTGATGAGGTAGGCAGCGGCGAGGAGGGCTTTACCCTAGAGATGTTTAGGAACCTTCATATCAAACAACAGAGATCGAACAATCGAACAACCTCAAGAAGATGCCTGTTTTTCCTCTTAGCAATCCCATTCTGTTGGGAGATAAGGACAAGTAGTTTTCCACAATTCCATGAGAGTGAAGATAAGATTGGAGAATGTGAGGAATATTCTCTATCATTATCCGATCGAAGAACTTTAACATGCCCATGAAATTGTGTGCTAACTAGTTTGTGAAAAATAGGAAAAATAGAGGCAACTTCATCTTTGGTGCGCATAAGAAAGAGCATAGTGAGTATAGTACAATCATCAATAAAAGTAACTAAATAACGATAACCATTCAAAGCAGTAATAGGAGAATGCCCCCACACATAAGAGTGAATAACTTCAAAAGGAATAGCACATTTACTACTACTCAAGGGATAAGAATTGGAAATAAAAGTTTTAAACGACTAATATGAGGATGGCCACAATGGGAGTGCCACAATCTTGCTTCTTCAACAGAAACCACCATAACTGTAGGAGGAGATGTACCACGTAAATCTTGAAAGAGGTAGAGTCCCTTCTCTTAGGAAAGAATGTCACACTACAATGTAAGGAATTGGTAATTTTACTGATATATAATATATTCATAGGCATGTTAGGAATCAAAAGAGTAAAGTCAAGAGACAAGGTGCCTAATTGAACACTCCCTTTACCCTTTACAGGAACAAGGGATCCATCAACAATGTGAATATGAATAGAATCAGAAAGGCTAGACACAGATGAAAATAAATCAATTATACAAGACATGTGATCTGTTGCTCGAGAATCGATGATCTATAAGAACTGAGAGGTCACATGTGTAGACCCATCGGTACCTGACTCAGCTATGAGGGAGGAAAATGCCTGTCCCTGTGTCACTGTCATGCGCGGAAGGTGGCCTTGGAGATCCCGAAGCTCTCTGTAAGCTCTGGAAATCAGATGGAGGGGGAGACAGAGCTGAAGTAGTAGGGATGCTCTGACCACCAATTGGATTAGAAGTTTCCTTAGTAGAGGACTGGAATGCACGACCTGGAAGGAATTTCGGTTTCCCATATAATTCCCAACATCTTTCTCTAGTATGACCCTTCTTGCCACAATGAGAACACAATAATTTCTCTTTCTTCACGTGAAAGGCCCTCATGACCTCCACGACCACCACCTCTACCACCAGATTTGCCTCCACCACGACCAAAAGAAATGAAGGATGGTAGCGCAGATCTCTCAGATACATCACTACCAAGAATTTGCATAAACTATTGCATACTCTCCTCATGCTGAAGAAGGGCATACACGGTACCAAGTGGAGGACACTCCTCTCTTCTTAGAATATTTGATTTAACATTCTCATATTCAGGTCTAACTCCTTTTATGAAATCAAATACTCCTTTTTGGAAATCAAATACTCCTTTTTCAGTATTTTTACTAGCCTTGCTGGTACACGAGCTGAACAGTTCTTCTTGATACTGGGCTAGGCTAGTTTATCTAACAAACTCCTCATTTGAGTGTTATACTCTCCAATAGTCTTATCACCTTGCTTCATGGTGTTAATTTTGTCACTAACTTGAAACATTTTTGCGAGGTTTTGTTTTTGCGAGAACGCAACCCTCACAGCCTCCCATAATTGTTTAGCATCACTGACATACATAAAAGAATCACTAATGTTTGGTTGCATTGAGTGTAGCAGCCATGTCATGACAGTTAAATTATCACTTTCCCAATCAACATACTTAGGCTCATCTTCTTTGGGTTTTGGGATAGTCCCGTAAATGTGACCCAATTTTTTCTTCATCCCTAAGTACGTAGTAGCAGACCGTGACCACGAAAGGTAATTGACTCCATTCAATTTCTTCGTAGTAAGTTATGAGAGATAGCTCCCCCACTAACGATCCCAGATTTATTCTCGTCCATGATTAAGAGATATCGAAATCAAAACAATTCAAAAAATAGAAGACCCACAACTTCCAAACAGGGAGAATGCCTATACAGCCCACTGATTAATCCCGCAACAATTTCCTTAACAACAAAAAATAATCGACAAGACAGGCGAACATAGCCTATAGCTGCCACTAAAACATCCATAACTCCTTCAAATGAACTCCGAATTCAACGAAGCTCGAATCATCAGTCTACAAATGAAACAAGCTTTCAAACAAGGCGATCAGCAATCGATCGGAGGAGAGTTATGTAGCTTGGTGGTAAAAGAAGGATTCACGAGAGTCGATTAAACAACACTAAAATAGATCCAAAATAAAAAAAGGAGTACACCGTCAATCTTGTATGGTGATTCCGGTCCAACCTGGTCCAATCCCGAGCTTCTTTAAGCCTTCACGGATCTTGGGGATCTAAAAAACCGAAAACACACTTTCTTTTAGAAAATCCTTTGAAACTCCATGTTCCTGGCCTCAAATCACTTCGAGCAAGAAGAAGAAAACGAAGAGAGGAAAAGAACGATAAAAACCCCCCAAAACAACATTGAGAAAAGAGGTCAACGGGTTGGCCCTATTGACATCAGCGATGACGTGGATGGCTTCAATAGAACTGTAAAAATTTCAAGGGTTAGCGTTTTGTTGGCTCTGATACCAAGACAAAATTGTAATTTAGAGTTAGGGTTTAGTAATAGGAAGGAGGAAGAAGAAGAGAGGAAGAGAAAAGTAGAGAGATACTAGGGTTGAGTCAATATGACTCAAATCCCAATGCAAAGTATTATTTATATCTTCTAAGTATGTTTACGCATTACATGGTTCCCGAGTTAAGTGAATTGTACAACAAAAAATTCACTTAACTACACATACACCCAAAGTTACTTACTACACACCCATACAATAGAAATAACATCACCAACAAGAAGTAGGAATAGGAATGAAATCCAAAGAACTAACAAATGCATGATGAGAATCTGGCACATTTTGGTAGGAAACATACAGACTAATAGGGTGACGCGTGCCTGGCCGAGATGATTTTCGAAGAGCAATAGGAAGAGCAAGTTCACTTTGAGGGCTTTCTTCCATGAAAGAACTTTGGTTAGTGGTCTCTGAAGAAGGTTCTTGATGGTGACTCTCGTGGTACACTAATAGCCTTCAATTTCTTCTTGACATAGATTTTCCCTCTTTCGCGTTTGCAAACTTATCGAATTCGGTTTCAAATTTTTCCACGTCTTCTACTTCTCCGTGCGCTTCACAATTGAACTTAGGAAACACATTCACATCCACCCATGGTAACACACTCATGCGCTATTCACCACAATTCTCCCCTTGAAGGGGGCACAAGCGGTCTCCCCTTGTCGTGAGTAGGAGGTATCTTTAAAGAAGGTCACATCCATAGTAACAAATAATTTTCGAGAGATAGGATCATAACACACTTAGAACGCTTCTGAGTAAGGGACCTAAAAACACGAGGAATAGAGAGAAGATCACTATCTGGAAAAACTAACTTGCACAGGGATTTTACTTGGAGAACAGGAGTAGGCATGCGATTTATCAGGAAAATGGAGGTCCCCCCCCCCCCCCACACACACACAGAAACTTGGGAACATTCATGCCCAACAGACGCGATCGAGCAACTTCAAGGGTATGATGATTCTTCCTCTCAAATGCTCCATTATGCAGGGGGTATTTGGACAAGTGGTCTGTCACTAAATGCTATGCTCACATAAGTAAGCCTGAAGATGGTGTGAGGAATACTCCCCCCATTATCAGATCGTAAGATCTTAACCTGAACATGGAACTGAATGTGAGTTAACTTATGAAAAACAAGAAACACAGAGGCCTCTTCATCCTTGGTTTTAAGTAAATAAAGCATGGAATACCGAGTGTAATCATCTATAAACGATGCAAAATATTGATAACCATGAGCAGAGACAACCAGAGATGGACGCCAAACATCTTAGTGAATTAATTCAAAAGGAGATTTACTTCTTCTTTCACTAATAGGATAACAATTTTTATGATGTTTTGCAAACTAACAAACTTCACATCTAAACAAAGACAACTCACAATGCTGAAAATTTTCTGGAAAAAGTAAAGAAAGACGAGAAATAGGTAAGTGGCCACATCAGGCATGCCACAATTGAAGCTCCTCCAATCCAGAACTAGCTGCCACTGGTCTCTGTATCCTCTGAAGATCTGACACGTCAAACAAGTAGAGTCCATACTCCTCATGACCATGATCAAATGTCCTCCCCAAAGTCAGGTCCTAAATACACAATGAGTGGGAGAAAAGGTTATGCAATAGTTTGGATACTTGGTTAAACTACTAACAAATAACAAATTTAGAGACATTTTAGGAACAAGCAGTGTAAACTCTAATTGTAGATGTCCCAAGTGGATGGTCCCTTTACCCTTCACATGGACAAGAGAGCCATCTGCAACACGAATCTGACAACTATCCGAGAGACTAAAAATGGTAGGAAATAAATGAGACAGACCAGCCATATGGTCTGTAGCCCCAGAATCAATGATCCATGGGGATGAGGAAGAAGATGAGACATGCGTAGAGCCATAGGTACCTGACTTAGACTTCATAGAGTGAAGCAATAAAGTCATCACATACCCATTTTCAGTGTCCCAGTCACCATACTTAGGATTTGTAATAGCAAGAGGGACTATGGTACCATTGATGTACCCAACTTCTTCGCACTGAAAACCATGTATGCGGACCTCGACCACGACAAATAATTTTTACCATCGAATTTCATTGTGGTAATTTGGAACCTATGCGACCCACCGCCGACACCAACTTTACAGTCTTCCATCACAGAAAGATTGTCAACAAATCCTGGCTACACAACCAGCAACCACTGTTCTTTCAGGGCTACACAGTCCAACAACTACTCAAAGAGGGTCACAGTTAATGACCAACCCATACCAGAGTCACATTCATAAACAACCATTTCACTGTAGAGCTTCATCTTCACCAATTTGCTTAGAGGCAATCCCAATCCAAGTATACACCCCAATATAATCTAAAATATGATTAAAAAAGAAAATCAAAACTCAAAATATAGGTGAAACACATTACCTTGAGTTGCAAAACAGAAAACTTGACTGTTTTCTAGTGTAGAATAGATATTTTCGGTGAGTTCCTGAGACGTATTCACTGTCTGGGCTGTTTCCAGAAACTCTGTGCAAGATCCTGTCACTCAAAATTGCATTGGATACTTCAAATCATCATCAGAGAGGATTGAATCCCTTGATATGTTTTTGGTGATTTTTCCGGTGTCTGAGGCGATTCCGGCGACATTGTGTAGGATTCTGACGATGCAGATCAACTTCTGGTGGCCCTGATTATCACAAATCTGTGTAAACAATTTGGAGAGGCGTCAAAATCATATTTCCAGTGGATTCGATGCCTCACATACTGATTTCAATGGGTTCTAATGGCTCACAAAGGAAACCCTAAAACTTTGCAACTATCGCAGAGGGTATGGCCCGAGGTGGATGACGACGCTGGAAACTCCTCTGGTCTTCTACTGATGGTGCCGCAAGAGGAAAAATTGATCAGGAAGATGATCTGACCAAAGCCCTAAATTCTTGGAGGATTTCAACACCCTTCGACAGTGGGTGATGTCATCATGACGTCGGTGCTGACATCAGCACATTGTCGATGATGCCAGCAATCGTATGGTGTCGATTTTTCTGTTGATCGATGCTCGCTCTAATACCAAGTTAATTAGGTTAGGGTTAGCTAGAAGAAGATATATGAATTAGGGTTAAGTTATGGCACTCTTCCCATGTATTAAGTAAACGTATGATCTAATACAAGACACAAACTACAATGTCATAGATGTAAGTTAAACATACTTACACCTGACACCCCACTATATACTACTCACACACCCATATACAATAATAGATGCTGCTACAGAGGGTTGGGTCGGGTGGGGTTTTCGGGTTGGGTCGCTTGTACCCTTTACCGATTGGGTCGGGTATATACCCTTTTCCCGTTGGGCAGCCAAAATTTTGGCCTGACTCCCCATGACATTACATGTTGACAGCCCTAGTGGGGAATGGATATGCATACTTAATTCAGGTTTCAACTTTATATATATATCTTTTGGATTCTGTTAGACTGATCTTTTGTTTATTTATTTATTTTTTATTATAACTTTTTAATTTTAATTAGTAACATTTACATGGTCAAAATAAAATTATACTATAATTGCCATAGAATTTTATGAGATGAAAGTTTGGGAGAGTTATGAATTCACGTTCATCACTCTCATCCCTAAGAAAGAAGAAGCAAAGGAAATTAGAGATTCCCTATTAGTCTTCTGGAAAGTTTATAAAAAATTGTGGCCAAAATCCTAGCGAATTGAATGAAGCAACTTATGGGAAAGGGGGTGTTTGATTCCCAAGGTCGTTTCTTATGGGTAGGCAAGGTATAGATGTAGTGGTTCTCGTGTGCGAGGCAATTGATTCAACACACAAAGCAAAGTAAGCAAGGGTTATTTTGAAAGGTGACATATAGAAAGTGTTTAATCGGGGCGTGTAGCGTTGAGGTCAGGTGTAACGATCCGAAATTTTCACTCGAAAATCACATGAAATGCCGGGTTGTTAGGTCATGATTCATATAGCTATAAACCGAATTTCATTGGCATCAATGGATATCAATTTATTATAACTGAAATAAATGCTCAACATTCATAATTGAAACTACTACTTCAAAAACAATATACCATGGGTGGAAGATCTTCCTCGTCTTCAGGCACTAGATTAGGATCTTTCGGTTCGGGATCCTTGCCAAAGTCAGTATGTGTGACACATAGTGTTGGGGTGAGCTAAAAGTTCACATGCTCAGTAGGGTGATCCCAATACCAATCGTGTCTTATCAATACATAGATATTCAATGATCATTCGATGTCAACGACTAAGATATGACAATACAATGAGTCAAGGTGTCATTAAATTTGAATTGCACAATTGATAATGGAGTACATATAGAAATTTCAGAAGTTCTGATATTTGAATTTCATACAAGTGTACACTACAATGGTTTCCATTTTCATGCATATGCCCAATTAAGATATCTTCTTATACGATTTCATTTCAAATGCAAATTCTTAGTTTCATACATGACTTAAATAGTAACTTAAGAACTCTAACGCAAGTATAGCGGTCGAGCCAGTGGTACCCAATGAGAATCCTAACCATCGTTATTTTTTCAGAGTGCCCAAGCTCCTGCGTTGTGAGGAATACTTGGGCGGTTCAGAGGCCGTCATCACGGTTCAGTAAATGCTAAAGCACAGTTTAGATACGGATATACTGCCGTAACGGTTTAGAGTACGGATATACCGCCGTAACGGTTCAGTGTGTGCCGTCGCACAAGATTCGTTCACATCAACTTCAAATCACATGCAATGCTCTAAACATACATAATGATGTGTTCATAATGCATAGCTAATTCAGAATTCAAATGTCTTCTCCATTAGGAGTTCTAATTTTTTCGATGAGGGTCAGTGCCTTTCAATTGTTCAATGAGTTCTAATATTAAATGAGAGCTCAACATATTTCCATGTTCGATGAATTTCGATGTTTGATGCATTCTAACATTCAAAGGATAATCAATACGTTTGAATATTCAATGGGTTTGGTATTCGATGAGAGTTTTATATTCTAAGCATGCCACATATTCAAAGTACATTAGATCGGTTTCAATTAAGCAGTGATAGTATAACAGTTGATGAATTCGACATTTCAATGGTTCAGAGTTCATAGAAAATTTCAGAGATTCACTGTGGTTCATATCACTAGCACGGTTCAATGTTCAATACCATCAAAACGGTTCAATATTCAGTGCCGTTGAAACGGTTCAATGTTCAATGAGTTCATAAATCTATTTTAATGGTTTCAAGGTTCAAGGTTCAATTTCAATGATTCAAGGAGGTTCATATCATATATCTTTCTGTAACAATTATGTTGGGTTTCCAAATAATTTTCTAATTTATTCAAAGTTCAGAGTCAGTTTTTGAGTTTTTAAGGTTTCAAATTTCGTCTTCAGATTTTCAAGGGTCACCTGAGCAAAACATTAACAATGGCGAGATAATATCCAATTGTTCAGAAACCACTAAATACATATGAATCAGAAGTAAAAATACGAGTTGTGCATTGAAAATCCCCTACCTCGAGTCCTAACGTTGCAAGCAGAAATGAGATAATCCTTCTTGATGGCGACTGATTCCTTTTTCTATGTCACATACCCTAGTTATGCATCAGAGGTCAATTAGAATTTCAAACAATTCAAGGTACTTAACTTTATTTCAAGAAAGGGGTTGCAATTAGACAAATCTGATAACTTGCTCGAGCGACAAGCAGTGTTCGCTCGAGCGTCAACCAAACTCGCTTGAGCGAGTTTCGATCGAAAGTTTGGCCTTTTTTTCTGAAGCGTTCTTGCACGAGCGACCAATAATCTCGCTCAAGCGACCATATACGAAACTAAACCCTTCTTTCTTTTCTGAAGCGTTTGTTCTGTTATGTATCATTGTTGTTTTATGAAAAGTGTTTCTATTCATCATTGGCACTCTGTATGTTTAATACTCTGTGCTGTTACTTCTTTTTTTTCTGTTTGCAGGTTTTCGAAAATACCGATGTTAAGAAGAGAGTGGCCTTATCAAACCCCTATGGCAAGTGGCTGAATGAAAATATGCGGACATTAAAACCTGTCAACTTCCTCTCAACAGCAGTTATGGACAATGAAATGATTCTGAGACGCCAACAGTAAGGCATATTCTTCTATTAGCTGATTTGAAATGCTCCAAATTTGTCATTTGGCCTTTAAAAGTGCTTGGTATGTCAATATGCTGTGTCATATATCACAGTGCCTTTTCTAATTATAGTGACGACTTACATTTAAACATCTAAAAAGACTTGATTGAGGTCAAAGGTTGTTGAAAATTTATGAAGTTGCATATTCTCTTCGGTATTCATTATTACTATTACCTTTTATCACTATATTCAGTATTCATGATATACTTCTGATGCTTGTTACCACTGAAAAATCTGTGATCTCCTAACATAACTAATAAAATCCTTGCATAATTGTTTTCCCAAGGGTACAATTCATGAACGGAATGCCCTACTTTTTTGCTTGCTCTGACAAGCAAGAAAGATTGATAGTGGGCTGCATTATATTTAAAAGCCGTGACATAGCATGCATATTTTTAGCTCCCCAGCCAAGATATCTGTATTGCCCGGATATTTATTGGCTCTATTTAAATCCGCACTGAGATCACTGCAAACATTAATTGATCCAACTTTACTATGGTAATCTTTACTACCAGATTCTTTAATGGAGCTGTACTCTGCCAGGTTGAGGGATGAAAGTCTCTAATAAACATTGTCTTCTGCCATACAGCTGTTGCAATACATGAGAGAGCAGCAACTGGCCTACTTCAGAGGAACAATAAACGTTGACAGGGTTTCAACTTTTAACAGAAATCCCTGAAACCAAACCCAAAGAAATCACAACTGTACTCCGACAAACAAATCGTGGCAGTGCAACAAGTAAGAAGTTCAACTAAAATTTGACCCAATCAAATCTGAAAAATCTGTAAATGGAGAAACCGAGTTGACTTGGTTTCGACTCAGTGGAGTAATATATGACTAAGCCAGAGTCGTATTAGAAGATATATAACCAAGTGGAGTCAGCTATTCAACAGGCCTGAGATCAAGTCAAGTTGGCTGAGTTTGTGAACTTTCCTAGTTTTCTTAATGTGTACTCATTCTTCACATATCAGGATATTTCAGAAGATAGATATCTCCCATTCTCAACAGAAAATGGTAGATTCTAAACTGTCCCATTATTTGTGGGAGTAACGTTTTGATCCTAGCCTAGGTCATTTCCTATTTGTGCCTAGAAATCAGGCTTCAACTTGGGCCATTATGCTTTGGGTCGGCCTATATGGAAAATGGTTTGGCATTTATCCCCAAGCCCAACTCACTAATTAATTGTGCTTGGATTTCACACCCTCCTAACTTGATGGTGCCAACATGCTCAATGCCAGCCCATTGCAAGATGGGCCCAGCGCTGGGCCATTTGCACTCCTATTTAATAGAGGGGAGAGAACATTATAAAATAAGTTAATGAATGGAGAAAAAATGAGCTCCCGAGTGATTATGCCAGGGAAGGTCTCGCACCAGGATATGGGATCTTTTGTTCTATGGGACTCCTAAAAGTGACTTAGATGATTCCGTTAGCAAGCACATATGGTCTCGCAAAGGTCAAGGCAACAGTTCCCTCTATTAAGGAATTCAAATTCATCAGTTGGTTAGCCAGTTTTTCTGTGATAATTTCCGAGAGCAACAGAAGATATCTCATATAAGTTTTGACCATTTGGACGTTTCACCCCTTCCCAAAGCTTGTTTCTTACTACCCGGTTGACCTATTTAACCAGTGTTATGTGAAAGTTAACTTTGTGACTGAATTTGGCGTGTGTTGATTGAGTCCGACTGGGCAAGCTTAAAAGTTCCTACTCCTTGGATCATCTGGAAAAAACAAAACTGAACCGAAATTAAAAATAAAACATGTTGAATACGTAAATGAAAGGAAATGAAGATGCTTGCTGAAATAAAAAGGTACTAGCATATAATTTTACTACTATTATAATAGTTAATCGTTGGTTGCCTACATCCTAATTACGAGGTATCTAGAGAGTTACAGGTGTCAAAGAGTTTCACATTTCTCAGACACGAGCTTGGCACCCCCAGTGATGGGTCTAGGATACTAGCGTCTACTGCTTCCCTAGCGTCCTCTGAGCATAGTTGGAAACACCTAGGCCATTTATGAGAATCGTTCTAGAGATATGGAATTCCTTGGACTTGTTAAATAGACAATTAGTTGTTTATGTGCAGATGATAATAGTTAAAACTGAACTGCTGTTATGGTGGCTAGAAATCATAGACATCTTGTTGCCAGGGCATTTCTCACGGTCTAGAGTTGAGTATGTGACGGGGGACAACGACCCTAAAATGCGTGAATATGATTTTAATGCAGATTTTGCCGAAATTAAATAAATTAACTCAAGTTTAGTCGCAAAATTATCTTTGATACCTTTAGGGTTTGCAGAATTTTGATGGGTAGATCACACGATATCCAGATAGGGTCAAGTCCGGTGGGCAAGTACGTTTAGAGTTGAGGCTAGATCGGCCTAGAGATAGGACTCTAGATTTTCCAGGCTTGGGCGCTCGTCTTTCGTCTGTTGTAGACTCACAGATTCCAACTTGGGTTGTGGAAGGAATTTATGGATTGTAAAAGGCTTATGGTTTTCGGATCGGTTTAGGGTTTTGGGATCGCAGGGAAGCAATTAGGCTATGGTTTAGGGAAGCACATAGAGATCGAGAAATAGCAAATATAATAAACCACCACAAATTGAAGGCAAAGATAACACAAGATATATGGGAATCACTCCCTTGGTCTCACACCAAACCCATCGCGGGGAAGAAGACTCTTCACAAAGCAAAAGCTCTCGTTCAATAATCAACCAACTCACTAAAAAGGTGTTTACAAGCCTCTATATATAGGCCACTAATAATTAAGTTCGAAATAGAAGAGTTCTAATACTAATAAAACACAAAAAATGGAAGTTTCGCATAAAATTCTGTTTGAAGTCGTGCCGTAGCTCGCGCGTGCGAGGATTATCATCACTTGCGCGAGGGCTCACTCGCACAATTTTAAGTGATCGCTCGCGCGGCTGAAGTCGTCGCCGTAGCTCGCGCGCGAGAATTATCATCGCTCGCGCGACTTTAAGTGCTCACTCGCGCGAGGGCTCTCTGCGGCTTTGTTCTCCTTGCGGTTTGTGTCCGTTTCTCCTTTGAGGCTACGGTACTCGGACTTCCTCTACGCTTCTTCTGACGCCGATAAAACTGATGAGGCGATGAAACGCGCTCGTGATAGATGTCAATCAAATCGGGGTTCAATCGGTGGACCTCATTCTCGTGGATCCAAGTGTTTTCGAACTCCGGTTTGCCAACCCATTTAACCAAGTACTTCTGGAATCTCCCGTCATGCGTAGAGACGACATGATCATTGATTATATCCTCTATCTCATCTGCTCTCTGTCTGCTTGGGGGAGGAAGAGGTATAGGCTGCATGGTTGGGTTGGGACTGGGACTAGGAGGTAGCTGGAGTGGGTTTTCGGGAGGTGGGGTGTAACCTAAGGAACCAAGTCCTCTACATTGAACGTTGAACTAACCCTCGTACCTGGAGGAAGCTCAAGCATTTATGCATTAGGACCACTCTTAGCCAAAATTCTAAAAGGCCCTGTGCCTCGCGATTGGAGTTTCTTTGCGGAACTCGATGGGAACTGTTCAGGCCTAACTCGGACCATCACATAATCACCCACGTGAAATTCTTTAGAACGCCTGTGAGCATCTGCAGATAATTTATATTGATTGTTGCTTGAATTAATTTTCTACTTAATTTCGGCATGCAAGTTATGAATGTGTTGTGCAAATGCATCGGCGGACTTTGACACTCTATGGGATACAGACATGGGGATCAAATCTAATGGGGTCCTAGGCCTATGACTATGCACTATCTCAAAAGGACTCATGCCTATGGACCTATTGACAGAATTATTATAGGCAAACTCAACTGTGGGTAAGATGGTATCCTAGGTCCTAACATGATCACCGACAAGACTACGAAGGAGATTCCCAAGGCTCCTATTGGTGCTTTTGGTTTGGCCATCTGTTTGACGGTGGTAAGCTGTTGAGAATTGGAGTAATGTGCCCATCATGTGCCAAAGGGTCTTCCAAAAATAGCTAGTAAATTTAACATCCCTATCAGACATAATGGTTTTGGGCAACCCATGAAGACGCACTACCTCTGCGAAAAATAATTTAGTAATATGGGATGCGTCGGAGGTTTTGGAACAAGGAATGAAGTGGGCCATTTTGGAAAATCGGTCTACTACGACATAGATGGAGTCGTGCTTCCTAGGGGTCTTAGGAAGTCGAAGCCCGAAATCCATAGAGAGGTCTTGCCAAGGTGTGTGTGGCACGGGTAACGGGGTGTACAAGCCGGTATTTTGTTTGGTCTGTTTTGATACTTGGCAAGTACGACAATGCTTAACGATCCGGGCGATATCTCTCATTAGGCTAGGCCAAAAGAACTTATCCTCTATGAGCGCAACAGTTTTATTACGCTCGAAATGTCCGGCCATCCCTCCAGCATGTAACTCCCAAATGAGAAAGTCACGCAATGAAGTGCGAGGGATGCAAAGGCGATTGCCTTTAAACAAGTACCCATCCTGAATGGTGTAAACAGAGTGTGTGCTGGTCGGGTTACTAAGGAGAGTAGTATCCTCAACCCCAAAATTTGGGCACTCGGGGTGCTCATCCTTTAACTTTTCGAACCCGATGACCTTGGTGCTCATTGTGCGCAAAGTCACCACTTGCCGACTAAGTGCATCAGCGGCCCTATTGTCGGCACCGGCCTTATGCTTTAACATGAATGTGAACCCTTGAAGGTACTCGACCCACTTCGTGTGCCTTGGGTTCAACTTCTTCTGTGAAACAAGAAAGCGTAAGGCTTCATGGTCAGAGAACAACACAAATTCCTGCGGTCTAAGATAATGTTTCCAATACCAAAGAGATCAGACGACCTCATAGAACTCCTTGTCATAGGTGGAGTATTTTTGCTTTGCCTCGTTATGTTTTTCACTAAAATAGGCCACAGGGTGACCCTCTTGGCTAAGCACTCCTATGCCTACACCCGATGCATCGCATGCGACTTCAAAGACTTTAGAAAAGTCTGACAATCGCATGACGGGTGCACTACTCATTCGTTGTTTGATCTCAGCAAAGGCTTTTGTCGCTGCTTTACCCCATTTAAAGTCTCCCTTTTTCATGCAATCTGTGATTGAGGCCATAATGGTGCTATAGCTTCTGATGAAGCGACGATAGAAAGTAGCCAAGCCATGGAAGCTGCGGACATCGTGTATGTTCTTAGGTTCGGGCCACTCCACAATGGCTTTAACCTTTTCAATGTCCGCGACCATTCCATTGGCCGAGATAACGAATCCCAAGAAGACAACGGAAGGTTGCATGAAGGTGCACTTCTTGAGATTGGCAAACAACTTCTCGCCCTTGAGGGTTTCACAAACCAACCTAAGGTGGGTCAAGTGTTGTTCCTTGTCATGACTGTAAATCAGGATGTCATCGAAATAAACAAGGAATTTGCCTAGAAATGGCCTCAACACTTGGGTCATGAGTCGCATGAAAGTACTCAGGGCGTTAGAAAGCCCAAATGACATGACCATCCACTCATAAAGACCATCCTTAGTTTTAAAGGCGGTTTTCCACTCATCACCGGGGCGGATGCGGACTTGATGGTAGCCACTCTTAAGGTCTATCTTTGAAAAGATAGTGGCACCAACCACCATGTCAAGCATATCATCGAGCCTTGGTATGGGAAATCGATACTTAACCGTAATTTTATTGATTGCACGGCTATCCACACACATGCGGTACGTACCATCTTTCTTAGGAGTGAGTAGGGCAGGTACGACACACGGACTCATGCTCTCTTGGATGAACCACTTCTGAAGGAGCTCATTGACTTGCCGAGTCAACTCGGTGTGCTCAACCGGATTCAACCTATAGTGGGGCAGGTTCGGTAAGGTAGATCCAGGAACCAAGTCTATGGCGTGTTGGACATCATGCAGTGGAGGGAGTTCGTTCGGAAAGTGACGGGGACGCCACATATATGGGCATTGGATTCGGACCGCATCGTTTCTACTGGTGTAGAAAGAAGCAGCGTTATGGAAGTCAAAGCTAAGGAAAGATGGAAATTCTGGAGAAAAAATGGCGAAATTTTGATCGATCGAATTGACATTTCGATCGATCAAAAATTTCGATCAATCGAAATTCAAATTTGATTGATCGAATGTCGACGACGATTTTCATAGAAATATGAAATATCGATCAATCGATTTTCAATTCGATCGATCGAAATTTCAAATCGATCGATCGAAATCGCGCCGAGAATTTTAGTTATTTTAGGAGTTTAATTTCGAACTTTTGTTTCAAGGGTTTATTTGTCTTTTATTTAATATTCGTTTTAGGGTTTTCTTTTATTGTAAGACCTTCTATATAAGGTCTTTAAACAATGTAATTAGGGGAGTTGATTGATTATTGAATGCTTTTATGCTTGAGTAATCTTTGCCTGAGATGGGTTTGGTGTGAGACTAAGGGAGTGATTCCCCTATATTTTCCTTATTGTTGTTATTGATTTGTGTGGTTTACTTATATTTGATATCTCTAAATCTCTGTGTGCTTCTCTAGCCATAGCCTAAATCCCTCCTTGTGATCCCCGATACCCAAAACCCGTTTTGAAGCCTAAACCACACAAGCCCATACGCTTTCTAAACCATAAACCGATCTCAAAGTCATAAATCGTTTACAAACCTTAATTCCCTTTTACAACCCAATTTGGAATCCGTGAAGCTACATCGGACCGAAGATGAGCGCCTAATCCTAGAAAAGCTAGAGTACTATCTCTAGGCCGATTTCGCATCGACTCTAAAGTACTTGCGCATCGGACTGGACCCTATCTAGATCTCGTGTGATCTACCCATCAGAATTCTGCAAACCCTAAAGGTATCAAAGATAATTTGGCGATTAAATTTGATTTAATTTCATTAATTTCAGCAAAATATGTATAAAATCATATTCCGCATTTTAGGGTCGTTGTCTCACGTCAGTAAGTCTTCAGGGAAGACATCCGTAAACTCTGTTAAAATCGGCTCAACCTCCTTGGAACACTCGCTCACCGACTCGGGAGCACTCTCCACGGTGACAAGTATGTACACCACACTCTCATCTATCGAGGCTTTCTCGAACTCAGAAGGGCTCACAATATTAATGGCTTTAGAAGACTCACCCTTCTTGTCGGCTGTCTTGGTTGATGGTGTTTTGGGAGGCAAAGGGTGCAAAGTGATCTTTTTGCCCTTATGCATGAACGTGCATATGTTTGATCGAACAGAAAGAGTCACATCCATGTCGTAGAGCCACAATCTTCCTAAAATGATATGGCCCACATCCATCGGTACCACATTGTACCATAAGGTGTCCGAATAAGAACCCAATTGAATCGGTACATGACACCTTTTCGACACGGGAATAGATGAATAATTGACCCATGCAACTTTATAAGGTCTCGGGTGGGCCTCAGGTGTAAGCCCTAAGCGGCGTACGACATGAGTTGATATTACGTTAGTGCAACTACCGCTATCCACGATGACCCTACAATTCTTTTCACCAAATCTGGCGAAGGAGTGGAAGATGTTCTCCCTTCGCCAATCATCCTTTTCATCCTGTGGAGGCTGTGCAAGGGCACACCTCACAACTAAAGTATGACCAATAACATCACCCTCCTCATCACTAGGTGTGCTAACCGGTTCAAATACTTCCTCTTCAACCACTACCTCATCATCATCCTCCTCTCCCTCAATGAAGAGAGTCCTTTGGGGTTCTTTCGTAGGGCATTGGGCGGCAAATTGTCCCATCCCATGACATTTATAGCACTTCACTTGAGAATTAACCCTTGAGGATTCTCCGACTACACCTTTTCCCTTTTCAAACCTTGAATTGGTAGGGGCAAGTTGTGTAGGTTTGGGAGGAGGATTGAATCGTCCCTCACCGGATCGTTGACTACTATATTGTGGCTCGGTCCTCTACCGAAGTTTTCAAATACCGTTCAAGATCTTGCACAACGGCATAGCATCTTTCAAGAGTTTCCACGGGGTGAGAAATCAACTCTTTTTGCAAATCAAGTCGCAATCCGATGCGGAATCTAGAGAGTGATTTCAGGGTCTTCCGATACTTTTTCCCTCATCATGAACTCTTCGAATTTGGCAATGTAATTGGTCACGGGCATACCACCTTGGCGTAAATTTTGCCACTGATCGAGGAGGCGTTGGTGATTTGATAAAGGAACGTACTTCTCAGTAAGTCGTTCATTCATGTCGTCCCAACGGGTAATTGGAGGACAACCCGTATTCACCCTCATGCGCTCGACATTGAGCCAAAAAAGTCAAGTTTGACCAACTAACTTCATTTTGGTGAGTCTAACACAACGGTCGTCATTCATGGCATACCAATCAAGTTGTTGGTCCATGTCGGAAAGCCAATCGAGAAAGATGGCAGAGTCCATTCTTCCATCGAAAGTCGGAATCTCAACTCGGACATTCTTGAGGAGTTGAACTTCGGGGTCATAGTCATCTCTACGATGATCCCTACGGTTCCGGTTGTCTTGGCGACCATTATGTTGAAAGTGAGGACACTCACGCTCTTGGTGTTGATTTTCAAGTCCACCCATCACTTCCAGTTGGTTGATTCGATCACGTAATCTATCATTACCAACTCCTAAGGATGTTTGGGCTTGCTCTATGGTATTCAGACGTGCACTAATCGCACCCAATTCTTCTCGCATAGTTCTAAGAGTATTAAGAACCTCATCCGAAGCCATGGTGATCACAAGGTCTATTAGGGTTTTAATATGGAATGCAATATGGACTAACAAAAGAAAACAATGCAATAAAATAAATATGACATGCAAAGATGCCCTAACCTAGAAAACTTAGGTCTCTGATACCAAAACTGACGCGGGACAATGACCCTAAAATGCGTGAATATGATTTTAATGCAGATTTTGCCGAAATTAAATAAATTAACTCAAGTTTAATCGCACAATTATCTTTGATACCTTTAGGGTTTGCAGAATTTTGATGGGTAGATCACACGATATCCAGATACATTCCAGTCCGGTGCGCAAGTATGTTTAGAGTTGAGGCTAGATCGGCCTAGAGATAGGACTCTAGCTTTTCCAGGCTTGGGCGCTCGTCTTTCGTTCGTTGTAAACTCACGGATTCCAACTTGGGTTGTGGAAGGAATTTACGGATTGTAAAAGGCTTATTGTTTTCTGATCGGTTTAGGGTTTTGGGATCTCAAGGAAGCAATTAGGCTACGGTTTAGGGAAGCACACAGAGATCGAGAAATAGCAAATATAATAAACCACCACAAATTGAAGGCAAAGATAATACAAGATATATGGGAATCACACCCTTGGTCTCACACTAAACCCATCGCGGGGAAGAAGACTCTCTCTTGTTCAATAATCAATCAACTCACTAAAAAGGTGTTTACAAGCCTCTATATATAGGCCACCAATAATTAAGTTCGAAATAGAAGAGTTCTAATACTAATAAAACACAAAAAATGGAAGTTTCATATAGAATTCCGTCTGAAGTGGTGCCGTAGCTCGCGCGCGCGAGGATTATCATCGCTCTCGCGACTTTAAGTGATCTCTCGCGCGGCTGAAGTCGTCGTCGTAGCTTACACGCGAGGATTATCATCGCTCGTGCAAATGCTCGCTCACGTGACTTTAAGTGCTCGCTCGCTCAAGGGGTCTCTACGGCGTTGTTCTCCTGGTGGTTTGTGTCCGTTTCTCCTCTGAGACTACGGTACTCGGACTTCCTCTACGCTTCTTCTGATGCCGATAAAACAGATGTGGTCCAAATCCGATGTCCATGTATGTGGCGTCCCCGTCAGTATGCATGGTATATTCAGTGACCAAGATGCACGTTTCTCTGCATTCCTTGCAGCAGCTTCTGTTAGGAAGTGGCTTCTTTGTCAGCTTGATGAGAAAATAGCATTCTTACCAGGTGATTTCCATGAGATCTACATGGATCCTCAACCCGTTCTTGATGATGGTACTCCCTCATTGCTGAGTTTCTTCCTCGGCTACTTCAGGCATAAACATGCTTTTCAAGCTTCATTTAGGAATTAATACTGCATTTCTCTATCTTGCCTTATGCTTTGCTAACCAATCTGTCATCCTACTGACGACAACTGTTAGATATGTTCTAGCTACCTTTGTTCGAGGCATATTATTATGGACACTTTGCTATAATTTAAATATTGATATATTGTTTAGGTTTCTCATTGATATATTCTTAGAATTGACAGTATGGTTGGAATATCACCAATATCATTACTGTCGAGTGTCGAAGCATGTTTGATTTTTAGCTGAAATTGTTCATTTCAGACGGAACCAGCTGCTGTTCATTCTTTACACTAGATACTGCGAGTCGAATTTTTTTTCTTTTTTTTCTTTTTTTTCTTGTAGGATGCAAACGCATCCTAATTTGTTGACTGAAATTCTGTATAGAAATGGAACTTATAGTTTCTTTGAGGATAAACTTTTGAACTTACAAATTAAGATTGTTGGTCCAGATGCAATTGGCAAGTGTATCTATTTAGGAGGTGCTGCAAGATAATGGGTTTTATGTTGTTACTAATTTACAAGTTTTTGTGGAAAATATCACTTGTGCATTTGGCTACGAAAAATGGTGATAATGATTCCATAGAGAAATATGTACATTTATCCAATATTTAAAAATTTCACACATATGATTTGTCTTGTTCAACATCATTTTCATTTGTTTCAGTTCTTACTTTCAGTCAAGGATTCCTTTGAGGTTTATATTTTATTGTAATTTATTACTATTTTTTTGAAGGATTCACTTTGATTTCTGTTTGGTTGGGCCAGGGCATATGGATACTCAAGTGAGGACGTCCAAATGATTATTGAAACTATGGCCTCACAGGGAAAGGAGCCTACATTTTGTATGGGTGATGATATTCCATTGGCCATATTGTCTCAGAAGCCACATATGCTTTATGACTATTTCAAGCAACGTTTTGCGCAGGTTAGTTTCTAATGGCAGGGATCTTATTTGAATTGATTCATGAAAGGGCTATGATTGCAAACACAATGTTTCTGTTTTTAGTTGCAATTGGAACGCAATTTTAATAGCATTGAAACTAGAATTTCACATTATAATTTGGGGCAGCTCTGTAAATCCATCCAATGTTCAACAAGTCAAAGCATTGAAAGGAGTAGGATTGGTTTACATATTGGGGAGAACACTCAAGGTGAAGGGGGAGGGATTCATGGCTGTTCCCATTTGCCAAAATGCAGAGAGTATGCATGGGAGGGGGTCCAAGTGAAGTGGCTCCACTCAAGAAAAACTTAAATAGTCAACACAACGCCTAATTTGGCAAAAAGCAAGGAGGGAGCATTGAATAAAAACAATATTAAAAGATGGTGGGCATCCAACCTAGTTTGATAAAATTTAGAAAGTTGTAAACAGCCAATAATTCAATTTAAAAGGTGAAAATTAGTTACATATTTGGTTGAAACAATTTGATAAGGCTCTGATGAGCAGGGGAGTTTAAAATTAAAAAAAAAAAAGAAGAAGAAGAAGAAAGTGAGGCTACCAGAAGGGGTGGGGGGATATTCAAAGTAGTAAGTCTCTTGGGAGAGAAGGTTAAGGGAGAAAGGGAAAAAAAATGAAGAATGTGAGGCTAATGACGGGGATGAGGGGACGTTTAATGTTGTAAGGTTTTTTGGGCGAGATGCTCAAAGGGGAAAGGTAATGTTAATGGAAGGTTTGTTTACATTTTCATAAGCGTTTTTTGTTTTAGTTTTAGTAAGTGAGTGGTGAATAAAGACTGATATTATGGCCACCAATTAGGAGATTTATTTAGAAAGGTTTAGTAGGGTGGTTTGCGTATTTTTTATTGTTTTGCTAATAGAAGAATAAAAGGCCCCTCCGTGGATGATCAAACGAGTCATGTCAAATTTTGTCCTTTTAAATTGAATTGCAGGCCAAGGATTAGAGCCTTTACTCTTTACCTCTTCCATGCAATAAAACTTCACTTTCTTCTCTTATTCTCTGTCTTCTTCTCTTTAGTACAATATTTTATCTATATTAATCATTGCAGAAGTTCATTATATTTACAAGATATGAAATTGGAAATGGGATAGAGATTATTTCTGGGAAGACCAATGGTAGTCTAAATGTCAAAATTTGTAACATGGCACTAGATGACTTTCTAAGTTTGACTGAATCCTTTTCCAAGCTATCTTGTCCACTGAAGTTATGAACCATATATTCCATCGTCGTTTTGGTAATTTTTAATCCTCTTGACTCTAAAACCTTTCTCCAAAACTCTAGCTTATTATTTACTAGTTTTCATCAAATTGATATCATCAAGAGTGTAAAACCATGAGATACTTTTTATATGAAACCTCTCCCCCCCCTCCCCCCCCCCCCCCCACCCAAAAAAAAAGAAGTATTTAATGGAATTTTATTCTCAAGTTATTCTTTCCTTAAAAATGAATAAAGTGTATCTCACTAGTTACCTTAAATGCATTTTTATTTTGCATATGTGCCCTCTTCTGGTTTATTGATTCTGGTAATCTTTTATTAGAATATACCACATTGACCACATGGAAATGCAAGAGTTGATGCTAAAAATGTGACATTCTGGATGCATTTGTGTACACCAAGAATGTCATTTGTTTGCTTGGTCATACACATAAATCAAATTGAAGTTGCCTTCCCACACTGCAAATGTTGATGCCAAAATCAAGAGTGTCTGGGTACATTTGTTGTTAGTTTACATGATCATATTCGTAAACTGGATTACATAGTATACAGTTCAATGTTCCCGTTTACAGTGTTTAATTAATTTAATACCATACCTATTTAGGACGTTTATAATTGAGTTCCGTTAAACATCTGTAACTGTTGAATAAACTTACGATCTTTCCCTAGTTGATTTAGCTAGGAAAATATTCATCTCCATAAATCTAATGAACTTAGTTTTCAAAGTGACTCAGGAATGATCCAGCTTGGTATTGAAAGACTGAAAATTTTCTATCATGAATTGGGTTTATCATAAAAAGTTCATTAGTTTTGTCCTCTTTTCCAATCAAACTTTTTTATTGTAGCTTTTAAAGTAAACTAAGGCTGTGTTTGGGATTGCTCTTTGGAGGCAAAGAGCATCTCTGGCGCAGAGCACTTTATTATGGGACTGTGTTTGGTTGTAAGTGCTATTAGCTCTTTCAGAGAGAGAGAGCTGAATTTGGGTCTCTTTAAAGAGCAATTTAAACCTTCTCTTTTAAGTGTCTTTGCCTCCAAATAGCAATCCCAAACACAGCCATAAGGAAATATGTACCCGAATCAAATGTTGATTTCTTAGACGTCTGCTCCATTTTGTAAAAATATAATCTTTATCGGCTTTTAGCATGATTATACCTTTCTAAAATTGCTGTTTGTCGCCCTTAATTATTTTTTAATACTATTACAACATTTAGGTTACAAATCCAGCCATTGATCCTCTTCGTGAAGGCTTAGTTATGTCTCTTGAAGTGAATATTGGGAAGCGCGGAAACATTTTAGAGGTTGGACCTGAGAATGCTTCACAGGTTTGATAAATTTCATTTTTTTGAATTTATCATTATATATATTTCCAACTCTTTAGATTAATTTGCTGACTTCTGACCCATTTTATCAGTATATCTATATCCTTCTCTTTCGATTACTTATCCTGACTTCTGTATTTCTGATTCCCATAATAATATATGTATTGTTTTGCAAATACATACTCTTTGTTCTGTTCAACAAGGTTATTTTGTCAAGTCCCGTGCTGAATGAAGGGGAGCTCGAGTCTTTGATGAAGGATCCCAACTTGAAGGCCCAAATATTGCCTACATTTTTTGATATCCGCAAAGGGCTTGATGGTTCATTGGAAAAGATGCTAAGGAAACTTTGTGAAGCGGCTGATGAAGCTGTTCGGAATGGTGCGCAACTACTTGTTTTATCTGACCGCTCTGAGGATCTGGTAAGCACAAGTGTCCAGTCGAAAATGTTTCCATATTATGCTTGCTACTTTGGAATTGATATCTATTAACACTTAATATATTTTACGTTTTATATAGATAAATCTTTTTGCTTTCCATGTTGGAAGTTGATGCTGTTTTCATCATACTGCATGTGTTCATTTCTTTTGGAAGTTCTTTTCCAAGTTTTACTATCAAGAAAATCTATGTACTGGTTTTGCATACTAGTGGAAGGTTCTATGGTTTAATTTTTGCATCTACTTGACTGCTTTATAAGAGCCATTTGGTTTTCCAAGTTTTTTTGTGGTCATCATCATCATTATATACACACACACATCTATATGTATATATATATATGTGTGTGTGTGTGTGTGTGTGTGCATCTATCTATCTATCTATATATATATATATATATATATATATATATATATATATATATATATATATATATGTCTCTCTGTGTGTTTGTATATCGTGCTTTTATACTTTTTGTGTCTTTGATATCAGATTTGTCTACTCTCTGGTTCTAAAAAGTGCAATACCAGTCAATTGTGGATTGATTGAAGCAATTTCTTTTGTAAATATTTGAAATTTATTGATGTAAATGAAAAATGGGCTGGCTGATAGTGGATATCAGCCAGGACGAACAACAGCAACAACATTGGGGAAAAGCAAAGACTCCAGCAGCAGATGCATATATCCAAAGTTAATTCATGTCCTAGTTCTTCTTAGCAAGTCTCAGGTGCTTATTTAGCATCGTGCAGCACATGAGATATCTCATTCTTTGATGCCCAATTTGTGAAGAGCGTCATTTACGTAGTTGAGTACCCTCCAGGTAGAGTTCATTGATATTTTGGACATGCTATAGAGTTCCTTTCCACTATCGTAATGCCTGATTTGTATCTTTCAGAGCACATATACCGAAAGAGCAGCATGTATTTCCGCCTCCATGCTGTTACAAATATTAAATGGCTTAGTAACCTGTTAATTCCTAATAAAGTCCTCGTCACCTGCTGTTCCTGGATTATGTAGCTAGCATTCATTAAGATTTAGCTTGAACAGCCCTCATGAAGGCGGACTTTGTCACTGTAACCTTACATGGTCCACTGTGAAGGATCTTGTTCCAGCTCCTCTTAAGCCCATCTAACAAAAAATAGCACAACGACTGCCTGACTCTTCTAAATCACCGTGTTAAGCTCTGTTTATGGATCTCTTGAAGCTCTGTTTTAAAGCTCAATAAAGAAGTTGTACAATAATATTCAAGGCCCATTGGACCTTTAAATAAAGGCTTTATCAGGCCCTTATTTTATGAACTATCATGGACTCATAAGCTGCCCATTAAAGCAGGTTCATAGCTGTTCTACCTCTTCTTCGTTGTGCGCTGAATCAGAGGAGAATTTACTTTCCACCATTTGATTGTTTGTGACTACCCAATGCTGAACAATGTAGTTAGGTTTGGCGGAGGCTGCAGTTAATATATTGCATCTCCGAAGTTCTCAATAGGACTGGACAACTGTTTCCACTACAACTTTTGAAGACAAAAAAGTTTTGAAACACTTATAGAGCAGAATGCCCAATTCTGCTGCTCTTAGTCGGGGATCATTTCCTTCGTCAAAATGTGTGAAGATGCCTGCTAGATGGAGCATTTTAGGACTGTATCCTTGCATCCTCCTGTTTTTATTTTTATTTTTATTTTTGTGGCTTTCCAAATTGCTAAATATATTACTGTTGTTCACATTATGGATCAGTTTTCCCATTAACATCATGGCATTAAGTTTTTTGGCATGCTGCTTTTTTTTTTCTTTTTTCCTATATCCTTTTCAGTAATCATTATCTTTTCCCTCTTTCTTCAGTCACTGTATTCTAGATTTGCAAATTTGCCAATTATACTTTTTCCTACTTCGCCAGATGGGTACTTGCAAGTCTCTTTGGTCAATTTCCAGTGTGTGAGCACTCTTTAATCTGCTGAATTTGACTTCTTTGTGTTCCTTAAATCAATCGCACTTTCTCATTTTAAATATGGATGTTGCTTTTATGATTAAATCATGACCATCATTCTTCCATATTTCTTGTCAGGAGCCAACTCGTCCTGCAATCCCTATACTTCTTGCTGTTGGTGCTGTTCACCAGCATCTTATTCAAAATGGCTTGCGAATGTCAGCTTCGATTGTTGCCGACACAGCTCAGTGCTTCAGCACCCACCAATTTGCTTGTCTAATTGGATATGGTGCCAGGTCTTTTCTGACTTTCTATATTGCAGATTTCATTTCATTATTATCTGTTTCAGTTAATACTTCAGTTTTATCTGATCTTAATATTGTTTCTTCAATATGTCGGTGATATTAATTTGGAAAATTTTAGTTCAGACACTGCCCACTGTCTTCTTGTATTTGCTGTTCTAATCCAATAAACAAAACAACTATTCAAAATGCATATCATTAATCGTTTTTTTAAAATTGTATTCTCAATACTCTAGCTGTTCTTTATTTGTTGTTCAGGCCACAATTCTTTTAGTTTCAGTAAAGTGATTTATTAATTATGCTCAGCTCTTGGTATAATATTACTGACTGAGATGAAAAAGAATGTATTGGTGTGCATGAACTGTTCTATCAATCATGATGTGATATTAGAGGAAGAAAAGTCACAAAGAAGCATGCAATCATACTCAAGTGACTGGAATTGTTGTCTTAAAGGATATCTTGTATAATTTCACATTTGAGAGGATATTTCTTGGTTTCGTCCAGTCGTTAATGACTTGACTATTTTTAGATAATAATATAGAAACAACACTCATAAGGCATCCTACTGAAACAAAAAAAATATAGGCCTGCCTGTTTATAGGTGGGGTGGAGTTATTGGAGTGAACATATGTTATCGAGATCAGGTTGTTGTGATGAGAGCTAAGCTATGACCACTCCACAAACCTTCTCGAAGGGCGAAGGTGTGCTCGGATGCAGTTCTGCATGGTGATACATAGTAGGAGTATTGTAGATACGAATGTATTAGAGACAGTTGCGCTCGTACGCTGGCGGTTCTTCATTCATATGAAGGCGAATCACACGTCCCATGTGACCCTGAGATAAGCGGAGACTTGTGATCCAATGGGAAAAGGAAGATCCGAGCCATTTCATCGCTTCTGGTCTCAAGTTTCTATCATCTCACGCTCACCATATTGATACCGATCAGAAGTGCAGATCTTGTAAGCCGAGTCAACCAGACCTGTCCCTCGAATGAACTGTTGGTGCATGGCTATGCGATGGATAATTTTGTTACCCTTATCCATCACCATGACACGTAACTGATGACCCAAGTTCTCGGCTTTCTACACTTAGTTGCTCTAATTAAAGAACTTCCGAAGGCGTGATCATTATTCTCATAGAAGAAATTTTGTTTTTTCATAAATAGTTGTTTTCGTTTTTATGCATATAAAAAATTGTGATAATTACAATAATTGGAGAACCTCCAAAAAATTCAGAAATCAAAAGCAAGGATATAAGATCTTTGATAAACAAGAGAGAGAAAGAGGATATCCATGATCACTCGAATATTGAGCACTACGTTTCATCAAACTTCTTACCTTTCGGATTTGAAATCTTCCTTCGATGATGAAGGTTAGCTTGTGATCGAACAAGAAATCCGATCAGAAGTCTCTGCGGATTCAAGCCTTCTCTCAGATTTGTTTCTCTCCTCTTTCTTCTCTTCTCCCTTCCTTTTCTTTCCTCTCTCTCAAGAGGGGGGGGGGGGGGGGGGTATTTATAGGCCGATGACAGGAGAGTCGGCTGTCTGGACCTTAGTCCATGTGCACTTCCATGTGTCACCCTTTTATATGCTGGGATCCCTCTCACTGAGATCGAGGCGGTCTTGCTCTCCAAGTACTTGTCTTCAGCAGGTCTTTGCCAAGGAACTCTGCATCCTGTGAAGTTCCAAGTGAATGGGGACTAAAAACATGCCATTGTCTGATAGGCCTTTGACTGTCATCCAATCATTGATGTGCACGTTCCTCCATTCTCAACTGATCCGACTGACTACGATTGATAGATGGCCTGCAGTTGGGTGGCTAACTGAGGCACTCCAGTTTATCTGCCAGCTTGGCTGACAGGAGTGATCCATTTCACCTGCCAGCTCGACTGACAGTTGTATTCCACTTCATATGCTAGCGCGACTGGCAGCTGTATTCCTACTTCATCAGCTAACTCGTCTGGCAGTTGTATTCTACTTCATCTGCCAGCTTGACTGACAGCTGTGATCCAGTCATCCCAGCCCTGACCTGAGTACGTTGCGTGACTGTAAGACGGCTTGAGTTGCAGAGCGCTGATCATCGAGTCACAGGTCTGTTTCTAAGACTCTTCTCACCAGATAGAGTGGCCGACTTTACGACCTCACTCTTTACTGATTAAAAGTTTCTGGTTCTTCACCGACGTCTAGCATTGTTCTTTATGTGACTTTAACGTCATGCATTAGCTGACTATACTGACCGATGTCTGTGCATTGTAGTTTTGAGTGACCATCTTTTCTCACAATTCATCCTATAAAATGTTTGATGATAGGTTTTCATGAGATATCTTGTTACGGTTTAGAATGGTTTTGTGAAGGCCAAGTAAATTACCAGAAAGTAACGGAATACATGACGTGAATTAGAAAAGTACTGATGTGATTCAAGTCATTCAACAAGGTTATTTTTGGTTTAATTGTACAAATTCGAACTTGTGACACATTAGACACATAACCAAAACATGTATCTGGCCATCTATATTGGAGTTTGATTTATTATGATAACAGATGAGTAATTCTGTGAGTTCACATTAACCTGAAGTTGTATAAT
This sequence comes from Chloranthus sessilifolius, assembly GCA_021018995.1. Lineage (NCBI taxonomy): Eukaryota > Viridiplantae > Streptophyta > Magnoliopsida > Chloranthales > Chloranthaceae > Chloranthus > Chloranthus sessilifolius. The sequence goes on from CM037584.1 coordinate 82,278,472, forward strand.
TGTGTGTGAATGTAATTTATTGTTTTTGTAAAACAAAATTTATTAATATGAATTTCTGGTCTACCCTATGACAAAGGTATGTTAAACCTCAATTTCTACTATAACCGATAATCGATGTGTTAACATTTTCTTGTTTTATTGTAACACTGTCATAACCGTGAGAAGTGCATTAGAGGAATGCACATGAAAACAGAAAATGGTTCATTGGCCATCTGGTATAATCGTATAACTAATAGAGATAGGCACCTGGTATTCGTGCTACTAATTATATGGTAACCTTAACAACTATAAGTCTGTTTAAGTAAATTAATTTCAGTAATTTTATTACTGACACTGTAATTGATTTTTATAACTAACCCTATAACTGTATTCGATAATTAGTTTAACTATGGAAGTCATGAGTGGTTATTTTTTAGACGCATGTTGCGTATAGTAGAGTTCCATTGCTGACTTATCATACAGTTTCTTTTGTTCTCATAGTTAGTGTTCCAATATTGAAGGCATATGTTATGATTTGATACTTGTGGAGCATGTGGTTTGGCTCTTACAGTGGTTTTAACGACTCTTACATATTGAAAAAGGTGGTGACGGAACTCTTGGGAACTTGAAAGGTTAAGGATTTTGAGGGTGGTCAAGATATCTGAAATGTTATATGTCCTTAATGATAAGATAGTATTGATCCAGTGATAAGAACTTTGTTGTCGATGTTAGTCTTTTGAGACTTTGTATTGTGTAGAGCTGAAAAGATGAGTATGGTCTGTTGTACCCACCAGTTATATATGAATGCAGAAAATTTCTTTGATCCTAGTGAAATTGTGTTTTGCGTATTTCTATTATTTTCTTGTTAGATGATAATGAAATGTCAGGTTTTAACGATTCGCTTGTGGTCAGGACTCAATATCTACGATCGTGGATTTTGGATTGTGGTAGGTTTATTGCTTAGAGGAGTTAGATCAGGTGTGTGATGGGGCCATCCGATTCAAGCAACCGCCCATAACATATTGGAGGTGAAAGAACATCAAAGTGATCAGAAAGAAGAAAAGTAATTTATCAAAAGAAGAGTAACTTTTAATTCCGTCACTTCTATGTTTAGCCTATTTTGAAGTGTCAAACGAAGTCGGATTGATGCGAAATTGGTCATATTTGAAAGCTTATCAAAGTAGCTTTCCAACGAGCGAAAAATTGAGCAATTCTGACAAGTATTGAAGAAGTTATGGTCAGTTTTCGGAAGCTGCACAGAAAATGACGAATTTTAAGAATCCTAATTGAATTAGGATTAGTCTCTTTTATTATTTTCTTTTAGAAAATAAGAGTTGTTTCTTTTATTAGAAATATGATTAGTTTCCTTATTGTTTTAGGACTTTATTGTTTTAGAAGAATTATGATATTTCTTTTATTTGAATTAGGAATTAGAGTTATACTAGGATTTCTAATTTTAGAAGAATTAGGATATTTCTTTTATTTGAATTAGGAATTAGAGTTATACTAGGATTTCTAATTTTATGCATTGGTTATTGTAAACACTTTTATTACAACTTTTTGGTTAATGAAAATTGCTTATACAAAATTGATAGTTCTAAACTTTCGTAAGGGTATGATTCTCTTAAAACGGAGAGCGATTCTTCGATTTTCGCTTGTGGTTTGGTGCGATGTCAACTCTTCTTTCATCTCTATCTTCTTTAGATCTATGGTTTGCATAAGTAGCGTAACCCTAGTTATTTTATTTATTTCATAAAATCTAAAATCAACCTATTTGCTCATCATAAATCATTACTAGCCTTTTAATTTTATTTGGTATCAAGAGAACCCGCTTGCGAGTTCGTTCGACGCCCTAAAACTATCGGAGATCTAGCCGTTTGTAAGAACCCTAGTCTTCTAGATCTGCAATAGGGAACGCACACTAAAGTAATGCTATTTTGGGTCGGAATTAAATCACCTAATTGAATTCTAGAATTTTCCATGGTAATTTGTTATGAGAAATTGTTATTTTTTAATTGATTAAATTAATTTTAATCATAATCTCAGCCCTAACATTGCATTTAGTAAGTTCCCGCATCAGTGTGTTACTTGAAGTAATACATGGCCTAAAGCAATAGTTTAGCCAAGATTTTCTTCTATTGGGGGCTAGCGATAATCGGCAGATTTAGTAGTTGTTTTACCACACTTGTTTTGTCAATAACAATGATAAAATAGAAGAAACAATGTCAAAATAGAAATTTTTTTATCAATTTGGGGGCATTACACCTTAGAATTGGGGGCATGCGGATAGAAGAACGTTGTATAGAAAAGCCTATTACATAAAATTTTCAAAGTTATATGGGGGCTACAAACCCAATGCTACTCTACCTGGCTACACCCCTGGCCTAAAGCAATCTCCACGGGCTGGTTTGAGAAGTTTGGTAAGGTGGTATGTACTTTTGGTATAAAGCTTAGTCATGTTAACCATTCTGTATTGGTTGGAAGTAAAGCTGTGATGGATAGAAGTAAAGCTAACATTATTGTTCTCATGGTGCATGTTGATATTGTCATCACGGGTAGTGACAGTGCAGGCGTTTGAAAATTGAAGAATTATCTATAGGGTCACTTCTATACGAAAGATTTTGGTTGTCTACTCTATTTTCCGGGCATTGAGGTTTCCTGATCAAAAGTATGAATTAACTGTTCTCAAAGAAAACGTGTTGGGTTTGCTGATTGAAACTGAACTCCTTGGGACGACACCCATAAATTATCCTATGGACCCAAACCTGAACTTGGTAGTGGATCAAAGAGAGTTAGTTGATGATCCTTATAGATACTGTCAACTGGTTAAGATATTTATTTGACCATGACCAGACCAGACTTCATGCATCCGTAAGTGTGATCAGCCAGTTTATGTAAGATCGTTGTGTTCCTCACATGGAAATTTCATTTGGATACCCATGCATCCGTAAGTGTGATCTACCAGTTTATGTAAGATCCTTGTGTTCCTCACATGGAAATTTCATTTGGATACCCATGCATCCGTAAGTGTGATCTACCAGTTTATGTAGGATCCTTGTGTTCCTCACATGGAAATTTCATTTAAATACTCAAATACTTGAAGGGAGCTCCTGGTTGAGAAATTCCATATAGGTCTAATGATCACTTTAGATCGTGAGATACTCCAATGCTGATTACGCAGGCTCATCGTCAGATAGACATTCACTACAGAGTGCTACACCTTTGTTCGATGTAACCTTGTGATGCGGAATTGAAGTCTACACGCTGAGATCGCGGCCGGATAAAGAGGAGGAAGCGAAAGAGAAATTGGACCCGCGAATTGATTTTTTAAAGAGGGGTTGAGGACCCGTGTGCACGTGATTTTAGTCGATCTTGTCTAAGTCTAGTTTCCATTTTTGTTATAAGTCTTTATTTTGCAATTTGGTTTAGGTTTAGTTTCATTAGTTAAATTATATAGGGGTCATACACATGTTACATGTGACCACTAATTTCGTTACTTTCAGTGCAACCATCAGAAAAGTGGTCATAAGTCCTTCAATACACATCGGAATTGTGCGATTCTTGTTTTGTTGGAAAGCTACTTCGATAAGCTTTCAAACAAGACTAATTTCGCGTCAATCGGACTTCGCTTGACCTTTCAAAAGTGGCCCTATAAGAAAAAAATGAGATTAGTGGGGGAATTAATTGTAACAGTAGATCAGAAAGTTTTAATGGTTAATTAGGAGTTTTTATTTTAGCAATATTCTTAGGATTTCTTTGCTTTGTAAATACATTGTAATCTCTTTTGAGAAAACAGTTTAATGAATGAAATTTATGAGTGCTTTGAACCATTGTTCAAACTTGAGAGACTGATTCTTTCATCCTAGAAGAGTGATTCTTCTCCTGCTTGCGGTTTGGTGCGAGGCCAATAATTTCGCTGGCGAAATTTCAGTGATTTTCTATATCTTCTTCCTTATCTTTTTAACAATTTATCAGGTAATATTTACTCTTTATTTCTTTGATTAAACAAACCCAAAATATATTTCGTCTACTTTGCGTTGCTGAAATTTATTCTTAATTCCTCGTTATTAAAATCTCATGATTTTCCCTTGATTAATTTAAACCCTTTTGGACTTTATATTCTTCAAATCCTAGATAGTAGTCAAGAGACATCTTAATGGTTGCTTGGTGCCCTAGACTAGAATGAAAATCTGATTTCTATTATTAGAACCTTATTTTCTATATCGGGAAAGATTATATGTTGACGGAACGCTAAAGCGGAGTAATCAAATTGCCCAATTGAATATGTTTCATGTTTTATGTGATTTAGGGATAATTTTGATAATTCTGCTGCTCCATTAAATCCAAATTTGATTTCAAATCGCTTGTATAGGGTTTAATGTTTTTGTCCTACACCACCTTGTCACCTGGAGAAGTAAGAAGCAATATATTATCAAAGTCCAGTGCACATCTGGGTACAGAGTCATGGCTCTCTCGCCATGATTGAACTAATGTGGTTACAAACAGTAATGATTAAAGTAGGATTTCTAGTTGAAGGACCTAGGGGTTTTGGGGGATTGCAAATAATTCGGTCTTTCTTGAGACAACCAAACTTATAGAGGTTGATTTCCATTTTGTTAGAGTAAAGGTGGAGGAAAATGAGGTCACTCATGACTCTTGATGTGACATCTCAGGACCAACATGTTGCAATGTTCACTAAATCCTTCCATTCCGTTGAAATCAATTGGAAAGACATCAGTCCAAGGTGGGCATTTATGCCATATATGCTCCAGCTTGACGGGGAGTGTTAAAGTTCGTCTAAGAATGAGTTTCTAGTCAATATTTTCTGACATACAGCTCCCAATGTTTAACACATACATAATAATGTTGATACTATTGAGTAGGGGAAGTAGGGCATATACGTTCACTAATACAATGATACCATATTGGTCATTTACCAATATATTATGATGAATAAAATACAAAGAATGGGAGAACTTTTATATCCCCTATATTAACGTGTTTTCTTCGTTCTTTCTTCTCTCTTTTTTTAGTTTGTCTTCTTTTTTCTTTTCATAGGTAAGCTGCGATTTAACCCGTGACCTCAAGGCTGCGTCATTGTGCACCTTCCATTGAGCTACATGCCCAATCCCATCTTCTCTATTGGTTTTCTGCTCTTGATAATAATTGTGAAGCCCTAATCGGGTTTTAATATTTACGAGGAAATGCATGGAAAAGACAATGAAAAATGGTATCTATGTGAGAAGGGAAATTTCTTATATATTGGCCATGGATATTGTTTTATAGAATCCCTTCTAGAGCTACAAAAAGTGGTTTAAATAAACCCTATGGATTTTCGTTGTCATTGTTATACCACATGAATGCCAAGTCACTGTCTGCAATGTCAACAGAATGTTGTTGTAATTCTTATACTGGATATTATCCAATCATTATATGACTTTGGTATGTAGTATGCACGCCATGATGTTCTCTTGGTAAGCTAATAACCTAATAATAAAATATATCAGAAGGGATTACCCACCATGATTGCCTCCACACTTGTCTCTGCTTCCAATTTCAGGTGACTATGAGACCTTGACTTTATACGCGCATATTTTGTTTGAGTGATGCCTTCTTCCCATGCACTAGGGGGTTGATCTTTACCATGAAAAGTACACCTATTTTGTTCATTGTAGTACCCAATTTCTGTTTGAGATTAGTTGAGTTTAGATATCATCGCACTTGTTTTTATTTGGCAATGGTTGGTTTTGTTGAACTTTGATGTCTATACATCCTTCAGAATACAGATAACATATCATGTATTTGTTGCTAATTAAACTGCGGGCCTTTAATCTGGCATTATCCACACAATTGAAAACTGACATTGGTGATGTTTACCTCATATGAGCCCTGCTTCTATTGTACTTCAATTTTAGATATATATACCACATGGACACACTCCTACTACTACTGTACTCGATCTGGACTTACATATGCAACTCAAATTACAGTGGGTCTCACGATTTTCACTTTTCTATGTTAAGTTGCATATTAATATGGCCTATCAATTTTGTAGGGCTTCTTCCGTTATGTAATTTCTTATCTTCAATTAGATGTTTGTTTCGATCGACCCTTGTATATGTTGGTTTAGACATACAAACATTCACACAAATTTAAACATAATCTGTTGTAATTGTCCTTCACTGTATGATACTCATATTCTTGCCTTAAATTTTTCTGCACCATTCCTGAAATGCTCCAAAGGCTTTGGCTCATAAAAATCATCCTAATTTTCTTATCCCAATTCATACAACACTCCAAGAATACTAGAAACTCTCTTTCCTCAATATTCATGCAGCAAATAATATGGTGTGTTTATATTTACTACTATTTTACTTTAGATTTTTTAGGAACAATGCGTGTCCTCATGCCTGCATTCCTGCAGCTCTATTTAACGTTTCATCAATTCAATTGTTTCTGTAGTGCGGTATGCCCATATTTGGCCTTAGAAACATGCCGTCAGTGGCGATTAAGCACAAAAACTGTGAACTTGATGCGAAATGGAAAGATGCCTACTGTTACAATTGAGCAAGCTCAGAGGAATTTTGGCAAGGTGTGGATATAGTCAACTGGAGAAATGCTCTTCATTCTGCATTATTTTATTGTTTGTGGAATATTTCCGTCATAAAATTTGATGTTACTCCATTATATTAAAATAATATACCTGCATTTTCTATTTTCTATTTCATTATTGATGATTTTTTTATCCTTGTATGATTGTGATGTAGGCATCATCATAAGTTACATTTGAACTCATTGCATATGTGTGGTTTATATCTTAAATGTCTAACATGCAACTTCTTTTATTTATAACTCCTAGTTTATCTAAAACATATTCGTAGGTGTTTTTTTAAGATTGAGTGAAAGGATTATGCATCATCATCATAGCCTTATCCCATCTATTTTTTATTGGCTTTGCGAGTCCTATTTTTCCACTCGTTTATGATTAGCTCTAAGTTGTGATAACTTCACAATCCTTCATGTCCCTTCTCACGGCTTCCCTTCTGGTCTTCACTGGTCTTCCTCTTCTCCTACTTCCTTGTGCTCGCAAAGTCTTAACCCTCTTCTACTGGCCTTTGCTGAACATGTCAATACCACCTCAAGTGACATTCCATAATTTTTTCCTTTATAGGTGCCACTCAAATTTCCTCTTATGTAAGCGTTCCGGATTTTATCCTTTCTTGTTACTTCACATCCATCTCAACATATGTATCTCGGCCACATTTACTTCTTCATCCACTGGATCCAAGCTAGATCATTGCTAGTGATTAGCATGCCATCAACATAGCAGAAGAATCACTTCACCTCTAGTAGAGGAAGAGAAAAATGTGCATAGTGATCACACTATGAAAAAACCTGACATAAAAAACTGTAGAGATGAATTTCTTAAACCAAGCAAAGGGAGCTTGTTTTTGTCATACAAAGCATGACGAATGATACAAACATGATGTGGAGAAACCAGGGGGAAGCCACTTGGAAGCTTATTTAATTAAATCAACATGAAGAAAGACATTTTTCACATCTAGTTGAAAAAACTGTCATTGGTGAACAACAGCCACAACAATTAGGGTACGAAAATGAAAAAAAGTCATTTTACTACAGCTGCATTGTTTTTCTCAAATTGATCTCATACTCGAGTGAAGCCCCTAGCAACTGACCAAGCTTTATGCCTTTGTAAGAATCCATTTGTATGACTTTTGACTTTGTAAATCAACTTACAAGTGGTAGCATTTTCGTTTACAAGAGGAACGGGATTTTAAATATGAGTACTCCCGAGGGTGGAGAGCTCCTCAGCTATAGCCTGCTGCCAATGAGAAATGTCAGATGTCTCCCTGTAGCTATGAGGCTCATGAACGAATCGATGCAAGGGAAGGTTGATGAGTAGTAAAAGCTATATCATTAGAGATGACCCACCCGTAGTGGTGAGGAGTTCAATGTTCATAAATAGGATACCTATAGGAATGCACCTTGGGGATGATGAGTGACTGAATACATCTAGAGGTGCAAATTTTGGGGCAGAGTCACAGGGTCAGCCAACACATGAGTGTTTCATCTTTTGTAATCCTGGTTGATAGGTGACGAGGGCACTTAATGGACAAATTAGTAGAAGAACAACTAGCAGCAATAGTCATTAACATCACTATACTGGAGAAAAGATCAAGAAATAAGATAGTTTCTATAGAAGTATACTGCGTAAAGGAGGGAAGTAGTAGTAGTAGAATGGAACCCTCTCAACTAAAGTAACATGCAAAATGTTGTGTAAAATACTAGCTGAACTGCTGAAGATCCATAGTAGTGACTTCCTTTATGCTCATTCTTGTAAGAAAAATGGCAGAGCATGCTGGTAACTTGGTATGTTTAGTGGTGTCGAAAGCCCAAACCATGCGCAACTAAACACTCAAAGCTTAGTGGGCCGGAGTAGAATAGAAGTGCGTGAATGGAGAAAGGATAGAAAGAACAAAAAATGGAATTGCTTGAATAAATAGATGGAAGTGAGCACGACGCCACCCCAAAATTGACTGCAAACAAAGGTTGACAGCAGAAGCGATCACGTAGTTTCTAGAATATGACAATACTTCCTCTCAACGACCCTATTCTGTGAGGGAGTGGTGGGAGATGGTACATTGAGAAATAAGAAAACCATGAAAAGCAAACGACACATATTCATCACGCGCATTAATGAAAAATACTTCAACCTCCGGGGAAAATTGGGTTTGTAGGATGAAAACAAAATTAGAGTAAATGTATAGTGGCTCAGATCTATAATGCATCAAGTAAATTCATGTATGATGTAATTATGTAAGTGATTATCAACATATATACTATAATATGCATATACCCCTTGGATGATAGAGTGGCCGATCCCTAAACTTAAGAATGAATAAAGATCAAAAGGAGCAGCTTAAGTAGTCTCTCTGAAAATTAAAGCATGTCGACTCTATGGCCAGTCCCAATTTGCATCCCTGAGTTTTGTTCCTGCACAATACAAGTGGATGAGGAAAAGATAACGCTGTAACTAACATTGGTAAGTTGACTAGTAAACAGTTAACTCAGGGATAAACGAGGTACAAGATAGACATTAGAAATAGAGACGGCCAGATAGTTCGGATGTAGTTGTAATAGAGTTTATTTAAGTAATATATAATGGAGCATCATCAACAATATAATTGGAAAATTTTGGTTACATTAAGGTCAATTGGTCCCAAAATCATGCCATAAAGACTAAAATTAGTTTTTACTTTTTTGTTTCTTTTTTACTTCTATTTACTTTAAGATCAGACTAGATCCCAAATTTTAAGGGGCATGTCCAATCCAATGTAGCCTCACTACAATCTGATTGGTGGTTGGATCGTCTATATATATAACGCCTTCATTGATGTCGATGAGAAGCTGAAAAAATACATATATTACCAGAAAAATACAATTAATGGACTGGACAGTTTGCGATTCCTGACCGGTTCTGTGATTTAGTCAGAACTTGACTGCAGGAGGTGCCATGTTGGTCGGATAGTGGCCTAACTGCCTGTTTTGTCTAGTTTTTAAGCATCGAGTAAACCTTCTATAACGAAATATATTCATGATATGAGAAGTTCAAACATTAATCTTTATTCATCGGTGTGTGTATATATATATATATATATATATATCTGTGTGTGTGCGCATGCGTGTATAAAAGGGGTCCTAGGACTGCGTCTTAGACATTGAACCCTACGATGGTACCCTTTTGGGCTGCCACGTGGCACCCAAATGCCATGTGGCACTCGTTCCCCTTAGGGTTCATCTGTCCCAAATGGGGTTCCAAAAAACTATATGGACACATTGGTGAGATCAATGAACAATGGGATTTACCAAGATCAACACTGCCGACCTAGTCCAGTCCAAAAAACGAAAGACTTCGCAGTAGGAACTAGGGGATATGCTTTAGACAATGGGGCATGCGGCCTTGATCTATAGGTGTGAAAATTACCGGTGACTTGATTTTTGAAGTCACTATGCATTTTAACAATCATTGACCATTGTTCAATAGTGATTAATTTTATTTATTTATTTTGGATGCTCTTGGATCGACCTTGTGCACGTCCATGTGACAACAAAATATGGGCGGGGCCGGGCTTGGGCTTGGCCTTAATTGGACAGAGTTTTAAATGGGCTCAAATGGTTGGCCCATGCCCGGCCCGTTTATTATTTGGGTGAGGCTGACTAAAAAATAACATAGCCCATACTAGGCCCGAGTAATACCTGGCACACCACACAATTGGGCTTTGTTTGGACTATGCTGGGCCAGGCCCGACAAACCCATTCAAGCCGCATTTAGTTCTTTTTTAGGGTGAATTCGGGCCTGACATGAACCCATCCAACCCTTTGGAGCAAATGTAGTTGAGGTAATTACCTAATATTGACTTATATATATATATATATATATATATATATATATATATATATATATATATATATATATATATATATATATATATATATAAATATAAAATGAAACGGGCGTGTACTAATATGTGCATGCATATTTTTATTCGGGCCGGGCCGGGCCAAAGGTCTATAGTATAGCGGGTCGGCGGGCTTAAATGCCCAAGCCCGGCCTGTTTATATATTCGGCCTAGCCCTGCCCCTGCCCGTTTATTAAATGGGCATAAAAGTGCAGCCCATACTGTGCCCATAATGGGCCAGGCCAGGCCGAAACCCAGCCCATTGAGACCCCTAAACAAAATATGTGTTTTGGGTGCCACTTGGCCCCCGTATATATATCAAACAGGATCTCATTACTACAGCTCTATGTATGGTGTTGGGTCATCATATGATTGTGTGTGTATATATATACACATATAATGAACCAACACTATACTTCAGTTTTAGTAATATGACCTGTTTGAAAGCCAACTTCTGAGATATTTTTCTTGTACTTTTGTGTTTTAGTAATGTTTTAACAAAATAAAATTTATGAGCCTAAGATTTGTACCTACTAGCAAGCTTTTAAATATTGGTCAAGGTGTGTACATATGCATATATATGGAGCCGATTTCGTCCTCCATGAGAGGACGCTCATGCATCCTCCAAGATGTCATGGAGCTCCAAGTGGCACCCAAAACACTGTTTGAGTGTCATGTGGAGCATGGGGATGGGTTAGACCAACCTTAAAATAAAAAAATAAAAAAAAAACATTTTTAAAGCTTCCTTCAAAGTTTAACTGATTTCAATGGTTCAGATTTCAAGACTCAAAAAATAAATGGACGTGAGGTTTCGATTTTTTTTTGTTTTTTAAGTATGCTCTAAGCAATACACCCATGGATCAAAATTTCGTCCGATACCGATACGTATCGGACGATAAGTATCGGTTTCGGAGGTGGATGATACGGTACATTAAATGTACCGTATCGCCCATTTATATGGCTAATACCGGACGATACATTCAATGTATCGTCCGGTATGTTACTGTTCCGGTACGTATCGTCCGATACGTACAGGTTTTCAGCCCGGACAATACGTACCGGAAAACCGGCATTTTGATCCTTGAATACACCCATGCTCTATGTGTCATCAATTTGGTCTCCCACTGCCAATTGGAGGTTTTCCCCAATCTTGGAGGACAAAACCCTTTTCCACACACACACACACACACATATATATATATATATATATATATATATATATATATATATATATATATATATATATGAAATCCCCAAATTGTTTCTTACTAGTACCGTACATTACTCAGGGACAAAACTGGTTTCCTGCTCATTATGGGAACTAGTGGTAACCAGAAAACATTAGGTGGATTTAGGCAGTGTGGACCCAAAAATAAAAACCCTGATATGAAGTTTCTGTGGGAGGACATAAAGCGAGGTGCTTTAATTTCATAAAACTTATTGCAGGCAGTCTGGGATATTAGGATATGGCATTTTCTTAAAAGTCATGGATTATGTCCTTAAAAAATCTACTGACATATCATCGGATTCCCAAGGCTTCTCACTTAAATCTTCCTATTTAGCAGGACAGCTCCTCCCCATAATCGTATCTGGTGCTAGGTTCTGACAAATGCGGGGGATTTTGTCCCTTTCCCTTGATGCTCATCAGTATGCACATGTCAGTTACGCTGACAAGGGAGTAACATATTCAGTTTCTCCTACCAAGTTAGAGTGGCAGGGACGCCGACATTGTGGGCATTGGTTATGGACCATATCGCATGTACCGGGTTCGGAAGAAACAGAACGATAATTAAAACCAGGCTTAAAGGAAGGAGAACACATTGCTCAAAGTCGCTCAAAGCGACTTCACTTCCCGCTCGAGCGAGAATGCTTCAGAAACAAAGCCAAACTTTCAGCCAAAAGTCGTTCGAGCGAGTTTGGTTGTCGCTCGAGCGAGATATCGAAGAATGAATAGTATTTTCTCTGGAATAAATCGCTCAAGCGAGCATCGATTGTTGCTCGAGCAAGTCATGTCGAGTTTTGAAATTTTTTAGTGTTTTTTTAGGTTTCATTGACTCGTATGCAATCATTTTAGGGTAGTTTTGTAAATTTTATGTTTTGAGGCCTCCTATATAAGGTCTTTATAAACATTGTAAAAAAGTTGACTATTGATTAATGAAAAAAGGCTATTGCTTTATGCTTAAGATGAGCATCTTCGAAGAGTGATTCAGTCACGCCCCGAAATCCTGAACACCACGAACTTCGGCGCGTGAGCGAATTCAATAATCAGAACAGAACTAATGGTTAAACAAAACACATAATCTAATATTTGATTCATGGTCACAAAAATAAGGGTACATCATTGCTACAATTCATTGTTCCTTGTGAATACAATTACAATTTTAAAAAGCCCCTTACAACCAACACAAGATCTGACTAACACCTGGTCTTTAATTTAGGAGGTCTTCCAATGTCTCCTCTTGAGAAGTTTGCTGGTTAACTCGATCTGCCTCTGAAATATTAACAACGGGAGTGAGATAAACTCAACAAGTGGCCCCTTAATAATATCTAGTAAACTACGTCTTAATAAACAAGATGAGGGACAATATCATAGATGAACATTCTTTCGATTTCAGTAGGAGCTGTATATATATAAACAGTTTCGCTATTTATTCTCAATACATTGCATGTGCAACTATCATCAAGTATGAATGACGTGTATGCGTCAAAAACATGAAATTTTTCTTTGAAAGGAAAACAAAAGAAAATAACTTAATATCAGCGGCTACACGTTTATAAGTGTAGGTTCTACTACTATAGTACCGGATCCATGGTACAGCCACATGTGACCCCTTTGGACTTCACCTCCGTCCAGGTGGTCCTTACCACATCACATTACATATGTGAATCTCACACCTTACCGTGGCAGGTCGGTATGCAATATTGATATACCTTATATGAGGAAATACTAACACAGACATTCGTCCCAACCCATGCCTGCCCGATGGGGGATCCACACAAGAAATATCATATACTTATATCGATGCACAACATATGCAGTGGTAAAATCATTTGCTCAATAATCGATGCCATTCGAAAAGATGTACATACTATGATCAATCCATTTTTCATAATCATCCCCTCATTCTACTGATTTATGATAAATCATGCGATAACTACGCTTGCTCATGTGCCCAAATATATGGCATGCCATCAAGGAATCAACTACAATCATTCAATGCAGAATTTCAATTATCAGTCATAATTGCGTAGAGATAAAAGAACAAGTCCTTACATGATTATTCTAGCATATTTATAATATCATCACCCAATAATGTCTCATAGATGTATCACACTACCTAAGGGTTTCAATTCATAATTATAGTGTTGTGCGTAATCGCATATAAGTCCTTACATGATTATTCTAGCATATTTATAATATCATCATCCAATAATGTCTCATAGATGTATCACACTACCTAAGGGTTTCAATTCATAATTATAGTGTTGTGCGTAATCGCATATATATATATATATATATATATTGTATTTACTTAGTACAAAATCGAGTGATAAGGGTAAGTCACTTGCCTTAGTGCGCGCTTCCTTGGTGATTGCGGTGAGGGTGGTTGAAGCTCGGGTTGCTCAACGTGTTACCTGCATGAGAACAAGGGTGTGTTAGTGCTAAGTGACATTTTGCCAAAAGAGTTGTAAGACTACGTGAGAGGTTGACTCGATTTACGGGAGGATTAGCCGACAAGGTCTTGATCGGGATGGGTCGGTTCTCATAATAAATAAAATATATTTTATAATACTATGGCTGATACGAAATCTAATGTATAAATATTTTCCTAACCTATTTTATAATCGAATGTGGACCCAAAAATGTTCCTAATCGTATGTGGCTATAACCCTTGTATTTTTTAATAGTAAAAAAAAATAATTACTAGTATAGGTCTTAAAAATATAGAATAAATATAATCTACATGTATACATAAATATATATATACAGAATCATATTATATATATATGTAAAAAAAAAAAAAAAAAACAGAAAAACAGATGTAGGAAGGTTTTTAAGGTCACTGACTTGAGTCAAAATAGAGGGAAAACAGGTCATAAATCCTTATACTTTAGGTGTTTATTTTTGTATTTTAAAAAGAAATAAAAAGCATTTTAAGGTCACTGTTTTGTGACAAAACAAGGGTGGAAAATGGCTGTTGGTTGATGGTAACACGGGAGGAGGAAGATCAGGTCAGTAGAGATGAGAGGGAGAAAACATGGAAAAGGGAAATGGATTCCATCGTCAATGTCAGCATTGCCATTGACGAGAATGATACCGATCGCGACTGCGATGGCGAACGATGGTCATGAGAGTGCGCCCAGTAACGATCGGTCGCGCAAGTATCATGAGAGCGACAATGATCGCTACGATGACTGTCGCCGGAGATCGAGCCGGCCACAAAGAAAACAAAAGATGAAGAGCTGAGGGAGAAGAAGAAGAAGAACAGAGCATTACCAGAGGCTTGAATAGTGGATGGCGAAGAGGGAGACCGATGGCTCTTATTTATAATCAGATGGGGGTTGGTGGTGATGTGAAGGAGATGATGTCGTGCACAGGAGCCTCTCGTCAGACGACGCCGGACAACAGGGCCATGTCGAGCCCCATGCCTCTGTAGCGAGGTTCTCTCTTCAACGTCAGGGTTCGACTGATGGGGGTGGGTGGGAGAGAGACTTGGTGTTCAGCAGGGATAAAAGAGAAGGGTTTTAGTTTGGGTCTGGTCCTGGGTCCGGCTCGGGCCACAAGAATAGGTCGGTCTGGCAGGTCAGGTCTTCACATTCTCCCCTTATAAAAACTTCGTCCTCGAAATTTACCTAGTGTCGTTAAACAAGTGTGGGTGCTCTTGACGCATCTCATCCTTGCGTTCCCATGTCGTTTCGTCTCCCGTGTGATATTTCCAAAGAACTTTTACCCGCGGTATTCGCTTCGATCTTACGCGATGACTCTGCTAGTCGAGGATTTGCATAGGTGATTCGATGTATGATAGGTTTTCTTGGATGTTCAGCTGCTCGAGGTCTAACATGCGAGTAGGGTCTAGTACATGTGACGGGTCGAACTTATATTGTCGCAACATTGATACATGGAATACGTCGTGTACATTGGCGAGAGACGGGGGTAGGGCTAATTGATATGCAACTCTTCCGACTTTCCGTAGGATTTCGAACGGTCCAATGAATCTAGGACTAAGCTTTCCTTTCTTCCCAAATCTAAACACTCCCTTGGTTGGTGACACCTTGAGAAGTACACGATCTCCGACATCGAACTCGCATTCCTTTCGTTTATGATCAGCAAAGCTTTTTTGTTGACTTTGGGCGGTGAGTAGTCGTTCACGAATAAGCTTAATATTCTCCGTGGTTTGTTGTTCTAACTCTGGTCCGTGTGGACTTCGTTCTCCAACTTCGCTCCAACATACTGGCGATCGATAGGGCCTCCCATAGAGGGCTTCGAAATGTGTCATCTGTATACTTGCTTAGTAGCTGTTGTTGTAGGCGAGCTCGATTAGGGGTAAGTGGTCATCCCAGCTTCCTTTGAAGTCCAATACACATGCTTGTAGCATATCCTCCAGTGTCTGAATCGTCCTTTCTGCTTGCCCATCCATTTGAGGGTGGAAAGCGTTGCTGAAACGTAACTTCGTACCCAATTTATCTTGAACTTTCTTCTAAATTCCTGAGGTGAACTTTGAGTCTCGATCCGATACAGTTACCACAGGTACACCATGCAATCGAACAATCTCTTTGATGTATAGCTTCGCAAGACTCTCTGTCGTTTGAGTAACCTTGACGGGTAGAAAGTGTGCATGCTTGGTGAGTCCGTCAATTATCACCTAGATTGAGTCGTAGCCATTCCTCGTCTTTGGTAGTCCGGTGATGAAGTCCATGTTGATGCGCTCCCACTTCCATTCTGGTATCGACAATGACTGTAACAATCCTGAAGGTTTCATATGCTCGGCTTTAATCTGTTGACAAGTGAGGCATCTTGAGACATATTCGGCAATCTCGCTTTTCATGTTATTCCACCAGAAGTGACGCTTTAGATCATGGTACATCTTTGTACTACCCGGATGCACTACGTATCTGGACTTATGCGCCTCGACTAG
Source organism: Chloranthus sessilifolius (assembly GCA_021018995.1). Taxonomy (NCBI): domain Eukaryota; kingdom Viridiplantae; phylum Streptophyta; class Magnoliopsida; order Chloranthales; family Chloranthaceae; genus Chloranthus; species Chloranthus sessilifolius. Next base: position 82,295,069 of record CM037584.1, read on the forward strand.
CAGCTCTTTCTTCACTTCCGCAATGGCTGGTACACATTTTATGTGTTGATTTATATATTTGTTTTTGATGGGTAAGCTAAAGGTTGCAACTTCCGTTGTGCTACAGGCCCAAGCCTAGTTTAGTAAATTGTACTTTTAAGTGCACATATGGGTTGAATGTTATTAATATTATTGTTTATATACATGCTTATGCACAAGAAATTTAGATTTATAAGCATATTTAAAAATTAGATGTCACAAATTATTTATGGAAGTATAGAATGCATTGACAAAAATCATTTTATATTAATATTGTAGACCATGAACTGCGATTAGACCCAAAGGTCTACGCAAAGTTCGGCTACTTCCTAATGGCTTACCAAAAAAATAATAACAAATTGAAGGAGTCGCCACCCAAGTTTAGAGGAAATCCTCGGGAACCTAAAAAGAATTTCAAACTAATCTACGCCACCTTTTGATCTGGGCAAGGGCTCTGGTTACTATTTAGGAAGGGCTTTCGCGTGCCTAACCTCCCCTATTGAATCAGACTTGATGACCACTTTTCCTATCTCTTAATGAAATGTCTCACATGCCGTTCTGATTGTCAATAATAGCGCGATCTCCTATCGAATACGACCGTGCGACCTTTTGATGTGGATTATCCTGAATGCTAAGAACTGTAGCTCCGCATAATGTGAAATGATGATGACGATATAGGTGGGGACTTGAGTGAAGCCACTCTAACTTACAAAAAAAACAAAAAAATGGCTAATACCTCATCGGTATGACCAAGGGACTATCCTTGCTAAAAAAAGGGTAAATAAAAGTGGAGAGGGGTAGAATACAACCATGGAGTTAAGGTCCAAATCCTATGGTTTAGGATGACCCCTTTCTTATGAGCTTTATCAGGATATGAGATGGCTTCTCATCCCTCCATAAAACTCATCATAAAAGTAATGATTTTTTTTTTTAAAGCAATGATTGAAAGAAAACAAGAACTTTTTAAGAAAAAGGCATGATTAATTCCAAACAACCTAGGAGAAAAGAAAAAAAACTTGAAGTGACTTAATGCTAGAGATACTTGCTCCAAGATTCCAACACACTGATGCTTCCAAAAAAAAGGTCCCCTTTAGCTAGATCAAGGAGCCATTTTATAGAGTTTTGGCTCAATGATCCAAGGGTTGAGATGCAAAGTCAAAAAGCTAGTTTGAAATGAAGGGTTGAGATGAAAAGTGCTTTTATTTGATTGGTGAGGCACCTGGGTCAGCCAAGACCATATTCTCATTGCTCTATGGACTGTCTAAGCCAGTGGTACCAGCCCCTTTTGCGTATTTTAGCTTCAGTGACACTAACACGCGTAACTGTTAGTTACGTGTGTAATAGGGCGCGTAATTAACAGTTATGCGCCCTTTACTGACATGCTACTGATTTAGGAGCATCGGAGCTGATGATCTGACCTGGCTCAGGTTTGGAAAGTAAAAAATTCGGCATATATAACACGTGATTATTAATTACGCGTGTTATATTGTTCATTTTTTACTCCACCAAAGTCAAACTCTGACCTTAGATGACCTAGTGTTAGTCTAGCATGTTGGGACCAATTTGTGTATACTTGTCTCACATAATTTTGTTGCGGACCACTAAGCATTGGCGTTGGTTGATTGCTCGATCCAAATTGGGTGTCTACAAATATATAATTATGAAAATTTGTAAACATATAATGCAACAATATGTACATATATTAATATATATATAAATTAGAATAAGAATATGCCTGGGTAAAAGTCCTGCACCTTAACGCCTAGCACCCGTAAACCCTTGGTGCCTCGGGTGCGCCTTGAGTCTTCAACTACAGTGCTATTAATAAATATTAGCATGCTCAACAACATATTTCCTGGAATTGGAGTGCCCCTGATATACAGGAAATTTCACGTTTGTCAGTTATTGTTTGGAGAGACTATAGCTTGTCTATATGTTTAAAGGAAACGAGATTTAAGTGTAGTTATTAGGATTATTTATTTTTTATGATTTGGCACCTTTTTGGTTTTGTCTGTTCAAGTAGTGTTTTTACCTGAACTAAAATAAGAATGGTATTGTTTGGTACCTATTATCTTTGTCTAGTCTGCTTGTGCTTTTACCTATAGTGAAATCTGCGTTCATTTTTTTGTCTGATCATGTAGCGTTATTTCCTTTATTGAATTGACAAATGAGGTTTATTTAAAGAAAAACACTCATGCATAAAGTTGTTAGGTTTGGAGTTCCAATCCATTACCGTCAAGTTTAATCTGTGATGGAAATGATTAAGCCAGTTTATAATCTATTCATTGGGCTAGATTTTGATCGTCGATAAGTAACCTCATTTGTGTTGTGGTCAATGTTTAAAAAGGGTGGCATTATTTGCACCCGTTTTTCTTGTGAAGAGCACACACTCTTCCACCATAAAAACTCTTGACTGCCTTGAATTAGACGAGGGAGATCCTTTTTTGTCCCAATCTTCCACACAATAGATCTTGAGATAATGGAGCACCTATCAGACAGTCACATGTTGATCCACATAGCACACATCCTCAAAGGTGACCGTGATCATGGGTGTACCTATCAGACGGTCATTTCTGGGGATGTGTGCCATGTGGAATCAACATGTGACCATATGATAGGTGCACAATGATCTCAAGATCTATTGTGTGGAATATTGGGAAGCATATGTGGATGCTCATCCATCAGTCATTTTCTTTGATGTCATAATGATTGTATTCATTTGTTATGCATGTGGCATCTCTATACTAGGACTTATATTAATGAGATTAGCTGCCTGCTAATCACATGGTCTAGAACACCTTTTCATGTTATGAGACACAAAGGGATGGTATTACACTTAATGGGGAGTGTATGCCTCTTTAATTGTGCACCTGTGTTTTTAGTCCATTTCCTTAATTGTGCACGTGATTAAGTTGAAATCCTTTGGTGATCGACATAGGTCCAACATATTTGGGATAACCACCTCATTGACTAACAAGGGTGAGCTATTGGCCTGATTATTTCCGATAGTCTAGGGTAACGACTTCAATTGACTAGGAGCAATTGGATGAAGTGTGTGGTGTGGGTTGTTCGACTACATTTTTAGTTTGATTCACACTATGGCATTTTCCACACATGCTTGAGGCTATACAGTACCTATGGGTGATGGGATAAACACTTCAGTTGATTGGAAGCGGCATATGAGGGTGACTATGGGCTTGATTACTTTAACTAATTCCAATTGTCTAGGAAAAGCCACTTCAGTCCGTACTTGACCAGAAGCTACTTATGAGGGTGACTCACGGGCTTGATTATTTTAGCTAGGCCCGACTTCCTAGGATAGCCACCATAGTAGATTGGGATGATTGATTGATATGTGTGGTGTGGGATGATGTTCAATGACATTATTCCTCGTTCAATCTACATTACGACATGCCACTTAAACCACTTGCTTGAGACCCTCTATACCTATACATCTAATGAGATGATTTCAATTCCTTCTATACAAATAATGAAATTATTTCAATTCCTTCTATTATGAAATGATTACCAATCTAGTAGGAGACTCTAGCGCCTCTTCATAACCTTCGTCTTGTTAGAAGTATAAGACCATTTGTAAAGTTGAGAGCTTTATTTTTCATCTCACTTTATATTGTTATAGTGGCCCTAGATACCCCCACCTAAATCCTCTCCCAGGGATATGACATGCTTCCTTTTGTCGCCCATGGCTGGAAAAGCGTTAGCGGGCTATATTTAGGTGATCACCCAGCGGGGCCTAGGCGCAACTTTTGGGAGGTAGGGAGGGAGGGAAGATGGTGGAAATATGATTTCCGCCCTTTTAGGCTGGAAATTGATTTATGCCATTTGATGGAAATTGGGCAGATTTTCATCGTTGATTTTCAGGGTTTTTATTTATTTTTATTTTTTTCTTGCCGCGGGGGGGGGGGGTAGTGTTCCCAACAACATAAATGACGGGAGTCCGTTTTATTTCCATTGATTTCTGCCCTTTTCCGTTTCAAACAATACCTTAATCTAGATACCAAATACAGTTCTCTATCCGTATCAAAGAATTTGAAGAGAGACTAGCTTTCCATTTAATGTTCGTGATTTGTGGGGTAGAATTGATAAATCTATGCATCCAACTCAAAACCAATAGGCAATGAGTGGAGGGGCCCAAGATATTATAAGGGGAGAGACAGGGCTATAATTTACCCAATGTGGGACTAAACTTCAACACACCCCCGCACGTGTTGGCGAGATTGAGCCAAATCATGTGGACAATTGAATTAGGTGACGTGGAGTGGAGAAAGGCCTGCTCTGATACCATGATAAATCTGTGCATCCAACTCAAAACCAATTGGAAATGAGTGAGGGGCCCAAGATATTATAAGGGGAGAGACATGACTATAATTTACCTGATGTGGGACTGAACTTCAACAAGAATAACTGTATGGGCCAAGTGCTTAATTTGAGCACAGAGGGAGACCATATTCTCCTTCATAGTTTGGGAACATCCCAATTCATGTTTGGAATTGGACTTTGAAGTACAACCATACAAAGCGTCATTTTTTAGCAATTCTAAAAGGGAAAAGATATATGTTGCTAGGTATGGCTAACAGTGTCTAGTACTAGTCTAGTAGGTTTGTCTGCTGAAAATGCCCTAAATTAGAACTTTCATTGGTGTGGACTGTTATGTGCGTATTTTAGTGAGTAAATAATGCCGAAATTTATGTGTTTCTGTCATGGTTTGAAAACCCGAAAACTTGACTCAACTCAAAAGTTAACTAGGTTGAGTTTAGTCGGGAATTTAGATAACCTCAAATCACTTCGACTTGGTAATTTAGTAAATATTTTTGAAAGAACATATATTCTATGAAAAAAATATTTTATAAGGAAAAATATGAAAAATATCGTAGTCAAATGAGTAGTTTAATACTGTTTAAAAAGATAGGGTTTCTTAAACAGTTAAACCCTATCCCATGAAAATATTCTATGTATAAGGGTAGTTTTTGAACTCTGGTTGCATCATCCTAGCGAAATCTCAGATTCGACTTAACTCAAAATCGCGGCAAGTCCAAAGAATCGACTGTTGCTCGATGACTCACCGAGTTTTAGAACTATGGTTTGTTGAGGGATTGGGTATGCTTTTGCACGATAAACAAGGATTCAAAGTGCCCATGCAACATGGAATTGCATAGAGTATAGTAACATTACTGAACTTTAATGGACAAGGCGTGGTTGTACTTTGTAGTACTTACTGTCAAAGATTGTGATATGGAGCATCTATGTTGCACTATGAATCATTCCGAAAAAGAAGGTACTTTCTGCTGTGAACTATAGAGGACCTGAATTTTTATATTTTATAACTCTCAAATGGTGGAGCTTTGAAAAACGAAGTAATGGCTGCTCCCTTCTTTCCTTGGACCATGTAGATAGGTTGATACTAGAGCTACCCAGCCAGTTTGCCCTCACAAATGCCGACATTCCTGTCTTGTTTCATGCTTTTTGCCCTTCAAATCACAAGTCCAAGGTCTTGGTCTTCCCCGCAATTATGGGCCATTGGATATTTTGTCCTCTCACCGAAAATTCAATGGTGGAAAATCACCTTTTTTTCGATGGTCGTTGATTCGACCTTTAGCATGTTGACATGGCACCTGATCGTCGGGTTGGGTGCCACATGGCACCCAACTAGCTCGAGTGTAGTGTCTCAGGTTATGCTCGAGTTGTGCCAGGAAAATGTACAGTAAAATAGTGCAGAACAGTGTCTGGAAGTTAGCTCGCGGGGTGGGGGCCACCTTTAAACTTGGCGCAACTATTAGTTGCACCAGGCTTAAAAACTGGGAGGATTGGCCTAGCGTAACTAATAGTTGCGCCAGGCAAAATTTATACTTGGTGCAACTATTAGTTGCGCCAGGTCATTTCTGGGGAGAAATAGCCTAACGCGACTAATAGTCGCGCCAAATCCCTAGGGGGCCTACTTGAAATTACCTTCCTGCCCTTCGGGTTCGGACTGCCATATCTTCTGATATATACCTCTGATTGGGGCAATTCTTAGATCGTTGGCTGGCCTCAGGCATTCTCCTGACATAGTCAAATCATCCCAGTGTCCAGTAAATAATTTGACCAACACAGAAATCTAGGGACAGGTGTTACAGAATTATTTAATCAATAATGAAGTCTAATTTCAATTTAAGAAGTTCTAAAATTTTCATTTCCTATAAAAGTCCAATTTCAATAATTTACTTTTTCTTGCAAAAGTCCCATTATGGCGTCTTCCATCACATTTTCATTTTAGAATCGATCTCGATACTTCAGCAAGCCATCTGAGGTCACCGTGAACTCTAGCCTTTCTCCTTTCTTGATTTCCTCTAGCATCTTTAAGATTTCTGGGTCTTCACGTTGTCCTTCTTTTATCTTCTCGACTATCATGGATTGCATGCTCAAATTTGCACACACAAACTTGGGTTCTACTTCTTGAATAGACGTGCTCAAATTTCTGAAATCTTCATGTAATTTCCACTTCTTCGTCATTAGTGCGGCGAGGGTTGCTACTGACTTTCGACTCAATGCGTCTGCTACCGTATTCGCTTTACCAGGATGATATTGAATGGTGCAATCGTAGTCTTTGAGACACTCTATCCAACGCCTTTGTCGCATGTTCAGTTCTTTTTGCATGAAAATGTACTTCAAGCTTTTGTGATTGGTGAAGATGTCGAACTTCTCCCCATATAGATGGTGCTTCCAAATCTTTAATGCGAAGATGACCGCTGCCAACTCCAAATAGTGGGTGGGGTAATTCTCCTCGTGAGGCTTTAGTTGTCTGGACGCATATGCGACGACTTTCTTATGCTGCATAAGTACACAACCTAATCCTCTTCCTGAAGCATCGCTATAGACTTCGAATCCTCCACTTCCAGATGGAATCGTCAGTACTGGTGCTGTTGTCAACTTTACCTTCAACTCTTGAAAGCTTTGCTCGCAGTCGTCACCCCATTCAAACTTAGCGCATTTCCTTGTGAGCTTTGTCATTGGAGTTGCTATCCTGGAGAAGTCCTTCATGAAGCGTCGGTAATATCCAACTAGTCCTAAGAAGCTTCTGACCTCCATTGCATTCCTTGGTCTCTCCCAGTTTACTACAGCTTCAATCTTGGTTGGATCAACAGACACTCCTTTTCCCGAGTTTATGTGTCCTAGGAAAGATACTTCGTCTAGCCAAAACTCACTTTTTCAGCTTCCCATACAGTTGGTGCTCCCTTAAGATTTGCAGAACTATCCTTAGATGGTCCTCGTGTTCGGTTCGGTTCTTGGAGTAGATTAAAATATCATCAACGAACACCACTACAAACTTATCTAAGAAGGGTTTGAAAACTCTATTCATCATATCCATGAACGCGGCTGGAGTGTTTGTCAGGCCAAAGGGCATCACTAGAAACTCGTAGTGTCCATAACAGTTCGAAATGCCGTCTTTGCTACGTCGCCTTCCTTGATCCTTAGTTGGTGGTAGCTCGCCCTCAAGTTAATCTTTGAGAAAACCGTTGCGCCTTGAAGTTGATCGAAGAGGACATCGACTCTAGGTAGTGGATACTTGTTCTTGATGGTGGTTTGGTTCAACTCCCGGTAGTCAATGCATAGCCTCATGGATCCGTCTTTCTTTACGAACAAGACCGGTGTGCCCCAAGGTGAGACACTTGGGCAGATGAATCGTTTCTCTAGTAGCTCTTCTAACTGCTTCTTGAGCTCTTGGAGTTTCGTTGGTGCCATGCGAAAAGGAGCCTTCGAAATGGGATGTGTCTCTGGGAGGAAGTCTATCGCAAACTCGATCTCTCGGATGGGAGGTAGTCCAGGTAATTCGTTCGGGAAAACATCGGCAAATTCATTGACAATGGGGATTGATTATATTTCGGGCTCACTCTTATCCTTGCTAATGACGTACGCTAGGTAACCCTGACAACCTTTTGAAAGAAATCGTCTAGCTTTAATGTCTGAAATGATGGGTGAATTAGGAGTCCTAACAATACCCTGAAATGAGAACCTTCGTTGACCCATGATACGAAAACTAACTCGCTTTCGAAAGCAATCAATACTTGCATGGTGAGAGTTAAGCCAATCCATGCCTAAAATAACATCGAAGTCTACCATATCGAGCAGAATTAAGTCGGCAGCCAGTTGCCGACCCTCGATTTCTACGATGCAATCTTTGTATACAGTATCAGTAATTAGGGAATCTCCAATCGGGTTAGAGAAGGTGAGTGCAAAGTCTAAAAGTTGAGGTTTGGATTTCAAGGATTGTGCGAAGGATGGTGATACAAAGGAGTGTGTGGCTTTGGAGTCAAATAAATTTTTCGCTGCGGTTTCGAAGATTGGAACAGTACCTTGGATTACAGCTTCCGAGGTTCGACATCTCGTTGGGTCATGGTGTTGCGCATTACGGCGTGGTTGTTGTCCTTGCTGTGGTCGCTGCTGGGTAGGTCGTCCTGCATGAAACTGATTGCTGATGAGATGAAAATGGTTGCCTAAACTATTGGGGATTCCTTGATGCTTGGCAGTCCTTTATCACGTGTCCTGTCCTTCTGCACCCGAAGCAGTGTCTCGGCAGCTTGGAGCAAGCTCGTGATACATGTCCTGGTTCTCCACAGTTGTAACAGGTAGCCGTTGCGTACCTACATGGTGCGTAGCCATGGTGCTTCCCACATACAGTGCATGACGGCCTCGTAAATCCAACTCGTGTGTCTTCGAATCGGGTTCGTTTTGGTGCTGCGTGTTGGGAGGAAGGTGCTTGCCAGTCTCCCCTCACCAGGTCCTTACGCTTCTCGTGAGTTGAGCGGTTTTGTTTGATATCTTCTTCCGCCTTCAAGGCTCTTCTAACTGATAGCTTGTAGTCTATAAGGCCATATTCAAATTTCTACGCCCTTTCTCCATCTATGAGTTGGTGTCTGTAGAATCGTTCTAGGTCGACGAACTTGGCCTCATACTCGGCCACAGTCATGCTGCCTTGCTCAAGTTTAGCAAATTCAGCTCCTTTATGCTCTCGGACATGTCGGGGAAAATACTTTTTGAAGAATATTCCCACGAATCTATCCCAAACAACGACTTCTCCTGTTGCTAACTCTGATCTTTCCACCAATTGCCACCAATGGTGTGCCTCTCCAGGCAACAGGAAGATGACAAATCTAGCCTTTTACTCTTCTGTGCATCTCATTGCCTCGTGTATCTTTTCAACATCCTCAATCCATCGCTCGGCCACCAAAGAATCGGTGGTGCCTCTAAAGGTTGGGGGGTTTAATTTCTTCAATCTTTCCAAATCGTCTCCACAGTCAGTGTGATTCGTGCACGTTGATCTCGAACCATTCCCATTAGGGACCAGGTGGGTTAGGGCAACAACAATGGCTTCCAAGGCTTGAGCAGTAGTATCAGATGCAGGTGGGATAGGTGGGTTGTTTGCAGGTGTTACGGGTCTCCTAGTGCATGGCGTCCTGATGCCTCGTCCTCGTACCATCTATATATAGAATAAAATATAGTCTAGTCACTTTCCCTTATTTACCAGAACATTCTTATTACTATGCTATGTCCATGACTCAATAAAATAAAACGAGAGAAACAGTTCATTTCATTCATAGATTGACAATTACACAAGCATGATTGATACAAAAAGAACTTTCATAGTTTAAGACTTCGTCTGAGTAGTTGCTACATAAGAGTTCACATCTATTCTAAACCTTATCAAAAAGGGACCCTACGCTACAAGTCTAGTTCCTATCCTAAAGATCTTGAGATTTTCCTTCCTTAGATCATTACAGTTCCTTACAAATTTCCTATCTATCTTAGTTTAATTTTGGTCCAACGGGTATCGTTATCCTTAGAGTGTTCTTCCTCGGTTGTCTCTGCTCCAATGTAGTCAGAGATTTGGATGACGTCGTATTCAACGGCGTTTTCTTCTGCATCGTCCAGTTCTTCCGCATCGTCAAATTCTTCTGCATCGTCCAGTTCTTCTGTATCTCGTTCGTCCTCACTAGGGTCGCTCATCTCTCCTTCGCTGAGATGGTATGTTTCCTCTTCAGGGTCTTCAAAGTTGTCTGCCACTTCTTCCCTGGAGGGTCGATGTTCGGGTAAGGTAGGTGGAGGAAGAACGCGCTCTACGTGATGTCCACGATATATGTTGTCATAGATAATTCCGGACGCCCCCCGAGGTATGTGATGGCTGGCCATCCTATAATAGTAGGATTGGGGTAGTCCAGTCGTTTTTCTCGTTGTCCTTCTCATCGTCATTTCCTGAACACCTAAGGGACACAATGTCATAATTGGGTAGTGGTTACTCATCCTAATCCTAGCTTATGGGTCCACTCCCTAAGGTCTCCTAGGGTTTCGCTAACTTAAGGCTTTGATACCAAACTGTCACGTCTCGAAATCCAGAACACCATGAACTTTGGTGCGTGAGCGAATTCAATAATCAAAACAGAACTAATGGTTAAACAAAACGCATAATCTAATATTTGATTCATGGTCACAAAAATAAGGGTACATCATTGCTACAATTCATTGTTCCTTGTGAATACAATTACAATTTCAAAAAGCCCCTTACAACCAACACAAGATCTGACTAACTCCTGGTCTTTAATTGAGGAGGTCTTCCAACGCCTCCTCTTGAGAAGTCTGCTGGTTAATTCGATCCGCCTCTGAAATATTAACAACGGGAGTGAGATAAACTCAACAAGTGGCCCCCTAATAATATCTAGTAAACTACGTCTTAATAAACAAGATGAGGGACAATTTCATAGATGAACATTATTTCGATTTCAGCAGGAGTTGTATATATATAAACAGTTTCGCTATTTATTCTCAATACATTGCATGTGCAACTATCATCAAGTATGAATGAGGTGTATGCGTCAAAAACATGGAACTTTTCTTTGAAAGGAAAACAAAAGAAAATAACTTAATATCAGCGGCTACACGTTTATAAGTGTAGGTTCTACTACTATAGTACCGGATCCATGATACAGCCACATGTAACCCCTTTGGACTTCACCTCCGTCCAGGTGGTCCTTACCACATCACATTACATATGTGAATCTCACACCTTACTGTGGCAGGTCGGTAGGCAATATTGATATACCTCATATGAGGAAATATTAACACAGACATTCGTCCCAACCCATGCCTGCCCGATGGGGGATCCACACAAGAAATATCATATACTTATATCGATGCACAACATATGTAGTGGTAAAATCATTTGCTCAATAATCGATGCCATTCGAAAAGATGTAAATACTATGATCAATCCATTTTTCATAATCATCTCCTCATTCTACTGATTTATGATAAATCATGCGATAACTACGCTTGCTCATGTGCCCAAATATATGACATGCCATCAAGGAATCAACTACAATCATTCAATGCAGAATTTCAATTATCAGTCATAATTGTGTAGAGATAAAAGAACAAGTCCTTACATGATTATTCTAGCATATTTATAATATCATCACCCAATAATGTCTCATAGATGTATCACACTACCTAAGGGTTTCAATTCATAATTATAGGGTTGTGCGTAATCACATATATATATATATATTGTATTTACTTAGTACAAATCGAGTGATAAGGGTAGGTCACTTGCCTTGGTGCGCGCTTCCTTAGTGATTGCGGTGAGGGTGGTTGAAGCTCGGGTTGCTCAACGTGTTGCCTGCATGAGAACAAGGGTGTGTTAGTGCTAAGTGACGTCTTGCCAAAAGAGTTGTAAGACTACGTGAGAGGTCGACTCGGTTTACGGGAGGATTAACCGACAAGGTCTTGATCGGGATGGGTCAGTTCTCGTAATAAATAAAATATATTTTATAATACTATGGCTGATACGAAATCTTATGTATAAATATTTTCCTAACCTATTTTATAATCGAATGCCGACCCAAAAATGTTCCTAATCTTATGTGGCTATAACCAGTATAGGTCTTAAAAATATATAATAAATATAATCTACATATATACATAAATATATATACAGGTTCATATTATATATATATATATATATATATATATATATATATATATATATATATATATATATATGTAAAAAAAAAGAAAAACAAAAGAAAAACAGATGAAGTAGGAAGGTTTTTAAGGTCACTGACCTGAGTCAAAATAGAGGGAAAATGGGTCATAAATCCTTATACTTTAGGTGTTTATTTTTGTATTTTAAAAAGAAATAAAAAGCATTTTAAGGTCATTGTTTCGTGACAAAACAGGGGTGGAAAATGGTTGTCGGTTGATGGTAACACCGGAGGAGGAAAATCAGGTCGATAGAGATGAGAGGGAGAAAACATGGAAAAGGGAAATGGATTCCATCGTCAATGTCGACATTGCCGTTGACGAGAATGATGCCGATCGCGACTGCGATGGCGAACGATGGTAGCGAGAGTGCGCCCAGTAACGATCGGCCGCGCGAGTATCGTGAGAGTGACAACGATCGCTACGATGACCGTCGCTGGAGATCGAGCCGGACACAAAGAAAACAAAAGATGAAGAAGAGCAGAGGGAGAAGAAGAAAAAGAAGAAGAAGAAGAACAGAGCCTTACCAGAGGCTTGAATAGTGGATGGTGAAGAGGGAGACGGATGGCTCTTATTTATAATTAGATGGGGGTTGGTGGTGACGTGAAGGAGCTGATGCCGTGCACAGGAGCCTCTCATCGGATGGCGTCGGACAACAGGGCCATGTCGAGCCCCATGCCTCTGTAGCGAGGTTCTCTCTTCAACGTCAGGGTTCGACTGATGGGGGTAGGTGGGAGAGAGACTTGGTGTTAAGCAGGGATAAAAGAGAAAGGTTATAAGGGTTTTAGTTGGGGTCCGGTCCTGGGCCCGGCTCGAGCCACAAGAATGGGTCGGTCTGGCGGGTCAGGTCCTCACAGATTCTTCTTCTCCCACGAAGGGTTTGGTGTGAAGCCAAGGGTGCGAAGCCCACCGTCGCTATCTATCATTTATTTTATCTCTTTGATTATCTTTTTGCTTGCGTACCAATCCCAATCAACCTATGTCAGCCATTACCCTGTGATTTTCCTGAAATCCAAACCCCTGATCTCACCAGAGCCAATAAACCAATCTGAACCGTGGAATCGACCTGGTTCAATGAACCCTGGAAAGTACCCGTGCTTCTACCTTGGATCTGCTAGCGAGCGCCCTAATCTGGAAGTAGCTAGAGTTCTATCTTTAGGATTCTCCTTCTGCGAGGCCAACGGATCTAGCGCAACGGATTGGACCCTACCCAAACCAACGCGATCATCCAAGCGGAAAACTATGAAACCTTAAGGTATCGCGATTATGTTAAGAATTGTTGCTTAATTAATTTAGTTTAATTTCGGCAAATAGAACTTCATTAGTTTAGGGTCATTGTCCCGTGTCAGTTTTGGTATCAATTTTCTAGGTTGGGGCATATGTGCATGTCAGTTTTAATTTCATTAAAATTTATTTCATTTGCTTTCATTAGTGTGCACGTCTAGTGTTTGTTAAAAGTCCTCACTCATTATTGGTTCATAATTGCATGTCATTTTAGAACCCGTGTAGTAAGCTGTGATCACCATAGACATGAGCGAAGTTGTCAATGCCCTTATGGATATCAAAGCTCGATTGAGTGCTATTAATGATCGGATGGCTGCCATGGAGCAAGCCCAAACAACCCTTGAAGCTTCCAATATTAGGTTGCTTAATCGAGTTAATCGGTTAGAAGAGGCTGATGAGCACCTTGAGGAGCGCCGTGAGCGTGATGGTCCACGCTTTGAATGCGGTGGTCATCAAAATGATCGGAATTGGAACCAGGTCATTGTGGAGTGATTCCCATTCAGATGGGAAACTCTTAAAAAATGTTAGGGTTGAGTTTCCAACCATTGATGGGTTATCCGATATGGATCAGCATTTTGAGTGGTATTTCATGAGCAATGGGCGATGTATTAGGCTCGCTAAGATGAAGCTCATCGGCCAAGGTCGACTCTTTTGGGCCAACGTCGAACGCATAAGAATGACTGCGGGTTGTGCTCCCACTACCAGTTTGGAGGACATGAAGATACGACTTATAGAGAAATATGTTGACAAATTTGAAGAGTACATGATGAGGGCCAAGGTATCGGAAGATCCTCAAGTCACTCTAGATTTCGCACCGGATTGTGATTTGACTTACAAAAAGAGGTGATCTCTCACCCCGATCAAACTCTTGAACAATGTTATGCCATTGTTCAGAACTTTGAATGGTATTTGAAAATGACGGCGGTGAGGCAATCTGAATCCCATACTGGTCAACTTCGTGCAGGAGAGGTGAGGCTTAGTGCTGGAAACCGACCTCCCAAACCCACATAATCCACTTCTACCAATGTGCGGTTTGATAAGGGAAACGGTGTGGTTGGAGGATCCTCATAGGGTGGTTCTCACATCAAGTGTTATAAATGTCAAGGGTTGAGACACTTTGCCGCCCAATGCCCTATGAGAGAATCCCAAAGGAATCTCTTCATTGAAGGAGAGGGAGATGAGGATGATGGAATTTTTGGCGAAAAAGTCTTCAAGCCGGATGTCACACCTAGTGATGAGGAAGGTGATGACAGTGGTCGTGCTCTAGTTGTGAGGTGTGCCCTTGCACAACTTCAACGGGGTGAAAAAGAGGATTGGCATAGGGAGAACATCTTCCACACCTTCGTCAAATGTGGAGAGAAGAGTTGTAGGGTTATCGTGGATAGAGGGAGTTGTACCAATGTGGCGTTGACACACACAATCACCCGCTTAGGGCTTACACTCGAAGCTCACCCGAGGCCATACAAAGTTGCATGGGTTGACTCTTCATCCATTCCCGCGTCCCAAAGGTGCCATGTGCCGATTCAATTGGGTTCATATTCAGACACCTTGTGGTGCGATGTGGTGTCGATGGATGCGGGCCATATCATTTTGGGAAGGCCGTGACTCTTATAACTTGGACGTGACCATTCTTGGCAAGGTAGTTAAGGCGGTGTGACGAGGTTATGGCGAGGAGGCTCGCCAGGCTATGGCGAGGCTATTTGTTATTTTTATTTATTAATCATTATTATTTCTTATTTCTAATTTTTTTACTATTTTAAAAAAAATTTATATTTTAATAGAAGACGAAAAAAATTCAATTATGAAAAATCAAGCATAAATAAATATCAATAAATAGAAATCAAATATGGTACATCAATAAATTTGCAACATGAGCACATATAAATATCAAATGTAAGCAAATATAGAAATCTTGAAAGATATGAATTATGAAATATGAAGTAGACAAGTACACATACGGGTATGTAGTGAGTGACGCCCATCCTAGTAATTTTTCTGAAGGGTTTTTTGCAAATACCCCCCTATGTTATATTGAAATTGCATAAAACCCCCTGAGTTGTGCCTATTTATATTGCAGCCCCTACTTTTATGTTTCCTTTACAAATACCCCCTTGTCGTTAAATGACAGTTAACTAGGCGTCATTTCTTCAATTAAATGATGCATTTGCGCTTACTTAATATTATATACAAAATGACTATTATATTTTTCCCAAACTTTGACCTTATTTTAAACGGTGGATAAGCATCGGATCTTGTCCTAATTTTTTGGGTGGAACATGATTGATTACCTCTAAGTTGCCGTGTTACCCGATTTTAGATTTGGATGCCCATGATGCTCAGTTGGTTCGTAACGATCGTAAGGTCGGGATGGTACCAACGGGGGTAGCATTTTAGCGCTACTCATGAGTCAAGCGAGCGTCATGGATACCCAAATAAAAAATCAGGTGACACAGGCAACTTATATGAGATCAATCATGTTCCACCCAAAAAATTTGGACAGGATCCAATACTTATCCACTGTTTAAAATGCGGTCGAAGTTGGAAAATATACAATGGCCATTTTGTATATAATGTTAAGCAAGGGCAACCATGCCATTTAATTGAAGAAATGACGCCTAGCTAACTGTCATTTAATGGCAGGGGGATATTTATAAAGAAAACATAAAAGTAGGGGGTGCAGTGTAAATAGGCATAACTCAGGGGATTTTATACAATTTTAGCATAACATAGGGGGGTATTTGCAAAACACCCTTTTCTGAATGTCAAAAAAAAAAAAAAAACCTAATACCAAGAATTTTACTTTACAAAATGAATAATAATTCATTTTAATATCCCAAACAACCTCATTCATAAAAAAAATTGAATAAAAAAACAGACAACAAAAAAACTAAAAAAAAAACAGAAAGCAAAAAACTAAACAATAAAACTGAAAAAAAGAAGACAACAAAAAAATTGAAAAAGAAAACAGACAAAAAAAAAATAGGAAAAAAAAAACTGAAAAAATAATAGAGAACAAAAGAACAGAAAAAAAATAATAGAAAAAAAAATATAAATAAAATTGACAACAAAAAAATTGAAAAATAAAGGAGAGCAAAAAAACTGAAAACAAAAAAACAGAAAGAAAAAAATAGAAAAAAAAAACTAGAAACAAAAAACTAGAAAAAAAACATAAAAGAAAAACAAAAAAAGAAACAAAAAAATAAAAATAAAAATAAAAATGGCGTACCTTGTCGAACTGTAGGAGTTGCTGAAGGTGTCGATGGAACTGCCGTGCCGTGCCAAGCCGTACCGTGAAGTGAAGGAGCTGCTGAAGCAAAACAGAAAAAGAAAAACAGAGAAAAAAATAAACTAACAACCCCAAATCAGAACAAAAGATAAAACAAAATGGAAAAAAAATGGCATACCTGGTTGTAGTTGAAGGAGCTACTGGAGATCGAGAGAGGGAGAGCTGCTGGTTCTCTAATAGGGAATAACCCTAAATCCCAACTCCCAACCCTTCAGAAAAACAGAGGGGAAAAAAAATAGCCCTAAATCAGAACAGAAAATAAAACAAAATAGAAAAAATAAAAATAAATAGTGTACCTGGTTGTCGTCGAAGGAGCTGCTGGAGATCAAGAGAGGGAGAGCGAGAGAGGGAGAGCTGTTGGTTCTCTAATAGGGAATAGCCCTAAATCCCAAATCCCAACCCTTTTATATGACTTCTATAAGTTAAATAACTTATAACTTTTATAAGTTAAATAACTTATAAGTTATATTTTATAACTTATAATATAACTATATAAGTGATAACTTATATACCTGATAGCTTATATAACTTATCATATAATATAATGATCGAGTACATAAGTTATTATGAATAGTGTATATGGCGACACTATGGCTCCATACTGCGATAGTGACGCTATATGCATACCCCTCGCCATTTGGTCATGTATGGTGATCTACGACGCTATTCACCATGGCGTCGCCTTGACTACCATGATTCTTGGTCGATCTAACGTTTGCATGTTCATGCATAAGGGAAGAAAATTACATTAAACCCCTTGCCTCCCAAGGCACCATCGACCAACAAAGTAGAGAAGAAGGGCGATCAATCTAAGACCATCAACATTGTGAGCCCTTCTGAGTTTGAAAAAACATCTTTAGATGAGAGCGTGATGTACGTTGTCATCACTGTCGAGCGTGCTCTCCAATCTACGGGCGAATACCCCAAGGAGGTTGAGCTGATTTTAAAAGAATTTGCGGATGTCTTCCCGGAAGACTTACCGAGGTCACAAGAGAAGCTTAACGAGGCGAAGCAAAAAATACTCCACCTATGATAAGGAGTTTTATGCGGTCGTCCGATCCCTTTGGTATTGGAAACATTACCTGAGATTACAAAAAGTTGAATCCGAGGCATGTGACATGGGTCGAATACCTTCAAGGATTCACATTCGTATTGAAGCACAAGGCCGATGTTGAGAACAAAGCGGCTGATGCGCTTAGTCGTCATGTGGCAACTTTGCAAACCATGAGCACTGAGGTCGTCAGATTTAAGCAATTGAAGCATGAGTATCCCGAGTGCCTAGATTTCGGGATGGATTACAATGCTCTCGTTGATAATCCGACCAACACTAACTCTAAGCATTCCATGCAGGACTGATATTTGTTCAAAGGCAATCGCCTATGCATCCCTCACACTTCTTTGCATGACTTCATAATTTGGGAGTTTCATGCCGGAGGAATTGTCGGACATTTCGGGCATAACAAGACCATTGCGCTTATAGAAGATATGTTTTACGGCTTAGCTTGATGAGAGATGTTTCTCGAGTTGTGGAACAATGTTGTACATGCTAAGCGACCAAACAGAATAAACAAAATACTGGCCTGTATACCCTGTTACCCGTGCCACACCTCGTGGCAAGACATCTCAATGGATTTCGTGCTCGGACTACCCAAGACTCTTCGAAAGCACAATTCCATTTTTGTGCTAGTGGACCGCTTCTCCAAAATGACCCACTTTATACCCTGCTCTAAAACCTCCGATGCAGCTCATGTTGCAAAATTATTTTTTGGGTTGTGCGTCTCCATGGGTTGCCTAAGACCATCGTGTCAGATAGGGACGTTAAGTTCACTTGTTATTTTTGGGAAACCTTATGGCACATGATGGATACCATGTTATAGTTCTCTTAAGCCTATCACCTTCAAACCGATGGCCAAACCGAAGTCACCAATAGAAGCTTAGGTAACTTCCTTCGTTGTCTTGTTGGTGATCACATTAGGACTTGGGATTCTACTTTGCCAATGACGAGTTTGCATATAACAATTCAGTCAATGGGTCTATAGGCATGAGTCCATTTGAGGTCATACATGGTCATAAGCCTAGAACACTCCTAGATTTAATCCCCATATCTGCATCACATCGAGTGCCTGAGTTCGCAGATGCATTCGCACAACAAATTCATAATTTGTATGCCGAAATTAGACAACATATTAATTCAAGCAATGATCAATACAAATTATCGGCGGATGCGCATAACTGATTCAAGGAATTCCAAATTGGTGATCATGTGATGGTTCAGATTAGACCTGAGCGATTCCCATCGGGAGTCGCAAAGAACCTCCAAGCCCACGACGTTGGGCCTTTTGGAATTGTTGCAAGGAGTGGTCCTAATGCTTATGTTCTTGAGTTTCCTCCAGATATTGGGGTAGCTTAATGTTCAATGAGGAGAATCTGGTTCCTTTTCTGGGCTCAACCCCACCTTCTTGCAACCCCTTCCAAACACCCCCTGGCTACAATCCCAATCCAACCTTTCAGCCTCTATCGCTTCCTTCCCCATGCAAGCAGAGGAAAGATGTAATCGAAAAGATATATGATGATCTTGTGGTGTCCACCCGTGGTTGAGGGTTTCAAAAGTATGTGGTGAAGTGAGTGGGCAAGTCGGATTCTGAAAATGCGTGGATAAATGAAGACGAGGTTCATCGCCTAAACCCCGACATGCTCGATCAATATCACGACACCGCTTCATCGGTGATGAAGCATTTTCGGTCCGAGGGAATTGACGGGGATGCCGACATTGTGAACATCAGTTATGGACCATATCACGTGTATCGACGTTGGAAGAAACGGAACGGGAAACAGAACCAGGCTTAATGGAAGGAGAACGCACTGCTCAAAGTCGCTCGAGCGACTTCACTTCCCGTTCGAGGCAGAATACTTCAGAAATAAGGCCAATCTTTCGGCCAAAAGTCGCTCGAGCGAGTTTAGTTGTCGCTCGAGCGAGATATTTAAGAATACACAAAATTTTCTCTGGAATAAGTCGCTCAAGCGAGCATCGGTTGCCACTTAAGTGAGCATCGGTTGTCGCTCGAGCGAGTCATGTCGAATTTTAAATTTTTTTAGTGTTTTCCTAGGTTTCGTTGATTTGTATGTAATCATTTTAGGGTAGTTTCGTAAATTTTATGTTTTAGGGTTTTGAGGCCTCCTATATAAGGTCGTTATAAACATTGTAAAAAAGTTTATTATTGATTAATGAAAAAAGGCTATTTCTTTGTGCTTGAGATGAGCATCTCTGAAGAGTGATTCTTCTTCTCCCGCGAAGGGTTTGGTGTGAAGCCGAGGGAGCGAAAACCACAATCTCTATCTATCATTTATTTTATCTCTTTGATTAATTTTTTGCTTGCTTATCGATCCCAATCAACCTATTTCAGCCATTACCCTGTGATTTTCTTGAAAACCTAACCCTAGATCTCACCAGAGCCAATAAACCAATCTGATCCGTGGAATTGACTCGGTTCAATGAACCTTGGAAAGAACCCGTGATTCTACCTTGGATCTGCCAGCGAGTGCCCTAATCTGAAAGCAGCTAGAGTTTTATCTCTAGGATCCTCCTTTTGTGAGGCTAACGGATCTAGCGCAACAGACTGAACCCTACCTGAACCAACACGATCTTACTATGAAACCTTAAGGTATCGCGATTATGTTAAGAATTGTTGCTTAAGTAATTTAGTTTAATTTCAGCAAATAGCACTTCTTCGTTCACATAGTTTAGGGTCATTGTTCCATGTCACAGAGTTTGAGACTTGACCCGCCTCAACAACCTTGAGCTGACAAGGAAGTAACATATTCAGTTTCTCCTACCAAGTTAGAGTTAGAGACTTGACCCGCCTCAACAAATGACAGGTTGTTGTGATTTCACTGCAGAATTTATGTTTGCCCACCCAGACTTGCCCACATGACAACAAAATTCAAAATTGGTTTCTTTTCGAATGGTTTGTCCTAAAACAATAACAGTTATATGGCAGGAACGTTTACTTCAAACTTGAATTTAATGAACTGTGCAACATGCTCTTAATTGTTCACTTTGTTTATTTGTTGAATATAAGCACAGAGTCTCAGATATTGTTTTGTTTATTTGTTGAATATAAGCACAGAGTCTCAGATATTGACCGTCCATGGGAAGTTTTTTTCTTTTTTGGATTACTTATGGTAATCCCAGCTTACGCTTGGACTAATCCCTAATGGATGCCCTCGGCCCCACCCTGTAACGGGTAAGGTTGACAATATTGCAACCATGAGGTCTCAGCTTCAAGCTTACCCTTAAAAAAAAGGAAAAAAAGAACAGAAAAAAAAAAGAAAAGAAAAGTTGAAATAGTGATGGAAATCTGAGATTCATTGTCCTTGAGGTTGCCTTTCGTAGTGTTTCTGCCTCACTTGGATATTGTTAGGAGACATAGTAATTGCTAATTTTGTTCCTCGTGAAGGCTGGAGTAAAAGGTGAGTTACAAAGCACAAATCCTCATCATCCGCCCTGCAATCATAATACTCTTGCTTTAATGCTCACCCCTGTTCATACTCCATTTCCAAGTTATTTTAGGCTTAGTATTATGCATAAAGGAATGGAAGAATGAATTAAAGACAGGCTATGCTGATATTGGTGATGCTGCCTTTTCTTTAGATTGTGGAAAGATGATCACCTATTGCATCACCTACTTGCTTCATTTTATACCATTGCACTTTCTACAAGAAAAAATGTGTATCTGGTAGCCTAATTATACTGAAGCTGCATAAGGTGTAGTAATTAGCACTATGCCATTAACAAAATATCTTGGAAAATTATGGTGACGCTGCACTTATAGTACTTTCGATGCGTCTTCTTCATTAATAATTGTTCATGCGCCTTTTTTGAAGTTGTATTTCTTTTTCTGCCTACTGATTCTTTCAAATATGAGAGCTTATTTAGTTTAATTCTATCCATTTGTTATCTGCAATATGCTGATCTTTCAGTGATATTTCAGGCGGTAAAATCTGGTCTTCTAAAAATCCTTTCTAAGATGGGCATCTCATTGCTTTCCAGGTTTGTATTATCAATTCCCACTGCTATTATTTTGACCTTCTCTGTTTTGGACATCTTTGTAGTGCAGCTGATACCTATGGAAGTTTATTTAATATTGGAGCTGACTAGTTTCCTGTGATCAGTTATTGTGGGGCACAAATTTTTGAAATCTATGGTCTCGGAAGTGAGATTGTTGATCTCACATTTTGTGGAAGTGTATCAAAAATTGGTGGCCTAACTCTTGATGAGGTAAGCACAAATATTTTCAAATGCAACACATGATCTCTAATTCCTCTGTGGTGTTACTACTGGTCATTGTTGTTAGTGTTCAATCTAAAGTTCAGTTGCAAAATGACTTTGGAATTCTGATTTCATGTTAAATCTCCTTAAGTCATATTGGATATATATATATATATATATATATATATATATATATATATATATATATATATATATATATATATATATCAAATAAAATATATTGCTTGCTTAGATTAACTTGAATATGCAACCGTAATTGTCATCCTGGTACCATTTATTTTTATTTGGAGGTCATCTTTATGTAATTTCCATTTTGCATGGAAATTATGTGAAAGAAACTGTGAAGTGACATGTACTTCTTTCTGTGCAAGATTTGCTAATTCATGATTACTTGAAATCAGTTGTTTTGGTGATTAACTTATTTGTTTTTAAAGAAAGAATTTCTACCTAGTTACATTAGACAAATCACCCTCTACAAAGGTGGCAATTAGGTAAGGTTCTAAACCGTCTGATGATGACCTAACATCCACTTAGAAATGTATATTGAAATTTCTTTATTGCATGTTGACTTGGCCAAGGAGAAAGCAGTATGTTTATGCAAATGATATTTTCTATTCATCAAAGGGTAGATTTGGTGTTTTACTTGTGTTCAATAGGCGAGAGATGTCAGATAGATGTTAGTAAATTCAAGTTCTGGGAGTAAATTAAGGTAACACTAGTCTCTCTTTGTAATACAATTATATGTGTGTTCTGTGCATAAAAGAGAATATATTTCTGTTCTTTTTTTTTTTCTCTTTGCGTTTTTTCCTTAAAGATACCTCAATATAGAAGAGGTTTAGATCAGGGAGGAAAGTGGTTTAGGTTAGTGGTATGAGGGTTAGGGTTTCTGTTACAGGAGAAAGGGAAACGGAAGAGAGAAGGCTTAGTTAGGGTTAAGAGTCCCATTAGCTTTTATATTAATAGCACTTACAACTCACACACCCAATATTACATAACACACACCATAAGTAATAACATAAGTTACTCCCCTCAAGCTAGTGCATAGATATCAATCATGCCCAGCTTGACAAGCATATACGCCAACTGCCTAAATAAAGGCAATAACATATTATTAACCGATACGACCTTGGGTGTGTCAATACTCCCGGCTTTTAATTTTTTCCTCAAGGAAATGAATATCATCCTCAACATGCTTAGTTCACTCAGGAAGTACAGAGCCAGAAGCTATAGCGATCTATGCTTGATTGTCACAGTGGAGAGTCATTGGTATTGAGGGAGGAGAGTCCAATTCAGTGAGAAGGGACCAGAGCCAAAGAAGTTCAAAAGTGCCATGGGCCATGGCCTGATATTCATATTCTACACTAGAATAGGACACTACATCTTGTTTCTTCTCCAAAAAAAGCAAGATTGCCCCATGAGAATGAACAATAACCGGAGGTGGATCGATATCTGTAGGAGCACCGACATAATCCACATCACTATAGCAACTGACTAGAGATTGCCTAACATTAGAAAAAAATAACCCTTGTCCAAGAGAGGATTTAATATATCTCAAAATGCGATGAACCACAGCTTTATGAAGAACCCTGAGGGGAGTACATAAACACGAATACCGGAAGAATAAGGTTTGGCCTAGTATTAGTGAGGTAAATGAGGCGTCCCACCAATCACTGATACTCAGAAGGTCTCCTATGTCGGCATGAAGACGATGTTATGGGTGTGTATTGGTGTGTCTGAGGGCACTGACTCCAACGGAACCTCTGACAATGGTGCAAAAGTAGATGGCACAGTTCTATTGCAACATTGATATGAAAGATGAATAAGCAACCGACCATTCAAAGGAGTAGGATTAGTAGGGATTGGAAGCACCATAGTAGGCACCTCAGCGATAGACAGCCGAGGAGAGAAATAAGGAGTATCCTCAAAGAAGGATACATCCATAGTAGTAAAGAGTTTCTTGATCTTGGGATCATAACACCTTTACCCTTTTGACACTCCATAATATCCCACAAAAATACACTGAATTGCCTTATCATCTAACTTCTTCCTTTGGATGCGAAGATCATGGAGAAAGAATGTGCTTCCAAAAATATGAGGCTGAACAGAAAACAAGGGTACTCCTGGTCTCAAGATGTGCATAGGGGTTTGACCATTCAAAATGCGCGAGTGTATGATTTTTGAGAAACGCAGCAGTTTACAAAGCCATGGACCAGTATGATTTAGGAACTTGCATGCTACAAAGAAGTGAGCGAGTCACTTCCATTAAATGTCTATTTTTACGCTCCGCAACAACATTTTGTTGAGGAGTATAAGGGCATGTAAACTGATGTAAAGTCTCATCCTTGTTGAGATGGTCCTGAAATGCCAAAATGTGTACTCACCACCGTTATCAAAGCTACCCTTTCTCTTGTTGCAAAGCTCACCTCTGTCCGAGTTCTCATTCTCTTGTTGCTCGTCATCATTGGCCTCTTTACCGGCTTAATGTAAAGAAGGCTTTCCTCCACAGGCTCTTGGAGGAGAAGATCTATATGTCACCCACTCCTGACTATCGGCTTAAGGGGAGTATTTAGGGAAAATGTGTCTGTTGCTCAAATCCATTTACGGATTGAAGCAATCTCTTAGAGCTTGTTTCCATTGCTTCAGTACAATTGCTTCAGTACAATCCACTCTGATCACACATGCTTCATTCACACTAGTGTTAATGGGCTTCAGATTATTCTAATAGTTTATGTCGATGATATCATCATTATAGTAGATGATGTTGGATTTATAGCACATGTAAAGGCTTGTCTGCGCAAAGCCTTTGATGTGAAAGATTTAGGTCTTCGATTTTTCTTAGCTATTGAGATTGCTAGATTTGCTCTGAGAATTTTTCTCTCCCAGAGAAGGTCTTCATTGGAATAATTGAGGGGCACTAGCATGCGTGGATGTAAGAAAGCAAAGTCTCTTGTGGCTTTTAAGCAATATCTACATGCAGATGTTGGAGAACTTCTACCTAATCCTTCTGAGTATTAACGTTTAGTTGGAAGGCTTATCTACCTTACCAACACCCGACCCGATTTGGCATTTGCAGTTTCTCTGGTTGCTTAGGTCATGCATGCGACTAGATTCCTCATATGGTACATGTTTCGCGACCCGAACGCGACATGGTCGCGATACGGATGCGACGCGGACGCGACATGGTGCTATGTGGGCATGAGGCCATGGGGGCCTCGCGATGTGGACGCGACACGATCGCATGTGACGCTGATGCGTAACCTCACAAGGCGTGTGGGTGTGGAAGGTGGCATTGTGTGCCACGGATAGAGGTTCGTGTGTCACAATTAATGCCAAAATGCTACCTTGTAAGGTGTGTGCTACAGGCAGAGGGTCGTAGGCTATGGTGGTATGTCAAACCAATAGGTTTGAGGTTATTCTTTTGGATGACTTAAGTTGGTGTTTAGACCATACTTGAGGGAAGGGAGCTATGGAGCTATTCTCCCACACATGGGACCCTGCGTTGCGGGACGAGCGCATGAGTTTTCTAGGTTAGGGGTGGGCCTAGAACGTCGCTATGGCGGTGCCATGTGTCACCCTAGGTGAGGTTACCATATGACCCGAGTTACACGTCGTGGTGTACATGGGTTGGCAACTTCTCCTAGGCACTCGAGGGTTATGTGGGACACTCTGGTGCACGTTAGCTGAGGGCTCGAAACGGATGTGTGCTGATCGCGTGGGCCACACACAATATCTGGTTTGGATAGCATGAAGAGTTGCATGCTACTCCAAGTGTGCTGGTCGCGTGGGCCACACACGATGCTTAGTTTGGGGTAGCATGAAGAGCTGCGTGCTACTCCAAGTGTGTTGGTCGCATGGGCCACACACGATGGTTGGCTTGGATGGCATGAAGAAATGCATGCCACTGTCACAAGCGAGGAACTAGTGTAGTGCATAGGGTGAAGTTGTGTAGGCCAAGCGAGGCACTGAGGTGTTGGCATGCGTGTTGCGAGTAGACACGATGCTTTGAAGTGGTTTACCTCGGGTGTAGGAAACCATGAACGAGAGTTCCTATTCTCTAGGCGGGTGGTATCAGAGTGATGGTTGGATAAGTTGGTCTTGTTGTGCGCGACAGTGAGACGTTGCACGAGTGTGATAGCCAGTGTCAAGTTGTGCCTCGTGAAAACTGGTATCTGAGTTAGGCTGGCCTCGTTGTAGCGGCAGCGAGGCGCCGCACGGGGGTCGAAAAAAGTTACCCCGCGACATTTAAGGGCTCTCCTGGTCGTGGTCTCTTCTATGGTGATGGTGGTCATCTTCATCTTGGTTGTTATACTGATGTTGATTATGTTGGGGCTCCTACTGATTGTCGATCTAATTCTGGATACTATACTTTTTTGGATGGTAACCTTTTGGTGTAGAAAAGTAAGAAGCATGATACAATATCCAAATCTATTGTTGAATTTGAGTATCGAGCGATGTACCATGGGACTTGTGAGCTTCTTTGGCTACTTCTCTACTTACTGAGCTTAGTTTTCCCCAATCTCTTCTTATTCCACTCCATTGTGACAACGAAGCAGCCATTGAAATTGCCAAAAACTCGGTTCTTCATGAGCGAACCAAACATGTTGAAGTCGATATTCATTATATTCACGAGAAGATTCAAGCTAAACTCATAGAAACTCCCAAGGTCACATCCTCACAACAACTGGCAGATGTTTTCATGAAAGCCCTAGCCCTTTTTGTCTTCAGGATATTATTGTTAAGTTGGGCATGATAAATACATATATGCAGTAGCTTGAGGGGGAGTATTGGCGTGTATTTGTGTGTGTGAGTTAGTTAGGTGTGTGTGGGTAGATATATTGCCCTCTGTACCACTTTTGCTGTGTGTGTCTGTTAATTTCTAATGTGTCTACAACATATTACTATTATTTGTATAAAGGCTAGCTGGGGTCCTATCAAACCCTAATTAGACTTCTCTATTTTTGAACTATCTTCTCTCTCTCTTCTTCTTCTTATATCTCCTAAATTCAAGTGATGTTTGGGATCCATAAGAAATTTTGTTGTTTTGCACCCTAGCATGCTAGTGACCTTTAATAAGTCAAAGCCATATTTCCTCTAAGAGATAGATATTCCACAAGACTACCGAGCAACCTCTATGCCAAGGAAGAATCTGAGGTTTCCAATATCTTTAATTTCAAATGTGTTGCTCAGCTCGACTAGCACATGAGGGATTGAGGTGCTGTCATCCACACATACCAAAAGAGTAGTTCGCAAACCATTTATACCAATGTGTATAAAGAAGGTATGATCATTGTGGCATCGGGTAAAGCCCATGGCTAAAACTGCAGACCCAAATCTCTGGAACGAAGCACAAGGAGATTGTTTGAGACGACAAATGGATTCTAACAGACGACTAACCTTGCCACCTGTCCCCCCTGAGGCCGAAAACCTGGAGGATCCATATCTACTTCCTCCTCAAGATGCTCAGTAAAATCAAGACCAGACATTTGAGTAAATACTTTTGCTACAAGGCGAGCCTTAAGGTGCTCAACATTTCCATTCCTCTCGATATTTGACAGCGAAAACCCATCGACAATCAACTGCCCTCTTATCAGGTGGAAGATCAACCAGTGCCCAAGGGTTATTCTTCTCAAGCATCTCCATCTTTTTGCCATGGCAGTCGTCCATGATTGGATTTTTCGAGCTTCAGAGATGGACCTAAGAATCGTAACAGTGGATGCAGCAGCTAAAGCAGAATGATAACTATCAGGCAATCTCTGAAACAAAACATAGTGAGATAGGATGAGTGACATTGTGACTAGAAACATGCAAAATATGTGAACTAGAAGAAAAAGCAACAGGTCTGTCCACGTTGAAGTAGTACAGTCCATCCCTCTCATATCCCATGCCAAAAGTCTTCCTCATAGAGAAGTTCTGAAACACAGTGAGTGGGGAAGAAGGTTACTGACCAATGTAAAGATTTAATAGTACAGTTACAAACAACAAATTTGTATTCAGTTGTGGAACATAAAGGACTTTAGGAAGAGAGATTGGTTGTGAGGGGAACATTTTCTTCCCTGGTGATAGGAGTGTAGGAACCATCAGCCAGACCTGCCTATGAGATATATGTGAAGCTAAAGAAGACAGTAGATGTGACTCACCTGTCATGTGATCAGAGCCGCCAGAGTCGATGACCCAAGCACTAGATGATGGGGAAGAGATAGCCACATGGTAGGCATAGGCATAGGGAGTACCTGGTGGCACAAGAGAAGAGGTCGATTGGGTCCTTTGGAGATGCTCCCAAAGCTTAGCAATCTCAGCCCGAAGGGTAGTGACATCAAATGCGGAATTGGTTGGAGCACTGGAAGTAGCAGCCATATGAGTAGCATCACCAAGAGTAGAATCAGTACCTGCAACAACGTGAGCAAAAGGCATATTCCCTATACGGTGTGGATATCCATGAAGCTTGAAACATTAGGAACGCTCATGTCCAGGGCGATGAAGGAATGAGCAAAAATTGGGATCAACCGTATTAGCTCCTTGTCCACGACCAGGGCCACCTTGGACGACCACTCCCCTTACCATGTGAATTCGTAGCCAATGAAATATGCTCAATAAGAGGAGAGGGAATAGTAATGGAACGATATCTCTCGTCGCCATCTATCATAGCATAGACAGTCTGTAATGGAGGTAGGGGATCCGTATTAAGGAACTGCACGGAGCTGCTCAAACTCGGGCCTCAACCCCATAGAAAGCAATTTGCCTGCTGACGCTTGAGATTACGTGCAACTATCTTAGGGCCTTCTCCAAGAGATATTCAGACGGTGGTTCATACTGATTGAACTCATCCCAACGTCTCTAGAGAAAACCAAAATATTTGAAACCAATTTATATCCTTCAGCAAGGGAAACCTCATGAAACAATGGATAAATGTGCACATCATTCTTCGCAAGGGCATATATCTGCGTTAGAGCTTACCATAGTTGTGTTGCAGTCTCGTGAAACATAAATATATTATGGGGATCCTCATTGAATTAATGAGCCATCCCAACACAGGATAATTGTCAATTTCTCATTGACCATAAGAAGAATCAGATTTTGAGGGTATGGGAATGGATACTAGGAGATGTCCAATCTTTCCCAAGTACAGTTTAACTGATCGACCCCAAGGGAGAAAGTTGGCACCATTTAATTTCATGCTAGTAAGAGCATGTGAGGGAATGGGATCAGATGAGCGACTAATTTTTGTGGTCTTCAACTCTATGATAAAGAAATCAACACAAGATAGATGCAAACCGAAGTGGGAAATACCTCCACTACGATAAAAGACAGCAAATGGTACAAAATACTCAGAGATATATAAAAAAAGATACAAGGACAAAACTCCGGCTCTACTGTGCCAAAAATCATAGATAAAAACAGAGATACGACAGCCAAAAACGCCCTAAAATCATTAAAACATCAACCAAATTAATCAAATCTGAAACAAAGGTGATGAACATCTAAATACACTCTGTCCTCATCCATGTCATACCTCTGACCAACAGCTAATAAAGCGGAAACACATCTGCTAAACCAGGTTTCATCAATTTGCAAATTCTTCCTCAGCTAGTTAAAAGAATGAAATTGGCTGATATCATGACGATACTACGTAGTATGGGGTCTTCCCCTCCAGCGGGATAAGAAAAAGTTGTATTAAAGTAGGGATTAGATACCCCAGTAGTCCCAGCCCTAAACGATGGTTCCGTCAAGCTTTTTCCCATTGCGGAAAATTCCCCACTGCTGACTCTTCAAGGCATAATATTGAGAATTCTCATTGAATGGGCTGGAGCACTTGAAAAATGAGAATCACAAAAATTTCCATAACTCTACATCATCATAGAATTAATTCAGGTACTCCACGTACAAACCTGATCCAAACCCTCCAAGGACAAAACGGGTATCACGATCTCGACAACCTAAAACCTTGAAAAAACGTAAAATGGGGCGGGAGCACCAAATCCCTTTGAATCTGTCCAAAGATGCTCAAATAGGGAGATGCCTTCCCAAAAAATGCCCAAACATGAATTCTGATCAGAACCAGTGTTGTCATAAGCAATCGCTTAAGCGATCCTAGGCAGCCAAATCGCATAAGCCATCTTGGCTTATGCGATGCAGGAGACTAAGCGATTCCATACTGATGTATGCAATTGCAAACTCAGTATGCGATGGCATAATGCTCCAATGGTCGTAAATATGACCATTGGAGCACTTTGTTAATTTTTTTTTTTCTTTTTTTGGGGTCCCATTACCTCTATAAAACGGTGTGTTGGGTCCTATACTCTTCACAATACTATTTTTGCTCATTCTTCCTCTCTAATCTCCATTCTAAACTTTCAATCTCCTCTTAATTGTATTATGACATTTTTAAAAAAATGTAAGAATGTATTTTTTTCTCTTTTTTGTCATTGACTCATTTTTGTTAGTGTTAGTTTAGCTGTTAGACTTAGATACATCTTATTATATAATTTTTTTTTTGTTTTTGAATTTATAAAAAATAAAAATAAATAATAAATAAAAAATATTTAGCCATGGCTTAAGCAATTAAGTGATTTCGCTCAAGCGATATGCAGTCAAATGGCTTAGCATGACTTAAGCGATTTGATAACATTGATCAGAACTGGTATATTATGTTTTCCATCTGAGGTCAAAGATTTGACATGGCTGACGTCAGGAAGGTGATGGGCCAGGAGTTTGGCTTTGATACCAAGAAGAGATTTAGATCAGGGAGGAATGTGGCCTAGGTTTAGGTTTAGTGTTATTAGGATTAGAGTTTTAGAGAGAGAGAGAGAGAGAAGGCTTAGGGTTAGAGAGCCCCATTAGCATTTATACTAATAGCATTTACAACTCACACACCCTATACTACGTAACACACCATAAATAATAACTTATGTTGCACATATTCCAATAATTTTTTTCCTAATTATAAACCATTGGATGATGCCATATGTAATTCTTTCTTCTTGACACTTTTTAGCAACTTCATTCCTAAAATTTTCTTATTACATTCCTTTTCAATGACAATGGGAGAAATAGTAGTACCCCAAAACCTTATGCAGTGCAAAGATGTAATGTTCACTGTCAACCACTTGAAAAAGACTGCAAATGGCAACCACCACAATATTTCTAGTTCGGAACTCAATGTGGGCCCAATTCCAAACGCCCTAAGTATCCTTAAAAAAGTGATCCAAACCGATGTATTCCCAATGCTTTCAAAGCAATCTTTCACAAGAACTTCTTTCTTGGAAGCTTGCCTTGCAACCAAGGATTTTACTTATTCTCATTTTAACAAATTTAAAACTATTTGGCAATGATTTCATAATCTTCTCTTCAATATAAACGTTACACCGCTTAGTTAGTTTTATATCTCTCCTGATGTGGGAACTTACTAAATGCAATGTTAGGGCTGAGATTAGGATTAAAATTAATTTAATTAATTAAAAATAACAATTTCTCATAACAAATTACCACGAAAAATTCTAGAAATTCAATTAGGTGATTTAATTCCGGCCCAAAATAGTGTTACTTTAGTGTGCATTCCCTATTGTGGATCTAGAAGACTTGGTTTTTATGAATGGCTAGATCTCCGATAGTTTTAGGGCGTTGAACGCAGGTTCTCTCGATACCGAACAAAATTAAAAGGTTAGCAATGATGTATGATGAACAAATATGTTGATTTTGGATTTTATGAAATAAATAAAGTAATTAGGGTTACGCTACTTACGCAAACCGTAGATCTAAAGAATATAGAGATGGAAGAAGAGTTGGTCTCGCACCAAATCGCAAGCAGGAATCGAATAATCGCTCTCCGTTTTGAGAGAATCACACCCTCACGAAAGTTTAGAACTCTCAATTTTGCATAAGTAATTTTCATTAACCAAAAAGTAATAATAAAAGTGTTTACAAGCCTTTAAATAGGCTAACCAATGCATAAAATTAGAAATCCTAGCATAACTCTAATTCCTAATTCAAATAAAAGAAATATCCTAATTCTTTTAAAATTAGAAACTCTAGTATAACTCTAATTCCTAATTCAAATAAAAGAAATATCCTAAATCTTCTAAAACAATAAAGTCCTAAAACAATAAGGAAACTAATCTTATTTCTAATAAAAGAAACAACTCTTATTTTCTAAAATAAAATAATAAAAGTGACTAATCCTAATTCAATTAAGAATCTTGAAATTCGTCACTTTCTGTGCAGCTTCCGAAAACTGACCATAACTTCTTCAATACTTATCGGAATTGCTCAATTTTTGGCTCGTTGGAAAGCTACTTCGATAAGCCTTCAAAAATGACTAATTTCGCATCAATCCGACTTCGTTTGACACTTCAAAATAGGTCAAACATAAAAGTGACGGGATTAAAAGTTACTGTTATTTCTGATCGCTTTGATGTTCTTCTTTCGCCTCTGATATGTTATGGGTGGTTGCTTGAATCAGATGTCCCTATCAACTCTCCCCGGGTTCGACGGATTCATCCCCGATGAATGTTGATGGCGATAAATGTCCAAAAGATCCGAATCAAGCTGCTGAAATTCCTCCTGTGTAATTCAAGTATTCTCTGTGTCGGCCTTGTTCTTCTACTTGACCAAGTATTTCTGAAGTCTCCCGTGGTTGGTGGACACAATCTGATCTTCCAACATATCTTCGATGATCTCACGGATTTGCCGAGTAGGTGGGGGTAACGGTATGGGAAGGGGAATAATTGGGTCATAGAATGTAGAAGGCTCAAAGGGGTTGACAGGGATGGTTGAAGGGCCATGGAATGGAATAAGGTCCTCCATATTGAAAGTCGTGCTAATCCCCAATTCCGGTGGAAGATTTAAGATGTAAGCATTAGAACCAGCACGCTTCAAGATCTGATAGGGTCCAATACCACGAGCTTGTAACTTCTTTGCAACTCCTTGCAGGAATCGCTCGGGTCTATTCCGAACCATCACAAACTCACCCTCTTTGAATTCTTTGAACCTTCTATGAGAATCTTTAGAGAACTTGTATTTTTCATTCTTTAAATTAATTTTTTTCTTAATCTCAGCATGCAACTCATGAATGCGATGCGCAAATGTGGATGCAAACTCTGTTGACCTATGATGAATGGACAGTGGAATAAGATCTACTGGTGTCCTAGGTTTATACCCATGCACAATTTGGAACAGCCTCATGCTTGTGGTTTTATTAACCGAATTGTTATATGCAAACTCAGCGACAAGTAAGATGGAATCCCAACTCCTAATGTGCTCGCCCACTAGACACCTTAACAGATTTCCTAAACTCCTATTGACAACCTCGGTTTACCCATCAGTTTGGGGATGATAAGCAGATGAAAATTATAGTCGGGTCCCCATTTTGTGCCATAGTGTCTTCCAAAAATAACTAACAAATTTAACGTCACGGTCAGACACTATCGTCTTAGGCAAACCATGTATACGAACGACCTCGTTAAAGAACATGTAGCATCGGAGGTCTTCGCACACACAATGAAGTGGGCCATCTTAGAGAAACGGTCCATAACAACAAACACCGGGTCGTGCTTTTGGAGGGTTTTAGGGAGGCCTAACACTTAGTCCATTGATAGGTCTTGTTACGGGGTGTGTGGCACTGGTAAAGGCGTATACAATCTCGTGTTCTGCTTCTTTTGCTTTGCCAACCGGCAAACACGACA
Organism: Chloranthus sessilifolius; assembly: GCA_021018995.1. Taxonomy (NCBI): domain Eukaryota; kingdom Viridiplantae; phylum Streptophyta; class Magnoliopsida; order Chloranthales; family Chloranthaceae; genus Chloranthus; species Chloranthus sessilifolius. The sequence continues at coordinate 82,328,655 of CM037584.1, forward strand.
CTGGCTGATAATTTTGGGAACATCTTTGGTGAGATTGGGCCAATAGAATTGATCTTCAACCAATGCGACAGTTTTATTGCAACCAAAATGGCCAGCAGCCCCTTTGGCGTGTAATTCTCAAACGAGAAAGTCTTGCAAAGAACGGGGAATACACAATCGGTGTTTCAAGAACAAATACCCATATTGTTGGGTATATTTACTCCCTATGACAGGTTGTCCACTAACAAGTGAGGCATACTCTTCACCAAAATCAGGACATGTGGGGTAATCCTCCACGAGGGATTCGAATCCTGTTACCTCAACGGTTAATGAGTGCAACGTCGCCATTCTACGGCTAAGGGCGTCAGCCACTTGATTCTCCACACCGACCCTATGTTTCAGCATGAAGGTAAACCCTTGAAGTTGTTCAACACCCATTTCGCATGTCGTGGGTTTAACTTCTTTTGAGAATTCAAAAATCTCAGGGCTTTGTGGTCCGAGAACAAAACGAATTCATGTAGTAGTAGATAGTGTTTCCAATATTTAAGGGATTGGACTACCGCGTAGAATTCTTTGTCATAGGTCGAGTACTTCTGCCTGGCCTCATTTAGCTTTTCACTGAAACAAGCTATCGGATGACCCTCTTGGCTCAATACTCCTCTGATACCTACGCCTGATATGTCACACGCAACTTCGAAGACCTTAGAGAAGTTCGGAAGGTGCATGACAGGAGCTTCCGTCATTCGAGACTTAATCTCCTTGAAAGCCTTAGCCGTAGTAGCTGTCCATTTAAACTCCTCCTTTCTGATGCAATCGGTGATAGGGGAAGTTACCGTACTGAAGTTACGGATGAACCGCCTGTAGAACGTGGCTAACCCATGGAAGCTACGGACTTCATGAATGTTCCGAGGTTCAGACCATTCAATGATAGCTTTTTCCTTTTCGGGGTCTGCAGTCATTCCATCAGAGGTCACGACGAACCCTAAGAAGACAACCCGATGTGACATGAATGTGCACTTCTTTAAGTTCGCGTACAACTTTTCTCCTCGGAGAGTCACACAAACTTGCCTTAAATGGTCCAAGTGTTGCTCCTTGTTGTGGCTGTAGATGAGGATGTCATCAAAATAAACCACAAGGAATTTGCCGATGAAAGGTCATAACACTTGCGTCATGATACACATAAATGTACTTGGGGCGTTCGAAAACCCAAAAGGCACGACAAACCATTCATACAAACCATCTTTGGTTTTGAAGGCAGTTTCCCATTCGCCCTCGGGACGAACTAGGATTTGAGGTACCCACTCTTCAAATCGATCTTCGAAAAAATTGTGGCACCAACCATCATGTCTAACATATCGTCCAATCTTGGTATCGGGAATCGATACTTGACCGTGATCTTGTTAATCGCGCGACTATCCACACACATCCTCCAAGTTCCATCTTTCTTGGTTATGAGCAGCGCTGGCATGATACAGGGACTCAAGCTTTCCTTTATGAACCCCTTGTGGAGAAGCTCATCAACTTGCCTTTTTAACTCCGAGTGCTCGGATGGATTCATATGATAGTGGGGCAAGTTAGGTAAAGTAGCTCTAGGGACCAAATCGATGGCGTGTTGGATGTCCCGTAGAGGTGGTAATTCATTTGGAAGGTCTTCGGGAAAGACATCCACAAACTCATTCATGATTGGTTTGACCTCTTTTGGAACCTCAACGCCTAATTCTTTGGATTTTTCAACTGGGACAAGGACATAGACGATGTCCTCTGTCTTAGCGCCTCGTTCAAACTCAAGAGGGCTAACAATGTGAACGACCTTAGATGTCTTTTCTCTCTCTAATAGGCCTTTATCACTTGACTTTGTCGACTTCACTGTGGGTGCCTTGGGAGGTAGCGCATTGAGTTGTATTTTCTGACCTTTGTGAGTGAAGGAACACACGTTCGATCGACCGAACAGTGTAACATCCATGTCATACAACCAAGGCCTCTTGAGGATGATATGCCCTACAGCCATGGGTACAACATCGCACCACAAGGTGTCCTTATACGATTTGAATTGTATAGGAACTTGACACCTTTGTGAAACAGGGATGGATGATGAGTTAACCCAAGCAATCTTATAGGGTCGTGGGTGAGCTACGGGCGTGGCCCCCAAACGAGAAATTGTACTTTCAGAAACCACATTGGTACAACTTCCACTGTCAACAAGGACTCGACAGACTTTCATCCCACACGTGGCTATGGTATAAAAGATATTATCCGCTCGCCAATCTTCTCTCCTTCAATTGGGCTAGAGCACATTTAACCATAAGAGCCCGCGAGGTATTATCCTCCCCAACGGGATAGGAGACATCCCTAAGACACCCCATTGTTCGTTCCCCTACACAATCTTCTTCATCACTAGGGAGCGACTCAGACTCGTAAACTGCAACAGTACCTTCATCATGCTCATTTTCGGTGTCCTCAGCTATGAACAGATTTCGGGATGGACATTGTGCTGCAAAATGCCCGATGTCGTGACACTTATAACATTTATTTTGACCATCACTCTTGGGGCCTTTGAGCATTAAACTCTTACCCTTATCGACTGGAGTTACTGGTGTAGTAACGGGGTTGGACCTAGCAGACGAGGTACTAATGTTGGGCTTTGACTCAGGCGCATTGGACCGATAACTAGACTTATAACTAGATGGGGTACTAGTTTTGAGGTATCGCTCTAGCTCTTCGACTCTAGAAAAATATTCGTCTAGATTATCAACAGGATACAGAACCGGGATAGGGTAACCTTTTTCGGTTCAGTCACATCGGCCTAGGTCTTTAGTCCTTCGAATTTATCGATGTATTCAGTGACCGATGAATTTTCTTGACATAATGAATGCCACTGATCAAGGATGCGTTCCTCGTCGGATAGAGGAACATATTTATCGCTTAACTGGTCCTTCATCTCTTCCCAAGTGGAAATGGGATTAAGGCCGTTGGACTGTCTTCTGCTCTCTAGATCCAACCAATAAAGTCGAGCTTGGCCTGTAAGTTTGACCTTTGCAAAGCGGACTTTTCTCTCTTCAGACATGGCGTACCACTCGAAGTAGTTTTCCATACCGGTGACCCACTCGAGAAAGACTTTAAGTTGTTTTTTCCCATCAAAAGTAGGGGCATCTAGTTTTACTGATTTTATGATTTTATTGTCCTATTCGGTGTTGGATTTCGCGACGATGAGGAGCTTCCCTCCTCGTTCATGGGTGTGGGCTCTATTGGGATTCGGCGATGAACTCATTGATTTCTTTCACGCGAGTTTCTAAAGTTTCATGTCGGGTTTATAGATCTTGCAACTGTCGTTGCACCTAATTGTGGTGCTCATTCATCCGGGCAGTTAACTTAGACGTAGGTTTCTAATTAAGGCCTCTACCTTGTTGGGATCCATGATGATGCAAGACAAAATTAGACAAAGGCTAAATAAAATTTTAGAAAAAAAAATTCAGCCAAAAAGCTAGAAGAAAATTCGGACAAAAGCTAGATAAAACCAAGCGAAAAAAATCAGATGAAAACCACGAAAAAAAATCAGACAAAAGTCAGACGAAAAAAACAGACAAAAAAACTAGACAAAAGTCAGACGAAGAAACCAGACAAGAAATAGATGAAAAAAAACCAGACAAAATCAGATGAAAAAATTAGACAAAAGTCAGACAAAAAAACCAGACAAAAGTCAGATGAAAAAATCAGACAAAAAACTAAAAATCAAATAAAATCTAGACAAGAGCTAGACAGACCCTAGACAAATCTGAATTAGTGACAAAATAAACCCTAAAACCTATATGAACACTAAAACCCTAAAATTAAACTGATGCTCTAATACCAATTTGATGCGGGAACTTACTAAATGCAATGTTAGGGCTGAGATTATGATTAAAATTAATTTAATCAATTAAAAATAACAATTTCTCATAACAAATTACCACAGAAAATTCTAGAAATTCAATTAGGTGACTTAATTCCAGCTCAAAATAGTGTTACTTTAGTATGCGTTCCCTATTGCGGATCTAGAAGGCTAGGGTTCTTATGAACAGCTAGATCTCCGATAGTTTTAGGGCGTCGAACACAGGTTCTCTCGACACCGAACAAAATTAAAAGGCTAGTAATGATTTATGATGAACAAATAGGTTGATTTTGGATTTTATGAAATAAATAAAATAACTAGGGTTACCCTACTTACGCAAACCGTAGATCCAAAGAAGATAGAGATGAAAGAAGAGTTGGCCTCGCACCAAACCGCAAGCGGGAATCGAAGAATTGCTTTCCGTTTTGAGAGAATCACACCCTCACGAAAGTTTAGAACTCTCAATTTTGCATAAGTAATTTTCATTAACCAAAAAGTAATAATAAAAATGTTTACAAGCCTTTAAATAGGCTAACCAATGCATAAAATTAGAAATCCTAGTATAACTTTAATTCCTAATTCAAATAAAAGAAATATCCTAATTCTTTTAAAATTAGAAATCTTAGTATAACTCTAATTCCTAATTCAAATAAAAGAAATATCTGAATTCTTCTAAAACAATAAAGTCCTAAAACAATAAGGAAACTAATCACATTTCTAATAGAAGAAACAACTCTTATTTTCTAAAATAAAATAATAAAAGTGACTAATCCTAATTCAATTAGGATTCTTGAAATTCGTCACTTTCTGTGTAGCTTCCAAAAACTGACCATAGCTTCTCAATACTTGTCGGAATTGCTCAATTTTTGGCTCGTTGGAAAGCTACTTCAATAAGCTTTCAAATATGACCAATTTCGCATCAATCCGACTTCGTTTGACACTTCAAAATAGGCCAAACATAAAAGTGACGGGATTAAAAGTTACTTTTCTTTTGATAAGTTACTTTTCTTCTTTCTGATCACTTTGATGCTCTTCTTTCGCCACCGATATGTTATGGGCGGTTGCCTGACTCAGATGTCTCCATCATCTCCTCTTCAATATAAACGTTAATCCACTTAGTCAATTTTATATCTCTAGGCTTCGACCAGCATTGATCTCTACCCTTTTAACCATATTTACCTTCAATCAGTTTGAGCTGAATATTATCTTACTCAACTCTAAACCTCCATTTTCCCAACTAATTTTTTCTCTCAATCTCTTTGCCCATCAATTTTCTTTGGGAAACATACATCCTTTCATTTGACCAAATGGAACTTGTGACCTGATTCTATTCTTCCCATACGATAAATATTCCCAATTTTCCAGTATGAACTTGCAAACTGGGACAACATAATTGCAGGATTGCATAGCCATGGTTTTATTGATGTCAACTGATAAAATGTTTCAATGACGGCTTCAAATAGGACCTTCCTACCATAACCATGGTCATTTTTGTTCGTCTATATGCTATAACATTTGACATTTGAGAAAAAAAATGTCGTCGTTTTTTTAATCTCTGAAAGTAACTCTGGTAGATTTCCACTTTGTGTTATCCAAGCGCTTATATTAAAATTTCTCTTTTGTGCAGTTGGCAAGGGAAACCTTGTCTTTCTGGGTCAAGGCTTTCTCAGAGGATACTGCTAAGAGACTAGAAAATTTTGGGTTCATACAATTCAGACCAGGAGGTACCATTTTACGAATATGTTAATATTTAATCAGAATTTCAGCAGTTTTCATTCTTCTGTGGTTTTTCTTTAAAACTTACCTCTCCATTTTTGTTCTGGGCATCTGTATGAAGCATGCATTATCACGTCATTGACATGCATGTTACTCGGAAGGTTTCTGTGATGTAGCTGCCCAGTATGTGCCCCATTTGGTTGAGAACCTAATTTTATGCATGCACGTCCTCACTGAACGCGTAGTCTTAAGCTTTGCCTAATTACTAAATGTCACACAACACATTATTTTTCTGTACTGTTGATACATAGCATTATTATTCTGCATACATGGTGGAAAATGATATTCAGATCTTCTTTCCTGTGTTTGGTATTCTCCTCTGTTTTCCCTCTGTATGGTAGTAACAAGAGAGTACGAAAATGAGCCAAATATTTCTTATATAGGTAAAGCTCATAATTCTTGCACAAGGAAGCTGTGGCTTGTAGTGATTCGAGCCTGTGAAGTACAAAGTGCGACGACCAATCATGCACATGCTAATATCACACACGGCACGAGGTTTGCGGCTAGTGGCTTACGCCTGTGATTTGTGGGGTGATAATTACATCTTTGTGCAAGGCACCTTGTCCTGAATGATTCACACTTGGTGGTGAGATCATAACATATAAGGAAATAAGGAATATAAAGAGTCACTTATATACCTAAGATAGCTCTCGCTCTAAGCAATGTGGAACTAGAATTTTCTTTATTTATTAAACACAACAGAATTGATAATTCAACTTTAACTTTGAAAGGAGGGAAAACGGCATTTTCTATAAATGTTAAATAAAAGCACAAAATTCAATGTTTTTTTATTATAAAATACTCATTTTATAAATCTACTACGTGTTTCAAATGTATGAAGGTAAGGAAAGTTCTATGCATATGTGAAAATCTCTTACACTTAAGCTTCCAAAGATTATCGGAGATCTTAATGAACTTCATCTTGAACTAAGAGCTCTCTACGACAAATGAGTTGTCATAGTTGACATCGTCATCATTTAGATGCTTGGACTTTTCATAAAATTTGTCAGAGTAAACTTTCATATGTTAAACTAGTTAGTTGACATCATCATCATCATTGCAGGCTTATCCTGTCTATTTAGCGTCAGCTTTGCGAGTCCTATTTCTCCACTCGTTTTTTATCAGTGTTGAGCTCTCTATAACATCCTAATCCTTCATGTCTAATTCTCACTACTTCCCTCCAGATCTTCACTGGTCTTCCTCGTTTCCTACTTCATTGTGCTTATAGCATCTCAATCTTCGTATGGGGTCTGCTTCTGGCCTCCGATGAACATCCAAACCGCGTCAAGCGACAATCTGTAACTTTTTCCTTTTATTGCACTCTCAAATTTCCTTTTATGTACTTGCTTCGAATTTTATCGTGACTTGTTACTCCACACGCCCATCTCACCATACGTATCTTGGCCACAAGTACTTCATCTTCTTGCTGCTTTTCATAGCACAACAATCCCACCATATCATATGACAGGTATGGCCGATGTCTCATAAAAGTGTGCCTTTAATCTAACTGGAACTCTTGGATCGCACAATACTCCAGCTTGCTTGCCTCTATGGTAATTAGCCCTAGATGATTTTCTGTTTTAACTAAATCCCTCCTCCAGGTTACCATGTTCACTAAAGTTTCACTCCTTGTATTTCATCTTTTTTCTGCTAATTTTCGAATCTCTTGACTCCATGGCCTTTCTCCATAATCCCAGTGTATCATTTCTTTCTTTGTTTGGACAATTAATTCTTTCTCATCCATAAATACTTGCACCATGGAATCTCTTTTATATATCTATTTATGTAGTTATATGATGGGTTCTGTAATTATTGCATATTCTCGCTCCCATAAATGCAATATGTTGACACTTTTTTGTCATTTTATTCCATCAAAAGGAGAATATCATGGTAATAACCCAGAGATGTCAAAATTGCTTCACAAAGCAGTTCGTCAAAAGAGTGATGGTGCTTTTTCAGTTTATCAGCAGCACCTTGCTAACCGGCCTGTGAATGTAAGCTGCTACATTTTTGATCTATTTTCTTGTTTCAATTGTCAACCTCTTTTTCCCAGGACTTCCAATTTATTAATAGAGATTGGTATAAAAAATATTTCTGCATTGAGAATTCGGAGATCGACTATTATTTTATGCTTTTCTCATTTAGGTCCTTCGAGATCTTCTTGAGTTTAAAAGTGACCGGCCCCCGATTCCTGTGGGGAAAGTTGAATCTGCAGCTTCCATTGTCCAACGCTTCTGCACTGGGGGGATGTCACTTGGAGCAATTTCCAGAGAAACGCATGAAGCAATTGCAATAGCAATGAACAGAATAGGAGGAAAATCTAACTCAGGAGAAGGTGGTGAGGTAGTTCTCTTTCCTACTTATAAGATAGTGTGATGCAAAATAACTCTTCCACATATTTTTTCTTGAGTAAATACTTATGTTCCCTGGATGGCTATGCTAATTCTGAGTCGTATTGAAAGAAATTATTCTGTCCAGGATCCTATTCGTTGGAGCCCACTTTCAGATGTTGTTGATGGGTACTCTCCTACTCTTCCACATCTCAAAGGTCTTCAAAATGGGGATACTGCTACAAGTGCAATCAAACAGGTCATGACCATAAATCTTACCATTTTTGTTTCATATGCAGCCCACTCAATCTTAGAGAATCTCAAGTATGATCTCGTGACATTAGTTTAGTGCAAATGCTCTTTACTTGCATGGGCAACGGAAACAACCAATTCTGACCTGGGGAGATCTTTGATCAAATTTTTTGTGTTCCTATTGCAAAGTTGCATCTGATCTTTCTTCTAAACGGGCGACTGTATTTTTCTCCTTAAACATATAACAGGAAGCAAATCATTTGTATACCAAAATTGAGGTATAATTGTACATTTTATGGAATTAAATGCCCACTTTTTTGTGTCCTTTTCAGGTTGCTTCTGGACGTTTTGGTGTGACTCCAACGTTCTTGGTCAATGCTGATCAGTTAGAAATTAAAATTGCGCAAGGTGCAAAGCCTGGGGAAGGTGGCCAACTGCCAGGAAAAAAAGTTAGTGCCTATATTGCAAGACTGAGAAATTCTAAACCTGGAGTTCCACTTATATCCCCGCCTCCGCATCATGACATTTATTCCATAGAGGATCTCGCTCAATTAATATTTGACCTTCATCAGGTAATTTTAGATGTATTAAGCGTATCGTGTTCTTAATGTGGCTATACGTTTTCATGATTACATAAGAGAAGTTAACGAGTAGAAATTAAATGTCTTCATGCTCTCTCATGTGTCGTACTGATATTTGTCTGATACATTACTTACTCAGTTTTACTTGTTTTACTTCATAAATAGGTGAACCCTAAAGCTAAGGTATCTGTAAAGCTTGTAGCAGAAGCTGGCATTGGCACTGTTGCTTCTGGTGTTGCAAAGGGTAACGCTGACATAATACAGGTATGCATAGTCCTGGCCTTTAATATATTCTTAAACAGCTGCAAGAACATATTATGTCTGTTTATATTCTAAATTTGAGTATGTTATCATAAAATTTGTCAACTTCTTGTATTTCATCAAATTGAAGTTCTTACACTGATAGCATATGCTAGTTTTCAAAGATTAAAAATTGTCGATCCTACATGTATTGCCTGATAGATATCGGACTTCTGGTCTGGTGATACAAACCACCTCACCTGATTCAAATTCTTGTACCCATCTTATCTTCCGATACTAACTCATTTGCATCAAAGAGCAAGTATATGGTGCTTTAGGCTGTGTATGACATCACCTGTTTTAGTTTGTTCCCATTCTCTTTTCTAACTCCCTGCAAAGGAGGATTTGCCTGCTCTAGCAGTAACCTCCCCGCTCTCTACTAACTCCCTACCAAAGCAAATAAAATCTGCTCTAGCAAGGAGTGAGTAGAGAGAGGGTAGAACTACTGAGCAGACAAATCTTGCATAAAATCTTGATATGCAAGGAGTTATCAAGGAGAAGGGGTACCTGCTAAAGCAGGTAGCAGGATGTTAACAAAGAGGATGGGAACCTGCTAAAGCAGGTGAACTCTGCTATGGCAGGGGCTAGCAGAGAGCTATGCCATACACAACCTTAGTCTCTAGAAGCACTGGTCTCTAAAGGATCTCTTGAATAACATTTTTCCAAAATTATGTTCAGTAAAAAGAAAAGTAATGACTAGAGTTTGTGGTAGGTATCTGTAAAATATCATCATCAATTGTCCCATTGGCTTTGATAGTATTATTTCTCCACTCAATTATGTTTAGGGCTAAATGGAGCTAAACGTTTGTTACTCCACAATCCTCCATATAATTTCTCTGTACTTCTCAACTCTTTTTTATGGGGACATCAAGATTAAGAGCGTCGAATTTGGACCGCAACAGATTCCCTAGAGTCGGAAGAAGCGGAAGGGAAGTCAGAATTAAAGAACTAGAAGAAACTGGAGCATTTGGGCATATTGCGATCGATTAATTCTATCCCAGAGAATCGATCGATCTATTGAGGCCTGAGGCCTCAGGACTTTTGGCGAAATTCTTTTCCCAGTCGATCGGTCGAGTCTTAATTTTCAATCGATTGAAATTGAATAGAGTTCATGCGATTTATAGGTTTATAAATCGATCGATCGATCCTAGAATCGATCGATCGATTTGTCGCGTGAGTTAGTTCCGCCAAAAGATGGAGTTTTGTTTTTCGGGGCAAACTCGTCTTTTTTATTATTTATTTGTTTTAGGGTTTTCTTTTTTGTGGCCTACTATATAAGGTCTTCATAACTTTGTAATAGATATTGATTATTGAATGAAAATTTGAGAGCTTGCTTTGTGCAAACCCTAGAAGACTTTTGTGAAGAGTTTTCAACCGAAAGAGTGAATCTTTCAAATCCTGAGGAGTGAATCTTTATTTCTCGTGCGACTTAGTGCAAAGCCGACATACAGCCTTGGTGTGAAGCCTTGGATCGTATCTTTCTATTCTATCTTTTCTCTCATTATTGTCTGGTAATTTCTCCCCTATTTGCTTTGATAAAATCCAAAAATTCAAATCTTTATTAATTTATATCTTTGATCATACCCTTTTTATTACCTTGATCCTTTGAGCCTTATTTATTCAAACCCTAGAGGAGTCGAGAGACGATAACACAATTGTCGTTTGGTGCTAGATCAAAACTCGAGTCTTTCATTGGATCCGTTTTTCTAGATCGGAATATTTAATGCATGCAAACGCTAAAATGGAATTATTCTAATTGTTTTAATGAATTCCTTAAATTGCTTTGTGTTTGGATGATTTCGACTATTTTCATTATTCAATTTAATCTGTGGTTAATCCCAAATTCGCATCATTTAGGTTTACCGTTTGTCTCGCATTAAATTTGGTATGAAAGCTCAGTTTGAGTTTAGAGTTGTTGGTGTTCATATAGGTTATAGGGTTTATTTCTTTTATTATTTTGCCCTGCATCATTTAGTTTTGTGTTTCATCGTCATGGATCCGAGTAAGATAGAAGCCCTAATTAGAGACCTTACGTTTAAGTTGACCACGAGTCAAACCGCCCTTCAAGCCCAGATGGCTGAACACCACGATCAATTGCAGCAATAGCCGCGTGATCAGCAATCCCGACATGAGGCTTTAGAAATTCGTGTTGAAAAAATAAATGAGTTCATCACTGAAAATCACAATAGAGTCAACACCAATGACCATAGGAGAGAAGGTCCTCACCGACGTGAAGTCCATATCGATCAGGATGACAAAGTCATTAAATCCGTGAATATGGACGGTCCTACTTTTGATGGGAAAAGATAACCTAAAGTCTATCTCGAGTGGGTCGCCAGCATGGAAAACTACTTCGAATGGTATGTCATATCTGAGGAGCGTAAAGTCAAGTTTGGAAAAGAACTTATGGGTCATGCTAGACTTTACTGGATGGGCTTAGAGCATCATAGGCAATTCCGGGGTCTTCGTCCCATTTCCACTTAGGCTGAAGTGAGGACCCAATTGAACGAGAAATATGTTCCTCTTTCCTATGATGAACGTGTTTATGATCAGTGGCAGTCATTGCGCCAAGGGAACTCTCCGGTCACGGAATACATTGATAAATTTAACGACCTAATGTCCCAGGCCAATATGGATGAACTTGAAAGAGTTACCCTTTCCCGATTTTGAATGGGCCTTCGCCCAGAACTACAAAGGGAACTCATTCCTTATCCTGTTACCAATCTAGAATCTCAACGCTCCAGTCAGCGATTGATCTAAACCCTTTAATCCCGGTTTTCGATCTAGTCCTACTAAAAAGACGAATAATAGCTATAGTCAATCCTCAAAACCCATGAATCCTTAGATTGACAAGGGTAAAGGACAACTGATTGAGACTTCTAGACGCGCACCACAACAGTGTTACAAGTGCCAAGGTTTTGGTCACTTCGCGTCTCAATGTCCCAGTAAAACCCAAACCTTTGATTATTCAGGAGTCTCCCGAGAAAGCGGATAATGAGTTAAAAGAAGTGTACGAACCTGTTGAAATGCCAAGTGATTAAGATGACGAAATTCCCTTGAAAATCATAGGTTGTATTAGAAAAGTTTCTGTGTCCGAGGAAAGTGGTGATAGTGGGTCCATACCGCACGAGCTATTAGAGTCGGTAGGAACGTGTCAACATTCTAACTTGCATGAGATTAATAATCAGATTTTATTGAATGATGAGAATATGTAGAATGTCACTAACACAATAAATTTGTTTAATGAATTTAATAACGACAATTTTGTATTAATTCATGACAGTCTCGAGCATGTGAAACTTTTCCCGACAGTGAAAAGAGGTAATGATGGAAGTCTAGAATTTCCTCTAGACAAGGGTATTCATCCGATAGTTGCGGTGGAAGATTTGACATCTATTTTATGTCTTGCAACTATGCCTTTTGACCGGTTCCTTATTGCCCAAACAATCGAGCCAAGCCCACTTAACCAATTCATAGCCCATACCCTACTTGTGCAATCTGAGAAAATGTTGAATGAGGAGGTTTTGGAGTTTCCAAACTTCACTACCAAGGCGGATGCTGTGGGAACTTAATAAATGCAATGCTAAGGCTGAGATTAAAATTAAAATTAATTCAAGCAACTCAAATAACAATTTCTCTGAACAAATTATCACAGAAATATTCTAGAAATTCAATTAGATTATTTAATTACGGTCCAAAATAGCGTTACTTTTCATGTACGCTCCCTATTGGATGGGTTCTTATGAACGGCTAGATCTCCGATAGTTTTAGGGCGTCGAACAAACACGCAAGCAGGTTCTCTCGATACCGTACAAAATAAAAGCCCAATCAATGATTTAATGAAGATAGGTAGGTTGATCGTTTGGATTTTTATGAGATAAATAGGCTAGGATTACGCTACTTACACAACTCGTAGTTCTAAAGAAGATAGAGATGGAAGAAGAGTTTTCCTCCCACCAAACCGCACGTAAGACGAAGAATCGCTCTTCGTTTTGAGAGAATCACTCTCACGAAAGTTTAGAACTCTCAAGTTTGCAAAAGCAATTGTTTTAATTCACCAATAATTAAATTATAACACTAATGTCCTTTATATAGGCTTTTACAATGCATAAAACTAGAAATCCTAGTGTAACTCTAATTCCTAGTTCAAATAAAAGAAATATCCTAATTCTTCTAAAATAATAAAATAAAGTTCTAAAACAATAATGAAACTAATCCTATTTCTAATAATAGAAACAAATCTTATTTCTAAAATAAAATAATAAAATACACTAATCCTAATTCAATTAGAAGTCTTGAAATTCGTTACTTTCTGTGCAACTTCCGAAAACTTACCATAAATTCTTCAATACTTGTCGAAATTGCTCATTTTTTGGCTCGTTGGAAAGCTATTTCGATAAGCTTTCAAATATGACCAATTTCGCATCAATCCGACTTTGTTTGACACTACAAAATAGGCCAAACAAAAAAGTGACGAGATTGAAAGTTGAAGACCCTCTGATCATAGAATTTTTGGCAATAAATTTTAGATTTTCTTCTTTCTGATCACTTTGATGTTCTTTTTTTGCCTCCGATATGATATGAGTGGTTGCTTGAATTGGATGTCCCCATCAACTCTCCTTGGGTTAGAAGTATACATCCCCGATGAATACTGGTTTTGATAGAGGTCCAAGAGATCTGAATCAATCTGCTAAAACTCTTCCCTTGTTATTTACGTATTTTCTGAATCGACTTTGTTCTTCTACTTGGCCAAATACTTCTGAAGTCCCCCTTGGTTGGTGGACACAATCTGAAACTCTTCCCTTCGATAATCTCATGAATTTGCCGAGTAGGTGGAGGTAATGGCGTGGGTAGGGGAATAATTGGGGCATCAGATGTAGAATGCTCAAAGGGGTTGGTAGGGATGGTTGAGTAGCCATGGAACGGAACAAGATCCCCTACGTTGAAAGTCGTGCTAATCCCCAAATCTGGTGGAAGATCTAAGATGTAAGTGTTAGAACCGACACGCTTCAAGATCTTATAGGGTCCAACACTACGAGCATGTAACTTCTTTGCAATTCCTTGAAGAAATCGCTCGGGTCTATTCCGAACCATCACAAAATCACCCTCTTGAAAGTTTTTGAACCGTCTATGAGAATCTGCAGAAAACTTGTATTTTTCATTGTTCGCATTAATTCTTTTCTTAATCTCAACATGCAACTCATGAATGCGATGTGCAAATGTAGATGCAGACTCTGATGACCTTTGATGAATAGACATTGGGAGTAAATCTATAGGCGTTCTAATATTCGGCTTACCCTTCCACTGGATGAGGTATGCCTGATGTTTCTCAGATTGCGTTCTCCTTGCAGTCCAAGTGTTATCAATTTTCGGTTTACCTTTCCACTTAAGAAGATACACTCGATAGGCTAGATGTGTCTTTACCTTGGTAACAAAACATGGATCTCCCAAAACTTTTCTATCTAACCTCGTCACATATTGTTCAACCGGGTATTTGGAAATCAATGACTAGATAGAATTGGGCTTAGGTAGATAAGCATCAAGGAATAGGCCTGAAGGTTTTGTTGTTGGGCCTAAAAAAGGTGTACATGCATCTACCGACTCTATATGCTCATGTGTGACACTACTCACACTAACAACCTATGTGTGAGTGACTCGATTGGCTCGTGTGTACTCGGTTCGACCAACTTCAAAGACTCAAGTGCACTCGAATCTACCAACAACAAGGACTTGTGCACAACTGATTTTACGGATACTAGCAAATCGTGCGTACGCGACTCGGTCGAATCGCGCGTGGGTGATGTTAGGTATTTTAGGTGCCCTTATTTTTATTATAAGGGGAATGGAAAGACATGAAAACAACAATCTAAAAATACCACAGTCCTACAAGATCCAGGGCCTGTTGTAGCAAGTTTTACGAAGTAAGAGTTTGTCCCACAGGGAGTGATGATCTGAAACCTCAAGATCTAAAACCACAGGGAGTAACTCCAGATCTGACTACAGATCTAGGAACTCTAAGCCTAAGCTAGAAAGCAAGGTATAGAAAGAAAGTTTAGGTGTCACAAAAATAAAGGAAAGTAGAACTAAAAACAGAAATAAATACTACAACTAAATAAAGGGGAAGAAGAAGGATGATGGAGTGATAAAATAAAGGAAAAAATGTGTGAAGTAGGCAGCTAAGAATAAATCAACAATGCAACTCAGTGTTAGACTGGGATCTGCAGCAGTCCTTCAGATAGGTACAAGCACATCTGCAAGGTAGAGGAATCCAAATCAACCCATGTAATTTGGATTGCTCTCTTAAGGTTATAACTGTCTACTTAAATGGTCACAGACTATCCTAGGGAGATGATCAAATCACATGGATTAAACTCAGAAAACCAACCTAATCCAAGGGAATGGATTGATCTTAAGGCTATAATATGTCTACTTAAATGGTCACAGACTATCCTAGGGATTTCCTCCAAGCAAGGCTACAAGCTCATGCATTCATAGGAGCAAACAACTCTTGAAAATCTAGTGGAAACCACAGACAATCAGAGGTTGAATGGGGACTTAGACTCAGCTGGTCATTGCTACAAAAAGCTTGCAATCTCTGCAGTATACCAGATCTAAACACTGATGATGATAATGCAAAACAGATGAGAGTTTGGCTCTGCAACAATCTCTCACTAGGCTACAAGCTCAAGTGTAGAGAAGAAGAATTTATCTCAGATCTGTGATTTAGACCAGCCGTAGGGCTATAGTCTGTTCACTTAAATGGTCACAGGCTATCCTCAGAGGTTATCTTCCTCACAGATGATGAAATAGAACAGGATAACTGCTGCTGCCACCATGGTTACAAGGCTACAAGCTCAGGCAACCATGGGAGCATCAAACCCATAAAAATCCATGAAAAACACAGAAAAATACAGATTTAATGGAGCTTTAAAAATAACTTTTCATTGACCAAAAGTGACTTACAATGATCTGCCCTCAAGGCAACTGCCTGTGCAAACCCCAAAACAGCTCTCACTGCTTATACAAAACCGATTGCAAAAACTGAAATAAACTATCTGCTACATAGATTTAACTCAGCATTGCTGTTGAGCTAAGGAAGAAGAAAGGGGAAAATAAAAATGGAATCTAAACCCTAAAAAGCTAAAACCCAAAAAGGGGATCTCAGGCTAATCCTGGATCGAAACCTTAGATGGTCCAGGCTATTCCTGGATTGAAAACCCTAAATGAACACAGGCTATTCCTGATTAGTTTACAAAACAACATAATGTTCTATTTATAAGAAATCCCTGAAAACCCTAATGTACAGAAGCCAATATGAAGAAAGATGCTTTGGAGTTGATTTTGTGGCTTCATTGTGGCCCTTGGATTGCCTCGAGATGTGTGGGACAGCTGGGTATCTCGGAATGTGTGCCCTAGAAGGTGTGAAAACTCCAAAAGGTCCCTAGAGTGCACTGAGAAGTCTGGATCCCGAGCTTCGCGAGGCTGAATTGCTTCATTTATGCATCTCGCGTGGCTGTCGCGAGGCTGGGTTTAGTTGCTGAAGACAGCTCGCGAAGTTCATTTGGTGCAGACTCAAGTAGCTCGCGTGGTTCAATTGGGAGCTCGCTAGGTTCCATGCCAGGCTCGCGAAGTGCAAATGGCATCTCGTGCAGATGAATTGTAGGCATAAGCAGCTTGCCAAGATGACTTGAAGCGCGCGAGAACTGCGCAAGAGCTTAGCAAGGGAATTTTTTGAAGCGGACTCCGCAAGAGCTTCGCGAGCCATTAAATGCTGAAGTATGTGAACCTCGCGAGAGCTGCACGAGCTCACTTTCTGAAGCTCTTCCGCCATTGAACTGCGCGAGATCCACGCGAACAAAAGATGTGTTGCAAGCCTTACCCTCGCGAGGCACATTCTGAGCCATTTTAACTTCGTGAGCCTTCCTTTCTGTTGCCCTGCTGCCGTGCACAGTTTGCTGCAGCAGTTTTCTTTGTTTGGGGCCATACTCCATTCCTCTGTTTGACTTCGAGGGCCCCTTTAGGCAAGCCAAATGGTACCATATGTATGCCAAACTGCCCCAATGGTGTGAACCACCATGGTGCCCTCATTGTATGCCCAACAACTCCTCATCTTGACTTGAAATTCTATCTTCTTGGCTTGAAAATGAAGGATTGCAGCAGGTAAACTCTTATTCCATGTTATCTACACAACACACTTAAAATACATTATTAACTGGTTCAGAGGTTCATCAAAGGCTAGGTTAAGGGGTGAAAAGTAGTACTTTTCAGAGCTTAACACACCCTCAAACCTAATCTTTGTTAGTCCTCGAGCAAAGGGAAAATTAAAAACAATTATTCAAAATAGTAAATGCCACTTTCTTAGGGAGCATGGATGCATTTAGCATATCCACCAAGCCTTTTAAACTCCTAGGTGATCCCTAGTGAAGGAGTGAAGTCTCCTGAGGGTTTTCAGTGAAAATACCCACAAACTTCACCAATAAAACAGTTAAGTGCAGTGCAATCAATGATAAAACAGATTTCAAATGAATAAAGCTTCATTCCACACCTATTCTTTAAAATTCAAAGGAAATTACAGCAGTAATGCAGCCATTTAAAACTCAAAATCAGTGTGTGCATCACCACCATTCAATTTACATAAGGCGTACAATGTGCATAAATCAGTACAAAGCTTGCCTTTGATTCAAAAATCAGGTGTGTAGACAACCCCAATGAAATTAAAATTCAGACCCAATTCTCACCAAGGCTATCACTCAACAATGAAAATAAAAAGGGTGTTCACATTCTTATCAGCTCAAAATCAGTCACAGACCCCAAATGGGCCTGCAAGCATGAGCATAGGCATTGCATCTAAGTTCTGACATCCTCAAGTATTTTCACCATAGATTAGACAACTCTTCATCTCCACATGACAACTCATTTCACTTTGGATCAATAAGATCTTTTTGATGGGTTGTAATGTGGCTTATGGTTGAGGTGTAAAAAGAATAGGAGGGGTAAAAAGGATCAAAATTGAGAAATCAGCAAGGTAAGGAGTGATTCATGACTTCACAACCTTTATTAAAGCACAACTTCATCTTTCGTAATATTTTTCAGAATCAAAGTGGTCAGCTTCTCTTCTTCTTTTTAATTTCCAGATGATGTTCTTCTTTTGACTTATCTTTCTTTTTCTCTTTTTATTTTATATTTTTATGATTTTTATGATGAATTGCCACACATACCATTGATACACTGCTGTTTTTAAGTTGCTTATTCCCCTCCTTCCACCAAATGTTGGACCCCTCTCAACTATCTTCAACTTCTCCTTTATCTTCTGAAATCTCAGAGTGAGGGTCAAGTTGAATCAGGTCAAAAGGTTAAGGTGCAAGTACTCCGGTGTTTGTCAAAGAAAAGTAGGATTTTAAAGGCTCAAAGAGTGTAAGCAAAGGGCAGTTTAATAGGTTGAAAATTTAGGCTCAAACTGTCCAAGTGAAGGCCTTACATCATCTCCTTAGTATCATGAGTGTTGTCCATCAGTTTTGATTTGGAGGTGCCTAACTTCTAGTAAAAGGTGTTGAGTCAATCAGTCCTTAGAGTAGAAAAAATGTCAAAAATCACTCTTCAAAAGAAAATTGATAGGCCCAAATCTCACTAGGTATGGTCTTCAAATTAATCCTTTGGGTATATTTTCACTTTCTTCTCTCCTCTTAGGTTCACTAAGTATTAAATGAAAAAAATTTCTAATGTTAGCTTCATGGTGGTACTAAGATTTTAAAATTTTCAGTTTTAAATTTTCTGCAAAAATTTTCAATTTCCACAAATTTCCTCATTTTACAAATTATGTGGGAATTGATTTTATTCATCTCAATTTTCCTCACACTGTTGTACTAGAGTTAATTATTCTATTGGCAGACCTATCCTGCTACACCCCCAAACCTAAGTTAAACAATGCCCTCACTGTTTCATGAAACATTTATAGGGGCAACAGGGTTGGTAAAATAAAAACAACTAAACTGCAGCAGAAAAACAAAGAGGAACTAAACTAAAAGGTTGCAGAAGATTAAACTATGAAGGAGAAAAGGAGAAAAGACACATGACTACTTAAGAAAATTAAATAAGGACACAAATTCCTAAAACAACAACTATAGACTAAAGAAATTATTCTAAAAACAGCAGGTATATTCAAACATAAACTAACTAAACACCTAAAACAATAAATTCCTAAAGGCAATTACCTAAACTGATCTGAGTATGAATCAGAATTGATGCCACAGAATTTTGAAAATTAAAAGCACACATTGTAAAGCAGGATTCATACAAAACTCATATCACACTACACTATATAGACAGAATTTTAAAAACACTAAAAACAACTGTTACATATGATACACAGTGTGAGATTAGCTATCAATGACAGATCTAGAAAATGAGTGATTTTAGAGGGCTCAACAGAATTTTCAATACAGATTTGTAGCCTCTGATCATTAACCCTCATGACTCTTCCCAACATTAAGGTTCATGATCTCAACAGTCCAGATGGGGGTATATGCATGACAAAAAATTAAGACAACCCATTTGGAACTTAGCTAAACTGGAAAGAATTATGAAAATGAAAGGCCATACCTTTGCATTTGCAACAAACTTGAGATCCTCTAGCTCAGCAGTTTACAGTTGCATGAGAGATACAGGGAGCAGCTCCAGCTCCACATTAGGTGGACAGTCACTTAAAAGGCAGTATAGGTGCCTTAGATGGCTGAGGGCAGTTGGCCAAGTGAAGTGGTGCACTCACCCAACTGGGAAGCCCAAAATGAGTACTTTTCAGCACATAGGTGGGGGGCCTCCTCAGTCCATACTTCAAAAATTTCAGCACACACCTCAGCCCAGGTCTAGCAATTTGGGTGAGGTGACTTCCACTTACCACAAAAAATAGCAACTGACAAACATTCC
The DNA here is from genome assembly GCA_021018995.1 of Chloranthus sessilifolius. Taxonomy (NCBI): domain Eukaryota; kingdom Viridiplantae; phylum Streptophyta; class Magnoliopsida; order Chloranthales; family Chloranthaceae; genus Chloranthus; species Chloranthus sessilifolius. The sequence goes on from CM037584.1 coordinate 82,348,664, forward strand.
TCCATCATAGCCTTCTCCTCGGAAAAAGAAGAATTTTCTTTAAAAACCAGGAGGAAATGGCAGATGAGGTACTGCTGGTCCTCATCTGCTGTCATATATATATATATATATATATATATATATATATATATATATATATATATTTCCTTTTTAGTTTTTTGTAAAAAGAACCTAAGATTACAGATGTAATTTATTCAAACGCTACAACTACAATAAATAAAAACTAAATTTAGATTACTATACTTAGATCAAAACTCCCCGACAGCGGTACCAAAAACTTGTTGGGGATATTTTAGGTGCTATTATTTTTATTATAAGGGGAATGGAAAGACATAAAAACAACAATCTAAAAATACCACAGTCCTGCAAGATCCAGGGCCTGTTGTAGCAAGTTTTACGAAGTAAGAGTTTGTCACACAGGGAGGGATGATCTGAAACCTCAAGAGTTGTATAGTAACTCCAGATCTGGCAACTCTAAACCTAAGCTAGAAAGCAAGGTAAAGAGAGGAAGTTTAGGTGTCACAAAAATAAAGTAAAGTAGAACTAAAAACAGGAATAAAAACTACAACTAAAGAAAGGGGAAGAAGAAGGATGATGGAGTGATAAAATAAAGGAAAAAAAGGTGTGAAGTAGGCAGCTAAGAATAAATCAGCACTACAACTCAGTGTTAGACTGTGATCTGCAATAGTCCTTCAGATGGGTACAAGCACATCTGCAAGGTAGAGGAATCCAAATCAACCCATATAATTTAGACTGCTCTCTTAAGGCTATAATCTGTCCACTTAAATAGTCACAGACTATCCTAGGGAGATGAACAAATCACATGGATTAAACTCAGAAAACCAACATAATCCAAGGGAATGGATTGATCTTAAGGCTATAATCTGTCCACTTAAATGGTCACAGACTATCCTAGGGATTTCCTCCAACTAATGAATTAAATCAGAATGCGAATACCATTGCAGACACTATGTTTGCAAGGCTACAAGCTTTTGCATTCATAAGAGCAAACAACCCTTGAAAATCTAGTGGAAACCACAGTCAATCAGAGGTTAAATGGGGACTTAGACTCAGCTAGTCATTGTTACAAAAAGTCTGCAATGACCCAACTCACAAGTCTGCAATCTCTGCAATATACCAGATTTAAACATTGATGATGATGATGCAAAAGAGAGGAGAGTTTGGCTCTATAACAATCTCTCACTAGGCTACAAGCTCAATTGTAGAGAAGGAGAATCTATCTTAGATCTGTGATTTAAACCAGTCTTAGGGCTATAGTCTGTCCACTTAAATGGTCACAGGCTATCCTCAGAGGTTATCTTCCTCACAGATGATGAAATAGAACAGGATAACTGCTGCTGCCACCATAGTTATAAGGCTGCAAGCTCAGGTAACCATGGGAGCATCAAACCCATAAAAATCCATGAAAAACACAGAAAAATATAGATTTAATGGAGCTTTGAAAATAGCATTTCATTGAACAAAAGAGACTTACAATGATTTGCCCTCAAGGCAACTGCCTGTGCAAACCCCAAAACAACTCTCAATGCTTATACAAAACCAATTGCAAAAACTGAAATAAGCTATCTGCTGCATAGATTTAACTCAGCATTGCTGCTAAGCTAAGGAAGAAGAAAGGGGAAAATAAAAAGGGAAACTAAACCCTAAAAAGATAAAACCCAAAAAGGGGATCTTAGGCTAATCCTGGATTGAAACCTTAGATGTTTCAGACTTTTCCTGGATTGAAAACCCTAAATGAACATAGGCTATCCCTGGTTAGTTTACAAAACAGCATAATGTTTTATTTATATGCAATCCCTGAAAACCCTAATGTGCAGTAGCCAATCCGAAGAAAGATGCTTTGGAGTTGATTTCGTGGCTTCATTGTGGCCCTTGGATTGCCTTAAGATGTCTGGGACAGCTGGGCACCTCGGGGTGTGTGCCCTAGAAGGTGTGAAAACCCCAAAAGGTCCCTGGAGTGCACTGAGAAATCTGGATCCCGAGCTTCACGAGGCTGAATTGCTTCATTTGTGCATCTCGCGTGGCTGTTGCGAGGCTGGGTTTAGTTGCTGAAGTCAGCTCACGAAGTTCATTTGGTGCAGACTCAAGTAGCTCGCATGGTTCAATTGGGAGCTCGCTAGGTTCCATGCCAGGCTCGCGAAGTGCAAATGGCATCTCGTGCAGATGAATTGTATGCATAAGCAGCTCGCTAGGCTCTCGCCAGGTTGACTTGCAGCGCGCGAGAGCTTAGCGAGGGACTTTTTTGAAGCGGACTCCGCGAGAGCTTCACGAGCCATTAAATGTTGAAGTATGTGAACTTGCAAGAGCTGCGCGAGCTCACTTTCTGAAGCTCTTCCGCTATTGAACTGCGCGAGATCCACGCGAACAAAAGATGTGTTGCAGGCCTTACCCTCACGTGAGCCTCGTGAGGCACATTCTGAGCCATTTTAACCTCGCGAGAGCCTCGCGAGCCTTCCTTTCTGTTGCCCTGCTGCTGTGCACAGTTTGCTGCAGCAGTTTTCTTTGCTTGGGGCTATACTCCATTCCTTTGCTTGACTTCCAGGGTCCCTTTAGGCAAGCCAAATGGTACCATATGTATGCCAAATCGCCCCAATGGTGTGAACCACCATGGTGCCCTCGTGGTATGCCCAACAGCTCCACATCTTGACTTCAAATTCTATCTTCTTGGCTTGAAAATGAAAGATTACAGCAGTTAAGCTCTTATTCTCTATTATCTACACAACACACTTAAAACACATTATTAATTGGCTCAGAGGTTCATCAAAGGCCAAGTTAAGGGGTGAGGAGTGGTACTTTTCAGAGCTTAACAGGTGATTCGGTTGACTCACGTGTGGGCGACTCAACATCACTACTCACAAGGGAAATAAAAGTCTCTTTAACACAATCTAGACTTTCTTCAGCTTCTTCTATCTCCTCTTCACTCATCACGGTACTAGGGTCATACACAATTTCTTCCACTTTCTTATTTTCCGGCTCCTTAGGACTCTCTCTTTTAGTCAATAAATTCGGAGTGAGAATTTTTGTGGGGCATTGATAGGCAAAATGTCCGAACCCTTGGCACTTAAGGCAATCAGGACACTTATCCGTCTTGGTTTTCAAACTCCGAAGAAGGTGACAGTGTATTAAAGACACATACTTTTCAATAGGCTCAATCTGAATTTAATAAGAAATACTTAGGCTAGGGTTACGCTACTTACGCAACTCATAGATAAAAAAAAGATAGAGATGGAAGAAGAGTTTGCCTCGCACCAAACCGCACGCAGGACGAAGAATCGCTCTCCGTGTTGAGAGAATCACACCTTCACGAAAGTTTAGAACTCTCAAGTTTGCAAAAGCAATTTTTTTAATTCACCAATAATTAAATTCTAACACCAATGGCCTTTATATAGGCTTTCACAATACATAAAACTAGAAATCCTAGTGTAACTCTAATTTCTAGTTCAAACAAAAGAAATATCCTAATTTTTCTAAAAGAATAAAATAAAGTCTTAAAACAATAAGGAAACTAATCCTATTTCTAATAAATGCAACAAATCCTATTTTTTAAAATAAAATAATAAAAGAGACTAATCCTAATTCAATTAGAAGTCTTGAAATTCGTTACTTTCTGTGCAGCTTCCAAAAACTTACCATAAATTCTTCAATACTTGTCGGAATTGCTCGTTTTTTGGTTCGTTGGAAAGCTACTTCAATAAGCTTTCAAATATGACAAATTTCACATCAATCCGACTTTGTTTGATACTTCAAAATAGGTTAAACATAAAAGTGACGAGATTGAAAGTTGAAGACCCTTTGATCAGAGAATTTTTGGCAATAAAATTTGGATTTTCATCTCTCTATTCACTTTGATGTTCTTCTTTCGCCTCCGATATGTTATGGGCAGTTGCTTGAATCAAATGTCCCCATCAGTGGGTAAACATTAGGAGTATCTTACAACATGGAAGGGCAAGTTGGGAGCTGAGAACCCAAAGCGTACCGTACATGAGTTCTACAACTCATCGGAGATGAGTTCTCCCACCCGAGGAGAATTGATGGGGACATCAAAATCATGAGCGTCGAATTTGGGCTGCAACAGATTCCCTAGCGTAAGAAGTGGAAGGGAAGTTGGGATTAAAAAACTGGAAGAAACTGGAGCATTTGGGCGTATTGAGATCGATCGATCGATTGAGGCCAGACGCCTTAGGACTTTTGGCGAACTTCTTTTCCCAATCGATTGATCGAGTCTTAATATTTGATCGATCGAAAGTGAATAGAGAGTTCAAGCGATTTATAACTTTATAAATCGATCGATCGATCCTAGAATCGATCGATCCTAGAATCGATCGATCGATTTGTCGTGTGAGTTAGTTCCACAAAAAGACGAAATTTAGTTATTTGGGGCAAACTTGTCTTTTTTATTATTTATTTATTTTAGGGTTTTCTTTTTCCTAGCCTACTATAGAAGGTCTTTATAACTTTGTAATAGACATTGATTATTGAATGAAAATTTGAGAGTTTGTTTTGTGCAAACCCTAGAAGACTTGTGAAGAGTTTTTAATCGAAAGAGCGAATCTTTCAAACCCTAAGAAGTGAATCTTCATTTCTCGTGCGACTTGGTGCAAAGGCGACGTACAACCTTAGTGTGAAGCCTTGGGTCACATCTTTCTATTCTATCTTTTCTCTCATTATTGGCTGGTAATATCTCCCCTATTTGCTATGATAAAATCTAAAAATCCAAATCTTTATTAATTTATATCTTTGGTCATACCCTTTTTATTGCCTTAATCCTTTGAGCCTTATTTATTCAAGTCCTAGAGGAGTCAAGAGATGATATCACCATTGTTGCTTGGTGTCCTAAACTAGATCGAAACAAGAGTCCTTCATCGGATCCGTTTTTCTAGATTGGGAAATTTAATGCATGCAAACGCTAAAACGGACTTATTCTAATTGTTTTAATTGAATTCATTAAATTGCTTTATGTGTTTGGATGATTTCGACTATTTCCATTATCTAATTTAATTTGTGGTTAATCCCAAATTCGCATCATTTAAGGTTTAGCGTTTGTCCCGCATCACTTTTATTGGTCAACCTCCTCTCATTTCTGCTTGTGCTTCTATCGTTTCAATCTGTCATACGGGTAACATTATTGATTTTTTACCAGTACGTTCTTTCCCCATATCCAAAAGTAGAAGTACCTATCTTTACTCCAAGATAGATAAGCATGTATCATGCTCTTGAGTATTAGCAAATTCGTTGGATATGATCAAACCATCTCAAATGGATACTTTAATATTCTCTTTTATCGGGGCCATTCCTAAACTTCTTATTCATCCGTTCTTAGTTTACCCTCTCATTGCTCTCTGTGTCCCACTCAGCATATACATCTCAGCTGTGTGAACTATGTTTGCTAGTCACTTCTTCGTAGCCCAACATTCTGCACCCATGTTACCTGGTTTCGTTCAGTTCGAATTGGGGTTTGATGTCTGTGGTTCGTCATTATTGAGATAAACCAGTTTGTTGTGGGTAGGATGATTTAAATAAAAAATATTAAACATAAATGATAACCTTATATTTTAATCAACAAGTGATTGTTACCTTGTTGGTTTAAGCCTTTACCTTTAAACTGAGTAGCCTATGTTCAAGTTTTCTCTAAAGCATTTAGCATTTAAAATTGTAAGAATGTTATAATGCAACAAACTAGACTGAACCGTATTGCGAACCGATTCGCGGTTTGATAGGCTGGTGAGTAAATCCAGTAACCTTTTTCTGCACCATTGAATAATACGGTCTTATCGCCGTTTTGTAAGATCGTTTATTTAACCAAAGTAGCACTTATTGATCACATAACACACCACCTGTTAATCAATAACACACCAGTTTTCTATCCCTTCTTCGCTCACCCTGCATTAATCCTGTTTGAGATATCCTCTTTGAATTTTCCATGGGATTGTATAATACCAAAATCCATGACATTGTAGCACTAAATGGGTTTCTATTTTGACCAAATCATCCTCAAGACTATCTTGTTCGCTAAACTTGTACTCCATTTATTCTATTTGCTTTCCATTAATTTTTCAACCCCTTGAGATTGAGATTTTTCTCCAAAATTCTAGCTTATCATATACTTGTTTTGGTTGTCTGGCCAATTAGCATCACATCATCCGCAAACAGCATATTCCATGGGGGTCATCTTGTATTTCTGTTGTCAATTCATCCATAAACAATGCAGATATCCCTAAAATATGTCATTCTTTAATCTTAATGAGTTATCTAGCCCTGTAATATACTACTATTTTAATTTCTTTGCATGTAAAATGTATAGCATTTTAAGCAAAACATACCGAACCTTACTGATAATTTGAAGTTGGATTTATGTAATCAGTACCTAGTTACCTACATTATGGTTCACAGATATCAGGGCATGATGGGGGAACTGGAGCAAGCCCTATAAGTTCCATTAAACATGCCGGTGGTCCATGGGAACTTGGACTCACAGAATCACATCAGGTTTTTTTTCTATATATGCATGTCCTTTTCGTTTAATGATGCCATGACTATGTTGTATGATCCTTTCCTGAGGCATTCTACTTATGACCTTTTGCAGACACTAATTTCAAATGGACTTAGGGAAAGAGTCATTCTCAGAGTCGATGGTGGTTTCAAGAGCGGAATTGATGTTCTTATGGCTGCAGCAATGGGTGCTGATGAGTATGGATTTGGTTCGGTTGCTATGATTGCTACAGGCTGCGTTATGGCACGTATTTGCCACACAAATAACTGCCCAGTTGGCGTTGCTAGTCAGGTATCCAGATAAATATTTTGTTATCACTAACGTTCTATTTGCTGATACCCTTCATAATTTTTTTAATTAATTCTTCCACAGAGAGAGGAGCTCCGTGCCCGTTTTCCTGGTGTGCCTGGCGATCTTGTCAACTTCTTTCTATATGTTGCTGAGGAGGTGACTCATCTGCTATGGGTTTTTTATTTGTATAATGTTAATCCGTGCTTGCAACTGTATTGCGTTGGCATTAATTGGTTGGTTAACATTCAGAATTCCACTCTGGTGTACGAACGTCCTATCACTATGAATGTTCTTGAGATTTGACCTTTCTATCATCCTACGCTAAGTTCTTACTCTATATTCCCTGTAGGTTATTGACATTTAAGTTCCTTGCCAGGTAAGAGGCATATTGGCACAACTGGGTTATGAAAAGATGGATGATATAATTGGACGAACAGATTTACTAAGACCAAGAAGTATCTCCTTACTGAAAACTCAACAGCTTGATCTCAATTACATGCTCTCGGTATGGATATTGAGATAATATCATTTGTATCTACTTGTATACATGCATTTACATATCCTTGTGTATTTGTTCCTATGACTATTATTTACTAAGTATTGGTTACTAATTTTTTATTAGAATGTTGGGCTACCAAAGTGGAGCAGTACAGAAATTAGGAAGCAGGATGTTCATACAAATGGTGATGTTCTTGATGATGTTCTACTTTCTGATCCTGAGGTAAAGGTGTTTTTTAAGTTACTAGTGTAGTGGAAAATTAAGGATATTTTCTTTTCCATAACTATCAATTCCTTAAGGGTCTATTTGGCAATTTTCCGGAAAACATAGGAAATGGATTTATCGATCCAATGGATTCCAGCTCTTTGGGAATTCATAGAAATTCATTGTTTTCCGGTGTTTGGATTGAATAATTGTACATAGAAAATAGAAAATGAGCACCATCGATAGTGTATATCTCACACACTCAATAAATCCAACTTTCTATTGTGAGGAAGATTCCGTGAGAGAAAAATTAGGAGATAGACAGATGGGGAGACAGAAATTATGAGAGAAATTACCAGAGAAATGTAGAGGGAGGGAGAATATAGGAGAGAGAAAGAGAAATCTAAAAAAGAGATTAGGAAAGAGAAGGGAGCACTATCTTTGGTGTACGCAACACACCAAATAAAAAACTAGAGAGAGACCGGGAAGAGAGATTCGGTGAGAGAGATTAGGAGAATGATAAGAGAGAGCTAGGAGAGAGAGAGATTTTTGGTGAGAGAGAGTTATTGGAGAGAGTTTGAGAGAGAGAGAGAGAGATTTTTTTGGTTTTTTATTATTTTATTATTTTTAAATTTTATTTTTTATATTTATATTTTATTTTATTTTATTAATTCTTATCTATACTTTTTTATATTTTTATTTTTATGTTTTTTTTATTTATTTTATTTTATTAATTATTATTTTATTATTTTACTTTTTATTTTTTTATTTTTTTATTTTTTTATTTTTTCTAATTTTTATATATTATTTTATTTTATTATTTTACTATTTTGTTATTTTTACCATTTTTATTTTTTATTTTTATTTTTATTTTATTTTTTAATTTTTAATTTTTAAATTTTATTTATTTTAAATTTTTATTTTTATTTTATTATTTTTATTTATTTTTATTTTTTCTATTTTTCATTTTTTCATTTTATGTTTTATTTATTTATTTATTATTTTTTTGGGAAGAGAGATTCATATTTTTATTATTTTTTATTTTTTCTATTTTTTATTTTTTCATTTTATGTTTTATTTATTTATTTTTTATTTTTTTGGGAAGAGAGATTCAGTGAGAGAGAGATTAAGAGAATGATAAGAGAGCTAGGAGAGAGAGAGATTCGAAGCGAGATTTTCGATGAGAGAGCGATAGGAGAGAGAAAGAGATATTTTTGTTTTTTATTATTTTATTATTTTTAAATTTCATTTTATTTATTTTTTATTTTTATATTTATATTTTACTTTATTTTATTTTTTATATTTTTATTTTTTATGTTATATTTTTATTTTTTAATTTAATTTTATTATTTTACTTTTTATTTATTTATCATTATTTTTTTTCTAATTTTTTATATATTATTTTTAGTTTTATTTTCTAATTTTTTATTTTTATATATTATTTTATTTTACTATTTTGTTATTTTTACTATTTAGATGTCGTATATAGAAAGTTCTCACGCAACAAAAAGAGGGGAGGGGAGGAGAGGGGAGGGAGGCAAAAGATTTCCGATGAAATCCAATGAAACAGAAAATTTTGAATTTTCCTATTATTTCTAGTGGCACAATTTTGTTGCCAAACATTGGAAATTAACATATTTCCTTTCCCCCTAAGGGTCTGTTTGGCTATTTTCTGGAAAATACAGGAAAATGATCCTGATTTTTTTATGGACTTTGATAGTGTTAAAGAGCGTTTGGATCACATAATAGATGATAGGAAAAGATGGAGTGGGAAGCACCATCTTACATGCTCCCCCACTCAATAGTATAGTCTAGTACAAACTCATTGTCTTCTACCTTGGGTAGGTGACCGACTAACAAAAGAGGAACCTCTCTGTACCCATCCCATACTGGATTATAAACTCCTTATCTCCTGTTTTATATATTATACAAACTAGCATCAGATTTGTGACTAATATGGTGCAGAATCACTTAAAACGGGGAAGAGGGGGTGGTCTCTCTGTGTCCTTGTTCCACATAGAGCCTCCATTAATGGAAGCTGCACAAGCTTTTTTTTTCTTTTTTGATGCAGATTATAAAACGGGAATTAAGATCTGTATCCATAGGCTTGCAATTATAGTTCAAAGGTGATCAGCAATGACAATATGATCAGCAGTTTTGAATTTTATTTTGTCAGCAATCGCCTGTCAAAAGAGACATAGAATAACCTGGAAGGGGAGAGAGAGAGAGGAGGGTGCTCTCTCTGTGTCCTTGTTCCATATAGAGCCTCCATTAATGGAAGTTCCACAAGCGTTTTTTTTTTTTCTTTTTGATGCAGATTATAAATTGGGAATTAAGATCTGTATCAATAGGCTGCAATTATAGTTCAAAGGTGATCAGCAATAACAGTATGATTAGCAGTTTTGAATTTTATTTTGTCAGCAATCGCCTGTCAAAGAAGACGTAGAATAAGCTGGAAGGGGGGGAGGGGGGGGGGAGAGAGAGAGAGTGAGAGAGAGATTTCCAACGGAAATGATAAACTTCTAGCTAAACCAGAGGAGGGGAAAACAGCCAATTTTCCGGCTCTGTTTCCGATCCAAATTTTTATTACCAAACATAGGAAATGGCCAATTTCCTTTCCTTTCCCCATATCCAAACATAACCTAAGATTATCTCTGAAGTCTTGCATATATCATGGGACACAGCAAAAATAAATCGTAATGTTTTTCACATGATCTAGCTGCAAGTCACAGTTTTCCTTGGCATGCATCAGTATTGTCACAGTTTTCCTTGACATGCATCAGTATTTTCGTTACGTGTGAGATGAGAAACTGAAAATCTGGCAAAGTCAATTACGTACTGTAGTATATATATATATATATCATGAATGTCTGCAGGTTTCCATGACCATCTCTTTCTTAGAATACATATGACTAATGCATCCTTCCTGATCATATCTATCCGAACATATAGGCAAAAACTTTACAAATGTAAGAGTAATATATTCTCTTTCTCCCTCCCCAAAATAGAGATAAGCAACTAGTGGGCTGACAGTTTCTTGAATAAAAGTGACTATATTATAATAGGGCTTTGGTGAGAATGCCAGCAACCTTTTCTTTAAATTTTGCAGAGTCAAAACTTTATACACATTACTTCAACTGTTTCTTTTATAAAATGATAATCTATCTTGAGATTTTTTATCTTCCATAGTCAACCTGATTTTCCTAATTAATCATCATCATCATTTCCGATCAGTGCTAAGATCTCTATAACTGTACAGTCCTTTATGTGCCTTCTCACTGCTTCCCTCCAGATCTTCACCAATCTTCCTCTTCTCCTATTTGGTGAGAATGACAGCAACCTTTTCTTTAAATTTTGCAGAGTCAGATCTTTATACACGCTACTTCAACTGTTTCTTTTGTAAAATGATAATCTATCTTGAGATTTTTTATCTTCCATAGTCAACCTGATTTTCCTAATTAATCATCATCATCATTTCCGATCAGCGCTAAGATCTCTATAACTGTACAGTCTTTTATGTGCCTTCTCACTGCTTCCCTCTAGATCTTCGCCAGTCTTCCTCTTATCCTACTTGTGCTTGTAGCATCTCAACCCCCCGTACAGGATTTGTTTATATCCTCCAATGAACATGTCCAAACCATGGTTTAAACTCGACTCGAATGGAATTCGATTAAACTCTCTGGCAAACTCGGTCTTTCGAGTTTATCGAGTAACTCGGTCAAGCTTTCGTGTAACTCGGACGAATTTTCAAATAATTAGGCCGAGTTAACTCGAGAGAGTTAAAAGCAGCCTTAAGAATTTAAAATTTAATTTAATATATTATAGAATTAATATGCAACCGTAGCCAAAAGGTGACACAACTGCGCTGGGAAGGATAGCAATGGAAGTTACTTTATACAAGGCTCACATATTCTATTTCCTCTTTTCAGCCGATGTGGGACTAAACTAGGAATACCCTGAAAATACTGCAGTTGCCTTGCCTAGTAGAGATGAGAGACTACCAGATGAGAGTACCGTGGGATTGGGTAACTTTATTAACACCCATCAAGAACAATTCTTGGAGGGCACCAATGCCAAAAAGCATTGACTGCTTTACATCAGACGATGGAGATCAGTTTTCCCCCAATATTCCACAGAAAGGATTTTTAGATCATCGGTGTTTTAACGATCCGCAAGATTCAAGCATGATATATATATATATGTGTGTGTGTGTGTAACCGAGTTGAGTTTTTTTCGAGTTTTCGAGTATACTCGACCCAGCTGCCTTTCGAGTTGGGTCGAGTTTTCGGGTTTTTGAACCATGGCCCAAACTACTTCAAGCAACATTCTGAATTTTTTTCCTTTATAGGTGCGATGCTCAAATTTCATGTACTTGGTTCATCTTTATCCTTTCCTGCCACATGTACTCTCATCTTCGTGTCACTTTTTCGTAGCCTAACATTTTGCACTATATAGTAATATGTCAGGTCTAACTACCGTCTTATAAAATTGCCCCTTCAATCAAAGTGGAACTCTTGGCTGGCACAGTACTCTGCTTGCTTATCTCCATTTCATTCAACCTGCAGTAATCCTATTTGAAACGTCCTTTTCAACCCACCATCTGATTGTCAAGTAGAGCCTACATTGCTAAATTTATGGCAATGTAGCACTAGATGATTTTCCGTTTTAACTAAATGCTCTTCCAGGCTATCATATTCTCTAGATCCACTTCATGCATTCTCTCTTTGTTCTGCCAATTTTTGAACCTCTTGACTCCAAGACTTTTCTCTGTAAGTCTAGCGCATCATTTATTTATTTCTTTCTTTGGGCAATTAGTTCCACATCATCCGCAAATAACATGCACCTTGGAATCTCTTCTTTTATGTCTATGGTTGTCGCACCCATGTTTATGCCAAACAAATAAGGGTTCAAGACAAATGCTTGATACAGCCCAACTCTGACAGGAAACTCACTCATCTCTCCACAGACGTTCTTACCAAGGGTCAAAATACCGGATTTCCGGTACGTATCGTCCTGACCTCCAGGACGATACGTACCGGGTATCGTCCGATACATTCAATGTATCGGCGATACATTGAATGTATCGGTTTGATACATTGAAAAAATCGGTTTTTTGAAAAAAAATCCCAAAAAATCTGAAAAATGATATTTATTTATTTTGTATTTATTTCAACTATTTTTGCTTTT